>JARWLC010000008.1:3000000-4313750 GCA_033318265.1 Phyllotis vaccarum | reverse complement strand
ACTGCAACCAGAGCATTGTAAGGGGTTTATTGTCCTCCTGGCCAAAGGCCCTAATGGAGGGCGCAGCAGAAAGACCACCCAATCCCTTGACTCCTGAAGGCTTGCCCCGCAGAAGGCAGGCCCAGCCCTGTCAAATCCTCCCAGCATTCATTAAGGGAACTCGCAGTTTTCGGGGAGTCCCCATGTAACCCCGATTCGCGCCAGGCACGCCCCCGCCTGTGCTGCAGTGGGGCACAGCAGGGAGAGGCCAGCCTGGAACCAGCCGGAGGTGGCACCGCCCGAATGGGAAGCAGCCAGGCAAGGTGGTGCCCTCTTAGTTTGTGTGTCCCCCTCCCTGGCCACAGTACTTCTCAGGCTCAAGGCCCCAGGCCGCCCCACAGCCCCCAAAAGATTCTGGGAATGCCCTGAGGCTCCGGGCTGGGACTCCCGATCTGCTTGGGTCCCGGGTCTTCAGTCCCGCCTAGGGCCTGGCCAGGTGTGCGCAGTTCCGGGACGAACCATCCTGCGTCCTGAGCCGGGCGGAGGAGAGAAGCGGGCAGCTGCGGTTCCCAGAAAGCCGCACCCAAGGTGTCAACCCCTCGACCGGAGCAGCCGCCCCCACACCGGAGCTACGACCCTGCACCGGGGTCCGTGCCCCCAGCTAGAGGGGAGGAGCCTCGCTCCTCCAAGTGGCTCACCTGTGCGCGTGTCCGCCGCGGGGAACCACAGACTCGGCTCCACCAGCAGAAGAGTCATTAACAGTAATCAAGGGTCCCGGGGCAACCTTTGATGATTCCCAGACCCGCAGCTGGAGGTTGCCCCATCGCCCCGCCCGCGTGGCAGCGGGGCCAGCGGGTCACGTGATCTGCTCCCGCCGCGCCGCGGGTAAGCCCCGCCCATCCAAAACAGTGCCCCTGGTGCCCGCCAGCTTGGGACTCCACCCCAGTTCTCCACCCTGAAGTGAGCCAAGTGGGCGCGGCCGAGTGTTTGGATATATACAACCCCTAGATGGAGTCTCTAATTTTTGTAGGACTCAGTTTCTCTAAGTTTCTAAACGGGACGATATTTCCAAGCTCACTCAGGTCCCGGGGTTACTTACCAGTCCCAGCCTCTCCACCAGGATTGGGGTAACCCCGTCTCCCAGCCTCCATTCATGCTCCCTATCTCCTGCTGAGGGATGGAGTTATCGCCTCCTCTGCTCTGGGCGTGACGTCTATTTTTGAAGCTAGAGTTCAAGCCGCTTCCGGTAACCCACTATCCCAAGTGCTGTGCCGGTTGCCTGGTTTTCTGTGGCCGAGACGTAGGCAATGACCTTCCTATTTCACAAATGAGAAAATTGAGGCTGAGAAAAGTTTCACCAGCCTCCAGATGTCAGCAGCTGGAGCAGGGGACTTGGGCCACCGGAATGCTCCACGGAGCCCCTTCCCCAATCTGGCAGACAGTGTGACCCTGAGAAGGAAAGGGAAACCGAGGCCCCGCCCCCACAAAGAATGACAGACACCAGAGAGCGTGCGGGGTACAGGGGTGTAGTAAAGCCTGAGGAGATAATAGGGTCCGGGTGAGCTGAGGGAGTGGAGGGGGCAGTGACAGAGTCTCCACAACTGTCCCTGGGTGGCTGGGTGGGGCATCCTGGCCTGCAGACCCAGCCCTCCTCAGCTTCTCCTTGCGCGTACACTGAATTTTGCACAACTTCTGGCCCAACTTGAAAGCCGTGTCCTGGGGAGCCTTTCTGCTTGAACAGAGCCCCTGGGCAGGGACACGGGGAGGTTCAGGGAATCCAGAGCTGAGATGACAAGGTCTTCAAAGAGGTGAAGTGGGAGGAGAGGGTAAGGCCTGGGAACTGGCCAAGACGACTCCTAAAGGTCCAGTCCGGGAGTGCACAGAGCTGCTTCCTAAGCACTTAGGCTGGGCCGGGCGCCAGGACAGACAATAGCCGAGGGCCGGGCCTGAGATGCAAGCGGGAAGTTCAGAAATAACACGCCAGCCTGGAGTCATGGTGCCAGCCTTTAACCCCAGCCTTGGGCAGGCATCTCTGTGAGTTCAAGACCAGTCTGGTCTACATAGAGAATTCCAGGACAATCAGAGCTACATCGTGAGACCCTGTCTTGAAGTAACACAAGTAGAAATAACTCCAGCGACTCCCTTGTGTCATTATCAAGCTCTCTGAGGCAACTGCGGAGGGCAGATAACAGGCTCCTCTGGGCCTGGCGGTTGGGGAGGGGACTGGCAGAGGGGGAGCAGAGGGAAGCAGGTAGGTCTGGTGCATACCCCCCAGGCGTCTCTCACCTGTGTCCTCCCCCTCCACTGCAGGAAGTGCATGCAGATACAGAGGAAACTATGCGAGGAACACAGGAGAGGATGGAGGGGAGGAGATGCTGCTCCTCCCCCCACCCCGTTCCTGTCACGTGACCTGACCCCACTCCCTCACAGCCCTGTAGAGCTGGGAGTCCCTTAGCCCTGCCGTGCGGAGGGAAGGGGTGAGAAGAGAAGGCTAAGAGGATGGACTAAGTAAGTCTATGGCTTCCTCTGGGGTGGTTTGGGGGTTCCTCCTTTTCACACTGTTGGGGTTGTAGCCACGCCTTCTATTCTGGGTCCCTTAGGACCAGAGCGGACCCGGGCTGGACAAGAGAGAACGCACAGACCGGGGCCCTAGCACATCCAAAGTTGGGGTGTTGCAAGAAGCGGGATTCTAGGAGCTGTCGGGGTTCAGGACAAGGGCGACTTCCCAAAGAGCCAATCTAGACATGGCAAAGAGTGGAGACTGTTTTTCTAACGCTTAAGGTTTGTATCAGACTCTCTCTCTCTCTCTCTCTCTCTCTCTCTCTCTCTCTCTCTCTCTCTCTCTCTCTCTCTCTCTCTCTCTCTCTCTCTCTCTCTCCCCTCCCCTCCTGGAGGCCCTTCACAGGCAGGGAGGTAGAGTGGGACAGACTTCTTTTTAATTGTGGACATGGCAGGACCAAGGCGAAGCTCACCACCCGACACCCCTCGCTCTTCTTGAGAGCATGGATCGTGCTTGTCTGTCCCACGCGCCCACTGGGATGTTTCGCCAGCGGTCGGTGCAGTCAGGACCGGCCCCTCGACGGCTTGGATCCCAGACGGCAACGGAGGAGCTGTGGGAGGAAGAAGTGGAGCGGTTATGCTCCTCCCGGGAGCCGGTACGGATGCTGCCGTACGCCATGGCCGACAAGCGCTTCATCCGGTAGGTGCAGCTGGCTCAGCCACACTGGATGAGTGGTGGGGGCGGGAGCAGGATGTACCTGTCGGGCTGGCTGAGTCAAGGGTGTCCCCTATCTCCACGTCCCCGCAGGGACCTGCGGCAGCCCGAGGGAGTGAAGACCTCCTGCTGGCAGCGGTGGCGTCGCAGAGGGCAGGTGGCACGACTGCATCTGAGCGAGGCTGCGCAGAGGCTGGCACGCAGCTTCAGGCTCTGGGAGGGAGCGCTCTACGAGATTGGGGGTAGGATCCCACGCCGACCCTCACTTCCCACCTCCTCTAGTCAGCCCCTCCATCCTCGTACGACCCTCAGATTGCTCCCGTGCACACTTTGGTGGGCGACAGCCCTCTGAGGGCTATTAGAGATACCATATGTGAAGCCCCAATTTTGTCATGGACTCACACATATTACATATCCCTGTGATTCTCAACGCGGGCGCCTGACCCTCCCGACTTTTCTCCCATAGGCCTCTTTGGGACCGGGATCCAGTCTTACTTCACTTTCCTTCGCTTCCTGCTGCTGCTCAACCTGCTGACCCTACTGATGACGACCAGCTTTGTGCTGCTCCCCTTGGTCTGGCTCCGCCACCCAGAGCCAGACCCTGCCCCGAAACTGAGTGAGTGCTGGGATTGCCCTGACCCTGTGAACCTCCTAGGCATGCTACGTAGGCTAGCCTTGGACTCTTCTTGACACTACCTTCTGCACGGATGACTTCCAAAACAACCTCAGTCTCAGTGTTGGGGTGGATGCAATGGAGTTAGAAGACCGAGTGTCACGTGTGTCTTGGGGACCCTGTTCTGGTGGTCCTCTCTTCCTACTCAGCAGGCCTCCAGTGCCCCAGCAGCCACCTGCCCCAGAGTGGCATTCCAAGGTTCCACAACTCATTTTGGAATATTTTAACTGGCAAGGTAAGTGGGGTCTCTACTGGCTATGTGACTATGCTCTGGGGCATCTGGGAGACTCTAGTCTGAAAGGACTCCTGCTTCTCAAGAGACATTTTGGCTTTTAAGGGAGAATCTTACACAGACCAGCCAGGCCAGATAAAGGGACATGTGTCCATATGCCATAGAATCCAGCTTGGAGCAAGAGACAAATGGAGAAAGTGCCCAGGCCTCTAAGATAAGTGCATGCACACACACACATATACACACACATATGTAGTGGATTTATGGTGTTTATAATTGTCCCACCTATGAGTTTAATAAAAAGTTGGCCAAAGGCAGACAGGAAGTGTGGGCGGGGCCACCAGACTAAGAAAACTCTGGGAACAGGAAGAACAGAGCAGAAATGCCACAGAGACTCCAGAGTTTCCAGACAAGCCAGCAGATGCAGAGGACAACCATGCTGCTCTGAGAAAAGGTATTGAGCTGCATGGCTGAACAGGATAAGAGTCATGGGTTGGTTTAAGGGTAAAGAGTTAGCAAGTTATATGCCTGGACCTTAGGCCGATCAGCCTAAAATTAATGTAAGCATCTGTGTGTCTCTGCAGGTCTGTGGATCTAAACCTTGAGGCTAGGCCCAAAAGAAACCTCTTAGCACACACACACACACACACACACACACACACACACACACACACACACACACACACACACCAATTCCTGAGGCCACTGAACCAGTATCTTAAGTCCTGGTCTTAAATCTATACAACTTGGGCAAATCACCTTGCTTCTTTGAGTGTCTGTAAAATAGGGATATTTTAGGCACAGTGATGCCTATCTGCACACATAGCCCTTGGAAGGCTGAGGCAGGAGGATTACAAGTACAAAGCCAGCCTGGGACACATAGGGAGATCTTGTCCTTTCTTGCAGGACAAGCTCTTAGAAGAGTGCCTAGCACTCACTCCACCTGCACTCACATGTCCTCACTGTGTCCCCAGGCATTCAACAACACCTATCTCTTCTATGGTGCCTACCGAGCAGGCCCAGAGCAAAGCTCAGCATACAGCATCCGCCTGGCCTACCTCCTCAGCCCAATAACATGCCTGCTCCTCAGCTTCTGCAGGATACTACGGCGGTAAGGGAAAACCTTGAATCCCTACAGGCCCCCATCCTTAGCCATCCTTCATCAATTGTCATATCTCTGTGCAACGAGACTTACCCTGGCCCCCAACATGCCTCCTGTATAGTGAGGCTGGTACCCAGAAACAGGGGTCCTTGCTCCAACTTCCTGAGGCCAGAATCCCAGCCAAGCCACTGCCAGGGGTGGAGAGTGCAGGAGCCCCACAGCAATCTTTCTCCCTTCCCCCAGGATGGTAAAGGGGCTGCCACAGCAGCCACTCCTGGGCCACAGCTACAGGGCTCCCCTCAGTGCCAAAGTCTTCTCATCCTGGGACTTCTGCATCCGGGTGTGGGAAGCTGCCACCATCAAGAAACATGAAATCAGCAATGAGCTGAAGGTGTGTGGGAGGCAGAGTGTGTGTCTGTGTCCGGTTCATTATGAAAGTGGTAGGTGAGACTGTGTGAGTGTGAACCAGCTGTGTATAACATGCAACTGTTATAAGAATGTGTGAGACAAGTGTAATGGTGAGCTCTTTAATCCCAGCCCTTGGGAGGTGGAGGCAGGTGGATCACCATTGCCAGCTGTTTTGTTCTTTGGGGAGGGGCAGCCACCCAGCTCCCAAATAAACACACGGAGGCTTTTTCTTACATATAAATACCCGAACTTAGCTTGGCTTGTTTCTTGCCAGCTTTTCTTAAATTATCCTGTCAAATTTATGCTTCTGGCTTTTGTTTGTTTCTTTGTTTTGTTTACCTATTCTCTTTTATAAATCTTACTCTTCCTCCATGGCTGGCTGGGTGACCGGCCCCTGGACTCCAGCTTCCTTCTTCCTTTTCTTCCAGATTTCTACTTATTCTCTCTGCCTGGCAGCCCCTCCTCTCCTGTCTCCTGCCTCGCTATTGGCCATTCAGGTCTTTATTAAACCATCAGGTGTTTTAGACAGTCAAAGTAACACAGCTTCACAGAGGTGAACAAATGCAGCAGAAACAAAGTAACACACCTTAAGATGATAGTCTACAAGAAGTCACTCTGAGTTCAAGGCCAGCCTGAACTAGATAGCAAGCTCCAGGTCCGCCAGGTGTACATAGTGAGACCCTTTCACAAAACAAATATGTAAATGTGTCTAGGTATGATATGTGTGCCTGATCCTAGCACTCAGAGCTTGAGGCAAGAGGTTTGCCATGAGTTTTCAACTAATTTGGCCTACATTGCCTAAGTGCCTTGTCAGCCAAGAGACAAGACTGTCTCAACAGCAAGGGGTTGTTGGCAGGATGGCTCTTCAGGCTTTGTGTGAAGTCAGCCCGCTTGAAATTTATCTCTGGATCTCACATGGTGGGAGAAAAAAACCCACTCCTACAAGCTGTACTCTGACTTCCATGTGTACACAAGGCATTCACACCACACACACACACCAACACACACATACACATATACACCACACACACACCAACATACCACACACACACCACACACACATATATACCACACACGTACACATATACACCACACACACTATACATATACATACCACACATATACATACCACACCCACACATATACATGCCACACACACACCACACACACACATATATACACCACATACATACACACACACCACATATACATACACCAACACACCACACACACATAAACACCACACACACACCACACATACACATATACACACACCAACACACCACACACACACCACACATATACATACCACATACACACACACATATATACACCGCACACATACATACACACACACCACACATACATATATATGGGTCTGTGATTAGTGGTGACTGGGTGGGGGTGGGTGAGTGGGTGCTTCAGGGTCCCTCCCTCCTTCTTCAGATGGAGCTGGAAGAGAGCCTCCGCCTGGAGCTGGCTCAGCAGCAGACCCGGACCCAAAAGGCCTGCCACCTTCTCACCTATGTACGGACCAATGTCCTTATTGCATTGTTAGTGGCTGGAGCCATTACTGCCATCTTCTGGGCCACCAAGTACTCACAGGACAACAAGGAGGTGCGGGACTCTTAAAGACCTATTAATTATGATTTAAATTATTCTTATTTATTCTATGTGCATTTGTGTTTGGCCTGCATGTGTGTTTGTGTGAAGGTATTAGGTCCTCTGGAACTGGAGTTACAGACAGTTGTGAGCCACCATGTGGTTGCTGGGATTCAAATCTGGGTTCTCTGGAAAAACAGCCAGTGCCCCTAACTTCTGAGCCATCTTTCCAGTCCCCATGTATTCCTTTATTTATGGCTTGTTTGCTGGCTTTTCTGGTGTGAACTGTGAGAGGAGATAGGTGATCCCACTTTACAGATGAGAAAACTGAGGCTCGGGCAGAGGTCCTGAAGGTGTGTTGCATCCTTGGAACCTTGACATCTCCTCCCCACAGGAGTCCCTTTTCCTGGTGCTGCAATACCTTCCCCCTGGAGTCATTTCCCTAGTCAACTTCCTGGGTCCTCAACTGTTCACGGTCCTGATCCAGCTGGAGAGCTACCCTCCTAGCACTGAGGTCAATCTCACTCTGATCTGGTGAGTATCCAGGAATGCTGCATCGCGGTCCACAGGGTCCAGAACTGGGAGACTCTACACTCACCACTACAAAGGGGACATGGGCTTCTAGAACATTCAGCCTCAGGACCCAAATCTGAGGCTTCCCCTGATGAAAGCCATCAACCTTCATGAAGCAGAGGGCCATTCGGAGGGAGGGGTAGTTGTGCTGTTTGACTTTGGGAAGTCAAGGATCAACGGTGAACACTTACAAAGTCTGGCGATTTGAAACACGGCTCCTGCAAACCGTGAGGGCTGGACACTTGTCTTGATGACCCTTACTCACTGCTGAATGTCGTGGCCAAGGTCACTCTCATCCCCCTAGTGGAAAGATTCCTCAGGAAGCCTCTGTATGCCTTGCCAGCTTCCGGAGCTTCCTTCTCGCCTCTCTGGGTCTCCCTCTAGCCCCATCTGTCTGCTTCCCTCATAGTCAATCCTGATTTGCTTTGAAACATACAGACAACTCAAACTGTGCCAGGTACAGTGGTATAAATCCTAGCACTTGAGAAGCAGAGGCAGGGGATCACAAGCTCAAAGCTGGCCTGAGCTACACAGCAAGAAATGGTCAAAAAGTCAAGGGCTGACAAGGTGGCTCTGTGTGAACTATCACATACCGTGCAGCCTGACAACCTGGGCTTGGATCCCTGGAACACATGTAGAAATCCAGATGTGGTGGCTCACATCTCTAATTACAGCATTTCTGTGTCAAGATAGGAGAAAGACGAGAGATTCGCCTAGAAGGAAACCGGAAGAACTAAAAGCAGCCAGGGTGGGGAGGGGGCACGTGTGATGGCACATGCCTTTAATCCGAACAGTCAATGGTAGAAGCAGGCAGATCTCTGTGAGTTTGAGGCCAGGCTGCTCTACAGAGCAAGTCCTAGGACAGCCATGGCTGTTACACAGAGAAACCCTGTCTCAAAAAACCGAAGAACAAAAAAGAAGAGGAGGAGGAGGAAGAAGAAGACCTTACCTTGAGGCTTTGTTTGTTGTTTTTGAGACAGGGTCTTACTATGTAGAAGCCAGGCTGGCCTTGAATTTCAGTGACTACCTACCTCTGCTTCCCAGTGCTCTGATTAAAGACCTATGTAGTCAGATGTTTTTCTCTGTCTTGTCCGGCCCTTATGGTCCTATAACTGCTTATAAAATAATCACTCAGAAGCTTAATGTTAATTACAATCTGTTCAGTCTGTGGCTCGAGCTATTACTAGCTAGCTCTTACATCTTAAATTAACCCATAAACTGTGTCTCATGGCTTTACCTACGTTCTATTATATTACATCTTGCTCACTCAGTAGTTCTTAGTGTCTCTCCTGACTCTGCCTTTCTTCCCCTGTTTCTTTCTTGAATTTTCTGCCTGGCTGTATCCTGTCTTACCACAGGCCAAAGCAGCTTCTTTATTAACCAATGGTAGCAACAGGTATTCGCAGCGTACAGAAAGACATCCCACAGCAGGTGTGTACCACTAGCAATGCTCTATCAGGCTTACTTTGTTTTTAAAAAGAAAGAAAAGCAAAGGTACTCCAAAGGGTAAAAGGTTAGAAAAATAGGCTCCTGGCCGCCTCTCAGCCCTTGTTGAACTGGAGACCTACCCGGGGTTCCCAGCTATTCCAGCCACATAGGCATTGTAATTGTCCAGGTTATAGGCACATGATGGTTTCAGGCCATCAGACCAATGTGGTCCTGACATGTTTTGAGACTCCACGCGGCATGGGTTGCTGAAGCAGAAGTTAACAAGTAGAGCTGGGATGTAGCTTAGCCATGGGGTGTGTGCATGAAAGGGGACCCATGTAAAAGCTGGGTGTGGTGGCACATGCGCTAACACCCCACACCAGTGTTGGGGTGGAGGAGATGGGTAGATCATTGACCAGTCTAACTTGAAACAGGGAGCTTCAGGTTTAGTGAAAAACCCTGTCTCAAAATTAAATTTTAAAACAAGTGGCAGGAAATATGGCTGAACAAGATCAGGTATAGCTCTCCCAGAGGACCCCAACCGCATTCCCATCACCCATAGTGGGCAGCTCACAACTCCCTGTAACTCTGAATCCCAGGAGATAAATACCTCTAGCCTTCACTGGCAACTGTATTCACATGCACACACCCACACACAGACATAGAACACATAACTTTAAAAATAAAAGTAGCATTCAGGAGTCGGAGACAGGCAAATCCAGGAGTCTGAGGCCAGCTTGGTCTGCAAAACAAGTCACAGGCCAGCCTAGACAACGTGGTGAGGCACTGTCTGTCTCAAATAAATAGACAAGAATATAAATATTATATATATAAATATTATAAAAGATATAAGTATAGAACATAAAAGGAGATATTAAAGTCAACCTCTGAGCTGCACATGTGCAGGAAAGTATACCCAACACAGAGAGAGAGAGAGAGACAGAGGTAGACAGATCTCTGTAAGTTTGAGGCTATCCTGGACTATATAGTGAATTCTGGGTCAGCCACGGCTACATAGTAAATAAAAGAGGAAGAGGAAGGTGTCTCCTGAATTGAGGTTCTAAGGACCCAGGAAGGGGTGGACTCTCTCTGGCAGGACTCATCCAAATAAACCATAAAGCTGGCAACAGAGAGGATAGCTGGCCAGGGCAGGATTTCCCAAACTGGTTTAGAGACGCAGTGAACCGTGTGGAGTCAGACTTGAGGAACGCATTTTGAAAAACACTGTTGGGAGAGGACGTAGGCTGGAGAGAGGCGGAACCCATGACGTAGGGTCTCAGACACCAGCCCCGTCCCTCATACATCCCCTGCCTGTAGGTGCGTGGTGCTGAAGTTGACCAGCCTGGGGATGTTCTCCTTTTCGCTGGGTCAGACTGTGCTGTGTGTCGGCAGAAACAAGACCAGCTGCGAATCCTTCGGGTACAACGCCTGCGAATACCAGGTGGCAACCCATCCTTCCCCACAAAGCCCCACCTCAAACTCCAAGAGCCCTGGTCCCTTTGTAGAGTAGCTGGAGGCGGAGCTGCCATACCATGGTGTGGCCCCAGGGGGCGCCAACCACCACCACCACCCCCAGATGTGCTGTAACTTGAGAGTCTTCTGCTCTAATTCTGTCTCCGAGGTCATGTCTGACTTCAAGCAAGGG
Organism: Phyllotis vaccarum; assembly: GCA_033318265.1. Classification (NCBI taxonomy): domain Eukaryota; kingdom Metazoa; phylum Chordata; class Mammalia; order Rodentia; family Cricetidae; genus Phyllotis; species Phyllotis vaccarum. The sequence goes on along the minus strand of JARWLC010000008.1, from coordinate 4,302,894 downwards.
CCTGAGACCCACCCTAGCCACCAACCCACCCCCAACTCCCAGAAAGCAGTGGGTGAGGGAAAAGAGTCTGGAGGAACCTGGGGATAGTGATGGGTCCCCTTCCTCTGCACCCAGTGCTGGGAGAACGCGGTGGGTGAAGAGTTATATAAACTACTCATCTTCAACTTCCTGCTCACCGTGGCCTTCGCCTTCCTGGTCAGCCTGCCTCGGAGGTGAGCTACATGGAGACACCCCAGGGGAAAGCTGAGGCTATTGTCAAGCTCCAACCAGGTCTGTCCCCCATGAGCAAGGTGTGATGGCTCATAGGGAAGACCATGTGGCTCTGCCTGGAATGTGCCCAGATCCCCTAACCTCTCACCCCAGGCTGTTAGTAGAGCGCTTCTCAGGCTGGTTCTGGACGTGGCTGGACCGCGAGGAGTTCCTGGTACCCAAGAACGTGCTGGACATCGTAGCTGCGCAGACTGTCAGCTGGATGGGTCTCTTCTACTGCCCCCTGCTGCCGCTTCTGAACAGTGTTTTCCTCTTTATCACCTTCTACATCAAGAAGGTGGGCAGCTGGGAACAGGCACCCGAGCGCTGGCTGCATCCTGATTCTGCCCTCCCTTCCTGGACCTCAGACTCCTAGGTCCACAAAACACCCCGGTAAATCCTGCTATCTCACCCACCTCCAGTACACCCTCCTGAGGAACTCCAGGGCATCCCCAAGGCTTTTTCGAGCCTCCAGCTCCACCTTCTTCTTCCAACTGGTGCTGCTCTTGGGCTTGCTTCTGGCTGCTGTACCTCTGGCCTACGTGATCAGCAGGTGATGTGGCTGACAGCTGGGAGGCTGGTTCAGCAACTCCGACCTCAGACCCTGACAACCATGTCCATCCGTTCCCATCTCTCCAGCACCCACTCCTCCTGGGACTGCGGCCTCTTCACCAACTATTCAGCCCCTTGGCAGGTGATACCAGAACTTGTGTCTCTCCAGCTCCCACTTCCCGGTCAGCGTGCCCTCCATTACCTCAGCTCCCACGCCTTCAGCTTCCCACTGCTCATTCTGCTCAGGTGACTCTAGACAGCAAGAACTGAGGGAGAAACCCAGTTTGGTAGGGTTCAAGAGCCAGGGAAATTGACTCAAAGAGAGATGACCTAGTAAGGTGACCTGAGGGCCTCTGGGCTCCTAGGGTACCATGGGTACTGCATGAGCACTTGGAGTGAGGAAGCGCATGAGCACTTGGCTGTGGGAAGAAGGAGTCTTTAGATAAAATAGTGTGCACAGAGCGTTGAGATTGAGGCGGTATATCTGGTGTGGTGGTGCACACCTATAATCCCAGCACTCAGGAAGCTGAGGCAGGAGGATGGCTGTGAATTTGAGGCCACCCTGCTTATAGAGTGAGCTCCAGGACAGCTTAGGCTGCGTGACAAGAACCTGTGTCAGAGACAGAGTCCAGAGGAGAGGGAAGGAAGTCAGGCAACAACTGTGACCTGGGAGGTGACTGACCTGGAGTCCTATCTGCCTTAAGCCTCATCCTGACCGCATGCGTCTCCCAGTCCCGGGCAAATGCCAGAGCCATCCAAGACCTGCAGAAGCAGCTGGTGTGGGTAAGTTACTGCACTTCCTCCAGACCCTTTAAGAGGTTGTAGCTGAAGGACCCGGCTGAGGGGGAGTGACGGTTTTTTGCCTTGTGCAGGGTGTACCCTGAGGTTAGGGAGGATCCCTTGGCTCCTGTGACTGACAGCCTACTTTGGAGGAGGCATGGCCTTGGGTTAAAGCAAAACCTTAAGTCCATGGGATGTGTTGGGGCGGGGCCATGGTGCAGCTTGGTCCTAAATTAGGGGCCCAGCTTTGAGGTGGCCTCCCCGGGGTATTTAGAACAAGCCCTGTGCCTGCTGAGGCCCCGGATTGCGTTGTGAGCCTGGCTTCTGGCTAGGCTTGCGTCAAGCTTACATCCGGTCTCTTGTCTTCCCTGTAGCATGTCCAGGAGAAGTGGCACCTAGTGGACGACCTGTCGCGGCAGCTGCAGGAGCTGAGCCCTGGGTCCCCTCCCTCTCGAGCTTCGCGTCCAAGGTCCTTCTGCCCCGGATTCCCGTGCCCAGGCTCACCTGGCCCCAGGACACCCCGGCAGGGACCCTCCACCAGGCTGAGCGCCTCGAGCCCCGGAGGCCCCCGTGAATCGGTTCCCGTCTCCAGATTTCACTTCCCCAGCAGCACAGAGCTGTAGCACCAACACCCCACCCCACCCCCACACCCCGGCTCTGCGCAGCTGCCTCCACTCCCAACCCTTCCGCCTCCTTCCTGAGGATCCCTGGTCCCAGGAACCACTGCCTAGAGCCCGCTCCAGGACCTCACTCTCAGATCAGCAAGAAGAGAATGAGAATTTCTACCTCTATTTTATTTTATCTAATGCCTTCAAATGTTCTCTCGAGTGTTTTATAGTGTGCATAATGGTATGTATATTAACTCATGGATACAGTTTTATAAATATACACTTTTTTGAAAACACTCAAATTTCTTAGGAAGGAGTTGCTTTCAGAAGTGTTTGTATACCTCTCTCTATGATGCAGCAAGCCTTGGTCTAGAACAGTCCTCTGCTGACTGGGGACAATTCTATACCCCCCCACGCTGTACCACCTACTTAGCCCTTTACCTACCTGTGCACAAAGGTGAAGCCATGCTCAGCAAGTTGCAGGTCTGGGGCTTGAGCCAGATACATGGGATCCAAGACACACTAAACCAGAGTGAGACCCTGAGGTCACTCCTGATCCTGAGAGTGGTTTGCTGAAGTTGAGTGACATCTGGGTCCCTTGGTGAAAGCAAGTGAGGGTCCATGACCACAGCTATGCGGAGCATTGTCTCTCAGCCTTCCTGTGAGCTGACAGTGAGTCTCTGAGGGGTGACGGACCGTGCAGGACTGTGCACACTCTGCCAGGCTCTCAGTGGCAGGTGCATGCCTGGACTTTGAGACTGTGGGGAATGTGCTGTGGGAGGTGACTTTGGAAGGTGGTACACTCAAAGGGGTGGCAGGGCAGCCCTGTAGCCTGGACTCCCCATCCCTTGCTGCAGTGGCTTTGAACTCACAGCTTGGGAGGGAATCTCAAAGTTTAGACCCTAACAGATCCTACTGGCTTTGAAATGAGCAGTCTGGATGTCACCAGTAGCCAGGCATAATGACATTTTTTTTTAAATTTGGTTTTAGTTGGTTTGTTTTTTGAAACAGGGTTTCTCTGTGTAGCTCTGGCTGCCCTGGAACTTGCTCTGTAGACCAGGCTGGCCTCGAACTCACAGAGATCCACTTGCCTTTGCCTCCCTGGGTGCTGGGATTAAAGGTGTGTACCACCACACCTGGCTGGGTTTGTGAGTGTGTGTGTTTGTGTGTGTATGCATGTGTGTGAGGGGGTGTGTGTATGTATGTATGTGTGTCTGTGTGTGTATACATGTGTGTGAGGGGATGTGTATGTATGTATGTGTGTCTGTATACATGTTGTGTATGTGTGTGAGGGGGTGTGTGTATGTATGTATGTGTGTCTGTGTGTGTATGTATGTGTGTTGTTTTGTTTGTTTTTTGTTTTTCTTGTTTTGGGGGAGAGTTGTTTCATTTTTTTATCTGTCTGTTCATCTTGAGATAGGGTCTGTTTTCACAGTCCGGCTGTCCTGGAATTCACTATGCAAACCATGCTGGCCTCAAACTCACAGAGATCCTCTTGCCTCTGCCTCCCAAGAGATTAAAGGCCCACATCAGGCTCCATGGGGACATTTTAAAGTACCCAGGTACAGGCAGCTAAGGTGCAGAACTACTAGCCTGATGCACATAGTGAGTTACAGGCCAGCCAGGGCACAGAGTAAAACTCATGTCAAATATACCCACCTCCCCTCCCCCCCCACACATGACCAGGTGTGGTGGCATACACCTTTAACCCCAGCCAGCCTGTCTATTTAATGAGTTCCTGCAAAGTAAGACCCTGCCTCAAACAAACAACAACAAAAACCACCTAAAAATTGCCACAAAACTAATGAATGTGAAGTCGTGCCTTAACAGGCAAAAATGAGAGAGGAAGAAAGGGGACCTGAGACCTGCTGCCAACCAGAAGGCAAGCCAAAGACCCTCTGGAGAGGGTACCGCCAAGGGAGGGCTTGTGGGAGTCTTCCAGGAACAGCATTGGAGAAAGAGAGGTTGTGAGCAGGAGCCTGTAGATGCTAAGTGCTGGGAACGGCCAGCAGGTGGAGCTACACTGCCTATGCTTAGACAGAGACGGTAGGTGGTCAGGGGGCAGGAGGCCCAGGCAGCACCTCTGTGGTGTGTGCCAGGGCTTAGATATTGGGCACCAGTGGCAATATGAAATGTGTCATGACCACAGTAGTGAGACCCTGTCTCAAAAGTATATAGACCAGGGCTGGAGAGATGGCTCAGCCGTCAAGAACACTTCCTGCTCTTGCAGAGGACCTGAGTTCAATTCCCAGCACCCACATGTTGGCTCACAACCCCTGTGACTTCAGTACCAGGAAATCCAGTGCCGCCTTCTGACTGCCATAGGCTCCTGGACACATGTGGTGGGCATACACACACTTAGTGGGCATACATGCATGGTCATAAAATATAAATATTTTACATTTTAAAAAAACTAATTTTCAAAGAAAAGAGGTTTTTGTTGGAAACTAAGTCAAAATATTCTCTCCCTTTTCCAGCTCCCCTGGGTGAGAAGTCCAACCACATGAGTGGCCTCCCACAGGATAGCACACCCTAGCGCCCATATCGCCTCCTTCCTTGGTGCTCTGGGCTTCTCAGACCCTCTGGGTCTGGCCCTGGTGTGGCCTTAGGGTTGGAAGGACAACCTCACTGTCGGTAGCAAGGCCTACTTTCCTCTATGTAGGTTAGACCAGATCCAGGTCCTTGAGGGATGACCTTGCCTCTCTCTGGACTCCCTTGAGGACAAGCTTAGGCACAGCACTCCACATTCTCAGGTGAGGGAAGGCCTCCTCCACCCTGAGTTCTAACTTGGAGACAGAACACGGCAGTTATAGCAAGTGCCCTGTAAGTGAGGGAGGCCAGATATGGACCAACAGACATGGACCAAAGCACCTCTCCTTCCTACCTCTTAGCAGGTAAGCACTGCAGGGCACCTCGATAAAGAAAGTCCCTTGTTAGTAGGGCTAAGAGAGGTATCTCAGCAGTTGGGAGCACTGGCTGCTCTTCCAGAGGACCCAGGTTCAATTCCCCTAGCACCCATATCCAGCTCATGGCTATTTATAACTCCAGTCCAAGGGATCAGACACCCTCACATAGACTTACATGCAGGCCAAACACCAATATACATAGAATAAAAATAAATTATTGCAATTCTTTAAAAGTTCCTTGCTAAAGGAAGCCCCTTGTGTTAACACCATCCTGAACTCAGTAGGCACAGCTCCCTCCCTCACCCCCAACCAGTAATGGGGGACACAGACATCTCTGGAGCCAGTCCTGCATGGTATCAGATGGCCCTCTGGATAGCCACAACCTTCAAGTTATCTCCTAGCTGCAGATGGCCACCCAAGGAGCATCTAGGGGCCTTAGGGTGGAGAGGCCAGATGAGGAAGCTTTTGAGAGCCTGAGGCAGAGGCTCCAAGAAGCCCCACTCCTGAGGAAGCATGAGGCTCCTTCAGCTGCTCTTCTTGGCCATGCTGGGTGAGACACCATGGGAAGGGCCTCAAGGAAGCAGGCTCAGGGAATGGGGTGTTAGGGAGTCCTGAGAAAGAAGAGCCAGAAGGAGGGAGGGAGAACGTGGGGGTGTCTGAGCAGGATGTTGATACCAGCCCCATAGACTACTACAAATGTATGGATAGGCATGTTAGGGAACACCTCGATTCCACTGTGTGTGTGTGTGTGTGTGTGTGTGTGTGTGTGTGTGTGCAGTTGCCAACGTGGATTCATATGGAAGCCAGACATTAAGGTTGGGTGTTTTCTTCAGTGATTTCCCTACTTTCCTGTTTGAAGCAAAGACTCCCACTGTCCTGAAGCTAGCGGTTTCAGCTAGACTGGCTAGCCCCAGAAATCCACCTTTCTCTACCCTGATTCCCAACACTGTGATTAAAACACTCACCACACCCACCTCTTGTGGTCTGGGGACCCACACTTAGGTCCTTATGCTTGCACACTATACATGTTACTCTCTGAGCCCTGATTCTCATGAACTTGCCTGCAATGGGGATTCCAAATGTGAGAGTGTGCAAGAGCTTTCATGTAAACCAGGCTGCTGGTGGATGAGGGTAATCCCAGCACTCAGAAAGTGGAGGAGGAATATCAGGAGTTCTAGGCCACCCTCTGGTACTCAGTAAGTTCAAGGTCATCCTGGAATACAGGAGAGACCCTATGTGAAGTAAGATAAAAATAAATAGCTGTCATGATCAGAGAGGCTATCAGGCCTCTGAGGCCTCACTATCAGGAATCAGCCTGGGCAGGAAGCTGTCCGGGATGTCTCCCTCCTCTGCCCAGGTTCCCTAACCCTCCTCTCTTTTACAGCTGCCTACAGCTTCTCGGGGGAGCAGACAGGAGGAGGTGAGTAGCCCCCATATCGCAGGGAGAAGGATCTAGTTGGGGACTCTTTGACCAGAGCTGCACACTTGTGGCAGGTGTCTTGTTTAGAAAGAGGTTACTGATGGTGAGGAAGGGGTGTGGGAGGACCCAGATGGGATCATCTTGGACAGGGCTGGGTGAGGCCATTATGAGGCCTCCAGGGTCCATGAAGAGTGTGTAAAAAGGAGGTGTTCCAGTCTCGGGGCCCCAGGTCCTCAGAGGGAACAAAACATCCTCTGTTCCAAGCCCCCACCACTCTGCTTGATGGGTGAGATCCAGAGAAAGCCAGGAAATTCCAGAGTGCATGTATCCCTGGAGGAGGGACCCTCGGGAGAGGAGGGCAGTGAGAGGGAGCTGGGGACCCAGACAGTAAGCTTAAGCTTCTTTGCTGAGAGTGTTTATCTCTCTCTCTCTCTCTCTCTCTCTCTCTCTCTCTCTCTCTCTCTCTATATATATATATATATATATATATATATATATATGTGTGTGTGTGTGTGTGTGTGATATATATACACGTGTGTATAATATATATATGTTTTTTGTCTCCCCTCCTTCTCTTTCCCCCTCCTTTCTCCTCTTTTCCTCCTGAATAATCCAGGTACAAAGCCAGGAAGGAAGAGAATCAGGGCGCTCACAGCCTCTGGCCTCCTCCTCTCCCTTCTCCTGCACGGCCCTCCCCCCCCCCCCTTGGTACTGAGTCTCATCTCTGTGCCCCTAGGGTGGAGGCAGACAGTCACCTCCTGTGTCTAGTCCTTCACCTTGCATCCCTGGGCATCCCCTTCTGTTCTGCTTAAGGAAGGGTGCAGGGTGGTGTTGACAGAGGTCTCAGTCTGACGAGGCACAGACCAAACTATCATTTCCTCATTTCTGTAAAGAAGAAAAAGGTTATTAGTGTCATAGCTAAAAAAAGAGCTGGCGGCTGGGTCTCAGGAAAGTACCTGAGCAGAGGCGGTCCCGCTTTCCTGTCACCTCAGCCCAGGACTTTCTGCTCAGTTCTGCTGATGGAGTCCCGCTTAGGAGGCTTCCGAAGGCTGACGGTTCCCTGTTCCTACACAATCTTCTCAGGGAATGTTTGGTTGCTGGCACTGTTGAAGGCCATGAGGATAAAACCAGGTACAGAAAGAAAAGTCACCTTTCCTGCAGGCACACACACACACACACACACACACACACACACACACACACACACACACACACACAGAGAGAGAGAGAGAGAGAGAGACAGACAGACAGACAGACAGACAGACAGACAGACAGACAGCCACAGCTGTTAGGATCCAGAGTATCGATGGGTGTGGTGGTACACACCTAGAGTCCCTGCACCTGGGCATTAGAGGCAGGCAAGGGGATCAAAGGTGCAAGGTTACCCTCAGCAAGGTGGAGGCAAGCCTGGGCTACAGTGAGACCCTATCTTTAAAAAAATAAAAGGAAGGGGTAGGTGGCAGTCCTGGCACACCTTTAATTTTAACACTTGGGAGGCAGAGGCAGGAGGATCTCTGTGAGTTCAAGGCCAGCCTGGTCTACATGGTGAGTTCTAGGACAGCCGGGGTGACATAGTGAGACTCTGTATCAAAAAACAAAACCAGAATAAAGTAACAAAGCCATCAATAGTCACCACAGTGGGCTCAGTATAGAAAGGATCTTATCTATTTCTGCCTCGGAGAGAAATAGAAATTGAGCAAAAGTCTTAATGCCTCCGATCCCCACGCATGTAAAGCAAGCTTCTATTCTGGGCCACCAAAATGGAAATGAGAGGGACCACTTTTTTCTTTTCACTTTTGTAAGGCAGGCGCATCGCTCTTCATGAAGGAGGGGAAAAACGAACATGTAACCACAGCTGAGCCAGTGAGATGGGGTCTAGCCCCAAACACCTTCCTTGGATCCTGATAAGACACATTGAGATCGAGCTGACAGAAGCCCTGTCAGAAGTCTGCCAGGTCTGACTTGAGGTACAGTATCTCAAATTGGAAATCAATTTTGATTTAAAAAAAAAAAAATCTCCCTCACAAAGAGGGGTTCTTAACAGTTTTTAAAACTCCACTGAAGAAACGTGCTCTGTTGATTTCTAGGCAGGTGGTTCCAGAACTTCTCTCTCCAGGGGCTGCTTTTGTCTCAGCCGGCCACTCCACGCCGTGGGTCCCTGGCTTCAGCACTCAGCCACAGTGCCAGTATACACAAGTTCCCCTGAGGCAGGAATTAGGATCTGAAAGAAAGTATGTACAGTACTCAGAAGCTTGGGGAGTCCCAGGAAATGTCTATGACAGCCTAGAGTCTCCTCCATGGAAGTTTTCCAGTCAAAAGAGGGTTTCTCTGTGTATCCCTGGCTGTCCTGCACCTTACTCTGTAGATCAGGCGGGCCTCAAACTCAGAAATCCACCTGCCTCTGCCTCCCAAGTGCTGGGAATAAAGGTGTGTGACCACAGGGAAAGTTTTCTGACCATGGTAACTGTACAGATTCCAGGTCTAATAGAGCAAGGTCTGGAGTCTGGCATGTCAATTATCTCTCCCCCCTTGTTTTTGAGACAGGGTTTCACTGTGTAGTTTTGACTGTTCTAAAACTACGTACACTGGGTAGCCTTAAACTCACAGAGATTTGTCTGCCTCTGCCTCCACCTCCCAAAGGCTGACATTAAAGGCTGACACTATACCTGTTCTCTCTCTCTCTCTCTCTCTCTCTCTCTCTCTCTCTCTCTCTCTCTCTCTCTCTCTCTCATTCTCTCTCTGTGTGTGTCTGTCTGTCTGCCTGCCTGTCTGTCTGTGCCTGTGCACCATATACATGTACTACCTGTCAGGAGAGGGTTTGGATCCCCTCTGGGAGTAGATTACAGGCAGTTGTAAGCTAGTGTGTGACTCTGAACAGTAAGCTTTCTTAACCACTGAGCCATCTCTCCAGCCACAAAAGGTGTACTTATCCAGCAGTTTTCCACGTCTGACTTCTCAGGCATGGAGTCATGTTATGTGGGTGCTATGGCACCCAAAAATATGTATGGCTCATTTCTTCCTTTTGACCTCACTGGACATCAAACCGAGGGCCTTGCACATGCCAGGCCCAGGCTCTGCCATGGCATGGTACCTCTAAACCTTCATTGGTCTTCACGATCAAATCATACTCCTGAACAGATATTGTTCAACAGTTAGGATTTGCAACCGTTTCCATCTCTTGGTAGACATGACTGGAGCTGCCCTGACATGTGTATGACGAATCTGTCCACATCTCTCGTTTATTCTGTTGGGAAGAGTCTGAGAGTGTAACTGTTGAGTCATTATTAATTCCTTTACACCCCACCCCCTTTTTTGTGGAGCTGGAGACTGAACTCAGGGTCTTATGATTGCTAGCCTTACAGTCTACCACTGAGATAAGCTCTCAACCCCTAGGTTTACACTTCTTTCAAAAATGTATTTGCTTATGTATATATGCATCTGCGTGAGTTTTTGTGAACCACCTTGATGCAAGTGCCCTTGGAGGCCCGGAGAGCGTGTCCATCTCCCAGTCCTCAAGTTTCAGGTGGTTGTGAGTTGACTGATATAATCTGGGAACCCAAACCCATCTTCCAGAAGTGCTCCTGACCACCGAGCCTTCTGTCCAGCTCCGATTATTTGAACTTTTTGAAGAATTTTCAAGCCAGAGTTCTTAAGTGCTTGATCCTTCTTGATTCCTTTCTCTCCCTGACTGGTTTGTCTCCCAGACATCTCGATTGCTTACAAAGTGCTGGAAGTTTATCCTCAAGGCCGCCGAGTGCTCATAACCTGCAACATCCCTGAGGCACCCCCGTCTGTCACTTACTATCTCATGGCTAGCAGAGGGGACCTGGTGATAAAAAAGGTTACGACAGATAACAAGCCGGCATTCTTCACCCTCAACATCACACTCAAGTCCAGCCCAGACCTGCTCACCTACTACTGCCAAGCAACCTCTGACCGGAACACCTATAAGTCCAGCACCAGGCTGCAGCTGTATCAGGAACTGTGGGACAGTGAGTGCAGGGGGTGCAGACTGATGAGGCTGCTGGGATACGGACCAGTGGAGGGGATGGGGGAAGGGATGGTGGACTTTAAGATGGGGATTTTGGGGGAGGAGAGAAGGAGGGCAGCAGAGTGGGGACAGACTGGCTACCTCCAAGGCTGTGCCCAGTCCATGGTGACCTGAGGACACAGTCTCCCAGCAGGGGCCAGAAGGTTCAGTGGGGTCTGACATGGAGCTGGTAATCCAGGCATTAATTATCTCATCCACACCCATAGGGAGGCAGTCAGGTTTCCCCATTGGAAGTCAAAGTTCTCTGAGGTTGAGGGCGTTGCTTAGACACCCTGCAAGTGACCACATCTGCTTTCATCACCCATGCTGCTCACTCCAGACCCTTCCTCCTTCTCTTTCCACTCTAACTATAGTTCCCTGTTAATAGGAACGAGGAAGTATTGCTTGCCTCTATGAAAACACCAAAGAGCCTAAAAGAGGGCACACAGGGTCTGAAAGCAAGCCTCAGAAGGCTGGGATCGCCTTGTGAGCTGGATGTGGACTCCTGAACAAGTCTCTCGATGTCTGGGCCTCAGTTGCTTTGCCTGTGAAACAGGATCATAACAGAGCACCCCAGGTGGCATAGAAAGGTGAAAGGGAGGTTGCCTTCTGCACTGGGAAGGCTGAGACCAGGCATGGGACAGCTTGCTACTGGTCAGTAAGATGCTTAGTGCATCCGGCTGATGGAGTCCATTCTTCTCCCGCAACTCCATTCTTTTCTTGTCCTGAAGGAGCTTCCCCACATCCAGATAAGGCCTAAGACTACCATCCTGCTCTTTGACTCTTGCCTTTAATTTCTAGGCTAGAGGTGTGTCGGGCTAGCTGAGTGCCTAATCACTGAGCTTCATCCCTAGCCTTGCTTACAGATTTATTTTTATTTTAGGTGTATGAGTGTTTTTTGCCTTTATGTCTGTTCTCCACATATACATAATGCTATGGAGGCCAGATGCACATGTCAGAGCCTGGAACTGGAGTTGCATATGGCTGTAAGCTGGAGAGCTCACATGCAGGAGCTGAGAACAAAATTAATAATAGGGTCCTTTGAGAGCAGCACATTCCTTTTTCTTTCTTTTGAGACAGGGTTTCCCTGTGTATTCCTGGCTATCCTGGAACTTGCTTTGCAGATGAGCCGGGCCTTGAACTCAGAGATCTTCTTCTGCTTCCCCAGTGCTGGAATCAAAGGTGTGCACCACCACACCTGGTCAGGTCTCATGTAGCCCAAATCGGCCTGGAATTTGCTGTGTAGTCTAGGCTGACATTAAATTCACGGGAATTTCCCATATCTCCAATTGTTTTTTGTTTTGTTTTTATTAAAAGACTTTTCCATTTATTTATTTATTTAGAGACAGGGTCTCTCTACACAGTTCTAGCTGTCCTGGAACTTACTATATAGACCAGACTGGCCCCAAACTCACAGAGATCTGCCTGTCTCTGCCTCCCGAGTGCTGGGATTAAAGACGTGCACCGCTACCACTCAGCTCAAAGATCTTAAAAAACATTTTAAAAATGAAATTGTATATATATATACTGCAAGCATAGTCAAGTAGAGCGAAGGGCAATCTGGCAGGCTGCTTGGAGGAGGTGGCAACCACAGCTAAGTCTCTGGGTTCATTTGACACATAAATTGAAAAATGTATTAGGAGTATTAAAAGCTTCTTCATCTCATCTGCGTTACCCTTCCCCACCCTGTCAGAGCCGGTGTCCCAACTGCAGACTAACTTCACTCTTCATGATGAGGACTCAGGCCCCACTGTGGTGCTGTCCTGCCTGGCACCTTCAGGCAGTCCACCAATCATCTACTACTTGGTTGGGGATGATAGGAAAGTACATGAACAGCAGAGGCCGCTCTACGGGAAGCCTGCCAGGTTCTCCATCTCGCTGTCCAAGATGTCAGGCTGGTTCCGTTGTCAAGCTAAGAACAATGTCAGCGTCAGTAACAGCGCCCGAATTATGCTACCCCCAGGTGAGAAGGCCCTTCCAGGCCTGGAGTTGGGGGGGGGGGCGCTATGGTCAGAGCTGGGGAATGGCTGGACCTGCCACCGCCTGGGTCAGGATGAGCCTGAAGATGCTTCATGCTTCCTTTGCCCTTTGCCTAGCAGAAGCCCAACCCAGGCTTCTTACCACCCTACAGGGAAGCTGCCCATGGCAGCCACCTACGTACTAGCTGGCAGCCTCATAACAATTGCAGCTGTTAGTTCCGGGATGATGAGCTCAATCAGGTAAAATCCATGGGAGCTTGATGTGGGGTGAGTGGCTGACCACCTCTATGACCAACCAGGGTCCCGAGTGGGAAGAAGTTAGTCTTGTGAGACTGGTTGTCAGACTGGTTGTCATTGAGGTACAACATGTGCTCAACCTGAAGATGCTTATTAAAGCCAAAAGCCTACCGTGTCTAGCACGTTCCTAATATACCCCGCCCTAACCAGGGCTCTCAGACGACATCTGGTGGGGGACTTCCTTATGGATCTCATGGGGCTTCTGGGAACCAGTGTGGACCAGGAGCTTCTGGCCACCATAGTTCCCCACAGTGATCCCACTAGATAGCCTGTCTTCAGAAGTGAGGCCTCCCAGGTCCCCTCCCAAGCCTCACATCGCTCACATGCACAGTGTCCATGTGTGGTCTGACTCCAGGTACCACAGATCTCTGAGCACCAATTACTAGATTTTGAGTGATAGCCACTTCAGTCCCCTGACCACCTCAGCTTGGCCCTTGACAGATTTTCCTCCTCCCAAGGCTCTCCAGAGTCCAGACTCTTGAGAGGGCGCGTCTCTTCTTTGAGACTCATTGTGTTCCTCTATAAAATGGGGACAAAGAGGCCTAACTCCTACTGACCATGTGACCAGGGACCACTGAGTAACCTCTCGGTGATTCAGTGCATTTAGTGGCCTGAGTAAGATCACTGATGCTCTTGAAACCATAAGATTGGATGAGTCTGCCTGACCTTGACTGTCAACTCCCTTGTTATCAGGTTGTGACCAGAAGACAGAGCCAGGCTTGCCTCCCTGCCCTATACAAGAACCGCCACCAGAGGGAAAGAAAAAGCGCCTGGGGAGTGGAGGCAGAAACGGTGTATGTGTACAGATTAGGTTACCAAAAGTGGTGCACCCCGAATGGGGCTTAGACATCTAGAGTATTAGTGTATAAAAGGCCCAAAATATATATAACAATAAAGGCCCAAAATAACAATAAAGTTATATTGTGTGTGGGATTCCTGCTGCATGAGTGGCTACTGGTAGCTCTTGCTACAAGAACAGAAGTAACGGGGTGGGTGTGCTTATTCACAGCTGCACTAGAGCCCAGCTTCTTAAACTTCTGGTCACGACCCCATTGAGGGTTGCATAACTGAAGAGGGGGTCATCAGCAATTTGGCAACAGTAAAAGATTGCTATGTGTGGTGACTCATACCTGTAATCCCAGAATTTGGGAGGTAGAGGCAGGAAGATCAGGAGTTCAAGTCTTGATAAAGGAGTCTGGGTCTCAAAGAAACAAAGAAATAAATAAAAACAAAAATTGAGGTACTGGCCAAGTGTGATGGTACACACCTTTGATCTCAGCACTTGGGAGCCAGATACAGGAGGATCCCTGTAAGTTAGAGACCAGCCTGTTCTATATAGTGAGTTCCAGGACAGCCAGGCTGCATACTGAGACCCTACCTCAAAATAAACGTAATGAAAGTTTTATTTATTTATGTTTGATGGTTTTTCAAGACAGGGTTTCTCTATGTAACAGCCGTGGCCATCCTGAAACCAACCTTGTAGACCAAGACCAGGCTGACTTCAAAGTCACAGAGACCTGCCCGCCTCTGCCTCCCAAGTGCTGGGATCAAAGGGGTGTACCACCACCATTCGACTAATTTTTTTTTTTAATCTAGAAAAGAAAGAGGGAAGGAAGGAGGAAAGGTATGGGAGGCCTGCCCTCAAGACTCCCTCAGCAAACCCTCGTGGTGTGTACAGATTTAGGATTTAGGTAGCAAAGACTGGCCCTGGGCTTGCTTACCAGCAGCTTGTCATCCTCTGTGTAAATGTGCGGAGGGTGGGCATAAACTGTTAAAAGGCCCAGCTTCTCCTGTGCCCATTCCTGTCTTCTCTCCAATGCACCTCTTCTGGTGGGCCAGGTTTCTGCCTCAGCTTCCCTTACTGTCCAGCCCCCTCTCTTACTGAGATGCTTATGTCCTCATGACTCCTTACCATTGAAATGACTACAGCAGGGCCATCTTGTCTGCCTAGTCACTTCTTAGCCTTCTACACCCCTCAACAGCCATGTCTGCCTTGGCAACACATTTGTGTTATCCATGTAAGGGTGTCTGGAGGCCTTTTGGCAGTCAGCGAGGCCCCTGGGTTGGCACACAACCCCTTCACAGAATAAGCACCTGGTTTCCTTTCTAAATGTTATTTTTTAGGGGGAGGAGTAGCTGGGTTATAGGAACTAGTGGTCTCATCTGATTTTTAAAATATCTCTCTCTCTCTCTCTCTCTCTCTCTCTCTCTCTCTCTCTCTGTATGCTTGTGTGTTTTGAGTCAGGATCTCAGGCTGGTCTTGAACTCTATTTTCCTGCTCTCTACCTTTTCCTCCTGAGACCATCAATCACTATGTTCTCTGTGGTGGTGCATGATCTTGATATCCAGACATGTGTACACACCCTGTTCTTCAGAGCTTTTCCCTGGCAGGTCCAGGAAGAACGGGTAAAGGAGTTGTCCTCTACCGTATCCCAGGCCTAGTGGCAGAGCTGGAACCCAGGACCTCTGATGTGCTAGCCAAGAACCTCAGTCTCATGGTCTGGAGCAGGATGGACATTTATGAGCCTAGGTTCCGGGTTGGTGGAATTCCGTTGTCTGGAGAGCAATCTGGAGAGCACCAGGTGTGAGGTGGGGGCCACCAAGAGTCCAGGGGACTCTGATCCTTTCTGATTGAGCTTAGCAGGACAGACCTCCCGGGGGTGAGCCTTTCTTCTTCCTTCTGTCCCGCCCTGGCGCCACAGGCTCAGCTCCAAGTTCCTGCCACCTGCCACCGGGGCAGGCTCTAAGGGGCACTCCTCGGCGAGTTCCCGGCGGCTGACCACACCCTCAATCGGCGGCAGACCACGCCCCGAGGGCCAGAAAGGGGCGGGGCGGTCCGGCTGGTTCTCGGCCATCCGAGGCTCGGCGGCGGCGGCGGCGGCGGCGGCGGCGGCGACATGGAGAGCGGGGCCTACGGCGCGGCCAACGCGGGCGGCTCCTTCGACCTGAGGCGCTACCTGTCGCAGCCTCAGGTGGTGACGCGCCTCGTGAGCATGGTGAGTCGGCCAGAGGGGACCCGGAACCTCCGTCCCAGCTACCAGGCCCGGTGGGCCGCCGGCTTTCGAGCGCGACAGGTGGTTGCGGCCGCACGTCCCAGGCCTGGCGGGGAGCGCGCGGGGGGGGGGGGGGGAGGAGGACGACTCTCCGTGTCTCGGTCCCCTTCCAGGCCGTGCGTCCTGTCGCCTTTTCCAATGCCTGGCTCGGGACCTCGTCTCACCCACCCGTCCGGGCCGCCCTGGTGCGGGATGTCCCGGAGGTGCTCCCGGGAGGCAGGCCCTGTCGCCCTGCTGGCAGTGGGTGGGGCGTCGGGGGGGGGCACGCCGCAGCAGGTGGCCCGCACGCCGCGGCTCCCAGCGTGGGGAAGTCACCTGGAAGGGACTTTCTGAGGCTAAGTGGGGTGCAGGGAGGGGGGTGGCTTGGCGCTCTGAAGGAGGGTTTCCTTCCCGCTCAGAGGCTTGCAACAGGTCTGCCCACCCACCCAGAGTGCAACCCTCCGCAGAAGCCGGGCAAGCCCTGTAGCACCAGGCGCGTAGGGCGGGTGCCCGTATCTTGAGACACTGAAAGCTGCGGGATTGAGGGTGGGCCTACCGCTTCCAGGGGCTCGGGGCCTGGAGTCTTGGAGGTGCCATGGTTCCCCGAGCCCCTCAGCATAGCAGTGGAGTCTAGTAGGCTCTGTCCTGGGTTGTACCCTGTCAGTCAGGCTGGCAGTGCCAGGAGCCCTGACCCAGACTCTGCAGCCAGTCTGGGAGTTCCGGCTTCATCTCCAGCTGGAGGCGGGGCTTGTGACTTTCATTTCCACAGCCCTATGGAGAGCGTTTCTGGGAGACTCGATTGCTCTGGCCCCTAAGAGTCTCGAGGCAGCCAGGTGCCCACAGACTCAGCTCCATCTGCTGTGGTGAGGTGGGCTTGGCAGTGGCCTTGAGGTGTGAGGAGGAAGCGGAGATGACTGGGGCAATTCCAAAAGGGCTGTTTTTCAAACTGGGCAGTTTCTGTTGGTGAGTTTTACCCCTCCGCCCTGGCTCCTGTGAGGGGTCTGAGCTTGGCCCTCAGACCTGTGGATCTGACCACCCCAAGAATCTAGTTCTGAGGAGAACAAGTGAGGGCCTGGATTCTAGGCTGTAGTTCTCTGGAGGGGAGCAGCCAGCGTGCCAAAGAAGAAAGCTGGTAGGAAGAAAGCTGGCCAGCGGGTGAGCCACTTCCACTAGCTGAGTCTTGGAGGGGCCGGGGCTGTTGTTGAAGGGTGTTCTGGGAGATAGGGTTGATGTTGTAGGATTGACTTGGGACTGGGTGTTGGGGTGAGGGTTGGATGAGTTTTGCCACCATGATTTTGTGTCCTATGGTGTTTAAAGCTCATTAGAATAGGATGCTGTGGCTCACACCTATAATCTCCGCTCTGAGGGGGTCGAGGAAGGAGTGTCATAGGCATCCTGCCAGCCAGAGCCAGGTCCTGTCTTTTTTGTGTATGTGTTTGTTTGTGTGAAGGTGCACCTTGTGCGTGCTTGGTATCCACAGAGATCTCAGAGAGAACTGGAGCTACAGGAGGTTGTGAACCACCATGTGGGTGCTGGGAACCAAATCCAGGTCCTCTGGAAGAGCAGTTTGTGCTCTTAACCGAGGTGCTATCTCACCAGCCTAAGCCTCTCTTAAAACAAGCAAAAAAGAGCAGGTGTGGTGGCGCATGCCTTTAATCCCCAGCACTCCACCCTGGAGGCAGAGTCGGGCTTTCTGATTTCCAGGACAGCCAGGGTACATAGTAAGACTCTCTCTCAAAAGTAAAAACAAAAACATCACCACCAAGAAATGGTGCATTTGGCCAGCACATGTGAGGCCCTAGTTCAAACTGCTGGCAATGAGGATAGGGATAGGGTGGGCAAGCATGATCAAAGTAATCCCAGCATTTGGGAGGTGGAGCAGGAGGATCAGGAGTCAAGATCATCATGGGTTACAGAGTCCAGTCCATACCAAATGTGACCCCTTAGCCCCAAACAAACAAACAAATAAATAAACAACAGTTTAAAACAAAACCCAAACAAATGAACAAAAAAATCCCAGCCAGATGGTGGTGGCACATGCTCTTAATCCCATCACTCAGGAGGCTGATCTTCTGAGTTCAGGCAGATCTCTGAGTACGAGGCCAGCCTGGTCTACAGAGTGAGCTCCAAAACAGCCGGGACTGTTACACAGAGAAGCTTTGCCTCAAAACAAAACAAAACAAAACAAAAAAAACAACAACAAAAAAAAAAAAAACAAAAAAACCCCAAACCCAACCCAACCCAAATCTCATTTGCAAAGGGAGATGTAGGGAAATGTTTTATGTTTAATAAAAACCAGTCTGAGATATCAGAGGGATCTGTCCACAGTCAGTCTAGGAGGATCAGACAGTGGTAACTCACATCTTTAATCCCATCCAGCACAGGGAATATCCACCCCTAATCCCAGGAAATCTGAGTTTGAGGCCAGTTTAGTTTCAGAAGGAGATTCTCGGGCTCCCAGGCAGACAGAGGTAGTGTCATGCCTTTAATCTTAACATGGATGTAAAACAACTGGGTGAAGAGGGTATTTAAGACAGGCATAGAAAGACAGAGCAGGCAGAAGTCAGGAGGAGCCAGGCCAAGGAAGCTGGAAGACAGCTGCGTGAGATCTGACTGTGGTGTTTACTCTCTGATATCTCCGCCTTTCTCTGAGATCTGGCCCTGAGTTTCCTTTATTTGTGCAACAGGGAGATGTGTGGATTATTTGGTCTTTTGTCACAAGCCTAAACGAGATGACCCCTGTCAGGCAGCTAGGGAATAGCCCTGTCCCATAATAGCTTAGTCTCTCCTCCTGCCTCTGGTGGTGAACTGTTGATGCCCTGGCCTGCCCATCACCTCACTCCCAGGAGACCAGGAGGGGTTGAAACACCAGTCTTAGAACAGAGCATCACTAGAGAGATAAGAGACACCTGATGCCCTGCTAGGACCCTCTTCTCTGGGCCCCAAGAGGGGTCTGTACAGGATACAGCCACAGGTGTCCTCCTCTCCCCTCAGGTCATGGCCTTGATTGTGTTCTCCTGCATCTTCGGAGAGGGCTACATCAACAGTCATAAAAGTGACCAGTTACACTGTGTGTTCAACCAGAATGAGGATGCCTGCCGCTACGGCAGCGCCATCGGCGTGCTGGCTTTCCTGGCCTCCGCCTTCTTCCTTGTGGTTGATGCCTTTTTCTCCCAGATAAGCAATGCTACCGATCGCAAGTACCTGGTCATTGGTGACCTGCTCTTCTCAGGTATGTCTGCGGCGCTGGTAGGTACCAGGGCCTCACAACTCAGGGGTCTTAGTGCTATTGGGAGGGATTGCCCATGGCAGCTCAGGATCATGAGGCTTCTAGGTCCCCCCTGGACCCATAAAGGCATTCTGACTTCAGAAACTCAACGGTGTTGGGGCATAAGGGTGAGGTATCAGGTTTCTGGAGTCATCTATCCCACCTAGCAGCTGACCCCCAAGCCTTCACTTCTATAGGTTACACAGCACAAAGCCTTGGGAAGATTACTTCCTTGAGTCCTTCCCGGGCACCCAGGAATCCCGTCTGTCCCTGGGGCCAACTCTTCCTTCCTTGTCTCCCCAGCTCTCTGGACTTTCCTGTGGTTTGTTGGTTTCTGCTTCCTGACCAACCAGTGGTCAGCCACCAAACATGAAGATGTGTGGGTGGTAGCGGACTCAGCACGGGCAGCCATCACCTTCAGCTTCTTCTCCATCTTTTCCTGGGTAGGTGGGCTGGGGAGGGCAGCTGTGGAGGCTATGGTGAAAAGTGAGGTCCCCCTTGCCCTGCCCACACCCTGGGTCTTCCCCTGCAGGGTGTGCTGGCTTCCCTGGCCTACCAGCGCTACAAGGTTGGAGTGGATGCCTTCATTCAGAACTACGTGGACCCCACCCCAGACCCTAACACAGCCTACGCCTCCTACCCCAGTGCCTCGGTGGAAAACTACCAGCAGCCACCCTTCACTCAGAACGTTGAGACTACTGAGGGCTACCAGCCTCCCCCTGTGTACTGAGCAGCCAGGGGCAGAGGCAGGGAGTGTTTGGGGCCGCCCCTCTCCCCTGGACTTCCTGGAACTGCAGTCTCTTGCCTGTTACAGTTGACAGCCAAAGAGCCCATGCCTTTTTGCATCCAGAGCACACCTGAAGTGCCTGTGCCCAAAGGGGCTTCAGCGTCACCCACCCGGTCCTCCCGGGCATTTCTAAGGGAAGAGTTTTCACTAGGTAACCCAGTACTGGGGATGGCACCCAGGGCCTTGAATTTGCTTAACCAGTGCCACCATCGAGCCGTGTGCTCAGCTTCTTGTTGCTTTTGATAACCCTGAGCTTCTCAGCCAGAAGCAGGTGCCTGCTACATGCTGTTTTTGATATATAGTTTCCCTCAGCTGGAAGGCTAAGCTCAGCCTGGGGCCACAGGAGCCCCAGCTATCCTTTATTTTTTTCCTCCAAAGGTGCCTGGGTCCATGCACCTGTCTCCTTGGAGTGCTGGGCCTAGGCCCTTCACTTCCTCACTCAGGTTCACTACCCAGCTTTGGCTGGGCTTTATGCTCTTCTGGGGTCACCACTGTGCCAACCGTCCCCTAGCTGTGGCACTGGCAGGGGGACTGGATATCACTTTCTTATTGATCCTGCTCCTGGCAGGAGGGAGGAGCTTTGCCTGGAGATAACACCCAGCTTTATGTAAATATCCCCAGCAGTAATTAGATGCTGGTGAGGGCCGGAAACCCCTGCACTGAATGTACTGGAGACTTGGTGGGGACACCTCTGCCCTCAGGTTCTGTAGACTAGCTGGGAGATGGAATAAACGGTCTTTTCTCAGTGCGCTGTCCTTGATACCTCAGGTTAGCAGTAGAAACACATTCATTTCTACTGTTTTGAGAAAAGGTCTCAATCTTAGATAGCCCAAGTTGACCTCTGACCCTCCCCAGGTTTCAAATCCTGGACTTCATGCTAGGCAACTGAGCTGTACCCCAGCTTTTTAAAGATAGCCTAGGCTGGTCCCAACACTTAGCCCAGACTCTGAAGCACAAGCATGTGCTGCCGTGATTGGCTAGACCAGGGTCTGGTCTCACTATGTAACCCAGGCAATCCTCCTGCCTCAGCCTGGCTCTAGAACTTTTCTCTCTTTTTGATACAAGGCTGTCCTGGAACTCAGAGATGCACCTGGCTCTGCCTCCTGAGTCGAGCTAGAGCATGTACTCTGAACATTGAGTGGCAGCTCTTCCTGATGGGGTCTTATTCTTCATACTGCCTTCTATACCACATCCTAAAGTAACCATTTCAGCTTGTGAAGATGGATTGCTCCAGATAGCTTGTCTCCCTGGGGGCTGCCCTCCCTCACTTCACCATTTTGAAATGAAGGGCCAAGATAGCCAGGGTTACATAGAGAAACCCTGGCTATAAAAGAGTGTGGGGCACAGTGGGGGAGGTTGAGTCTGGTCCCTCCTGACATCTTCCTGGGTCATGGCAGAGTGGACCCATCAATATCAGGAAGCAGCATGCCCCTGAAGCAACCTTTTTTTGGCTTTTGTGCAATGATGAGGCCATCAATAGTGGGTTCTCACAGTGTCTTTCAAAATCCAAAGTATAAACTAAGAGAGTAATACCCAGGCTCTGAGGTGCAGACCTCCTCTCTAAAGCTGGGTACAGCACCAGGGACACACAGACATGTCTTAGACCAAGTCTTCGGCCTAAATGGGAGTTGTCACAGCCCACTTCCCAAGGCACATTTGAGCTGTTTACTTAACCCAAATTATCAAGTGTCTGCTTACAAAACCTGACCTCCAACGCCAGCTAGAAACACCATCCTCTGCTCTCCTTGCTTCCTTTCTCATTTCTGTTCTGAAACCAGCCAGACAGAAAGGTGGGTGATTGTTCCCCTTGGGCTGTGGTAGAAACAATTAGTGCTAAGAAAGATGAGGGAAGAAATCCCTGCCCCCCAAGTCATATGGACACTGGCTGGAAGATTTGGGGAAACTTTAATATTAATTGTTCATTTTATAGTATAAGAAGCACAGGCTCTTAGTCCTGAGTCACAAGGCTGGGGCTCTGAACAGGAGCCACTGCCAATGTGTAAAAAAACGATTGTGGGGGCCATTGTGGGCGTAGGTCAGTCCTCACACAAAGGGGGGGACTGTTCTGCAAGACACCCAACAGTGGAGCCGACAAGGAAGAAGCCAACACCACCAATGTTACAACACCATGTGGCTCTGTCCTCACCTCTGGCTGGATATCAAACCCCAACCACTAGTCTGGCCTGAGGCATCTCATCTACCAAGAGGCCTGAGGAGGCTATGACAAGTGAATGAGCCTGGCCAGGCCATTGTCCATTAGGCTGTTCCAGCCCCTCCTGAGTCACGAGGTGCTGCACCTGCTGAGTCCAGCCTGGGATAGGAGCCAGCAGACTCTAGGCCGTCTTAGTTGGCAGAGTTGTGCTGTAGGACTTGCTGAGGAGCAAAGAGCTTCCTGACAGCTGAGGCGTCTCCAGGCTGTCCCAACACCGGGCAGTTCTCCTTATTGTCTGGCCCAGCAGGCTGGACCGAGCACTTCTTAAAGTAGCATTGACGACACACGGAATGGTACTTGTCCGCTCCACCTATCACCTCCACCTGGTGGGCAGGGTCACGGTAGGGATGCATGAGGGGTAGGACTCAAGCTCACCCCACCCCACCCCACCACGCACAGAAACATGAGGAGATACCTCCTTCTCCAGGCCCAGCCTCTTGGTGTAGGCAGCTTCTCGGAAGCACTCCATACATACAGCAGTCAGTTTCACCACACTCTCCGCCAGGGGCACCAGGTTCAAGATGCTTCCAAAAGCCTACACACAGGACGGTGGGTGTGTTTGGTCATTAGTTCCCTTTTCTGTCTGTTCACTTGCGTGCGTGGTGATATATATCTAGTAAAATTAGGCTACGTATCAAAGGACAGAGATCTCTCCAGCCTTTTGGTTTTGTTTTTCCAAGATAGGGTTTAACACTCTTGGCTGTCTTGGAACTTGCTTTGTAGACCAGCCTCCTGCCTCTGCTTCCCAAGTGCTGGGACTAACTTGTGGTGGACCACTAGATCCTAACTTCCTCTTTCCACATTCCTAAAGCTAGGATTAAAGGTGTGGGTCATCCTCCCTGACCTTCCTGGCTTGGCTCTGTGATTGACTCTGATATTCGAGACTAATTTTATTAAATATGTCACCACATATCCCCTTTGGTGTCAAGAATAAAAAAGATTAACTATGTATCACCACACATGCGCGTGGAGGCCAGAGAGCAACCTCAGATGCTATTCCTCTAGCACTGTCCACCTTGGTTGTTTTTACTTTTTGGAAAGAGGATTTCTCACTGCCTTGGAGCTTGCTGTATAGACGAGGCTGGCTTGCTTGCTAGTGAGCTGAAATCCCCGTTTGCCTCCTGGTGGTGGGGTAATAAATGCACACCATCTTGCTTGGTGTTTTCAAAAGTGGGTCCTGAGGATCAAAAGCAGGTCTGCATGCTTTTGCAAGGCAAGCATGCTACAGCCTGAGCTCTTTCCAGCCCCAACATCTCTCTCCTAAAACCTAATGATTCAGGATACATCATCCTGATTCTGTTTTTCTAAAGAGCCACACCCTTGTGCTCTGACCCCTTGGCTCATTCAGAGCATTCACCAGCCAATAACCTCTATTCTGAACATACCTACTCATGGGCATATCTTGTGTCCTGTCTTATACTCAAGATCCCCACCTCCCTTTCAGGACCCACTGCCAGGCCTGAGTCAGACACCTTACCTTTCTCTGGAAGGTTCCATCTAGTGCTGCCACAATCACTGTCTTGCCTGCATTTGCCATCACTTCACAGAATTCCACGATGTCAGGGAACTTGAAAAGTTGGTAGAGAAAGAAGTGAGGCAGCTACCCTGATCAGGGGTTTCATGAAGACCCTGATGGGCCTGACCATGCAGATCAGCCTGGTGCTGGAGACTAGGCTATGCCACCTTTCCGGTGAAACACTCACCTGCATACCCATTGCTACCCAGTCCCTTCCAATGGCTCAGTGCCATAATGCTACCTAGGGCGTGCCTGTAGACTTCCGCACCCAACAGAGGCCTCCATAAAGAGAGGCTGGCACGTCCCCTCAGTCCTTTGAGGGAACTGGCCCTATGATACTTGTAATCAATCATGGGTTTCTGCCTTCTAGAACTGTCAGTGAACAAAGCCTCATACTTAAACCCCATTCCAAGTGTTGTTCTGGCAGCCTTAGAAGCTAAACACAGCTTATGTTTGAAACAGACTCTTCAGGGAGGTCTGGCTCAGCAGATAAGAGAACTTCCTGCTCTTACAAAGAAATGACCTGGTTCAGGTTGCCAGCACCCATGTGGTCACTCACAACCATCTGTTAATTCCAGTTCTGGGGGCCCCAATGGCCTCTTCTGGCCTCTATGGGCACCTCACACATGGTGCACAAATACATACATAAATACAGCTAAACATGCACATTAAAAACAAACCAAACAAAACAAAAAACCTAAAAGCTTTGCTAGGCATGGTAGTGCAGGCCTTTCATCCCAATACTTGGGAGGTTGTGAGGGATCTCTGAGTTCAAAGCCAGCCTGGTCTTCAGGACAGCCAGGGAAACAGTCCCAAAGAGAGAGATGGTTCTTGGCAATGAGATGTGTTCAGTTTGTCCAGCTGGCTCTTAGAGCAGCTGTAGGCAGGCCTTTGCTGTTTCTGATTTTGCTGGTTCCTGTTCTCTTCAGGCCCTTTTGTATTTAGTGTACATGTCATGTCCAAGAATGTGTATATAAACATGTAGCGGCCAGGACCAACACTGGGCATTTTTCCTTAATAGTTCTTCACCTATTCTCCTTCCTTTTTAGGGGTGGGGAGAGAGGTGGTTCAAGGCAGGGTTTCTCCATGTAACAGCTCTGGCTGTCCTGGAATTCACAGAGATTCTCCTGCCCCTGCTCCTGAGTGCTGGGATTAAAAGCATGTACCACCACCCAGCTTTCTTTTTCTTTTTGAGACAGGGTCTCACTTTATAGCCTTGACTGGCCTGGAACTTGCTATGCTGACGAGGCTAGCCTTGAACTCAGAGATCTACTTGCCTCTGCCCCCCCACCCCCCAAGATCTAAGATTAAAGGCATGTGCTACCAAGGCTGGCTCTTCCATCTTGCTTTTGAGACAAGGTCTCTCACTGAATCTAGAGTTCAATGATTCAGCTAGGCTGGTTGGACATCGAGCCCCAGGGACCTGCCCAACTCTGCCTCCCTAATACTATGAACAGTGTTCTACAGGATCCTAGGGACCAGAGCTCAGGGTCTCATGTTTGCTGAATTCTCTCCCCATTCCTTTTGTTTTTGGTTGGTTGCTACTGTATAGCCCAGGCTAGCCTGGAACTTGCAGAAATCCCCTGCCTCAGCTTCTGAGTTAATACGTACTGCCACTGTGCCTGGTTCTTCAATCTGTTTTGGATTTTTTTTTTTTTTTGGATAGCCCCCCCTCCACCTTCCTCTTTATTCCCTCCCATTTATCCACTAACACAGGTAAGCTGGAAGTTCCAGTTTTGACTCCAGAACCTAGAATGCCAGAACCAAAGGGCAGAAACTTGGAACAGAAGTGATTGGTCCCTGGACCCAGCTATTCCCACAATAGTCACAGCATGTGACATGCCTGCTCTATAAAAACACATGTATATAATTAGAAGCATCCAGGCTGGGCTGGCCCTCACTCAGGGCTCTGGCACTGGCTGAACATGATCTCCTGAGCCAACATCAGGCAGGCACCCTAGTCACTGTGGACAAAGACCCCTTCCCACTCACATCCCAGCATCAACAAAACAGGTACAGTCTACGCCAAAAGGAACCACCCAGGCACCATCCTTCCTCCAAGCCCCTCCCACAACTAAGGGTGCAGGTTCCTGGTCCACAGCAAAGCCAGGCTCCAGCCCTTATTGCTGAAGGACCGAAGAGAGTCCTCTCCCCTCTACAGCCCCACAGTTCCATGACTACTGTTTGCCCCATGGTCAGATTGAAGAGTATTCCCAGGGGTCTCTGGTTCAAACTTCCTTTTCCTAGTGTGCTCCTATTGTGTCCTAGGTTGAACCTGTCATTACTGTGTCAAACAAAACTGGAAACAAAGTTCTTGATAAGCTTCTACTCTTGCCAAGAAGCCTGTGGGCCCTGGGGCTAGAACATGGGAGGTTCCATATCCTCAGCTGTGGCTTCAGGGGCCCTAAGGCATAGGGTCCTAAAGGCTGGGGCAGAACGGAATAACTGGTATTTATATATTGCACACAGTGAATACTCACTGAAGCTGGGGTGGGGGCCTGGGGCTGTAATCCCAACACTCAGGAGGCTGAGTTTTAATTCAGCCCTGACTGCAAAGCAAGGCCCATCTCAAAAATCAAAGTATTGAGCTGGAGAGATGGCTCAGTGGTTAAGAGCACCAGCTGTTCTTCTTGAAGTCCCAAGTTCAAATCCCCACAACCACATGTTCATAACCATTCACAGTGGGATCTGATGCCCTCTTCTGGCATGAAGGCATATATGTAGAGCGCTCATATACATAAAATATGTAAGTAAATCAAAACAGCTATTAAATGAATTAATTTTTCTTAGTTATAAGGGGGAAGCATAGGAATAAATCTCTCCTATAGGTTAGGATGGGGAATAGACTGGGGTGACAGGTAAGCTGGTGCCAGACCCCGGCCTCTGGGAACACCAGGAGAGCATAGCAACAGTCCTTAGGGGAGGGGCTGTGCCCTGTCCTGACTCCAAGTCCATGCCTGCACAGCCATCATGTGCCAAGGTTTCCCGTTGAGGACAAGAACAGATCTGGCATGTCCAGGTGTATGGACAGATGCCAACTGCTGAGACATGCATCTCACTGTGGGAATGAATCCAGAGCTGTCACAGGGTATGATGGGGAAAGGCTGATACCTGAAGGGCATCACAGTCACAGCTGCCTCACCCTGTCCTGGGGAGCAGGGGTGTACAGGGACCACCCCAACCAGCCTGGCCTCTTCCAGAGTAGAATGTGAGAGTAGCGGACAGCAAGAGAGCCAAGGCAAATTCCAGCCTGCAGAATGTCAGCAAATGACATAGAGAGAGCCTCTGGCCCAAACCCCAGGCCACCATTCAGCTTTGTGAGCAAGTCTCTAGGAACCACAGGACAGTGAGAAATTATTTTCTATTGAGTAGTTTATTATGTCATGAGGCTGCATGCTAGGGACATATATTCCATCTTTATTTGACAACTAAACTATTTAAAAAATTTTAAGTTATGTGTATCTATGTAAGGGTGAGTGTGTATGTGTGCATGCAGATGTCACACAGGCTAGGACTGTCAGATCCTCTGAGCTGGAGTTATAAGCAGTCAGAGCTTCCCAATGTGTATGCTGGGAATCAAATTTGGGTCACCTGTAAAGTCAGCACACGATCTTAATGACTGAGCCTTCTCTTCAGACCATTTATCTATCTTAAAATGTTTATTACAATGGGGGGAGGTGGCTCTAGCACATGTGTGTCGGTCAGAGGACAGCTCTGTGGAGGTGGTTCTCTGCTTTTGTACCCTTTTGTGGGTTCCAAGGATAAACCTCAGGTCTCCAGACTTGTGCAGCAAGCTCCTTTACCTACTGAGCCATCTCATTGGCCATATTTTGGGTTATAAAGACAAAGTCTCACCCTGAAGCTGAGGATGGCCTTGAACTCCTGGTCCTCTCCCTGCCTTAGTCTCACGCCACAGCACCACCTTACCCACCAGCAGATATTTTTGAGAACACCTCTGATGTTAAGCTTTGGAGTCTAGTGCACATTTGATAAGCCTCTTTCCTTGTCCGCCCCCCCCCCCCCCCTGTGGACTAGAGATGACCTTAAAACTAGCAAAGAAAGTACAGTCAGACCCTTTTTGTTTACAAGCCACCATGTAGCCCAGGCTGACCTGCAGTGATCCCCACCTCCAACTCTAGTGCTAAAATTATAGGCACACTGGCACAAGGGTTGCTGGGAATGGAACCCAGGGCCTTATGCGTGCTAGGCAGGTGCTCTGCCAGCCAAGCAACACCCCCAACTCAGCTTAGGAACTCAGAGAAGGGCTTCTAGACAAAACTTCCCAAGCAAGCATGGGAGGGAAATTAAGACCACAGAAGCCAACTCCCACCGCAGCCAGAGCATGCCCTGCAAAAAAACAGGGATGCAATTGTCCAGAAAGGACTAAAGCACGATTTTTCAGAAAAATAAAAATCATACAAACAAACCTCAAAACCAAGCCAAGGCTGGTGTCAATGGGCTGGGGGCCAGCAACTGCAGAGGTCAATCAAGTCCAGAGCCTCTAGAGCTCTCCCACTGAATTCTACCCCCAGCCTGTTTGGGAAAAGAAATCCTATGAAAGACAATAATATGCGCAGTCATGGGGATTCACACACCACGGACAGTCTCCTGCCTCCCCAAAGGATGAAAAAAGGAACCTCTGAACCAGCAAGGACAAGAGGGTGTGGGTGTGGGTTATGCTTCATTCAAGCTAACTTACAAACTGCCCTTCATCAATACCAATGACAGCCACACTCAGGGCCTCCTGGGCCACATCCCGGAGCAGACAGGCCGGCAGAGCATCCATGGTGTTCCTGGGAAGACAAGGGTCAGAGGATGAGCAAGGCCGGCAGCAGACCATCCCTAGGCCCCTGATGCAGGGCAGAACAACCTGTGGTGTGGTGGAGAGAAGGTATCAGCACCTTGGCCTGCCTAGATCTGGGATTCACCTATGACCTTGAGGCTATAGAATTAGGGGCATGGTTGAAGGGCAGGTTAAGATCGGGGTGCACATAGGCAGAAGCCCTTCTTCCTGTTCTCTCTCATGCGCTTGGATGGAGGACCTGACCCGCTGAGATTCAGCTTCGTGGACCAGTCCAGCTTTCTAGGAACCGCCTGACTGTTTAACCTGAGTCTCCCCTCAGGACCCCTAAATAAAATATACCCTTCTTTATCAGTTGCCAGTGATTTGTGATTATACCTGTGGTGCTGTATCAGTTCCTGTGGGAAAGAGATAGGAAATAAAGGCCCCTGTTCAAAAAGAAAAGTTAATACAGTTTATCTCCCATAACTGGAAATTAATAGCTATTAAGTTTAACAAAGACTCCAAAGTTTTCTTTGAATATAGAGGTGGGATTCCAACACTTATCCATTTTAAAAAAGGAAATAAATCTCTTCTATGATCAGGGAACTTAGAGGCTATAACTGGCCATAAGGTGCGTGACCTTGGTCACAGGGTGATGGACCAAGAGTAAGAAGGCTGTGCCCAGGAAGGAATCTGGGCCTCTTCAAATAAGAGGGCAGGGCTATTAAGGAAGCCAGGACCACAAGATTAGGACCCATGGCCTGAAGTGCATATAGTAATGCATCCATACCTATAACCCAAGTGCTCAGAGCTCAGGAGGCCAAGGCCAGTGAGTTCCAAATCAGCCTGGGCTAAGAAATGTTTCAAAAACCAAAAACCAAAACCCTCCAGAGAATCAGGTATGTGTCCTACATAAGCCTGAAATTACCAAGCCACAACTTCAGCTCAAGGTCCTGAGGTGGGACAGTCCCCAGGGTCTACAATACTCTGAGCAGCATAAAACTGTTTTTAATTTTTTTTTAAATTCAAAACAGACAAGGTTAACACTGCCATCATAAAATAATTAAAAATATAGGGAGAATCTGGACCGCCCCCCAGTAGTTGAACACTGGGTAGCTCATACCCAGATCCCTATTGTCAGTGTGAAAAGATAAAGCAAAATAATGAGGCAGGGTCTCTCTGTAGACCAGGCTGTCCTCAAACTTACAGAGATCTGCCTGCCTCTGTCCATCAAGTTCTGGGATTAAAGGTGTGCATCACCACATCTGGCAAAAGTTTTTTAAATTTTAGTTCTGTGTATTAGTGTTTTTCCTGCAAGCATGTCTATGTATCAGGGGCATATCTAGTACCTTCAGAGGTCAGAAGAGAGTGTCAGTTCCCCTGGAACTGGAGTCACTGATGGTGTGAGCCACCGTGTGGATGATGAGAACTGAACTTGGGTCCTTGACAAGAGCAAGTGGTCTTAACACTAAGTCATTTCTCCAGCCCCACAAGAGAGCCCAGCCCATGCTTGTCCTGTTCTCAGTATCCTGAATGGCAGGTGAGCTTGGAAGCCAGACAGCAGACCCTCTGGAACCTCCCTCCACTCATTAAAGGACTCTCCATCACATGGCTACCCACTGGCAGAGCCCTGCTTACAGGCCTTGCAGGAGCCGGATTCCCAGCAAGGAAGAACCCACCCAGGCCTCTGAAAGCCAATTTGGAAATGCTCCAGAATGCCATTAAAGGACACTGGGGACCTGCCCTGGCTGTTCACACAGCTTTCTAAGGAGTGGAATGCTGGTCCTGTCCAATGCCTTTCCTCTTGTTTCATGTCTACCTCACTTTCAAAATAAACTCCAAAAAAGCAGTTTCCCAAAACATGGATGCAGTGTGTAGTGTTAGGCATACAACTTAAGAACCTCCTGGCCTCACAATCTTCAAGATCTGGGACGCTGGGCATGGCAGAATTTATTTATAATCATAGTATTAAAGGGGGTGGAGGGCACTGGATGCAGTGTCCCCTGCCTGTAATCTCAGGAGGAAGGGAAGTTACAAGCCTGCCCAGGCTACATAATGAGATCATGTCTCAATAAACAGTTCGGGAGAGGCAGTTAAGATTATTTGTTGCTCTTGCAAAGGACCCAGGTTCAATCCCAAGCACCCACGTGACAGCTCACAGCCATCTCTAACTCCTGTTCCAGGGAATCTGATGCCCTCTTCTGGCCTCCTCCTGGTACCAGGCAAGCAAGTGGTATGCAGACCTACACACAAGACAGATTTTAAAACCTTTGTTCTTTGAGGCTGGCATGGTCTACAGAGTGAGTTCCAGGACAGCTAGAGCTACACAGAGAAACTCTGTCTTGAAAAGCCAAAAAGCATTTTAAAAAAACAAATCAAAAACAGGATTGTGATATCTCAATGAGTAGAGCTGCCAGAAAAGGAAGCCTTTTAAGGCCAAGCATGTTGGCACACGCCTTTAATCCCAGCATTAGGGAGGCGAAGGCAGAGGGATCTCTGGGAGTTTCAGGACATTTAGGACTCTGTGAGATCCTGCCTTAAGAAACAAAAAACTGAAACAAACAAAGCCTAAAAGAACATGGAAGGGAGGCTAATGCCCGGCGCTGCACTCTGAATTCCTGCACCCTCGCACATAAACAAAACCCAGCCAAAGAGCTAACACAGTACTCGTGTATTTTAAATTCTCTCCTCCCTGCCTCAGCAGCGCAGACCAGAGAGAGGAGAGGCCACTCCAAGGACGAAGTCATTCTGTCGTCTCCTCTGCTTTCGGCCCTCCTGGAGGCTCATCACATCCCATGAGGTGGACATCACTTCCTGTTCCGCTTTAGAAACCTGCCCTAATAGAGGCTGCTCAACCTTGGTCCAGCCTCCGGGAACCCAGGCGTGGCAGCTCCACCCTCATGGTCAGCTATGGCTCTGGGCGAGCCCAGGACACTCAGCAAACAGTGTCTCAGAACACTAATCCCCATATTTGCCGCCAAATCACTTTATTCAGCTCCCACACTTTGCTGCAAAAGGAAGTGTCCAGTGCTCTGGCATATGATTCAGAATGGTGAAGGGCACTTGATGGCGGGAGTGTGTGTGTGGTCAATCATGGCGGTGGCAGAGTGCATCCTTTACCAAGTGGAGCGCAGGTTCCCCCAGCACAATGTGCGTTTGGGGACAATCATCCTAAATTTTGAGCACTTACTCCTTCCTGTCCATTAGAGGCCTGTAGCATCCAGCCCATCATCCCTTCTCCAGCCCTGGCACATCTGACAATATGCCCCATGCCCTAGAGGTTTCCGCAGGATAGGATGAAGGGGGCGGGACTGACCGGTCATGTGTGGAGAAGCTGTTGCTGTAGCGCGTGTCTTTGGCATACTTGATGACCAGGCATTTGTTCTGGGCGATCTGGAAGCGACGGACTCTTCTCATCAGCTCAGTGCTGCAAGAGTTACCAGGGCGGGTGAGGCCCCTGCGAGGAGCGGCTCTCTGCCGCCATCTAGTGGCGAGCATCCCGAACCTCACCCTCTCGCCAGGACCTACCCACAGCTGTTCTGAATGAACTTTCTGAATGAACTTAATAAAAAGCGCCAAAGCTCCTGCTTCTGGGCCCCAGATCTCGAGCCTGGTGCGCCTCACCCTCCGAGCCAGGGACAAAACTCAGGGGACACCAGGCCGTTGATAAAACAGTGGGGGAGCCTGGTATGGTGGGGCACCCCCGTGATCCCAACACTCGGGAGGCAGAAGCAAGCGGATCTTTATGAGTTTGAGGGCACCCTGGTCTATAAAGCGGATTGCAAACCAGTCGGGGCCACATAGACGCTGAGTCAAACGCAAAAAAATAAAACCAAGAAACCCCGAGCAGTGGGGACTGGTAGTCCCAGGCGGGATTTCCAGAGGACGGAGCCTCACCTCAGAGGAAATTAGCTCTCATGGGGAATGCATGAGGAAATTGTTGCGGAAAAGGTATCCACGCACTGCCCACATAGGATTGCCCTGTGGGTTTCTGGGGGTGCGGGCTGGGGGTCTCTATTGTACCCGGTGTAATCCGCCTCAGCAATGACAGAAGGGTTCCCCGGGAGAAGGGGCTGTGGCTTGGGCGGGAGTGAGGCAGGGATCCAAGAGACAGGAATTTGGGCGGGAAGTCGTACAGAGGTCAGGAGCTTGCAGCCTAGTCAGCGACTTCTCCAAAGAGGGGGAGGGGAGCTGAGGTCTGCAGAGAGCTGGAGACCCACCCGCCCCGAAAGCCCGCCAGTTACCTTTTTCCTGAGAACATGGGCCCGAGGATCACCTAGGAGAAAAGTCATCTTAGGGGGTCCTGCTCGCGCACACCCGGGCACCAGCCACCACCCGGACCCCCGCAGGCCGGACCCCGCACCTGGATCTGCCCCCGGGTCTTGCTGGGGGAGCCGGGCAGCACGGTGGGCAGATTGATGTAACTCATGGTCGTTGCTCTTTGGCGCCAGGATCCGTGAGTGGGAAGCGCCTGCAAATTTTTTGGCGCTTTTTTCTCTCTTAAATAATTCGCAGTGACCAATCACAAGCAGCGGAAAAAAGACATGCGCGTGTAGCCACGCCCCCTTCCCTACCCCCTTCCCCTTGCAGAATCCTGGAGCGTGGCCTTCTGCTCTGGATCTGACCATGGCAGCCTCTGCACTCTCTGTGGGCGAGTCGCCCTGGAAAACCTTGTCCGCGGAGGTAGGTGGGGTGCAGCTGCCCAGAACCCAGACTGGAATGTTAAGAAGACACTAGACCACCCCTTTGGATCCCCCACGTGCCAGATTTTCAAGGCTTGAGCACCAAATTTCTTCATTTTCTCGTTTCAAGGCAGGTTTATCCTGTTAGCCTGATTTTAAAGACAAGATAGCCAAAATTGAAGTTTATAGACCTAAGGGGCTGAGGGTTTGAACCTTATTCTGAGGTTGTGCGGTGTGAGGATTTGTTTATGTAACTAGAATCCGAAGGATGTCAAAAGCGGGGATCCCCTCTGTGAGTCTAGGCAGGCACCTTCAGGGACAGACAGTATGGAGGTCTTCAGAATATTCATTTAATTTTAGCTAAAAATCCTTGTGGCTCACACTGAGCATGCCTAGAAGCATTCTTTACACTGTGGATCTGCCACGGTTTATTGCAAGGGTTATACTAAAAAAGACTTCACGTTTAGGCACTTGCTAATTACTATGTCCTTAGGATCTCTTGACTGTTATTTAAACAAGGTTCTGTGTTTAGGTCACAGACATCTTAGAATCTATTGAAAGTTAAGAACACTGAGATTGTCCCCCGTCTCAAAACTGTCAGACCTGTAGTGGCCCAAGCCTTTAATTCCTGGCAGAGGCAGCTGAGTCTCTGAAGCCAGCCTGGTCCACAAAAGCAAGTTCCAGGACAAGACATCTGTCTCAAAAATAAATGCATACGTACATACATACATACATGCATACATACATACTACTAGTCATAAATACTAGTAGTACAAATAACAGCAAAGGTCTAGGGAGATGAAAGACGAAGCATGCCCTGCTCTTCCAGAGGATCTAAGTCTGATTCCCAGCACCCAGACGGGTCACAACTTCCAGCTCCAGGAGACACTTGCACTCATGTACACACACCATACACACTGATTTAAAAATAAAGAAGTGATTTTGGTACTTAGGTATAATCTCACACTTGGGAGGTAGAGGCAGGAGATTAGGAGTTCAAGGCCAACTTCACCTACATATAAAAATTATAACAGTTGAGGAGCCAAGTGGAGCCCTAACATTCTTGGGTATTGACCTGAACGAGAGAGGGTTCTACAGCTCGGAGACCATGAATGCCGTTCAGTAGGAGCAAGCAACTGTGTTTGAGTGGCTTAGTTATTTCTCTTATACACCTTCTACTGACCAAGGCTAGAGACAGCCAGTAAGCAATGAAAGTTGATGGGGTTCAGCCCCAGGCCTTTGTGTGGAGACACACTATCTTCAAGATTCCCATGATGTTGCCTTAGGGCCCTTAGCTGTAATCTATCTCCTTATTTTCTGTGTTAACTGTGAGCCTCTTTTATTTTCCCCTCATGGTGCTGTGGATTGAACCCAGCACCTCACACGTACTAGACAAGCTCTCTGCTGTTGATCTACATTCCTTCTTTTTAATTTATCTATTAATAGGCAACGTATCACTCTGTAGCCTGGGCTACCCAGGAACTTGCCTTTCTAGGCTGCTCTTCTGCCAGCCTCTGCCTCAGTTGTGCTGGGATTACAGCTGGACATCCCTGTGCCCAGATGCCTAGCCCCACCCCCGCCCCCACGCTTTAGCCATCTGGCTGAGCAGCACTTGCAAACTGACCTTTGATTTTTTTTTTCCCCCTCTGTCCCTGTGACCCTGTGCCTACCTGTGACCAGAATACCACCCTCCCAGGAGAACTGAGTCATGCCACTTGATCGATGATCGATCACTAAGGGCCTCCAGTGGTCTCCGTTTCTGTAGGATTGTGGCCCCCCAATTAACTGAATACCTTTACAGACCTCATCTCTTATTAAAGCTGTTAGCTGGTTGAAGGCATAGTTGCCATCGGGGTACCCCGTTGCCACAAATCTAAGGGTACCTTAGATGCTCCACTGAAATACCTAATTGGGGACAGCTAGTGGAGGGTGTGAGGGGTGGAAGTTGAGAGAGCTTGAAGGAAACTAAGCATGTTACAGAGGGTCTTTTCAGGAAGAGAAGCAGAGAGAAACATCCGACTTGGGGTGGGTCCACACACTCAGTGAGAGGGGGCATCTCACAGAACCCTGTCTTGCCCATAGGAACTGGAGAAGCAGTACTCGCCCAGCAGGTGGGTCATCCGGATGAAAGCAGAGGAAGTCGTCAGCACCTTCGTGCAGACAGGAAGCCAGGGTACTGTGGGACCTCTCTGTGGATACTGTACACGTGGGGGGCTGCACCCCTGAGTGCTGAGGAGCACATCTCTTTTATCAACTTCCTCTGCTGCGGCAGGGGATATAGCTGGAGACAGAAGAAGTTTGGATGAGGCCAAGCTTTATTGAGACACAGCCTCCCCTCCTGGTTGGCAAGGGCTTCCAGGCTCTAAAGCAGTGGTTTTCAATTTGTGGGTCATGGACCCCTTTGGGGACCAAACAGTCCTTTCACAGGGGTCACCTAAGACCATGGGAAATGTTAAATATTTACATTATAGTTCATAGTAGACAGTAGCAAAATTACAGTTATGAAGTAGCACTGAATGTAATTTTATGGTTGGGGTCAGCACACCGTGAGGAACCGTATTAAGGGATGACGCATTAGCCAGGCTGAGAGCCGCTGCTCTAGAAGAGAATGTTATGGCTGACACAGACATGGGAGCTGAGCAAAGGAAAGAAATCAGGATTCCGTTGCTATTTATTTATTCTTAAGATTTTTGTTCTTCAAGACGGGCCTTCTCTATGTAGCCCTGGATGTCCTAGAACCTCTCTGTGGACCACACTGGCCTTGAATTTAGAGCCTGCCTTACCCTTCTCAGTGTTGGGATTAAAGGTGTGCACCACCATTGACCAGCAGGTTTTATTTTGAGAAAAGGTCTTTCTGTGTAACCCAGGCTGGCCTTGAACTCATAAACCTCCTACCTCAGCCTCCTGAGTGCTAGGGTGCTGGTGTTGGTCATATCATTGAGGAGGAGTTTGTTGGGTGGGACTCTTGCCCAGCATGCACAGAGGCCTGGGTTCAATTCTCAGTGAGGCAGAAGCCTGCACTGTGGTGTGTGCCTGTGCTTCTAGCATGGAGGAGGAGCAGAGGTGCAAGGTTACCCTCAGTTACCACAGCTGGTTCTGTAGCTGGTTCTGAGCCACACTGGGATACAGGAGACCATGACTAAGAAGATCAGGGGGAAGGAAGTGGGGGAGGGAAGGAGGGAGGGGGAGGGAGGGGAGGGAAGGGGAAGGAAGGAGGGAGGGGAGGGAAATTAAACCTTGGCTTCCTTTAAGGCACTCTGGAGTTTGGGACTGCATAGGAAGTCTTCCCGGTGCCCAGAGTACCATGGTGCTGTGCAGTGGCTCCAGCCCTTGGGGAGGCGTCCGTGCAGAGTGGAAAGCTGTTTTAAGGAGGAATCAGGGTGTCGAGGCAGCTAGCTATGTGCTCAGGCGGAACTCTGATGCTGGCTTGCTGCCTGGTTTCAGCTGACTGACCAGAACCCTGCACTAGGGAGTTTCCTCAACTGAAATGGCCGGGGGAAGGGTCAAGCTTGGCCTGGGGGTGTGTCCCTGCTTCTTGTCCCTTTGAGTTGGAGTTGTTTCTTGGGTTGGGCTTTTAAGGGTCCTCACTGTGGCCATCTCAGTAAATACGTGGAGATGTGTGAGTTTGGAGTGAGCCGATTTGCCTCATCTTGTCTGGAGGGGTAAAAAACAAGCTGGCCTGGGAGGAAGGATGTCACTAGCCAAAGGCTAGAGCTCAGAGCAGCTGTATGCAGAACATCCTGTGGTCTAGCAGGACTGTCCCGTGGTGCACACTCTTCCAACACTCAAGGCAGGTCTCCAGAATGCAAGACAGTGCGGTCAGGTTGTGAGTTTAGGGCCAGCCAGGGCTGTACAGTGTTCTTGCGGAGCTTGGATTTCAACTCTCTGTGTGCTTCCCAGGGACATTTAACTACAGGCCAGAGTCCTAGCATTTTTTTTAAAAAAATGTCTTTTAAAAAATTATCTTGTTTGTTTATTTTTCTGAGTAACAGCCCCGGCTGTCCTGGAACTCAGAACCACCTGCCTCTGCCTCCCAAGTGCTGGCCTTAAAGGTGTGTGACCACGCCCTACTTCCCAGCTATGTTTTTTTAAAAAAGATTTATTTTAATTATGGGGGGGGTCTCTTTTCAATCACTGTGTGAATTCCTTCTGGAGCTCTGGTTTGCAGAGTTGAGTGGCCTTGCTAGGGCTCAAGTGTGCTGCACATAAAGGCCACTTGTCTGCTGGCTGGGCATGAAGACATTGGATATATGAGCAGCCTGGGTTTAGCTGTGAGGGGCCTTAACTGGATAGGTGGGTGGGGCTTTATGAATGATTTACAGTAGGCACTTTCCCTTGGCTGATTAGCAGGCCTTATGATTAGAATTTTTCCCTCTGCGATAAGATAAAGAATTAGCTCCAATTCTTCATTATCTTACATCCTTGGAAATCCTGATATTCACTGTGTAGCCAAGCCAGCCTTGAACTCTCAGAAATTCTTCTGCCTCTCAAGTCTCAAGCTACAAAAACATGAGTAGCTCTAGTTCTAAGACATTTTAATTATCCGCAGAGGACACCCCGTGTCCCTTAAGCTCCCACCTTGCCTCCTCCAGCCCCTGGCACCTCCGCACTGATTTCTGCCTCCGGAGTTACCTACCCAACAGAGTTGTTTTAGAGATCTTTCCATCTTCCAGCAGGTAACAGGTCTGCGTTCCTTTTTTATGGGGCGGAGTTATTCCACTGGGCTCTACAATCTGCTCTTCCCTCTGTGAACACTAGGGGGCGTTCCCACGTCTGGCTTTTGGGAGTGCCCGTGAGCATTCACCGGGCTGGGTGTGTTTTGCAAATTTTGCTTTGACCTTTTGTTATTTGCTTGTCCCCGGGCCAGCAGCAAGAACAAGTTCTTTACCACATTAGGACAGTGTTTTTCAACCTTCCTGAGGCTGCGTCCTTTAATACAGATCCTCATGCTGCCGCGAACCATGAAAGCGTTTTGTTGCTGCTTTATAACTGTTCTTCTGTTGTTATTATGGATTGTGATGTAAATACCCACGTGTGACCCCTAAGTGGGTTGGCGATCCACAGGTAGAAAAGCATCGCTGTAGCAGCAAGCTCCTTTGCCCACTGCGCCATCTTGCTGGCCCTTCCTAAAGTTTTCAGTGGGTAGGCAGAAGCCTGAATCCGTCCCCCTGACTGCCTTCCAGAGGACCCAGGTTTAATTCCCAGCACCTGCAACTCACAACTGTCTACAACTCCGGTTCTTGAGGATCTGATGCCCCCTTCTGGCCTCCTTGGACACCAGGCATGTTTATGGTGCACAGACAAATACGCAGGAAAAATACACATAAAATAAATTTAGTTTTAAAAAAAAAACTCAAACACACTTTTAAATGAAGTAAAAAATAAAAATAAACAAGAATTCTAGGGTTGGAGAGATGGCTCAGTGGTTAAGAACAGGTACTTCTCTTTCGTAAGACCAGACAGAGTTCAGAGGTCGGTTCCCAGCACCCATGTTAGGTGGCCCATAGCTTCCTGTACTCCAACCCCAGGGGTTCCCGGGCCCTCCTCTGGCTTCCATAGCTGCCTGCAGAGCTGTGCATGTAAACACACAGACATATACACCCATAAAATAAAATAAATACCCCCCCAATCCTGGCATCCAAGACTAAAGGTTCAAAGGGCCAGCCTGGGCTACATAGTGCGTTCTAGGCCAGTCTAGGGAATGGGTCTCAAAAATGCAAAGCAAAACAGTGTGATATAGACGCCAATGATCCTGATAGTTGGAATGTGGAAGCAGGAAGATTGGAAGGTAGAGGTTACCCTCCCCCAGCTACATGGCTTCCGGCCTCCACTTCCACTGGTAATCTGCCAACACAGTACTCAGGTTGGCTTTATGCTATGATTTCTAGAACCTGGGGTTTTCTCTGTAAAAGTTCTGACATTGGGTTATGGGTAATTGAAGTCCAGTTCTGGCTTTGTTATGTGGTTTATTCTGGGGTGTCTTGCTAGCACTCCCCTATGTTCCTACCTAAGGATTCAGAACCTGGAAGCTGGGTGATATTCATGCTCTGTGGGTGGCTGTACGTCACCTGACCTTGTGTCCCCACGGCCCACTGTAGGTGGACTTTCTTTGTCCTGCCATCCAGCTCCTAAATAACCACACAGAGACTTATTATTAATTATAAATGCTTGGGCTGGAGAGATGGCCACCATCTGCTCTGCCAGAGGATCGGGGTTCAGTTTGCAGCACCCACATGACAGCTCACAACTGTAACTCCAGTTCCAGGGGACCTGACACCCATGGCCAAACACCAATGCACATAAAATAAAGTTAAATTTAAAAATATTACAGATGCTCTACTGTTAGTTTAGGCTTGTTAGTAACTGGCTCTTACAACTTAACCTCTATTTTATCTACGCCTTCCATGTGTCTACCTTTTCTCAACACACATATTTATCTGCTTCCTCTGTATCTGGTTGGCGACTCTGCCCTTCTTCTTCTGTGTAACTGTGCACTTTATTTTTGTCCAAAAAGTCCCCCCCCCTAACCTCTTCCTGCCTAGCTATTGGCTATTTATCTCCTTATTGAACCACAGAGAGCAACAAAGATTCAGTGGACAAAAGATTGTTCCACAGCAGTCCACTGAGCAACGTCCCAGCCAAAGGTATTTCTGTCTTTTTTTTTTTTTCTTTCCTGTACAGGGTTTCTTTGTGTAGCAGGCCTGTCTGTCCTGGAACTAACAAAGATTCACATGCTTTGGCCTGTCAAGTGCTGGGAATAAAGGTGTGCTCCTGGCCAGAGGCAGTTTCTTGTTCCTGTCAGAGGTGTTTTAATGTTGGAGAGTTCTGTGTGCTAACCCCAATCACCTCCAGTGGCTTTGCTTCTTTCTTTTAAGCGAGGCAATGGTGGTGCACACCTTTAATCCCAGGCAGAGGTAGGTGGATCTTCGTGAGTTCAAATCTAGCCTGGTCTGGTCTACAGAGTGAGTTCTAGGACAGCCAGGGCTACACACACACACACACACACACACACACACACACACACACACACACACACACACACACACACACACACCTGTTTTGGGAAAAACAAACAAGAAAATGTAGCTTTAGCACCAAGTGAATCTAATCCTGTCAGGCATATCTCACAAATTCTACTTGGTTCTATAATAAAAACCCAGAGCCAGATATTGGAAAGCTGAAAGATCAGAAAGACAGAGGAACAAGCAAGTCACAGCTACTTCTCACCTAGCTACTTCTCAGGAATCCCCAGACTGAATACCTGAGTCCTCAGTCAAAAGGGAAGGGCTGAACTTCAGCCTCCTGAGACCTTATCATTTCTCCACCCACCTTCCTCACTTTCTGGTTTGACTTTCCTGGGAATTAGAGGTGTGTGTGTTCTTAAGTACTAGGAGCAGAAGTGTGAGATCCTGAGTGCTGGGATTGAAGGCCTGGTCACCACTCCTTGACCTCAGTGGCTAACTCTGTGGATGGCTCTGTTCTCTGATCTTTAGGCAATCTTTATTAGATATACAATCTATCACCACATATCCTCTTT
Source organism: Phyllotis vaccarum (assembly GCA_033318265.1). Classification (NCBI taxonomy): domain Eukaryota; kingdom Metazoa; phylum Chordata; class Mammalia; order Rodentia; family Cricetidae; genus Phyllotis; species Phyllotis vaccarum. The sequence continues at coordinate 4,262,256 of JARWLC010000008.1, read as the reverse complement.
TGTCAAGAATAAAAAAGTTATAACTAACAGAAAAAATATATAATAAGTACAAGCAATAATTACATCGATAATGTCCAGTCCATTGACAATTGACAAATTCAAAGAAAATTCTTTATTATGTGTCTTATTTCGGTGAGTCCAAAGGATTGTATGTAATTCACTTTCTATCTAACTTGTATTTCCAAATGAAAACTATATTTTGATGTCTCTCACACTTATACACTTTAGCCTCTTAGTAAGTTTCTGTTCTGAATCTGTAACAAGGAAAACTATAAATACAACTATCTATTCCTCAACTCCCTCAGAGACTCGAGAAGAAAATAATATTAACTGAGTAAACAGGAAGTGTAAGAGACTTCCAAAATCCGTGAGAAAAGACAGAAACAGCTGGCTACTTGTACAGTCACCCACGGTTTCTCTGCAGCATTGAGGCATCCATCTTCAGCCTACAGGCCTAGCAGATCTGATAGACTTATCTGTGAAGCAGGATATTCTTAAAAGACCTTCCTACCTTGTCTTGGCAAGGTTCCGCAGCTCTTTGTGTATGTGTGTGTGTCCTGCTTGTCCATTTTGGACAGCATATTGTGAGAAGTTGAGGCAAGAGCGCCTTCTTGCCCAGTGCCTATTGCCACAAAGAAAGTAAACTCCATATGGAGTTTCTTCGATACCCATCATCTTCTCTGAAGTAGATATGTGCTGCCAAGAGCAGATGTCATAAAAAAAAAATAAAAAGAGCCCATGTTATTAAAATATCTTAAATGCCATATTCTGTAGATCTCTGAAGTGTTTGAAGATGACCTGTCCTAAGATATATTTTTGTTTGACCTTAAAAACATACCTAATATAACTATAATTTTGATTATAATGTCTAACTTGTATTTCTTTATATCCTACTTAGCAAGGACTAGCGATTTGCATTGTAGATAAGCTGTGTAAGTACATTATCTTAAACAAGAGTAGAAATATATGTCTAGTAACAAGATTAATCTCAACTTGTATCTTTATACACAATTTGTATACATATACAAAAATCCAATTCAATGTAAAACATTTAAAACTAATAATTGCTTTTTGGAAGTAGATTCAATCATCTATCCTTTTATCCTACCATATTCATAGTCCCATTTTTTTCAGAGTAGATTCAGTAATCCAGCCATTTTATCTTGTTATAGCTGTATCCCTTTTTTTTCAAGCAAGAGCCCTGCATCTAATCTCCCTTTTCAGCTTTTTCTAACCATTACCAATAACAGTTTGTAACCAGTCATCCTAAACAATGACAATTCTCCATAACCCATTTAAATACCAAAAAACACCCACCCCACATCTTGGAAGTGTGGGTATCGTGTTCTTAAATTTACTTCCTGCTGTCTGGGGGGTGAAGGCATCTTTAGGGAATTCTGAAAGGAAAAATTTGAGTTGTCAAGTCCCAGGAAAGGCAGCTTTATCATTTGTTGTCCAGTCTCTGCATAATGGGAAAGTGCAGGGCTTGTCCCAAGTCCTGGCTAAAATAGTCTTGTGAGGCTGGGTCATCTCAGCTAGCCACCTCGATCAAAATTGTCCTGAGCAGTTTGTTGGCCAAAGCCGATCTTTAGGTGGTGTTTGTCAGCTTAATGGTGTTATCATAGTCCATGTGAAATCATTGTTGTGAGGTCCCATCTTCCTAACTTCAGAGGTCACAGTTAGGCATGGCCATGGTTCACTGCAGAAAACTGATAGAATCTTAACTGAAAACAATGTACAGGAAACTAGATGAAGTATCTTTTTGCTAGAATTAGTTAGTGCTCTATATGATCATTAATATGACAAAAGTTTATATATAAATCTTACAAATTTTGATATAATGCTCTTATACACTGTAAAGATTTGTTGCTTGTATTGGTTTAATAAAATGCTGATTGGTCAGTAGCCAGACAGGAAGTATACACAGGCGACCAAACTAGAGAATTCTGGAAAGAGGAAAGGCAGAGCAGCTGTTGCCAGCCACAGAGGAAGCAAGATGAGAATGCTGAACTGAGCAAAGGTACCAAGCCATGTGACTAAACGTGGACAAGAATTATGGTTAATTTAAGTGTAAGAGCTAGATAGTAATATGCGTAAGCTACTGGCCCAGCAGTTACTATAATATTACGCCTCCCAGTCAATTGTTTGAGGAGCAGCTGTTGGGTGTTTGAAAGTTTCTGGTGGGACAGAAACTTCCAACCACAAGACAAGCTGTCGGAACTCTCATTGAAATTGCTAGCTTTTGATTGATCCCTGTGGTGCTTTTTGAAAGTCTGTTTTATGTTTAACATATTTGGAGTTAATCTTTGTGGTATGAGGTAAGGATAATTTAGATATTTAACTGACCCTATCTGTTGATAAAACTTTGTTTATTCAAAAAAGGAGATCCTGTGGATCAAGTAGTCTTCCGCATTATGTAGAATCTGACCTAAGGAGGCCAGAGGTGTTTAATACCCCCAGAGCTGGAGTTACAGATAAGCTCTCAGTGTAGGTGCTGGGAATGAAATCCAATTCCTCTGTGAGAGCAGCACATGCTTTTACTGCCAAGCTACCTCTCCAGCCCTAGTTTTTGTTATAAATAATAATTTTTAAAAATCCCCTTTGTTTTCTCTTTTTAACAGCTCTAGCTGTCCTGGAACTCACAGAGATCTGTCTGCCTGTGCCTCCTGAGTGCTTCAATTAAAGGCGCATGCCACCGCTGCCCAACATGCAATAATTTCCTTTAAAAGGCACTATCTTAGATTAAGCTGTCCCTGTCCCTAAGTGGATGATCTCAAGATTATTAATTTCAGCTTGGTGAGATGGTTCAGGGGGTATAAGTGCCGTGCTGTGCAAGCCTGGCAGCCTGAGTCCATGAACTTTTTTTTGAGACCCTGCTCAAAAAATAAAACAAAGCCAGATATGGTGGTGTGCACCTTTAGACTCAGCACTTGGAAAACAAAGGTAGGTGAATCTCTATGAGTTTTAGGACAGCCAGGGCATCCTATCTTTAAAAACCAAATAATTGAATAAATATAAAAATAAACAAAAATGTAGCAAGGGCTGGGGAGCTGGTTAGGTTGATGAGGTGTTACTGCTCATATGTGAGGACCTCATTTCATACTTGGTGGCAATTATACCCTCACCGTACGTCACACACAGGTCTGTAACCTGTCCTCTGATGATCCGAGTTCGGTCCCCAATACCCATGGTGAAAAGAGAGAATGAATTCCTACAAGCATACTGTGACATGTTCACACTTTAACACATACACATGCCAGCCACCCTGAATGAACGGGTAAAAATGTACTAAAACATACAGTAAAAGCAGATCACTTTTCCAAAGGTTTATTTAGGTAGGAGTGTCCTGTCTGGTGGTGCCAAATAAGAATGCAGTGATAAAGGGGCTGCCAGGGTGCTGCTGGGACCACAGGTCTGCAGATGTCAGGGCTGGGGAAACCGTCCAGCAGCTGCCTCAGCTGGCCATTAATCAGCGCTGCCTAGAACTTCCTGTGCTGGGCTTAACTGACAACAACTTGTCTGCATCTGCAGCCACCAGGAAAGCCCGGGCCACCAGGAGAAACCAGCTGGATGTCCCCTATGGAGGTGGCGAAGGGGAAAAAATGGACATCTACTTTCCTGATGAGGATTCCAAAGGTGAGATTGAGCAGGGCTAGTGGTACCCAGCAGAAGCGGCGGGGTGTCGGCTCACCAGCGCCCCCTGCCTTTCGTTACAGCCTTCTCCCTCTTCCTGTTCATTCATGGAGGATACTGGCAGAGCGGGAGGTGAGTGGGGATGTGGGTGATCGAGAGAGGAGCAAGAGTCACCTCTCCTCAGATCGGTGTTCCCAAGCTGCCATGACACATTACTATTAGGTCCAGCCCGCAAGAAGAGAAGTGTGACCTCCTGCAACTGTGGAGAAGGAAGTCAGAATCCAGGTTTTCCAGGGAGTGCTAAGGGAGGCTCTCAGCTTCTGGCTGGGTGCTCCTCAGTGGCGTCTGTGTCTCCAACTTCTGCTTTGCTTCCATGTTCTGGATGACTGTGCCCCAGAGCTCCCTCATAAAGAGGCCATGTTAGGGTTGCACAAATAGCTCAGGGGTTAAGTGCCCTTCCTACTCTTCCAGAAGACCTACAGCTCCAGGGGATCTGATGCCCTCTTCTGGCCTCCACAGGAACTGTACTCATGTGCATAGACACATAAATATAAGTAATAAATCTTGGGGGGGGGCGCAGTTTGAGACAGGGTTTCTCTGTATTTACCTGCCTGCCTAGAACTCATGCTGTAGACCAGTATGGCCTCAAACTCAGAGATCCTCCTGCCTCTGCCTATCAAGTGCTGAGATTAAAGGTATGGGTCACCACTCTCTGACAATAAATCTTTTTTTTTTAAAGCCACTGTCTTAGATGAAGATGTCCCTGTCTCTAATTAGATGATCTCTAGATTATCAGTTTCAAGTTGGCAAGATGGCTCATTGGGTAAAGGTGTTTGCCATGCAAGTCTGGAAGCCTGAGCTCAATCCCTGGAATCCATATAAAAGTGGAAGAAGAGAACCAACTCCACAGAATTATCCTCTGGCCTCCCTATGCGCTGTGATGGGTGAACCACCCAAATATACATCATGTTTACACACATATAAAAAAAATTCTTAGATTTTTATTTGTGTATGAGTGTGTACATGTATGTGTACTACATGCAAGCAGTGCCCAAGCAGGCCAGAAGGGGGCATTAGATCTCCTGGAACTGGGAGTTACAGGTGGTTGTGAGCTGTCCTGTGGGTGCTGACAACTGAATTCTGGACTTCTGCAAGAGTGGCAAGTTCTCTTCAGCACTGAATCATTATCTCTCCAGTCCATCTCCCCTAAGGAGTTTTGTTTTGTTTTTGTTTTTTGATAAACCAAGATTATCAGTTCTGTCTACAGAGACTATATCTGTGAAAGATCACATCCTAAACTCTTGGGTGCAGGATTTGGACATTGTAGGGGATTATGTTGTTCCATTGTAAATAATTGTCCCACCCACTGGTTTAATAAAAACGCTGATTGGCAAAGGCAGACAGGAAGTGTGGGTGGGGCTACCAGGCTATGAAAACTCTGGGAACAGGAAGGACAGAACAGAGATGCCACAGAGATGCCAGACAAGCCAGAAGATGCAGAGGACAACTATGCTGCTCTGAGAAAAGGTACTGAGCCGCGTGGCTGAACAGGATGAGAGTCATGGGTTAGATGAAGGGTAAAGAATTAGCAAATTATATGCCCGGGCCTTAGGCTGATCAGCCTAAAATTAATGTAAGATTCTGTGTGTCTCTGCGGGTCTGTGATCCAAACCTCGAGACTAGACTGGAAAGTCCAGGCCAGAACCATAATACAACAGGACATACACATTTAGGAACTAGAATTCAAGTCTACATCCACTGGGGAGTGTTTGACCAACTTGCTTATCAAAGGAATGTCAGAGTGACCAACCGCACAGGCTTGTTTGGGACCAAGAGGACATGGAGTGTCCAGTGCTTTGGAAAATAAGAGTGAGGAAGCTGAGGCAGGAGGATAACTACGTTTGAGGCCAATCTTGTCTCAAAGGACACAAAGCAGGAACTTGGGATGTGGTTAGGTCAGTAGAAGCCTGTGGTATGAACTAAGGCCTGTGCTCCTCGGCCAGCATGGAGTCAAATGAGTGTTGTCCCAGCAATCAGGAGGTGCAGGATGACGACCAGAGATCCCAGGTTAGCCTTAACTACATAGGGAGTCTGAGGCCAGCCTGGGATACGCAAAACAATGAGTACACAGTTGGTATTCCTGAGTTGGTAAGAGGGTGCTTAGGATCTTGGAGGACATCCTGGCTGTCACTGGATCTCTCCCGCCCCTCCAGCATGCTCTGTTTTCCCCCAGCTTATTTGTCTGCTATACTTATTCCATTTAAAACTCTACACTTTCAACCTTTGGCTCTTGCAATTTGCTGAGAGGGAACATGATTGTCTCTATTTTCCAACGGAGGGAGCCAACTTAGAGGTTAAAGTCCCTAAGTTCCGGTAGCTCGTACGATGGAGTGAGGACAGCCTGTTCTCTCAGCAGTGTCCTGTGTGCGTGCAATATCTGCCACGTGGTGTGTCCAGGACCTCAGGGAAACCGCATCATGGTCAAGATGCCTCCGATTGTCTGTGTTTGTTTCTGAGACAGGGTTTTTCTGTGTAGCCCTGGCTGTCCTAGAACTTGCTCTGTAGACCAGGATGGCCTCAAACTCAGAGATTCACCTGCCTCTGCCTCCTGAATGCTGGGATTAAAGGTGTGCACCACCACAGCTCAGCTCCAATTGTCACTTTATCCCCCCCTTTTTTTTTTTATGTTGCTTGGGTTTTTGAGACTGGATCTCATGTAGCTGAGGCTAATCTCAAACCCACTAAGTAGTTGAGAACGGATTCTTGGTCCTTTTGCCTCTTCTTCCCAATGTGGCATTATATTATTGTGTGTGAGAGTGTTTTGCCTGTGTATATGTATTGCACCATGTGCATACCTAGTGCATGCAGAGCTAGAAGAGGAAGTAGAGTTACAGATGTTTATGCACCTCCACTTTGGAACTAGGGATCAGTCTTGTCTTGGGAGAGCAGCCAATGCTCTTAACTCATGAGCTGGCTCTCCAGCCCCCTCTTTGTTTTTCCACAGCAAAGATGACTCTGCCTTCATGGTGAACCCGCTGACTGCGCATGGGGTGGTGGTGGCGATTGTGGCTTATGACATTGCACCCAAAGGTAGCCTCTAAAGATTTGGGGCCAGAGCTTTTGTGAGGGTGAAGCCTCTGACGGATCCTGACCCAGCTTTTTCCTCTACTCAGGCACACTGGACCGGATGGTAGACCAGGTGACCCAAAGTGTTGTGTTTCTGCAGAGGCGTTATCCAAGCAACAAGTAGGTATCTGCTGATGCTCCTGGTGGTCCAAGGAAGGGGTAGGTCTGTGGAGCTGGATGAGACTGGGATTCCTGATGCCTTAAGGAAGCCGATGTAATCCAGCTCTCTGTCTGACCCAGGGGAATCTACCTCTGTGGACATTCCGCAGGAGCTCACCTGGCCGCCATGGTGCTCCTTGCCAGCTGGACCAAGTATGGTGTCATGCCCAACCTCCAAGGTTTCTTAATGTTTGTCAAAACAGGATCTCAGGTAGCCCAGGCTGGCATCCAGCCATTAAGGTTTCTGTGGGTACAGAGCCTGGCCAGGCAACTCTTCCGCTCTCTGGAGGGGTGGAGGCTTGACCAGCTGGTTAAAAAACTGGGTGTCTTGGTGCTGACCTGAAGAGGGGCAGGACTGTCTTGCTGCCTTGCCTGAGCTCCTCACCTTCACAGGCTTTCTCCTGGTGAGTGGGATCTATGACCTGGAGCCCATCATATCTACCTCCCAGAATGCCCCTCTGCACATGACGCTGTGAGTTGTCTGCCTCCTCTCCATCTCCACACCCCACCTGAGGCTTACCTCCCCTCTGCCCTGACTCCCCATTTTCCTTCCCCAGGGAAGATGCTCAGAGAAACAGCCCACAGCGGCGATTGAAGGTGGCCCCAGTGAGGCCTGTGGCTCCAGACTGTCCTGTGCTGGTGGTTGTGGCTCAGCATGACTCCCCAGAATTCCAACGACAGTCCAGGGAGTTCTGTGAGGTACTGCCAATGTCTAGCTTATAGTACCAGGTTGAGGGTCATGTGATCTGGGCTTCCTTGTTATTCTGCCCCAACAAGCTGACCTTGGTGGTACACATATGTAATCCCAAATACTCTGGAGGCAGAGGCAAGAGGCGCATGAGATCAGGGTGTGCTGTAAAGTGAGCTCAAGGTCAGCCTAAGTAACTTGCTTCCCAATTTAAGAGAAAAGGAAACACTGGACCAGGTGACCCAGGTGACTCGGTGGTAACGTACTTGCTAAGCATGAGCAGGGAAGGCCCTGGTACAGCCCCCAGGACTGTAATAAATAGACATATTTTATCTAACTGGACTCCAGGTCATTCATTCATTCATTCAACAAATGCATTCAAATGAACCTGCCATATCCCGGACGCTGAGCATCCTCCCTCCCCCAGCCACGCTCTGAGACCTGCTCTTTCCACTCCTGTTCAGACCCTGTGCCAAGTAGGATGGAAAGCCTCCTTCCAGCAGCTGCGTGGCCTGGATCACTTTGACATCATAGAGAATCTGACCCGGGAGGAAGATGTACTCACCCAGGTGGGGCTCATCCCTTCCCCTCAGCAAAGCCCTTCTAAGATGGGGCGTATGGATCCTGTTACCCTAACGTGGAGGATGGCTACATGGAGGGGCCGCCTTACCTCAGCATCCAGAAGGTTGAGGCCCCTGGCCCCCGACATGGGGTTTTCTATAGCCAGCTTTCTCCCCACAGTGTGGAGGGATCTGCCAGGTGGGAATGACACATGGCCATGGCCAGAGCAGTAAGGGCAGAGGAAAACCAGCTTGACAGAAGGCTGGTGCATGTGGCTAGTGTTTATTATAACCTTCTGGGTTTTGTTTTTTTTTTTGAGACATTGCCTCATTGGGTAGCCCTAGCTGGACCGGGACCTCCAATGTAGATCAGGCTGCCCTCAAAACGTGTCCTTTGGCGTCAGTGCCCGGTCTGCTAAGATTAGAGGAGTGTATAAGCATATCAGCCTTACCACAACTTTGACAGAGACTACCGGGAACAATCAGGAGGGGCCAGCAAGGTAGCTCACTGGGCAAAGAAAGGTGCTTGCTGTCAAGCCTGAGAACTTGAGTTTGACCCTTGGGACCCACGCAGTGGAAGCAGAGAACCTTTCTCAAGTTTTCCTCTGACCTCCACACGGTCCATGGTGTGTGAACATTCAATAGGTAATAAATAAACAGGTCTCTTTAAAAAATCAAAGGATAAAGGGGATGTGATGGCCCATGCCTTTCCTCCCAGCTGTCTCTGAGTTTGAGGATAGCCTGGTCTACAGAGTGAGTTCCAGGACAGACAGCTACACAGAGAGACCCTGCCTTGAAAAACCAAAACCAAACAAAAAAGGCAGAGAGTGAATAGAAAATTGTCACCACCATTCTGATGGACAATAATCTTTTTTCTCTTTTTCCTCCCTTTTTCTAGGAGGGAGTGGGGCTGACTAGCTTGGTTTTATTTTGTGGTGCTGGGAATTGAACCTGTGAGTGTGTGTACACACATAGTGTGTATGTTGTATCCTTAGTGTGTGTGCGCCTGCGCACCAGAAATTGACATGAGGTATCTATAGCATGAATTCTACTTGGTCTTCTAATAAAAACCTGGAGCCAGATAGTGGGGGGAAAAACTGAAAGATCAGAGAGACAGGGGAACAAGCCACAGCCACTTCTCACCCAGCTACTCCTCAGGAATCCCCAGACTGAATACCTGAGTCCTCAGCCCAAAGGGAAGGTGTGTGCCACCATCACCTGGCTCTCAATGGCCTTGAACTCACAGAGATCCAGACTGGTCTCTGCCTTCTGAGTGCTGGGATTAAAGGTGTGCACCACCACTGCCCCGCTAACCCTGACCTTTTCAGTTTACTTTCTGTTTGTTTGTTTGCCTATTTATTTTGAGACAGGGTCTCACTGTGTAGCCAGGCTGCCCTGGAACTCAGAGATCCACCTTCCTCTGCCTCCCAAGTGTTGGGATCAAAGGTGTGCGCCACCACACTTGGCACCCACAGACAATTTTCAGTAGCCATCAAGCCCTGGGCTTTCCCATCTTCTCTTACTGCAGATCATCTTGAAAACAATCTTCCCATCACTCTGAGGACGCCTGGTCTCCAGCCTGTGTGCATCTCAGAAAACCTCCAAAAAAGAGGTGACGGCCACCTAACACTGGCTTGTATGTCCACCCAGTATATTTGCCCTGCCGTGAACACAATCTCCAAGTCATTCTTCTTCCCAACTGGATGGAGCTCCCAGGAAAGCACTGGGACATGCACAGAGCCACCACCTGGCCAATCGCTTCTGGCTTGCTTTCTATGACATTTCCAAGTATCCATGTGGACTGGCTGGGCCTGGGGCTAGTTACTCAGCCCCTATCTCCCACTCCAAAAGAGGGTAGGGTCGGGAGAAGGGATGAATGAAAGAGACCAGCTAACCATTGGGGAGTGTGGCTCAAGGGTAGATGCTTAACCAGCATGTATAGGATCCAGAGTTCAATTCATGGTATTAACAAGGAAAAAAAAAATAAAGAAAACAATGAGACAGAGATAAGAGTCATTTCCAGTGTGGTGGGGTACGCCCGAATCCTGTCATGGATGCAGGAAGATTGTTGGGAGTTCAAGACCAGCCTGATCTACATAGCAAGACTCGGTCTCAAAAAGAAAAAGGGCTGTGAGATAGACCAGCAGGTCAGAGCACCTGCACCAAGTCTGACACCTGTGTTTGGTCTTGGGGATCCATATGGAAGGAGACAACACCCCCAAGTTGTCCTTTGGCCGCCATGTATATGTGTACCTTAGCATGCACACCTCACATATATGATGGCGATGATGGCGATGGTGGTGATGAAAAGCACCCATGCTTGTGCCTGCTGTACAAACACTTAGAACTGCGGCATCCCAGAGGGGCCACCTGCACAAAGACCTGTGTGAGACAGGCTCCACCAGACCTAGCTCCTGCAGCACACCCATAGCCACTGGTCCTTCCAAAGCGGCTGATGTGGGCATCCCTACTGCATTTTCAAAGCTTCCCCCAAACTGGGCATGATGGAGCATGCCAGGGGCTGCGGAGGCAGGAGGGCCTTGGGACCCAGAAAGGGCTCTTTAACACACAGCTAATTTATACTCTGGCTCTCTGTCTAGTTTGCTTTTTTGTTGCTCTGATAAACACCGTGACCAAAAGCCACTTGGGAAGGAAGGGGTTTATTTCCTCTTACACTTCACAGTCTATTAGCAAAGGAAGCCAAGGCTGGCACTTGAAGCAGAAATGACCAGGCTCATACACAGCTGCCTTTCTTATACAGGCACCACCCAGAGGCTCTGGACCCTCTTACATCAATTAAGACAGAATCCCACAGACTCGTCAATGGGCTGCTCTGATGGAGGCAATTCCTCAACCGAGTTTCTCTACACAGGTGTGTCCAGGTTTATGTGGCGCTGACAGTTGACACTAACGGGCATCTTGCATCCTGACCGTTGTGGGAGGCTCATGCAGGGTGCAGATCTGTCCCTTTTCTCGAAAAGACAAGCTAAGCCTCAGTTGCCTTTTGTCACCCATTGGGGACCACGCAACCAGCTGTCCCCTCTACTTACTTTTCCTGTTCAGAAGTCATTATATCACATGACTTTTCCTGAGGGGTAGGGACAGATACCGACTCACCCCAGAAAGGGAACCAACAGACCAGATCCCACCAAGTCTAGTGACCCACTGAGTTTATTGGGGCTGCTGACAGGAGCAGAGTGTCACGGAAAAGCCCCTGCAGCATGGGTGGGAACTCACAGAACTTCATCCTGTGGCGACTGTATGTGGTTAGGTCCAGGCTCGGAGTTTATTTACTCCTTCAATAAGCTTGGCCTTGCAGCTCCTGTACTGTTCTTTTTAAGCTGAGCCTCATGGGGTCCACAGATTATTTTCCCTTTCCCACACACATCTTAAAGCCAAACATGGTAGTGCATGCGTGTAGTCCCGACACTGGGGAGACTGAGGCGGAATGACCACAGACAGTTTGGAGCTAGCCTGTGCTACATAGTGAACAGCCTGGCAAGAGGACTGGGATGAAACTCACCTCAGAGAGCAGGAAGTGCTCTTAACTGTTGGGTCGGGTCATCTCTCCGGCCACCATGCCTGGCTTTCTGAGCAAGGTAGTCAGGCTGTGGTGATAGATTGTATATTTAATAATAACAAAAAAATCTGGAATATCAGAGGACAGAATCACCCACAGCCAAGCTGTGAAGATCAGGGAGTGGTGTCCCACGCCTTTGATCCTCTTTGATTCCCTGGATCTCTGTGAGTACAAGACCAAACAGCCAGGCAGTGGTGGCCCACACCTTTAATCCTAGCACTAGGAAAGTTGATCCAGGAATTGAGATAGCTGTCTGGAGAGAGAAATATAAGGCAGGGGAAGGCAGAAGGCTTTCCTTTTTTTTGACAGCACCCAATCAGTCCTAGGACTCATGGAGATAGGACCTACCCTGCTTGGCCTGAGGAATTGGCTGGGGTTTGGCCTGTCTCTCTGTTATTTCAGCTTTTCCCCAATATCTGGCTCCAGGTTTTATTATAAACTAAATAGAATTTGTGCCGTATAAGGCTAAGCCAGGATACTGGGAAGGCAAATCTATTAAATGCATCTTTGATTTGGGATAATTTCGGTTGACGGTGGGTTTATTGGAACAGAGCCTGATATTAAGCCACTGAGCACCTGAATATCCAAGTATCACCTACCACGAAACCACTGGAAAATCTTCATGTACTCCATAGAAAATCAGGATATGCCTGATGGTGGGGTACATTTCTTTAATCCCAGCACTTGGGATATAGAGGCAAGCAGGCAGGCTGTGAGTTTGAGGCCAGCCTGGTCTACGGAGCAAGTTCAGGACAGCCAGGATTACACAGAAAAATCCTGTCTCAAAAAAAAAAAAAAAAAAAAAAAAACCAAGGGGAAAAGAAAACCAATATATATTCTTAGTGACAGAAAGTGACATGTTCGACTATGTAAGGCAGCATGGCCTCAGAATGTCATATGAGGCCACAAAATCCATGGGCATCTATATATGCCTGTATATGTATGTATGTATGTATGTATGTATGTATGTATGTATGTATGTATGTATGTATGTATGTATGTATGTATCTATCTATCTATCTATCTATCTATCATGTATCTGTTTGTCTGTCTGTCTGTCTGTCTGTCTGTCTGTGTATCTATGGTCTTGAGACAGTTTCACTATAGCCCTGGCTGGCCTGGGACTCATAGTTAGACCAGGATAGCCTCGATCTCAGAGGTCAACTTGCCTCTGCCTTTCTGGGAGTGCACTGCCTCCTTGAGTTTCTGTATGCACACAGAGCAATGAGTAGACATGGAAAAGTCTAGAAAGATCCACTGGGAAGGTTTCTGTGCCCTATGGAGGAGGTGGTACCAGAAAGACATGGAGGGGTGTTTGCTCTGTCTAGATTCTCTGACTTTCAGTAAGAGTTGGAAGGGAACCAAGGCCTTCAGTGTGGGAATGTTAGAGTTGTGACCAGAATCCACCCTGGAGTTGCAAAGGGAGATGACTCAAGCCACAGGGCTTCCCCGAATGCCTGTAACACATTCCTGAGTATAGCTCACCTGGGCTGGGAGTTGCTCTCCTAAGACAGGCAAGGGATACGTGATGTGCTATATGTGAAAACACAAGAATAGAGAAAGGGGCTGGGATCCACTTGCCAGTGATCACAGCAGACAGGCAGGAGGGAGGTGTGTAGTAACGTCAACAAAGTGAGCTTTAGGTCACTCAGGGCTCCCTAGCAAGACTCTCAAGAATGGCTGGTAAGATGGGCTCAGCAGGGGTAAGCTGAACAAGTCTGGCCATGTGAGCCCCATCCCTGCATCCTAAGGTGGAAGGCAAGAACCAGCTCTCAAAAATCATCCTTTGGCTTACACACACTAATAATAGTGACAATAATTAAAGATATTACCTTTAAATCTTAAAAAGTTATCCCCCCCCCCCCCCAAAAGGAGTTATTGAGTAAAAGAAGTCAGCAGCCTATGGGGCTGACCGAAGGCCTTGTCTTCTTCACAGGACAGGAGAGACATTGCCCTTCATCTCCAGTAGCCTCTGTCGCAATAGGCAAGGCAGTGTCTTATGTACCTTTTGCTTTAGATTTTTATGAAACTGTTTAACAGACTGAAGGAGTTACCATTACTTGGCCTCCTTGCTTTAAAAATGGTGGAGAGTTGGCCCAGTGACCTAGGCCCCTACTCAACAATGGACTTTTCCTGGTTTTCCATTGGTCCTGCCTGATGTGGGATGTCTTTCTGTATGCTATGAATACCATTGGATAATAAAGGGACTGTTTTGACCTATGGCAACGCATCTTAGAAGCAGGCAGGAAATCCAAACATAGATAAAATAGAAGGAAGAAAGAATCAGGGTCAAAGGCACTAAAAGCTGCCACCAATACACACACACACACACACACACACACACACACACACACACACACACACACACACACACACAAATAAGGCACAGTCTACGTGCCAAGACAGATTAATAAAAATGAGTTAAGTTAAAATATAATAGCTAGCTAACAATAAGCCCTAGCCATAAGTCAAACAACATACAATTAACATAAGCATTTAAGTCATTTTTTAAAAACTAAGCAACAGCGGGCAAGTTCAGACTATGGGGCTAGGATGGGCCAGAAACCTATACAACACCTGTCTCTCCCCGCCCCCCATTAGAGAAGGTGGTTCTGGAGACCCAGACCGCCTGCCCTGGCCACAGGCCCTTCATGTGCTTTGGGGATATTGGTTTTTTTAGGGGGACAGTTGTTGTCATTTGGTTGGTTGATTTTGGTTTTTCAAGATAGGTTTTTTCTGTTTAGTCCACAGACAGCGCTGTGGAGACATATCCCATTCCATAATCGGCTTCAACTAACAAAGGCCAGGAGGCTTGAAGCTGGTTACTGAATAATCAGGTCGGGTGGGAATGCCTAGTCAGACCTGGAACATCACCAAGTTTTCACAGTTCTTTCCCAGAGCCATCAAGACTTCAACAACAACAAAACCCCTAACAGGTCAGGAGTTGTTGGTGAATGCCTTTCAGCCCATCACTCAGGAGGCAGAGGCAGGTGGATCTCTGAATTTGAGGCCAGCCTGGTCTACAGAGTGAGTTTCAGGACAGCCAGGGCTACACAGAGAAACTCTGTCTCGAAGAAACAAAACAAAAACTAAAAATCATCTTGGAATAGGGCTGGACCATGGCTCAGTGGCGAAGCGCACATCCAGCGCTTGCAGAGGCCTTTGTTTAGTTCCAGAAGCTACATGGCAGCTCACAGCTAACTCCTGTTCCAGGGGAACTGGTGCCCTCCCTGACCTGGGCTCTGTGAGCACTGCTTACATACATGTGGGCAAAACACCTACAGGTCTAAAAAAACCCAAAAAGGAAGGTGAAGGGCAGGCAGACCTGGCTATCAAGAGTTGCCTAACTCTAGAAGAGGCAGGCATTTCTCTAAGTTTGAGGCCAACGAGGTCTAAAAAGGAAAAAAAAATGAACATTTTGGGTAGACACAAACTACAAGCTTCTCGGTGGTTACTCTCTCAAGTGAGCAAAGATCCAAATGGTTTGACCTCGGAGTGTTGTCACACTATGCAGTGTTTATAGAGAACAGGGACTCTCAGAACATCAAACATGGGCTGGGTGACAGTGCCAATACGGCCTGCCCTTTCGCCTGACCCCTGTTGACCCTTCATTAATCTCTGTTTTCCTGTCTCAGCTCTGTTTCACAGAATTCCTCCTAATTTTCTGATTAGCCTGAGAAATAAATCTAGTCTGCCAGCTTCTTACCCAACCCAGAATGGTGGTTGCTGGCGAAGATGAATAAAATTATCAGATAACTATAAAATTGTATATGTTAAATGCCCTGGACTATTTTTTGTACGCTGCAAATATGTATTGCTCTTATTGTTAATAAAAATATGATTGGCCGATGGCTAGGCAGGATTTTTGGGGGGCAGAGAGAATGCTGGGAAGAAGGGCAGAGGAGTTGCCAGCCAGATGGAAAGGAAACAGGACATCAGGAGAGGTAAAAGTCATAGCACATTAATAAATAGAAATGGGTTGATTTAAGCTATAAAAACTAGTTAGTAATAAGCCTAAGCTATCTGCCAAGCATTTATGATTAGTAATACATTTCTGAGTTTGTTATTTGGGAGAAGCTGGTGGAACAGAGCTGATCAAGGTCCTGGGGAAAATCTCTGCCTACAGGCAAATGTTTTGCTAAAATAAAAATTCAAGAAATTTAGATTGTGATGCTAAAAATATTTGACTGAGGGCTGGGGAAATGGCTCAGTGAATATGACCACTCACCATGTTCTTACCTGAGTTTGAATCTCTAGAACAGGTGTTAAAAGCCAGTGATGGCCATGTATATATCTTCAGCCCAGCACTGTGGGGTATAGAGGCAGGAGGATTACTGAGCTTTCCTGGATGGCAGCCCAGCTCCAGGTTCAGAGAGAGACTTTGTCTCAAGGGAATAAGATGGAGATTAACTGAGTAAGATACACATTGTACTCCACATGTACGTAAGTGCACAGACTCCTAAACATGCATACACTCACATACATGTGCGTACACCCCCCCCCAACTCACTCACTCACACACACACAAAATCAAAACCAAATCTCACAAGCACACACATGGCCTGGGCTAGGAAGGTAGGTAGTGCCATTTGCTAGAGTGTTACCTAGCAATCACGAGGTCCTGTGTTTGATCCCAGGACTCTGTAACCTGGTGTAATGGTGCATCCCAGAGCTGAGGAAGGTGGCTGGAGGGTCAGCTCACCCTGGGCCTCATGGGACCCTGACGAGGATTTTTTAACTTTGTTTTAACTCCAGTTGAGTATGGTATTGGAGGCCTATGATTGTAGCACTGGGGGGGGGGGGGTGCTAAGTCAGAAAAACAGAGTCCGAGGTCAGCCTAGGCTATACGACCTGCCTCTGTCTCAACCTGCCCTTCCCCAACCTAAGAGAAAGAATGAACAGAGGGAAAAGCTGATGCTCTGTGAACTAGGGCAATAATATTAACTACAACGAGACTGTATATAAAATGAGGAGTCAGCCTTCAGCGGGACACGGTTCCAGCTGAAACAAAAACAAACAAAACAACTTACCAACTTACAGCAACAGCTGTACAGCATTGTCAGTGTGCTTGGTGCCTTGAACTGTGCTTAAAGTATTTCTGAAATATATGTAGCTTACCACATGAAATTCTCTCTTCAGCCAGAGGTGGGGGTGGCATATGCCTTTAATCCCAGCGCTCGGGAGGCAGAGATGGACAGAACTCCGTGAGTTTGAAGCTGGCTCGGTCTACAGAGTGAGTTCCAGGACACTCAGAGCTGTAACACAGAGAAACTGATTCGAGAAACCAAAACCAACCAAACAGAAAATCTACCACCACCACAACAAAAAACTAAGCTAAAGCAAAGCTCTCTTATATATCCACAGAATAAAAGTATGATCAGGAGAGAAAAGATGCCGGGGCTGGACACATGGCTCCGCGGCTCCGTGGTTAAGAGCACTTACTCCTCTTCCAGAGAAGCTAGGTTGAGTTCCCAGCACCCATGACTCACGATCGATCACTTGTAACCTGTTTCAGGGAATCTGAATATTTCTGGCCTCTGTAGACAACAGGCACACATTTGCAAGCAAAACACTCAAACACATATTTCTTTTAACAAAAAAGGAGGAGGAAGAGGAAAATGCAGGAGCTAGTAACTTATCTTTTAAATTTTCCCCCCAGAAACTTATTTTGTGAATTGCATGCTTTTCATGCCTGTCTATGGAATGTCCTCTTGTTGGCAACACATGTGGAGGTCAGAAGACAACTTTTTGGTTGTAGATTGTTTATTTCTTTTGTGATAGAGTCTCACTATGTAGCTCTGGCTGGCCCAGAATTTTCAGTACATACACCAGGCTAGCCTCACCAACATATCTCCATCCCACCGCATATCTTCCTTTTAGGGGCAGGGTCTCACAGTGTAGCTCTGGCTGGTCCAGAGTTCACTATATAGACACCGTGTAGATAGCTGGCTTCACACACACAGAGATTTCTGCCTTTGACTCCTGGGTGCACAGTGACATGCCTCAGTTCAGTAAATGATACCCACTGGGATGTTGACTGGTCTTGTTCCCTGGCTTCTTACTGGACCATGAATGTTATTTTGTAATAGAGAAATGGGTTTCTGAAATTTGATGTCTAACATGAATATTTTATGATCCTAAAATTTGCTTGTATCATCAAGTATTGGCTGGAATTGGGATCGCTTGTCAACTTCTTGAAAATTCTGAGTTTACATAGAAACACAAATGTTTCTTTAGAAAATCCATAGCCAAGGCGGGGTGGTGGTGCAGGCCTTTAATCCTGGTGCTTTAGAGGCAGAGGCAAAGGCATGCTAATTTCTGAGTTTGAGGCCAGCCTGGTCTACAGAGAGCGTTCCAGGAGAGCCAGGGCTACGCAGAGAAACCTGTAGATAGATTTTTCTTTGGGCTGCCAGCTCACCAAAATAACACAAAAACTTATTATTAATTATAAAACTCAGTCTATAGCTTAGGCTTGTTCCACTAGCTCTTACAACTCAAATTAACCCATATCTATTCACCTACATGACTCATGATTTTACCTCTCCTGTCTTGCTCCTTCTGCATCTGGCTGGCAACTTAGCTTTACTTCTAAGAGCTCTCTCTGTCCTGAAGTACCTGTGTAAAGGCATATATTTATTGTTATAAAACTTTATTTCAGGGAAAGACCATTTAGTGCCTGAGGGCAGGGCCTAGGTCTAAGGAGAATCTAGGAAAAAAATTTCAGAAACACACCTGACAGCCAACAGATTCAAAACTCGCCAAAAGTTCAGCCAGTACATTCAAAGCTTGGGTTTGCACCAAAAGTTTAGCCAATAATTTCCAAGAATTTCTGTACCCTATACCCCTTTACCCAGACCTTAAATGCCAAGATGTGTAGCACCCTGCTTATGTATGCTTTTCTTAAAAAACCCTCTTCACCTCTGAGTTCATGGGCAAATTCCTCCACTCCACCGGAACAAAGGGTTTCAACCTGGGTTCATCTGAACCTGTCCAAAAGAAAAAACTGACCCTCATGTGTTTGCATCCACTCCAGCTCCCTCGTGGTCTTTGGGATACCTCGACACGGGTACAACAATGCTATCTCCTGCCTAACTACTGGCCATTTAGCTTTTTATTAAACTAGTCACAGTGACATCTCTTTACACAGTGTAATCTAATATCTCAAACAGAAACCCTGTCTTCAAAACCAAAACCAAACAAACAAAATAATCCACAGCCCAAGTGATTGGGGCTGGGTGTCATATACTTTGGGAAAGACAGAGCTTTGTTCTTGCTATGAAACCTTTTACCCTGAAACCTTTGCCCTTGTCTCACACCTCCTGGGCCCCATGGGCGTTAAGATCTCAGCCAAGGCTGAGGAATGAATGACAGCCAGGACAAAGGGTCCAGCACTTGGGAAGCTGAAGCAGAAAGAATAAAAAGCCATAAAACGAAGAACATACTGTCTTTGTCAGGGCTAATGATGGAACTCCATATTCCATCACTGAAAGAAGTCAGAACAGGAGCTCAAACAGGGCAGGGGCCTGGAGGCAGGAGCTGATGTAGAGAACATGGATGCTGCTGCTTACTGGCTTGCTCCCCATGGGATGCTCAGCCTGCTTTCTTATAGAACCAGGACCACCAACCCAAGATGGCACTGCCAAGGATGGGCTGGTCCCTCCCACATAAAATCACTAATTGAGAAAATGCTCTACAGTAGGTTTGTATTCAGCCCAATCTCATGGAGGCGTTTTCTCAATCAGGGTCTCTTCTCAGATGACTGTAGCCTGTGTAAAACTAACATAAAATTATCCAGCTCACCTATTGTGCTGGGAGTCAAAAGGGAAAATCCCTACTGTAACTAACATTGGTCAGAGGAGAGTCTTAGCTGGTCTGAGGAGGGTTGACTCAAGACAATTTAAGCTTGGAGCTGCAATCTACACAACTTGAACTGTTTTCAAGGCTATTGGTATACAGCAGTGCCCAAGACCTTTAAAATAAATGAAAAGGAGGACATGAGCTCTCTTAAGTTATGGTTTCATTGTAGATTATGTGGGAAAGTACAGCCAGGGACATCTGGAAGAGTCCAGATTGAACCTGCCCATAGGCAGAGAGAGGGAGAGAGGAAGAGATGGGGGGGGGGGGAGACAGAGGACCTAAGACCAAGAGACTAAAAGAGCACATGGCTAAAGTCGGGACTATAAAAGATAAACCAGGGGAAGGAAGCAAAAGCCAGCCTGAGTTCGGGGGAGGGTGAGAAGTCTGGGAGGAGCCACAGGTGGGATTCTTGTCGTAGGATTCTTTGGACATGATAAATGGACACTCTTGTTCCAGCTGCCTGGCCATACATGAGAGGCCACGGTAGCAGCATGGCGGGCTTCTCCGAGACCCAGCCTCTACTAACCAGGCCCGGTTTCACTTAAGTTTCAGTTTCTGTGTGGGGGCTCAGTTTCTACTTCAGTTTTGATTTCTAATAAGGCAGGTGAGGAATTTACTGCACACCAGCCATGATTTAGCACCTAAAGCCCCAACCAATCAAAATCACCTTAGTGTGGCTGATGCTCCTTTGACCAATCATGTTTAGGATGACAACTTCCTCCAGGTTGTCTATAACAGGAGCCTTTGAACTCCTCTGGGAGCTGACCACTGCATACAAAAATTCTTTTCTTAAGAAATAAACGCTCTTGCTTTTGCATACGTGAGTGGTGGTCTTTTGTTGGGTGATCTGCGGATTCCGACAGTGCATGTGAGGGACCTGTGCTTTCTCAATCTATGAGGTGATCTGGCCCATATCCCTCCACTGGCAGGAAGCCTGCTGAGGTTAAACTGTAGGCCACACCATAAAGTATCAGAACACTTCTTTGCAACACTGACCAGGGCTGTGCTTTGGGACTTGCCGAGTTAGTCGGCTGTGTGAAAGAAACCAACCACAGGCAGCCTGACTAGAACAGAAACCATGTAAAGGGGCCTGCTGCAAGGCTGCCACATCAGCATGAAACAGCAGTCATATTAAGAAAGCCTTAGCTTTGTTCTGCTCCTGGACTCGCCGTGGTGGTGTATGGCCGCTTGTCTTTAGTCTGAGTCAAGCCGATAGTCTCAGATAGATACGCATTGACCTTCTTTTCCACCTGAGACATAGTAGAACCTGGAACTCACTATCCTTCTGCCTCAGCCTCAAGGTAACTGGAAGCACCACTTCCTACAGTAGTCACAGACCTCGCCTCCAACCTAGGGTGTCTACAGGAAGGATAGTGGGTGCAGGGAGGAGGGTCTCCCAGTCTTCCTAAGAGTGTTCCCAGCCAGCGTGCAAACGGATTCGGCGGTACTTCCGTTCCGATATAAGCTGGAAGGGACTGTATACATATCTAGCTAGCCAGATCCTGCAAACCCTGGAGTAGTAGGAAAGTCGGTTGCAGGGATGAGAGCCCGCAGAGCTAATGGGCAGTAGCAGCCGAGAGGTTTAACAGAGGTGCCACAGACCAATCAGCCATCCTCAGCCACGCTCCGCGTCTCCTAGGAGGCAGAAGTGGAACTGCCGTTATCTGATCCCAGACAGGACTGCAGACTACAACTCCCAGCGTGCTCCGCACGGGTCACTCCCAGAAGGCCACGCGCAGATGCTCGTGGGGCGGGACTTTCCCGGCTCACCTCGCGCCGTCCACATCCAGGAAGAGGCTCAAGGCGTATCAGAGGGCGTGGCCTCGTGTGGAGGCGGGGCGCTCCCGGCATGCTCTGGGGCGCGGCGCGGCCCGCGGGTTTTGAATCTCGCTCTCAGTGGTCCTGGCGGTGGTTGCGGCGCCTGCAGCGGCGGCATCATGGGGGCTCAAGCTCTGCCCCCGACCTGGCAGCTGTATCTCATGGACCACCGCATCTCCACCTTCAAGAACTGGCCCTTCCTGGAGGATTGCTCCTGCACTCCAGAGCGGGTGAGCCCGCCCTGACTCGGACTTGAGTGCTCACACAGACTCCTCCCTGGTCCTTCTGCCTGGCTGTTAGCCCTACTGTTGTTAGGCCGGGTAACATGGTCCCCAATGAGGCTGCCCCAGCTTTCGGTCCGGAACGACTTCTGAGTATGATAGGATTAAAATTAGACTGTCGATTGTGCTCACGAGCTTGTACTGTCATTTCAGATGGCGGAAGCTGGCTTCATCCACTGCCCTACCTTGAATGAACCTGACTTGGCCCAGTGTTTTTTCTGCTTTAAGGAGTTGGAAGGCTGGGAACCAGAAGACAACCCTTTGTGAGTCCCTGCAGGCTACTCTTAAGTGGGTCTCTGGGTGTCCTAACTCCATTGGGAGCCTCTTGGGTTGAACTGGAGCTGGGGAAATTAATTTGAATTTAGGAGAGATGGCCTATGTGTTCCAGGCTGCCCTTGAACCTTTTATATATAGCTCAGACTAGTCTTGGTATCTCAGTTTTCTCCTCATTTTCTCTAGTACTGCCAAGTTGCGTGGTTTTGTTTGAGGTATTTGTTTTGATTTTAATTTGCTTGTTTTTAAAGATGGGTTTCTCTGGGTAACTCTGGTTGTGCAGGAACTCCCTCTCTAGACCAGGCTGGTCTCAAGCTCAGAGATTTGCCTATCTCTGCCTCCCAAGTGCTGGGATTAAAGACCTGTGCCACCACTGCCTGGCCAGCCTGAGATTTTTAAAGATTTGGGTTTTGTCGTTGTTATATTTTGGTTTGGGGTTAATGTTTGTCTTTATTTCTGCCATGGGTGAGGGTGTTGGATCCCTAGGAGCTGGAGTTACAGTCAGTTATGAGATCCCTTATGTGCGGTGTTGGGAACTGAAGTCAGGTTTTGTGGAAAAGCAGCAAGTTCTTCTAATCACTATTCCACCTCCAGCCACAGATTCCTTTTAATATTATTATAACTTTGTTTTGTTTTGGGTGTGGTTGTCATGGTGGGTGTGGGTGTCAGGACAACTTTGGGGAGTCAGTTTTCTCCTATTATGTGGGTCCCTGGGATTGAACTCAGGTGAGCAGGTTTGGCAGCAAGCATCCTCACCTGCTGAACCATTTTGGTGGCCCAGATTTTAATGGGATTTAACATGCAATTCCTGTTGCGTTTATTTTTAGATTTCTGTGCATGGGTGTTTTGCCTGCATATGTCTGGGCACCATGTGCATGCCTGGTACCTTCAGAGGGCATCAAGTCCCTTGGAAAGGGTAGAAGACATCATGTGGGTGCTGAAGGGGACCCCCACACAGTGGGGACTTCCTCCCTGACCCTAGAATAGGCACAAAGCACACTGAAACACCTAGGTGTTTTCACAGAGATCCCTTATTATTTATGGAGGAAAAGTAAGTGTCTTCTCTCTGACTCAGGCAGAAAACAGCAGCAAATGACCTTGCAAGTGTTGTTTTATTGTTTTTTCAAGATAGGGTTTCTCTGTGTAGCAGCCTTGGATGTCCTAGAACTCACTATGTAGATCAGGGTGGCCTCAAACTCAGATGTGCCTGCCTCTAGAGTGCTGGGATTAAAGGCGTGCACCATGCCACCTTACCTGGCTGAGGTGTAATTTTTAAGAAGAGAGAAAGGGGAGGTCTGTGTTATGATGGACTAGGAAGTGGTAAAGGAGATAGAAAATGAGGGGAAGGGGACAGAGGGGCAGGGGTATTGCCTAGGAGGGACAAAGGATTGTCTCTGGATAGAGAGGAGACAGATGTGACATAGGAAATGGTGGTTTATAAAGCTAAAGGGGAAAAGCCCTGTATTAGTATGAGGTGTTTAATTTTAATTGAGCTTGTTAATTAGGTGAGCCAAAGGGGGCTTCTGGTTCCTGGACTTCAGTACTTTGATAGCTGGGCCTTGGGAGGAGCAAGTGGCCAAGTAAGGGAATAGACCTTGGCAGCTGGCTTTAGGGGTGTAATCTAATGGTTTTTAGCAAGGCCGAGGGAATGGGAGAAGGGCAGGGCCTGCCAGAGCCATGTCTGCCAGGCCCAGGCTGGCCAGAGACTCTTCAAGTGCTAGGATCCAAACTCAGGTTCTGATAGATCAGCCAGTGCTATTTCTTCTGAGTTCAAACCATCCAGCCTTCTCTATTGATTGCTAAAGGACTCTGGGAAATGTTCCAGCCATAAAGCTGGGAAAGACACAGCAGAGAGAAACTAGGCTGTCTGGGGTGTTCTGGGATACATTTTGGACTTGATGCCTTGCCCTTGATGCAGAACAAGGTGTGCCAGGGACAGCCGTGGTGATGAGAGATGGGCTATCAGTGATGAACAGCCACTGACTCTTCTGACATGCTGGTTTATTGATTTTTCTAGAGAGGAACATAAAAAGCACTCGCCCGGGTGCGCCTTCATCACTGTCAAGAAGAAGATTGAAGAACTAACCCTTGGCGAATTTTTGAAACTGGACAAAGAAAGAGCCAAGAACAAAATTGTACGTATGTTCGAGAATAATGACTGAGAGCAAACCCAGTCCCCCTGGAGGATGTGCCTCAGGGAGCGTGTGGTGATAGAGGGCAGACAGCGCTGACATGGAGTACGGTCTCAGGATCATGCAGTCAGAAGACCTGTCCCCTCAGGATCACCTTCTCCTCTGAGTGGCAACCATTGTGGAAAGCCCTTGACACAGGCTGATCCTCCTGCGATGGCAGCAATGTGGGTAGAGGTTTGGGGACATGTAATAGAGAGTGTTGGCTGAGGGGAAGGCAGAGCAGAGGTTCAGCTGACCTTTGCCTCTTGTCCATTCACACGGAGTTAATTGGGAAGGCAGGTGGCATTATGACTCCACAGGGAGGTGGCTCTCATACAGCCAAACATGAAGAGATAGGCTGGCCAGAGGCCAGAGCTCATAGTAAGCATCGCCCATGTGAACACCCCACATTTTGCATGGATTATTCATTGCTATCTGAAGTTCAAATTTAACCAGGTAGTCTGTGTTCTTATGCATTACACTTGGCAACCTTTTAGGGAGAGTTCTAGGAGGGGCTTATGGGCAAAACACTGAGAAGGAGGCGGATGCTTGAAGGCTGACTGCCAGCTGGCCCTGGCCATGGCTCTGGCGTTGTTGTGTTCAAGGCAGAGGCTAGGACACGCTGTCATGGTTATCAAGGGTTCTCTTCAGTTTGTAAGCTGTGTTCCTTGGCGGAGGTCATTATGAAATAACTGTGATGCTAGGCACTGGATGGGAGCGTGCTCAGTCTGGGAATGGTGAGAAGAGACGGAATGTTGGCCCCACTGCATGGTATTCTTTTGTTATTGGTTTTTTGTTGTTGTTATTGCTTTTGTTTTGAGTAGAGTTGGGTTTAATAAAAATATTTACTTCAAGTTTGGGCACAGAGTCAAGAGAAAGGCACTCAGAAGTAAAGGCACACCGCCCAGTGTTCCTAACTTGGGAACCATCTCTCCAGACTCAACCTTTTTTTGAGATAAGGCTTCACCATGTAGGCCTGGCTACACTGTGTAGACCAGGCTGGTCTCATACTCGCAGAGATCCACTTGACTGTGTTTCCCAGGTGCTGGGGTTAAAGGTGTGCACCACCGTTTATTTATTTATATTTTATGTGTATGGAGTGTTTTGCTTGTGGGGGTCAGAAGAGGGCATTGGGTCCCCTAGAACTGGATCTGCATATGGTTATGAACCTACCATGTGGGTACGGGAATCAAATCCAGGTCCTCTGGAAGACCAGCCAGTGCTCTTAACAGTTTAGCCGTCTCCAGCCTGCTTTTAAAGTTGTAGCTCTGTCGGTCTGTGAAGCACACCAGAAGGAGCACAGCCATTTTCCAGGGGCTTTTTCTTGTCAATGTAGTGTCCAATCCCAACTAAGTGGTTGGCTGAAGGAGGGGATAGTAAATTAAAGGCTATCCTGGGCTACATGAGTCCCTATTTCTTGGGAAAAGGAAGAAAGAAGTTGGAGGTATGCATAAAGCCTTAGGTTCAATTTCAAGCTGCACACAAATAATAACTTTCCTTTTAATAATTATTATTGTCATATTTTCATGCTGGTAATGGAAGGCCTTACTCTTGCTAGGCCGCACCCCAGCCCCATGTGTCTGTTGTTATTCCAGGCCAAGGAGACTCACAGCAAGCAGAAAGAATTTGAGGAAACTGCAAAGACCGTCCGACACTCCATCGAGCAGCTGGCTGCCAATGTCGGGTGACCTAGACCTGAGTGACATGCCACATTTAAGCCATGTGTCCCAGCTTTCCCAGCCTGGGCCTCTTAGCAGTGTCTTGGAGAAGGAAATAATGGTATTTTGAAACTGGATGTCAAATATTATTTTCGTTTTTGCTTTAAAGTGGCTCAGCCTGTGCACCTACCTCTCTTGCCTTCGTGGCTTTGCTGTTGTGACCTGGACTTAGGCAGTGAGGTAGGGAGTGGGTGGGGGTTGCCCATGCAAGGTGTTCTGGTGGCTGACACGTCCTGCGCACTGTAAGTGTGGTTCTGTGTTGTGCCGGTGATTTATCTGTCCGTGGTGTGAGTCTACTGCAGGGTAATGGAATAAAATCTCTTCAAAAGTGCATTGCAGGCTCTTTCTGTCTTAGGGAAATGGACTGTCTCTTTGAGACAGGGTTGATCTCAGTCCTGCTGCCCCGCCTCCCAGTGCTGAGACCGTGGCCGCTGCACCTGTGCTGTTTTATGCTGTGAGATCATCATGTCAGCGACATTTAAGCTTCAATCCCGCACCAGCTGCAGAGCTGAGCAGCAGTAAAAAGGCACTGGGATTACAGCATGACTCATGCTTCAAGGCAGGTGTGATAGTGTTGTCAACTTGGCAGGTCTAGAGTCACCCAGGAGATGGATGGAGATGGATGGACCTTTGGGGGTTATTTTGATCCCATTGGTTGATGTGGGCCCCTGGCTATACAGAGGTGAGCAGAGCATCAGCGTTATTGTCCTGCCCCCTGACTGTGCCTTCACCTGTGAGCCACGGGAACCTCCTCCCCTCCAGTGCTCAGTATTTTATCACACATCAAGATAAGCTAATAATGGACTGTGTTTGGTATACAATGAAAACCCAGAGCTAGATATCGGGAAAAGGCTGGAATGTCAGAGAGACAGAGAAACAAACCACAGCCACATCTCACCCGCCAACTCAAGCCTGTCTCCTTGTCCTCTGGAAAAGGGAAGTGGCAGGGGACACTGAACCCCTTCTCTCCCTCCAGCTATCTCACTTCCTGGTTCATCTTTCCTAGTAGGATTAAATGTTCAGGGTCAGGTATGGGGGTTGCCTCTGTTCAGGGCCCTGCTAGTTCCCCTTGCGGGTAGGGGCACAGAGACAGAGACACAGCCTCTGGGGACATGTTGAAACAAGTCAGTCTGATCGTATTAAGGAGGGGAAGCTTTAAATACCCTTTTTCTCAGATCCTCCTCCCAGCTAGGGGAAAGGGCTTTGATTTACTGGTATATCTGCGAAGCTGTGGTGGTTATCCAGAGGATCTCTGTCTCCTGAGTGTTGGGATTAAAGGTGTAAGTCACCACTCGACCTTCATGGCTTGGATATGTGGGTGGCTCTGTTCTCTCATTTTAGACTATTTTTATTAAGTGTACAATATATCACCACAATCTAAGACACCAGGTGAGGTGACACACACTGGTAGTCCCAGCACTTTGGAAGTAGAGGTTATCCTAAGCTATGAATAGACTTTGAGGTCAGCCTGGACCATATGACACCATGCTCAAATACATGGTTATGTGACCATTCTCCAAGTGTAGGGGAAAAGCACACCTCACTGTGACTAAAATAGTAGAATTAAGGCAGACTCACGTACAGATTTCACAGCTGTGCATATGTCATGCAGACCACGCTGATAAGCTGAGGCTCAAGTTCTTTCATTAGAGTCCAGGTTTGCTCTGTCCTTGCCTGGGTTCCCAGGAGGGCATGAAGCTGTGTTAGAAATGACAGCCCAGGTGGCCTGCAGAGGTCTGAAGGACCCAGCTGGTTGCTTACCTTTAGGAAGAACACTGGACCCAAACTGGTTAACAGTATCAGCATCCCAGCAAGGCCCAGGCTCAGGCCGCTGAATCCTTCACTACAATGGTGTATGCATCTGTGTTCACTTAAATGACTCCTTGGGCAGCCATTTCAGAAGCTGATCCAGAATCTGGGGCCTGTCTCCAGAACCACCTAGATATTCTGGCGGCCTCCCCTAGACCTTAGGACAGCTCTGAGCAACAGTAATTTAGAGAAAATAAGGGAACCATGGTGTAAGAGCTCATCAAGGCCATGGGCAAGCACCACGACGGACATCTGAGCCTACGTGGGGCCATGTCTCAGACATTTGCGCAGAGGCCAGTCTGGCAAATGGCCAGCTCCACACCAGTCTTAACTCTGTGAGGACCTTTCTGTCTCACATGGGCAAAAATCACCATGAACAGAGTCAGGAGCCAGGATACTGCATGCTTCTTGCCCACTGGCTCAGGCTATGGGGCTTGTCAGGTTTCATCAGGGAGAGATCAAACTGCGTCTCAGCCCCGGAAGAGCTGTTTGCTCCTGAGGCATCTCCTCAAATCAGCTTACAAAGTTTCTACTTGCTTTCCGAGCACCCAAGAAGGTAAGAGGCCAGCAAGGGCCCTGGGCATGTGTGCTGGAGCAACCAAGGTGGTAACAAGAAGGGACACTATTGAACATTCTGCCATCAAAGTCCCTGACAGAAGCTACCAGCTGGGCCAGCACAGGCAGGTGCACAGGGCAGGAGTGAGGTGTGTGCTCTGCTCACTTCAAGTGCAGTCTGGTGGTAGAATGGGGGACATGATGCTAGAAACATCTTTCCCATAGCAAAGCCCTGGCTGGTGGCAGGCTCCTTGGGCAGCTGTCTAGACATAGGTCCTTGCCTCTCACACCCATGCTGTTGGCTCTGTTTCCTCTAACCCTCCCCAACTCTGCTCTTTCTCTGATTTCTGTGGCCAGCTCAGCAAGTGGCGCCTCAAGCCTGTGAGGCTCCTGCTATTCCAGTTACTGCCTGCTAATCATAGTCACATCTCTTAGTGGATCCAGCTCAGTGCTTCCTTAGCATGTGTGAAAACAGAGGCTTGGCTGCAACTTGTTTGCCCAAGTAAGATGAAAAGCAGTGGGTTTCTAGCCTATGCCCTCCAACTCTGGAGTGCCCCCACATCTGCTGGGCTTAGCCAGTTTTGTCCTGCATGCTGGGTAGATGAATGGCCCGTTGGACAGTAATTTGAGGCTCATCTGTGGGAGGATGTTTGCCAAGCTCAGGACAATGAGCTGTTATGTAGCTGATGCCAAGCTGCTGGAGGGTAATTTAGCTGATAGTCCCAACTGCTTCCCAAAACTCAGGCTAGAGGCAATAGCCAGAGTTAGCTTGGAGCAGGAGGCTCATCAGCCAGATGGCTTCCACTAGAAACTGACTCCTGTTCCAGCTGCAAATGTGACCTAGTTAAAGGAAAGAGGCTTGAATACAGCCTTGTTTTTGTTACTCAAGATTGGACTGTCTTCCCTCAGAAGCCCACCTGTCTTTGGCATCTGTGATGATAAGTTATGCTGACTTTGAAGAGTCCCTGGCAGCCAGAGGCAGGCACATAGCCTGCCTAATATGGCTTAAACATTTGGTGAGACAATATGTAATGAATACTGGGTCTTTCTAAAGCAGCTCTTCTTCAGACTGGGCTCAGAATCTTTTGGGTCCAATTGGGGAAGTACCCTGGCACAATTCATTACAGCCACCCCTCCTAGAAGACGATCAGTGGCCTCCACTGCACAGAACCCAGGGCTGAACATGAAACGGCTATGGACTGCTCAGCAGGCCATCCTCCAGCCCTTCAGCTTGAGGGAATTGGTGCAGATGGTATGAGTGACTCTTCTGTCACTTCCCCCAGGGCAGCAGTGGCCTCAGATATGACTGCTGCCTACCCTAACAACCTCACTAGACCCCGCTTGAGCTGTATCAGGAGCATGAGTCTTTGCAAACCAGCTCAAGGGCAGGGACTCAGGACCCGCATGTCAACCCACATTTTCTATAAAGGGAGCCTTAGACAGAAAGCAAGACTTTGCTATGTCGTTAAACTGGGACAGTAGCTAGGTGACCTACGTTCACACGATTCGCTCTTATTCTTCAGCTGTGTTCAGAGCTGAGGCCCGGTAGTCTCCCTCCTTCCTCCTGCCTTGGGAGAGCTGGAGCATCCACTGGGTTCTTTGTCTTTCCAGTCATTGAGCCACTGGCTCCAGAGCAGGAGTGTCTGCAGGACAGTGCGGGCTGGAGGGGTGGTCACACAGCAGATGCAGGCAGGGACAGCCTGGTGTGGAAAGAACAGCTCACAAGGGACTGGGGAATTCTGTGCTCTGTCTGAATTCCACTTGAAATATTGTTTTAATAACTTTGCTAAGATTGCTTATATCTCAGGACTATATTCCTCAAGCCAAGAGCTTAACTTGGCTGACCTGAGTCACAGACCTCCTGGTACAGGAAAGATCACCTACGGTCCCTGTCTGCAGGCTCTGACCACTCCAGGGCAATAATTCATTCTTCAATATGTAACCCAGGCCATCCAGCCTCAGCTGCTTGGGTTCCTCCTGCTGAGCCTACTTTGCCTCTCCTGCCCTTAGCATCTGACTCCTGTCCTCTCGGGTCTTTATGTGTGCCTGTGCATGCCCTGTGAGTGCCCTGTGAGTGCCCTGTGCATGCCCTGTGAGTGCCCTGTGAGTGTAGTGGGATTCAGATGTTAGCTGGCAAAGCTTGGAGGCAAGTCTCTGGAGTACTGGGAGCCCGAATGGGGCATGGCCAGACCCCATTGAGACACTGGTACATTGAGTTCTCAGAGAACTTATTGATCCATCCATTGTGGGACATTTCCACTCTCCAAGAATAGTCTTAAGGTTCAAATTGTATCAGTGAGTGTTTATATAACCCCTATATAAATATTAATCCTTTAAGTGATATATTGTTAGTAAATTTTCCGTGATATGTGAGTGCCCTGTAGGTGTGTGCCCTGTAGATGCATGCCCTGTGAGTGCCCTGTAAGCCAGTTGCACAGAAACCATGCTTTTTCTCCCTGCTGCAGGCAGCTTATGTCATTGATCATGAGAATTGATGAAAACCAGGATCCCAAGCTGAGATGTGTCACACCCTGAGTTATTCCCATGCTTGTGTCTATCAGTTTGTGGCAACATTGGGATTTGAACCCAGGGGCTTTGTTTCCAGCTCAGCCACAACCTTGGTCTTCCCTTCTTTTCCCTATTGCCCGGCGAGCTCAGAAAGGTGCAATCTTTTCCTTGTGAACTCAGCCAGTCACAGCGGCAGAGAAAAGCAGCGGTAGCTGAAGAACCGAAGACAGTGTCTCTCCCACGCCCCTGCCCTCCACCCATCCCTACTCCTGACACCCCTCCCATGCCCTCTCCTGCTCAGGCTTCTGCCTCTCCCACCGTCTAAACCTTCATTAGCCTGGATCGGCTAGTTCCGTCTAGAACCCCGACTACCCCCAACCCATAGTCTCCCTGGTCTCCAACTCCCTGCCACCCTCCCTCTGCAGCCTATCTGCAGCTCTGCATTCGACCCTGCATCCCTACCCGGCTGCTGCCCTGCTCTAGCCAGTATGGCCCTCCTGGCCGCGCTGTTCCTGAGCGCAGCCCTGGGCGCCCTGCTCAGCTTCGCACTGCTGGCAGCTGCGGTCGCCAGCGACTACTGGTACATCCTGGAGGTGACTAGCGAAGGCGGCTCAGGTAGCGGGGAGCAGCTCTCCTCACATTCTGGACTCTGGCGTACCTGCGAAGGTGAGCAGCACGCGGGCCCCGCCCCTCGCTTTCCGCCCCGCCCCCTCTCCTGCCCTCCTGCCCCGCCCCTGGGGCTTGGCCTGCTCCCCAGGGAGTCTCAGTCTCAAATCCATCGCAATCGCCCCTCAAATTGCTGGGCTGTGGAAGGGGTGAGGAAACTCAAGGACAGGGTTCTGCCACAGTGGCTATGGGTGGCAAGTATAGGGGGGGTTGGCACTGTGCTTCCTAGAGTTCTGAAGAGCTCTGCTCATCGGGAGGTAACAGGTCAGGTGGACCATGGCTCTGTTCCTTGTTTCTGAGTAACTTGAAGGTATGTGCCTCTTTCGTCTCTCTTGGAGGCTGGGGCCCAGCTGCCGGGGGGCTCAGTCGAAAGTTAAACAGGGTTCCAAGGCTATGGACCCGTGTTGCTCAGCCTCCATTTGTACCTTGGCTTTCAGGGCAAAACAGCTGTGTGCCCCTGATTGATCCATTTGCCAGTGACAGCTTGGAAGCTTCCCCCTCGGTACAGCACCTTCTCTGTGAGTCCTGGGACAGTGCTGATTCTTCAGACAGGTCTGGGACCAAACCACACACCCCAGCCACCTCACCCCAGCATCTCAACTCACCAAGTGCTTCTGAGGCCTCTGAGACCCTAAAGGCGTTCTCATCACGGCCCCCTGACTTCCTCCTCATACCCCAGCCTACCCTTGTCTTTGGGGATGTGAAGCAGCTCAGAGCATGACTAAATCTCATGGGGCCCATAAGTCCCACTTTCGGACTGGCCAGCTTTCCTGCTGGATGGACACAGACAACCTACTGCCTCTGAGAGGCCTGAGGGTGGGGTGGGGAGAGCCTCTCTCAGTCTGGCCCCAGGAAGCCTGGACCAGAAAGGGATGGTCATTGGGAGGGTCACGTGTTACTGTGGAGATGGGCATCTGCCCAACTCTACTGGTGACATGAGCAGGTGAGGGGTCTCTGGCCGCTCTGCCTGCCCCAGCACCCTCTTCCCACAGCGCTGCATCGTACAGTCATGGTGGTCCTGCCTCTGAGCCTCATCCTCATCGTGTGTGGCTGGCTCTGCGGCTTGCTCAGCTCCCTGTCCCAGAGTGTCCCTCTGCTGCTCCTCAGTGGCTGCTACTTCTTGCTAGGGGGTGAGTCAGAGGTCCCTTGAGGATCCTGGGAGTGGGCTCTAACTCTCATTTACCTCTACCTGGTCCCTGTTCCTCTCTAAGCATTGGAGAGAGTCCCGTCCCCCTCCTCTCCTAGGGATGGCCCAGGGTCAGGGCTTCCGGCTGGGGTCTGGATGTACAGGAGCACCAGGGTGGAGCTTCTTGGCCTGGGAGACTTCAGGGCCTCCATGGTAACTGCAAGACTAGCTCTGTGGGCAGATAGTGTAAGAAGAAGGTGTGGGTCTTGTCTCCATCTGCTCCTTTCTACTACCTGGTGAGAGGGGTTTAGGTCGAGCAGGGTCATAGCATCCTTGGCTCTTACTCCCCTGGTTCCAGGCTATAACTAGCTCAGCACCAGGCCAAGACCTCCCTGGTGGCTCCTTAGGGCCACTTCGGCAGGTTAGACACCCAAGGCCTCCAGAGCCAAAAGGAAACTGGTACTCAGGTCCCCTGAATGCTTCTTGGTACCATCAGTTCCAGCCACCCTAAGCTGGCTGTCATCAGAAGTGGGCAGGTGGCCCTGCAGGGGCCTCTGTCAGCCAGGTTTGTGCTGGTCTGTTGCCTCAGGCCAGGTCCCCTCTCATGGCTGTGACACAGTGATGAGATCTCCCAGGGGACACTGGGCTCTTCAGGAGACCTTTGTTGGGAGTGAGATGGGCCTGAGATGGAGAACCCACAGCCACAAACTAATGAGACAGACATGCTTAGAGACAGGTCTCTAGAGAATGAAATCAGGGTAATCAAAATATCTGCTCTAGCCTTGACCTGGGGGAGTGCAAAATCCAATTAAGAAGACACAGGAAGCCGCCCAACAATAATGGGCTTGGGTCTAACTGGGAGACTTCATG
This sequence comes from Phyllotis vaccarum, assembly GCA_033318265.1. Classification (NCBI taxonomy): domain Eukaryota; kingdom Metazoa; phylum Chordata; class Mammalia; order Rodentia; family Cricetidae; genus Phyllotis; species Phyllotis vaccarum. The sequence continues at coordinate 4,228,858 of JARWLC010000008.1, read as the reverse complement.
AGGACATGGAGTCTCTGCATTTTTCTTTAAGAAACTGGTAGAGACAGAGTCAGAAGGCAGTTTCTAGGCGAGGCTGACCACAGCTTTCCTGAGCAGAGCACACTTTGCCCTCAGAGAGAAAGGAGCTGAGAGACTGGGGTCCCTTTGAGTCAGGATATCAGAAGCAGAGGCAGCTGGATCTGGAGTTGTCAGCCGAGGCTTGGGGACCATCTGGGATATATACTACCAGAAAGCTGAGAGACAGGTCCCCATTACAGGGAGCAAAGTGCTGGACAACACCTGTGCTCACTCTGGGGGGAGCCTGAGAGTATGGCCATTCCATTGTGGGTTCTGACCCCATCCCTACTGCTCCCAGAGTGCAATGCGTTAGATTCTGCTTCATACCCATCCCCAGATTAAACCTGTGACTTTTGCTGCAAGCAGGTGGAAATCCACTCACTATGCCCCACCCCATACTGGCCAAAGGCTAGAGGCAGATGGAGGCCAGCTAGTGTGGGCCATAAAGCTGTGACTTTTTCAGGCGTAACTGAGTCCTGAGACTGTTTACAAGGGAATTTATTGGGTGAAGTCTCAGGATGGAGGGCTATTTTGGAACTCCCTAAAACTCAGATTTCACAACCCTTAGTGCCTAGGAACAAGGTGGTGTTTGAGGGGCAAGTGGAAACCTTAAGTTGGGTCTCCTGGTACACACTGAGCAGTCTTGTGTCCCTCTCTCCCCAGGTGCCCTGACCCTGGCGGGGGTTAGCATCTACATGAGCTACTCACACCTGGCATTTGTGGAGACTGCCCGCATGTATGGTGTGCAGCACATGCAGGGTGTACACATCAGCTTCGGCTGGTCACTGGCCCTGGCCTGGGGTTCCTGTGCCTTGGAGGTGCTCAGTGGTATTCTCCTGCTCACAGCTGCCCGATTCCTCAGCCTGAGCCAACGGCCAGGAATGCCCCACTCTGTGATCATCTGAGTCCCAGTGTGACAGGGTGGTGGGGAGAAGGATGGCTCAGGCACCCTTGGCATTTGCTGGAATCCTGACTGGGAAGGTGCCCTGGGGATGGCATGTTGGGGAAGTGTTTCTTTTTATTTCAGTGGGACCTGAGAAAGGCAGACGGATAGTCTCAAGTCATGAGCTCTTGATGGCACAGTCTGGTGGGAGGGTTCTGGGTGTCCAGAGGATGTTCTTGCTCTGGAAGTATAGCCCATTTCAACCCTCAAGAGCTGAGACAGTCTTATTATGTGCTGGGAGCTGGCTGAGCTTCCTCACCTTTCCGTCCCCAGTCACCCCATGCCACAGTGAGAGGCTAAGGCCAGAAAACCCTAGAAGAGATGGAAGATCCAGCTGTCACTGCAGTTAGGTAGGACCCTGGGTTCTGTTCTCCAAAGGGAAGGCTGATGAGGAGGAGGCTTGGGCCTTGGTGGGAGGGTCAAGTGTGTCACCTAGGCAGGGTGGACCTTCAAGTCTCCTAGGGTTCTTGTCATAGTGCTGTCCTGCTGGCCTGGGATTTCTTTACAGCAACAACCAGGAATATGTCTGAGACTGGCCACAGCCTGATCTGCCCCCTGGGTTGTCTGGAGCTTCTGCTGGGGGCAGAAGCTTGGCCTGGGGATTTGGCTGCAAATGTGGATGGGTTTGCTCACAGGCTGCTTGATGCATACTCCCTGTCTGGGGACAACACAGGTGGTAACTGAATTATCTCTGTCCACATAAGAGGGGGCAGATCTACGTTTATGTAACTGAACAGTGGACAGCGGCAAGTTAGGGACCGTGCTGCAAACAGCCCTGATTCTGGTGCAGGCTCTTCCTTTGGGATGTGCACTAGGGGAGGTAGTACTTCTCAAGGCTTGGTTCCAACAGGGTCCTCAGGCCACTTTTGATTGCTTCTAAAGATATGGGAAGCTCCTGGGGAGCAGGGTGATACTTTGTAGCTTTGTAGTGTTTAATGTGACCCAGAGGGCATAGGACTGGAGCTGATGGTGACCTCCCCTCTAATCTTTGTTCTGAGTTTTTTTTTTTTTTTTTTGCCATTCCATGTGAGAACATTGCCAAATGTCTGAATAAATCAGCTGCAATGTGTATATTTTTCTCTTTCTGCGATGTGTATTATTTGGGAACGGGGCACAAGGACAAAGCCTCACTATGTAGGCCTGAACTCCATGCTTCCTCCCTCAGCCTTCCTGGTGCTGGGATTTCTGGTATGAATCACCAGAGCCAGCCTAGAATTCTTCAAAATAGGTAACACATACTCATTTTTTATGATGTCAGAAGAGTGAACACACACTAATGTGTGTTTCTGGTCATCAGTGATGTGCCCTGCATGTATGTGTGTGTACTTGTCACAGACATGCACTTTCACATGTCCTGCGGCTACAACTGCCTTCTTCTGAGCTCCAGAGGCTGAGAGGAGCCTTGGGCCTCAACAGGATCTGGGTTGGCTCACAGGGAAGTTACAGCCGTTCCCAGTCCTGCTTTGGGAACATTCACTGAGGTATCTGCCTGATGGAAGCTAGTTTGAGTGGTGGCTTTAGGCTTCCAGGTGACACTGGGGAAGACCCCCACAATCGCCTAAGGGTATGTGCCTATGTATATGGGCATGTGGCCAGACATGGGACTTACTGAAGTTAGCTGGGGCCTTTGCTCTGATGGACCAAGGGTTTTGTCTTGTTTCACGGTTCACTGCGTAGCTGGGCTGTGAGGGCTTCCTGGGGAAGAGTTAGCAGCTCAGAGCTGATGTGAACAGACAGCAGGCTCCAGGGGTACTGTAGTAGTAGGGTTTCTCGGTCCTGGGAGGCCAGAGGTCTGAGACCCACAGACCTGCCGCCTGAGACCCTTTAGCCGCCCGCCACTCAGGCCCCCAGAAATGACTCAGACGCTTATATTAACTTTATGCTGTTTGGTCTATGGCTCAGGCACATTGCTAGCTAGCTCTTACATCTTAAATCAACCCATTTCTATTAATCTGTCTGCCACGTGGCCTGTGGCTCACCTGTGCTCCATATATGTTGCTCCTTTGGGCTTCAGGCTTGGTCTGCCTCTGACTCAGCCCTTCCTTTCCTACCTATTCTGATTCCTCTGTCTACCTTTTCTACAGTGCCTGTCAAGGGCCAAAATAGCTCCCTTATTTAAAGATTGAGATTCACAGCATACAGAAAGGCATTCCCACATCACTTCCCCCTTTCTGTCTAATCAAAAAGGAAGGTTTCAATTTTAACATAGCAAAATTACATATAACAAAATAGCCATCAAGCAAGAATTACAGTTATAATATCTAGTCTATTTGTATTTAGCAAAATTAAAGAAAATACTCTTATCATCTACTTTATATTTATGAATCTAAAGTTTCATATCCAATATACCTTTCAAATGACTAAGAAAAACTATATAACTATCTAATCTTCAACTACATCAAAGAAAACAGAAGGATATATTTACCCAAATACTTCACTGAAATAAAAAGACACTCTGGGCCTGTAGGCTGAAGATGGATGCCCCAACTTTATAAAGGAACTTTGGGTGACTGTCCAGGCAGATAGGTGTTATCTCTATCATTTCTAGATTTTGGAAGTTGCTTGCACTTCTGGTTTACTTGGGTAAGTATATCCTTCTGTTTTCTTTGATGTAGTTGAAGATTAGATAGTTATATAGTTTTTCTTAGTCATTTGAAGGGTATATTGGATATGAAACTTTAGATTAATAAAGATAAGGTAGATGATAGAGTATTTTCTTTAATTTTGCTAAATAGACTAGATATTGTAATTGTAATTCTTGATAGCTATTTTGTTATATGTAATTTTGCTATGTTAAAATTGAAACCTTCCTTTTTGATTAGACAGAAAGGGGGAAGTGATGTGGGAATGCCTTTCTGTATGCTGTGAATCTCAATCTTTAAATAAAGGAGCTGTTTTGGGCCGTGCCAGGTACCATAGAAGAAGTAGGAGGAGGAATCAGAATAGGTAGGAAAGGAAGGGCGGAGTCAGAGGCAGACCAAGCCTGAAGCCCAAAGGAGCAACATGTAAGGAGCACAGGTGAGCCACGGGCCACGTGGCAGACAGATTAATAGAAATGGGTTGATTTAAGATGTAAGAGCAAGCTAGCAATGTGCCTGAGCCATAGGCCAAACAGCATGAAGTTAATATAAGTGTCTGAGTCATTTCTGGGGGCCTGCGTGGGTGGCTGGGCTGCTAAGAGGTCTGGCACGGCAGGGTCTGGGTCTCTGGCCACCCGGGACCAAAGGAACCTCACTACTACAGGGTACCATGTATCTTACATGGAGAGAAGAGAGTCAAGAGCTTGCCCACATAGACAAGAGACAGCCCTGTGGCAGTCACACCTCACAGGCAGGGGACTCACCCTTCCATGTGAGTATACCTCAGTTCCTGTAGCCAGACATGGGCCAGCTAGGAGGGCCCTTAGCAGCACAGGACTCACTGCCTCCGAACCACTTATCCCCAAATGCTCTGCTCTCCCCCTTCCCTCTGCCATGCCATGGCTGCCTCTGGCCATTTATCTTCTGATGCCACCAGAGTCTGAACCATTCCAGCCAGCATCCATACATTATAGCAGCCGCCTCCAGGTGGCTGGGAGATGTTCCCTCCCCTCCCCTTCCAGTCCTTTTCTGATACACTAAATCTGGACTATCCTGGGGATACCTAGGGAGAAGTAGACAATGCCTCCCAGGTCCTGCCTCTGTCTTTCTGGTGGGAGGGGAGCTGACTCACTGCAGTCTGACACTGGGTGAGAAGAGGCTTGTCCAGGCAGATGGGTATAAGGTGGAAGATACAGACAATCCACCATGGAGGCAGAAGAGGCTTGTGGGTATAAGGCCGAGGGTACAAACAGGCCACCATGGAGGCAGATGGCTCACACAGAACATTTATTGACTAGGGAAGGCCAGACAGAGCTTAAGTTAACCCCCCAGTTCCTAAGGCCAACACTGGCCAACACTGGCTTGAGGTACTAGCTTGTCTGGAGAAGTTCGTTCCTCAGCAGTGGGTCAATGCCATAGTCTTTGTCTCCTGAAGGCAGTATGGGAGACAAAGGAGAGAGGTCACTGGCTTCATGCTCTACCGTCTCATGTGTAGGAGAAAAGCTCTGGGGCCTTGGGAGCCCAAAACACTAGGCCCATACATGTCTGGAGTTTTCTAAGGGTTGAGGGGAGAGACGGACAGGCCTCTGTTGCAGGCTCCTACTGTTCTTCAGTTGCACTCACTACACCCCAAACTGTACCACACTGATGTCCCTGCCAGTACCTTTTATTGTCCTGCACACCATGACAGCTTCGTAAATACCTCTACCTGGAAATGGAGTTATGGTTGTGAGCTGTGAGCAGCCATGTGGGTGCTGGGAATCGAACCCAGGTCCTCTAAAAGAGTATCCAGTGCTCCTAACTGCTAAATTTCTCCAATCCAATATTGAAATTGTTTTTGTTTTTATTTTTTTATTTTATGTGAATGAGTATTTTGTATGCATTACATGCTTGCCTGGTGCCAGTGGAGGCCAGAAGAGGGTATCAGATCCCCTGGAATTGGAGTTAGGGATGGTTATGAGCCACTGGGTGGATGCTGGGGATTGGATCTGTTGTTTCTGTCCTGTATTTAGCCAGGACACAAAGGTAAGCAATACAGTTCCCTCAATACTTTATTTTACAGCCCATTTCTAATAAACATGCAATCTCATAGGATCTGTGTGTTTGGAGAGAGGGTCTCATGTGGCCCAGGCTCATATCAGACTCTGTAGCTGAGGAAGAATCTGAATTTCTAATCCTCCGCACGCTAGGATTACAGATGTGAGTCAACACACCTGTTTCTACAGTGCTGGGGATTGAGCCCAGGGCTCATGCACACCAGGCAGCCATACTACATGTTCCTATATCCGTATCCTTTTCTTGATATTCAGCCACATCTTATATGGAATATAACCTATGCCTGGTTACTCCTGACTGAATGAGGCCACCACATGAGAGTCACTGGAGAAAACCAGAGTCTGAGTGGCATCAACATTCCCCAGAAGGACAGGCCTTCACCAGGTTAATGGCTTGGGCCACCTTATTCCCCGCTTCAATTCTAGCCAGGGCCCGGGGTCCCTGGTCCCTTGACCTCAGGGCTTCAACTGTCTCAGCACAAACTCCCACTTCCTCAGTGCCAGTTCCGTGTCCTGAGCAGACACATCTCGGTGCCACACAGTTCGCACAGTGTGTTCGGTCCAGGGAAACAGCAGCACACTCACGGCACAGCCTGTCCAAGTCACCTCCTCAGCACTCACAGCCTGTAGACGTTGGCACAGCTCTGCAGGAGGCAGCCCAGCTACCTGCACCAGCACCATGTTGGTCTCCACAGTAGCAGGGTCCACAGAGCAAATGGGTGATGCCAGGTCCCGGAGTCCTGGAGCCAGACACAGTGGTGAGTATACCCCAAACCCAGGGCCCACCCAGGGAGGGGCTACCACCAGAGCGGCCCTCAGGGAAGGCAGAGGGGGCAGCCCAATGATTATCTTGTGGGGAAACAGGCTTGAGGGTGCGGATCTGCCGGGAACCTGGTCCTGCTGCTGGGGACATCTACACCCAGAGAGTAGGGAGCAAAGGAAAGTGAAGGTGGGGGCTGGTCCAGGCACCTTTAGCAAATCTCTGAGCATTCTCGTGGTCCTTTGGCAACACTTCCTCTGCCTCAGCCAGTCCCACCAGGGCAGCGGCAGCCAGTACTCCAGCCTGGCGCATGCCTCCACCCAGGGCTTTGCGGAGGCGCCAGGCCTCTTCAATGAAGTCCTTGGATCCCCCGACCAGAGCCCCTACTGGTGCACCAAGGCCCTAGGGAACCAGAGTAGAGACTCCTGGAGCCTATTTTGCACAGCCTGTCGTGGAGGTGAGGAGGGGTGTGTGCTGCACAGCCTAGGGCCAGCAGGTCTGGTGGGCTCTGGAAGGCCCAGAGCTCAGGGATACAACCGTACCCTTAGTGGGGTTCCCACACCCACCTGCCTCTGAAAAGTCAGCCTACCTTAGAGAAACAGAGGGATACAGAATCACAGTGCTCCACAAGGCGGGCAGGGGGCACCTGCAGAGCCACGGCTGCATTCATCAGCCTCGCCCCATCCAGGTGGACACGCGCTCCATAGGTATGGGCTAGGAGGTGCACCTGGGAGCAAAGGTCAGGCAAAGGTCAGAGGGAAGACATCTGGACTTGGCATCTTTTTCTTTTTAAGATTAAAAAAATATATTATTAATTAGTCTAGGATGTGTCTGTATGTGCATGAGTGAGCAGCATGCTCACGGCACAGCCTGTCCGAGTCCCCAGGATCTGGAGTCGCAGAGCACAGTGAATTGTCTGATGTGGGGCTAAGGAGTCAAATTCCGGCCCTCCATAAGAGCAGCAACCGCTTTTAACCACTGAGCCATCTCAAGACTTATTTTCATGTTATATATTTGGGGGGGGGGGTATATGGTATGTGTGGTAGTGTGCCTATGGAGGCCAGAAGATGGTGCTGGAGTGCCCCCTGGAAATGGGGTTACAGGTGTTTTGATCCAGCCAAACTCAGGTTAACTGCAAAAGCAGCAACTGTTCCTAACCACTGAGCCATCTCCCAGAGCATCTTAAGGAACCACGAGGGTTCTAAAGTCAGGAGCCTGGTGGTTCTGTATTCGGGACCTGACAAGTCACCTTATGTCACACGTGATGTTTCTGTCCCCAGATAGCTCAGAAGCCTAAAGCCAGACTCATAAATCCCCATGCCATTGTCAGCCTAGAACCAACACATTCCACCATGACAGTCAGACCACTGATGGGCACCCATAGCATGTGTCAGAAGGTATTTGTCCCTAGGGATAGGGACTGTTCAGGGGGCACAGGAAGTCGAGAGTGTGCTGGCCTTGGGGCCCAGCTGGGCAGGAGCCCACCTGTCGAAGGTAGTCGATGGGGAGGACTCGGCCCCCTGCGCTGCTGTGCGTGTTCTCCAGGCACACAAGCTCGCAGACCGGGTGGTAGGAGCTCCCGAAGCCCCGAGTGAGTGCCCTCTCTAGCTTATTCAGATCCAGGGTGCCATGGGGCATGTCTGGGAGGGGCTGGGAGTGCACCCCAGCGATCTGTAGGTGGAAGAGGACCCTGGATCAGCAGGCGTCCAGTGACAAGTCCAGGAAGGTTCCTCTGCAGTAGGAGCCCTGTCTGGGACCAGGGTCCTTGTTCTGAGCATCTGCACACATCATCCTAGCTGGACTTTTGCTGCTTGTCCATTGCTGTCCTTTGGCTTCTTTCTGGAATGCTAGTGCTCCATTTTCCCACTAGGGGGCAGTAAGACACTGAGGCAGAGGAGCAAATCTGGGCTCAGTCCCTCCCTCCCATCTCCCTGTCTCCCCTCTGCTCGGTCCAGCTTGGTGCCAGGGAAGCAGGTGCCTACCTTGGCATTTCAGCTGGCTGGAGAATGTCCAAAGCCCCAAGTGGGTGGTGCCTGGTTCTTACCTGAGCCACTCCGCCCTGTTCATAAACGTGGAGGTGGCATTCCTGTCCAAGGAGGACCTGGGAACCCCGGCGCCGGCAATGACCCATCACTGAGATAGATGGGAGGAGGGTAGCACTTGGAACTGGGTCTAAGAGGGTCCCACTGCCCCTGCTCAGTGTAGTCATGCTGAGCCTGAAGCCCCAGTGAGCTCAGCCTGCCTCTGTCAGTTTAGGAAGTAGCGCTCCTCAAGATACCTCACTGCCATGTGTTGAAAAGGTTGGTATGCTACACAAGTCTGGCTTGGCTTGGCTGTGAATGCTGGGTACTGACAACCTACATCAGTAGGCTCCAGGGCCCACTGCAGGACACTTTCAGCAGGGAAGAGTGCCAGCGTGCTGTCTCCGGGAAAAAGCAGCCCAGGGTGTCAGCAGCAGCCAGCCGTATCATGAAGACAGTACAAAAGCACACCGGGAACAAACTAGGCCAGGGCTGCAAGGTAAGCACCCAGGAGGAAGAGCTAGGGAGACAGAGACTTGCAGACCTCATTCCTTCCACTGCCAGGCAGCTCCTCTGACTGCACCCAGAAGAAACCCAGGAATGTACCCACCAGAACTAGACCCCAGCTCTAGTGGGTAGACACTCACCAGAGATGAGGTTGGCCATGGTGTTGGTGGGCACAAACAGAGTCTGCTCTACCCCAAGCAGCTTTGCAGCCTTCTCCTGCAGCTCTGAGAAGGAAGGGTGGGGCAAGAATGTCTATCAACAATTGCTCAGAGCTAATGTACCCTGGTACAGTTCAATGTGCACTCATTACTGGGTGTGATGGTATACACCAGCAATTCTAGTACTCTGCTGAGGCAGGTGGATAACTGAGCTTGGTGGCAGCCTGAGCTACACAGCAAGACCTTGACTTAAACCCCTCCCTCCAAAAAATAAGTGCATTTGTTCAGGTGAGAGCCTATGGTCCCACGGGCAGAGCTGGGAACCCATCTATCATCTGTGTAGTCTGTGGTCTTAGGTAACCACATACTATATCCAGAGACCCCTCTGTCAGTCCTCTGCATGTGACCTCCTCCTGAGCCACAGTCCCCCGCCCCGGGCCACCGAAACTCTCTTGTGGTTTGAACCCCCTTTCCCACCCTAACCTCACACCTGTTTTTCTTTCTTTCCCATCAGCCCTGGCAGGTGAGGCCCTGTGGTTTCCCTGCAGACTTCCTCTCCACAACACCTTGAAAGAAGAGTCTCTGGGGGGCTGGCAGGGCAAAAAGGGTGCAGCTGGTAGATGAAAGACCTCCAAAGCCCATAGTGCCTTCCCTCTGTGGCCTGACATCCAATGCTGAAATGATCTCCATCTTCTGTCCCCAGAAGACACAGGTGTCTCCTGCACTCTGAATGCTGCCACTCACTCTTTAGCAAGCTTCTCTCTCCTCCCAGCCCCCTGGTTCAGAAGGCATCCTCCTCAAACTCCTGAAGGCCAGCACCTCCCCAGCCTTGATGTGGGGACCTGTTTACACCCCAGGTGTCCTATGAGAAGCTCAGCATCTTTGAAGTTCCTGGTAACAACCTCAATAACTCCTGGGCCCACAAACAGGCCTCCAGGGGTCAAAGTGGTAATCTGTGGTTTATCTCTGGGCCCCCAGAAGCTGCAAACACCCCAGCAACACTAGAGGTCACTTTACCAGTAACTATGGATTCTGGGTGGCCTCTGGTTTGCTGTCTCCTTAAAACACTCCCTAGGATGTGAAATTCTATCCCTGGAGAGGCACAGCAAGCCCAGAACCCTTTCCTCGACTGATTTTGTCTGTGTGAAGTCTGTCAGTGAATGAGGGAAAGCAGTTATGAGTCATTAGTCAGACTTTCTCAAACCCTGGTTCTTCCTGTTCCTAATATGGGCCCTTGAGCTTCTCTCTGGCCACTTCAGATCCTTTCTTTGCAATATTGGACAACACCCATCTGGGCATTTGGGTGACAGTGGACAGAAATCACCTGGTGGTCATGTTAAAAATGCAGATTCTGGCTCCCCAAGTCCAACATGGAGCTCAAGAGTCTGTATTACCAAGGATCTCCCGGAGAACGAGCAGGGGCGCAGGGTTCATCACCTAGCTTGTAGGTGAGTCCACAAATGTCACGTGAGACATTATCCTGTGTCCATACTGTCCTCCCATCAGCACCACGGACAGCTCCCGGGGTCACCACAACGACCCCTGCCCGGGGCCTGTGCGCCCAGGCTCACCCTGGACCGTGGGATCCTCGCCGTAATCGTCGTCTCCCACGACCGCCTCGGCCATGGCGCGCCTCATGGCTGGCCCTGGCCGGGTCACCGTGTCGCTACGCAGGTCTACCACCTGGATTGGGACCCTCGCCCAGCTCCTAGACCACCGCGTCCAGGGTACCCTGAGCCCCGGGACCACGGCCCGGGCCAGTCCTCCGAGCATGCCTGCGACACCCGCCTTCCTCGCCCGCAGGAGTGGTGGACACTCTCTTCCGGGCCTGCGGAGTACCCGCATGGACAGGAGCTGGGTAGGCCCGGGGCACTCTGGGAGTCGTAGTCCTCTCTGGAACTTTATACAGTACGGTGAGCCCCGCAGCATGCTGGGAGTTGTAGTTTGTGTTCATCCTGCAGGCTATGAGAATTAGGTATGATAGTTCCTTGCTTTGCTAAAGGGGTAATCTTTTATGCGCCCAGGTGACTTTTGGTGTGTACTGGGCACTGCTTGTGACACTACAGATTTGACTTAGTTAAGCGTCCCAGCCACTAAACAACCTGGGGGCTGGGAATACCGCAGAGCCATCTCTCCATCTCCTCAGAGTCCTTGCTTCATTCACATGTGAGGAGACAGACTGCAGAAGCTGCTATGCGTTACGAAGTCCAGGGATCATAAATGGTACCATGTTGCCCCTAAAGAGTCGTTTTAATTTTTCTCTTCTGAAACAGGGTCTCATGTATCCCAGGCTAGTTCTGAACTCACTGTGTAGCCTAGATGACCTTGAACTTCTGACTGTCCTGTTTGGGATTACAGGTATGTGCCACCATGCCAAGATTAGGTTGCGTTGGGAACTGAATTTAGGACTATGTGCATACTAGGCAAGCGCTCTACCAAATGTGATACCTTGCCAACTCTCTCTCTCTCTCAAATGAATTTAAGATTTTTAAAATGTGTATATGTGTGTTGGGGAGTATGTGCACATGAGTGTAGTTGCTGGTTGGGGCCAGAAGAGGGCTTTGTACACCCTGGAGCTGGAGTTACAGGTGTGGGTGCTGGTCACCAAACTCAGGTTCCGTGCAAGAGTAATAATACGTGTTTTTTTAGTGTTGAGCCATCTTTCTGGTGCCTGTTTTTGGAGTTGCTTCTTTTTGAGACAATCTCACACTGTAAACAAACTAGAACTCATTTTGAGCAATCCCCCTGCAGCTTCCTAAATCCCCCTGCCTCCGTCTCCTAAAGCATTTGGGATTACAGGAATGAGCTATCATGTCCAGCCATGGTTTTACTGAGCTAGATTCCAGGCAGAGGATCCAAGGATGTCTTCAACTGAGGCTAGAGGTATAATCTCCGTAAGCATAATGGGAAACGGAGTCACAGAGGTATCTAGAAATCCCCTTCCTATACCATTGTCCTTGAGAGACAAGATGCTTCCGTGGAAGTCATGTCCAAGAACACTGACTGTGTGGTGGAACACCTGCCGAGGAGACTCTCCAATTAATTCGTCAGCACTGCAAAAGGTAGGTGTGGTGGCTCATGCCTGTAATCTCAAATGCTTTAGGAGGCTGAGGCAGGAGGATGGTTGGAGAGAGAGACCTAAAAGAGACCTAGAAAATCAAAACAATAGCAAGGAAAGTAAGATTTTCCCACTCTACTATGCCTCAGTACACACGTTGTACCCAGGGTCCCCGACTATGGTGAGGATTCCAGGCTGTACTCACTGGCACTGATCCCGTGCTTGGCTTATGGGAGACTTTACATGAGCCAAGCAAGGCCCTGGAACTTGGTGCTTCTTTGTGGGGTACACTTTGACTTACCAGGACCAAAGGATGACCTTCCCTCATACAGAGAGGTTGGAGGCTCAGCTCTGCTAGTTGTCTGTGGTGGGTTGGGAACAAGCTGATCTGAGAGGGTCCTCATGGAATAGAGGCCCCAGTCTAACAATCACTTTTAGGGATTTCATCTTGTCTCAAATGTAGACCATTCCTCCTCTCTGTCACTCTGCCTTCCTCCTGCTATGTCTGCTAGAGGAAGCAACCGGCTTTGAAGACAGGGCAGTGTACTAAGCAGGCAATGGAGGATGGGAAAGTGACAGGGTAAGGGACAGCACGGACCACAGTAAGGTGGAAGACCATGTTGGAAGTTCATGAGGCTGGAAAAGTGAGGAGTAGAGATGCAGCCCAGAGGCCACCTGCAGGGACAGAGCCAACTCTAAGGGCGTCTTTCCCTCTCCCAAACACCTAGCAGAGCCATCCTAAAAGGGTGCAGAGGTCAAGTCCCTGTAGGTCTGGGACCCCAGGAACTTCCACCTAAAAGAAAGGCTCACTGTTTCCCATAGCAGGGTGCTCTGGCCCTGACCCACAGCTCTGCCTAATTCCCGAATTCCGTCCTTAGAAAACAAACCCTTATCTCATTGTCTGGCTCCAGCCCTTCTGCTGGGAAATGGGGGGCGGGAGCGAAGGCTCCATGGGAAGGAGGGTGGATGGGCCAGGAGCAGTCATGGGCGTTCTCAGGGGAGAGAGGGGACAAAAGAGCAGGCACCTCCCTTTGTTGGCAGAACCAGAGCATGGCCACCTGCTTGTAACCCTCAGAAATTACAGTGCCTTCCCAAGGGGACTCCCTGCCAATCATTAAGCAGTTGTGGTGAGGGGGAACAGGGTACAAGGCTTGAGAATCCCACCAGGTGACCACTGACTGGTTTTTGTCCTTCCCAAGTGGGTCTGTCTGTCTGTCTGTCTGTCTGTCTGTCTGTCTGTCTCTGTCTCTCTGTCTCTCGTGTGTGTATGTATGAGTGTATGTGTTGTATGCACATATGTATCTGAGTGTGTATCTGTATGGATTATGTATATCTGAATGGATTATAGATGCTAGTATGTGTGTATATAATTGCATGTTTATGGGTGGGTCTGTGTGCATTTCTGTGTGCACGCATGTTTGCATGCTTCCCTGGCTGTACCTGAGGCTTGAGTCATCCCTGAGAGAGGCCAAGAGTTTAACAGACTCCCTGGTAGGCCGACAGATAGGGAGAGGGAGCCATAACTAGGTAATAAAAGTGGCAAATTTCTAAGATGGCCATCTTCTTCCTCAATTTCCTGACTTGAGACCAAAGCCGGGCAGCTTCTGTCTCCCACCATTTGGCATCCTGCTGATGGACATGTTTCCAGGCTCTGGATCAGGACATGTCACACAACAGTTCCGGACGAGCCAACCTACCCTAAGCTATGGATCGAGAACTCCAGAGGCTTTCCAACCACAGGCCTCGATAAGAGGCTGGGTTTCGGCCACTCTACTCTACAAAGTGTCTTTTTGTCTGTGTGTTGGCCAGATGTGCACGTTCCCTCACGCCCCCTCCTCCTGTAAATGCCTTCCTTCACCTGCTGATGTTGAGGGCCAGATCTGCTGCTGCTTTTCTTGATTTTTGTTGTTTAACTGTATCATCTGTTGACTGTATCACTGGTGAGAACTTAGGGCAAGCCACCCTCCCCGGGGAGGACAAGGGATCCCCTACTGAGTCAGCTCCTTTTGTCTTCTGCCTTTTTCTGAGTCCCCAGGCTGACCCTGTCCCTTTCTCTCTCTAGCTGCCATCCACTTGCAGTCGTTAGCACTAAAGAGTCCCACTGAAGAGGTCACCGGGTCACCTCACCTTGCCAGTTGTCTCCTTCTGTCCTCACAGCCGCTACTCTGGGCAGGATAGCCTGCGTGCCTGCTGTAGTTGGCCCTTTCATTTGGTGTTTATGTGCAGGTGCATACGTGCACGTGTGTGCACATGCAGATGGAGGCCAGTGGTCAACCTCACATGTCATTGCTCAGGTCCTATCCACCTCATTTTTGAGATGGAGTCTCACTGGGACTTGGGACTCACTGATTAGGGTAGGCTGGTATCCATCAAGCCCTAGGGATATGCTTGTCTCTGCCTTCCCAAAGTGGGGATTTCAAATGTGGGCCACCATGACAGCTTTTTACACAGGGTGGGGGGTGGCACTCAGGCTCTCCTGCTTACAAGACCAGCACTTTAAGAACCCAGACACTTCTCCCCCAACCAGGCTCGATGTAGCTTTTTTTTTTTTTCTGGGGCTTTTTTTTTTTTTTTTTTTTTTTTAACCAGAACTTCAGCCCGCTGTGTGACATTCTGTTCCCCAAAATGTGCTTCTTTGCTCTCCCCTGCAATTCGGGTACCTGTATTCCTTCTGTCTGGACCCTTCCCCTCCTAGCTATCAGCATGCTTTGCTCACCTCCACCTCGGTCTTTGGGTCTTTGAGGAAATGTTCTTCCATCAGGAAGCCCCCTGGCCCAGCCCAACAAGGGAGGGAGTGGGCCCTTTCTGGGGTATACACCATGCCTCTCTTCCGTGGTCACAGGTGTGTGTCTCTGTCACTTGCTCTGTGCAGCTGATGCACTAAACACAAAAGGCAGCCAATGTCCAATTCTGGAACTTGGTGAATGACAGCTGAGTGGCAGATGAGGGAGGGACACATGGAACACATATATATATATATATGTGTGTGTGTGTGTCCCTGGGGTCAAACCATCCCGAGTGGCTGACAGGGAAGGGACACTTGGTTCAGTGCCCTCTTGAACTTGGTCACTGGCTGTATACATGGAGACCAGATGCTATCCTGATTCCAAGGACAGTTTGGGGAACATTAAGATCAGCCCCACCCTCACCATCTTTGACCACTTAAAGGAAGATTCTAAGAGGCTCAAGTCAAGATTTCTGGGGGAGAGCTGCTTCTGTGGGGTACTTTTGAGCCTCTGGCACCTGGCCAAGCTGGTGCAGGCTCTGGGGTGTGGGCACACATGCACACACACACTCACATGCTGAGTTAGTTCAGTGTGCTGTGTGTGCATATTCCTGTAATGCTGGGCCACTGGCAGGAAGTGAGCAGCGGGGAGGCTGCTGGGAACCCAGGCGGTCCCTCAGAGATAAAGAGAGGCAGCAGATTGGAGCTGTAGATAGCAGCTAGGCCCCAGTAAACTGTCTTTCCCATCCACTCAGCCCACCCCTCTATAGGGTACTGGTCCAACCTAGAGCCACCACCCTGGGAGACAGAGGACATCGGCATTCACACAGCATGGGGGAGGGGTAAGGGCAGGTGCTGGAAAAGTGGAGGGCGCTGCCTAGGCTTAGCAGTGGGCAAGTATTGGCCTATGTAGCCCATCATGCCAAGGCCTCCTGTTTTGATGGAGAGTTGGGAACAGAAAAGCAGTTTCTCTAAGTCCTTGTATGTTCCTTATGAAGAGACCCCACTGGTTGAAAGGTTTTGCCTGGAGACTTATAAGGAAACCCAGTGCTGTGCCCTGGGGATGGGGCATGAGAAGAGGGGCAGACAGGCTACAGTGGGCTTCAGTGCCTGCCAGGCCAAGAATGCCTATCTCCCCAGTGTCAGTTTGCCTCAGCACCGGCTACGTGAGAACTGGGTATAGTCGGATCCCGGGGCTCAGCATAGGGTCTCTTGGCTTTGTTTCTCAGTGATGCAATCTAACTCTCTTCCAGAAAAGCTCATGAAGCGTTTTTGTGCCACATCACAAACAAGTGTGAGCAGCAAATAAACTCCCTTGTCCTGGCTACTCCCATCCAAAAGGGGACCGTGAAGCTGTCTGTGGTGGTGACTGTAATCTTAGCCCTCGGGCAGTGGCCGAGGCAGCCATGAGTCTGCAGTCAGCGTGGGTTACAGAGTGAAACTCCATCAGAAGAAGAAGTAGTTAGTAGTGGTGGTGAACCATGGCCAAGGTTCCAGAAACTTCCTTCCCACGCACCCCCTCCCTCTGATCACCTGCTTTCCTTGCCCATTTGCCAGCATGTACGCATCTCTGGAGAAGTGGATTGTGGCTGGATTATTTTTCCTTGTTTATTTGTTTATTTTTTAACAGACCCACCACTGTTTTCTCTCAGGCTTTCCCCTCACTCCATGCCCACATCCACTCTTCTGGGAGGGCAAGGATTCCCACGGTGAGTCAGTGCAGTCTGGCATATCCAGTTGAGGTAGGTCCCAGCCCCTCCACCCAGCATCAAGGCTGAGTAAGGTGCTCCTCTGTAGGGAATGGGCTCCGAGAAGCCAGTTCATGCACCAGGAATAAGTTCTGGTCCCATTGCCAGAGGCTCCACAAACTGGCCACGCTATTCGACTGTCATCCACATTCAGAGGGCTTAGTTCAGTCCCATGCAGTTTTCCCAGCTGTCACTTCAGAGTCAGTGAGCTCCCAATAGCTCAGGTCAGCCATCTCTGTGGGTCTCCTCATCAGGATCTTGATCTATTTGCTCATATAATCCCTCCTCCTTTTCTTGAGCTGGACTGGGAGCTCAGTTCAGTGCTTAGCTATGATCTCTGCATCTGCTTCCAACAGCTGCTGGATGAAGGTTCTATGATGACAATTAGGGTGGCCATCAATTGGATTATAGGCGAAGGTGGCTGGATTTTGAACTGTGCATGTGGAACTTTTATCGTTAGGCACCGTCTTCCTGAGCCCCATCTTCCTTTAGGTTGTCCCTCTCGTTCTGTGGTGGCTGTGTACCTTTCTACCCCAGATATAGACTTTAGGGTGTCAGTTCTTGGCTTCTATCTTATGGGTACCAGGGGCTTGAACTCAAGTCATCAGGCTTGATAGAAAGCGCCTTTTCCTGCTGGACTATCTCACAGGCTCTAAGTCACAGTTCCATTCAAGAGACCCTCAGCTGTATCAAGCCAGTTAGCTTTGTGAGACTGTGCTGCTGGGAATTTCTTTGTTCCTGGCTCTAGTACCTCTGTGTGTGGAACCAGTGAGTCACAACAGGCCACTTGTAAGCCATGGCCCCGAGGGATGGAAGTGATGTGCTCCCCCACTTCCCTGCTGCCTGTTTATCTGGATGACACTTGCGTCATCAGACTTATTCCAACCCTCTGGGCAGGCAGGCATGTGATGTATGTGTCCTTGGGACATACAGGACTTTGCTTTGTGTTTGGGTCATTTGGACTCCCTTTAAGCGAAGGGTCTGTCTTCCTGAGGTCCAGCCAGTCAGTGGTTAGCTTATAAATGTTGCAACTTACTCCTTCTGGGAAATATATGCCCCACCCCACAGTGGTCTGCTCTTAAGTTGTATGGCATTTATTTATTTATTGAGATAAGGTCTCTTTACATAATCTTGAGGATCCTGGAGCTCGCTATGTAGACCAGGCTGTCTTTGAACTATTAGACATCCACCTGCCTCTGCCTCCCTGTGTTGGATTAAGGTTATTTGCCCAACTTGTGATTAACCTTATGAAGCTCTCCTTAGCACATCCAGGTCACAGGCTTTCTTGCCCATCATCTTTTGCTGAAGGGAAATGGTACTGTGTGCATCTCCATATGTGCAAATTCACCACCTGCCATGCTCGCCCCTTTGGAGGATTAGTAATGTGACCAAGAGATGTCTGGTCCCCTCTTTGGAGCCTCCACCTTCTCTATAGGCCCCAAGATGGCCATCATGCTCTGCTCTGACTGGTATGACAGGCTGTCGAACACAAGAGGGGGACCAAAGGGGACTGGACCCAAAGAAAGAACTGTTTAGATGGGTCTAGAAAAGGGCCAGAGGTGATGAGTGGATCATAGAGGCCAGGGGCACAAAATCCAGTGCAGGGACATGGAGGTGGCCTGAGCAGACTGTGACCCCCCCCCCACAAACCCAACAATGACAATGGGATTCTAAAAGGGGCTGAAGACCTTTGGCTCCTGGTAAGTCAGGATGCTGGACAATCCACAGCTGCCAAAACTGCTCTGAGCCTGTAGCTTCTGGCTTTGTTGCCATTCGTCCAAGAATAATAATGATACACAGATAAGGAGGAAGTAGATCAGATGTGGACCTAAAAAGAACAGTAAGGAAGGATGAGAGAGAGTTCCATGACAGGAGTGAGCAAGATGGAGGTAACCTTATTAGGACTGGTAACTTTTTTTTTTTTGGCCAGACCAGAGAGAAGACCATGAACCCTCACACTCTGTGTATGCTCTCCCAGCTAGAGAAATGGCCATGTGTTATGTGTTACTCTTCCAATGAGGGGAGTGATCACATGTTATAGTCATGACCAACTCATGATCGGGTCTGCCTTTACACCCATGGTCTCGCCAGGCTGAAATGAACCTTAGCTCCTCCAACACCATCCCCTCCCCAGATGTCACAAGGCTGAGACTGGATGCCTTGGAACTGCAGCATCTGGCTGATGTACCTATACTTAGAGGCTCCCTGGGGTGGGACCACCGGGATTTGTCTTAAGGAGAACTTGAGGCTGTTGGGCCCGGGAGCCCAACAGGGACAAAGGGTTGGAAGAGCAGAGGGCACCGTGGGAAATCCTGAGGGCTATCCACCCTATACGTGGTTGGTAAGGCAGCCAGCCTCCAGGAATCTCAGATTGATGTGGGAGCAGGGAGAAGCATGGGGCACTTGAGACAGCACAGTCCCTACTCAAGGGGCTCCCTGAGAGGCTGGACATTGTGGCAGGTATGGGCATTGAGGGCAGCAGCCTCAGGCTCCCCAGCAGAGTTGTGAGAAACCTGTCTTTTTGATCTCTGCCAACTGTATTTCGAGACCCTGAGGGTGCCCACCTTCCCAAGTGCCTCAAGCTCCAATTGACAGCCGGCTACCTTTTTGCATATTCCCCACCTCCAGTGCCTTTCCAGGACTGTGCCTCCCTTCTGGGTCCTGCCCCTCCCTCCAGGCCACCTCCCTAGCTCCCTGCCCACAGGGCTGGCCTGGCTCCTGTCAGCTGGGGCCTGGGCAGTTCTGCCTTTGACATTATTTACTGTGCAACTTCCTTCTCTTCCAGGAACTTGTCCTCTAACTTCAGGCGGCTTCTGATCAGGCAGCAAGACTTCTAATCTCTCACATCTCACTTACTGGCACCCGGCCACCGCTCAAGCTTCCTGCTACTGAGCCTGGAGTGAGGTGCAGGGTCAGCACCCTGCCTGCTGAGATCCTCGCCCATCTGGAGCTCTGGGTCTGACCTTTCGCATTGTCAGACAGGAAGACAAAAGGGTCAGATTCTGGGGCAGGGTGGCCAGCTGAGGGATGGGTTTGGCTTATTAGCCACTGGCCCAGTGCTCTGTGTTCAGGAGAGGACTCTGGCCCTGGGGCTCAGAATCCAGCCCGTTAATGCTGTGTCTCTCCCTCTCACCTGCAGGTTTGGTCCCACAGGTATACCTCTCTTGAGACCGTCCCCTGTGTTCCCTAAATTCCATACATCTGCAGCCTGAGACCAGAGCCCAGTGGGAAAACATGGGGAGGTCTGGGAGATGGGCATGAACAGATCTGTGGGAATGTGTTGGAGGCTTTAGATCTGCTGGAGATGTGGAATCACAGGACTGGCCAACTTGTCAATCTTGGTAAGCTTTCCTGGTGTCTTAATATACTTTGGTATCTCAGTTCACAAAGAGTGTGGGCAAAACCATCTGCTTAGCACCCTCCATCTAGGACCTGAGTCTTTGGACAGTCAGGTCCTGCTTTGCCCTGGTGGTAATATTCTCACAGATGTCCCAGACTTAAGACTGTCTGGACTTTGCTGTCGTGTGAAGCAAAATGCAGTCAGTAGAAACAGTTCGTACTCTTATCCTTTCCCAGACTACCAACATGTGACACGAAATTGTCCTAGTTACTGGTCAGTGGCTGGACCAATGGCTTCTCAGCCCTGAGACCAGTAGGAAAACCACACACCCCACAGTGACTGTGGTTCCTGCTGGGATGTTCCAGAGCTTAGGGTGTTCACATATGCCACTTTATATTTATGATGGGTCATCGAAGCTACTGTGAGTGAAGGGCATGTATAATGCCTCTCAAGTGCTGAACACCTATTGTGTGCCCAATACCTAATGTGTATTGAACACCTACTGTGCTCTACACCAACTGTGCACCAACACCTATTGTGTCTCAAATACTTATTTGCCACTCAATACTGCTTGCCTACTACCTACTATGTGAACTTATCTGTAGGCTTGCCAACAATCGTTTACCCCAGAGCCAGGATTCAAACTTCAGAGCTTGAACTGCCATATGTTGGCCTTTTACCCTTTGGGGAGAAAGTCTGATGTTAGAAGAAGCCAACCCTTTGTTATCTGTCTCCAAAGACCCTATTTTAATACTGTTCATCACCTTCCACAAACAAGTGTACCTCTCTTCTCCTGGAGTCTGGCAGAGGATGGATAGTGGCCACCTTAGGCCTTCCTCTTGGTCCCTAGATACATCAGCAGTGACGTTTGTTACAGTTTCAGAGTCTAAGGATCTTTGGGAAGAGGGAAGATTGGAACTTGAACTGGCAGATGGGCCCAAGAAGAAGCTACCAAGACTCATTCACAGGTGGAGTCTCAGGGGCATTGTCTTGGCATAGTTCTCCAGGTGGGATGTGCTGAAGACTGCTCTCTACAGAAATTAGTTAACCCGGACTCCTTGTTCAGCTGTGCCTGATAATCCTGCTTCCCAGTTCACTTGCAGACATTAACCCTGCCTCCCTGTCCAATTGTCTGCAACAGAGAAGCCTAGCTTCTGGGGTGCTGTGGCTTCTTCACCAGAGTCCAGTCCACTGGATCCCCACTTCTCTGTGTCTGTGTGTTTATTATTTCTTCATCCCCTGACCACCCCATTTAATTCAATCCCTCAAGCTTTGCAAGGCCGAGGCACATGGCTTCTATTTTGCTTGTTTCTTAAAGACAGGGTCTTGCTCTGCATCACTGCTTGGCCTGACATGTAGCTTATGAGCTTTGGAGGTCATGTTTTCCAGGTTTGATCCATCTCTTGTTCTGGCACTTGCTAGCTGAGCTCAGGCTGGAAGAAGGTCCCTCTTTTGGGTAGCTGGAGGGTTGTCTGCAATGCAGAGTCCCAAGTTGGCTTGATGGGGAGAAGGTGACCTGGGGGTGATGTGGGCACAGATAGGTTCAGTCCTCTCTCTACTGGGGAATGGCCCCTGCTGGGAGCAGAGACAAGCCTGAGTGACTCTGACCCTGAGGTTGGGACCCTATGACCATACCCTAAGACTTGTCTACTCAGTACAGAAGTGGTACTGGCTGTGGTTGGAACCTTGGGATTTTGAATAGAGCTGCTTCTGGGAACAGTGCAATTCTACAGGCAACCTGGACCAGGCTGGGGCAATTGCAGACCACATTGCCAAGTGTTTCTTCTCTCATGGGTGATGATACATACAAGGTACTAGCATCCCTATGGCATTGGTGCATTCTCAGCCATTCTGTGAACAGGAGATGAGCTGCCATTTGGGGGAGGGAGATTCTGGGAGAAAACTCCAAGATTCTCAACCCATCTACTGGTTTATTAGCCTTTGCTGGGTGATGGGTTAGAATGCTTAGTTTCCTGTCAAAGAAGTCATAGGAGGGCTGGGAGCTCTGCATTGCAGGATGGGGACTCCACTGGTTAAGAAACAGGTTCAGGAGGTAAAGTCATCAGCCTGTAGGTGCTGGAGGACAGGAGTATGTGTGTCCAATGTGTGGGCTTCCATAATACCATACTGGGTGGCCAGCTGTGTGTGGAGCCAGCAGGGGACAAAGCTATGAGGGTGGGAAGCACTGTTCAGCTCTCCCTTAGTACCTGGACGAGTCACCACCATATTAAACCCTGTATCTTCCTCCAGGAAGTCTTCCATGGTAGCTCCATCTCGGCCGAGATCCATATCCCCATATTCCCTATTTCTCCTGGGCCTGGCTTATCTCTGGGCATCATCAGTGGGTGCTCAGGGACTATGTGAGGAAGGCTGAAGGAGAAGGGCCTGGGGAAATAAGAGGACAGATGTGATCAGGGGCACAGGGCACCAAGGGCACTTCCATCAAAAGCAAGGAACTATGCTCATCCTGGGACAGACCAGTGGAACCAGCTAAAACAGTCAGTATGAGCCCCTCTAGGATTCCTTGTTGTTTGTTTCAGACAGGGTCTTGGCTGCTTGCCTGTGCTGGGACATAGCAAGTTCCTAACCAGCAAAATCACAGAAGCAAGCCTTCCTTTTAGAATCCAGCATGGACCCTCATGCAGAGGAGGAGGCACAGAGGGCAGCTGAATCCCTCTGAAAGTTTACTCAGGCGTCCTGCCTAGGTCGCACAGTTCAATCCCTTGGAATCTGGCGGTCATGTGTTCAGTTTACTCATGTCCTGTATAAGTGTTTACTGGGAACCAAGAACTTTCTGGAACCTTCCAGGCATTGGGCTTGGGAAGCCTTGACTAGGGACAGGGCTTCAGGATGACCAAGCTACCTCACGGTATGCTAGTGCCCTGACCCTACCCTTGGGCACCAGTACCCACTCATCTCCTCTCTCTGCTTACTCTGGGCTGGCCCTTGGGCTTTGGGTAGAGATATATAGAGGAGTCCATAGGGCATGTGTCTGAACAGTCTGCTTAGGGCCCCACATGGGCAACCATTTCTGGAATGGGGTTAATTTTTGTTGTTGTTGGCAAATATGCATGTGATCTTAATTATTTATACATAGCACTTATCTCTCCCAAATGTTTGAGCAGGATTTTTTGTAGATAGCTAAGCGTGCACAGCAGGCTGGGGTGATGGCAGACACAGGCTACTATGGGCCAAATCAGCCTGGCCCATTGGTGCAAGGTCGAGGGATAGCATCAGCAGCAGTGTTGACCCTCCCATGCCCCAGTGTTAGGAAGCTGCATGCATATGTTTTGTGCCCATGGGAGATTATGGCTGGCAGGTTTACCCACCTTTTTTCTTTGGATGCAGGGAATATTGTTTTAAAAGACCAGTTATTCTGATTTATGCTTGGAGCAGAGCAGCATAAGAAGCCACCACCCACAAGGCCTTAAGAAGGGCCCTGGGTACTTGAGAGGTGGAGGCAAGAGGCTTGGGAGTTTAAGGCCAGCCTGGACTACATAGTGAGTTCGAGGATATCTTGGGCAGCATAACACCTTGTCTTCAAAAACTAAACCTGGGCTGAAGAAATGTCTCAATAGTTAAGAACAGTGGCTGCCCTTGCAGAGGACCAAGGTTATATTCCCAGCACCACACGGCAACTAATAAGCATCTGTAACTCCAGTTCTGGGGAATCCCATGCCCTTGTTGGGTACCAGAGATACATGTGGTGAATGTATGTGCATGCAGTCAAAACACCAATATAAAATAAAAATAAAAAAATAAATTTATAAGCTCTTACTGCTCTTGTTGAGGACCTGGGTTCTGTTCCCAGCATTCACATGGTGCCACAACCATATCTGCCAGAGTGCCGGTGGCTGGCAATGCCTTATATGCCACACATACCACATTCCAGAGGCCAAATGGCAATATATGTGTGTGTGTGTGTGTGTGTGTGTGGGGGGGGGGGAAACCTACACCTCTCTCTGCCCTCTCCCCATGCATTAACCGGTAACGTCAGAGGTCCAGGACCTTGAATAGTAGATGACACGTTCCCTCCTGGATCCACATGTATCCAAGAGCACCTGCCCAGAATCTGGCTTAAGGGAGAAACCCAGCCTCAAGGGTATTGAGTGTCAGCCAGATATCTATTGAAACAAGTTCTTTATATAAGTAGTTTTCAATGGCCCTTGGACCATCATCATCATCACCCAGACAGATTCTTGGTCCTCATCCCAGACCTTCATCATCTGCAACTGAGATTGGAACCTGATCACATGAGTGTTTCTGTTGCTGGAATACCTCAAGTCCCTCAAATTCAAGAACTCTGTATGTAGACTGTGTTCCTTTCCTACCTGTGTATGCCAGAGATACCACAGCATCTGTCCCCTCACAATTGGGCAGGCTTCACCATTGGGCAGCTGCACCATAGGAAAGAGCAAGCAAGATCATCTCGTTTGAATCTGCCATTTCTATGTGTGTGCAGGGTGGTCTGGCTGTCTGGATTGCCTGGGGCTGGGGAAGGAGATGACCATCTCCTGAGGATCTGTACTCCTCTTTTGAGTATCAGGCATGCAGGTAGTCCACAAACATACATGCAGGCAAACACTCATACACATACACAAACCTTAAAAACCAAAAGAACAACATGATCTGGACATGGCAGTGCACACCTATAGTCTCAGCATTTGAGAGGCCCATCTCTGAGAGTGTAAGTTCGAGGCAAACCTGGTTAATAAAGGGGAAATTCAGATTAGCAAGGGCCACACAGTTTGTCTCCAACAAGATTTTGTCCAAACAAACCAATCATTGCAAAGGTGGGACCGGAGAACGGAGACTTTGGCATCCAGCATCTCGGTGACCAGTTCCTACCTCATGCTCTCAGGTGCTTGGAAACTAGAGTGGCCTTACTGTGTTTATTTTATGGATGAGACTGGGGCTGGAGTCCCCTCCATTCCAAGCAGCCACCCAGATATTGGGACTAACAAAGGGCAGTGAGTGTGGTCCACCCCTCCCTGCCAGGTCCCTGAGTCTGACTGTCCCACCGGAGATTCTTGAAGTGAGTTTGCTCCCACCTCTCCTCCAACTTTAGGGTTGTTGTGGTCTCAAGAGGCCAACCTTCCCGTGCTGGGTCAGCCCTGACGTGCTCTGCATGCGTGCGTGCACCCTTACTCAGATCTCCGTGGATTATCTGTGAGGCAGGGCATCAGGGAGGGTCTGGATGGGAAGTCTGGAGTGCTCCCCCCACAACCTCCGGGAAAGAGAGCTTGACAGAGAGCCTGTGTCCCAAAAGCTACAAATCCACGGGAAAGAGGACAAGCCGGAAGGACTGGACTGGGAGCTGCCCCTGGGGGCACCTATCTCTGTTCACACCCATTGTGGGGCTTTTGGAGGCTCCATCTCGCGTTACATGTTTGTGTCGGGTGGAAAGGACTGGCAGTTGGTTACTTAGCCCCCGTTTTCAGCACTGGGATCCGAGCGGGGCTCATGCTGCGTTCCCCCTGGTCTCCGAGACTAGTGCACGGGGCCGGAGTGGGAGTCTCCCCCCCCCCCCCGCCCCCGAAATTGAGCTTTTCCCCACCCCACCTCCGCAGCCTGCTTGCAGAGCTCTCTGGAGGAGAACTCTTCCTGGCGGGAGATTCCCTGCGGCTCCCGGCCGGGGGCCTGCCAGCCTGGTAATTGGTGCATCGATTCGCAGCTGGGGTGTAAGGCTCTCGGATGGGGGTGGGAGGCTGAGTCTCCGGCTGGCCCTGGGGAGGCATTGCGGGAGGGAGGCGGGGAGCCCGGTGATGCCAGGTTAGGGAGAGTCTCCACGCCTCTCCGAGCCACAGAGAAGGGGGGTGGGTGGGATCCCTGGGGTGGCTAGGACCGCCAGGGCCCCTTTGGGCCTCTGGAAGAATTGGTTCCCACCAGCCAACCTGTTCCCACAGCCAGAAGTTGCCATGGTGACCCCTCCCACCTTCAGCTACAGCTTTTCCAGTAAAACCACTGCCGAGATCCATACTTACCGACAGGCACGCCTGCGGCCCCCACCCCCCTCGAGGCAGCCCGGAGCAGCTGGGAGTTAACCCTGCATATGCCGGGGACTGTTGTTTGCAGGGGGTGGGGGAGAGGGAGCCAGTGGTGGAGGCCACGGTTAGGAGCGAAGGTGGACAGCGGGGCATGATTGTGGCCAGCGACTTGAGCAACTCTGGAACTTGGAGCCGGAAACCCAAGCTGGCCTTGTCTTAGCCAAGGCCCCTGGGCCTCAGGGAGGCCTTGCTGGGGCCCACTGGCAGCCATAATCCAGCCTGTGTGTGTGCGCGGGAGTGGGGGTTGGGGGGACACTCAGCCCTAAGTGGGACAGTGGATTCTGTCTAGCTAGGCCTGAACCACAGCCCCCTCTCTGGCTTCCTCCACTGTCCCGCAGGCACACATTCTTTTCGTGGAGGCCGAAAGGTCCCTACAGCATGGAGTTTGGTTTTGCAAAGTCAGCCTTCTGTGAGCTGTGGGACCCCAGAGTCCCAGCTGCTCCTGTCTCAAATGTCCTGCCTTGAGAAGTCAGGAGAATGACGACCCCCCTGCTGATCACACTGCTTTTTCTGCTTACACGTCTGAGGAAGAAGATGGCGCTTCTGAAAGGCACCACCCTGCTGGGCCCCAGGGACCCATGGTCAGGCCTCTATTAGGGAAGGGGTCCTTGGGGACACTGAGGCTGCAGGCCCAGGGGGCTCTATCTGTGGATCTGGCGGACCTCACTCCCACTGTGAGCTGTGAGCGGCTGCAAGCTCTAATTGTTCTCTGTAGCCGGATGAGTAATTGAGCGGTCTTTGAAGGGAATTAATTAGGCCGCTTATTGACTGTAAATGCTTGCCGAGCATGATAAAGGGAAGACTGGCCGCCTGTGTGGGCCCGGCTGGGGCACAATCCGACATTTAATTCACATTCGGCTCCCTCTGGGGGTCAGCTGCTCAGCTTGGCAGGGACCTGACCTTCTTTTCTGTTATGCCCCCTCCTTCAAGAGAGGACCAGACAGGCTGAGCCCTACTTAGTCTTTACACCTCTACCACCCCACTTCTGGTACTGGAGTAGACGATCCCATAAGTCTTCTCAAAGAGCTGAGGTTCCCTGGAGGAATGGGGGTCTATCCCGTCTCATGTTGGGAACGTTTCTCTAGAATGTTAGGTTCAAGTTCAGAGACAGGCTGGGGGCAGGTTCATACCCTGAGCTCTTAGAGAGAAGTACCTAGAGGCCAGGGACCTGCTGGACTTGGCCCTGAGCCCCATCTGTCCAGCCTATTTCCCTGCCCCAGCCCTTTTCTGGGAAGAGGGGAGAGACTGGAAATCTAGCAAGTATTCCTGCCCTCCTAGCTAGGGTCACAGTGCAAATAGCCTTGTAGTCGCACGCAGTTGGAGTGAGTGAGCAGAGCAGGACAGTGATGGCTTACCAGAAGGTGGAACTGAGAGCCTGCACTGAGAAATAGCCATAGTAGCGCCCGGTTCTAAGTCAGGTCCATATTGACTTACTGATTTGTTTTCCAGCAACGCTACGCAAATCTTTTTCTTCACAGAGCCAGTACTGTGGGAATATTCTAGTCTGCAGAGACTGCAAGCCCCTGGCTTGGTTAAGGACTGGTTGAATAATAGTGAGTGGATGTGTTAGCCCCTTTTCATGGAGCTAGAGTGCCAGTGTGAGGGATCTGCCAGGATGAGGGAATGGCAGCGTTGATGTACAGAGGTGAAGTACAGACTCAGCCACAGGGGGACAGCATCAGGTGCTCCCCCACCTCACCTTTACCTGCCTCTGAGGACCACACCTAGGAGTTAGCCCTGGATTCTACAGTCACCACATCACTGGATCCAGTGAGACCTTGCAGACCAGTTTGTGCCTGCAGGTGTGGGCACAGAAGCTGATGCAGAAAGAGGTGGAATATGACCATTCTGCAGATAGACAGGTCTCGACAGCTCTGAGATAGTTGGAACCAGATAACTAGATCTAAAGTT
Source organism: Phyllotis vaccarum (assembly GCA_033318265.1). Taxonomy (NCBI): domain Eukaryota; kingdom Metazoa; phylum Chordata; class Mammalia; order Rodentia; family Cricetidae; genus Phyllotis; species Phyllotis vaccarum. Next base: position 4,200,950 of record JARWLC010000008.1, on the reverse strand, counting down.
GGGGGGCCCAGGAGGAGACAGCCCCAGGTGTCATCTCAGAAGCTCAGGGACTTGGTTGCTGTCTTCATGGAGCTAGGGTTGTAAAGATCCTGGCAGGATGGAAGACACTCCTTTGTTTGTTTGGGAGGTTTGTCCATTGCCCTGGCTGTCCTGGAACTTGCTCTGCAGATCAAGCTGTCCTTGAACTCAGAGAAACTGGCCTGCCTCTGCCTTCACTACCACTGCCTCTGTGTGCATTACCAACCACATGGCCCAGGAGAGAAAACCCTCTAACAGGACACTTGTGCACCTCACTTTGGCTACAAGACTTTTAAGAAGATGAACCCCAAGACACTGGAATCTCTCCAGGAGTCTCATGCTGGCTGGGAGAAATGAAAGATGTCAGCCAGAGGGGAGCTTGTCTCCCAGGAAGAGATTTCACACCATCATGGCAACTTGTTAGACCAGCACAGGAGAGAGGTGCTGGGACAATGATGAACCAGTCCCTACCAGGACTACTTAGCTCTCCATGTCTCTTGCCCTCTGTTCAAACATAAACCTCGTGCCAGGACCTGAGGATGGACTTGGAGGTCACCAGACCTTTTTGTGTCTCTTCCCAATATGCCCACACGGAATAAATCTGTTTTCTCGGCTTCTCATGATTGTTTGTCTCTTTAATTGGCCTACTGGGGGCTGGAGGCTGAGCAGAGCTTGTTAGTGCTGCCAGGGTCCAGCCAGGCTCTGACCCTAACAACTTGGGTAACAGGATACTCCTGGCGCCTGCTGGGTTTCCATATGCCTTCTCCACCCTGCATTGGAATAGGCCCCTATCGGACCTTGTGAGCTGTCTCTCTTTTGGGTTCAGTCAGTCAGAGCACTTGCTGAAGTGTGAGGGTGGAGTGGGTGGAGCCGTGGGTACATCCTCTGGCTATATGTGTCTGTAACCAGCCAGCAGCTTCTAAGGGGCAGCCCTCTCCATTCCTCTTTCCCAGCTGTAGATATTACACACACACCTCCTCCATCTGTCCCTGAGGTCCACTGTGATGAGCTATTGCATGTGGATTTACACTTCACATCTGTCTTAGCTGAGCCACCAAGTTAGTAAACATGCCAACAGAAATACTTGAACACATCCGTGCCTGCCCGACGACTCAATGATGGCGCAGGCAGATGCCAACTGTGAATCTCTTCTTCTCTAGGACAGCTCCCTACTCCCCCCTGGTGTGGCGACTGGGATTGTCTCCAGCTTTGGAAGCCACAAATGGCCCTGAGAAAGAGAAGCCTGTCTTCCCCTAAGTGGCTGAAGTTAAGGACCTGAACCTGAGGACAGCTGGCAGTCACACAGAATGCATGGGACAAGTCGAGGGCGAAACAGGCAGCCAGGAACTCGGACTGTGTGCAGCCCCCCATCCTTCACTCCTGACAGAGGTGTACTTCTGTCCTTCTGGGTCTGGGTGTCCTCTGTCCTCTCTTCTCAGGGGCGATCCAAGAAGTGAGTGGGTCTGGCTCAGTGCCCTCTTCCCTGATAACTTAGGGGCATGTGACAAAGGTGACCAATCAAAGGCTTTGGAAAGAATTCATTTTCTTTGATGAGAGAGGAATCTGGGAGTTGGGGTGCAACTCAGTGGGAAAGCCCCTGTTTCACATGCTCTCAGCACTGGGTTCAGTTCCCAGCACCCAAAGGATGATAAAATGGAAACGTAGGGATTGTTCCCGCAGGCTGTGGGTCAGATGGTAAGGATTCACTCATGATGTCCAGGCAGACTATGATGTCAGTTGTTGCTGTGGGATTATGCTCTTGTACATTGTAAATATTTGCCACTCCTACTGGTTTAATAGAATGCTGATTGGCCAGAAGACAGACAGGAAGTGTGGGTGGGGCTACCAGACTAAGAAAACTCTGGAAAGAGAAAGAGGAGAGAGATGCCAGCAGACACAGAGGAAAGAAGTTGATATGCTGCTCTGAGAAAAGGTACCGAGCCATGGGGCTAAACAACGTAAGAGTCATGGGTTAGTTTAAGAGTAAGAGTTAGCAAGTAATAAGCCTGAGCCAAGGCCAAACAGCTTGTATTGAATATAAGCTTCTCAAGTTCACAGTAACTGGATAATGATGGTACACGCCTTTAAGCCCAGCACTTCAGAGGCAGAGGCAGGCAGGTCTCTGAGTTTGAGGCCTGCCTGATCTACAGAGTGAGTTCTAGGACAGCCGGGTCTATACAAAGAAACTCAGTCTCAAAAAGCCAAAAACAGGAAGGAATAAAAAAGCTCAGGGTCATGCTTTACTATATAGCAAATTTTAGGACAGCCTGAGCCACACAAGACTCTGTCTCTAAAAGAAAGTAGACTGGAAGTCTGGTGTGAGGACTTGAGTTTGAATCCTCAGGTGCAGGGGTGAGTGTCTGTGACCCCAATGCCAGGAGGGTGGGGCTCACTGGATGGACAGTCTACTAAGTGGTGGGCTCCTACTCTAAAGGGCATTAAAGGCAACCATCTGATGTCAGCCTCTGGCTTCCACACATGCACACATGTGCATGCACATCCACATGCGCATACAAGCACATCCACACGTATATCATACACACTGTTAAAGAACATTACAAAGAAAGGATGCCTAAGTCCACTAGGCAGTAAGAGAAGCCAACTCTCCTTTTCTTCTGACTTTTATTACTAAAGGGCAGCAGTGTACACATGGCACTCAGAGGATAATCTCATTGAGGTAGTCTCTCCTTCCGCCTTTATATGGGTTCCAGGGATTGAGCTTGGGGTGTCAGGCTTGTACAATAGAAACCTTTGCCTACTGAGCCAACTTGCCAGTCGTATATTATATTTTGCTGTTGTTTGTTTATAGACAAGGTTTATATATGTGACCCTGACTGTACCGGCACTCACTGTATAGACCAGGCTGGCCTCAAACTCTCAAGAGATCCACCTGCCTCTGCCTCCTAAATGCTGGGATTAAAGAGGTGTATCACCATGCCCCACTCCAACCCTATTTTAAATTTCTATTATGAAAATATTGTGTTCATCTCTTTTCTATTGCTTGATAAAATACCACAACCAAGCAATTTATAGAAGGGAGGGTTTATATTGCCTTATGGCTCCAGAGAGATAGGAATTCATCGCTGTCACATCAGGAAGAGTGACAATGGATGTGCATGGTGGTTGGAACAGCCGAAAATGCAAACTAGGAAGCCAGGAGTGAACTGGAAATGGTACAGGGCTTTAAATTCTCAAAGCCCCCCCCCCAGTGACGTCATTCAGCAAGGCCACACCTACTAAACTGTTCAATTAGCACCAATAACTGGGGCTCAAGCATTCAATGGCCGAGACTTTAGGAGACATCTCACTTAAAACACCACAAATGTTTTGAATTGTCGGCAGGCTCAAGGAATCTCCATTTGGGTTCCATGGTTATTAATGTTTCCCCATATTTCTCTAATCGGCCTCTTATTTCCTGGTAAAGTAATTTTTAAGTTTTTTACAATTATGGTAAAACATGCCATTTTAACCATTCTTAAGTGTCCAATTCAGCAGCGTTAAGTAATTCGAATTGTGTAACCGCCATCCATCTCCTGAACCTTTTGTCTTTTCCAGTCACATCTCTGTCCCCATGAAACATAACTTCCCACTTTTGTGCTCTCCCAGTGCCCAGCAACCACCCTCACTGTCTGCTACTGTCAATTTATCTACTTGTACTTGTAGGACATATGGTATGGGAGAAGCCTGGGCTGGGGATGTGCTTCAGTGGATAGATGCTTGTCTAGCATGCACAGAGCACCAGGTTCAATCCCCAGCACCACATAAGTTTAGCTGTGATGGCAAACACCAGTAATCCCAGCACTCAGGGATGCTCAGTAAGAGGTTCAGAAGTTCAAAGCCAGCCTCAGCTACATATCAATTGGAAGCCAGCCTTGGCTATTGGAGACTCTGTCTTGCAAAGGTGTAAAGGATCTACAGAGCATTTGTCCTGTTCAACTGGCTTTGGATTTTTAAAAATTTATTTATTATGTGTGTATGTGTGTGTGTATGTGTGTGTGTGTGTGTTCTCCCTACATGTATATATGTGTACCATGTGTGTGCTGGGAGCCCAATTAGACCAGAAGAGGAAGTCAGAGTTACAAATGGTTGTGAGCCACCACGTGGGTGCTGGGAACGGACCTGGATCCTCGGCAAGAGCCAAGTGCTCTTAAGTACTGAACCAGCTCTCTAGGTTCCTAATGGGCTTATTTTGAACAACATAGCATTTCCTCAGGTTTACTAGACTTATTGGCATGTGCTGGGATTAGCTGCTCCTTTAAGGCAGAAGGACATATCCCAATGTAGGGCTACCATATTTTCTGTGTGCATTCATGGGTTGGTGGATACCTTCCACCATTTCCAGGCACAGCTAATGTGAAATTTGCTGGGCCATCTCCTGAGCCTGCATTAAACTTTCTGAGAAATGGTCAAACTGTTTCCACAGCAGACACAGCTTCCACAGCCCCAGCAATAGCGGGCACACAAGGTCTGGTGCTGGCCACATCCTTGCCAATACTTATGTTTTTGTGGTTTTGGAGGTTTTGTTTGCTTTTGCTTTGATCTTCGTCTGGCCTCTAACTGTGTAGCTGAGAATAACCTTAAATTCCTGATCCTCCTGCCTCCACCTCCCAAGTGCTGGGATTATAGGAATATGCCACCATGCCCAGTTTATATAGCGCTAAGGATCAAACCCAGGGCTTCATGAATACTAGGCAGGCACCTACCAGCTGAGCTATACTCTCAGCTCTTGTGGGGTTTTTTTTTTTATTCATTTGTTTGGTTTTAGTTACATTTATATATTTATTTACTATGTATTTGTGCATATCTGGGGGGAGGGCACACATATGCCACACTGTGTATATGTAAGACAGAAGGTAGCTTGTAGAAGTTAGCTTTCTCTGTCCACCATGTGGGTCCTGGGGATGTTGGCCACGGTGCCTTTACCTGCTCAGCCATCTGTCCAGCTCACCTTAATTCTTTTTCATGTCCTAGTAGGGACTTCCTGGGCTGTGCCTGTATACCTGAGCCTCCTTTTGGCTGAAGCTGGTCTGAGTCAGATTTCTCTTTCTTGGAACTAGTACTGACGAGGGTGGCTTTAGTGGCCTGACCACAGTAGCTGTGGCCTGAGAGAACTTGCCTTCTCTTCTGGGACAGACAAGGTAGGGACTTCCCAGTCTTCTGCCTTCAGTGACCAGATGCAGGGCCATTCTGCCACCTCAGTCTGGAGTCTGGTATTCCAGTCATCTCTTGGAAGGAGGAGAGACAATGGACGTGCGGTGTGATGGTAGTAGGGAAGGGCTTTGGCCTTAATTTCTAAGGGGGAAAATTTAATTTAGGGCTACCCCTTGTTGGAGGAGGTGTGTTACTGTGGAGGGTTTTGAGGTCTCATATGCTCAAGCTAAGCCCAGTGTGGCAGTCCCCTTGTGCTGCTGCCTGCAGATCAAGATGCAGAACTCAGCTCCTTCTCCAGCATCGCATCTGCCTGCATGATGCAATGATTCTCACCACAATGAGCTAAATCTCTGAAACTGTGAGCCAGCTCCAATTAAATGTTGTCCTTTATAAGAGTTGCTGTGGCATGGTGACTCACACCTTAATCCCAGCATTCTTGAAACCAAGGCAGGCAAATCTCTGTGAGTTTGAGACCAGCCTGGTCTACATGTGAGTTTCAGGATAGTCAGGACTACATAGAGAAACCCTGTCTCAAAACACAAAAACAAACAAAAAAGAAAAAAAAAGTTACTGTGGTTACATTGTCTTTTCACAGCAATAAAACCCTAAGACACACTCCTATGCCTCTCACCACTGAAGGTAGGCAGTACAGCCCCCTGCCCCTGGTCTTGGGGAGCATCTGCTCCCTATTTCCTCCGGTGATGTTCAAGAATCCTAGTTTTCATTGCTGGGCTCCATGCTCAGGACGAGCTGACCCGGACAGCTCCCCTGGGCTCTGACTGACATAAACCCCTTAGATATGGACACCAGGTCCTCCTGAGTTCTCTCTGGGGATGCTATAAACTCACTGTCCAACTCACATCCTGAAGCCGTCTGCAGGACCAGGATACAGAGGGCTGAGTGGTCTATGGGTGCCTGCTAGGGTCAGATGGATATTTCTAGGTCACCACTTGACTCTTTCCACTGCCCAAGACCGGAAAGGTTCACACTGAAGGATAGCCAGGAGATAACAGGTCACCTGGGAGTAATGCTTTCTTGTCCCCAAAGAGCTGCTGCAGCACCTGAAATTGAGTTTCCTCCTTCCTGAGAATGGAATAAGAGGGAGGTCACCCCTGTCTCTAGCCCCACACCCACGCATGGAGGGATAACCCCTGTTTCCCAGAAAGCCCTGCCATTAGGAAAGTCCATGGCAGAAAGGTGGAGGCAGATGGCCTGGGTACCCCTTTGTCCACCCCCCACTCTCACTGGGGACACCACCTGCAGTGGGGGCTGGGCATGGGGGCCCAGGCTGGGGCTGCCAGCAGAGCAGGCCTGTGGGAGCTACTGTAGTGCCGCCAGGGAAGGAACTTACCAGCAGACAGCTCTAGGAGACCCCAGGAGGCTTCCTCACTTCCAGTAATGACAGAAAGGGGTGGGGGTGGGTGAGGCGTTGCCCAAGGTGCCATCTTCTGCCTGCACAGGCCTGGGCCCTGTGCTGTCTCCCATCTGCTCCCCTTCTCCACCCTCCCTCACCACTGACAGTCAAGAAGGAATACAGAGCTGGGCTAACCTGAAGCTATAGAGTCTCTAAGCAGCAGCTGGGAAGATGCTCAGGCCAGTAGCAGCTTAGGTCAGGACTGCTCCAGTCCACTGAGCGGCTGGGGGCCCTCAAGGCTCTCTGAACTTTTCAGGAGCACCAGGGCTGACCAGGCTGACCAGGCTGACCAGGTGAACCGGGCCAGCCAGTCCTGGGTCTAGCCTGCTCACCTGCTACTTTTGACTTGCCTGGGGTGGGGCATCTCCAGCGGTCTGCAGGTGTGAAGGTAAGTATACATTTCCCTGGCAAGTGGACTCATTCTCCTCCAGAGGGTGGAGAGCTCAGGAGGTACCTGGGACTTAGCAGGAAACCCTCCTCTTCCATAAAGAGGAGTAGAGAAACACGCTAGTGAATGCCCAGAGTCAATCCCTGACCTGGTCTCACTCAGTCTGTAAGACGCCCCCAGGAAAATGTCTGTTTGGAGGATCAGTCCTTCAGGGGTGCCGACCAGTCCTCTTTGTTCCCACCTTCATTGACTGGTCTAGTCAGACTTCTCTCTAGGGGCTTCCTAGCAGCTCTGCCTCTTGCTGGAGTCGTAGGCCTTGCCGTCAGTGTTCTGGCAGGCCAAGACCCTAGCCCACTCTGTCCCTGCCTCACACTGCTAAAAGGTCATGCTTCTGCAGGGGCCCGAGTTTCTGAAGCAATAGACCTGGGAACAGAGTCCAGAGTCCGAAGTCTCCCACTAAGGGCATAGCCAGAGGAAGTAAGCAAAATAGTATGCAAAGTAGGTAGACATGGGATCCTACCCCAGCCAGTCACACTTCTGGAGAAGACCCATCATGGTCACCACCACCACCATCATCATCTGTGAAAGCAGCAATGCCAGATTCAGATCATCTGCCACAGGCCAAGAGTCCAGCCTGGGTCACGGAGCCAGGGTAGAAAAGAGAGAAGTCAGCTCTCAGGGGATAAGTAAATCCCCGTGGGGAGGTGCAGCCGCAAAGAGGACACCTCACACTCACAGGAGAATGAATCAGAGGAGTAGTGTTAGGAAGTTCCTACATCAAAGTAGACAAGGAGACACTCGCCCAACGGACGCAATCTACACCAGTGACATCCCTCTTCCTCCTCCTCACCCACTCATTCCCTCCTTACTAGTCAGCCGCTCACACACACATTTTATTTGGCAGATACTTTGGGGCCAGTGAGATAGCTCAGCTGCTGTGAAAGGCTGACCGCCTAAAATCCATCTCCAGAGCCCGGAAAAAGACCAGTCCTCCCACAGCCGGGTAAGGCAGAAACAGAAGGGACACCCTCCGGACTGGCTAGCATGGAGTATGCAGAGGGGTAGGAAGAACCCCACCCCAACAAGATGGATGCAGGGAACCAAGTTCATTCAGAAAGTTGTTTGCAGCGGGGTGGTGGTGGCACACGCCTTTAATCCCAGCACCTGGGAGATGGAGATGGAGGCAGGTGGATCTCTTAGTTTAAGGCCAGCCTGGTCTACACAGTAAGTTCTAGGACAGGCTCCAAAAAAAAAAAAAAAAAGTTTGCTCACTTCCACAAGAATACCCCACCCCCAAACACACCAAATAACACAAGCAATCTTAGTGGTCAATGTCACAAAGCAGTGGAGAATGTCTGCCTGTGGTGTTTGAACTTCTACAGGAAATGACGGGGAGAGTGAGAAGGAACGCCCCCTGGTGGTGGAGGCCAGTCCTAGCTACCGGGGAGGGTAAAGCCAGAGAGCATAAGTTCAAGGCTCACCTTGGTGGTTTGAAAGAAAATGGTCCCCAAAGGGAGTGGCACTATTAGGAGGCGTGGCCTTGTTAGAGGAAGTATGTCACTTTGGGGGCAGGCTTTATAAACCTAGTTCAGTTCTGCTTCCTGTTGCCTGAGGATCAAAATATAGGACTCTCAGCTCCTTCTCCAGCACCGCGGCTGCCTGCATGCTGCCATGCTTCTCGCGGTGATGATAAATGAACTAAGCCTCTGAAAAGGTAAGCCACCCAATTAAATGGTTTCCTTGATAAGAGTTGCTGGGGTCATGGTGTCTCTTCACAGCAATAGAAACCATAACTAAGACACGGACGTAGGCAAGGTAGCCAGATCCTGTCTCAAAATAAAAAAACAATAAAAGGGTGTAGTGGGTGGTGCTGTTAAGGGAGACTTAGAAGCATAGCTTTGGGGGTCTTAGGACCTAGAATGGGGTGTTGAGGCTGCATCTCAGAGGCTTTGCTAGCATCCTACTGTCTATAACCTCCCCCCCAAAGCCTCCACACTGTAGTTTGAATCTGGAATATTCTCCAAAGGCTTGCCCTCCGCCCCATGCTTGATGCTATTGGAAAGGAGAAACCTTGAGGAAGAAGAACCTCATAGGAGTCTTCTGGTCATTGGAGTGTGTCCTCAGAGGGGACTGTGCCTCTTCCTGGTCCTTTTTGCTCATTAGCGTTCTGGCCATAATGGGAGCAGTTGTTAGCTGTTGGCTAATTGGCTGTTTTTGAAACAGGTTTGCCTATAACTTGCTCTGTAGCTGAGGCTGACCATGAACTAGTGAACCTCCTAACTCCCTGCCAAATACCGGGGCTACAGGTGTGTACCTATTTTTTTTTTTTTTTTAATGTAGTGCTTGGGCTTGAGCTGAGGGCTTAGTGCCAGGCACCACCGTCCCCACCTAACCTCATGGTGCCCAGTTCCAGAAGGGTGTGGCTGGCCTCAAGCATGTGATGCTCCTACCTCCCCTTGAAACATTAATCTAATTAATCTTTATTAATAGAAAATTGGAAGTCAGATATTGTGGTAAAGATCAGAGAAGCAGGGAACAGGCACCTACTTCTCCCATTTCTCCATCCAAAAGGAAACTGGGATCCTCTCTCCGCCTCGCCTTACTACTTCCTGTCTCCTCTCTGTCTATAGTCCTCCAAATCTCTATGGATAATTTAGCTCAGCTAGTGGCTAGCTCTGCCCTCTGACTCCAAGCAAGCTTTATTTGTAAGAGTGCAATCAAAACGTCACACAACACCCCCTCTTCAACACAGACAAGTACTCAACCGACTGAGATACAGCCCTAGCCCGCGTCTTGTTCTAAAATTTATTTACCTGGATGTGGTGGCACAGTTCTTTAATCTCAGATTTGGGAGGCAGAAACAGGTGGATCTGTATGAGTTGCAGGCCAGTCATGACTGCACAGTGAGGCCCTGTCTCAAAACAACAATAAAGACTGATTTATTTGTGTATGTATGTTTGTGTTCATACACTCAAGAGAGCATGTTGAGTGCTCACACAGAGACCAGAGAAGGGATTGGGTGTCATCCACACCTCTCCACCTGTTTCCCTGAGCCTGGGGCTATTACTGGAAGCCCACAAGCACTAGCAATCTTCCCCTTGCTGTCTTCCTTGAAGCTGGGGTTCAGATCTGTGCAGGATGCTCTGCTGGATATGCGTGAGCAGCAATGTTCTTCATGATTGTTCACTGCTGAACATCTCTCTAGGATCCTACTTTGCAGGTTGTGGGGTTTTTCATTTGTTCAGTTTTGGATTTTGTTGTTGTTGAGACAAAGTCTCACCATGTGGCCCTGGCTGGCCTGGAACTTACAACCTTCCTATCACCTCCCAAGATTGAGGATGACCAGCCAGCCACTACACCAGGTAATGTGGGTGGTTTTACTCTGCTACACATTCCCTGCTATGATGTCCCGCCTCTGTAGTGAGGCTGAGTCCTTCTCTACAGGGAGTTTATGCCAATCTGACATAAGCGATGGTCATTTGGGAACAGGGAAGCTCCACTGAGGAAAAGCCTCCACCAGACTGGTTTCCTGGCAAATCTGTGTACAATATTTGATTGAAGACTGTGCAGTAGGAGGGCACAGCTCGCTGTGGGTGGTTGGCACCCTTGGGCTGGTGGTCCTGGGTTATGTACAAAAGCAGGCTGAGCAGGTCATGGGAGTGAGATAGTAAGCAATACCCTCCATGGCTTCTGCTTCAGCTTTTGTCTCCAGGTTCCCACCCTTCTTGAATTCTTATCCTGGGTTTCCTCAATGATGGATGTAACCTGGAAGTGTCAGATAAACCTTTTCGGTCGTGGTGTTTTGTTATAACAATAGAAACCTGTAGTCAGACTTTTCATGGACCACCGGCTTCCAAATAATGACACGAAGACTTTTTATTAATTATAAATTTTTGGCCTACAGCTTAGGCTTGTTCCCAACTAGCTCTTATAATTTAAATTAATCCACTTATATTAATCTACCTTCTGCCACATAGTTTCTTACTGTCCTCCATACTAAACTCCCTCTGCACTTTGCTGGCAAATCCTGTCTCTCTTCCCAGAGTTCTTCTTTCTGCCCGGAAGTCCCACCTATTCTTTCCTGACTAGCTATTAGCCACTCAGCTCTTTATTAAACCAATCAGAAGGTACCTTGGCAGAAACACATCTTCACAATGTACAGAAAGATTATCTCACAACAGAAACCCTAACTAAGGTAACTTTCCTCTCAATGAGTTGTCTGTCTTAGATATTTGTTAGAGAACAAACGGACGTACACGAGCGGTTAAGCCAGGCTCTGCCTCGTATCCTAAGTCTGTAAATGTTCCCAGGGCTCAGGCAGAGCCCCACTGTAAGGCGTTCCCTTATGGGTCCTGGAGGTCCAGCCTTCTTCCTCAGGCTTATGGGTCCTGGAGGTCCAGCCTTCTTCTTCAGGCTTGTCAAAAGTCACCAAGGCTAATAGGAAAACAAACCAAATCCAGAATTCCTGGTTAAATTTGAATTTCAGACACTGTTGCTACTGCAAAATCTGATTTATTATCTGAAGTTTCCAGGCAACTGAGCACCCTGGACTTCTGTGGCACTGCACTCCCCCCCCCCCTTTCCAGCCTGATTTTCAAGTGTGATGGCCCTCTTTATCATTCTGTCTTGGACCAGTAGGGGCTGTGTGTCAATCTCAGGAGTAAGATGCTTTCCTCACATGTAAGAGGCCATGCATTTCATCCCAAGTATGGCTAAAGACAGACAGAAGAGCCAGGCATGGTGTGTGGCTCATTCCTATAATCTCAGCACTAGAAGTCGAAGCAGGAGAATCGGCAGGAGGAGTTATAGGCCAGCCTGGTCTATGTGATGAGTCCAGGATAGCCTGGGTTACATTCTAAGACCTTATCTCAACAACAGCAACAAGATGCTAGGCACAAGTAGCTCATGCTTTAGCCCCAGAGGGGGAGGTGGACACAAAGTCATGAGATGAGGGCCAGCCTTAGTTTTGTGGTTAATTTGAAGCTAGCCTGAGCTACATAATATCCTGTCTGAAAACAAAACAGGGCTGGGGAGATGATCATTGCTTGTCTTGCGATGAGGACCTGAGTTCGAGTCTCAGGACCCACATAAAAAGGCAGACATGATGGTACATGCTTGTGATCTCAGTACTGGGGAGGCAGAGTCAGGAAGATCGCTGGGGCTCACTGGTCAGCTAGGCTCACTTGGGGGAGTTCATGGGGAGGCAGAGTCAGGAAGATCGCTGGGGCTCACTGGTCAGCTAGGCTCACTTGGGGGAATTCATGGGGAGGCAGAGTCAGGAAGATCGCTGGGGCTCACTGGTCAGCTAGGCTCACTTGGGGGAGTTCAGGCCAGCGAAGAGACATTGTCTAAAGAAAAAAAATGAGGTTTTTGCCTGAGCAAAAAGGACACTCAAGGTTGTGCTTTGCCCTTGACACATAGGTGCATGCACACACACACACACACACACACACACACACACACACACACACACACTCTACAACAAAGAAAAAGCGTCAATAACCAAATGACTTGGAAAGGAAAAATCAGACATTTATTTGCTCTTTATCAGAGAGTGGCTGGGCTCCCCATCCCTGTGTTCTATCACTATTCACATAGGCCATCCTTTCTCACCAGACTTGCCCCTTTGCAGCCGTGATCATGTGGGCTCAGCAGTCACTTTCCAGCAATCTTGCTGCAACAGGTTCTTGGTATTTCACAGTTGTTATTACAGAGAAATTTACATTCTACAGAATTATGACAACATTCAGCCGCTAATGGGATTATTATTTTTGTTTTTCTGTGTTTTAAAGCCACGGAAATAAAATTTACTTCCAACAATACAGCTACAATTTCATGTCCCTAAAACTGACCGTAAATAATAAACATAATAACTGAGTGCCTGTAAGCACATTAGGCATCTTTCTCGGAAAAAGTGGCCTCTCTCTTTCCATCCTGCTGGGACAGTGGTAGGGGAACCAGAGAACTGGGGTTCCTGGGCCAACTTCAAAGGAGTGAGGCAACTTCACAGGCCACAGCAGGAGTGAGTTACTTAACTCTACAGAGCCCAGCAGCTGGGGATAGGAGGATCCCACTTGGAGAGCTGCTCCCAAGTGCTGGGCATATGGGGCCTGGGTCGGGGGCTCTTTCGTGAGCTCTGTGTCCAGTTTCTGAGGACACTGAAGCAAAGCAACAGAATGGGTTAGATGACAGTCTGACAGGCCAAAGGCCTGGAGTCCAGGCCCTGTGAGTAACACTCTCTTCAAAGGCTCCAGGAAAGGCCCTTCCTGCTCCTCCGGAAGCTGATGGACCCTGGTGTCCCTTGGCTGTGGCCATGTCACTGTAGCTTTGTTTCTGTGCATCACTGGGCCTGCCATGTCTTCAGCTTCTCTTTAGCAAAAATCATTTGTTGTTTACATGTATGTGTGTGAATGTGTGTGTGTCTGTGTATGTGTGTGTGAGCACGTGTGTGCACGTGTGTGCATGTGTGTATCTGTATGTGTGTGTGTCTGTGTATGTGTGTGTGAGCACGTGTGAGCACGTGTGTGCACGTGAGTGTGTGTATCTGTATGTGTGTGTCTGTGTATGTGTGTGCACGTGCATGCATGTGCATGTGTGTATATCTGTATGTGTGTGTATGTATGTGTGAGCACATGTGTGCACGTGCGTGCGTGTGTGTGTGTGTATCTGTATGTGTGTGTGTCTGTGTATGTGTATGTATGTGTGAGCATGTGTGTGTGTGCGTGCATGTGCGTGTGTATACATGGGTATGAATGCCTATAAATGCCACCGGAAGGGAGTCACACTGCCTGTATTGCCTGCAGCTGCAGTTACAGGCAGGTAAGAACTATCTGTGAGCTCTCTGGAGTTATAGGCAGGTAAGAACTATGTGTGAGCTCTCTGACGTGGGTGCTGACAGCTGAACTCTGATCCTCCGGAAAAGCAGCAAGCACTTTATTTAATTTGTTTTCAGGACAGAGTTTTTCTGTGTAGCCCAGCCTATCCTGGGCCATGCTCTGTAGACCAGGCTGGCCTCAAACTCACAGAGATCCACCTGCTTCTGCCTCCCGAGTGCTGGCCCTCACCACTATGTCAGGCTAACAAGCACTTTTAAAAAGGAATTCACCCTTGTGTTTAGGGCTCACTTCTAGTTCTTTAGGCCCTGACCTTAAATCCTTAATCTGGGCTGGGAGTGGTGGTGCGCACCTTTAATGCCAGCACTCAGGAGGCAGAGGCAGGAGGATCTCTGAGTTTGAGGCCAGCCTGGTCTACAGAGCTAGTTCCAAGAAAACCAGGGCTACAAAGAGAGACCCTGTCTCAAAAACCAAAACCAAAAATAGTTTTTTTTTAAAGATTTATTTATTTATTATGTATACAGTGTACTGTCTATGTGTATGCCTCATGCCGGAAGAGGGCACCGGATCTCATTATAGATAGTTGTGAGCCACCATGTGGGTGCTGGGAATTGAACTCAGGACCCCTGGAAATGGAGTCAGTGTTCTTAACCTCTGAGCCATCTCTCCAGACCCCCAAACGGATTCTTAACCTCATCTGCAAAGGTTTTTTTTTCTAAATGTGATCACCTTTATTGTCTAGGGTAGCAAATCTTTTGGAGGGTCAGTTCAACCCACTGTAGTGCCAGCACCCCCATCACCACCATGCGGGTAAGATGGAGACTCTGAGAAGAGCATGGTCAGCTCCAAGAGACACGCATGTACGCGCTCCCTTTGTTGTCCGTGGCATGCTCTGATGAGACCCCAGCAGTCTGAGATCCACGGATATAAAGACACTCCAGTCTCTGTCCTTTGGCAAGTTGTTGAACTGGAAAAGCTTGTCCTAGATGCAACCTCAGAAGGGGCCTCCTGAAAATATGAGGATGAAGAAAGAGAGGTGAGAGGGCCGGGACCCATGTCAGCTTGGCTTGTAGAAGACAGGCTCAGACATCTGTGACAGAGCCTGAACAGAGCAGTCCTGGAAATTTCCATAGAGAGCAGACTGGAGGTTGTCAGGGCTGGGATGTGGGCATGGGGAGTGGGTAGCTAAAGGTGCTTTTCTTCTGGGATGGGCGAGGATGTTCTACTCAGGATGGCAGTGATGATTGCCCAACTCTGTAGATGTATGAAAAGCCTTCAGATAAAGTGAACCGGATCGCAACAAAACCACTAACAATGGAAAGAAGCAGCCCTGTGGCCTGTGCTGCTGCTTCCTGGTGGTGTGTAGAGCAAGGACTGGGATCTGGCACAATTCCATGCAGCCTCTTCCTTGGGCGTCTTTGTACTGTTTCCCATTCTGAAATAAAGTGACATAACCCAAAACAGAAACAGACCAAGGGACTCCTGGGAGAGGCACAGGGCAGTCTCAGGGTGGATGCTGCCAGGGGTGTGGGGCTACAGAGACCAGAGAACAGGGGGTGGTAACACTGGGGTGAGAAAGGGCCCGGGACTGGCGTGTACCCTCCTCACAGCTCAGCCATTACCTGTTGCCTCTGCCTATCCTCTGAGTCAAACAGAGGCCATCTTGGGGCTGTCAGCTGTGCCAGCTTAAAAACATCCCAGCTGGGCTTGCTGACAGCTCACACCCCCTCACAGAAGGTGGTGGGGGAGGAGGGAGCCAAGAGACCTCCCCTGAGTAAACAGTCTCTCCATGACACCTGTTGCAGGCAGTGGACTCTCCCTGTATGTGGCCTTGCAGAGAGACTAGGGTATATAGGCTGGGGGAGACTGTGGAGGGAGCACTCTAGTCAGCTGTCAGCGGGAAAGCCATTGTCCCTGCTGGGTAAGGACTTTCTGATGTGGCCAGTGGAAGACCATGGACAACAATCACTCCTGTAAGTAATCAATCAATCCTAAGCCCTGTAAGAAAGTTTGATGATCATGTAGTAGTGATGCATGCCTTTAACCAGCACACCAGAGGCAGATGCAGGTGGAGAGAGGTCCAGCCTGGTCTACAGAGGGAGTTCCAGACCAGTCAGGGCTACATAGAAAAACCCTGTCTCACACCCACCCCCAAGAAAAGGCCTGATAAAAACCATTGGCTTCCTAGAGTAAACTTGGTGGAATTGTGCCTGGGTTTGTTGGGGCCTTAGGAGGAGGGTGGATGTGTTTGTCCCCCGTCCCCCCGTCCCCCCGCCCCCCCCCCCCCCCCCGCCAAGATACAATTTTAGCGACACTGCCTATGGACAGAACTGTGTCTCCCAAACTCAGATGCTGAAGCTGTAACCTCCAGTGGGATGACATTAAATGATAAACCTGAGGGAGGAAACTGGGTTTAGACAATGTCCTGAAGAGTGAGTGAGCAGAGTTCTCACAAGACAGCATTTACTGGGGAAATAGCTCAGCTGGTAGAACCCTAGGTTAGACCCCACACAACATAAACCAGACATGGTAGTAAACATCTGTAAACCCAGCACTTGAGAGGTTCAGGCAAGAGGATCAGTGAGTCTCAAAACAACAGTAACAAAAAAGCTAAAACATTCAAAAAGGAGGGGCAGTTGATTTGAATTTGAGGCCCAGCCTGAGCTACATGGTGAGAGCCTATCTCAAAAAAGACCTGGGAAGTAACTCAGCAATAGAGTGCCTGCCTAGCATATGCAAGACACAGGCTTCCAGAACTGCGGAAAGAATTACAAGCAGAATTTTTCCACGTTTTTACACACTCCCCCATGTTCACAGACAAGCATTCAAGCCAGGATGCCTGCGGCTCAAGTGTCTGTCTACTATACCGTTCCAGTCACGCAATATAATGTTACTTGGGCAAAAGAGGAAATTCAAAGGCGCAGGCTACAACATGGATAAAGTGTGAGCACAGTGCTCAGTGATGGGAGCTGGATGCAAAGTTGCATGTGTACGTGTCTACATGTAGTTCCCGGTACCTGAGTTCAGAGAGAGAAACAAAATGGGGCTCCCAGGCTGGGGTGGGAAGAGCTGGGAGTGTTTAACCGGGCAGAGTTTCTTTTGGGGAGGAGAACAGAGCCGAGTGCTGATGAGACAGAAACACTGATGGTTAACACGGAAAACTTCGTCTGTTTTGGTTTTTGAAAAAGCTGTGCTGGTTAGTTTCTGTCTGTACAACACAAACTTGACTAGAATCACCTGGGAAGAGGGAGCCTCAGATGAAGAATTACCTCCATCAGACTGGCCTGTGAGCAGCTCTGAGGGGCATTTTGTTGATGAATGATCGCTGTGAGCAGTGCCAACCCTAGGCAGGTGGTCCTGGGTTGTATAAGAAAGCCAGCTAAGCACGCCAGTGAGCAACACCCCTCCATGTCTCTTCAGCTCCTTGCTCCTACCCTGGCTTCTCTGAAGACGGGCTGTGATGTGGAAATGTCAGCCAAATGCACCTTTTCCTTGCCAAGCTGCTTTTGGTTCCTCATAGTGACAAAAGTATGGACTAGCACAAGAACTCAGGTATTGGGGAGGATCCCTCAGAGTTGGTGGGTTCACCAGATGACACGGACACAGGAGTCACATTGGGGTCAAGGAGCAATGGAGCTGCTAGGGGGAGGGGATGGACAGCAAGCGCCACCCCAGAGCTGGAGGGGACAGGTGTCTCCTGTCCTGAGTACCTCTACTAAGAGGTCGCAGAGGCCTGTGTCCATTCCTTGCTAACATTGGTTGTGCAGTTGCGGTATCCCAATGCTATATATACCCTGTGCCTCAGAATCTGCAGTACGTGCTACATAAACAGGAGGGTAACCCTGGTCCTCCTCACTCAGGGTCCCACCCACCCTTGGGGCCAAGCTCTTACGTTCCTAGCTGGCTGTGCATGCCACAGGGAGTCCAGGAGACTTTCAGATTTGTTCATCAGCCTCAAGTGCTGTCTGTAAAATGCAGATGCCCAGGCTCCCCTCCAGCTGAGCCCAAGCAGCAAGCTGCAAAGAGCCCCTAAGGAGTCTATCCTTAAGGAGAGCTTTGAGGGCCAGGGAGGTGAACACATGAATTTAATCCTGGCACTCGGGAGGTGCATCTCTGAGTTCGAGGCCAACTTGCTCTACAGAGTGAGATCCAGGACAGTCAGGGCTACACCATGAAACCCTGTCTCAAAAACAAACTAAAAGGGAGTGGTGGTTTGGGGCTGGGAAGTTTAGTTTAGTACTTGCCTAGAATACATGAAGCCCTGGGTTTTACCCACACCATCACAATAAACTGGGCATTGGTAGCTTAAGCCTGTGATCTTGACATTGAGGAGGTGGAAGCCCCATCACAATAAACTGGGCATTGGTAACTTAAGCCTGTGATCTTGACATTGAGGAGGTGGAAGCCCGAGGGTCAGAAGTTGAAGGTCATCCTCAGCGTGTACAGGCGTGCACAAGCAAAGAAAAAGAAGAGTGCCTGGGAGCCAGGTGTGGTGGTCTACACCTATAATCCCAGCAGAGAGGCTGAGGCATCAGTATTGCCATGAGTTTGAGGCTAGCCTGGTCTACACAGGGCATCCTTTCCTTAATCAAGTGCCCCGGAAGAGCACAGTATGAGGGCGTACTTATTAGCACTTGGGGACTGCATCCACTTCAATGACTGCACTGAGCTATGTCGTGAGTTCTAAGCCAGGCAGGGCCAGGCAGCAGCAAACCCCACAAGACTTAAAGCTAGAGCATTTCATAGAGTGATAACTCATCCCTGCCACGACACCCCCCCTCCCAAGCTCCAGTCCCTGTGTCCTCTTCCTCCCATGCTACCCTCTCTCAAGGCTGTAAATCTTCATCTGCCGCCTGCCTCCTCCCGCCATCTGTGTAAGGGCTGGAGTGGTCGGTGTTACTGGACCCGGACCTCCCTCCCCTTCTTCCCGACAGCTCAGAACTTGCTTTTTTTCCTTTGAGCCTCTGCTTTTGCTGCTGCGGGTGGCTCAGGTCTGCTGCTCGAAGCCACCCGGAGGAGGAGGAGAAGGGGCCTGCTCTACACACTGCTTCCCGCTTGCTCCCCAGGGTGAGATCCAGCTTAGAGGAGCATCTTCACACCAGGCCACTAGAGGGAGCCCTTTGCAGCTCAGTGGCCCTGAGCAGAAAGCCTGAACTGAAGGATGTTTTTCCACCAGGGAACCTGGGAAGGGGTGGACGCGGGCTGTGGTCCGAGTCATATACCCACTGCTGGGTGGCTGACTTTCTTTGCTTGGAGGTTAGTTAGTACAGGAGATGACCCCAGGAGAGCAAACGAGGCCTATAGTGAAACTATGGGGGGAGGGGGGTGCATTACCCAGGCTCTTACAGGGCTGGGGCCATTCTAGGTACTGCTTGTGCGAATGTGCTTGTCATGAGAAGTAACTCAATAGTAAATAGGGGATAATAACATATCCATTTTACATAACACATAGATAAATGACTCGCCAGAATCAGACTTCAAGCCTGGGTAGGGGGAACCAGGCCTTGGGTGCCAGTGTCAAGGAGCCCTGCCTCTTAGGATGGGGACGCTCCTCAGGGATGATGAGACTGCCCTTCGAGATTGGCAGGTCTGGCTTTAGATTCCAATTCTGTCCCATGCCAAGTGTAGCCACAAGGGCTTTGTATATGTGTTGTGTTTACACATGGCTATAAAGTACTCTTTCTGTGCGCCTTTTCTTCACTGCAGGATGAGTTTCTGGTACTGGTGACCCCAGGATATGCTTGTCCCTGAGTCAGACACCCCTCCTGTCTTGTTTAATGTTCTGTCAACATCCTCAATTTAAAAAAAAACAAAAAACAAAAAACCAGGCACCCAATGTTTTCATGGTCTACTTAGCCCTGCAGAAAACAGCAGTCCTGTATGCTTCTGTCCTGACCTCAAATCCTGTATCATCACTGTATCACCATCTAAGGAGGATGGAGCAAACTTGGTGGCCAAGTGGGCTGGCATGTCCTTAGTACCCAGTCTAAACCTCAGAGCTGCTGCCCCTTGGAAGGTGGCACATGAGGGTCTCCTTTCATAGATGCTCATATGCCCTCTGGACCGGCTGCTCCCAGTCACAAGAGCAATGTCAAAGTCTTCCCAGGAGTGGGGGGGGGGTGCCTCAGGCCAGCCAGCCCAGTAATCTGCTGAGCAGCAGGGCTTCTAACTAGGATCCCCTGCAGTGGGGGGCCTGAGGCCTCCTTGGCTTGAGCATGGACAGAAAGTCTCAGGCTTCTGAGCAGAAGTGCCCTCTAAGCCCCGCCCCCTCACCGTTCTCCCTGGCTTCCGTTGATGGCCTCATCAAAGAGAGCTCAGGTGGCCCAAAGCACCTACCCTCCAGTCAGCTAAGTGGAACTGGCATCTTTCATCCTGGGCCCCTGGCTCCTGGGTTGATCTGGTGTGCCTAGCCAGGGTGAACGGCCTCTGGGTCAGACAATGTTCTGGGAACAGGCAGGGTCCCAGCCAGCAGAGAAGCTGAAGCCAGAACATAGCTGTACCTTCTCGGGGTCCACTTGTGTTCACTAAGCTTCCTTCAGACAGGGACACCAGTGCCAGTGACCCACTATTTAAGGTGGCTGGAGGCTCCAGGATAGAATGGATCTAAGGCTGGCACTTGGACAGGCTACATCCCTTATCTAATTCACTCTGGAGAACTCATGCCCAGGACTGCAGTTTGCCCAAATGAATTTCAGCCATGACCATAGCAGCTGCCAGCTCAGCACAGTCGTGTCCTTCCCCAGTCCTCACCTGCTCTTCCACGGTGGTTCAGCGATGCCTCACCTGGGCCTCACATCCTGTCGAGGCTTCTTCCTCTCAACATGAGTTTGGCCTGATGCCTACAGAAGGAACCCTTTTCCTGTGACTACACACTCTATTCTTGAACAAAAAAAAATTTTTTTTAAACACCAAACGCTGGGTGTGGTGGCAGCATGGTGCACGCCTTTAATCCCAGTGCCCAAGAGGCAAGCAGATCTGAGTTCCAGGACAGCCAGGGCTGCACAGAAGCCCTGTCATGGGAAAAGGGAAAAAAAAAAGATTAATTTTTACTTATGTGTGTACCCACAGAGGCCAAAAGAGGACATCCCATCTCCTGTAACTGGAATTATATGCAGTTGTGAGCTGCCTGATGTCTGATGTAGTGTTGGGAACTGAATCCAGGTCTTCTGCAAGAGTAGAAGGTGCCATTAACCACTGAGCCATCTCTCCAGACCCTGCATTCCCCCTGCTTTCCCTCCCCCTCCCCCACCCTTTTGGAGTTATTTTTTATTTATGTGTGTGTATGTGTATCAGAGTGTGTGCTGTGTGTGTGGATGTCCTCGGAGGCCAAAAGAGGGTGTTTGATTCTGGAGTTGGAGTTACAGTCCACATGGGTGCTGGGAATTGTACTTGGGTCTCATGTAGCTTTGACCTTGCTGACCTTCCCACCTCCACCTCTCAAGTATCGAGATTACAGAGTGTCAGCACACCTGGTTTATGTAGTGTTGGGAAACTGGACAAGTACTGTCCCAGCTGAGTGTGAATGCCTGCTCTGCCTTTGTTCTTTTATTCAATAACCAGTCATTAAGCCTAGCATGGCAGTGCATGCCTGTGAACCATGGCTCTCCACCACGCCCTCTAATGTCTCTCAGGAATCCCTCTTCTAAGTGCTCTTCAGATCCCAAGCACAGGTCTTGCTAGCCCTTAGGTGATTGAGGGAGATGACATGCGCACACATAATGGTATTTTAAAGGGAGGATTCCAGCAGTCCCCAGGATGCTACCTGGGTTGGACACTGTGTGTGTGTGTGTGTGTGTGTGTGTGTGTGTGTGTGTTCAGCAGCAGATGATGGATGGTGGTTAGAGGAAGACTCTGACCACAGAAGGGACACATTGCTGCCCCAGATTTGCTTGTGTTGGTAGCATTCAGCTGAGGAAGTAGAAAGGAACCCTGGCCACTGGGATGATTCAAAGCCTGGGCGCATAGCAGGATTGACATGTCTGCTACCTGGTCCCTTTAGCAAGCCCGGGCTACATTGTTGGGAATGTGATCCCCAGGTTCACACCTTCATAGAATTTGAGGGTGGCTTTCCAGAGACAACTGGAAAACTGGTGACTATGAGGAAAGGAAATCTGTCATGGTATGCTTGCTGTCTACCCGTGCAGTGTCTGTCCCCATCACACCGTAGAAGACCTCAGTGGATGCTGGTGTCGGGCCCAGGCTTCTCTCAGCCTCTGGGACCCAGCTAAATAATCTTTTATGTGGTGTGTGTGTGTGTGTGTGTGTGTGTGTGTGTGCGCACACGAGCAAAGTCTGTGCCTTTGCTTTGTGCCTTCTCTGATCTGCATGTTCTTACTGCCATGCTCCATTCAACTGCCAGTGTCCCACACTTCCCACACCTGTCTGATGTTAGGACAGAGCCTTGGGAAATCTCAGGAGGCAGTTAACACAGAAGGTGTTGTTCATTAGGAGCACCCTCATCTGGGGCCAGCCTGCCTGTGCTTGGGTTAGAGGCCTCTAGGATGACTGGTAATACATTTCTGCTCTTTAAAAAAAAGATTTATTATTTTAATTTGTTTGCCTACATGTATGTGTGTATGTGCACCGTGTGTGATTAGTACCCTCAGTGGCCAGCAGAGGGTGTTGGACCCTCTAGAACTGGAGTTACAAGTGGTTGTGAGCTGCCCGACATGAGTGCTGGGAGCCAGAACTGGACCCCATGTTCTGTTTTGTGAGTCACATAGTCCAGGGATCTTGTTACAGCACCTGGACACCAGGTAGACTGTGTTCCTTCCAGCATGCACACATGTACACACACACACACATGCACAGATACACACACATACACACACACATGCACAGACACACACATACATGCATGCGTGCACACACAGACATGCACACACACAGACATAGACACACACACATGCACACGTGCACACACACACATGCAAATGTGTGCACACACACATACACACATACACGCATATGCCCCTCTTCTGAGCTTCTTTCGCCAGCTAGAATCTGACCCTACCCAACCAGAGTGTCCCATAAGCTTCAGGGAGAACTTGGTACAGCACCAGTGGCTACTATACCAAGCACAAAGCCTCAGATGCCAGCACAAAGGGACTCTGGCCAGTGCCACGCCAACATGATTTATTGGATCTACCTAGTTAGCAATCAGAAATTTACTGTCTTTATTTTGTTATTGTTGTTTGAAATAAGATTTCTCTGTGTAGTCCTGACTTGCTCTGTAAAAGAGGCTGACCTCTGTAAAGAGTCTTTTTGTGTCCAATAATGACATGAAGGCTTATTAATTACACAGGTTTGGCCTTAGCTTAGGCTTGTCTCTTATTAGCTCTTCTCACTTAAATTAACCTATACATTTTAATCTGTGTTTTACTATGTGGGTTTTTACCTTTCCTTTATTCTGTACCTCTGACTCCCTCTGAGTCTGGCTGGTGACTACCTTCTCTTTCCCAAATCCCTTCTCTGCCCAGAAGTCCCGCCTATTCTCTCCTGCCCAGCTATTGGCCATTCAGCTCTTTATTAAACCAAATCACAGCAATATATCTTCACATGGTGTACAGATATCCTACAACATTTCCCCCTTTTTGGCAACAAAAGGTTTTTGTTTTTGTTTTTAACTCAGTAAAACTATATACAATAAGAACAGTTTTCAAGTAAGAATTCCATTCGCAGATGGCAACAGTGGTGCATGCCTTTAATTCCAGCACTTAGGAGGCAGAGACAGGTAGATATCTGTGACTTCAAGGCCAGCTTGGTCTATAGAGTGAGCTCCAGGACAGTCAAAGCCACACAGAGAAACTCTGTCTGTACAAAGACCATATATATCTGTATTAACGTAAGTATGGAATGTGCAGTGTATACAAGTCAGTTAATTTTTTGTTTTATGTTTGAACATGTAAAAGGCATCTATAAACTTTATAAGTTTGTTTGGACTATATAACCAAACCTCTATCCATGTCATATAAATGTAATAATAAATCATGAGGGCTCTGTAGCCAACTAGATTTATCATGTCTAATCCAGTTTCAGAGCTGTTCCCATGTCAAGAAATCAGCATATACATTATCTGTTCTATGGTCTTTCTTGGTTTCTTTATGTCTGTAGCCAATGTGTTCAGGAGGTTTCCCACAGTAAAATCTGATTTTCATTAATTTTAAAGAGAACCATAACTTTCTGTTTCCTGTGGAAACAAAGTCCTAACCTCTCCCTCAATGCAACATATTTTCTGACTTCCATTTTAAAGTTAAGACATTTTAAAAAATATGTAGGTTTGTTTAATTTAGCAGTTTCCCTAATCCAAAGTCTTTCAGCCACTATTGTTTTTTGTCCATTAACATTTAAAAAATTCAAAGTCAACAAAGCACCATACAAGATCCAGACACCTTATGTATTTCTCATATTTACATGGCTTAATTTTATCTTGTTTAATTTTTTTAAAAGACTTTATTATTTTTAACTATTTTTTCTATAAGTCTCTATCTTTAGTCTTCAAGTATAATTTTAAACCACCATAAAATTTTGTAAGCCTGAACCTGGCTTTTTTTTTTTTTTTTTTATCTGCAGCTCCTGACTGTGTGAGCCCTATCTTAAACTTCTAGAATTCTGCTGCAGCTCTGCTTAGCACACTGGCAGCTGGCTCTGCTTGCCTCAGTTCTGTGAGAGTCTAGTCTCATGTTGGTGGATACCAGCCTGGAGTCATATTTTCCTGCCCTGGCTCTGGGAATTTGGTGTGTTTGAAGCAGGAGCTTGTACCCAGTGCTTCTCAAGTGATCAGCTGCACAGCAGGGCCTCTTAAAAGAACTGTGTTTCTATACACTGAGCCTACCTATGACACTTTCTCAGGCCATATGTAGATATTCAAGCCTCCACATTGGAAACCATATGCAATAATGACACAGACTTTTTACTAGTTATGAAAGCTCAGCTTGAGCTTAGGCTACTCCCTAAGTAGCTCTTCTATCTTAAATTAACCTGTATCTTTAAATCTACATTCTGCCATGTGACTTTCTACCTTTCCTTTATTCTGTACCTCTGACTCCCTCTGTGTCTGTGTGGTGACTACCTTCTCTTTCCCAAGTCCTCTCTCTGCCTGGAAGGCCTGCCTATGCCTCGTGCCTAGCTATGCGCCATTGAGCTCTTTAGGAAACCAGTCACAGCAATACTCTTTACACACTATACAAATATCCCACAACAGGCCTCAAACTCAGAGATCCGTCTGCCTCTGCCTCCTGAGTGCTGAGACTAAAGGTGTGTGCCACCATCACCTGGCTTATTTTATTTTTAAAAATTATGTATATAGGCATTGTGCCTGTATGCACGCATGTGTACCACATGCATGCAGAACTTATACAGGCCAGAAGAGGGCACAAGATCCCCCAAGTGACTGGAGTTAGAGATGATTGTGAGCCACTTTGTGGGTGCTATTGAACCTAAGTCAATAGGATCAGGCTCTTAGCCACAGAGTCTCTCTCTAGCTCTGTTGTTCAACAGAAACCTTATATAGATGGGTAATGTGGAAAGAAAAACCTTCTCCCCAAGTTCCCAGCCCCCAAATTCTTACACCCTACACAGGGAACTATGATTGTTCTGTGGTCTTCTGTGGTATTTTGTAACAAGGTACTGATATAGTGTATCTGTCATTCCCTATCACCCTGACCAGTTTACCACTATAAGCATTTTACAGGAGGAGGGATCTGTTGGTTCATAGTTTGAGAGTGTACAGTCCATCCTGGCACAGCAGGCATGGTGGCTGAAGCAGCCCTTGTCTGTGTGTGTGTGTGTGTGTGTGTGTGTGTGTGTGTGTGTGTGTGTGTGTGTGTGTGTGTGTGTGTGTGTGTAAGAAGTAAGAGATTGCAGGATGTTACAACTGTGGGAATGAGCAGGTATGAGAGTTTACTTCCTGTGACCCACACAGACCTCTCTGACATGGAGACCTTGGAGCAGAGTCCAAGTAAGCCATGCAAAGATGGGGTGAGATGGTTAATTCTTATCAACTTGGCACAAACTAAGGTCTTCAATTGAGGAACAGGACTGTACACAAGTTTGTAGAGGCATGCTCTTGATGAATAGCTAATGTAGGAGAACCCAGCCCAACTGAGGGCAGTGCTACCCCTCAGCAGGTGGTCCTGTGTGCTAGAATTCCTTATGAGCAAGCCATGGAGAACAAGCCAAAGTGCAGTGTTCTTCCATGGTCTCTGCTCTTCCCTTCTTGTTTCTAGGTTCCTGTCTTAAGTTTCTGCTCTGGCTTCCTATGTTAAAGGACTGTGTGACCAGACAAATTAACCCTTTCTTCCCCTGTAGTAAGACAGGCCCATAGGGTTGAAGAAGTTGGCTTAAACCAGTTGCCACGGCATGCATGTAACATATTTCTTTATGAGCCAACCTGGAGTCTGCCTGAGAGCCTAGTATCTTATCAGATCATTATTGTGTCCAGCCAATGAGGGACAGCCACACCATATCACCAGATCATGACACAGCCTGGGTTCTGGGAGGAGGGTATATAAGGCTCTCCCCATTGTTGAATAAAGGAGTTTGTAGTTTTCTTTTCAACTGACTCCTGGGGTCTGTGTCTGTGACTCTGTGTCTTCTCACCCCCTCCCCCAAGGAAACTGTTAGGGTCTAGCAACATTCCCCAAGTTGCTTTGAATTAGAATGCTTATTACCAATAGAGAGCAACAAGCTAGGGCACAGAGAGCAGTAGGCTTCGGAGGAGGCAGAAGGAGCTGAGTACGGAGATTGATGTTGGGGTGCACTTGGTTTGGGGTTAGGAATAAGGGTTGCCTCTATGCTCAGGGTCCTGTTTTCCCCTTGGGGGAGAGGCCAAGATGGCACAGAAGCAACACATTCTCCAGGAACAAGTTGAAGCAAGCAATTTTATTAATTTTATTATGGAGGAAAAGACCTTAAATACTTTTTTTTGAGGGAACCCCACCCCCAAGCCGGGGGAAAGAGCTTTGCTTTGCTGGTATCTGTGGGCAGTGGTCTCTCACTGATCTAGAAATGTATCTGGGCTCCACCCTCATCAAGGCCCCAGGCAGACCCCAGGTTGGCTTACTCAGAAATGCTTAGGAGCACATGTTTTAAGCACTAGTTATCACCAGTTTGCACTGGCTGAGGCCCGGCTTCTCTCTGGGTCTTTTAGAAGCCACGACAGCTGGCAATATGGTACTGAAGAAGCTGGTGCCATGGGAAAAGGAGACAGCCTCTCTGAATCTACCAAGGTAGCAGGGATTGTAGAGGCTGTGAGTGTGAGCAGGTGGGGCAGTGTGAATGGTGGGGATTACGTGATGGAGATAAAGAATTGGATTTATGCTCCTTCACGAATGAGTTTGTCAGCGTGGTTTTTGCAGTTGTGGAATCTCTGGAGAGTGAATGGTGACAGGGTTGTTGTAATAGGGATAAGACCCTGAGGACCTAGGACACTTTCTTGAGCCATGCTATGAGGAAAGCCCTCAGTAGACAGAATGAGTCCCTTGGTGTTGGAAGTACCACAGCTGCATGTGCACACCCAAAAGCTCAGCAGTGTTGCTTATTCTGTAAGCAGGATCAAGGGACCCTGCCGCTTCCTTGACTTGCCCCTGCCACCTGGGCTTCCAGGAAGCTGATTATGCACAGTGCTTGACTGTGGTTATGGGTAAGGTGTCTGTCCCTGGCTTTGTTCCTGGGGCTTACGAGGATGGTTATATTCTGCTTCATGACCTCTTCTACCTCTGGGAAGTGGAGACTGCCAGGACCTGGCATGAGCTGTGTGCTGAGGATACCACTTCCCTGCCCCTCATAGAATTCTGGAACACGGTCACTGCTGGTGGTGTGCCAGGGCTGAGCCCTGGGACCCTAACTCTCCCTTAGGACACAGTCCATGTTGGCGCTCTGGCTTAACTGAGCTTCCAGGACTTTTGTAAACATCCTACAAGGTGCTTGCAAAGCAGCATTCCAAAGGAGCTGGGGCTTGGGCCTGTTCCACCTGCTTGCCCGGCTAGTATGATGCTTTTAGATGGAATGTTCTTGGAGAAGCCAGTGATTATTTGTAAGAGATGCCAAAGACCCTCGAGCCATCCTGTGGCTGCAGCTGCTGGATACTAAGGAAGGAAAGGATGGGTCACTGAGTGGAGAAGGGCAAAGTAGGGTGACCAGAGCTGGGCAGTGGCAAGATTAAATCCCCAGGAAAAGGGGCCACAGGGGCTAGGGACAGCTAGCTCCATGAGTAAAGCACTTGCCTTGCAAACAGAGGATCTGAGTTCAATCCCCAGAACCAACAATAAGAAATACAAAAACATATATAGTTACACCAGCCCGGAAAGGTGGCTCGGGGGTTAGAGTGTACACTGCTTGAGCTGGCCAGCGGCGGCACATAGTTCTAGCATTTGGGGGGCAGAGGCAGGCAGAGCTTGAGGTTAGCCTGGTCTACAGAGTGATTTCCAGGCCAGCCAGGGACACATAAGAGAAACCCTGTCTTTAACCCTTTCTTCACTGCCTAACTCCCCTCCACTCCCCCCAAAAGAGTGTATACTGTTCTTGTAAAGGAACTAAGTTTTGTTTTACGTGCACACATCAGTTGACTCACAAACACCTGTAACTCCAGTTCCAGAGGACCTATTGGGGTACCTGTGCTCATGTGCACATACTGCCCTCCAAACATAATTAAAAATAAAATCAATCAAATTTTTTCTTTTCTTTCATCCTCCTCCCTCTCCTCCTCTTCCTCCTCCTCCTCCTCTTCCTCTTCCTCCTCTTCCTCCTCCCCCTCCTCCTCTTCTTCCTCCTCCTCTTCTTTTTGTTTTTTTCAAGACAGGGTTCTCTGTGTAACAGCCCTAGGTGTCCTGTGGACCAGGCTGGCTTCGAACTCACAGAGATCTGCCAGCCTCTGCCTCCCAAGTGCTGGGATTAAAGGCGTGTGTCACCACACGGTGGCATATACTTGTGATTGCAATTCCGGGGAGCTGGTGAAAGGTGGAACCCAGTCTCCCTGACCATCCAGCCTAGCCCATTTGGGGAGCTCTAGGCCAGGGAAAAATCAATACCAGAAAACAAGGTGGAGTGGATGAGGTGGCTCGGCAGGTAAAGGCACTTGCCTTGAAAGCCTGGAACCCTCACTGTGATCCCTGGGACCCACAGGGTAGAAGCAGAACACTGCCTCCAGAGAGTCATTGTCTGACGTCCCCACACTTCACCGTGGTGTATGAATGTCCCTCCCACGCAAACAAACCAAGCTGGATAGTGACTGAAGAGCAGAATCTGAAGGTGACCTCTGACTAGTACCGCCTGAAGGTGACCAGCAGCACACCTAGCACACACAAGAGAGGGAATGTAGAAGACCTGGCGCTTTGTGAAAAATGACAGCCCATGGTGGAAAACACAGCGGCTGGCTGGAGAGATTACTCAGCAGTTAGGAGTCGCTGCTGGTGAGGGTGTGGTGCATGGCTATTCCATAGCACGGAAGGATGCAGAAGCAGAAAACTTTGGGCTTGCTGGCAGTCAGGCTATACAAAATCTGAGCTCTCCAGCTTTGGAGGAGACCCTGCTTGAAAGGATGGTGGGAGTGATTAGAAGGACACACACAGGTACACGTACATCAACCCAACCCCAACCCTAAATCCAGACAAGGTGCTCCGAAACTCATACCACAAGACCTCACAATAGAAACAGCCCAGCGTTAGTGGCAATATGGAGAGACTGGAATTGCTCTGCCAGGCCAGGTGTGGTGGGCAGCATGGCCCCAAAGCAGAGCACAGTGACAGCCTGCCTCACAGGACTTCATTCCAGGTGACTGCTGGCCAAGAGTCTGCAGGTGTGCACCAGACAGCAGGCACTAGAATATTCACTGTTGCTCTGAAGGTAAAAAGACCAAATGCAGCCCACCCCACTGTCCAAGGGTAAGAAGGGACAGGCCTGAACTTTCTGGCAGACAGTGGCCCCATTTCCTGGAGTTTTCCAGTGTAATGCTGTGAGTGTGTGCATGTGAGTGTGTGTGTGTGTGGTGTGTGTGTCCTGAGAAATCCTACCATGGCAGAAACAGCAGGACCCACACAGGGTGGCAGCTGCTAAAAGTTTGGGGGTGTCACTGAGGGGGTCCCTTGATACTGGGAGTGGTTGACCTGACCCAGATGCAGGCTGTACAGATGCATAGTTGGCCAAGGAGACTGGATGCTTCTGTGGGCTTCTGACGGTTTTTATAAATAGGCTGTGTCAATTAAAATGTTTTATGATGGGCATAAGAACCTGAATGTTAATCACCGATACCATCATAAAGCCAGGCATGGTGGTACATCTGTGACCACGGTGCTGGGGAAGTGGAAATAGGTAGATCTGGGACTGAAAGGCTAGCCATTCTGACTTAGGGCTTCTGTTGCTGTGAAGAGACACAATGACATGGTAACTCATAAAAAGGAAAACATTTAATGGGGTGTTTTACAGTTCAGAGGTTTAGTCCATGTCATCATGGTGGGACATGGTGCTGGAGAAGGAGCTGAGAGTCCTACATCTGGATTGGCAGACAACAGGAAGTGAACTGAGATACTAAGTGTGGTTTGAGCATACGTGAGACCTAAAATCCCGCCTCCACAGTGACTCACTTCCCCCATACCTACTCCAACAAATCCATACTCTCAATAGTGCCATTCTCTGTGAGCTTATGGGGGACAATTACATTTAAACTACCAAACAGTCCATCCAAATCAGTGCATTCTGAGTGGAGTGAGACCTTGCCTCAAAAATTAAAATGGAAACCAACAGAGGACACTCATGTTTATTTCTGACCTTCACATGAACACATCTGCCTGCATGTCCATGCTCCTGTACATGTGCATACACTCAGCAGGGACACGTACACACACAAACACAAGACTTTAAAAGTAGTTTGTGGGGGGACTTAGAAGGAGGAAGTGGTGAAATTATAATTTCAAAAATTATAAAACATTTTTAAATCATTATTTTTTAAAACCTTTTATGTGCATTGGTGTTTTGTCTTCACGTATGTCTGTGTAAGGGTGTCAGATCCAGGAGTTATAGACAGACAGCTGTGACCCACCATGTGGGTGCTGAGAATCAAACCCGGGTCCTCAGGAAGAGCAGCCAGTGCTCTAAATGGCTGAGCCATCTGTCCAGCCCCCAAAGAAATAATTTTTAAAAGTCAGTTTGACATGCTGGACGTGGTAGTGCAGGCTTTCAATTCCAGCATTTAAGAGGCTGAGGCAGTGGAATAGCCTCATTTGGTGACAGTCTAGACAGCATAATAAAGAACCTCTCTCAAAATCACGGGACAGAGTGTTAGAGATGAATTGGTGGAGGGTTTGTCCAGCATGTAGGAAGCCCTGGGTTCCGTCCTCAGCACATCATGTCAACTGGGGTGAGAATCACAAACATGCCAGTAACCTCAGAACTAGGGACGTGTAGGCACGAGGAGACATACGAGGCAGTGAATTCTAGGTTAGCCTGGGCTACACAAATCCTCTCCTCACAATAGTTCCCTCAAACTTCATCCTCGATGCACACAGGCTACATCCTTGATTTTTAAAAATGATTTTTTTTGTATGCTCATCGGTGTTTTGTCTGCATGTACGTCTGTGTGGAGATGTCAGATCTTTGAGTACAGTTTGAGCTGCCATGTGGGGGCTGGGAATGGAACCCAGGTCCTCTGGAAGAGCAGCCAGGGCTCTTACCTGCTGAGCCATCTCTCCTTCTCCTGAGCCTTTGTTTCTGAAGCAGTATTGGGCTAGAATTAGCTGTCACAGCCCAAGCATTCAGCAGCATCCAGCCTGGCTGGTGTCAACCCTCACTTCCCTCTCCCCTCACATGGTGAATAACTCATCCGGACGTGATTTATCCTTGACTTTTTTCCTCTTGTTAAAGTCTACCCTCTGGGGAGGGTTTGAAGCCAGCAGCTCATGTCCCCTCCCCTTGCATTTGTCACACCCATCCTCCTCTGGCCCCCCCCCTCTATTCTGGACAGTAAGAGCCTCTCACACTTTAGCCCAGACTAGCTAGAGACTCACTGTGGAACCTGAGCTGGTATTAAGCTCCAATCCTCCTGCCTCAGGCTCTGGAGTGCTGGGATTACAAGTGTGATACTTAACTTTACCAAGAGAATCTTTTAATGTGCCAATTGCTCAGGCAGCTAACTGGCCTCCAATTTATTCCCTGGCATCTGGTTGGTCATGGAGTTAACCTATTCTCTCCCAGTCCTGGTTTACACAGTGCCACACGGGCCCTTCCTTGCTGCTATTGCTCTAGCTGTGCCTACCTCCCAGACTGGTCCCCACTTCAGGACACCCATTTATCTGCTGGCAGACCCTCCTCTTGCATTATCTATCCAGCACCCCCTCTCTTGGATCCTTTCTGCCTAGGCTTTGCTTGGTCAGCCATCTTTTCTTTCTAGAGGCTTTTAGCTAGGTTTTGCAGGACTCTCTGTGAGTGCTGGGATGAAGCCCATATACTTTATTTCCTAAGATGTTTGTGTTATAAAATAGTCTCTTATTTGCATATAATATCTATCTTATTGGCTGGCCTTTATTATGGCTTTTGGTCAGACCGACTCTCATGTAGCCCAGGCTGACCTCAAACTTACTATGTAGCTAAGGATAACTGGGGAGTTAAGAGCCTCCTGGTACTGCCTCCCACGTGCAGAGTTTACAGGCCTGCATGCCTCTGTGGTGCCGGAGGAGGAACCTAGGGTTTCATAAATGATAGACAACCACTACCAACTGAGTTACATCTCCAGCCTTCAAGTTAATCATTTTGCTCTTGCAGAATTTATTTCTCTTTGTCTATAGGATCCTTTTTTTTAGAAGGGCAAATACTATAAAGCCAGGTGGTGATGCTGCATACCTTTTCATCCCGGTACTGGGGAGGTAGAGGCAAGCAAATCTGTGAGCTCCAGGCCTGCTAGAAGGTATCCTGTTTCAAAACAGAAGAACAGCAAATAAAAATTTAAATACAATTCAAAATGTTCTCTCCAGTGGTGGAGCCTAGAAATGACATTGTGCAAGACAGAGAAACAGAAAGCAAATCACTGGCCAAAGGAGAGAATGTATTTGGTGCCTGTCCCATTTTTCTGTCACTCAATGATACCTTTGCACTTGTCACCAACCTTTTTTAGCAAGGAAACCATCTGCCCAGTGACTGGTGGGATGGTGGTGAAAGCCGCCCAGAGAGGATCCTCCCCATCAGACGCCATGTTAGCTGCTCAGGATGTGGCTAGAGATGCAAGGTACTGGGTATTGCTGTCCACTGCCCGGCACATCAAACTCTAGCCACAGGAGGAAACTGGGTCAGGAACCCAGTGAGTGTGCAGAGCTCTTGCTCAGGGGTGAAGATTCGTTGGTGTCACTCCAGTCTCTTTTGACAGTACCAGCAGGATCTGAGGTCTCTGGTCTCCACGTGAACAGGACTTCACATATTATTTTCTGTTAATAAGTAGTTTCATGCGATCACATACATGTCACATTGTTATATGACCATGTATAGATCAGCACTAATAACTCCCCATTCCTGGCCCCTGTCCACCTTGGGAGTGGATGGCCTGGCTTTCTTCATCCCTTCTCATGCCAGCCTTTAGGATGCTTTGGCAAGTAGACCATAGACTTTGTGACAGGGTCTCACTCCTGCTTCTCCTGGAACCCTGATTATCTGCTCTGCCTCTCAAGTGTTTGGGTTTGAAGGTGTATGTTGCCAGCCCAGCTGTTTAATGAATAAGGACATATCATACTTCCTCTCCCTACCAGGAAATGAGGCAGAGCCTCCTCAGTGGACTCCGCATCATCCCAGCCTGGGGCTCGGCCCATCTTCACCTTAGTTGCTTCTGGGTTGCTCACTTCCTACTGAAGCCAGAGGCTGCTTCCGGCTCCAGGTGCCCATTTCCTTTCTTCTTGCAGCTGTCTCTTCCTGCCTCCCCTTACTCAGCTCCTGCATCCCCTCTTCCCATAATAGCCACCACAGGTGGACAGTTTCCCCTACCCCAGCCTTTTCTGGCCCCAGGACCTGTAAGCCCTTCCTTCTCGGGTCTGGGCTTATAGCCTGTTCTGTTCCCTCTGTTGGTCTTTCTTGAAACTCTTTCAGTTAGAGTGGGGTGGGGGCAAGGCATACTTTGGTATAATGGGCATTTTCATGAGGAACCCCACCTCCACCTCAGCGGACAAGGAAAAGAGAAGCAGACTGATAAGGTTCTGTGTCCAGGTTGGCTATGGAGTGGCGGTCAAGTGGACCCAGCTGAACTTCCCAGGCTTCCAGGGGAATCTGTCTAGGGGAGAGGGTGGGGGCTGGGCCCCTTGGGACAGGCGCCAATAGGTTTACAGGAAGGGAAGCTGAAGATACCCCTTCCCGGCATGACCCCAGGAAGGACTGGGATCCAGTTCCCTGTCCTACTCACTGGGGATGAGGGCAGTGTTCTGAGGGCCTGCAGCAGCTGTGTGTGCAGTTCAGCCAGACACTGTTTTGGGGGCTAGAGCCTGGGGCTGGTATCTATTGGCCAAGGCTCCAGCGGTGGGCGAGGTCAGGCGGGGCGGGCAAGTTACTGGAAACCAGACAGCTCTGTCTGTGTGTCTGCCAAGCTGCCCACTGCATTCTTTGGCCTCCTGTTTCCATGAAGACTCTGGGTCAGGTCCCAGCCTGGCCCGCCCAGAGCCTGGGTGCCCATGTTTTGGTCACTTGAGCTGTTGCTGGGTAGGCAGGGCTGAAAGAAAATCTAGGAAATGATGAGGGCTCTTGGGAGTCAAGGGGACCACTCTATACTGTGCCATTAGTGCGGATGCGTATGTGTGTGTGAACATGGGTAGGTGTCTGCATTGAGGCCGGGCTCTGTGAGGGTGACCTATGTAGAAGAGCATTAGAGGTATGGGTACATCGTGTCTTCTCTGTTGGCTGCCCCAGAGCTGAGATGTCCTCTGTGTGATTGTGACGGGAACAGTTGGTATCTGGCTTCCTGCCCTAGAGCCTTAGGGCCCGTTACAGACCATCTTCAAGGTTCTTGAGTATTTGAGTCTTATGTCTCAGCATGTTAACTGTTCCCATCCAAAATCATCCTGCCCAGGTTGGGGGCCGTAGGAACAATAAAGAGAAAAGGATGGATCCAACAACCTGTAGTCTTGAACTCTGGTGGATATGCCACAGGCACCAAGGTGGTGTCCTGGTGGTTTTGTTTTAAATTCATTTTGTTACTGTGCTAAAATAATAGATCACAAGGCTGAGAAGTGTTTAGCTGGTAGAGTTTGCTTAGCAGGCATGAAGTCCTCGGCTCAGTCCTCAGCAGATCATAGACCAAGTGGGGCAGAGTATACACTTATAATCTGCACTAAAATAGTGGAAGCAGAAGGGTCTGAAATTCAGGTCCAACCTCAGCTACATAGCCTGTTCACAGTCCTCACACCAAAAGGAAGTTCAGGCTACACGAGGAGTAACTGAGGCCCCCAGCCAATGCTGTGGACTAAGCTACCTCGGGAGCAGGTCCTAAGATCCTGGTTGGATCTTCTGATGTAGTCATCCCAACAGACATCAGCAGCCTGAAAAACTACATCTGAAGACCCACAGAAACCTCAGTAGATAGTAAGTGGGGATCCCCACTTGAAGCCACCAAACTTGAGGTACATTGTAATCAGAATGTCACAGGGAAGTTGAACTTTGGCCTATCAAGGCCCTGTGGGCCTCAGTTTCCTCTGGCACTCTTGGTTGGATACTACAGCTCTCCCCACAGGGGGAGTCTGCTTTCACACTCAGCTTGTTGAGGACCCATTTTTAACCATTTCCTCAAGGCCACGTATTCCCTCATAATGTGGATGACCTTACCACTTTGGCTCATGCCATCCATCAATGGCCACTATCTCCAGTTGCATCTGCCTCTAGTTGGCCGATCTGGAGTTCTGTATGGCATGACATATTCAGGGAGGTGGCTGGCACTACCTACCTGTCACATGGTGTGTTCTCTGACTAAGCAGCAGGCCTCATGCTCTGCCCATGCTCACGGAGTGTATGAGCACCTTAGTGCTGTGGAATGATCTTTCTGTATGTTGTGAATGAGTTGCTACCATTGGTTAATAAAAAAGATGTTTGAGCCTATTGCAAGGCAGCTTACAGGCAGGCAGGAAATCCAAGCTGAGATAAGGAGATACAGAGATATGGGAAAGGAAGGGTAGAGTTCTGGAGAGGTAATCCAGATTCCCAAGAAGCAAGATGTAATGAAACAGGTAAAGCCACAAAGCCACGTGGCAAACTATAGATGAATAGAAATAGGTTAAGTTATAAGAGCTAGTTAATAATTGGCCTGAACCATAGGCCAAACAGTTTGTAATTAATATAAGCCTCTGAGCGATTATTTTAAAGGGGCTTGGGACTGAGAATGGGAGAGATTCATCCGGACCACAGAGCAGGATGGGACAGAGAAACTTCTGACTTTAATCAGTGCCCAACATTGGATACAAACCCATGACCCTGAGATTAAGAATCTCAATTTCCAGCTACACCTTAGAGTGTGTCCAACAGCCCCAAGCTGTTTCTGTTCTCTGAGATGTTATGGACTCCATTAACTTTTCTCTATCAGCCCAGCTGAGGCGGGTGTCTAAGGCCTTGGAATGTCCCTTGATGACATACAGTGAATCAGTGGATCTACAATGGGTTATGGGCCCACATCATTTTAATCTAGCCTCCCCAATACTCCACTGCACCAACCAAGCTCTCCCAACCAAGCTCCCTCCTTCATTCCAGATTCTAATTAGCACCTTAATTCATTATGTTACTAAGTATTGCAGCTGATGTGGAATATCTTTCTGTATGCTATGAATTATTATCGGATAATAAAGGAACTGTTTTGGCCTATTGGAGGGCATCTTAGAAGCAAGTGGGAAACCAAGCATAGATAAAGGGGATGGAGGGCGGAGTCAGAGAGAGATGCTGTGAGCTGCCACCGAGAAAATAAGATGTAAAAATACAGATGAGCCACAAGCCACGTGGCAAGACAAACATTAGTAGAGAAGCGTTAAGATGCAAGAGCTAGCTAGCGATAAGCCTGAGTCATAGGCCGAACAGTTTATAAATTTTAAAAGGGTGGGGGAGCTAAGCAGCCGGAGGACTGATGATCTGGACCTCAGCCAGACAGGCCAGAAACTTCTAGCTACCTACGGCATTCCAACACAGGGCATTTAATCCACATAAAGCCTGAGAAAGATTTAAAAGGGTTCTAGCGCACAGAAACAGAGCCAAAAACAGTTTCCACGTTGTGTCTCTCAAGTGAGCCACAGTAAAGAGACGCTGTGACTTGAGCTACAAAAGGTCAGGCTTCCGGTGTGCAGCAGCTAAGCTGCAACAAGGCCTGCTCCTGGAGTCTCACAGGAGCCTAAACGTAAGCACAAGCTGCATATATGGATTTAAGGTTTCTGTTCTTATGGACAAAAAGAAAACAGAGTCCAAGATGGCTTCTTAGTAGGAGCATTTTCTCCAGAGGGCTGTTTGCTGGCAGTAAGCAGAGGCACTGTTCCTTAAGGAGATGCTTCTTGATTCAGCCTTAGAAAAGGCCCTGCTGCTGAATACTTAAATGGAGATCGTGAGCAGTAGTAGGTAGTGGTGCTCTACTTGATGGCAATGCGGACCCTCAGATTCCTCAGAGTTGGGGTGGTAAAGTGACTCCTTCCAGTACCTCTTCAAAAAAGCTAAACTCTTTATGAAGCTAGACTAAGGAGCTGGGTGGATCCAGCCAGCCACCCTAGCTAAACCTTTAATCCCAGCCACACCTTAGCAGATCGCAGGTCTGGTCAGAAACAGCAAAAGATAAGAGATGTACAGTAAAGACAGCTTTTAAAAAATGCCAAAAGGTTTACAGTGTTCAAAATATACATAGACTTAGGAGACAAAAGAAAAAAAGGATAAAGTTATACATAAAGATGGGAAGTACACAGAGAGTCTTAAGTTTTTTTATTGAAAAGGAAGTACTAAGATCTGCTAAGAGACAATTGATTATAAATGCTACTAGATTAATCTACGTGTTTTCTAAGTTCCTTGACTTTAAAATTGAAATTAAAAGATATGCTACTTTGGAGAAGAGGTTTTCTTTTTATCTCCACAGAAAAGAGGCTGTGGATTTATTTCAGATTAAAGAAAATAAGGTTTGATCAAGGTTTGAAAAATCTCTGATGGAGAGAGATGGCCACATCAGCTTCAAGGCTGCCAACTAAGATGATCTAGGCTCAGGACCCCCATAAGATTGCCAGCACCCCTAAACAGCAGGAAGAAGTAATGGAAAGCTACGCCCAAATTCCCAAAATATTGTTTATGAATGATTAGTGGTCATAGTCAATCTCTTTCCAGGGAGAAGGGGAGATTATGACATAGAAACAACTAAAAAAAATTTATTAAATCTACTTTGCTCCTTAAAACAATTGTTAATCTCAAAATATTGTACATTGATATGGATTTTGGTTTATTGATATAAATTTAAGGTTAAATTTGTCACACTGTATGTATATTTCTACTCTTGTTTAAGGTATTATGTTTTTGTAACACATTTAAAATTGTAACATATAATTAAGAAATACAGATTAATAATTAGTCATCTATGATAATTAAAGTTACAGTCATATTAAATGTTTTTAGATATACAAAGATATATTTCAGTTAGATAGGTAATCTTAAAACACTTCAAAGAGCTACAGAATATGTCAGTTAAAATATTGTAAGAACTTGGACTTTTCTGGATAGTGAGATATATCTGCTCTTGGCAATACCAATCTATTTCAAGAGGATGATGTGCATCAGAGATGGATGTTCCAATGATACAAAGAAGCTTTGGGTGACTGTCCAGGTAGCCAGACCTCTGTCATTTCTAGAAAAATCTTGTAATGCCCTTCCTTACTCAGATAATATCAGATCCTTCTGTGGTCTTTGATGGAGCTGAAGATTAGATAGTTATATTATTATAGTTTTTCTTAGTTATAATAAAAGGTAAATTAAATGTGAAACTTTGGACTCACAAGGATAAGGTAGATGATAGAAATATTTTCTTTAATTTTGCTAAATACAAATAGACTAGAAATTGTAACTGTAATTCTTTCTTGATAGCTGTTTTGCTACATGTAATTTTGCTATGTTGAAATTGAACCTTCATTTTTGATTAGACATAAAAGGAGAAGAGATGTGGAATGTCTTTCTGTATGCTGTGAATACCATTGGTCAATAAAGGGACTATTTGGGCCTATGGCAGGACATCTTAGAAGCAGGCTGGAAATCTGAGCATAGATACAGGGGAAGGAAGGGTGAGTCAGAGAGGCACAATCCAGCTGCCCAAGGAGCAGTATATAAAGGAACTCAGGTAATCCACGAGCCATATGGCAAGACATAGATTAATAGAAATGTGTTAAGATGTGAGAGCTAGCTAGCAATAAGCCTGAGCCATAGGTTGAACAGTTTGTAATTAATATAAACCATTGTGTAATTATTTAGGACCAAGCAGCTGTGGGCGGTCTCAACCTCAGGGCTAGGCTAGGCCAGAAACTGTCAGTACATGCAACCATCCTTATGCAGGTGTTTTTGTTATTAACTTTACCTTCTGAAGCCCAGCCTGGGTGAGGTGCTCGAGGCTGGCTTATAGCTTTCTCTCTCAGCACTGTAGAAGCCAATTAAAACTGGATTAAGTAATTAAAGAGATTATTCCAGCAAAACAAAACAGAGGACTAGCCCTGAGCCTCGGGCACAGTTGGATCTGGGTTTCCCAAGGATGCACCTGGAAACCTAATTCTCCCCCTTTCTCTGATCCCTGGCTTCTGCCGTGCTCCTTCCCTCAGGCAAGCGTTTCCTAGTAGTGACAAAATAGCTTCAGCCAGCCAGCTCTAGAAATGACTCTAGGCTGGGGCTATTGGGTTTTGACCTCAGATCTGGATCAGCGAAGGGTACCTGCTCTGACTGGCTAGTTCCGGCCATGTGTCCACTGCTTAGCTGCTGGGATGGGGATTATTAGAAGAGTAGAGACTGGGGTCCTGAGCAGGCACTGTGGTCAGTCCAGATGCAGAGTTGGGTCCAGGATGGTAGTACCAATAGGTGGTCTCTTTGGAGACTCAGACGTGAGGGTGCCTCTCTTGGCCAGTTTCTGCATCTTGAACTTAAGCCTCCAGCTTGGTGACATGTTTGTAGTTTATAAACTTTGTAGCATCAAGCCAGTGAGATAGCTCAGCAGGCAAAGGCACTTACCATCAAGCCTGGACCCCCCCACCTACACAATGAAAGGTCAGAACAAGTTATCCTCTGACCTCCACAGAGTGTGTGACATATGCATGTCCCCCACACTAAATAAATGTAAAAAAAAATG
The DNA here is from genome assembly GCA_033318265.1 of Phyllotis vaccarum. Taxonomy (NCBI): domain Eukaryota; kingdom Metazoa; phylum Chordata; class Mammalia; order Rodentia; family Cricetidae; genus Phyllotis; species Phyllotis vaccarum. The sequence continues at coordinate 4,160,859 of JARWLC010000008.1, read as the reverse complement.
TGAACTTTTAAGTTTCAGATATTTTGTTATAGCCACACAGAGACGAGGCATCAAGCATTCTAAGTGACAAAGTTGCTGCTTGGCAGCAAAGACAGTGAACCAATGCAGCATCTGCCTTCCTTCAACTTGATGCAACTGTGCCGTAAGTGCACACGAGTGTACACACACATACACCCACCACATACACACACACCCACACACATACACCATACACACACACCACACCACACACACATACACACACACATACACCATACACACACCACGCCACACACACATACACACACACATACACCATACACACACCACGCCACACACACATACACACACACCACACCAAACGCACACACACACCCACCACATACACACACATACCCACACACATACACCATACACACACCACACCACACACATACACACACACATACACCATACACACACCACACCACACACATACACACACACATACACCATACACACACCACGCCACACACATACACCGTTCCTCTGTACTTCCTGGTGCTAAGTCAGACATGGTTATGCACCTCTCATCCCACCAGACTGATAAGATCACTCACCTTTAGTGCACCTGAGGGCCCACAGTGAGACTGCCAACTGTACCCATCTGGAGTTAAACAGCTTGAGTCTGCTCCACACAACAAGGTGGTCCCAAGTCTCCTTTTCACAGAAAAACAAACAAAAGAGAGAAAGGGCCAGGGAACCAAGGAATAAAGACAGTATCTCCCTTTGTACTTAGACTCGTGTGGAATGTGTTGAGTTATATAGCACAGTGGTCTGTGCTGGTCTGACTGCATGGTCCTGACACCACAGGGGTCTCGTTCATGGTCATACTCATGCCTTCAGCACCTCTGTCTTTCAGAAGGGCATTCTGGGAGGTGTGCACGTGCTGGTCTTAGTTTCTGCTACTCCCAGCTTGGGGATTGTTTGAGAGTGCCTCAGCCTTTATGTGGGGGCAGGGGTTAGAGGTCAGATATCTCCCCTGTAAGCCTCGCCTATGGTTGACATGGGAGATGTACTGAGCCACTCCAGGAGTGGGAAAGCCACGACCAAGTGAGGCTCAGGCCAAGGGTAAAGGGTCTGTGGACAGTAGACGGTGGAATCATAAATGCTAATTGCCATATACATCTCCTTCAATATGTTAAACTTGCCTTTTATTTTGTTACCTGCGCTGGCTGGTCTTATGTCAACTTGACACTCCAACCATAGTTATCTGAGAGATGGGAACATCAATGGAGAAAATGCCTCCATAAGATCAGGCTGTACACAGGCTTGAAGGACATTTTCTTAATTAGTGATCGATGGGAGAGGGCCCAGCCCATGGTCCTGGCTTCTATAAGAAAGCAGACTGAGCAAGCCATGGATCAGAAGCCAGTAAGCAGCACCCCTCCATGGCCTCTGCATCAGCTCCTGCCTCCAGGTTCCTGCCCTGACTTCACTCAGTGATGAACAATGATGTGGAAATGTCAGCAGAATAAACCCTTTCCTCTCCAAGTCATGGTGTGTCATCACAGCAATGGTAACCCCGACTAAGGCATTACTGTTGTCTTAGTCTATCTTGAGATGGTGTGATAGTCAGCGTTGTCAATATATGACACAACCTACAATCAGCTGGGAAGAGTCTTGATAGGAAGTGGTCTGAAGATAGGGGGATTGCCATAATGAAGTTAACTGACCGGCAAAGACCCAGCCCACTGTGGGCAACACCATTCCCTAGGCAAGGGATCCTGAATGGTACAAGAGTGGAGAAATGGAGCTTAGCACATGAATGCAAGCATACGAGTATCAACTCTGGATGAGGTGTGAATGCTGTCTTATCATCTCTCTGCTTTAATGTCCCCAAAGTGAGGGCCTCTATCACCTGGATCTGTGAGCTTTTGTCAGGATATTTTACCGCAGCATCAGAACTGAAACTAGTACAGATAGGATCTTGTGCTGTAGCCTAGGCTGGCCTTGAACTAGTGGAAATCTTCCTGCCTCAGTCTCCAATGTGCTAGGAATACAGGACTTGTATTACCATGCCTGTCTGTTGTTCTCTTTCCTACGTTTCTTTCTTCCCTTCTTCTTCTTCTTTTTAATTCCAGTGCTGAAGATCTAACTCAGGGACCTGTTCAAGCAATCTAAGAAATCTGAACAAGGTTTAACGGTTGGCATTGAAGACAGTGGAGAAGCTGTGAGGCTGTGCCTTGGTGTTGAGAGATGTCACCTGCCATGGAGAAGGGAGATGATGAACTAAGCAAGTCCTAGGTCTCTGTATTTTTCTTTTGTGAAGGGTAGAGGTTAAAATGGTTGTCGTGCAGTCTAAGTAGACTTGAACACACTCTGTACTCAACACTGAGAATTCCCGACCTTCCTGTTTCTACTACTGTCCAAGTGCTGAGATCACAGGTATGTGCCGCCACTATATGAGGTCTTATAGCCTGGAGATGGAATGCAGGACCTCACACACAGTAAGCACTCTACCCCTGAGCTACATCCTTAGTCTCCCCTGCTGTCCTAAGATCCCGCGAATCGGCAATTCCCAGAGCTAATTTCAATGAATATTTTATTTCTAATGCTAGAGTCCTGCTTAGTGGGATCTTTCTCAGGCTCCTAAATGCTTTGAACTGTGGGCAGATCCACATAGCAGTCCTAAGACCTCCCAGGCTGGTGACTGGGGCCCTATAGAAAGAATGAGGAAATGAATTAGCCAATGAATACACATCTTTAAAAAGGGTCTCACGTGGATGTGGTCAGCAGGCAGCTGGAGTCAAGAGGGCAGCCCCTGGCCTTACTTTACAGACAACCCCTGTCTGAGAGAGCCAGACCCACAGGCCATCTAGCAGGTCCCAACTAGCCACTTGCAGATCCTGCCCCACTCCACCCCCAGGTGAGCCTTAAACTTCCTGACCCTTGACGTGGTCCCCCCAAACTACCACTGGCCACAGTAAGATCTTCAGAAAAAGGTGGGGCCTCAGAGCTCTTGAGCATCAGTAAGTCTCTGCAGGCTACCTTACTAGATCTGCATTCTTCTGAGTAAATAGAGCTTCTTGCCTGGGCCACATCTCCCAGACTGTAGAGCACCAGGAGATGCTGATACCACTCTCCCCAGATCCCCTGCTTGAAATTGCTCTTCCCCAAGGATCAAAACCCTATGTTCAGTGTGCCTGAGGTCACTGGAAGGTGGGAGTGGGGCTTAAGGTCCAAGTTTTGTCACAAAGCCCTTGACACCCCAACCCCTAGGGAGAGGAAGAGAAGACCTCACATTTAACCTCTTTACCAGCTGCCATAAAGGAGCAGAAACAACCTTGGCATCGACCTCCCCGACTTGGCCCAGTCTGACCAGACCTCCTGTGTGTGGAGGTGCTGTCTTTGAGACTTCTGGAGGCCGGGGTCCTTCTGTTTAGTCTGGTCTCTGTCTCTGCCTTTCCCTTCCTCTCTTTCCTCATTTGCTGGAAACCAGAAACTGAGACCTAGAGGCAGCAGGTGGACCTCTGAACCAATGAATCTTCCTGAAACATGCAGCTCCCCCGGAATCCCTTGGCCTTTGTACTGGGAGTGGGGACAAGTGTCTCAGGACACAGGCCCCACTTCTGACTGAGTAGTTCTCTGGGCACTGTTTTGTTGTTGCTTAGGGGTGTCCTTGAAGCTTCCAGAACCCCCTTGCTTCGGCCTCCCAAGTAGCTGGATTCCAGGAAGGCACCAAGAAGCCACTTCTGAGTGGATATCTACCGACCATCCAAATCCTAAGAAAGCATATTAAGACTGGGGAAGTGAGCCTGGGATAGAACGTTCTAGTAGGAGATGGTCAGATTCCAGGCATCGGTTTCTGCAAGTGAGGGAGGCTCTCTCTACGTGCTAGGGAGAGGTGCTGTCCCATCAGATCATGAGTAGGGGCACCTCGATGCAGATCAATGGTCCCGGCCCATGCAGACCCCCGTAGCCTGGCAGGCCTGGGACAGGACGGGAGCTGGGGATGCATGCATTGATCGCTGGCTTAGACGCGCTGGCGGCCCGGGCATCTGTGCACGCCCGCACCAGGCCGAACTGTCGGGAACAGCTGCGCTGGCTGGCTCGCGCTTACTGGAAACGGGCTCCCGAGCGCGCAGAGGCCGGGCTGCTGCAGCTGGGGCCGCCCTTGGCGGAGGGCAGAGCCAGGGCTGGGCACCCGGGCGCCGGCTGGCCGCGCCACGGTGCAGGGCTGCATTGGGCGCGTGCCACCCACAGAGAACCCGGCAAGGGAGCACGGAAGGGTTGGGGAAGCCTGGGTCTTTCTGTGGGTAGTAGCTGCACAACCAGCTGCCTCCCTTCCTAGTAGGCAAGCTGGCTGCCACAGGGTGTGTGGGGTGGGGGTGGGGGGGAAGCGGGTGGGAGAGGCTCCGAGCCCAGCCAGGGATCGGGGGAGGAGGCGCCAGAGCGGGTCTCCTGCCCCGGAGAAGTACCCCAACTAGGGGCAGCAAGGGGTCCACATGCCTGGGGACAGAGGCATTTTTTAAGCAACTATTGACTGGGAGGCGCCGGGGTGTAGCGATCCAGAGGAGAAGGGGCAATTTCTTTCAGGAAAACATTTGAGAGACGCGTTTTTATTTATTTATAAGCCATATGCGCTTTATTACTAGGCTTATATTTTATGTGTCCATAAAAGTTGAAACTTAAAGGGGGTGTATAAAAAATAGAAAAAGGGTTATGTTTCGTTCCGTATGCGTTGTACATGCAGCCCACCTGTTGGTGCCACATCTTGGCTGGGCCTTCAAAGTTGAAAATACCTAGTCTGTCTGTGTACCATCCTGTGTCATAGGGTCCTGCCCCATAGTCCTTGGCATGGGATAGCAGAGGGCAAAGGGGCATCGAAGAGACACTCTGGTCTGGGTTCACATCTTATACTTATTACTTAATGGCTAGTGACTGGGCCTCTGTTCCTTCAGCCCTGATCCATTCCATCCCACCCCCCCCTTCCCTCTCCTTCCTTCCTGCCTGCCTGCCTTCTTTCTTTTTCTTTGACAGGGTTTTCATGCATTCAAGGCTGGCTTCAAACTCACTATGTAGCGGAGGATGATCTTGAACTCTTGATCTTCCTGACTCTGCCCGCCCTGTGCTGGGATTACAGGCATGTAATAGTAAGCCTGGTTTAGGCCAAGGTGGGGAATCCAACACAGGGCTTCTCACATGCTAGACAAGCACTCTACCAGCAGCAGAGCCACATCCCCAGACTCTTTCTCCTGTGAAATGGAAGGGACCAGCATTCTTCACCTGAAGAACAGAATGTTTGGGGGTGTCAGGTTGAACCCCCTTGAGTACTAGTGGAGACTTGGCCCTGCTGTCTTCTAGGCACAGGCAGATGGAAAAATGATTCTTTCTGTGGCTACACATGGAACACACACCAAAGAACCAGGCAAGTCCTGCAGATGTCATGCAGACTCCAAGAAAGACCGACTTATTGTGGCAGAGGACAAGGTTCTCAGAAAAGGGGCTGTCAGTCAAGTCCTCCAGACAACAGAGAAACTTCTGGGGGAGGAAGTGATACCAGAGGCTTTATCCAAAGAGAAGTCTAAAGAAACAAAGAGACCAGTCAGTCAGTCAGTCAGCAAACATTAGCAGACAATCAGCTCTGTGGCAGATACTTTTTCATGCTTTGGACAGATGGGAGCTCACTCGGCTCCCTGCAAGCCCTCAAAGCCCTGAGTGTCACATTCAGGAGTGAGCACTAGACATCTGTAGAACAATGGGGTCACCTGCAGGCCAAGGATAAGGGGCCTCTTGGGATGAGGGAGGTCCAGCCCAGGCCTAGGCTCAGGCCCAGAGTCAGGGGGCCACCCTGAGGTGTGGTGGCCCCTGGGCAGAGAGTGACTCAGGCCTTGCCTAGCCTCCCTACTGCCTGGGTTTGGTTTGTTTAAGAACAAATTAGTCACAGCAGGCAGCTTTCCCGAAATAAAATGAGAGTCCCCAGGAAGCAGGGAAAATTGAAGGCAGGCGAGTGAGTCAGTATATGCTCCCTCCAGGACTCTACTTTCCAAATACTAGCCCTCCTCCTCTTCTCCCTCCTCCTCTCCCTCCTCCTCCCCCTCCTCCTCTCCCTCCTCCCCTTCCTCCTCCTCTCCCTCCTCTTCTCCCTCCTTCTCCTCTCCCTCCTCTCCCTCTTCCTCTCTCTCCTCCTCTTCTCCCTCCTCTTCTCCCTCCTCCTCTCCCTCCTCCTCTCCCTCCTCTCCCTCCTCCTCTCCCTCCTCCTCTTCTCCCTCCTCCTCTCCCTCCTCCTCTCCCTCCTCCTCTCCCTCCTCCTCTTCTCCCTCCTCCTCTCCCTCCTCTCCTTCCTCCTCCCCCTCCTCCTCTTCTCCCTTCCCCTTCCCCCTCCTCCCCCTCCTCTCCCTCCTCTTCCTCCTTCCTCCTCCCCAACCTCTTCTGCAGCTTCAGTCTCTCTCAGTATTCCTTTTCTTCTTCTCTCCTGTTTGATCCCAGCTCTCTCCACATCATCCTCTGATCACTTGGGCTCCCTCCTCAGAGGCCCTCTCACCCTCCTTTCCCTCCAGCCATGGGTCTAGAGCATTCATGTCTTCCCTTAGCCTCTCATTGCTTCCAGCAGGCACTACCCACAAGAGGAAAGCAGCAAAGGCCTGGCCCTCTGAGGACCTTCTGTGTTGGGAAGTCTTCAGCTTGCTGCCAGAATACAGACAGTGACAGTTATTACCAGGGCATGGGGGCAGAGCTGGGCCCCAACTGAAGAAGGGACCCTTAAGGACTTGGTGCAAGCATCCTTCCTGGGCATTCACAAGCCTGTGTGTGGCTCTCTTCTCTCTGCACTCAGCCTTCTGCCGTCTAAAGCAGCCTTAGGGGAAATGGGGCTGGGGTCACTTTGGATTCAAAGACTGGATTCTGGTGTCTTCTCTTTCCCTGCTTCTCTGTCATAATTCTTTGTGGGAGGAAGCCAATCCCCCTTTGAAGAAGACTCTGACCATACAGCTTCACATCCCAACCACAGGGGGTCAGCAGAAAAGGTTCCTGGCTGCAGGACTGACCTCCTGGCTCCTACCAACCCTCATAATGATAAGTCACTGTGGACCCAGGATACCTCTCCCACAGGATTCTACGTCTTTATGTGATCTTCCTCAGACCCAGATAGAAGTAATGCTCTCCCATTACCCCGGGACCCCCAGGGACCTTCATTTCTAAGACCACCCTCTAGAAGCAGGCAGGCTGCCCCAGACCTGGGTCACTGGGCTGGGGTCTCCTGCCTCTCTTGTTGATGCTCAATCTCTGCCTGCATCTCTCAATGAATAATTTAGCTGTTTGAGTTACAGTAAAGAGAGTGTAGCTTCCCTCCCCAAATCGTTAAGAACTGATATGTTCGGCGGCGTCTTGGTTCCTTCTGAGGAAAGTTCTGAGCCTGAGGGGGGGGGGGCACGACTGCCCCCCCATGTTAACCATATCTGTGACTGTAATAGGCAGCTGGTGTGTGTGTGTGTGTGTGTGTGTGTGTGTGTGTGTGTGTGTGTGTGTGTGTGTAATCTTGGCTCTAAAAGATGGGCTAAAGCATCAGCTACCAGTTCTTCAGAATAGGGAAAAATAACAGCCCCGAGTGAGGGATGTCATAGAGAGAAAAGTAGCCACAGTGACCCCAAGTCATGACTGATGGTCTCTGGAGAGGTTGGAAATATTGTAGAATCCTGGTGGAAGGAAGATGGGATGTGAAATGGAGTGGGTGGCATAAGTGTGTATATATGTGCATGTGCATATGTGTACATGTATGTGCATGTGTGTGTCTCTCAGTGTCTATGTCCTATGTGGATGTGTACATTCATGAAGGTGTGCATATGCATGTATGGAGGGGGTGTGTGCATACCTAGGCATACATTGCATAAGCTAAGCTGTGTGTGTGTGTGTGTGTGTGTGTGTGTGCTTGTGTGCATGCACACATACATGCACAAACTCATATGCATACAGCGTGTGTGCGTGTGCAGCTAGTGCATGTTTCAGGAATGGGCTAGACAATAGGACCTCTGTAGTGCAGAGGGACAATCTTTTGGTGTCTTCACAGCTGGGAAAGTTGGGGTGTGGAATCTGGGTGAGGCTGGGCTTGGGCCTCCCAGTCAGGTGACTTGCAGTCAGGGAGGGGAGAGGCTCTGGGAAGTTCAGAGAGAGGGAGGGACTGAAGCAAAGGGCCGGGGTGGGGACCTGAGCTGGGAGACTGAGGAATGAGGCAACATCCAGGGGCTGGAGTTCTGGAGCTGAGAGCCAAGGATCCTGGGAGGTGTGGCTCAGAGGTTTGGTGGAGTCTGGTGGGTGTGTGAAAGCAGGGGCGGGGCTTCCCGGCACTGCTGTGGCAGGTTGCTACCCTTGTGGCTGTAGTGAAGGAGAGAGAGGGACAGAACTTTGCACTGGAAGCTGCTAACACTTGGCTTCCTCTAAGCTCTCTGGAATGGCTGGAGGAGTCATCCTCTGGCTGGGGACTGAGTGGGTGTGAGTGTCAGGACTTCACTGGCCCAGAGCCACTGACCCTGTCCCTGGGTCTGATTTTCTGATCCATATCTGACAAGCCAACCAGCCTCCACAGGGGTTCCTCCATCCCTGCCCACCTCTACCCCCCAACAGGACTCACACTCTAGGCTGCAGGGTGGACCTGAGGTGGGCCTCACACCTCTCCCCCTGTTCCCATCAGCATCCTATCCAGAGAAACTGTTTTCAGGCTCAGAATTCCGAGGTACCTGTCCAAAGCCCCCTACTCCTGTGTAAGCTGCTAGGTATCAGGTACCAGTCATCTGCAGGAGCTTTCTCTCTTTAGTATAAAGAAGACTAAATTCAACCTCCATCTCAACGGAGCAGCTTCTCCAGTCCCAGGAGTGTGTTGGGTGCACATGGTGCTGAAGGGCAGCTTCCGCAGGAGGTTGGATGGATTCCTCCATGGTCCAACATCCTACAGATGCCCCGAGAATCACAGATGAATCTTCTCCCTCTCAGGCTTATGTTATAACCAGTTATGATCTCAGCTGCAATCAGATTCGTGTCTGCTGCAGGTGTCAGGGAAGCCCCCCCTCCATTTCTTGTGCTGCTAGGCACAACCATTTTTCTAGCTTGCAGTCTGTGAGAGAGGAGGAGGGACCCAGATCTGAGGCAGCTGGAGCTGGTGTGGGGGTGGGGGTGAGGGGTGTTTAGGAATTAGGACAGCAACCCTCAGGGAATTTAACAATTCTCCCCACTCCACAATTTCATCTTGGCTCCAAGGAGACAAGAAAGACAAGCTCCACAGAAGAAAGGAACACTTTTGGGGATCTATGCCTCAAAAGGACACCCTCTCCACTTCTACTCTGTCCTGTGTCCTGCAGCAGTGGGCTTTCAGCAAGGAAGTGGCTTTTTTGCTCTTGGCCCAGGACCTTTGACTATGCTTCCTCTAGGCCAGGGGCCAGAAGGCTTTTCCTGAAAAGGGCCATGTGGTAAATATTTTAGCTTCTAGTCCTGGAGTGAACTCAGATCGTGAACAACCAGTAAACTTGGATGCTGAAGCTTGAATTTCAGGCACTGGTGGTGGCAGGTTGTGAAGCAGCTTTTTAACCACCTAAGAATGCAAAAATCAGAGTAGGAATGGAGCTCAGCAGGTAGCTATTTACTTAGCCCTGTTTTGAGTTCCTAACGCTGCATGAGCCAGGCATGCATGAGCCAGGCATGATAACATGTACCTGCAGTTCCAGCATTTGGGAGCTGGAGGCCAGAGAATTGAAAGTCATCCTTAGCTACAGAGTAAACTCAAAGTTACCTGAGCTATTTAAGGCCTTGTCACAAAAGGTTAAAAAAAAAAAAAAAAAAAAAACTCCAGCGAGGTGTTTGGAAAAGTGTGTCTATCTATAGTGACAGCGCTTGCCTGGGGGTGGGGTGGGGACAGCTACGGACCTAAGATTGCCTGGAGTCAGGCCGCTGTGAGAGCCGGTCTCAAAAACAAAACAAAATTCCAGCAACAAATACGTTTGGCCTGAGGCTACAGCACGTGGAACACAGTCCAGGCAGACTGTTGTCTGCCTGTTGACTGATGTCTCCTCCCCTGCAGGTACGCTGAGCATGGAGGTCTGGCTTGGTGCCCTGGCCTCTTTCCCAGGAGGCAGCCTAGCACAGAGCCTGGCACACGGGGGTACACTGTAACTATCAGTTAAACTTGCTTCATGCACATTATCTCCTGATCTGCACCACGTTCAAGCGAGACACAGCTACTGTTCTCACCTTAGGAATGTCCCAACAGAGGCCCTTAGAGATCCTGAAGCTGCCCTGAAGTTGCTCAGCCAGGAGAGGTGACGAGAATCAGTTTAGGCAGCTATTTGCTTGGTGGTTGAACAACCAGGACCACATGTGGTGTGCTAAGACTTCAGGAGATATGGCTGATCACAAGAGTCTGCTCATCCCAGATCCTTGTTTCGTGGTTTGCTCTGGAGGTGACAGGTTTCTGTCAGAACCCCTAGTTTGCATGATGGCGTTCTCTATACTTCATTTTTTAGGGCCAGGATTAGGGCTTTAGGGTTCTGGGTTGGGGGTCCAATCTTCTCAATGCCACAGGGGCCAGGGTGAGACCCAGTGAGTCCCAAGCTGATTCTGCATGCTTCATCTCCAGCTTTCTATATGACAAGTCACCACTTAGCACAGCCTGAGCCAGTTAGTGGCCTTTAGTGACATGTCCTCCTGCTCTAGACTCTTCCCAGTGCTGGCCAGGCCTCTGCTCAGCACTGAGCCACAGCCTTCAGTCCAGACGACTTTGCGAATTTTACTCTTGCCATATGCCAGAAGTAGACATTGACTTTGAGACCTTTCTTCTTGCAGCCTGGGAGCTGAGGCTCACTTACTTCTGGCTGGGCCTAGCTAGACAGCCATGTGTTACAGCAGGCGGTGGTCTGCCTTTCTGTGATGCAGTCTCTCGGGGGCACTCAGTGGCTACAGGTTGGGGTTACCTCCTCCTCTGAATCTGCAGGCAGTGGCTGTGGCCCAAAAAGGTCCCTGACTCTCGGCACTCTTCTTCATTCTTTCCAGAAGAACATCCTGGCTTCAGGAATTCACAGCACCTCAGCCAGAGTTCTCTAGAAATTCTCCATCCCCTTCCCCATCCCTGGAGGAAGACTAGTGTCATTACTGAGGAGGAAAGAAATTTGGACTCCGGTGTGGAGCATGGTGAAGAAGTAGGGGCTGGATCCCTAAGGGCAGAATCCCTAAGTGGATATTGCAGTTTCAGAGGCCAGAAGGTGACAGGTGACCAGTTCTAATCGCCTCTCCTTTGTGGGTGAGAAAGCACAGCCCGGTGATGGGAGCCTGAGTCTCAGTGGGGTGAGCGTATCTAAAGGCAAGCAGAGGAGACCCAAGGAACCAGACAAGCACCTGCCCCAAACCTCTGAACTTCTGTACTTTACTTTCCCTCTGGCTGCAGCCTGACTGCCCAGGGTCTCCAGAAGAAAGAGTTGGACCTCTCAGTGGGTGGAAGCAGCTTTCACTGTCAGATATGCCCCGGCCAACCATTTTCTGTCACTAGGAAGATGGGGGCGGATCTCCAGACCAGGACCAGGGGCAACACTGAACCCTTGGGGAAAAAGATGGGAGAAGAAGAAAGGATGAAGGAAGAGAGGAAGAGGAGAAGGATTGAAAGTGGAGAGGAAAGGCTGGGCATGATGGCCTTTAATTCCAGCACTCACTCAGGAGGCAGAAGCAGATGGATCTCTGTTCAAGACCAGCCTGGTCTACAGAGCGATTTCCAGGATATCCTGGGCTATGTAGAGAAATCATGTCTTGAAAAACCAAAATAATAATAGTAAAATAATAAAAGTTAGTAAGTATATTATTATGGATAATAATATAAATTAATTCAGCTCTTGGGAGGCAGAGGCAGGTGAATCTTTGTGAATTTGACACCAGCCTGTCTACATAGTGAGCTCCAGGACAGTCAAAGCTATATAGAGAGATCTTGGCTCAAACAAAGCAAAGCAAAACAAAAAAACCCCAAACAAACAAAAATCCCACACATGCCCCCTCCAAATAAGAGGGGAGAGGAAGGAAATGGGATTCGAGTAATTCTGCCTATCTGATTATTCATACAAGTATCATTTATCTCCTGGCCATCTCCCCGGCTCTGGCCCCAGTTCCAGCTGGGATTGGCAGCCCTGTGCTGGCAGGCTGGTTGCCTTGGTGACACCCCTTTGTTAGGCACCAGCATCAGCAAATGTCAGAGGGTTGTCAATGGGTCAGTCCTACCCCCCCTCCCCCCCCACACCCTTCTTCTCTTGCAGTTGCTGCTGCCTGAGCTGCAAACTTCCTCCGTCTCCATGGGGACGGAGGAGGCTGTCTCTCTTTTTCCATCCCAAACATCTGTCTCTATAAACACTTGTGCACTTGTGGCACCCCTCTCCCCCAGGGCTCCAGCTCTGGAAGGAAATACTTTGTTTATCTGGAGGGTGGGTTTCCTCAGTGCTCTGCTCTCCTTGGGAGGTTGCCCCCCACCCCCTTTCTGGGTAGCTGCAGTCCTGGATGGAGGAACCCTAGGCAGGAGGCCAGAGCTTGCTGATCCTCTAATGGGCTGTCTGCCATGCGGCAGATTGCAGCTCGGCTTGCTAGCTGGGTCGCCTTACACAGGTTGCTTAACTTCTCAAAGCCTCTACTTCCCCTCAGCAAAGAAAGGGGTTCAAATAAAGGCTTTCCTAGCCCGCTTGCTGAGCTTGCAGAGAATGGTCTGGATCTGTACAGCTGGGTAATCTTGTGCACTCAGCTTGTAATTCACGAACGGCCCACATGGAAGAATGCTCAGATCCACAGTGGTTATCTGCTCAGGATGGCACAGGAACATGGCTGGAAGGTCATGGTTTACCCCACTGCTTCCCGGGTCTTCAGTTTGCAGGCTCACTTCACCAGCTTAAAACTTTTCTAGGTGACTTCAGGGAAGAGAGTGTGCTAAACAAAGATGGTAGTGGGTTTGCCTGGAACTAGGGACAGGAATGTGTGCTGTGAGGGCAAGGAGTCAGGGACCGTGGCATCATGACTCATCCCTATGTTCCCAGCCATGGGAAGATGGCAAGCAGTAAGGCTTAGCCTCTGTGGGAGCCCGGCCTAGACCAGGGATCCAACTGTCACTCCCCAGGGCCTCACGATACCTCTCCCCAAGCCCAGGTTAGCATTCTGAATTTGTAGTTACTGTGCAGGTCAAAGAAACCTCAACTCCCCTGTGTCCCAAGAAGAACCCTGATACAGGGCAGGATGACATCCTCTAGGGCATGGCCCTGGGGTAGGTGATAGTTGTGGTTGGATCCAGTCCCACCAACTTCAGGGTATGGCTCCAAACTCCAGAAAAGAAAAAGAAAAAATAAAGATAAAGCTTCGCAGGCCCTACTGTGCAGTCTCTAAGGTGCATGGGTACTAGCATGGTGAGAGACCTCAGAATAGATACACATCATGCCTTGAGATCACTCCTACCTCCCACGCCTGCCTGGGATACAGAAGACCCTGTCTCATAAAAGCAGAACCAGCTGGGGCTGTTGCTGAGTGCTTGCCTGTCACAACACAAAACGCTGGCACCATCCCCAACACTTCATAAACCAGCTGTGGTGATACACACCTGTAATTTCAGTGCGGGAGAGGTAGAGGCAGGAGGGTCAGAGTTTGAAGTCATCCTCAGCTCTGGAATGAGTCTGAAACTCAGTATGTAACTGAAGATGACCTTGAACTCCTGATACTCTCTCATTCACCTCCCAGGCCCTTGCTCCCAGGCCTGGCTTCTTCTGTTGTTCTGGGGGAGACAACAGCCAAGACCAGCCCTGAAGAAGGTTAATGGGTACCTCCTGAGGCTCCAGGTCCTGCAGGGGAGATGGTGGCCCTGGGAGGGAAGCAGGGCACATAGGGCCAATGTCCCCTCATGCCACATTCAGACTCCAGCTTTCTGGCTCTGTGGCCAGTCTGTCCCTTTGGGGGGCTGGTGAGTCAGCCCCAGGTTCCATGTGCCAGGAAGTGGGCACAGTGACTCACAGGGTGGCTTAGCACCCTCCCTTTGGAAGCTGGGATGTCTATGGGCAGAGGCGGCAGAAGGACCCCAAGAAAGGGGCTTTGACCCCTTCCCTACCCCAGTAGGAGCTGGAGAGTGAGGACCCTGGGGCCCACAGCCTAGGATTCTTTCTTCTCACTTGCATTCTGGAGGATCCATGGGATCTGCCCTCTCTCAGGAAGCTCTGCCTGTGGCCTTCCCTGGCTACTTGTGGGTATGTGTGTGGTATGGGACACTCCTAAAGAATTCTAAGCTGTCTGCATAGCCACCAGCACTGGATGGTCCCTGACCTCACTGACTGCCCCCTGCTGTGTGCCTCTGCTGGGCTGTGTTAGCACTCAGCCCAGACACAGACATCCTCTTGGGCTGTCCCCTGGGGCCTGGCCCTCCAGCCTAGTTTAAGCTTCAGTTCAGGGACCTTTCCAGCTTTGGTGTGGGACCTCGTCTCCTGTCTCATCAGTTTGACAGCAACACCTTCAGAACTGTTAGTAAGCAAGGGACACTTTGCTGCTCCAGGGACCAGAGTGTGCACCTTTTCAGTGTGTCCCAACCCTGCAGCTTTTCTTCTTAGGGCCAGGAATTCTCTTAAAGTTAAAACATGCATCTGGGCAGGGTGGCACATGCCTGTGATCCCAGCACTTGGGAGGTGGGTGGAAGACAAGATTGGGTCATACTTGGCTAGATATCAAGTTCAAGGCCAGCCTAGGCTACATGATACCTTAACACACACACAGGACTGGGGGTGGCTCTATGGGTAAAGCACTTGCTGTAATGCCGCATAAGCATGGGGAACCTGTGTTTGGATCCCCAGCACCCACATGAAACTAGCTAGGCACAGTACCATGTGCTTGTGATCCCAGCAATAAGGAAGTAGAGGCAGGAGGATCCCTGGACCTGGCTGGACAGCAAGTCTAGCCTGATGGGTTCAGTAAGATATCCTGTCTCATAAAACAAGGCAGAAGAACTGGAGAGAGGGGAGAGATGGCTCAGTGGTGGAGATACGTGTTGCTCTTGCAGAAGACTGGAATTTGGATCCCAGCACCTGTGTTTAGTAGTTCATAACTGCCTAAAGGCTCCAAGGAAATCCAAAGGCTTCCAGGGCACTTACATATACATGCAACTTCCTGTCATACATATAATAAAAATTTTAAAACATACATGCACAATAACAATAAAAGCAAGAAATACAAAGGTGTGGTGGTGTCTGCCTGTGATGCCAGTATTTAAGAGAGATTGAGACAGAAGGATCGTCATAAATTAGAGGCCAGCCTGGGCTATATGGCACAAGTTTGCATCAAAATAAACAAAAGCTTAAGATACTCAGGCATGGGGTTTGGAGAAATGGCTTAGTGGTTAAGAGCATTAGCTGTTCTTTCAGAGACCTAGGTTCGATTCCCAGCACTCAGGTGGTGGCTCACAATAGTCTGAAACTCCAGTCCCAGGGATACCACTCCCTCTTCTGGCCTTTGCAGGTGCCTGCTGAGCACATGACACATAGACGTACATGCAGGCAGAATACCCATAAACAACTTTTTAAAAAAGATTTATTTATTACGTATAGTGTTTTGCCTGCATGTATCCCTTCTGCAGGCCAGAAGAGAACACCAGATCTCATTACAGATAGCTGTGAGCCACCATGTGGTTGTTGGGAATTGAACTCAGGACCTCTGGAAGAGCAGCCAGTGCTCTTAACCTCTGAGCCATCTCTCCAGCCCCAAAAATAAGTTTTAAAAATAAAAAAAAGTTTACTTAGCCAAGCGGTGGTGGCACATGCCTTTAATCCCAGTACTTGGGAGGCAGAGGCAGGCAGATCTCTGTGAGTTCAAGGCCAGCCTGGTCTACAAAGTGAGTTCCAGGACAGCCTGGGCTGCACAGAATCCCAAACAACAACAAAAACAAAAGTTTATTTTTAAAAGATGCTTACACATGTAGGGCTGACCCACCGCCTGGACACCCCTTACTGAGGGTATGGAGGTGAAGAAGTATGCCTGGGACCACACAGGTCCAAGTGGAGGCCTCTCTGGCTGGGATCTGTACTGTCCCCATGTGTGTCTGGGGCTTTCTCCTTCAGCTTGGTGTACTCATGGGAACAGTGAGCTCAGAGGGCCAAACAGGCGCGTGGTACCCCCTTTCCAGATGCTCCAGAGCACTCTTAGTCCTGAGACCTCAAAGGACCTGGGGTGTCCTTGCTCTTTATCAGAGTTGTCATCAGGCTACTGAGGTGGCGCCCTGCTATGATAGCTCCTCTGCCAGTGCTGCCTCAAGTTCATACAAGGCATGGGATGGGGGCTGTATCCTGGGCTTTTTCCCTGCCCAAGGGAAGAAAGCAATGTTTCTCAAATGTGCAAGTCTTTTGATCCAGGCATTCAAGAGGCAGAAGCAGGCAGACCTCTGTGAATTCAAGCCTCGCCTGATCTACAAAGAGAGTTCCAGTCCAGCCAGGGCTACAAAGTGAGATTGTCTCAAAAACACAATTTTTTTTTAAATAAAATCTTTTTATAATGTTTACAGTCATCCACAGTATTTAGTGAATATATAGATAATAAAACTCATCTCAAAAGCAACCAAACAAAAGCTGTCTCCACTGTGCTTCCCTTCCATCCGTGTGGATTTCAGACCTTGCCTACTCTCTGTTCCCTTTACTGATGCCCTCCACAGGCCACTGGAGACTGGAGACTGCCCTTTGGATCTAGCCTGATGTCTAGTGGCCCATGACATCCATGCAGTAAAGTGTTTGCCATCACCCAACCCTTCCACATCTTTCCTCCAGCCACTGGTTCTGAGCCACTGAGGCTCTCTCAAAGCTCAGCTCTAAGTTCAATCCTGTCCACTTTATTATTTATTTATTTATTGGAACAGGGTTTCTTTGTGTAACCCTGGCTATGCTAGAAACTCATTCTGTAGACCAGGTTGGCCTTGAACTCACAAAGATCTACCTGTCTTTGCCTCTCCAGTGCTGGGGTTTACAAGGCATGCGCCACCATGCCTGACTTCAGTTAGGTTTATTACACACTGTATGTGTGGTGTGTATGTGTGTATAGTATGTGTATTTTGTGTGTGGTATGTGGTGTGTGTGTGTGCTGTGTGTGTGTGGTGTGTGTATGTGGTGTGTGTGTGTTATGTGTGTGTGGTGTGTATATGGATGGGTATGGTGTAGTGTGTGTGTGGTATGTGTATTGTATGTGTGGTGTGTGCATGGTGTGTGTGTGTAGTATGTGATGTGTGTGTGTGTGGTGTTGTGTGTTGTGGTGTATGTATGTGTGTTTGCGCTTACGCGTATGCATGTAGAGGTCTGTTCATCTCACCTTCCTGCTCTGCTTTCAGGGGTGAGTAACAAACACAGTTCCCAAGGATGAGAGCAACCATCTCTCTCCTGTCCCAAGTGGGTCCACCCTGCACAGCCTCTGGAGTGGATGCATAGCCTCTGACCCACTGTCACAGTCCCCTCCCCACTTTGGACTTCCACGTCCTCTTGGTCTCTCCTGCCTTTCTTCCTGTAGGTGCAGACAGAGCCTAAGGTAGGTGACTGTACCCTTGAGGGACAGTGAAGTCACTTCCCTTGTAGAAAGATGCCATAGCCTCTGTGACAGACTTTTGTGTGTAAGTTTGCAGTACGTGCTCAGTAAGAAGGAATGGCTTCCATTATTTCCTTTCTGCCATTGGAACAACAAGACTGGATCTGTCTTGGGCTCTTTAATTTCAGCCCTGACGTAGCCTCGAAGATTTACTGAGAGAAGAAGCTTGATGACACCCTTCATCCTGAGCCACAGTCCACTCCTCAGCACCTTCCATCCTGTACCATCCCCCACATTTCAGCATCCCTCACTCTCCTGTCTCCTCCTCCACCCTGCATCCTTTCCTGGCATCCTGCACCCCCACCCTGCATCCCCTCCCTGCACCCTGTATTCTGCATCCTACATCCTCTCCCTGCATCCCCACCCTGAATCCCCTCCCTGCATCTTGCACCCTGCATCCCCTCCCTGCATCTCCTCCCTGCATCCCCACCCTGCATCCCCACCCTGCATCCCCACCCTGCATCCCCTCCCTGCATCCCTTCCCTGCATCCCCTCCCTGCAGCCCCTCCCTGCATCTTGCACCCTGCATCCCCTCCCTGCAGCCCCCTCCCTGAAGCCCCCTCCCTGAAGCCCCTCCCTGAAGCCCTCTCCCTGCATTCCTTCCCTGCATCCCCTCCCTGCATCCCCATCCTGCATCCCCTCCCTGCACCCTGTATTCTGCATCCTGCATCCTCTCCCTGCATCCCCACCCTGCATCCCCTCCCTGAATCCCCTCCCTGCACCCCCTCCCTTCAGCCCCACCCTGCATCCCCTCCCTGCATCCCCTCCATCCTTCATTCACTTTTAGTTCCATCTTTATTCCCTCCTTTCTCCTTATCTTTTCTACTTTCCCATTTCCTTCCTTCGTCTCTCCCTTTTTCCTTCCCTCCCTCTTCTTCCCTTGTTTCTTCCCCCTCCTCCATCCCCTCCTCCCTCCCCTCCTCTCTCCCCTCCTCCCTCCCCCTCCTCTCTCCTCCTCCCTCCCCCACCTCTCTCCCCTCCTCCCTCCCCCTCCTCTCTTCTCCCTCCCCCTCTTCCCTCCCCTCCTCCCTCCTCCTCCCTCCCCCCTCCTCTCCCTCCTCCTCTCCCTCCTCCTCCCTCTCCTCCTCCTCTCCGTCCCCCTCCCTCCTCCTCCATCCCCCTCTTCCCTCCCCTCCCCCTCTCCCTCCCCCTCCCTCCTCCTCCATCCCCCTCTTCCCTCCCCTCCCCCTCTTCCCTCCCCTCCTCCCTCCCTCCTCCTTCCCCCTCTTCCCTCCCCTCCTCCCTCCTCCTCCCTCCCCTCCCCTTCCTCCCTCCCCCTCCTCCTCCCCTCCTCCCTCCCCCTCCTCCTCCCCTCCTCCCTTCCTCTTCTTTCCTTCTTCCTTGCTCTCTCATTCCTGGCTGTAAGTGACTTTTACATGTTTCAGCACTACACGCATAGATTCCTCTTCACAAGGACCTTCTCTGACTGGTTTGTGTGATTCCCCCAGGCTTTCCTTCTCCCTCTTCCCCCTCAGGACTTGGAGCTTTTTGCCCCCCCCCCCATGAGTTTCCTGGACTTTTTTGGGGGGGGATTCCCCCAAAAGTTTTCAGCTTCCAGACTCTCTTTCCTTAGCTGTCACCCACAGGGACTGGCCCTGAATGGAAGGGGATCCCTCAATGGAATTCCTGCCAGAATTTCAGATGAATGACATGTCATTGGAAGGAAGATGTGCCCTGTGCCAACCAGGCAACAGCACAGAATGCCAGAGTCATCTGGAAGGCCCTGGGCCCAATACTACTGAAGCAGGGGCTGGTTAGGCATCAGCTTTGAAGGGTGTGATGACCGGCCTAGGAACATGCTCAGAATGGATACAACAGGGTTTACTGAGCACCTCCTGCAAGGCTTTGTCGCACCGGGAGACCTTTGAACCTTTGGCCTAAGGGTTTTCGGATTTGAGGTTGGAGAAGACGATCTACAAAGAAGCAGGGGTGGGTGGGGAGCCCATTTGACATTGCAGAGCTCTCAGTCCGTCCGTCCCCGTCCCCCCACCCCCACCCCGTAGCCCTGGATAAATGGGGCATTGGTTGGGCACAACGGTAATCTCAGCACCTCAGAGAGTAGAGGCAGGAGTTCAAACCCAACCTCAGCTATACAGCAAGTTTAAGGTCAGTTTGGGCTACAGGAAGGAGAGTCAAGAATTGTGGTTCACGCCAGTGATCCCAGGACTTGGTAGACAGACATCTGTGAGGTCAAGACCAGTTAGGTCTACACAGAGAGTTCTGGACCAATCGGGGCTCCACAAAGAAACCCTGGTTTAAAAACAGAACAAAGGCTGGGTTGGTGGCTCACACTTGTAATCCAGCATGGGAGGGGGCAGGAATATGCCCAGTCCAGATCAGCTTAGTCTACATATTGAGTTCCAGGGCATCTGGGCTACATGAGGAGACTCTGTCTCAAAAAAAAAGAAAAAAAAGAAAAAAAACCCAAAAAAACCAAAAACTGAAGGAACGTAAAGATGGAGGTAATCCTTAGATAGTTTTCTTTTTCCTTTAGAAAAGTAAAACCGTTACCTTCCTGCTTCTCAATAAGGGCTTAGAAATTTCCAGTCATGCATGACTTAATTCATATCAAGAAAGAAAACTCACAGGACAAGACCTGAGGGTGTATAGAGCAGGGCACACAGTAGGCCCACTTCCAGGAGGCTGAACTCTTGTGCTTAGGGGGAAATAAATGGACTGAAATCAAGTTCCCAGGGCAAGTGCCCAGACTTAACAGTAGGGGTGGCAGTCACCTTGATTTCCATGTGAGGGGCTCAGGGTTGGGTAATCAGGAGTGGAAATCTCTGGGAAAACCCTAATACCCCTGTCGCAACATTCTAGGAAAATGGACTGTCTGTTGAATAAGAGTGAATCACCGAGGGGAAGGCTCAGGCGGTCAACACTGTCATATACTGCCATCCCCACCCTATGGTTCCCCAGTGATGTTCTGAGGTCCTCTGGGGGCCTCAGGAGGAGGGGGAACGCTCTGATCTGGAATTTCAGTGAGACACACATGCAAATGGTTCTTCAGAGGAAGTTATGAGACCATAGAGATGTGGGCAGCCAGTGTTTATGACCCGAAAAACCAGAAGTGAGACCGGGTAAGGTTTCTCAGCTCTTCCCCCATGGGCCTCTGTTCCTTCCCTCTTGGAAATGAGACCTGACTCTGTCTCCTCAGTTGGAGGAGGCATCTTTGAAAATGCCCATCCTGAGCCCCGGTGGTGGTGGCCTGCAACTTTAATCCTAGCGCTTAGGGGGCAGAGGCTGGCAAATCCGAGTTCAAGGCCAGCCTGGTCTACATGTAGATCAAGTTCCAGGATGGCCAGGGTTACACAGAAAAACCATGTCTGGAAACGCAATAAAACAGAAAGAAAAGACGGAAGAAAGTAAGTGCCCATCTTGAAATGAAACCAGCCTGTGGGGTTCCTTGCAGCCTCAAAATTGAGTAACAGATCTGGGGAGTGGGGAGCAGGAAAAGAAGATGAGGCCGGAGCCTTCACTTTGTAAATGGCAGCTGGGTGGATCAGTGGTAACAAACAAGCTCCAGCAACGGACTTGAGGACCAACCAGCTTCTTAGGTTGCACCCCTGGACTGTTAGCTACTCCCTAAGTCTGGGCATAGGTAAATGCGAGCCGTTAAGACAGCCGGGATGTGTTTGTGTATTTCAGCATCTGCTGCTCCTGCCGGACCCTGCCCATCCCCGGTAACTTCCACTGTAATTAATCGCCCATTGATCCCCCTTTTGAGGAGACTGAGGGCTCTGACTTCTCAGTAAGGCATCTGATTCCCTATTGATGAATGAGTCAAAGCACTGAGGTGGGCTGTTAGTTCCTCAGAAGGAGGGTGCTGGGCCATGTGGGTTTCCAGTCACCTGTTAGGCTCACCCAGTCATAGAGAAGGGCCCTGGGGAGAAAGTGGTTTCCACTCTTCCTGGGCCCTCCAAACACCTCTCTCTCTCTCTCTCTCTCTCTCTCTCTCTCTCTCTCTCTCTCTCTCTCTCTCTCTCTCTCTCATACCCCCCTGCCACCTTCTCTTTCCAGGAGATTTCTATCCCAGGCCTTTAGCCATATTTTTTTTTAACTCATATACTACAACATTAAATATTTTATTTTGATATAGGGTTTTGTGTAGCCCAGGCTGGCCTCACTATGCAGCTGAGGATAGCCTTGAACTCTGATTCTCCTCCTCTGGCACAGTGATGGATTACCATACTTACCCAGGGTTCCCTGCCTGCCAGGAAAGTGCTCTAAGGACTGAGCTGCTGCTCTAAGGGTTTCATTTCTCGCTCATAGACTTTCCCTTTTCGGTCCCATTCAGGATAACGTTAGCAAGCATTACTGTCCTCCTTAAATGGAAAGAGGAACGACCGGAAGAAGGCTCAGTGGTTAAGAGCACTGGCTGCTCTTGCAGAAGACCCGGGTTTGGTTCCCAGCACCCACATGGCTGTTCACAACAACTGTCAGGAACCCCAGTTCCAGAGGTTCCAACACTTACTTCTGGGCTCAGTGGGGGCACATACATACATGCAGC
The DNA here is from genome assembly GCA_033318265.1 of Phyllotis vaccarum. Lineage (NCBI taxonomy): Eukaryota > Metazoa > Chordata > Mammalia > Rodentia > Cricetidae > Phyllotis > Phyllotis vaccarum. The sequence goes on along the minus strand of JARWLC010000008.1, from coordinate 4,138,793 downwards.
CAATTGCTTCTACACACAAAATAAAAGTAAAACCTTTTTTTAATGAAAGAAGAGAATGAAGATTGCCAAGGTCAGAGAGAGGCCCCCATGCCCTGGTTGCTGTGGCTTTGAGGGTGTCCTCTGAGGACCAACCATCACTCAGCATTTGTGTAACCATGCCATCTCCATTTATTTTCATCTGAAGACCAGGTGATGTGTTCCCTAACTGCCTTGGGGGATTCTCCCAGCTAGCTCCAGAGACAGCATGTGTGAAGCACTGGGGAGGGGAGGTGCGTGCTAGAGCTGGTTACAAGTGTAGCAGTACTGCCTGGAGCTGAAGCACCAGTACCGGATTGTAGCAAGAGTCAGCTGACTGGGACTAGCATTCAAGGTGGGAGGGGGCAATATACTTTGGGAGATTATGGAAAACATGGGCCGGAAGGTTGTAGCTAGGCTGGATGTATAGAGCTTGCCTCGTGGGCATAAGGCTCTGGGCTCAATTTCCAGCACTACTGTAAACCAGGTGTGATTGCATATGCTTATATTAGTACTGGGAAGGTGGTGGCAGGAAGATCAGCTGTTGGTCTCAGCTTCCAAGTGAATTTAAGGTTAGCCTAGGTTACATGAGACCCTGTCTCTTAATAGAATGAAATAGTTGAAATAGTGAGTTCTAAAGCAAAAGAAAACAATGACAATCTAAATACCTGGCAGACTGTGCATGACTGGCCTCCCTCATGTTTCGGAATGCATTTGGTTTAGAGTCTTGGGTGTTTAATCTCTTCACAACCCCTCCCCCATGGAAATTAGCAGTCCTGGAGAGTTCAACCAGGGATCCCTGTGTCAATGAGTGAGCCCCAGGGACCACGATCATTTATATAGGGGACAGGCCTGGAAGCGGACTTTGGACATTAGCACTGAACATGGAGAGGACAGGAGGTACAGTTAGGAAGAACAAGTTAATGGCACGTATGGAACAAAAATCAGACCACAGAGATTGGGAGAAGAGACAGGCCCACGTGTAGTGCACACTGATGGAGGGAACCGAATGACTGAGGGCGCACTGGGTACTTGGTGCTCAGTATCAGAGATTGTTCTAACTTAGGAAAGGTCTCGGTCTAGCCAAAAAAGAAAAAAAAAAAAAAAAAAAGAGGAGGGAGCTGGGCACGGCCTGGGAGGAAGGTGGGGTTGTGAGCAGGGAGGGGAGCCCTGCCCTTGAGTGCCCTCTGTCCCCAGCAAGCACCCTGCCGGGAAGCCCTGGGGTCTCAGCTCCTCGGGCGGCCCAGCCCAGAATAGCTTTCCTTCCGGGCAGGGCGGCTCGGCCCGCAGCGCCAGCTCCCGAAATAGGGCCCGGCGGGTTGCGCAGCGAGGGCGGGAGGGGCTGTCCCAGCTGGCGGGGGCACTAAGCAGTTGGGACCCTGGCACCAGACAGGGACCTGGGTGCAAGGACCAAGAAGGGGCTGTAGGAAGAGGCCAAGATTCAGGCTCAGAGATGGGAAAGGGAGGGCTAGATGGAGGAGCAAAGGCAGGCGAAGGCGGGGACCCGGGTGCGGGGGACTACGGAGGAGGGGCGGACTGTAGGGACCCGAGGCCGGGATCCCCGGCGCGGGGCCAGCCGGGAGGCGGGTGGGGCGAATGCTGACCTCACAGCCTGCGAGGAAGCCCATCGGGGCTGGCCTGGCTGATGGAAGGCTTGAGGAATTCGCAGCTGGCTGCCCTGTCGGGTGTGAACGAGTTCCCTTCAGCTCTCAACGTGGCTAGACGAGCAAGCAACAGTTTAACGGTTGCCATGACCACGGAGCTAGGCGGGGGGGGGGGGGGGGGGGGACGGGGGGGGGGGGACGGACACACACCAGCACCAGCTCAGGCAGGCATTGGGAGATCCTCTGAGTCCTGTGGAATTCGGTATCCCCAGCAATGCCTAGTGTTAAAGGACTATAATCCCAGCCCTTGGGAGGTGGTCATCACCTAGTAGTGAGTTTGAGGCCAGTCTAGACCACAGGAGACCTATCTCCAAAGACAAACAGAGGGACTGGGCATGGTGGTGCGTCTCTTTAATCCCAGCTGGCCAGAGGCAGATGACTCTGGAGCCTACATAGTGAGTTCCAGGACCGTCAGCATTGCATAGTGAAACACAGTCTAAACAAAATAAAACAGGACCAGCAAGCTAGCTTAGTGAGTAAATTTGCTTGGTACATAAGCCTGCCAATCTGAGTTCACTTTCAGGTGGGAGGAGAAACCTGGTGCCACAATGTCACCCTCTGACCTCCAGATGCACAAGCCAGCACCTGCTCCCACTTATACCACTGACTCATCCATCCATCCATCCATCCATCCATCCATCCATCCATCCATCCATCCATCCATCCATCCAAACAGTTTGAGGCTAGCCTGGTCTATAGAGCAAGTTCCAGGACAGCCAGGGTTACACAGAGAGAAACCCTGTCTTGAAAAGCCAAAACCAAAGAAACAAAAGACAGGCCAGGCATGGTAGTGTACACCTTTAATCCCAGCTCTCTTGAAGACGCATTATTGTTATTACTATTATTATTAATGGGATTGAGGAGCTGGCTCAGAGTTAAGAACTCTTCTTCCAGAGGACCTGTGTTCAGTTAGCAGCACCCACATGGTAGTTCAGAATGTGACTCCAACTCCAGGGGATCTAATGCTCTCTTCAGAACTCAAGGACACCAGCTTCGCACACAGTATACAGACAGACACACAGAAGAACAAGGATGGACAGCCACCACCTGAGCTCCCCCCCCCCCCCCCCCGACCAAGTGAACAGGAGCAGAGTGGCAATCACAGAGAGAGAGATGCTCCTCTCACTCTGCATTCACACCCTGCACTTGACCCCTTCTAGCCGCCACCTTCACCTACCCTCAGTTTCCTAGACAACTAGCCAGGGGTTGATTAGATCTACCTCACAGGGAACTACAATAAAAACCACCTGGTTGTATCATATGCTCTGCATTCTGTGAATGTGGCACTCTTTCTCTGGGCCCCAGATGCTTTTCCTTCATCTTGCCCAGGAGCGAACTGGCCTCACCCCTATAATGTGTGTGTGTGTGTGTGTGTGTGTGTGTGTGTGTGTGTGTGTGTGTGCAGGGTTGGGGATGGGGAAAAGTCTGGAGATATGGGGCACTGACACCATTGATAGAGCCTCTCCTGAGGTTTACCTTAAACACTCAAGAGGAACTTGCTGTCAGAACCTGAGGTCCCAGTCTGTGAAGGGCAGGTCACCTGGCTGCAGTGGAGCTGCTTGCACTTCTGAAGCTAGCTGTAGCTGCAGCTCCAGCTGTTCTTTGCAGCCTGGTCCTGGGCTGCCAGGATGGCACAGTCCCCTGGAAATGACTTCGAAGTCCATGGGATCCTGGGAGTATAGGATTAACTGCATTGGTCTGGGAAGGGGCTCTGAATGTCAACCTCTGAGAGCCAAGACTTGGGACAGCATCAGTCCCCAGGCAAAGCAGGGCGGGCCTGATTTACTGTAATTCCCTGGCTGCAAGCCTGATAACACTGGGGTTGGGTAGGCCAGGGGGAGAGGCTCCTGGAGAAGGGACACCTTGCATCCCAGTGCCAGGGTCCAGTGTGAGTCCTGTGGAGTGGGAGGAGGTGCTTCTGCATCTTGCTGTGGAAATCTACCCGGGTTGGTTGGTGGGAAGGGGGGAACTTCTAAGCTGAGCAGGTCTGTGAGGGGGACAAAATTGCCTAGGGAGCCTGAAGGCTTTGGAACTGCTCAGGGTGACAGAGTACTCACCATGATACTGGCTCACCCAACTGTCACCATTCCATCTGGTTGGATGTAGGATCAACACAGGGAACAGATCTCAGATCTGGATCTTGGAGGTGTGAGGAGACAAAGTGGGGTGGAAACCCAGGCTCCTAACCCCACTCTATCGGGCTTTGTCAGTGTGGGAACCAATGAATCCAGGAACTGCAGTGGGTGGCCCAGCTGACGGCCAGGTGCTTGCTACCTCTCCCTTCACTCAACAGCACCTGCTTGCTTGGTACTCGGCTGACTTCCTGTCCCTGGAAGAGCAGAGTGGCTGTGGGTATGGTGGGGGCAGGGCGGTCCCCTTCCTGTGCTTCAGGGAAAGCATAACCCCATGCCTTCTTGGCATCCTACCTCCTATTTCCTAAACTCTGTAAATCAGACCTGACCACCCAGAGAGTCTCTCCAGGGGCTTGTCCAGCAGCCTGAGCTACAGGTACTGGACTGACTGGGACTGGACAGAGAAAGGGCTCCAGGCCTGGTTGAGGAAAGTTGTGGGGAATTTCTCTGAGCTATCCAAGGTCACCCAGAGGCCTTCTGGAGCATTCTGCCTGTCTGCCAAGCTGACAGATACAGAAGGAAATGATGCTTGTGTAAATGTGTGTGTAGATGTGCCTGTGGGTGCCGGAGGACAACCTCAGATTTATTTCTCAGTTGGCTGTTTACCTATCCCTTATTTTTTTTTAAAAAAAAAAATTTATTTATTATATGTGTATAGGTGCTTTTCCTGAACATATGGCTGTGTACTGCTGCATGGCTGGTGTCCGTGAAGGCCAGAAATGGCCACTGGATCTCTGGAACTGGAGTTACAGACAGTTGTGAGCGGCCATGTGGGTGCTGGGATTCAAACCTGAGTCTTCCTGGAAGAGCAGCCACTGTTCTTAATTGCTAAGTCATCTCTCTAGCTTACCATAGCCTTTATTTGAGAAAAGGTCACCCCAGCACCGGGGACAAACCACACCTACCTCTTTATTTGCTTGATCAAGCAGGCCTTGGCTGCTGATGGTCACCTAAACTTTTCTCTTAGTGACATTCTGACAGAAGTATGACTCTGTCTGTTCCCTGTGTGCAACTCCTGGGTTTTTCCTCCCTCCTGCTTGCCTAAGGGAGCTCTGCAGAAGCTTACATCCCTGTGAGGGGTCATCTGAGGCTGCCATCTCCAGAGCTCCTCACCAGAGCAACACAGGAAGCATCCCTGTGGGGAGTGAGGCAATGTCTGAGCAGTTCCAGCCATGCCAGGCTGCAGATGTGTGCTCCTTCCAGCCACATGCCAGCCCGCTCCCTGCTGCTAGCCAGACTACCTGCCTGCCCCATCCCTTGACATCATTTCAGCTTGTCTTTGGTACCTAAGGCATCTGTAGTGGGGATAAGAACAAGAAGGGGGGGGGGGAGTAATTCACAAGTCTTCCAAAGAGATGTAAAAAATAGACACCATCTCTCCATGGTGCAGGAAGGAAGCAGGTATAGAGACAGTAGCTGAGACTGGCCTTCACTCACACCCTCCTCCAAAGTACTGGGATCCCCGGTGTGCCCTACAAAGCCTCTGTGTCTCTCCCCCACTCGCCTCCCCTGTGTTACCCTCATATGGAGATGAGTTCTCACTGTAATGAGTCCTCCAGGGTGGTCCTGAGCTCCTGGGCTCAAAGGATCATCTTACATCAGATAGGTGTCTATCACTGAGCCTGGCTTTTGTTTGTTTTAATCTTTTTGTTTATTTGAACACTTAGGAGAGTGTTCGTGTGTGTGTGTGTGTGTGTGTGTGTGTGTGTGTGTGTGTGTGTGTGTGTGTGTGTGTGTGTAGGTGCCATGGAGGCCAGAATAAAGTTTATAACTCCCTAGAATTGGAGTTAAGGATGGCTCACAAGCAGTGTGAGGAGTACAGGGCAGCAAGAGCTCTAAACTGCTGAGCTCTGGGTTTTTTGGTGGTTTTGTTTTGTATGCTTTTTAAGACAGGGTTTTCCTGTAGACCAGACTGGCCTTGAACTCAGGAAATCCCAACTGGAGACCCTACAGGACACCTCTTCTGGTTGTCTCCATGCCCATATGCACATTCATGGGTAGCCTGCAGGGTCTTTGCAGATGTGTAAAGATGGGGTTGCCTTTAGGTTGTCTTAAGCCAGGGGCTAGTGTCTAAGTGTTGGGGGGTAAGGCTGGAGAAATCGCTCAGTGGGCACTGTGCTTGCTACACAATGCCCTGTCTCAAAAACAAAGATTGATAGCTGGACCTGACAAGATGGCTCACCAGAGACAGGCACTTGCCACTGAGCCTGATGACCTGCACTTGATCCTCAGGGTTCATAGTGGAAGGGAGAAAACTGACTCCCCAAAATCCTCTGATCCCCACAAAAACACTATGACAAATATTTGCCCTCCCCCACACAAAAAATGAACAAGGATGACAATGGCATACCTACAGTAGATCTCCGGCCTCTGCCCTCACACACACAAGTGCACAGAGGCAGGGGGACTTAACACAGCCACCTCTGGGAGAAAGCCATGAGACTGGAGTAGTTGGTCTCTCTACAAGGCTAATGTGCAAGGACTTCCAATGGTCACCAGAAACTGGGCAGGGCAGACAGTAACCTCGTGCGCCATGTTGGGTTTTGGACTTCTGGCCTCGGGAATGGAAAAAGGAGTTTCTGTTGTCTTAAGCTGCGCAGTTGGTGGCACTTTATAACGGCAGCCCCAGGACACTGGGACCAGGACTACAAATGGTTCCAGTAAGGAAAACGGGAGGAAATGCATCAGGCCTCAAAGCAGGAGGACAAACAGGGAAGGAAGAAGGATGTTTCTGCAGCTTTTTCCTCTCCCTACAGACAGAAAATTGCCTCCCAAGCAGAGGCCACTTTCCTCCAAGACGGTGAGTGTTTAAACGCCAGGTGGCCAGGGACAGAAGGGTGTCGGGATCTGGCTGGGACTCTGGAAATGATGATCCTAAGCCTTCACCATTGTGTCTTCCACAGCACGGCCTGAGAAGGGGGTTTTGATGACAACCCCAAGATCATGCACCTTTTACAGTGGTGTGGGACACACTCAAATCCCATTTGCTTTTCTGCTCCCACAGTTTAGCCCTTGCCAGTTCAGGTCTCCTGTGTCATGGCCGGGACAAAGGCAGTCAGTCACACAGTGACACTCAAGCTGTGATGAAGGTACTAAAGCCAGTCTACTCAGCTTGGGGGTCCAGCTCCACCTGAGCTTGCCCTAGCAACCTTAGGCTGGTTATGCTGCCTCCACATTCCACAGTTTCCTCCACTGGGAACACGGGACAAGTGGCTAACACTTGTAATCCCAGTACTTAAGAGGCTGGGATGGGAGGATTTCAGAAAGCAAGGCCGTCATGATTTATGTAGGGAGCCCCCAGGCCAGCCAGGGGGTAAAATACAGACTCTGTCTCAAAACCAAACAGACAAGGAAGATGTGTTGGTTCACACTATAATCCCAGAATTTGGCAGGTAGAGACCAGAAGGACCAGGAGTCCAAGGCCAGCTTTGGCTCCCATAGTGAGTTCCTGACTGGATTGTGCTATATGACTCTCATAAAAAATAAATAAATAAATAAATAAGGACAAGGGGGCTGGAGAGATGGCTCAGAGGTTCAGAGCACTGACCTCTCTTCCAGAGGTCCCGAGTTCAATTCCCAGCAACCACATGGTGGCTCACAACCATCTGTAACGAGATCTGGTGCCCTTTTCTGGCCTGCAGGGACACATTCAGACAGTATACACTGTATGAATAATAAATAAACAAATCTTAAAAAAAAAAAATAAGGACAAATTGGTAGCATGTGCCTTTAATCCCAGAACCCTGGAGACGGAAGCAGAGGCAGGGGGTGATGTGGGAATGTCTTTGACCTCTGGCCGCCTGAGACCGAGAAACCACATTGTAACAAGGAGGAATCTCTGTGGGTTAGAGGTCAGCATGGTCTACACAGTAAGACCCTATCTCCAAAAAAAAAAAAAAAAAAAGTCTAACTCCTAGGGTATCTGGAGAGTTTAATTAGAGTTACTATGTTTTAAGTGCTAAGAATAGTGTTGGCTACATTAGAAGCACAGCTGCAAAAATGTTTGGAAAATAAACAAAGGAGGCTGGGTGGACAGAGTTAGGACCAAGGATGCTATGGCATGGTAACCTATCTTCTCCTTCCATGGACTAAGAGGAGACCATTTGATAATCTCCCAGAGTTCTCATCTGTTTCTAATACAATCTTCCAGAGACAGGAAACAGCACATCCAGACTGTGCAGACTGGTTCAGATCCTCCATGCTGCTTAAACTGAGGGATGTGTGTGTATGTGCGTGTGCATGTGCGTGCATGGAAGGCAGAGACCAACACCAGCGCCATCGTCAGCTGATATCTGCATTATCACATTATCATCTCTGCAACATTATCATTGTCACTGCCACCACTAGTTGAGACAGGGTCTCCTTATGTAGCCTTGGCTGGCTGGCTTCCACATTTTTTTTTTTTAACAGTGTCTCACTATGTTGCCCTGGCTCCTGAAACTTACTAATGTAAATCAGGCTGTCCTGGAACTCACAGAGATTTGCCTGCCTCTGCCTCCCAAGTTTTGGTATTATAGACATAGATCGTTACAACCAGCCCCCCTCCCTTTATTTTTTATTTATTTTTTATTTTTGAGAAAAAGTCTCTGACTCTGGAGCTCACTGATTTGATCACAATAGCCAATGAGCCTCGGGGATCCCCCACTGTCTGCCTCCCTATTTGCTGGGATTATATGTGTGTAGTGTTACGCCTGGCTGTTTACGTGTGTGTTGGAGATCTGAATGTGGTTCACACTTGCATGGTAAGCACATTACCAACTGAGCCATCTCACTCCAGAGATCCCTTTTTGATCCTGGTCTGAGCTGACTTTCTCCTCCTGGTGGAAAGCTTGGAGCCCTGCCAGAGCCTCTACCTTGAACTAGCCAGGATCTTGGGTTGACTGTCCTGCTCACAAAGGGAACTTAAGCCAGGGTGATTCACAACCACTCACTGCCCGTCAAAAGACCATGTACAGTGCACTGTCTGTCCATCATCTTTACACAGGATCTCAGAATGTGCTGAGCAATAGGGTGTATGCAGCAACATGTATACCCTTATGCCTTGCCTGGCCTCCGGGAACTTCTGTCATCCCTGGCCACTTCCCCATCTTTCTGCCGGGGGCCTGCAACCTCTGCCTGGCATCTGGCTCTCTGAATTGGCTGATGTCCAAGTAGTTTTCCTACCAGTCACAGAGTCTGGCCTGGTGACCCAAGGGCCTTGCTGTTTTTTTTACTCAAGACTGACAGCTTAGGCTCTATCCTGTGTTTTAGCTAGCACAGGGTCTCTTCCTGCAACAGGGGCATTCCAGCTGACCTAGTTCTTTCTCTCAGGCTGGAAAGGCCTGGGAGGTCTCATCTGGGCCCTGGCCAAACCTGTTCAGGGTCCTTGCTGAGTTGACAGTTAAACCCCAGTTCTATAGTGGCCTGAGGAGTGCAATGGAGGAACCCCATGCCGGTGACTTGCAGAGCTGTAGTTCAGGACCACTCACAGCTGTTCCCATCCCTGGGTGGTACTGACTAGGCAGTCATCCTGCCAGACCCCTTTGCCTACTTTAAGCAGGTGCCAAGAGATTCTGAAAGGATGATGAACAACCGGGGACCATACTTGGAAGCCAGCCAGCCTCTCTGCAGGACTGGCCAGCATCTCTCCTTCTCTCTCTTTACAGAAAGGAATTTAGAAGTCATTTCCCAAACCCCACCTTAGTCTTCAGAAAGGATAAGTTAGAGGGGCTTGGGGTGCCCTGGAAGTCCCAGATAGTGGGGGCCAGAGCTGTTGCTGGGAGTGGGTGTGTGTGGAGTCCTGGCCTGTTGGGAGCAGCTGAGGCCTCCCCAGTGACACCAGCTGAGAGTCCTTCATCCAAGGTCCAGGAAGGCAGGGTTTGCCCCTAAGGCTGACCAAGGCATCAGTAACAGCCAGCTGCACCCAGCCATCACCCGGAGTACCAAGTGAAACCCCTGGGTGGTGTGGATGGAGATTCTCCAGGCAAGTATGAGCTACTGTAGAAAAGTCTGGATTCTAAGTCAAATCACGAACTTGTCTGTGGTTGAAGACAGGTCCAACCTCAAGACCCTTCTAGAAAATGTGTTATTCTGCACTTATCTAGGAATGCGATAGCCTATTAGTGTTTGTCTGCCTGTCTTATTTGTCTCACCCTGCCACCAATACAGAAGGTTGAACCCAGAGCCTTGCTAATACTTGGCAGGCACTTTACCGCGGGATAATATCCCTAGACTTTTGTTTGTTCTTTTGAGACATGGTCTTGCTATGTAGCACCAGCTGACGTGGAACATGTAATCCTGCCTCAACCTCTCAAGTGCTAGAATTTACAGCTTAGTAAATTTGACCCTTTGAAGCCTGACTTGTTTATTTTTTTTAATCACTGTGCTGTGCTCCTGGCACTTAGATTATATGTGATCTGGTACGACATGGGTGCTGCTGTTGTACATGTGGGAGACTTGGGAAGAAGGGAAGTCTCCAGGGCTGTGGTTGTCAAGGGCAGTGACTGGGAGAACAGGATGCAGCTGTAGGATGTGCTTGTGCCTAGTGCCCAATGAGGAGGTCACCTTGTTGGGAAGACTTGTGTCTCAGTGCAGGCAAAGCAGGGAAGTGGCAAAGTTAAGACCAAGCTCTCTGCTGAACGCAGAGCCTGGAGGGTTTGGAAACTTGGCTCAGTAGCGGGTGCCAAAAGGAACCAGCATTGTGGATTCCATGAGCTGGGCTACATGTGAGCCATGACAAAAGCAGTATTTTTAGAAGATGAGTTCTGATGTAGATATGCCCTGTTGGGACATACCAAATTTCTCCAAGACGGCCCTGGGTGTCCCCTTTCTTGCCATTTCCCCTGTTCTTGTATCTAATGCCTGTTCTCCCCCAGACACGTGGAAAGAGCACCTGCTGACTGCCTCAGCTCAGTGTCCCTTTCTGGGAAGCCACTGTAGGTCACTTCCTTCTGGACACCCCAAGCTGTACCTTGTAAACCATTTTATTTTTATACCCATCCCCTTTTAGGGTACCTTCTCAGCTTTCAGTCTGGTTTCCCTTTCAGACTATGAGTCTGAAGTCAGGAAAATATCCTGTTGTCACTAAGTTCCCACATAGGGAGGGAAATCTATATTTAATTATTATTTGTCTGTGTGTGTGTGTGCATGCATGCACGAATCTTTGTCAATCTGAGGCTTTACTGCACCCTGAAGCTTAGAACCGCTGCAGCACCTTATCTCACAGCCTCTGAGTATCTGATGCACAAAGACTATTGTGAACAGTACTCCTGGCAGGTGTGCAGCACAGCAGTTTCCTGGAAGGCGGGCGGGTCCTTGTGGCTTTCATATGAACACCTTTAGTATTCTGTGTATGTTACAAAAGGTACACGTTTCTCAGGCTAGCGTGTAGCTCAGTTGGTAGATTCCTTGTCTACCATGTGTGAAGGCCTGGATTTAACCTCCAACATGTATAAAACTGGATGTAGTGGTATTTGCCCATAATCCTAACACTCAAGGCCATCCTTGGCTACATGTTGGAGGCCAGCCTGTGCTAACTGCATTGTGATGCTTTCCTTTTAAATCTGGGTATTTGGGGCCTGGAAAGAGGGTTCAATGGGCAAAGTGCTTACTTGCTGTAAGCATGGGAACTTGAACGAATTCAGATCCTCAGTGCCGTGTAAAAGCCAAGCGTGGTAGAATGTGTGCCTGTAACCCCAGCATGGGGAAGAGGAACCAGTCATAGTCCCATAGTTCACAGGGTAGCCAGTCTTACCAAATCGATCAGTTTCAGATGCAATGAAGAAATCTGTCTCAAAAAGAAGGTAGAAGGTCATGAAGCTGGTTCAGCAGGTAGAGGCAGCTGCTGCCAGGCCTGGTGACCTGTGTTCCATCACCCAGACCCACATGGTAGAAGGAGAGAATTGAATATTGCCCTTTGTCCTCTGACCTCCACATGGGTGCCATGGCATGCTCACACACATGTACACACAGGTTCATATGCACAAATGAATGTAATTTTTAAAAATATAAAGCTGAGTATGGTGGGGCAAGTACCAGACCAACAAGATCTATGCAGTGAGACTTGGGAAAAGGGGGGCATGAGACAGGGTTTCTCTATGTAATCCTGGCTGTCCTGGAACTTCAGAGATTCTCCTACCTCTGACTTCTGAGTGCTGAGATTAAAAGGGTACACTACCACAGTGGCATCTATATAAAATTGTGGTGTTTCTAGGGCCAATGAGATGACTTAGCCAAGTCTGACGACCTGAATTCTATCCAGGCCCCATATGTAGCAGAAAAAAACTGATCTCTGAAAGCTGTCCCCTGACCTCCACAGGCTCACTGTGGTACAAATATACATGTGTAAGATCGGAGTCTTCCTAAAGCTGGCTTGCATGAGTTGTTGCAAACGACAGAAGTTATTGTCCATACTTTGTGCATCCTTTGTGAAGCCTGGCTTCCCTTTGGAAAAGCCTGGGGTCTCAGCTTCTCTCTGCAAGCTGCCTTCCAGGCTGCAGCAATTGCTTAAGTCCGTGCTGTAATCCAGAGAGTGCAGGAGTGGGAAGTCCAGAGTTCTCCCTGCTTCTGGGAACAGCCCCCATCCCCCCCCCCCCCAGCCTAGCTTCCACAGGCAGTCCTCATGAGAGTGGGTCAGGCTCACCCGAGGATTTCACAAACGCCTGGCCTGTTCCCAGCACAGCTGGGAGGGCTCAGCGCTAAGGAGTATCCTCCTCCACTGCTGTCCTTGGGCCCAGGGCCTCTGGGTCTGGAGCCTGGGGACTGAAAAAGGGCTGTGCCTGTCCAGGCTTGCCACAGCTGTGGTGAGCTCCAGGCCTTCCCTCCCCGCTTCACTTTCCAGCCTGAGCTTAGTCAAGGTGCTAGAAGGAAATTCCCTTTCCAGGAAGAGCGGAAACATAGGCTTGCCTTTCCCAAAGTGAGCAGCAGGTGGGTCACCCAGGAGGACCTGGGATTCTCGGACTCCAGGCCTCCCTTCTGTATGTGATTCACAAGAGCTGCGGTTTAGAGTCCAGGAATCAGGCAATTTTTTCCTACACCCCCTGGGGACTAGTCATGGTTCTCTTCGTCTTTAGGAGGTCTGGGAGGCATTGGGAGACTCTAGGCAGACTATAAGGGGGTTCAGATAGTTTCAGGATCCTGGAAGGATTGTCCTGGATTTAGGGTCTGTTTCTCCATTAGAACACATGGATATATTCTGACTGAAGAGTCAGGGCCTTTGCCCATGTGTCAGGCTTTGGGGGTTAATCAAGCCAGTGGCTTTTCATGGCAGAGTTGTGGATATGTAGTGAACACTTGATCTGATAGCGCCTAGGCAGTCCTTAGTTATTTAATTTACATGCTTAGTAGTTTATTGTTGTCTTTCTCCCACACAAACTTAACTCCTGGGAAGCAATGGGGAGCCAAACCCCAACAAGCCTCATCTTGTTGAACTCAAACTCCCCCGGACCTAGAACATTCTCTGAGACACGGGATGCGTTGGGCAGATATTTGCTGAGTGGACAAATGAGTGAGTGGGAAAGAGAGGGAGCAGCGGGGCTCCCTAGATGGACGGGGAGGGCAAGCTTTGCTCCATTAGCCTAGAAGATGTTCTCAGCTCGGCAGGGACTTTAAACATGAACCATCCTAAGCCCGGAGGAAAGTCAGGGCTTTCTGTGTCGCCTCCCGGGGGTCAGTAACCCTTGTGACCAATGACGGGCTCTCCCCCCCCATACACACACCCAGGGAGGTGCGCCGGGCCACCTCCCAGCCGAGTTTCCTGGCACTAGGCTGAGAATAAACAGCGCTTTGCGCCCGTAATTCTGTTGCCATGGCGACGGCGCTGTGCGAGAGGGGGCGTGTCAGGGGCGTGGCTTTTGTGGAGTGGGCGTGTTGGGAGCGGGGCCTGAAAGGACCGCCCTCCCTGCGCTCAGCGCGGACATTCTTTGCATAGCTGCTCCTGGTGGCCGGGAAGTGACTCTTCCTGGCAGAGGACTGCATACAGCATAGAGACAGGAGGACGGGTGGGGCGCATAAAGGGGTTCTGATGGGGCCCTGCCCACCCTGGACCTCGATGGCATACCTCACGTCCCCGTGCATGATGCCCCTTACCATTACCCTGCCAGGGTTCTTGGGGGCCTAGTCCTTCACCCCGCTGTGTCTCTACGGGCTGCCTTGCTTCTCAGTACCCCTGCGGTCCCCCCTTCCTCACTGGTATCTTTACTCATTCGGTAGGCTAGGACACTTCGTGGGGGCTTATTTTCCATCGCCAGTTCCCTGTCTGTGGCCTCCCTCCCTCCTTCCCCACAAGCAGGCCTTGGATTTCCCATTTCTGGCCCAAGTCTTCAGGAGGCCAACCCGAAGCATCACCAGCAGGGAGAGTAGGCCTCTCGGGTGAATTCTTGTAGTCTTAGAAGCAGGGTACAGAGGTAGACAGGAGCCTCCCTTCTTTCTGTGGCTCAAACTCCAAGGAGTTGCCCTACTCCCTGAAAGCCCTTTGTGGAACATTTTGGAGTCAAAGAGCACCCCTCTTCTGGCAACCACAACCCAGATCCCCCCACTAGGTCTTTGAGAGGAAAGTTTTACCCCAAAAGGACTGAGCCACAGAAGGATTGCGTAAAGGAAACTGGAGAATGAGGGAAGAAAGGAAAGCGGCATGGTCAGGCAGAAATGGAGAGTTACTGTGGCCACTTGCTCGTTGCATGGATGTAAGTTGTTCTCCTTCTCAGAACCTCCTTTTCCTCTCACATACCAGTCCCCAGGCTGTGCTCTGAGCTGGAGACAGTGAAGGCTCTGGGTGGGTAATGGGTTGCAGACAGGGAAAACAAACCCCTTCTTAGTTCTGAGTCTCCCCAAAGTAAACTGAGCCTCTCCAGGAGGTAGGCAAGCCATAGGACCCATGTCCTATGAACATGGACATGTGGCTAAACAGTCACCTTCTGGGTCAAGGACAGGGCCAACTGCTTGGCCAGATTTCCTGCTTTCATGGAGGCTGTAATTTCCACAAATGTGGCCCTCTGCAGCAGTGGAAGATCCTGGGAACTCTAGGGGAGTGTGAACCTGCCTTAGCCTGCAGTCCTGGTTCCAAAGCCACAGTCCCTCTAGTGGGGGGTCTGGCATGCTGTCTACATTGGTCTCATGCCTGGTCAGGCCCTTATCTCTTTAGATCATTTCCACCCGAGGCCCAGAAAACTGGAAAGAAAAGAGCCTTGTTTATTCTTCCAGTTGCCTTTCAAGCACTTGACTCTTGGAGCAGCTGCTTATCAGGTGCTGTGGGACCAAAGGAAGTTCTGGCATCTCTCAGGCTCTTGACTGTCCGACAGGGAGACTGATACTCTTCTCAAAGCTCTTCAGGTCTGGGTATCAGAAGGAAAAATATCATACAAATGGTGTTTGGTTTCTTAGCAGAAACTTTACTGCTGAATACACATGTATGTGTGTTTGTGTGTGTGTGTGTGAGAGAGAGAGAGAGAGAGAGGGAGAGGGAGAGGGAGAGGGAGAGGGAGAGGGAGAGGGAGAGAGAGAGAGAGAGAGAGAGAGAGAGAGAGAGAGAGAGAGAGAGAGAGCACTTAGCTTTTTAGAAGACAATGTGGAAAATCAAATCCTCCTCAGAACCAGTCCTTTGTTGTTCCCACATTCCTGGGTGCTGTGTCCTTGGCAGGTTGCTTAATTTCCCTGAACCCGCGTCTGCCCCAATGGATAAATATTTACGCTTCACCTCTCTAGGCACCAGAAATGACGGAATTCAAGTTGTGCTGAGTCTTGCTCTCACAGAAGCACAACTGTGTCTCATGGGCGTGCCTGAGACTCAGCCTTTTTAGTACCCAGATGTAGAACTAAAGAATAGATGATGTTTTCCAGGAGCCTAGCTGATGCTTCATGGCCCAGGTTTGAGAATACAAGATGGGGGGAGCATCTCCGGAAGCTGTTAACACCTGTCCTAGGGCCCTACCTGCTTTCCAGCCTTGTATAGAGACCACATTTCCCCCTACACGATGTGACTGTCACCATCAGGACCCCACATCTAGGCTTTCTGGGAACACCTCCCTGCCAAGCAGCCCAGCCAGAGAGCTCTAAAAGCTGGGAACCTCTAACAGCCTTTGACCACAGCGCAGCCTGCTCCCAGCAGGGCCTGTGAAGGCATCACTTCCTTCACAAACTTGCTTTGCATATTCTGGTCAGAGCTGAATCAGACTGGCAGGAATTAACCAATCTAGGTGGCTGCCATAGCATGCCAGTGACACAGGAGCCTTGCCGGGTTTTTCTGATTCTACCTCAGAGCTGTGGGCGGGGACCCAAGAGGCACAGCCAACCTCCCTCCCCCCCATCCCATCGTGAGCAGAAATCAGGGAAAGATGGCTTGAGTCATTTTTCATTAAAAAATAGTGCTCTTTATTATAAATTACTGAAATGTTTCTTTTCTGAGTATAAATATAAATATATGTGCAAAGTCTGAGTTGAACTGGGATTTGGTTGAGTTTTTCAAGCATCTTCAAACAGCCTCGAAGGCCTGAATGGGGAGAGGGGCGGACTGGAGGTGGATCTTTATAAAAGTGATTGAGGCAAATTGTAAACATTATTCAAAACAACAGAGAGAAAAAGCCACCCCAACACACAGCTGCCCCACCCAGCCCCATACCTGACTCAGAAAACTTTTCTGTTTCTCCCCAAAACAAGACCAGTTCCAGGTAATTCCCTGGTTGCTGCATTCCTGTGAGTGGCCAGCCACTGTTGAGTGAGTGGCAGATGAAGGTTTCTCCATCACCTCCTGCCTCCCACAACCCCAGGTGAGAAGGGAGTGCTGGGCAGGGACTGGAGGGACCTGGAACCCGCTGATTCCACCCACCAAGAGGTGCCTAGGACTGGCCAATTCCTTCCCACTGATCACTCAGGAGTCTCCTGCGTGACAGGGTCCCCTCTTGGCAGCTACTGGGTGAATCTCTCTTCTGTTTGCTGTGTTTAGCTCCTCATGTGCCAATCCCTATCCATGGGACAGAGGGCATTTAAGGCAAGTCTCCTAGCCTGACATAGGAGAAACAAAGGGAAACCTGGTCTCCAACACGGCTCATCTGTTCACCTGCCTCCTTCTGGTGTTGGGAAAGGTGGCCAACTAACCAGCCCCCATCCATGTCCACATGACATTGACTCTTTACACCGGGGAGGATTCTGGGAGGTTTCATTAGCTGCCCCAAAGAAAAGGAGCCTGGCACCAGAATGGCTCTCTTCAGGCCACCCCTTGCCTCTCTCCCTAGAGCCTGGAGCCATGAAGTGGTCATTTCTTTGGCCAGCCAGAAGCCCTTCACACATCCTCCTTCTCTTTTTTTTTTTGCGCCCGCTCAGGATTAAACCAAATCAGAGCGCAAACAAGTTCCGTGGGAAAGTTTGAAGATTCCCCTGCAATCCTCATCAGTTCAACGCTCCGAGGCGTCCTCCCCACCACGCTCCCTTCCCTTGGGAAGCAAAGGGGGTGTGGGAGAGGAGAGAGAGTCCACTGGTCAATGCTGTTGTCCCACCGGGCCAGCTGGCTCCTCTTGAGAAGCTAGAGCCAGGGGAGGGAAAGCAGGTGGCAACTCCCCCTCCCTTCAGACACATTCCAGGTCCTGCCTGCCCCCACTCTGCAAAGCGGAGGGCCTGAGGAGAAGAAGCCTACCTGCCCCTGGCTCACTGGGAGCTACCGACCACTGGGGCTGGATTTTTGTGCTTGCGCCATGTGCCGCGGAGGAGAGGCGACCGACCCAGCCCTCCACCCCCACCTTCTGACCCCTTTGCTCTTTAAAGTGGAGCATCGTACTGGTCCAGGAACTCCCGAATGGGTCCAGGCAGCTGGGTCACTTTCTCATAGGAGTCCAGGTGGCCATTGACGGTCTTCCTGCAGAGATGCTGGAGAGTGGCCACGTTAGAGGAGAGAGGTCGGCTCAGTACCAGCGGAATCTTT
This sequence comes from Phyllotis vaccarum, assembly GCA_033318265.1. Classification (NCBI taxonomy): domain Eukaryota; kingdom Metazoa; phylum Chordata; class Mammalia; order Rodentia; family Cricetidae; genus Phyllotis; species Phyllotis vaccarum. Next base: position 4,121,094 of record JARWLC010000008.1, on the reverse strand, counting down.
TCGCCCCCAGAATAGATATAGTAAGCTCTCTTGGGGGTACTCCCGGCCAGCGCTTGGGCATGTGGCTGCTCGGGCACCTCAGAGGAGGGTTCCGTGGGTGGCAAAGAGAAGGAGGGGGTGCCCGGGGGCGGCATGTAGTGGTGCACCAGCTTGAGTACACAGTCGAAACGGGGCACTGGCTGCGTGCTCCGGGGGTCACTCTGCAACGAAAAGCTGCCCCCCTCGCACTGGATGCGTAGGTTCTTGGTCCCTGACTGGGTCTTGACGCTCAGCGTGAAGAAGTGGCGCTGGTCCGAGCTGTCGCGGATAAGGAAGGTGCCCGCGGGCTCGGCGCTGAGCAGCAGGTTCGCCTCGCCGCCGGTCACGGCGCTCCAATAGAATCCGCTCTCCTGCAGCTTGCGCACGGCATTCACCACCAGCTGGTACTCGCTCTTGGAGCTGAAGGTCTTGAGGCGCAGGCTGGTGTCCAGGGGGCGGCTCATCCCGGCGGCGGGAAACTTGCTGTGGGTGACCATGGCGCACGGAGCCAGCGTGGATCGGCGCGGCGGTGGCTGCAGCTGCTTCGCGGCCTCCGCACAACGGCCGCTACCGCATCCCGGGGAGCTGCGGAGAGGAAAGCGCCCGACGCGTGAGTGCCCGGAACCCTCCAGTGTGCCCGGCCCTCCAGCCTCCTCCGTGTGCCCGGGGCACCCGGTTGCCCCGCAGAAGGCCGTGTCTTGGACCCAGCCACCTCGCGGAGCTGTCCCGGCCTCGGTCCCTGCCGGCTAACCCCAGACAGTCCCTTCCCTTCCCCAGAGCGCCCTGGAAGAACACCCGGGAGAAACTCGCGAGTGGAAGTTGGGTCTCCAGGAGCACCGCCAGGATGGGGAGCGAGACAAGAGCCCTAGGGACGCTCAGGGCGCCGCTCAGTCCGGTGCCCTCAGTGGCGAGGACGAAAAGGGGGGTGACAAACCCGAGATATGTGGGAGAGGGGACTGGAGAAGCCCAAGGTCCCCAGCCCGAGTATTACGGGAACCCGAGATCTTCGCCTCTCATCCGCTCTGCCCCCTACCTCGTCCCCTCCCTACCGGGAATGACCCGGGAAGGGGAGGAGAAACCGGGAAAAGCTCCCGAGCTGGATCGAGGCCCCCACCCTTACCCACACCGCGCCCCTCCTTCCTACCTAGTCCCGAAGCGAAGTCTCGGGCCTCGGGGCTGCGCTTCCTACGGTCCCCAAGGCGAGGCGGCGGCCAGCGGTGGCCCGCGCTGCGCCCAGATGTTGGCGGTCGTGAAGTCCACAAAGGGGCTCCCCGTGAGTGCGTCCCCGTTGGCTTTGCTGCCCCCGAGGCCGATCGGGCGCGCCCCTGGGATGGATCAGGCAAAGGAGCCGGGCAAGGGGCTATGCCAGAGAGCTGGGCCGGGCAGGGGGCGTCCGGGAGTCCGGAGAGGCAGCAGCGATGAGAGCTGGAGAGAGCCGAGGAGTCCGAATTAGAGCCGCCGCCGAGGCCGCGCGCGCGGGTATTTACGCGGCCAGCATGCCCCGCCCCTCGATTCCTGGAACTGCCCGGCCGGTCTTCTTGTAATGTTTAGTCACTACTCTGCACTGAAAGGCTGTGCGCGGAGGGCGAGGGAGGGGCCGCGGGCAGCCGAGGGCGGGCCTGGAGCTGGGGCCTCCAGGACCCGCCGAGACTCACCGAGAGGGAGACAAAGCGCGGCGAGAGCCTGCCCGACCGGCGGGCGCGGCGCCAGCCGTGGCCGAGCGTTCCTGGCAGCGGCCCCTCCCCCGCGCGCTCCGCCCCCAACTTCTCATTCACACTTTCCCCCCCTACCCCACCCCCTCCCTTCTAAGAAGGCTGGTTTCTGGCAGAGGCGGGGGCGCCGCGATGGGAGCGCGCGGGCAGTTCTAGGAGGAGGCCGGCCCGGAGAAGCTCCCGGCACCCCTTCCCTTTTTCTTGGACCCCGCGTAGGGGACCTTCCCCTCGCTCCCACCCAGGGCCACTCCTGAGGTCCCCATTCACAGTTCCAAGCAGCCCGTGCCAGCCTAAAGGGAGGTAGGGCCATTCCGCAGTCAGCTCGCTTGGGGACCTAGGAAGTGAGGGTGGGAGATGGGCGCGCGACAGTTACCTGTGGACAGACCCAAAAGATGATGCTGGGAGGTCCAGAAGTGGAGGATTCGAGGTAGCTACCAGGCCTAGGCTCACCGGCCCACTGCGGGGGTTCTTTGGTGACAGACGTGGGTGCTGGGGCCCTTTTCGGGGGGTAGGTGGAGGAAGCCGCTAACTACCACCCTATCACTCATCTGGGTCTCCCAACCTGCGTGGAGAGCTGGTTGGCCCAGGTGCTCTGGGCACCTCGGGGGAGCTGGTGGGAGGGAACCGTGCCCCCCCCATCTCGCACCCGAGTCCGCTAGAGGGCGCACTTGAGTCTTGTAGGCGAGCAGAGTTTTGCTGTGTTTCCCAGGCCCTGGATGATGGTTTTGGGACTTCTTTTACAAAACAGAGGTGGGCAGTCTGGAAAAAAAGAGGTCCACCTTCCAGGCCAGATTCAAACTTGGGAATAAATGCCGAATAGGCAGAATGTCCACAGAGCAGTTGTTATGGGTTCAGCCCACTGCTAGGTGGCCACTGAGGTGTTAGGACTCCCCTCCCCCCTTGACTTCAAGTGTTAGGGTGTCTACACTTTTGCGGGGAAGGGAAGGTATTGGTTGGTAAGAGCAAGTAATTGAGGTGAAAGGTTGACTTGCTCCTGGTCATGTGAGTACCTATGAAGGCCTCGTGGCAAGTTTTGCAACAGGCAACAGGATGCTGGAGCCACCTGAGAACCAGCTAAACGACACAGTGGCTGCTTTCTCTCCACACCCCCCCTTAGGTACCGCAGGCCTCACATAATACTGAGGAGGACTTGCTGACTACACAAGGCAGTTTGGGCCTGAAGGGGGGCTGCCTGCTTCCTTTCCAGTGGAATTGGTAGGTGCCTAAGTATCTTCGCCCATTGTGTCCTATGTGCTGCTTTCTGATGCTGGTTAGAGACTCTGGCAGGTGCACAGCCTCTCTGGGCTCAGTCACTGTCAAATAGGAACGTAGGAACGGGCGTGGTGATGCACCCCCAGCAATGCCGGTACTCATTTAAAATATTTCACAGATGTGTTTGACTGACCAGACATTGTTCACACGTGGAGATATCTTGTGAGAGCTGGTTCTTGTCTTTAAGACACTTGCTGGCTCCGGGAATGGATTCTCCCTTTCTCTGTGGACAACCCTTCCTTCATTTCATCCAGGGTGTGTCGCACAGCTGCTGCCTTGACCATATGCGTCTAGTCTGAGGGCAGTGAAGGACAGGGAGAAGACTCTTAGGAACCGACCTGGAGTTAATGGATGGAAAAGTGCTTTGTGAATTACAATGTACTGACATAAGTTCATTCAACCAATTCCTCAAACCCTCAATGTGTGCCTGATTCTCTGGGGCCTGGAGTGAGAAGGCAGGGCTGCTGGGCAAATACCAGGAGAAAGGACTAGTCATGTGACCCAGTGGGACACCGTGATGATTCCTGAGGTGGGCTAAGAGGGAAATAAAGAGGCCAGAGAACTGGTTTACGCACATGCTGCACTTCTAAAAGACCAGATTGGTCCCCAGCTCCCATGTAGAATGGATCAGAAGTACCTGACCTTCATAGGAACCTGAAGGCATGTGCACATGCCACCCCCCCTACACACATATAATTAAAGTAAAATAAATCTGGGCCTTGCATGATGGTGGTCGTGCACGCCTTTAATCCCAGAGTCTGGAAGCAGAAACAGGCTGATCTCTATGAGTTCAAGGTTAGCCTTGTCAACATAGAGCTCCAGGCCACTCAACAACATAGACATTGACTATGATTAATAAATAAATAAAATAAATAAATAAATAAAATAAATAACTGAATCTGAGAGAGGGAATGTGGGGGGCAGTGCTGGAGTTTGGGGAATCCTAGCCTGGGTGGAGAGACTTATTTTTCTGAACAAGTTCAAACAGGAGGGGTTGCTGTAGAGAACCTTCCCTCTGCAGGGCCAGCAGGAGATTCTACTCAGAGTAGAGAGCAAATGTAGGGCTGTTTGAAGAGGAGAGGTGGGACGGGAACTGTAGGCAAGCCTCTGCTCTCCCAGTGTAGCTACTGTGGCTAGAGAAGGCCAGGGCAGCAGGTGGGTGCCATGCCTGGTCTTAGGAACACATGCTGCTCCCTGGCTCCATTGCACAGTAACTGGGTGACATCACCAGTTCTGCACCCACCCTTTCCTTTTCCCTCCCGAGTTTCTTTGTGAGAATTAGGGTGCTTAGGACAGGATGGTTTCAGATGTGGCTCTGCCGATAAAAGTTCTTACTGTTGAGTCCCAAACCGTGAGCCAAACTGGCTGAGGTCACTAACGATGACCCAGCATAAAGGAAGCCCTAGGCTTCATCCCTAGCTCCCACCTCCTATCCCCCAAGCAGGGTTTCTTTGTTTGGTCCTAGCTGTCCTGGAACTCATTCTGTAGATAGGACCTGCCCCTCCCTCCCTCCCTCCCTCCCTCCCTCCCTCCCTCCCTCCCTCCCTCCCTCCCTCCCTCGTGAGCGCTGGCATCAAAGGTGTGCACCACCACACCTGGATCAACTGCTTTAAATATTGAGGATTCTTTCCAGATTTAGTAGAGATGCCTTGAGATGGATTTTAGTTGGCCAGGACTTTCAAATTAGCTTGCAGGGGGGTGGGGGGTGGGGATAAACACTGAAATAAGATCCAGCAGCAAAAACCCAGGACAAAGAAAATTCCTTACATTTATGGGCTCTGAGGATAATAGGCTCTGAGTTTAGACAGGAAGGGCTCTGAGTTTAGCGGCCTAGTGAAAATCCTAGATAGGGCCTCAGATCATAATTTAGGAAGCTAATCCTATCATTCCACTCTGTTTAGGAATGCTATATGCTTTGGAAGTTTAGGGTACATTTTAAATAGAATATAAGGTCTGGCTGATCTCTTCAAGGACACCCTCTAGAATCTAACAGTAGTTGGAACTCAGACTCTGAGTCTGTAACCCTTGAAATCAAAAGATGGAGAACCAGAGATTCAAGGTCATCCTAAACTACCTATGGAATTTGAGGCCAGCCTAAGCTATTTGAGATCCTGTCTCAAACAAAACAAAGAAAAAAACACACCCCTAGGGGCTGGAGAGGTAACTCAACGGTTAAGGGCACTGATTGCTCTTGCAGAGGATCCAGGTTCAGTTCCCAGCATCTACATAACAGCTAACCAGGGTCTCTAACTCCAATGAAATCTAAGAGCTCATACCCTCTTTTGTTTTATACAACTACTAGGTATGCATGAGGTACATATAAATGCACCCAGGGAAAATAGCCACCCACACAAAATAAAGATATGCAGGATGAACAACAACTTATAACCCTGTGTCAAGGTGAAGTTAAATATCTCCTTCCCAGCTACCCTCTGTCAGAATGGTATCGCTGGAGGGGATGATGAACTTTATACTGTCCCTGAGAAGTGCACGGCCACAGACATAGTAGCTGCTGATGCTCTAGGTGAAGTGTGAAAGGGTTGTCTGATCTGAATTAGTGGTGGGAACAAAGTCTAAAGTAGGTGTCTTGACCCAGGACAGACTGTGCTTGCTGTCCAGTCTGAGCATTCTTGTTCTAGACCAAGAAGAACTGAAGAGAGGACGCAGAAATGTGTTTGGGATAAATTTGTGGATTCCAATCTCTCTCTAACAAGGATAATGTCTAGCAATATATTTCTAGAAAGCTCTTAAACAAGCCCAGGACCAAATCACCCAAGATTCAGCACCACAGTATTCTGTGACCAAATCACCAACATAATGCTCTGAAGAAACAATACACCAAGAAGAAAAGGAGGAGGCTGCAGAATATGATAAACTTTGGCCAAGAGAAAGAAGGAAGCCAAAGGAAAACCCCAGGAATGGATTGCTAAGAGACAGACATAGGCTGTCCTTGCTGTGAAATTCTGCTTTGAAGTCTGAGTTCGGTCAAAAACAAGTCTTTAAGAGGGACAAATAAATCACAAAGACTGGAAAAGAAAAGCAAACCCCCAAATAAGTGAACGAAACCTCCCCAGTGGAGTATTGGAGCTCATTAACTTTGTCCTAGTCACTGTCTACCTGCAGATGCTTCAACTCTGTCCCCTTCCCATGCACCCCAAACTACCTTTCCCAGGTTGGTTGGTTTGTACTTTCTCTTTACAATTAAGCATCGAAACTTGGAGAATCTTGAGGGAAGATGTTGTATTTATTTTTCTTTTTTTGTGTGTATTTTGAATTTTGTTGCTTTTGTTTTTCAAGACAGTTTCTCTGAGTAGCCCTGGCTGTCTTGGAACTCTTTCTGTAGACCAGGCTGGCCTCAAACTCAGAGATCTGTCTGCCTCTGCCTCCTGAGTGCTGGGATTAAAGGCATGTGCCACCACTGACTGGCAGGAAATTTTTATTGTTTTAAAATTTTGCCTATATGTGTATGCCTATGTGTGGGTGTATGCACAGAGGCAAGAGTCACTGTGAGTAGCAATGACTCTTAGCCACTGAACCCTGAGTTCATTTCCTTTGGGAACCTGGAGCCTGGTGCATAGAAAGTCCTCAGTGAGCCTAAGGGCCACCATGTATGGATTTCTATTTTCCATGTGTTTTAGATGTCACAACTAGCATCCTTCCAAATTGTTGGTTTCTGCGTTGGATGGTGTGGGTTCTGGGAAGTCCCATGGCTGTTTACTGTCGATTATTAGACTGCTAATCTGAAGATAAACAGCCTGGAAAAGTAGGAGGGGATACTTGGTTAATGCAGGGCATGTTTCCAGAGATCTGCTCTAAGACAAGGACTTGAACTGAGAGATGACAGGCCAAGGACAGAGCTGAAACCCTGTCTGTATCTTCTCTTATCTGCTGTGTAGGGGAAAAGACCCAGTTATCTTGGTCTGGTCCCTTTGCTCCACCTAGCTTTTTCCCCCCTGGTCTAAGAGGCCACCACCTTCTAATCTCTCCTGTTGCAGAACTTGGATGCATTCAGAATCTCATTTCCAGGCAAAGGTGCAGGGTCATAAAGATAATAAAGATAAGCATTTGCAGTGGAGAGGGAGATCCCGTGGTTTCAGCGGCCAGACTCTAGCAAAGCGACATCTGCTGAGATCATCCTCTGAGCCAAGATAGGAAGGAATGCTGGCGTCTAGGCAGGCAGGAAGCAATGGTGAGGTTTCGTGGCCCTAGATGCCATACTTACCCTGGGTACCGATGCTAAGATGGCCGTTCTTAATGACCAGTCTGCAGCCAACGGGTTGGGAGTCTTGCCTGATACCATGGATTTACTACAATCAAGTCCAAAGCTTTTGGAGGTTGTTTATGTGTGACCATAGATCCTTGACCATTGTTTGGCAATTCCATGCTAGCTTATCACCTAGTCCTGGTAATAGAAATCAGGTATCAAGATGCTCTGAAACTGAGTCTAGTCTGAGGCAGGAGCCTGCTTTTCTGTTGCTCCTCTTGGGTCAACCTGGAAAAAGATGTGGGGAGCCTGCCCCTCTTCTGCCCCCTGAAGCTACAGCGAGGCTTCCCCAGAGCCCAGGCCTGCCAATGGGTGCACCTCTCAGCTGCAACCTAAATTCTCTCTGCCCTCCAGGACTGCCTAAGGAGCTGGAGGGAAGGCTGGGATGAGCCTGTCCCAAATAACTTCCCTCATTCAAGAAGGCCTCAGGGGTCACATAGATCAAGTTGACCCCATTTCTTCCTTTCTGGATGCTAACAATCTCTAGGGTGGAGGGAGTCTAGGACAATGGCCCGTGGCCGGGAAGCAGCATTCCATCAAGCCAGCCTTTGTTGCACGCAGGAGGGGCCTCAAGCTAAAGTAAAGTTTGCGGGTCGGATGTCTATGGGGCGGCAGCTAGAGTCCTTTCAAGCTTGACATTCCAGGCCCAGCCGGCCTCTAGCGTTTCCCAGAAAACTCAGAGAGGAAGAAAAAGAAAACACTTCAGCAACCCACCACACACTCACTCAATCCTCCCTCCTCAGATTCCTGGTGCCCTCCAGGGACTGGATCCGCCTGAGCGGCAGGACCCCTGCCCTGGGGGCCATTCCTCCGCCCACAGAGAGCTTGGGGGGTGGGTAATGGGTATGTGTGGGTTGGGTGCTGGAGGAGGGTGCAGAGAGAATGGGGTGCCAGAAGATGTTTCTTCCCGCCTATTACAAAGGTTCTGAGTTGGGGGTAGAAGATGAGAGATGTCAGCTTCCAGGCATTTACCCTGCCACCCCACCCTCCAAACCAACACACGCTGCTCTGTCCCGGGATGCGGCTGCTTAAAGTGTCACAAGTACCAACAAAGGCCAAGCTGGCGCTGGGCAGGGGAACAGACTGCAGGATAGCTGGGCAGTTCTGGGAAGCCAGGCTGCGGTGAGCCATCTGGGTTTCGATGCAAATGAGGCCTGGCCACAGAGCAGAAGTGGTTGTACCCGGAGAGGCCGGCCAGCCAGGGAGGAGTGATGAGCTAAAACAGACCGGGAATCACCTCCAAGGGAAGTCGGGGCTGGAGGGGTACCTTCAGCTCTGAGCATTGCAAGGCTGGGACCCTGGCACTAGGGACAGATGCACCAGGGCGCACTGTAACATCTGCCTCACCTGTAGGTGGATCTCATGTATCCTCAGGAGTATGCACTTGGTAGGCCCCTTGCCTCCTAAGGTCTCAGGCTTCATGGTGAACAAGTGAGTCAGGTAGAGAGGGTGGGGCTCTCTAAGAACTGGCCTTGAGGTAGCTTCCCCACATCATATGGGTGTTGTTTAGAGGTTTTAAAATATATTTATTTGTATATATGCATAAGTGTCTGTGTTGGAATTTGCATATGAGGGCAAGTGAGGAGAAGGCTTTGGATTCCCCTGGAACTGGACATTGTGTTGTGAGGCAGCTGGTATGGAACCCAGGTCGTCTGGAAGAGCAATGTAAACTCTTAACCCCTGAGCCCTTTTTCTAGCCTCCTTGGAGTAATTTTGAGCTCTTACAAACTTTCCTAGGCTGGCTTAAACTCAGAGATCCTCTTGTCTCTGCCTCTGAGTGTTGGCATTAAAGGCGGGCACCACCACCATACTAATTCTTTGTATTTATTTATATGTGAGTGAGCACATGGGACAGTCAGAGGACAACCCATTTGATCTGTTTTCTCCTCTTTTGTGGACCCTGGGAACCAGAATTCAGGTTGCAGGTTGTGCCTATCTATCCCAGCACCACCATTATTAAAGACAGGTTTTCAATCCCAAACTATCTTTGAATGTAACCAAGGATAACCTTGACATTTTGGTTTTCCCCTCTTCCCTCCGAAGTATCAGGATAAACAGGCATCTGGTGCAACTGGTTTATGCAGTGCTGGGAATTGAACTCAGGATGTTGTGGCTGCTGGGCTAGCACTCTACCAACTGAGCTACATCCTCACCCACTGTGTATTGTTTGGAGTTTCATGTTCTTTCCTTTCTTAATTTTTATTGTCCTTTTTATTTTTCTTTATTCTTTTTATTTATATTTATTTCGAGACCATCTCTCACTTTGTAGGCTTGGCTGGAACTCACTCCGTAGATCTGCCAGCCTTGACTCCCCTAGCATTGGGATTAAAGGCGTTTACCACTGTTCCTGGTTTTATAATTATTTCTTGCCTCTTATTTCACACTTATTTTACAAAACCATCCATTTATTCCTTAAGTGGGTGTGGGTCAGGGATTGAACTGGCTTCAGTAACTCATTGGTCTGGGTCTGGGTTCTTTCTGTTAGGATAAGATTCTTCCACAGTTGGTATCTGGATTGGTTCATTTTGACTGTACTAAGTACCATGAAAACATCATAAGCACGGCCTGGTGACTCAGGTCTGTCATCACCACTACTGGGGAGCCTGAGGCATGAGGATTGAAGTTCAAGGCCTGTTTGAGAGCCTGTCAGAAATGAAAAGTGAAGAGAAGGCTCGTGTGTGTGTGTGTGTGTGTGTGTGTGTGTGTGTGTGTGTGTGTGTGTGTGTGTTCTAACAGGCAGAAGGCTCTAGAATCAATACGTTGTGAAAAAAAGTCAGAATCGTTCCCATTATGGGAAACCATCCAAAGGGGCTTCCCTGAGGAAGTGACAGAGATAGACTGATGGGAATCTGAAGTCTAGGGAAGTGTCCCCACTTGGGCCACACTGGAGCCCAGACAGCTGATCAAACTCCTGGGCTCTCCCTGGAGTCTGGTGCCTCTGTCCTGGCTAACTTTCTGTACATCTAGGCAAGGGAAGGACGTGGACATATAGGACTTACCAGGCTCCTGACCAGCTCAGGGTACCCAGAGCTCTGCTGTCCAGTGTTTTCTGGGCTCATATCGGCTCACACACCCTTGCACTCCCTAAGGTTTCAACATCATTCTACCCATGGGAGGTGGGTCAAGGGCCCTGGAACTTAGTCAACACAAACTGTAGTGATGAAGCCATCATTTGTGAGCACATTTGAAAGGCGCAAACTAGTGGCTGGATTTTCCTGTTCTGTCCTGAGCTTTCCATTCCCTAGGAATACCGAATTTGTTGCCAGAAACATATGAAGTGATAGGGTTGAAACACAGTATATAGGTAGATTGGTTCAATCACACAGGATTTAAATATAATGTTTGGAGACAGCATTTAAAGCCTGGAAATGAGGCATGAGAAGGCTTAGCTGGTTAAGGAGCCTGCTGCCTGAAAACCTGAGCCCATGTAGAGAGGAAAGGAAAAACCAATGCTACAAAATTGTCTTCTGACCTCCCTGTTTGTGCTGTGGGATGTTTGTGAACACACACACACACACACACACACACACACACACACACACACACACACACTACAGAGACAAAGAGACAGAGAAAACAACTGGCCACACATCTGTGATCCCAGGAGCTCAAAGTTATCACAGTGAATGTGAGCCAGCCTGGACTACATACACATATAAAAATAAAAATAAATCTTTAGAAACCAAAGCAACAACAAAAATCTGGAAACCTTACACCTATATTCTGGGGCTTTGGCCTCTATTGGTGGGACTGTATCCAGTGTGGTCCACTGATGAGACTGCATCCAGCATGTCCACTGATGAGCCTGCATCCAGCATGGCCCCTTGGCCCTTTATTGGGACATTGGGTTCTCCAGCCCTAACCTAATTGTCTTATCTTTCTCTCCCTCTTGGTCAGGAGTGTCAGAGAGCCAGACAACCACTCATCCTGGCCCAGTGTTCCTGATTAAAAGGTTCTCACTTCCCCCTGCCTCAGCCTGGTTTGTGTGGCCTCTCTAAAACCAGACTTGAGGAGGACCCTCCTGCCAGCCTCTCTCTTCTGTTTCACTGCAAGGACAGGTAGACAAAGCTGGGGAAGGTAGTGGCAGGGTGTAGTTCTGAGGAGACCCCCTCAGATGCCTCTCTGGCTACAGAGTGGGATGCCTTGGGACAATTGGCCTTAGAGGGCTGTGTTTCCCCATGCGCTGGGCTGCTGGGTCACAAGGCTGTGGCGCTGGCTGCTTGCCACACCACGAGAGGCCAAGATTCCCCTGAAACCAAGAGATGCATTTATCCTCACATCGACAGAGAAACAACCAGGATGCTTTGCCCCGGAGGCATTTCCAGAAATTTGGGTTCTGACTTCTTGTTGATTAAATGCCAGAAAGCTCAGGGCTGCTCTGTGGTGAGGCAGCCATTGAGCAATAGATGCTTTGTTTTGCTGATGACAAGATTTTTCGACACTGAGAAGCTGAAATGCTAAGTGGGCAAACCTTGACCAATGGCTCTCTTCTAGGACCGGGAAGGTGGCTGGTTTAAACTTCTATGCTGGGAAGGAATTCTTCATGGCCTTGGGCTCTTCTAGGCATTCCCTCAGCTACAGAGGACATAGATCCTGGTCCCAGAAGTTGCTGTTCAGAAGAGCCCTTGAAAGATACATGGCTATGGATGTGGGTGAGCAAGCACCATACAGGTGCTTGCTGCTCATGTATAGTGGCCAGAGTTCAAGTCCTAGTACCCATATTTAGGGGGAAGGAGAGAGCTAACTCTATAACATTGTGTCTGACCTCTACATACATGCGGCAGTATTCACAGCATCCCCACACGCAAACCATAATAATGAAAATAAATGGAGAAAAAATTTTGATTTTTCAGATAGGTTTTCATGGAGCTCAGGCTGGCCTCAGATTCCCTCTGCAGCCAAGGATGAGTTGAAATTTCTAATCCTTCTGCCTATTTTTCCAGTTCTGAGAGTATGTGTTTTGTCCATGCTGGAGATAGAATCCAGGGCTTTATGCATAACTGGCAACCGGACCTCATTTCCTTTTCTTTTTTATTTAATTTATGTATAGGAGTGCTTCACCTGCACTATTGTTATGTCTGGTGCCAGTGGAGACCAGAAGAAGGTGTTAGATCCCCTGGAACTGGAATTACAGATGGTTGTGAGTGCTAGGTATTGAACCTGGGTCCTGAGCAACCAGTGTATTAACTACGGAGCCTCCTCTCAGGTCCTGCAGCTCATCTCTTGAGGGTTTTACAGCTACAGAACAGAAGAAAACCGTAAGTCACAGTACTTTTGAAGCTCATTGGTGGAAACTTTAGATGGGAGAAGAATCTCTGCTGTAGGTGTCAGGAGCCCTCAGAAGATAATTAGAGTTTGCATTTGTGGAAATTACACCCCTTTAAATGAATGTGTCCCCAAAAGTTCCATGTCATATCCATAAGTATGTTAGGTCAAACACGGAGGTGGGTAATGAGTGGCTATTAACAGGGATAGAGCTAGCTCAAAATAATATTACTGGATATGCAGCATTCCAATTTTCCACACTCACTTAGTTCTAAACAGTCAATAAGCCTGGTAGAAGCCTTTACAGAAGTATCAGCTTATTTTCTGGCAATTAACCAGCCTGTCCTCCCTCCCCCCTCCCTCCCTCCCTCCTTCCCTCCCCCCTCCCTCCCTCCCTCCCTCCTTCCCTCCCCCCTCCCTCCCTCCCTCCTTCCCTCCCTCCTTCCCTCCCCCCTCCCTCCCTCCCTCCCTCCTTCCCTCCCCCCTCCCTCCCCCCTCCCTCCCCCCTCCCTCCCTCCCTCCCCCCTCCCTCCCTCCCTCCTCCCTCCCCCCTCCCTCCCCCCCCCTCCCTCCCTCTCTCCCTCCCTTTTCCCTCAAGATTTATCCTCTAGTTTGAGGCTGACCTCAAACTTGGGACATTCTTCCTGCCAGGTAATTCTGCATGTGATAGATGTGGATAGTCACTGAAACAGGGTTTCTCTGTGTAGCCCAGGCTGTCCTGGAACTTGCTTTGTAGACCAGGATGGCCTTGAACTCAGATCTGCCTGCCTCTGTCTCTCAAGTGCTGGGATTAGAGGCAAGTGTCACCATACCCAACTAGGCAGGCAAGCTTGCTTGCTTGCTTGCTTGCTTGCTTGCTTGCTTCCTTCCTTCCTTCCTTTCCTTTCCTTTCTTTTTCCTGAGACAGGGTTTTTTTGTGTAACAGCCCTGACTGTCTTGAGAACTCCATTTGTAGACCACTCTATAGATCAGACTTAGAGAGATCCATCTAGCTACCTCTGCTTCTTGAATTCTGAGATTAAAGAAATGTGCCACCACTACTCCAGCAAGCAATCTACTTTCTAATGTGGAAATTAGAATACTCTTAATGATTCTTTCTTTCTATCTATCTATCTATCTATCTATCTATCTATCTATCTATCTATCTATCATCTATCTATCTATAGACAGGGTCTTATTGAGTTGCTAGGCAGGCCTGGAATTTGATATGTAGACCAGGGTAGCCCTAAATTTACAGAGATTCACTTGCCTTAACCTTTCCAATGCTGGTATTACAGGTGTGTCCCCAGTTTATGTGGTGCTGGGTATTGACTCCCAAGACCTTGTACATGCTAGGCAAGCACTGAACTACCTCCCCAGTTCCTCTCTCCTTTATTTTTCTAGTAGTTCTTGTCAGGGAGTGATCTCTCTCAGACTGGGGAGCAATGGTCTTCCTCTGGCACTGGTATGGATGTTGGTTCAGGGAGTGAATCAGAGGCGGCATGGGCCATTGGCTCAGGATTTCCTGGTGCTTCCTGCCTGGGAGAGCAGCCTGCTCTGGGGCATCAGCCACTGCTCCCTGACGTCAACTCTGCTTCCAATGAATGGCTTTCCTCTTCCGTTGGGGAAGACATGTTATCTGTCATCAAGCCATTGACCATCTTTCTCATCCTGGTACCTCCTGTTTGGGGAAGAGCAAGAGAAACTAACGGGAAGGCAGTGGGTGGAGGCAGGAGGCAGGGCAGGACTCAGCAATGGGTCTCCATTGTGTGAGGGTCTCTATGAAGACACATACCTTTTTGTTTGGGACCCTCCAGTTGTGCGTCAAGAAACTCCATGCACAGTAGGCTCTACCCCAGATTCAGAGCCTTTGGAGCCACTTTGGGATACAGAGGATCTACCAGGCAGCTCAGCTAGGCTCTGGAGTCCTCTGAAAATGCCTCATCTCCAGGAATTGTTCTCACCAACCAACTCAATTAAGGTCTCTGGGCAGGAAAAATGTACCTTCTGTCACCATGCAGATGTAAACGTGCTCTAGGAGGTCAGAGGTTAGGGACACTGCTACTCTTACAGAGGACCCTATTCTGGTTCCCAGCACCCACAGAGTGGCTCACAACCATCTGTAACTCCAGCTCTAGGGGATCTGACACCCTCTTCTGGCATCTATGGACACCAGATATGCAAATGGTATTTACATATACATTTAGGCAAAACACTCATACATATACAATAAATAAATAAATAATAATTTTGGAGAGAGGGGTTTTCAAGACTGGGTTTCTCCATGTATCAGCCCTGTTTGCCCTGGAATACACTCTGTATCAGGATGGCCTTGAACTCAGAGATCTGCCTGCCTCTGCCTCCTGAGTGTTGGGATTTAAAGGCGTGCACCATCAGCCCTGGGCTTCAAAATTAAATTTATAAGTGACTTCAGTACTGACAGTTAATAGCTGCAGAAGTATCATGTGTCAGTCTCCTCAGTGGCAAGTTGGCTGCGCATGCTCATGCAGGCACCTCTGTTTAAACTCAGTTGATCACAGACACAAAAGATATGAAAGTAGGAGAGGCCAAGGTGGGAAGAGTGGCTTCAGTGGGAAAAGAAAGAGGGGGTGGGGCAGGGTGGGGGTGGAGAAAGAAGGACTGAGTTCCTATGTGCATAAAACTGTCAAATAATAAAAAAATAATTTTAATTAACAATATAAATATATAACAATATAAATAATAGAAGATTTATTTTAAAAATAAAGGGGACTCTGTGTGTACTGGTACAGGCCTTTAATTCCAGCACTCAAGAGGCAGAGGCAGGTGAATCTCTGAATTTTCTGTTGGTTTACAGAGTGATTTTTCTGGACAGCCAGGGCTACAGAGAAACTCTGTCTGAAATAAACCAAAAGTAAGTGAATGAATAAATGAATGAATGGGCTGGAGAGATGGCTTACCAGTTAAAAACACTTGCTCTTGCAAATGACCAGAGCTTAGTACCACCGTTCAATGGCTCATAACCATCTATAAAGCCAGCTCCAGGGGATCTGGTCCCCTTCTCTGACTTACACAGGCACAAGGCAATACAAATATGCAGGCAAAAGACTCTACACATAAAATAAATCTACAAAAATAAGAAAATGAATTTAAAAACTCCATCTCTGGAAGTCAGTATATAAAATCTTGGAATCTCTATGATATAGGTGTGTCCTGGAAGACTCTTAGCCGACTCATTTTGCTTATGGCTCTGTTTTAGACTAGCCACGAAGCTCAGCATTCTAGGTATGCAGATTTGGAAAGACATAAGCCATCTTCTGTGTTTACTTAGAATGGAAAAATTTATGTTTTGATCACCCATGGAGTCAACATTACTGTGTATAAGTGCAATTTATTTTGGAGGAGAAATTCTCAGTGAGCCAGCCCTATGTCTCCCAAGTATTGCTTCACACAGCAAAGAACCACATGGTCAAGGCGGCTTCTTTTCTCTCTAGGATGGTCAGGATGCCTTGTGGTCCCGTGGCAACTGAGCGTGAGGGTAAAGGTGCAGCTGATGAGTACATGTTTACTCTGCACCTCCCGTAACAAGCTTAAGGCACCATAATCGCATGCTGGTTACTGGAAGTTAGGAAATCTGATGATTCACTGTTTTTAACTCAGAAGAACTAAAACAAATTCTACTTAGTATTTGTAAAACTATATGTCCTTAAAAATTAAAACCAATCTGAAATACTCACTGCCTGTGATTTGGAAGTTCCTAAACCTCACCAGCTGATCCACGAGAATACCCCAGTTGGTATTATTGTATTATTTCCCCTGCCTTTCACAAAATGATGTAGTTTTGGTTTTTTGGTACTTACTTTTTGAGATAGGGTCTTATTATATAGCTTTGGCTACCTTGAAACTCACTTTGTAGATCAGGTTGGCCTCAAACTCACAGAGATCTGCCCGCCTCTGCCTCCCTATGCTAGGATTAAAAAAACTCACCACCATGCCTGGTATAAACATACCCTGTATTTAAACTTTTTAAAAAACTGTAGATACTTAGGTAGAGGCTCATGTATCCCTGCCTAGTCTTGAATTTACTATATTGTAATGAATGGCCTATAACCCCCAATCCTCTTGTCTCCATCTTCCAAGTTCTGGGACCTGCCCCATTTCTTTCTTTTTCTTTAGGGTGGGATTTCTTTGTGTAACAGCCTTGGCTGTCCTGGAACTCACTCATTCTGTAGACCAGACTGGCCTCAAATTCACAGAGATCCTCCTGCTTCTTACTCCTGAGTGCTGGGATTAGAGGTGTGGGCCACCACTGCTGGCCCCATTTCCGTTTGCTTTTTTTCTTTTTAGATTCATTTGCTTTTGCCTTCTGAGGGCTCATGAGGGCTGGGATTACAATGTAGAATATCCTATCTATGTACATTGTTTTTGTACCACTCCTTGACAATATTTTGTTATTTAAAAATTAGTGCGATTATTATTATATATTATTCATGTGCTCATGCACGATCTGGAAAGGGTACAGTGGGAGTTGCCATGGCACAAGTGTAGAGGTTGGAGGACAATTTCACGTGGCAAGCACTCATTTCCACTGAGCCGTTTTACTGGTCTCTCCTTTTTATATTTTCTTTTCATTTAAATTTCTGCATGTTCATTTATTTTGTGGGAGCAGCCAGTAGGCACACACACATGCTATGGAGCACAGGTGGATGTCAAAGAGCAAACTGTGAGTCAGGTCCTCCCTCTTTCTATCATGTGCGTCCTCAGGTTGCAGCAAGCACCTTTATCTACGGCGCCATCTTGCCAGCCCCTAGTAATTTTGTAAAGAGTGTCGCTTCTTCTAGGATATAATTTTTCATGGAGATATGGTCATCTATTGTACTGATACAGCACAGTGTATCTAATCAACTCCTTCATTGAGATTGTTCCCACACTTTTAATAATGGAAGAAATGCTGAGATGAGTATTCTTGTGAGAATGTGTCATTAGCTCTCCTGGAATAATTTGGTGGAAGCGAAATCCACAATGTCATTTTAGGTGTCACGGTTTTAACTCCACAACATAAATAGAATTATAACTATGTTTTACATAAATCCGGCCTGTGTGAGCGACAGAAGGAATCAGTGACGTGTAAGTCTGACAGACAGCAGAGGTCAAGCCTCAGGGTGTTTTCTGAGCTTGCAACGATGCACGTGAATGTAGGCACTAGACAGTGGCTGGCAATCGGATGGGTTTGGGGTGCTGAGCCTTCAAGGCAGGTGAGCGCAGAGCGCGAGGCTCAGGACAGCAGCTGTCAATCTGTCAAGATTCAGAGAGCTCAACTGTCACCAGCATCCTCCTTCCCGGAGCAGTGCAGGTAACCTCAGGACCGTGGTCCACGCTGTCCGCCCCGGAGCTCCCTCTCCGGCTCGACACCGTGCCCCAGAAAGCACACAGAGGCAACACCAAGCCGTACAGTCCAAACAGCCTCCGCCGCCGCTTCTGCGCCTGCGCGCTGGCTCCGTGTCCACGCTCGCGCTGTCAATAAAGTTCTCGCGCGCCGGAAGCGGAAGCGGCGGGTCTCCATGGCGGCGCCGGCAGCGGGCCCGGTGTTCTGGAGGCGGCTGCTGGGCCTGCTGCCTGGCCGGCCCGGGCTGGCCGCTCTCCTGGGCCGGCTCTCTGACCGCCTGGGCAGGAACCGGGAGCGCCGACGCCGGAGGTGAGAGCGCGGGGGGCGGGCCGGGCAGGGACCTCGTCGTCCACCCCGCGTGCTGGCGGCCCGGCCGCGGCCCCCCGTGGGCGTGCACCGTGCAGGAGCTACCCGGGGCGAGCTCGGGGCTGCGGCGGCGGGGGCCCCCGGGGCGAAGGCTGGTGTTCTGGCTCCGCGGGGTGAGCGTGGCAATCTGTGTTAACGTGGTGACTTGGCGGGAGTGAATCAGCCCCGCGAGGACCTGGTGAGGGCTGGCTTCCACACATCCTGCCCGAGACATTTCTCAATCCTGACTCAGAGAACACTCAGGCCGGTGAAGAGGAAACTCTCGGAACCCCTTCTACGCGTTTTCAAAAGGCCTGTTTCTGGAAAAGTACTGAAGTGGGTTGTGTAAAAGGTGAAGTAGGCTTTGAAGCAGTTTGTTCGGGCAGTGGTCTTTTAAACATTTGCCGAGAACAGGCTCACCCGAGAGGCCTGATGCCGTTGTTGATATGGAGAAAAAAAAAGTGTATGTGTGTGTTTAGAGAACTTTATTCGTTGAAATATTGTCCAGCATTTTGATCTTACAAGTGTTTTTATTTTCTCATGCACGCTAGGCCAGTGAGTTAACAATGAGCCACCTCCTCAGATCTCTTTAAAATAGTGTGTGTGAATGCGTATGACAGTGCCTGCAAGCCCTGATGCACGGATGTGTTGATAGGGGACAACCTGTACAAATTGGTTGTTTTACTGTGTGAGTTCAGGTGGTGGAACTCAGGTCATCAGGCTTAGCAGCAAGCACCATGGTCCCCCAATTCTTTTAGAGACGTAGTCTCATGTAGCTTCGGCTGGCCTTAAAACGGGCTAGGCAACTCAGGCCAGCCTAGCACTTCTGATTCTCCTGCCTCATTCTCTCCAATGCTGGGGTTACAGGTGTGAGCTATAATGGTCCACTGTCTTAGCTTTTGATATGGGTTGTGGTCTTGCTAGACAGCTTGGGGTGCAGCGCCCTGTTGGATATAGATGTGGAACATTGATTCACAAACTCACAGAGGGAGCTTGCCAGCCAAAGCACAAGTTTGTTTAGAGTAACTTTCAAGTAACAGATTCTAGGTGGAAAGTCAGTCTTGGGTGCTTACTGATGTGAATGTCTCCAGTTTCCCAGATGTAGAGGAAGTGCCACTCTGTATTCCATGACTGAGGCTCAGGGAAAGACCTGTCCGGCCGTTCTATTAGGTGATAAAGTCAGGTGATGGTTACATCATGCTATCAGGTCATTGCAAAATTTAAGGTTTTAAAAATTCAGCCTGAAAAATGAGAGAGGTTTAGGAAGCTTTGTTAATTTCCTCCTTGTTTTGAAACATTATTAATCATTGTTAGGGCATTCTACAGAAAACTACCCACCCCTGCTACTGCTAGGTATCCAATCTAGGATAGGGAAGCACTGTACTACTATTGTGCTGAGTAGTACTGAGCTGCACCCCTAAAATCATTTGGGGGGTACAGGGCCTCGTGTAGCCCGGAGTTAGCTTCAAACATACTTTGTAGCTGAAGATGACTTTGAACTTCAGTTTTTGTCTACAGCCTGAGTGCTGGGATTGTAGGCATGTGTCACTGTGCCCAATTTCATGTGGTGCTAGGGGGTAGTTTTTAGGGCTCTGTGCATGCTAGGCAGATATACATTGCCAACTGAACCACACCCCCAATCCCCATGCTATATAACCCATGTTAGCCTTGAACTCGGGACCTTCCTTCCTGAGTCTCCTGAGCACAGGAATTGCAGGCTTGTACACATGCCCAGCTGGGACACTTTCTGTTTCTCTTCCTCTTGTTTTGTCTTTGTCTTTTATTTTCTAATGAATGAAAAAACCCTCTAGTGTGTGCATGTGTTTGTCCCAGGAATTGAACACAGGTTTTCAGGTTTGGTGGCAGACACCCTTACTGGCTGAGGTATCTCATTGGCCCCTTTAAAAATATTTGTAAAAAGAAAAAAGATTGCGTTAGCTTGTTTGAGACAGCTTCTTACTGTACAGTTGGGTGACTTGGAACTCTATGTGGACCAGCTGGCCTCAAACCCATAGAGATCCACCTGTCCCTGCCTCCTGAGTGCTGGGACTAAAGGAGGTGTGTGCCACCACACTTAGCCCAAGGTTTTGTTTTTATTTATGTGTATGTGTGTGTGTGAGTGAAATTGCCCTTGGAGGGCAGAAAAGGATATTGGATCCCCTGGATCTAAAGTTACAGGTAGTTGTAGAAACCAAACTCAAGTCCTCTATAAGAGCAGTGGATACTCTTAACCATTAAGCTATCTATCTAGCCCATTAATATATGTTTGAGACAGGATCTTACTATGTAGACCTGGCTGTCCTAAAAGTTTTTTTTCTTTTTAAAAATTTTTTTTTATCTTATTGGCGTTTTGCCTATGGGTATGTCTTTATGAGGGTGTTGGATCCTGGACATTTGTGAGTGGTCATGTGGTTGCTGGGAATAAACCCCAGTCCTCTGGAAGAGCAGTCAGTGCTCTTAACCACTGAGTCATCTCTGCAGCTCCCTGTCCTGGTCTTCCTGTGTAGACCAGGCTGTCTTTTTAAATTGCTACGTTTTTGGGGGTGGGGGGAGTCAGTGTTGAATGTAGCCCAGCCTGACTCAGGTTTGCTTTGTATTGTAGTTCAAGGTAGCTGTAAAGGGTGTAGTGTACAGTGAGGGTAGTGTCTAAATTGATTTTACAAGACTCACGTTTGTTTGAGACATAATTTCATTTTTCTAGGTTGGCCTTGAACTAGTCATGGCTGAAGATGACTTTGAACTCCTGAGCTTCCTGCCAGTCACCTGAGTTCTGGGATTACAGGCATGTGTCACTCAGCTCAGGTTCCCAAAATTTTCACCGTACATGTGACTTTGTATTTCTAAGCCAAAAGATTAAGCCTGCAGTTAAACTAGGGGTTGGGGAGTTGGTTGGGAGTTTCTTTGAGTCAGAGCCAGAAATCCTGTTTTGCAGTGATAACATCTGAGTAGGGATGAGGATTTGTAGTCCCGCCAGTGAGTGACCCTGCAGGGTTTTGTCCCCACCTCTGCCTAGTTTGGCTTGCAGCCTTTTCTGCTTCCTTGGGGCCCTACTGTCTGGCATTACTCATGTCAGTTGTGGTCACTCTCAGAGGCTGGCTTTCGATTCTTCTCCTTTGTTCCACTGTGCCCCCAATTCCTCATTCCCCGAATGGTGTGCTTTCTTGTAATTCTCTGTTCACTGATTCATTGATAATAGCCTTGTGTAGTCATGAGTTTAAGTTATTTTAGATTCTGGCTTGCCAGTCTGACTCAGCCATTGGGGGCTTGGTGCATCCTTGCGGCCAGCAGGAGGAACGGTAGGCTTGAGCACTGTGGTTTCCTCCCAGGCTTAGAGGTGCCCATAGAGACTTGAGAACATGAGAAAATCATTTCTTCTTAAGATCTTGAAATACTGTTGCTTTCTCTGAAGCAAATGTTTGACTCACTGTCATTGGGAAAACTAGACAATTCATTATTCCTTGTGTGATTGGGTCATCGCCCTGCTACTGAGTGAGATAAAGACATAGCCCCACCTTTGTAATGCCCTGACCTGTGAGCAGACAGTCTAGAAGAGTAAGGTCATGGAGACACCCTGGAGAGGCTTCCTGCTGGCACAGCACAGAGCTGTTTGGAATAAAGGGGGGAGTAGGCATTTGAGAGGTGGATGATGTGAACAGGAGTGGCAGGCATAACCTTAACCATTTCTTTTTTCCTTTTTTCAAGACAGGGCTTCTCTGTGAAACAGCCTTAGAGGTCCTGGAACTATCTCTGTAAACCAGGCTAGCCTTAACTTTCAGAGATCCACCTGTCTCTGTCTCCCAAGCACTGATTAAAGGCATGCACCCTCACGGCCTGGCCCTCTAACCATTTATAACTGGTGGAAGGTTGCTAAGTAGGAGAGAGCTAGAAGCAAGTCAGTCTCCTGGGCCAGAGACCTAAGAAAGCAAATTTGAGGTCCTTGTGTGATTTCCTTTGTGAATGGTACAGCCTTGAGCTTGAGGGGTTGAGTATTCCTATGAAATCTGGCTGTGGAATATAAATTAGAGGGCCAAGTTAGAGTCTGGCCTGCTTTTGGTATAGGGGGAAGTGAAGCTGAAGTAGGTCATGTGACCAAGAGCTTCTGCTATTGCTCTTGACTGTGTAGGCTTTCAGGAGTAAAAGCTGCAGGTTTGGGGGATGATGATAAGGTCATTTGTGGCTCTTGAGCTACATTCAGATGCACCCAGATAGAGGTACCAAATACCTAGGACAGGGCCTCACCTTGGATGGAGGGTTTTGGTGCCAGTGATGCACAAAATGGGCCCCTTAATTAGAGTAGATGAGACCTGTTGGGAAATGTATCAAGAGGGTGTTCTTTTCTAATCTTGAATTTGTTTGCGGTATGAGGAGATATCTCATGTGGCCTATAGTTTTTCCTCTAAAACTGTTTAGTTTAGCTATATGCATAACTAAGTATTTTAAAACTTAAGCCTGTTTTCTTTATGGGGGTGCAGAGAGACAGGAACACTGTTCCTTATTTTCCTGGCTTTTGAGAGGGAAAAAGGTAGCCACAGAAGGTTCTTTCAGTTGGGGTGTCTTACTTTGTGAGGGAAGGTTAGTGGTAGGTACATTAGGAGAATTGTCTTCTCTGAGGAACCGTCACACTCCAGCACTTACTTTTCTTTGGCCATTGCTGATGTTGGGGCTCAGCCTTCCTAACCCACTAGAGCTCTGTGTCTTGGTTTATTTTAGTTTTTTAGATAGAGTCTCATGTAGCACAGGCTAGCTTCCAACTCAATTTGTAGTTGAGGGTGACCTTCAACAACGGATCCATTTGCCTCTGAGTGCTGCATATTCCACTATACTCAGCTTTTAATGAGTTTGTCAAGTTTTTTTTTTTTTGTTTTTTTGTTTTTTTGTTTTTGTTTTACTGGGGTTTGAACACAGGGCCCTTGCACATGCTAAGCAAGCGCCTTATCACTGATCTGTGTCCTTATCCTCTCTTGGTTTATTATATATGCAGTTAGAATGGGTGGGAGGAAAATAATCTGGAATCAAAGAGTAATTTTCTCAGAGTGCAGATGTGACCTGTGTGAATTGACGTTTGGTTCTCAGCTGCCTCACAGTGGTTACTTGGTAAGCTGCTATTGACAGTGTCTCTGAGTGCATCCCTTAGCTATGGTGAGTGGGGTCCAGCTGGACGTGGACTGCTAGGCAGACGGAGAACAGCCTGGGATTAAAATGCTCTGATAGCTAATCTCCCTGTAAATACTGATAAATAATAAGGGAGGCAGCCTGGCGGGAGCCCAGTGAAGGTAGACATGGTTGGTTTATGTCATGCACTTCGTTCCTGTCTTGTTGGCCATAGGGTTTAAAGGCATTTTAGCTTTTCAGTCCCTCAGTGTCATTGACTTCCTTTGGCTTGTGGTCAGTATGTAGCTGGATGCTGGCAGCTCGGCCCCTGAAGCGGTACTAACTGGGGGAGTCCAGCAGCCACGGTCTTGAGTAACCTACAGCATCACTTCCCTTGCTGGGTCTTAGACTGTAGAAATCAGGAAGGGCCGCTGCTGTCAGGGAGCAGGAAGTGCGAGTTCTCAGGAAGTTATGACTAGTTCTCTCATCCGTTCACTTTACATTTCAGTGTGCAGGATGGGTAAGTGGGCGGAGGACTGTGGACTTTTCTTAAAAAGTAGTTTCTGAAAATGTGATGACCAAATACCACAGTTTCTTCTAAACACTTGGGGGCCATTTGGACAGATTTGACTGAGATCCCATCGTCTATGCCAGGAACCCTCTTTCCCAGAGGACAAAGCGCTCCTGGCCATTGTGTGCTCTCTGGTAGGGTCAGGAGGCGGTTTGCAGCTTCAGAGCACTCCACCCAAAGCCCTGCACACTGACCTGCAGCTTGCTGTCTGTTGTACAGGTCTATCTTCAGGAGCCTGACAGCACCATCCCAGCTGGGCTTGCCTTTTCAACCCATCCTAGAAGGTGGTGGGAGTGGGGGGAGCCATGAGATCTTCCCTGAGTAAACAGTCACTAGAAGGATGAGGGCCTGGGACTGGCGTGTACCCTCCTCACAGCTCAGCCATTACCTGTTGCCTCTGCCTATCCTCTGAGTCAAACAGAGGCCATCTTGGGGCTGTCAGCTGTGCCAGCTTAAAAGCATCCCAGCTGGGCTTGCTGACAGCTCACACCCCCTCACAGAAGGTGGTGGGGGAGGAGGGAGCCAAGAGACCTCCCCTGAGTAAACAGTCTCTCCATGACACCTGTTGCAGGCAGTGGGCTCTCCCTGTATGTGGCCTTGCAGAGAGACTAGGGTATATAGGCTGGGGGAGACTGTGGAGGGAGTGCTCTAGTCAGCTGTCAGCGGGAAAGCCATTGTCCCTGCTGGGTAAGGACTTTCTGATGTGGCCTTTTTGTGGTGAACATATATACTCCCGATAAGTAGCCCTCACTGGTGCTCTGTCATGAAGCCACTAAATTCATTTACTCACCCAGAGTGAACCTTGGTGCATCCGTGGCTTGGTGTGTTGTTGGGACTGTGCATCTCTGGGAAGGAATTTTAGTCTTCTTGTCCCATTTGTGGTAGGAAGCATTGGAGACTATGGCTCCAAGGGTTTTGGGGGGGGCCGCAGGGGGTGAAGTATAGACAACAGTGTGCTTCTGGGGTGTCCCTTTCTCAGTTGTCTCTAGAGAATGGGGGAGCTAGCCTGGGTCTTGCTGCATCCCACCTACAGGTGAATCAAGCCAGTGTCTTTCCAAAGATGTGAGCAGCTCCCAAATGCCTGGTGCCCTTTTCCACCCAAGGGAATGTGGCTTTCTGTTGGGTGGCAGCTTGGTAATTTTGAGCTCAGTTGACACTATTGTCCCATGCCCCTCATGGAGAAGTGTTGAGGGGCACATTGTCCTGCCTAGGACTCTCTGGTATATCAAACTAATTTTGCCATCCATCCAGGAGCTCAGAGAAGAGTGTCCGTGCTGTGCCCTGTGGTGGTTGAAGCTGTAGGACCTAGTCTATTCCCCTTCTTTCACATTCACCGTGCCCACTTCACAGGACCCTGCTAATAAGTTTTCCAATCATTTCTGAGTTTAGGGACTTTATTTGCAGTATCTATAGGAAGCCTTAAGTCTGGCTGAACTTTCACCCAGAGCCAGGTACCCTGTGGGTGTGGCCTGAGCAGCAAATTGCCAAAGGATGCTGCTCTGGGTCCTCAGGACTGCAGGCTGAGTAAGGAAGGTTTTGCACTGTTGTCCTCCCCATGCTGAGAGTGACATGTGTTCCTAGGCCTTGGGTGGGTGGGTGGGTGGGGGCACTGGCCTGACACTCCCTGGACATCCCAGGAAAAAGGAGGGGTCTTCAGAGAGGCGAGGCCCACAGAGCCTGGTTGTCTGTTTCTATCACGTCCTTCTTTGAAGCGGGTACTAGATGGTATCTAGAAAGAGATGACTTAGGGGAACCCGCTGTAGATGTGGAAACTGTGCATGTGCAGTGGCGTGGTTCCTTAAGGGTAAGCATGATGAGATCAGTCCTTTGTAACCGCAGTCTCTGCCTTGAAACTCTCAGACGTAGTTTTAGTTGGGACACATTGTTTCCTTTTTCTTAAAAATCCTGTTATAAGTGTGTGTGTGTATGTGTGTGTGTGTGTGTGCGCGCGTGTGTGTGCGCGCGCGCGCGTGTGTGTGCTCAGTTCTCTCTCGTCAGCTGTCTCACTTTGTTGCATGAGTTTCAGGGCATTGAACTCAAGTTATCAGCTTGGGAGTAAGGGCCTTTACCACTGACCAGGTCTCGTGGTCTCTTAGTCACCCTCCTGGCTTAGGGGAATCAGAGACTGGACAGTCCTCAGGAGTTGAATTATTGGAAGCCAGGAGCCAGTGTCCACAATTTTGACCCTAGAGCAGACCAGGCTGCTGCCCTTCATTAGGATTCAAGCTCCTCAATCCAGATGGGTCTTCTTTGTGCTATTATTGTGGGGTCTTTATTGCTCCTGCCTTTAGTGATGCACACCCCTTAGTGTGTGAAAGCAGTGTGATATCTGGGCTGACTATAGTGAATTGGCAGACCCTAGTTGACTTGCAGGTCCTTCTTGCTCAAAAAAATAAACCTGTCAGTACAGAGAAGCCTGTAACAACTTTTGATCTGAGGCCCTGGTAGAACATTCCCAGGCAGAGTTGCCTAGCAGAGGAGAGACCTGTTCAAGGTTGTCACCCCTGCAGCCACTACATGCCATGGTGGCTGTTTAGGCCTGCCTTGATACTTTGTAGGATATGAGTATGGATGCACAGTCTGTGGACTGGTTTCTGAAAGTTTCCGTTGCTCACATTTCACTTTGCCCAGAGGGGGGCCCCCCCCTTGCATACAGTTTGAATTTTGCTGCTTTTTATGACTTTCAAGGTTGCCTGCTGAAAGCCTCTCAGCAACTCCAGGCATTGCCTGCTCCCTCCCCTTTGACCATGTCTATCTGACATTTATTTAATCACAGTTAGCATTTCTTCATTGATCTCTAATCCCAGGTGTGTGAGTTGGTGAGGATTTTACAAGTAGTGTGTGTTTCCATAGTGTGTGTTAGGAATTCACATGATGGTTTGAGTTACACTTCCAGGAAATCTGACTCTGTTCTGGATTGTCTGGTGTGTGCATATTTCCTCATCTTCCTCTTTGTGAGCTGTTTGGCATCTCACTGCCCACATGGTGGTTATGTGGGGATTGAGGATGTGACATGGAGTAAAGCAGGCAGACCCCCGGTCCTTTTCCGTATACTCTACACGATGGGGATGTGCTGTGAGATGGAAGGAAGCTCACTGCTGCACATAGACCATATTCGACTTGTGATTATTGGACTGGACCTATTGAGGGCCTCACAGGTGAGCTGTGAGCTTTCCCCTCTTTCCTCTAAGCCTGGTCAGTGTGTGGGACATAGAGGCAGGAATCTCTTATTCTTACTCAGACTTTGATTTGCAAACCAGAAAGCACTGAGGAGTGCCCTCACTCTCCCTCCATAGGGAGTGCAGGGAGATGCAGTCTCCCCAGGACCCAGGACCCAGGACCTTCCACTGTTGACTAAAGTTTTCTTGGCAGTAAGTTGACCATGACAGACCGGTGGGCTTTCTGGGAAGTGCAGCTGGGGGCCATCTGGCATCCCTGTGGTGCTGGAGCCCTGGGGAGATTCATTGCTGGAGCATGGACCAAGCAATGAAATCATCTTCCTGGAATCCTTATTGAGCCCCAGGGTGCTGAGGAAATGCTGCCCAGAACCCTCCCTTCCCAGTCACACACTGAAAAGGGCTTCCTGCTCTGTTTGCAGCCTGGGATTGAGTGGTTTGTGTGGAGTTTGCACACAAAAGGGCAGCAGGGGCATGGCTCAGCCTGGGCATGGTTCAGCCTGGGCTCACTAGGCTTCCTGGGGTGCAGCTCCATGCTTTGTGCAGTCAGGCTGGTGTTGGTGGGACCCTGGAAGGATGTGACAGCTAAGGGATCCTTCTTGTCAAGGCCAACACCTCAAAAGACAGGTCTCTTTCCCGCTGTGTGCGCACATTCTTTCTCCCCAGATCTGAGCTATAAAGAGAAAAATGTCATGTTTCTAGGTCCTCTAACAGAAGTCCCATGAGTCATCGGTCTTCATTATCATCCCAGGCTAACCTTGTTTCCAGTATCTGTAGGCGGGACTTGTATTTATTTCTCAGGCGATTCATACCTTTATACAGTGTGTCTTGACCCTGATTCCCCAGCAGGATCTTCATATCATTTTCTTTTTCTTCTTTTTTTAATTACTTTTCCTGTCCCCCAAGCCTGTATGTGCGAGCTACATATACCAGTGTCTGCGGTGGACAGAAGAGGGTGTGGGATCCACTGGAACTGGAGTTGCAGGTGTGAGCTTCCCAACGTGCTGTGGACTGAGTTTGTGCTCTCTGTCCAAGCAGTAAGAGCCTCTAACTGCTGAGCTCCTCTCCGCCCCCCCCCCCCCAGTGTAAATCCAGTGAGTCCAGGCCTCGCTGCCTGTTGGAATGCTGCTGATCATGTTGGCTTGATCTTGTGCTGAGCCCTACACACACAGGACAGCATTTCCCAGCTCTACTCCTCCTCACCAGCTCTTAAATCCCCCTCAGTTCTCTTCCTGGATGCTCTCTGAGCCTTGGCGAGGTTGATAGAGATGCCCAGTTTTGGCTGAGCATTCAGCACCCACTTATTTTTAGCTCTCTGATTGAGCAGTTACAAGTCTTCATTAGTAAAGGCTTCTCTGGCCAAGGCTGAGAGCAAACCATGGGTATAACCCTACATCTTTAGGAGGCAGTTTAACAACATACCCATTTAGCAGGAAACAGACAAGAACAAAGCCAGAAGACAGTAATAGGTTCCCCTAGGGCCTATGGCTTTCCAAGCCATGGACCCCTGATCAGATTTACATGAGTAAATTTCTTCCCATGGAACAGGGCTTATGTCCCAACAGAAGGTGGCGGTTACCATAACCTTCCTGGCACTGTTGCACCGTGGGCACGTTTTTCCCTGTCAGGTCAGAATAATGGCCTGCAGGTGACCATTGGTGATGTTTCCCCCACAACAGTATACACAGTGCCCTTCAGCACTGTTAGCATTAAGAAGGTTCCAGGGATTTCTCTATGTCCTCCAGCCAGTGTATTGTGTCTTCAGCAGTAGGGCCTTGCTAGCTGTTGTTTGGGGACCCCTGGGTCATGGCAGGTATCCCACCAGGAGACAGGATTTTCCTGAGGTGTGTGTATGTCAAAGGGGCAGATTGAGCCAGGCGTGAGCTTTTGTGTGGTTGCTTTAAGTTGGTCCCTGAGTTATGGCAGTGATTCTGGTTGGTTTGCATATAGGCATTGTTACTGATTGTGCAACCCTGACTATTTTGAGGACTTAATGATACGGAGCAATCTGAAGTGGCCACGACTCAGGGTCACTAGTCCCCAGAAGGTTTGACAAAGCTCATTTGCATGTTTCTTTAACCAGGTCACCATGGCTGTTACTGGCTCCCTTGCTGTCCCCAACTGTTCCTCAGGTCACGTCCCCACCTTGCTGCCTGTGTCCTGAGGGTGTGCACAGGTTCCAGTGGATCAGAAACCTGGTTCCAGAATTCGGAGTGTCCAGCTCTCATGTCAGGGTGCTATCCTCCCCTGCAGAGTTCTTTGAGCTCTTGAAGGTAAGTTGTTTGAGGGACCAAGAACAGAAATTGGATGGGGATGGATTCGATGGGTCCCAACACCCTCTGTGGTAGACGCAGCCTGTGGCTCCTGCTGTCCGATGTTGCCTTCATCTGTAGTGGAGTTGGGCTCCAAGCAGAAGCTCTCTGGGCACCCAGTGTCCCTGAGCAGGGAGGAACGGGGAGTGGGGGGAGCAGGGCTAGACCCTGAGTCTGGAGACATTGAGGACTAGTGGCCTCCTGTCCTTTGCTAAAGATGATGGGGGCTGTGCATGAGAATTCTGTGGGTAGCAGCTTCATCAGGGTTGCTGGTGACAGGGCAGTTCAAATTAGGCTTGCACTCCCTGGCCTGTGGTCTGTCTGTGGTGTGTACATCCTTTTCCTTGCAAATGGCATCACTCTGCACCTAGGCTTGCTTTCCACAGTACTCAGGGCCACATCACATGTCTAGTTTATGGTTGGACTCCTAATTAGAATGACGTAATTCAGCACTAACTAATCTTTTACTCTGTGAACTCTGAGTTCACATTAGCAGTGGCTCTGGAATGGAGATGTGCTGAGGCTGGTGGCCAGCAGGGTACTGGGCAATGGCAGGAGACACAAGTTCAGGTCAATCTCTGGAGAGAGTAGGCATCTGCAGAAAGCCTGCTGCCCTCTGTCTCACCCTCTGCCCGTGCTGATCCACACTTAGCTACACTTCTGGCTAGTTCATTCTTTGTGTGTGTGCCCATGAGCAGGGCCGAACTGGGTTCATGCCTGTGTGGAGGCCATTGCCCGTGGGGACCCTTTGCTCTCCTCACACCCTGTTTCCTTATTGTGAGGACAGTCATACCGTGTGCTCTGGATACTGTCTTCCCTCTGACTTGGAGAAATAGGTTATTCCAGGTGGTGAGTGACTGACAGACTCTTCTGGTCTGGAGGCTAGGCCGTGCTTTGCACCTACCCACATTGGTGAAGCAGGAGAGTCCAGGGAGCATCAGGGCTCCTAGATGTGGTGTGAGAAGAAGCAAGGCCTCTTGTCCCTGGGCAGGAGAGCAGGCTGGAGGGCAGTCAGACCCTTTCTGCTCTCATCGCCTGACATGTGTGACACACATTGGCCCTCTCTGGTCTTTGGCTGATCTTGTGCCTTCCTCATGTAGGGGTTGTTTGGGGTCCTGGGGTTCTCTAGTGAGCGGTCATGTACACTTTGATGGTTGGGACTGAATGGACTCTGCCTTTTGCTTTTTTCTCTCCAACCTCGATTTTAATAGATAATAAAAACAAAGGAAGTAGCATCCTGAGGATGTTGTTTGTTTTTCCTTGTGCCTAAGCATTTTCCAGGGGTGTGTTCATGCCTCTTTCTAGTCAGTGTGCCCAGCTTCCTGAGGGGTCATATCCATCTTAAACTGTAGGCATGCGCTGTGCTGTGGTTCCCTCCTGGTTGTGCTCTTTTGTGTCCTTTGGAGTTGGCTTTGTATTTTTTTGAGTCTCCTTTTGCCCCAGCTGGCTCCTGACTCGCTATGAACTTCTGGGATGACAGGTGTGCAGTGCCCTGCTTGGCATGCTTGTGAGCACCTCTGGGGTGTGGTTGCCGAGCCTTTGTTGGAGATAGGCGCCTTTATTCTGGGCTGGAGCAGGGACTAGGGAGAGGACATTGGTTAGTGAGACAACTTGGAATGTGTTGTCTTTCCATGTGTGCCTATGCATGTGCATGCGTGCATCCATGTGTGATTACAGACAGCCAGGCACCAGACAGTGGCAAGTGCAGCTGCACATATTCCCCTTCCTGCCAGTCCTGCTTCTCAACAAGTGTAGCTGTGAGCCTGGATGTACATACATGCACAGTGCAGTCTGGTGAGGTTGTGTGTATTCTGTTTTAGCAGCAAGTTGTGGGATGAATTCTCATTAGGGTATATAGGTCTTCATCTTGGGGCTGGAAATTGTGCTTAGTCGGTAAAGTGCTTGCCTCCCAGTCATGAAGATCTGAGTACAATCCCCAGCACCACAGGGAAAGGCTGAGTGAAGTGGTGTGCACTCATAATCCCAGGGCTGGGGTGCAGAGGTGGGTGCTTGGTGAGTTCCAGGCTAGTGGCCCTATCTCAAAAATAAACAAAACACACGATGGCACAGCCCATGATGAGTCTAGGTTCCCATATGCATGGTTACACACTTACATGGGACTGGCACTTAAATAAATATGTATATGTAAATGTATAATCACACACGTGTACACACACACACACACACACACACACACACACACACACACACACACATGCCGATAGATATCCTTCACCCATTAATGGTTGTGTTGCATTTTGTTGTCCCATTAGACTGTGCCTTTGCAGACTGAATATTTGAATTAGGATTGTGGATTCTCCTTTGTGAAATTGTTGTGTCTGTGCTGGGCTACTTGGAGTTTTAATGGTGAGGATGTAGAGCCGTTCAGCTTCGAGTGTGATTTGCCTCCAAGTGAACTAAAAATCCAGTGAATGAATATAATGTAGAATTGTTACTCCTCTTCCAGGGGCAGATAAAAGTAGCCAAGAGGCGAGTCGTGATGGCATCCCTCTACTTGGGGACAGGACCTTTGGAGCAGGAACTGGTAAGGTTTAGGGGCAGGTGGAGCCAGCTCCAGAGTGGCACACTTGACTCCAGATGCCTTTCTGGCCTCTACATGGAGGTGTCTCATTAGTGCATGAAGATAGTGTGGGATATGGTCATGTGCTATCCAGCCGTTTCCAGCCCTCACAGGATTCTCTTTCTGGGATGCCCTACGTGACAATAACCCAGAGCCATATCAGGTCCATGGCCTGAAGAATGGCAGTTTATTTCCAAGGGACTGGAAGAAAACCAAAGAATGTGAGTCATGTGAGGTGCATGGCATTCACCTGTTAGTGACAGCCCCACAGCTGGGTCTTCCTGGCAGAGACATCTCTAAAGAATTTACTTCAAGGCCCTTCTTAGAAAACGCTTTCTATGCCTGGCTGGCGGCTGGATGTACCAAGGCTCTCAGTGAGTGCTCTGCTTGGCCAGCCTTGTTCTTCCTGGGCTTTCCACTGTGCCATAGCTGTCATTTTCAGTAAGAAAGGCAGGGCTGGGAGGAGCCTCAGCCATCTAATGAGGGACACTGACTGCCAGGCAGTGTCTGCATTGACTGGGAACCTGTGAGTGTGGCTTGTTTGTCCTGTCTCTGGGCACTTTTTTTCTCGGAGGGATGGATGGTGTGTTGCCTGTGGTGTCTGTTCTTTCTGGATTTATTGTAGTCAGAAACTGGTGGGTTGGAGCTGGGACATGATGCAGGCATGAGTGTGTAGAGCCAGGGGAAAGGTAGGCTACCTGAATACTCCCTACATCTTTGACTTGGAGCAAGAAAGCCTCCCTTTATTTTCCAGTTATCCTGTTGGCTGCAGGCTTGGGAAGCTCATCTGTTCTCATGGGAGAGGGATGTAATGCCAAACCACAGGAGAGGGCCAGTGGGCAGGTTATATCTTGGATTTATTCATCATTCAGTGGATACCCCCTAGCAATCCCCCACCCCCATAGTACAGGGCACCAGTGTTAATGTCTGGATGAGAATGTTTGTGGAGATATGAGAGCTGGTGTCTCAGAGACCTGAGACCCGGGTTGTCAAGCACAGTGTACCTCCACCCTACACTCAACCTTCTTGGGACTCAGGCTGGAGAAGGGACCATGGCAGTGGCTGCTGCTCATGTAGAGTGGTTCTGTTTCTATACAGCATGCTGAGCTGAGTCATTTCTCAGGTGCAGAAACAGCTCTTTGGTCTCACATGTGTTCCTTTGATTCTCTTTTTTCTTACAGGTGGATTGTCTGGAAAGTTCTCTGGAGAAATCACTACAGTCCAAGTTTCCTTCCGACCTCAAAGTCTCCATCCTCCTGGACTTCACCCGGGGCTCAAGAGGTAGGTGTAGCTTACTTCCTCTCTCTGCTCAGGGTTAGGAGTCACCATCTAGCAGACCTGCACAGGGCTGCCTGCTGGTCCCAGCCATGAGTCCTCTGTAGCAGCCCATGTATGTAGCCCAGCCCCATGTATGCCCAGTCAAGGCAGAAAAGGAGCTTTCCCCAATCAGTCTGTGGCTACTCAGAGGCTGTCTCCTCCATGCTTTCTTTGGCTTTGCATTATTTTAAGGCTTTGTATGGAGGTCCATTGTGTCTGAGACCAAGTTGCCAGGACACCTGCTTCTCGCTCTGAGATTCAGGCCAAAGTTTCTGAGTGACTGCTGTAGGGTATGGATTAGATTTGAGTATGGGTTAGGCTAGTGTGATTAGATCATGTATGGGGTAGGCTAGTGTGTTTCTTCTGCAGCTGAGTGAGAGGTCAGGGCATTGAAAGGGTGTGGCTCCCGGGAGGCAATTGATAGATTTGGGGGAGGAGGGGGAACTAGTGTGGTAAAGTAAGGCTCCCAGGGAGTTGGTCTGTTTGACAATCAGGACATCTGTCTTTCCAGGTGGGAAAAGTTAGTAGTGTTTGCTCTACTGCTCACACACAGGTAGGAAGAACTCTCGCACCATGCTGCTCCCACTGCTACAGAGGTTTCCAGAGCATGTGCGTGTCTCCCTTTTCCATACACCAAACCTCCGAGGACTCCTCCGTCTCCTTATCCCCGAGCGCTTCAACGAGACAATTGGACTCCAGCACATCAAAGTGTATCTCTTTGACAACAACGTCATCTTGAGTGGGTGAGCGCTCTGTTGTGTTCTTTAGCTGGGAGTCCAGTTCAGGCGCAAGGTCGG
Source organism: Phyllotis vaccarum (assembly GCA_033318265.1). Lineage (NCBI taxonomy): Eukaryota > Metazoa > Chordata > Mammalia > Rodentia > Cricetidae > Phyllotis > Phyllotis vaccarum. Next base: position 4,087,029 of record JARWLC010000008.1, on the reverse strand, counting down.
TCTGCCCTAACCCTTAGAGAAGGTTCTCTGCTAGCTGTAGATGGTGCTCACCTCCTAGCGGCCCCTTTTATGTGGAAGGTTGATTGGAAGACCAGCCACCGTTTAGTGCCAGCGCTGGCTGCTGTGCGAGCCTCTGCACTGTTCCATTGTTTCACATGGTGATGCTGTCACCACGCTCCTCATTTCATGTGAAGAGAACAGATCAGAGAGGACACGTAACCGCACTGACAGCTGTGTGGGCTACAGTACCTGCTCTCCACTTGGCTTGGCTCCCTTTGTGGGGCCCCATCTGTATTCTGTTACTCAGGGTCAGCCTGGCTGGTGTCTACACATAGGTTGCTCTGGTTTCATCACATCATTGGATTGTCACTCCTCACCTGCTTACCTCAGGCCTGGGTCACTAGACCACATACTCTTAGCTGCGTCCTCACCTGATTCTTCCTCTCTATAGTGCAAACTTGAGTGATTCCTACTTCACCAACCGCCAGGACCGCTATGTGTTCTTACAAGACTGTGCTGAGATTGCAGACTTCTTCACAGAGCTGGTAGACGCAGTGGGGGATGTGTCCCTGCAGCTGCAGGGGGATGACACAGTGGACGTCATGGATGGGATGGTGCACCCTTACAAAGGTAGGGCAGCCTGTGACGTCTGCTGGCTCCTATGGACCTCTGTGCCCCTTGCCTCGGGTGCAGAAAACAGGGTGTCGATCGGCACTTGTTTCTAAAGCTAGAGAGATATGATTTACTGGCTCTTACGTGCTCTGTAGCAAGAGCCAGCTTGGGAAGGTGGGAGTTTGGGCTCGGGTACTATGCCTTGAGTGGGTGGGCCAGGATATTGCCCAGTTCTTACAGGAAGCAGCCTGCCTAGTGACCACCCTCCCACCTTGGCCTCTTCCCCAAATCTATCATAGTAGCCCCACTGAGGTCTGTGGCATCCTGACTGGGAAGTGAAATGGGAGAGCTCAGCTACAGGCAAGCCCTAGTGCAGCATTTCTGGGTACTGCATTCCTGTGGCTATGGCTTCTCCATGGCTGCTGCCGAGTGCAACAGACTCCACGGCTTAGGAAAATTTGGGGAAGGGGTGAAACCTGGCTCTTGTGAGGAGGAAAGCTCTCATGTCCTGTGGCTTCCTGATGAAAACCCTGTCCGGTACTGGGGAGCTATGGCTGCCCAGGTTGGCCGTCTGCCCAGGGAATGCTTAGTTGTCACCACCGTGCACTGAAGTGCATCAGTTAAACAGTTTGTGGAAAATTTCTTTTCCTCTCCGTATCCTTGAATTGGTCACCAGCCTAAAATATCTGGGTCTTGAAGAAATGCTTATATCCTGGTGTACTGTGCCAGGCCAGGCACAGCTAGTGGGGAACAGCTGTGTTTAGGGACAACTGAAATGTGTCAGTTTAAGACAGGGACATTCTGCTGTGTCTGGTTGCTGTTCCCACTGGCAGGATGGAGTTGTGCATAGTTGGTTTCTTCTCTGTCCCTAGTCTAGCCCTGAGAGGCACTAAGTGTCTGTCCCAGTCCCCAGTGCAGACTGTGTGAGTGTGGGCGACCCAGCATAGCCCTGCTTTGTGCTGCTCTTCGCCAAATACTTGTTGCCTTTCATGTCCTCCTGCTTCTGGACTCTGTCCGTTGACTGGTCCTCTTCCTGATCCTCCAGTTGTGCTTTGCTCCCCCCACATCTGAGCCGTCGTCAGCTTTCAGCCTCTAGTGATAGCACCTGAAGTTCTCGGTCTCTCGTGTGTCTGCAGAGCTCACGCCTACCCTCAGGGCACATGTCCATGGCTACCGTGCTTCCCTGCCATGTGTGTTTGGGGCTGCGTGCTTTCTTGTTGTTCATGTGAGCATGTGTCCTTCTTAACTCATCTTCACTTTTTCATTTCCTTTGAGACAAGGTCTCATGTAGCTCAGGTTGGCCCTGACCTTTTCCTCCCATATTCCAGCATTATAACAGATGCCACCATGCCTGTCTTTAGTTTAAATGATCTTCCTACTGAAATAGACAGCATGCATACCAAACGGCCACCACAGAGGTGCATCTCAGCGGCCTTCCCAGAGCTACCTATCCCTCAGCTGTTATCCCCAAAGTACCAAAGTCCTGGTGTTTTCCAACCCACATCCCTCTCCCGGTTTCTGGTTTGGTAGCTGGAATTACCTGTGTTGTGTCCCTGTCACGGCTCCTTGCAGGGTCCTGTGGGCAGGGCCTTGGCTGTGTCTGTGTTCTGCCAGGAAAAACTTGGGTATTTGCACTTAGCCGTCACATGGTGTGTGCCTCGAGCCAGTAGACTCTTGATGGTTTTCTAAATGGTCTCGTGTAGCTGAGATTACAGGTGTGCACCCAGGTGTGCACCACTCCTGCTCTTCATGTCCTTTTCCTCTTTCCTACGCCTTCTCTAGGTGACCGGGCCGCATACTGCAGAGCAGCCAACAAACGGGTCATGGATGTGATCCACTCAGCCAGGGCCCGGCAACAGATGCTGCATGCACAGACCTTCCACAGTGACTCTCTGCTGAGTCAGGAAGAGGCTGCGGCGGCTGGTGACCGGAGACCAGCACCTGACACCTGGATTTACCCTCTGATCCAGATGAAGCCCTTTGAGATTCATATAGATGAGATAGTCACCGAGACCCTGCTGACAGAAACTGAGCGGGGAGCCAAGGTCTTCCTCACCACTGGCTACTTCAACCTGACCCAGGCCTACATGGACCTGGTGCTAGGCACTCGAGCGGAGTATCAGATCCTCCTAGCCTCACCGGAGGTGAATGGCTTCTTTGGGGCTAAGGGTGTGGCCGGTGCTATCCCAGCTGCCTATGTGCACATTGAACGACAGTTCTACAGTGAAGTTTGTAGCCTGGGGCAGCAGGATCGGGTCCAGCTTCAGGAATACTGGCGTAGGGGATGGACCTTTCATGCCAAAGGTATGTGGAGACTGGCCAGAACCCCCACCCTCTTTGGGGATGCTCCACACTCCTGGTTCACACAGATCTGGGGTGTTTGTGAATACCTGTGATAGAGAGCTACTGCTATCTTTACAGCAGCCCTTGCAGGTACTTCCTGCCTGTCCCAGGTCCTGGAGGGTGAGTCTGTCCTGTTAGGGGATTTAGTTGTGCAGAATATTTCTCCCTTATGTGAACAAGACTCTAAATGTCGAAGCCATTGGTGAATATCCTGTTTTCCCCCGGGTTCTGAGGACCAGCTCTAAGGCTTTCACTTCTCCCGCTGACCTAAATTCAGCTCTCAGTCCTTGGTAGCTATTGGGGGACATGTTCATGTACTGTCTGCAGAAGGGACACTAAGGAAACGGACAGCTTTCCTCTGTCTTCAGCACTCACACCTGCCTGCTGTGCAGAGGACTTAACTGCAGGTGGCTGATCTGTCATGACTAGCTCATTTTTCCTCTCTTTACCCCATTTTGATGAGTTCTTTCTCTTCCTGTTTGCCAGTCTGTTTTTTCTCCCCATGCTGAGAAGATGGAAGCTGCACGCTCAGCGCACGGTCCTCACGTGGTGGAAGCCATGTATGCTTTGGTTCATTGTTTTGTGGTTCTGAGGGTGAGGCCCAGGGCCTTGTCCATGTTAGGTGTCCATCGCTGATCTATGCTGTGTGCCCTGGACCATCCACACACAGCCCTGCCTGTGGTAGAGATGGGTTATCGTCTGCATTGGCTATTTACTGTGATCCAAGGAGAGCGGCAGGCAGCAGCATCATTTGTGTGGGAGAGGCTGCCCTATTGTTAGCCTCCTCTAACACGTGCAGTCAGGTATCTGGGCAGGTAGAGCTGGCCAGAGGGTGTGTATGGAAAGTCTTTTCAGGTTGGCCCAGTTCCTTCTGGGAATGACAATGGAGCTCAAGGGTGGGGACACAGAGGGAAGAGCTGAGCTTCTGAGTGAAGCCAGAGCTTTGAAGAAGTGCGTCAATTCACAGGTCCCTGCACAGCCAGAGGCAAGCTCCACCAAGTACATGGTGGCCTCAGGCCCTAGCCTAGTCTTGTGGCTGGAGGTCTCTAGTCTCACGTCCCACTCTGCTGCAGGTTTTTCCCCCTGAAGCCTCACTGATAAACTTTCATGTGTGTGGTGACTCCCCAGTTACACCCAACTGGCTTTTCCTGTGTGTCTCGCCTTTTCCCGGACTGTGTTCTTTTGCCCCTGCTCCCTCCCTCTTGCCTGCCCTGATGTGGGTGGGGCTCTGCCATCTGTGAGTGCTGGATCATTTGTGGCAAGGATAACCTCATATCTAGATGAGAGAGAGACAGAGAGGGAGGGAGGGAGGGAGGGAGAGAGAGAGAGGGAGAGAGAGAGAGAGAGAGGGAGAGAGAGAGAGAGGGAGAGAGAGAGAGAGGGAGAGGGAGAGGGAGAGAGAGAGAGAGAGAGAGAGAGAGAGAGAGAGAGAGAGAGAGAGATGGATGAGATGAGATGGCAGACATAGTGGTAAATGGTGTGCTTGGAAGTTTGGTTCTAAGTTACTTGCTGTGTACATGAGGATGACCTTGAACTTCGGATCTCCAGAGTGTTGGGATTACAACCAGCTTGAAGCAGTTTCTTCTGAGTAGAGCCCTCACTAGGAACCAGACTCTGCCAAGATGTACTGCTACTCTGCTAGCACCCTTTCCTGCTTAGTGGCTACTGTCTATGGTGGGGCACAGCCCTTTTCTGGGGCACCTGTGGACAGCTCGAGTGGTCTGCATCAGTGTGGTGTGAATAGGGAGACCACGCGGTGGTTGTGGGTTTTGATGGTTGGTACAATGGACCATTTCCTGCCGGGCCTGTGCTAGATACAGGATGTGGGCCTGTTTGTTTGTGTCTATTTTTGGCCCCTGGAAAACTCCTGCTGATTACTATGCTGCTGATATCAGAATTCTCTTGCCCAAGCTCCAACAGGAGAGGTTTGGACTGGTCTCAGCTATTCCTGCTCCCAGAAAGCCTCAGAGGAAGGACAGCCTGAGGAGCCGGGACATTGCATTCTACATCCATTTGGATTCACGTACCTCAAGAGATTCCACTTAGCAGCATAGCTGTCCCCAGGGATCAGGACAGGATGCTAGGAGGACCCTGTGAGATGGCTTAGTAAAGATGGTCTAGTCCCTTTCCTTGGGAAGCTGCCTTTGCAAATGACCACACCAGCCACAATATCAGTGTCCTTGTAGCAATTCAGAAGACTAGGGCTGCTCTGTAGTGCTCTGGGGAGCTGGGTTCAGCTTTGTGACCCTAGCAGACTGGGTTGGATAGAAGGATAGAACAGCAGGATTGACTCCCTCCCAGCTGCTCAGATGCCTGCTGGGAAGCTCATTGCTGAAGCAGCTGATGGAAGGCCTGTCACTTCCGGGCTTTGCTGACGTCTTAATATACTTTACTTTCATAGACCCACAGGGACTGCCCAGTGTGTCAGTGTATGCTTCCGAGATTGCATTTGCAGTATGGCTTCTCTGTTGAGTTCTTACCTGGAAGTATTTGGAAGTGGTCCCTAGAAGCTCAGTTCAGGTAACTTTGGCCACAGCTCTTATAGCATCATCTGGAGAGAGCACAGCAATTCACCCATCAAGTGTGTGTAAGTGACCAGCAGCCCACAGCCAGTGAGGGCTCCCTGGGAGGAGGCTCTCTGAGCAAAGTCGATGGCTGGTACATTGTAGGTAGGGAGGGGGGATGCCCAGGATCCCCTGACTTGTCTTGATCTGCACATGAGCATCCCAGCTTAGCTACCAGAACGCTATGGCATATCAAGGGTTCCCAAGAGGCTGTGACTTGCTGTTACCACCAGAGTGAGGAGTCGTCATTCACAAGTGTAAAGGAGAGAGAGGCTTGGGGTAGAGCTCACATTCAGATGCACCAGTGCCATCCTCAGCACTGAGAGCATCCTACCCCAGCTGAGTATGGTTTCTACTGATTATCTTGCTTTCCCACCCAACATCAGGAAGCTAAACACTTGTAATCTTCTAGGAGGGCCATCCCAAATTGTCTGTGTGCAGGTCTGTTGCCGTACCTCTAGTCGTGAAGGGCAGCTCTATTGTTGGCTGGAAAGTCCTTGGGAGCAGGCAGCGGGGGCCCAGCTGGGCTACTGGCTGTGCCTCTGATTGGTCGTTTTCCAGTCTCTCTGCCTTGGCCTGTAGGTGTAGTGGGAAGGGTCCTGGAGGCTGGGGTACAGTCTGACTGCATCCCATGCTCAACAGCTTTGTCTGAGTAGGTGCTCTGGGCTCACTGGGTCCCACTTGGTTCTGGTGGAGTGTGGGGAGTGGGGTTAGGGCACAGATGTTAGTCCAGTGAGTCTGTGCTAAGCTCCAGTATGCTTACCTTGACACCTAAGCAGCACCCTTGCAGCACCTGCATGTGAGGCACGAGTATGGTGCATCTCTGTCTCAGGTTTGCCCTGCCATGTTCAGGTCATCATTTTGACTTCTGGCCCTGAGCAAGACACTAGTCAGCCTTGTCCTTGCTCTGTCCTGAGAGCCAAGGCCTGCCAGGCATGGACCACACCCATGTTCACTGTGCACCAATCTACTCTGCCCATCTGTTTGCCAGGGCCGTGGACTCAGGGCGATCTAGGGATTAGAAAGGACTGCGCATACCCACTTGATTTCTTTTGGATGAAGTGTTCTAGATGAACAAAACCCTTTGTGTGTGCAGGGATCTTTGGCTTAAGAGATGTTTGCCTATGCAGATGGAATCTGTTAATGACTGACAGAATGCCATTATTTTTATTGTCTTCCCGACAGGCTGGTTGGCATCTTGCCCAAAGGTGAGCTGCTGAGGCAGCCCAGCAGCCTCACTCTATTCACCTGGGCTCCATGTGGTGTGACTGTCACCTGAAACCAGCAGATGTTCTTCAGGGTAGTGGGGCTTTGTGGTGCACATGGTCTTCTCAGGCAGTAGACTCCAGCCCTGTGGCCTCAGGAGTTTCTCAATCCCTCTGACACTAGACTCAATTGGGGCTCCCTGTGGAAAAGCAGGGCTGTGATGTTTTCTCTGTCCTGGTTTCTGCAGGGGTTTTGAAGAATATGGTGGGGCTGTGGGAGGAAGTTCGTCTTTCTGGAGAAGTTCTCAGAGAAGACTCCGGCCTACATGTGCAGAGCTCCTGATTTTCTTTAAGCTTATTTGTTTTATTTTACAAGTGTGGGTGTCTCACCTGCATGTGTGTATGTGTGCCCTGTACCCCCAGAGGTCAGAAGAGCACAGTGTATCTCCTGGAACTGAAATTACCACGCTACTGCTAGAATCCAAGCCTGGGTCCTATGGAAGAACAGCCAGTGAGTGCTATTAATCACTGAGCTGTCTCCCCTGTCCAAACTCTCGCTTTTTTTTTTTTTTTTTTTTTTTTTTTTTTTAATATTTAGTCTAATCTACTTAGTTGGGAGGCTATCATCACTCTGATATTAATCTGGCATCCATGTGCCTTGCTTGGATCGAGGGAAGCACCAAGCATGCTCTCACTGGGTTTGTGGTTCCTGCCCTCCTGGGGCTTCTGTCTCACAGGAAACACACAGCTAGCAGAAGGATTTGTGTAGATTGTGTTAGGCAAAAGCCCCAAGTGGAAGGGATCCAGGCTAGTAGGGAGTGTAGACCTTTGGTGCAGAGGCCTGAATGTAGGGCATTTCGTGCCTGCCCAGGGCACATGGGACAGTGATGTTGCCAGGCCTCTGCTTGCGTGGTAGAGTGCAGTAGGAGTGCCGTCTGTGCCAGGGCAGAGGGTGGCCAAGGCCTGACTGAAAATACTGGAGCCTCTGTTGTGTAAGGCATAAGGTGCCTGGAAAAGTGATTTTTGTCTTATTTTTGACACTGAGTCTCATTCTGTAGCCCAGGCTGTCCTTGAATTCATGAGAATCCTTTCCTAGCCTCTCATACCTGGAGTGTAGGTGTGAGCCAGCACTCCCAGGAAGCTCTCTTTCTGAAGAGATCAAGGGAGTCAGGAGACAGCAAGAAGACCCAGTCTCTGAATCCAGGCCACTTCTAGTGTTCCATGTACAACAGTGGCTGCAGTGATCGATCTCCTTGTTCCCTGCTCTTTCTGGTACTCAGGGCTACTAAGTTTCTCTTGGCTACAAACCACCTACCCCAGTCCTCTCCCCAAAGCACTTTTTCCTTCCAAGCTGCTGGTTCCTGGAATTGTGGAGATGTTGGGCACAAAGGTCAGGCTCTGGGGTGAGGAATATTTGGGTTTGATGACCTTCTTATAGCCCTGTGCTGGAAATGTGCTTCCTTCTGCCCGCAGAGCCTTCCCTGCATATGCAGTGACAGTGCATTTGGAGGGAGCTGGTGGGTACAGCCGGGGTCCAACCAAGGGAGGGAGATGAGTCCCCAGGGCAGCAGCCAATGGTTAGGGTCAGTCTAGAAGGGGAGGAGACTTCACTGTAGTCATACTTTCCTTTGTGAGCCACCAACTCACAAAAAATTACACACTCATTGATTATCAAAGTTTTCTAACTAACTCTTATCACTTAATTAAGCTATTTCTATTAATCTGTGATCTGTTGCACCACTCTCTTACCTTTCCCAGACGTCTGATTTGTTCCAGGCAAGGTCTCCTTCGACTCTCTCCTCCTCTTTCTGCTTGGAAGTTGAGCCTGTCTCTTCTGCCTGGCTGTTGTCCTTCAACTTTTTATTACACCAGTCACCGCAACACATCCTCATGGTGTCAGATATTCCACCACAGGCTTCCTGGGGGACCTGGTGCCAGTGACCACTGCCCATCCCATGGGCAGTGTCTCAGCAAGTGCTTCATCTGTCTCTGTGGTGTATGTGTGCGTGTTGTGTGTTGTTGGTGTGTGTGTATGTGTATGAGAGAGAACATTGTCGTGTGCAGCCTAGCTGTAGCCTAGGGTGTTTGACCTCAAACATCTGTTTTTGTTGCCCCATTTTCTAAGTGCTGGAATTCTAGTCTAGCCCTGGTTAGCATGCTGGGGTTATGTGCCACCATGCCCTGCTGCTTATCAGCTTGTATTTGAGACAGGTCTTCTATATCTTAGACTGACCCTAAAATTGATCTGTAGGCTCTGGCAAGGTGACTCAGAAGGCAGAGATCTTGCTGTGCAAGCTGGATGACTTGGGTTCCAGCTCCAGAACCACACAAAGGTGGAAAGAAGAACAAACTCCATAAAATTGTTCTCTGACCTCCATGCGTGGGCGCTGGCATATGAACCACTCACTCCCCTCAAAAAGGGGGGGTGTGATATTGTAACCAGGATGACTCTGATGTTCTGATCCTTATACCTCTGTCTCCTGGACTCCCACTGTACACTGAGATCAAACACAGGACTTGGTTTTGCATCCTAGGCCAGCATTCTACCACCTGAGCGAGCACCCCTCCTCATTTTGATTTTGATGAGGGACAAGACTGTAGGGTACTAGGAAGAGCATTCTCAGGCCACAAGGGTCTCTGGGCTCAGTCCAGACCACTGTGTTCGTGCTAGTTACATGTTTTGTGGTGAGTGCCGAGCCTGATAGTGGCCTACCTCCTGGCCCTAACTGTCACTGATACTCAGTGCTAGTAATATCTCTTGTCTAGGAACAGCCCTGCCCCAGTCCACGCCCCAAACACCTTTTCCTTCCCAGACTGTAGTCCTTCTTGCTGGTTCCTGGAATGGTGGAGACATTAGGGCCAAAGGTCAGGCTCTGGGGTGAGGAGCTGGAGCCTTGCAGGTTAGAAATGTCTCTAAGGAGGGTCCACCTGAGGTCAGCCTAAGTTTTTGAGAAGGCAGTGAAGGCAGTTGACTCCACAGGGTCATAGTGTCTCAGGGCTGGGTGCCTAGGAAATAGGCGCTTAAGAGAATCTTCCTATTTATGTATGGGAATCAGTCTGGCCCATGATGGGGTGCCCCCTCTCCTCTTTGAGCAGGATCAGGAGAGTGGTTATCAAGTTGTCTTAAGCAGATCCAGTGTGGGAGTAGTGGTGATGGGCTCCACACAGCTGCAGGTGGGAAGGATACTCAGTCTTCTGAGACTGTTGGGGTGCCTGTCCCAAGGCTTCTCTCCCCAGTTCCATGTTGTGTGGACAGCTGAGGTGTGACAGAGGGAGCCTTACGTATGTGAAAACCAGAAGTGTGGAGAAGCAGGCCTGGACCTCTGGCAGGGCACCAGTCGCAGGAGTAAGCAACAGCCTTTGTCAGCTCTTGCCCAAGGTGTTCTTGGAAACTGCCCCTGGTGAACACTAGCAAATAGTCTTTTGGTGTAGCAGTGCGTGTCTGTGGGCCTCTGTGAGAGTCCTGATGATGGAGGAGCTGAGGTGGGAGGCCTGTGAGTACTTGGTCTCTCTGAAACTGATGGTTTTTTCCAGATAGGCCTTCGTGGGCTAGTCGGGGAGGGTCGAGGCCAGGCTAGGCCTGGGGGGCTTAGGCCTGGGGGGCTCAGGACTAGTTCTATCAGTGGCTGTGACATCTTAAATCTTGAGAGCATGGGCAAGGGTGCAGGATGGGCCCTGCCGTGGGCAAACCTCATGGTACTGAGATCCTGCCAGCACCCCATGGCCTTCATTAAGGAATGCCTCGTGTGTAGTGTGACATGGCAGTCTCTGGCACAGTGCCCTGTGGCATCCCCTTAGAGCAGTGCTTCTTCATGTGATACAGATGGTAACTAGAGAAGTGGTAAACTCTGGGGTGTCCTCAGGTGGGAAAGCTGGACAGCTTGTGTTCAGACCTGTCCTGCTCAGTGCCTCTACACTCCGTGTGACAGCTGCCTCTACTAAGGCTAGGGATGGCAGGCTCTGGCTATACTTTACCAGCAACAGGCAATTGGAAGAGCTGGGGCTAGTGGCCTCTCTGGAAAGAGGCCTAAGGAGCAGTTAGGGATAGGGATATCAGAAAGGACCCCCAAAGATAGCATAACAAAGTTCCCTCAAAGGGGCATGAGCCACAGCAGATATGGTAGAGAACAGAGTGGCCTTGTACTCAGTAGTCTGGAGGGTCAGCCTGGGTCAGCCAGCTTCCTGATGCTCTTGACCCCGTTGGCTGCTTTCCTCCTAGGCTGAGACAAAGTGTGGTGAAGACCTGGTAGATGCTAAGCTCACTTCCTGTCTGCACATTTCCTTTTCCTGCAGGCCTCTGGCTGTACCTGGCGGGGAGCAGCTTGCCCTGCCTCACGCTGATTGGCTCTCCTAATTTTGGGTACAGGTCAGTTCACCGGGACCTAGAAGCCCAGATTGCCATTGTGACAGAGAGCCGAGCCCTGCAGCAGCAGCTCCATCAGGTTTGTTGAAGTGGTGGGGTTCTTGGGTACATGGGGTGCAGTTCATGCCGAGTCATCGTTGACCTCACAGACATCCTGCCTTGGTCAGTTTATAGACAGACAGACAGGATTTCCCCCCCCCCCCCCCCAATCCTTCAAGTCTCAGGGGAACCTTGGAGGGTGGCCTGTCCCATTGTCAGGGTCCTTTTCTTGTTTCCATGCAAGAAGAGACCACCATTTCCTCACTGGGACATAGGTATTACAGAATGGGTTCTAGCCTTTTCTAAAAGTGAAGGTGAATCTCAGGGTTGGCCGTGGCTTTGGCTTTCCCTATGGAACAGACAACAGAAAGCTAAGAATTCATGCATGCTCTCTGAATTCTCCTGCAGCAGGCTCTGGCTTCAGAGCCCTGTGCTTTGTTTTGGAAGCCTGTACCCTTTGCAGGAGCCTATGTGGGTCAGACCAGATTTCCACTGGGGGGTCTTGGGATGTAGGACCTTTGCTCTAGGCCAGACCTCAGGAACATTTTGAAGACCATTTTAAAACTGTATATATTATATATGTATGAAATATGTGTGAGCAATATGCTGTGATACCAGTGTGAAGATTAGAGGTCAATTTATTTGAGTGAGTTCGCTTACTGTGGGTTTCAAGAGTGAACTTGGGTCTCAATGGGCTGGGCCATCCTGATTTTTAGACTCCAGTGTTCAGGAGTCCCTGCTCCAGAACTCCTGAAAGCCTGAGCCCTTGCTGATGGGTGAGGAAGTGGCCATTGCTTTGTTCTTTGGACTTGCTACTATGTCTGGGAATCTTGTCACCGAGGGCAGATGCCAGTAAGGGCTTTATGACCGGGCAAGAGGAAGTGACAACAGCCATGCCCTGTGGCCAGTGGGGTGACTGGGTGTGCTAGCAAGTTTCCTCCTGAAGAAAGGCTTATGGCAAATGACTGAGGAAGCTCTCAAACTGAGGCCTTCCCATAACAGGGCTACTGCTGGCCTTAGAGTCAGGCTGTGGGGAAGAGATGAGTCTGTAACTCTGGACCATGGGGTCCCTGGACTATTCTCACTGGTGCAGAGTGATGTGCGCACAGATGACTCCACAGAGAGAGCTCTTAATAATGTTGGTCCAGACGAGGACGAGGTCTGGATTTCAGTAGGCAAGTGCCTAGGCCTGTGCCCTGGCTCTCAGTACTGACAAGACCCACTTCCTGAGATGGGGAGCTAAACCCACATCCTGGATCTTGAGAAAGGCCTGGCTGGTTGTGGTCTGAGTTGATTTCTCAAATGACATACTTGGGATATTTTCTTCCCAAACCTGCCTCCCAGGGGCTTTTGATGGTGGGAAGGTGGCAGCAGATGCGTATTGATTTGGGGCCTGTGAAGTGTAGAAATGTGTTTCTAGATGGTTCCATTTGCTTCAGTGTACTTTGAAGGCCTGCAGCTGGCCTCCTGACCCTTCAGTGTCTGATTGCCCTGTGTGTAGTCCTGCAGTCTGAGGTCCCTGCATTCAGAAGGCCTGTTGGAGTTCTCTTGGGAACCAGGGAAGGGCCCTGTCTGTATATCGAGCCTTGAAAATGGAAGATATTTTTATCAGAACCCCTAGTCCCTCCCTTGTAGTGCAAACAATAAAAACTGAAAGCTTCCTGGTTTTGTTCAGAGAACACAGCTTTCCACTTGTGACCTAAGAAAGACTCCTTGCACAGTGGTGACCTTTACCAGCTGACTTCCTTCTCCAACCCTGTTGTGGTATCTGTGAGGACACTGAAGCACTTCTGGTAATTTAATTGAGATCTTGGCTGGGTGTTTACTAAGGAGCAGAGCTAGAGCTGGGTCTGTGGAGACCTCTGCAAGCCAGCCCATCTCTTCCCTCGGACCAGAGCTGGCTCCTGTGCAGGCACAGCCCATAGAACCTTGGGCCACTGTTCATGACTTGTGGAACTATCATGATGGGAAAGCCATCTGTGGGGACACAATTTGAAAGTTTGGTGTGGACAATGGCCCCAGGATACTGCTTTTGTGATGAAGGTCACAAGTGTGGGAAGGTGCAGGAGAGGTGAAGGTGGGCCCTGGGTCTACCTCTGTGTGAGTAAAGCCTCAGACACTTCTGCAGGGTCTTGGGCATCTTCCCATTCTGTTGGTTGGAGGAGCTGCTGAGGAGTATGTTTCTTCCTGTGAATGATGCTGGCCCTATGAGGCTTTGGCAGGGCTCCTGTGCTGATGGTTACCATGCTGTGACCTGTGCTCTGTGTGGGTGCAGATACAGCCCCAGCTGCTCGGGGACATGAGGGAAGAAGACAGCATTTGTAGGCTCCCCACCTCATCCTGTGCATGTGTGCATGCGTATGTGCCACATGAATGCGGAGGTCAGAGGACAGCTTGAAGGACTTTGTTTTCCGGCTACATAGCTCGTCAAACTTGGTGGCAGTTGCTTTATCAGCCGACTACCAGTCCACATGTGTGTCTCAGAACTTGGTTTAAGGTGAAAGTTTAAACATGGTTTGCAACAGAAGAAACTATCTTCATTGGATTTTGGGTCATTTTGTCTTTGTTCTGGGAACCTGTGGGGAGGCCTGACTCACAGCCTTCCTTCCCTGTATGGGAGATGCTTAGGGGAGAATTGCTCTCCTACCTGGACATGCTCAGGCTTTGTCTTGTATTCCTTGAAAAGTGATCATACATGGCATCGATATATTAATCTTATGTTTACAACTTTATCAGATAATTTAACTTTTGAGTTACAAAGTCTCTAAGACAGGCTTGGAGAGCAGAGCATGTATTGCTCTTGCAGAGGACCCAAGGGTGGTCCCCACAACCTGTACAGGAGGCTCACAGCTACCTGTAGCTTCAGCTCTAGGTAATTGGATGCCCTTTTCTAGCATCTGTGGGCACTGCATATATAAACTCATCTATGTGTAGACATATACATAAGAAGTCTATGTAAGAGGCAGGCTAGGTGGTTTAGGCCTTCAATCCCAGCAGCTCTGGAAGCTGACTCAGAAGGATTTCAAATTCAAGGTGGGCGTAACTTAGTGAAATCCTGTTTCAGAGTTTAAATAAAAATGTGGGGGATTGAGCTGCAGCTCAGTGGTAGAGCGCTTGCTCACCTAGTATGCAGTAGGCTCTGGGCCCAGTTGTCAGCACTTGGGGGAAAAAAAAAAGATAAGAGCAGATGTATGAGAGGATGCACATGCCACCATTTGATTGAGGACTTGAGCATCTGCAGGGTTTGGTGTTTGTAGTCATGGATTCTGAGGGACCAGCTGTATGTGGTATGTCTCATGTCTAGTTTCTGTCACTTTCCTGTGTGATGTCAGTCTGACATTGCTTTGTCACCTGGGTTAATTCATAAGCGAATGCTGGATGTTTAGGTGGTTTCCAGCCTTTCCCCACTGTAAATGTGGCCACCACAGGAATCTATAGATCTTAGTGTGGAGTGAGTACAGAGGCACTTGCTGTCCTGGATGAGCCTTGGCTCATACTAACAGCACAGTGTGGCCTGCAGTGTGATACAAGGCAAACTGTGCCCTGTTTAGGAGACACTTTTTTCTGTGTTGGGGTTGGAACTCAGAGTCTGCACATGCTGGACAAATACTACCCCTAATTGGAACTCACCCCAGACCCGTTTAACTTACACTAATCCATTTTGTGAGGGGTAACATCTAAAATAGTCTTCTCACCAGCTAGAATTCTCCAGCCAAATTCAGCATGTAGAGATGGAGCCCCTTGGCCGAAGTCCACAGGAGGCTGTGTGGGTGTCGATGTTGTACCAGGTGGTCCTCTGTGGAGTCACAGGTTGACTGTCCCCCTCTCTCCTTTAGGAGCAAGAACAGCTCTACGTGCGATCTGGTGTGGTATCCTCTGCAACCTTTGAGCAGCCAGGTCGGCAGGTGAAGTTGTGGGTGAAGATGGTCACTCCACTGATCAAGAACTTCTTCTGAGAACAGGCAGGTACTGTTCCCAAGGCTGGAGCTCCAAGGGACCTGGAGGGGACCCTGAGGCCTCTGTCCCCTGCTTTGTTTGCAGTCATGGACAGCAGTTTTAAAGCAGGCGTTAAACCTTCCCTCAGGTGATGCTGCCACCCTGGGCTGGGGCCAACTGTGGTGGGCTAGCAGCCTCCTCCCCTTCTGTTGTTCTTGCCCAGGGTTCCAGAAAGGCCCTGGGGCAAGAGGCAGAGGGTTTTTTTTTTTTTTCTTTCCTGCTCTCTGCTGAGCATGGCCCAGCGCAGGCAGCGCTCAAGGGAGTGCACTGGGGTGATGATGGCACATGACAGACCACCTGGCTCCCTGGTGTGCAGCGTGTTAGTGTGATATCAGAGAGCAGCTGGGATGTTGGCCACAGGATACACTCCGCTGCTCAGGAGCCTGAGCACTGGAAGCATGTGGTTGGCTTAACTGGTGGAGAACATGGTGGCCTTACTTGGAGTCATGAGGCTCTGTAGAGCTGGCTGCTGTGAGCCCTAGGGTCTCTGGACCTTTGCTGCTTCTGCTCCTGTCCCTCTCTTGTCTCACCTCCATTTTTACTCTGTTGCAAAGTATCACTAGCCCTGCCTCAAATGCTGGGGTTAAAGGTGTGCGCCACCACGCCTGCTCGGCTTTCCAGCTTGTAATAATAGATGTGCCACTTTAGACTTGGTGCTTCTCACAGCAGGTCATCTGAGTGCACATGTCCTGTGCATTTTCAGAAGCCTGCTTGCCTACCCACTCTATCCCAGGGTCTCTGGGAGGCAGCCAGGAAACTGCATTTGCTGTTGCTAGTTCAACTGTTGTGGAGAGAACAGCCTGTAGAGGAGCCCCACAGCATGCATGGTGGCTGTGTCTCCATATCTACATGGTCTAAACGGCCATGGCTGACCCCCTGTCACCATTACTGGCTGTAGCAGGTGGGGCTCCAGAGTCCAGAACACCTAGCCTTCCACAGCGCTGTGCTGCCCTGGGTGACAGGACTGTGACAGAAACTATCCCAAAGAGTAAGCAGCACTGGGCTGAGCCCCCTGCTCTGCCCTGCTCCCTTTGTCCGCCCAGGCCTTTTGGGAATCCTGGATAGGTTCTCCTTCTGTTGCTCTGCAGATCTAGGCCCCCTAATTCTGATGCCAGGACTTTGTTCCAGATTCCTGCAGGGAAGTTTGGTGACAGTTTGTACATGTGGAGAATTACTGTTTTATTTCAGGCTCCAAGGGCAAAATTGGAAAAACTCATTTGTGGTATTACTAGGGATTGGAACAAGTTACCTGCAGCCCTCTGGCTATGCAATCTCTTGGGGCTGCAGTGACCCCTCCTGGCCAGCAGAGGCAGTTGCCTGGTAACTAGGCCTGGCCTGAAACTTCTGTCCTCATTTGGGGCACACCAGGTCAGAAAAGCTGAGGTGGACAGTTCCTTGGAGATCTGAGTGGTGCTTCGCTCCACAGAGGGCCCCTTTTCTGCAGTGAGAGGCTTGGCTGTTTCCCATCAGCCTCCCATCTTATCTCCTTACGTTCTTTCACCTGCTGTGTGGAGCCTGACCACATGCCCAGCACTGACAGTGTGTGCAGCCCGGGTTTTGTCATCTTTTCTGCTAATGGTACCAGTACAGACTCAACCTGCCAGTGAGAGGGGCCTCAGCCAGTGTCACCTTTCTGCCCGCCCACCATGACTTGGGGCAGTGGCTTACTGTGTGAGTGGGCCTACTGGCTATTTGTTACCAAGGGGTGTGTATGTGTTAGGTGGAAAAAACCGTTGAGTAGCCCACAATTAGCTGGAACATTCCCAGGGATGTGTACGGATGGGTGAGGAGGGCAGAATAGCCCAGAAATACAGGGTGTGTGGCAAGGTGCTCTCTAGGAGAAACCCATGACCCTGAAGCACCGTGTTCTGTGTAGCGGCTTCAGTGGGGAAGGATGGCTGTGGAGCATTCCTGGTAGCATCTGTGTCGTGGTTTATTTGCAGTGCTGGGACAGAGTTTGGGAAAGCTCAGTGTAGATGCTGTTATGTAGATGGAGGTACACCTGGTCCCTGGCTGTGGGCTTGTGTGCCACATCCTGGCCCCACCTGTTCCTACAAGTCAGGGTCAAGGTTTGGTTCCCTGGATGTTTGCTCCGAGCTGAGCTGAGGGGAATCAGGCTTCACTGCCTGGCCAGGCCCTGGGTGACATTAGTACAGTCAGATGGCATAGTGACCGCAATTGTTTTAATCTGTGCTCCAACCGTCTCTGCCCAGTCCAGGTACACTAGATTTTCTAGGAAGTTAAGGGTGCCAGGTGCCAGGCTGGGTTTCCAGTTGGAAGCACTGAGGCTTGGGCTCCAGTGGTTACACCTGCAGGAGCAGGGCCACGGCTGCCAGGATCCACTTGGCTGCTTTCTCTTTGGTCTTCAGGTTAAAGGTCCATACGTAGGTGGGTCCTCGGATACGCGTCTTGTACACGGGGCATTCATAGATGTTCTTGGTCTCCATTCGGTCCACAGGAACGGCCTTGATGAAGATGACCGGCATGACTGGCGTGAGATCTTTGAGCCGGGCTTCTGCAATGACTCCAGTCTGGGTGTCCCAGCGAGCTCCTGTGGGGACAATGTAGCTGACGGTCTGGGTACGGAGGCTGAGCCTGCCGTTTGGAGTGCTGACCGTGAATAAGGGCGGTACCAGAGAGAGGCCGGCCTGGCCTCTGACCTCCCCAATCTTTTCAGAGATAGGCCAGAGCAGTGGCAGCCCGGAAGAGTTCAGGCCAGGTGCCAGAGGCTGAAAGTGCCAAATATGGGGTATGAACTGAGGACTCGGAGGTGACTCTGCATGCCGTAATGGCTCTGAGGCCACATCTTTCCAGAGCCTCATCTCAGCTTTCAGAATGTCAGCAGCTGAAGAGTCCAGCACTGTCCTTCCCGTGTAATGAATGTCTACCCTCTATGTACATAGGGAATAAGTTATATATATATACATGCCTATATAAACACTATCTGCCCTTAACTGGATTGCTATCATCTCTCGTCCTATCCAATGCTAGTAGTCATGTGTCCTGTATAGCATTCTACATTAAACATGGAGAATGGTCTGAGACCCAGCTGTCCTGGTCCGGACACAGCACATGTGGGTCTGGGAAGTGGAACCTAATGGGTACCTCTACTCGCCTGCCCTCCTGCTTGCTGTCCTGGCTTGGTGTGGGCAGTTTGGCTGGCCTTCCTCCTTGAAGCCTTTGCTTGAGGGAGCCTTAGGAGTACTGTCTAAGGTAGGTTCCTGGAGCGTGCACACCCCCTCCCCCCAGACTCAACAAAGCTCCTGCTTCAGTTTGGAGGCTGTAGTCCTCAAACTATTTAAACTGTCTGCACACAAATGCTTCTGTCTTGGGGTCTTCCTGCTGCCCAGGGAATCTCAGCTGTCCCCCATCTTCAGCCTCACAGGTGCATGCACACCATACACAGCTCAGAATGGCTTTCTGTTCCAGGCCTCTGCCCAGCCTGGCTCACTCCACAGCTGAGTGGGAGCGGCTCTGGGAGCTTCCTGGACTGAGTGTTGTTACCTTCCATGAAGAGCCCATACACGTAGGCGCCCTCTCGGGGTGGGGCAGTCATGTCCTCTCGGTTCTTCTTGGTCACCTCCACAGACAGACACATCTTGTCCAGGGGCCACTCATTTTTCCTGGCCATGGACTGCATGATGGCAGTGAGAAATGACTGTGGATTGAAGAACCCAGCCAGCCACACGGTTGTGGGCAGGGCAAAGTCTGTTGTCCAGGCTTCCAGCTCCTGGAAGGAGACATGAGTCACTGAGGGTACAGCACTAGGGAAGGGGAGGGGTCTCGGCTGATGCTGGCTTCGCCTGAGAGCTGCGTCCTTCTTCGAGGGAATGTCTCAATGCTGGACTATAATAACCTGGGGCCCAGGGTGCAGCTTTTGCTCTTGGCTTTGCTGCAGTGGGGGTTCCCTATGGGGCTCTCAGAGCTTTCTGCTGTTGACCTCCTTGGAAGTCATGCTGGTGATCAGATGTCTGAGGGGCTGAGCCAGACCTTCCCACCTGCTGAGGCCATGGCACATGGGTTCCTGGAGGCCCCAGGGTCCTGTGACTTACCCTGATACGTTGCAGCAGGTCAGCATACCAAGCCGCCAAACCCATCATGGAGGGGTAGGCCCGGGCCACCCATGTATCAGGCACAGTGTCATAGAACAGAGCTGTGGACAGGTCTTCCATGTCTGTTGTGATAGTCAGCTCGCCCTAAGGGACATAGTCACATTTTGGAGGATGGATGTGATCAGGATTTGGGGAGAGCCCTCACTGTATGCTCTCAATTGCCAGCATGGCTCTCTGTGGCACCTCCAGAGATCATGGCCAGACAATAGCTAACCTCTGTGGCTTGTTTTGGAAGGTGAAGGATTTCAAGGTCAGGCAGTCACACACCAGTCTCCAATAGCCAGGGCAGTGTACTGTTTGGCTGTCTCTCTGTGGGACTAGCCGAACTCGTGGTTTTTACCTTCAGCCCCAAGTTCAGCTCCTTCAGCGAACGCCTCATCTCATTGGTGAGGATGTTCATTCTTTCACATTCTTGAAAGGCGACAACCACATAGGGGGTCTTTTCAGCAGCCTTTGCCATGATCTCAGCCATGTTGAAGGTCTCTGGAATCTTCTCAAGAATGTCATCCAGCACAGCCTTCACCTGGAATCCAATGCCAGGCAAATTGTCTTACTGTGCTATTCACCAGTGGAGACTGTGCTCCCAGCAGAGTCAGGGGGCGGGCCTGAAGCTTGGAGAGAAGAGACAAGTGGCAAGGGTGGTCAGAGATGGGGGGGGGGGGCACATTTGACCAGGCGGCAGAACAACCCTGGTCGCCTAGTGACTCCAGGCACAGATGTTCCAACTTCTAGCCCCGTCAGGTGCCATAGCATAGCCCTGAGCTCTAGACTGCTCACAGCTGCTTGGTCCCAAATAATCACACAAATATTAATTACAAATTGTTCAGCCTTTGGCTCAGGCTTATTGCTAAGTGGCTCTTGCATCTCAACACATTTCTGCTAATCTATGTTTTGCCACGTGGCTCAAGGCTCACCTGTACTTTTATATCTTGCTCTTTTGGCAGCCACTTACAGCATCTCCCTCTGCTCTGCCCTCCATCCCCGGTATCTATGCTCAGATTTCCTGCCTGCTTCTAAGATGCCCTGCCATAGGCCAAAACAGTCCCTTCATACAGAACTAGTGAGCACAGGACTGATTTAGCCTTCTGCGGAACTGTACTTACCCCCTCCCCCATAAACACAGTGGTACATGATGATCAGATACCACCACCCATCAGATTGTGTGTGTCATCTCAGACCAACCTGGAACACCATGCCACCCAGTCTGACCCTGAACTTGAGACCCTCCTGCCCCACAGCCACTGGAGTGCTGGGATTACAGATGTGTGCACTACCTCATGGCTCAACAGTAGATGTCTGCTTTCAATTGCTAGGTCAATAAAAATTCTGAACCCATGAATACAAAGTTGGGACTTTTGACTACAGTGCTTGTCTGCTTACTGTTTAGCGCCAACCTTAGCTGAGGTGTGACAGATCGTTCCCACGATGTAAGAGAAAGTAGAGAAGGTGCTAGAGCCTCAGGGTACTGAGGCAAGCCAGGCCCAGGAGCCTACAGGGTGCTCTGAAATAGTGCTGTTCTGACTGCCTGTGCCGGGCTGTCCTCTGAGCTTCTTGTCCTAGGGAGTCACTTTGTTCCCTAGGCCAGTGATGCCTGTGACCCGGTGTAGACCACACTCTGAGTCTAGAGTGTGTAGTTCCCAGTGGGCCCAACTCAAGCTGCCTGGGCACTGTCCCTAGCTAGGGCTGCACTTTGTGTCCCTGTTTGTGGGGACACGGACAGGTCCTACCTTTTCTTCACGTGACACCCCTGTGCCTGCTCCCGAGTCTGTCTCTTTGGGTTGCATTTCCAGGACTGTGCGGAAGAGCTTCTCTGAAGTGACTGTCAGGAAGCCAATCTCTGCATTGGGGTGCAGGCCGTACAGGTAAGGGCTCTCAGGGGGCAGGTTCTCATCGATGTACTCATGGTAGCCCTGGAAAAGGGCGGTTTATATGCTGTTGAGGTACACTGTCTTTTAGGCATCTCTCTCTTGTGACAGGGCTTCTCTGTGTAACTCTAGCTGTCCTGGAACTCGCTTTGTAGACCAGGCTGGCCTTGAGGTAGAGCTTTGTCTACCTCTGTCCGTCTTCCTCTGTCTGGCCTGGCCTATGCCACCATCACCTCCCTCCACCCAGCCACACCTGCTGCTCCTAATTTAGGTACTTTGATTTTTCCTTGGTTACTGATAGGTTATCTTTGTTGCTTTTGAGACAGGGTCTCCTGTAGCCCAGCTTGGCCTCAAACTACCTTGTACTCCTTAGGTTCAGTCTACCCAGTACTGGGAGATGGTACCCAGGGCCCCGTGCATGCTAAGCAAGCCCTCCATCAATTACCTAGCATCTGATAGGGCTTTTGGGGTATGGGCCCCTCAGGGAGTAGTCAGGATGAATTAGTCTTTGCTGACCTGGTCATATAGCGAGCCCCCCGAGCAGGGTGCCTTTCCGTACCTTGTAGTCTAGGTTGGGGGGGATCTGGAACCCAGGTGCCAGCAGCACCTCCCCTTCCAGCATCTCCACACGGATGTACTCAGCCAGGTAGGTCCTGCATAGCCTGCGGTCCCAGTCATCAGTGATGTGGCCTCCATACATGATCTCACCAAAGAGATAGCGGAGATCATCCCAGGGCACCTTAGAGAAGGGTGAAACATGAGCACCTCACCCTCATCCTTTGTCATTCAT
This sequence comes from Phyllotis vaccarum, assembly GCA_033318265.1. Classification (NCBI taxonomy): domain Eukaryota; kingdom Metazoa; phylum Chordata; class Mammalia; order Rodentia; family Cricetidae; genus Phyllotis; species Phyllotis vaccarum. Next base: position 4,065,140 of record JARWLC010000008.1, on the reverse strand, counting down.
GTCAGTGAGGCTAGATAGCTCAGCAGGGCCTACTTCCAGGCTGCTTACCTGCAGGGTCATCCGTGGCCAAGGGACCCCTTTTTCAACTCCTGTACCTTAGGCTAGATCCTCTGAGACTCTGCTTTGGCTATGGTTTTAGGCTGGCTTCAGCTTCATTTTCTCCTTTGTGGGGACATCCTGAAGGCTCTTCTGGCGTCCTAGACAGCTGGGTTCTGCTCATGAGAGCTGGTGCTGACCCCCACATCCAGTCAGATGCGTGTGTAACGTGGACTGTTGGGTCCCCTGACCCATGTGGAACTGCTGTGGCCTCTGCTTATTCAGTTACCCTCCACCACTAGCTGTCCTTATGTAGCAGGTCTCAGTGGGAGCTGGGTGTTCATCTGGCTCCCTGGACATCTACAACAGATGTGTGCACTCACAGCCCAATCCCCAGAGAGACCGGTGCTCTCCCACCTGCTGCACAGATCCTGGAACCATCCTTAAGACAGGCGTGAGAAATGAGATCGAGCACTCGAGACCCTACTCCCAGAGACTGTTTAGCATCAGACCTGACCTGTGTATGGAGGGAGAGTTCAGAGCCTCCCAAAGCTTGAGCTCTGATGAACAGTCGCCAGTGCAGGCTTGCCAGGTCAGCCCTGTCACCTTAGGACATGATGTTTCTCAGCAGATTGAAACCCATGTGCTTGTGTGGCTGAGTAAAGGTCCTTACATAGTCCTGGTAAGACAACCCCTCCTGATCACCCCAGAGGCCCTCTGCTGGCATCCTCTCTCTGCCTTTGCTTGGGAGTGTCCCAGGTGAAATGCAGCCAGGGTTAGTCTCATCACGCACAGGTGGGGACTGTGTCCCTGCAGGAGGTGGCATCTCCCCAGTTTGCCTTCTTGCTCCTGTGTGTTACCAGGACAATGAAACGTGGTCCAGGCAACATCCCCTTGCTCAGCCTCCACCACGGAAGCTTCATTGTGGCATCTTTTGCAGGGGAGATGGGATGGGCTCTCCCTGAGTGGGTCCTCAGCACCTCCCTGACCTGAAGGTGTGGCCAGCACAGGTGTGGGGCTCACCTATGAACTTTGAAGCTGCAGCCTTAAGGTGTGGCCAGAAACAGCTTAAAGTTCTTCATGAGAACAGCTCTCTCTCTCTGCTTCACAACCTAGAAGGAAGATCTGTTCTGGATGAGTGGATTCTTTCTCCATCTCCTACAGTTCCTGCATTTATAAGTTGCTTAAGTAAATATTGACCCTAATACTATTTCTCCTTGTGATAATTAATTGGGCTTATTAATTGTACCACACACTAGCAAGGACTTCGTAAGGACAGCTGTATGGGATGGTGGCTGATGATGCCATCGCTGTTGGAGATGGCTTGATTCCAGGTGGGACCTATAGGTATTGAAGGAGAGTACTGGGGCCCTTGAGCCTCAAGCCAGACATTCTTAGGCTGCCCACAGGGAGCATCCTTCCCTCTTGACCGGGCTTAGTGTTTCACTTGCCTTTGACCATTGCCTCTCATCACTCTTTTGGGTCTCATGTATCCCAGGCTGACCTTGGACTTGCTGTGCAGCTTAGGGTGACTGCATTCAGTATTCTCCAGGCCCCACTTGTACCTCCCGAGTGCTGGGATTATAGGCATGCACCACCATGCCATTTATTGAGCTTTAAGGGGATGCCATGCAGAAGGGATCTCTTGAGACTGGCATCTGATCCACGGTGACTTTTCCATTTGCCCTCATCTGAAGCTGTGGGCTCTGTTCTAGTCAGTGAAGCAGGCTCGGGAGTAAATGGCTTGCCTGAGATACTCTGGGCTTGAATCTCTGACCATTCTCCACTGGCTTAGCATCATCTGTCATCCAGAGCAGGGCTGGGCTCTGGCCACACTTTCTGCCGGTCAGGTTCACGTGCTGTCCTGTATGGCGTACAGCTCGGTGCTTTGTTCTCTTGGGGTGCCAGGAGTGAAGCAGAGATGGCTGAAGTCTTGACATATGTACCTTTCTGGCCTTTTCTTGAGAGGATGGTGGGTCGAGCCCACTTCCTGAGTGGCGAGACTGCTCCTAGTGTATGAACGGCCAAGCCTTTGGGGGATTTAACAGATATGTCTACCAGACCAGACTGGGAGACTGTCACGTATGGAGGGACTCCTATTTAGTAAATGGTAGAGCTGGCAGTCAAACTCCATAGTCTGGTCCCAAACCCGTGCTCAAGTCCCAGATCTCACGTGGCCCCACATTTTACCAGCATGGCCCCGGATGTGTGCAGTCGGCCCCCTGTGCTACACCCTGCCGGCCAGAGCTTCTAGAGGTTGAAATCCAGGACCTTTGACCACTCAGCCACACCCCTAGCTAAATCACCCATCCTAGCTTCAAACTCCTGTCAAGCACTAGGATTGTGGGCATGCACCTCCACCTGCAGCCTCTTGCACAATTGACGGGTTTATTCTAGTTAGCTGTGGAAACACAGGAAAGTACCCGTCTTTCTTAGGGATCTTTGGGGCCCTCCTTCCCCAAACCTGGGCTTGACTCTAGAAAGCTGACAGCTGTGGGGGAGGGGCCGGGACAGTGACAATGTTGACAGTCCTTGGTAGAGTCACAGATGGGTCTCCAGTCTTTAGATTTCCTTTGTTTATGGAGCCCACTCAACGTCTTTTAAACAAACAGTAAAGAGCTAAGAGGAAGGATGGGGAAGGGAGGAAGGGAGGGGGATGGGAGGGAAGGATGGAGGCTAGGCAAACAGGGAAAGCTTAGCAGCCAAGATGCCTTGGCTTGGTCTGTGCACCTGCCCTTCTCTTCACAATGTGCCTGGCAGCCTGGGACCCTCACTGTATCCACATACTCCAAACAATGGGGCAGGTTGCTACTTTCTTAGGAGCACCTTGGCTAATTTTCCTTTTGTGGTCAGTTCCTAGTCAAACATCCCAGGACACATGAAAGTAAGAGGCAACATGGGATTGATCAGACCTGAGTTAATTTTGGTGCATGCATGGTAAGGCAAACTGTGTCCTCAGTGAACTTCTAAGGAAAAACTTATTTACCATCTTTAAAAAAAGTGCTGGGCAGTGGTGGTGTACGCCTTTAATCCCAGCACTTGGGAGGCAGAGGCAGTGGATCTCAGTAAGTTTCAAGGCCAGCCTGGTCTACAGAGTGAATTCCAGGACAGCCGGGGCTACACAGAGAAACCTTGTCTTGAAAACCAATAAATGAATAAATAAATATAAAAATAAAAAAAAATGTGTTTGTGTAGGTATGTGCCTGCAGAGGCCAGATCTCCTGGTGCTGGAATTACAGCTGACCATGAGCCTCCTCATCGTGGGTGCTGGGAATTCAACTCTGATTCTTGAAAAGAGCAACAAATGCTTTTAACCACCGAGCTGTCTCTCTAGCCTCCTATTTACACATAATTGGGCATGGAGATGGTTAAAATAAGACATAGTAGAGAGAACATGTGCACCAGAGAAACGCATGACCCAAGCTGTCCATCAAAACGCACTTAGCACCAGCTCCTTCCTAAATGGCATAAGGGAAGGCCTGGGACAAAAACTTTGGGCCCCTGGGTACCTCTAACTTATAGAGCCCACAGCTTGCTGGCAGTGTGTTTATCTGCACCTCAGGAACTCTGCTTCTGTATGTGTTTCTTCCAATGCTTTGAATCTGACGCCAAGACCTGGTCCAGATAGCAACCCCCAGGAATGCAAGGCAGGCCCCGCTTGTATCCCATCATGGGGGGAGGGGGGTGGGGATGCCGAGTGCAGAATGCTCACCTTGGGGTTGGCTTCCAGGTAGTTATAGAGCACATTGATGGAGATGGTGAGGTCCCCATTGTTGAAGGGGTATGACCGGTTCCAGCCCTGGGCACCAAACTTGCGCCTCTCGGCCACTACGGCGTGGAAGTAGCACAAGGCGAAGAGGATGCACTTGAACTCAATCTCCTTGGTGCACATCTCTAGGGTGTCCTGTCGGTAGACAAGAGAAAGCCAAGAGGGGTGCGTCTACAGAGATAGACAGTTCTGTCTCTGCCAGCAGGTGGGGGGGGGGACGGCTAAAGACATTGGCTGGCCCAATCACAATGCCTCACTGGCGCCCATCTGAAGACCCAGGGAGGGTAATGCAAGGTTATTTCCCCCAGGAAACTCACACAATTCTGCTCCTGGTTTATGTGTATCCTGTATGATACACATTTTTGACTCTGGGCCTTGCTTCCTATTAGGCTTGGCTGGAACTCGCAATCCTGTCTCAGTCTTATGGGTGCTGAGGTTACAGGCATACCCTGCCTTAATTATTTAACATTATTCTCCTGTGAGTGTGTGTGCCATGGTGTGTGTGCACGTGCATGCATGCATGCGAGTGTATAGGTCAGTCAGTTGCAGAGTCAGCTCTGCATCCTGCATGCCTACAGGTATGTTCTGGGGATAGAACTCAAGTTGTCAGGATTGTTGACAAGCACCCTTACTTGCCTAGTAATCTCACTGGCCCCCAGTGTAGTTTTTAATAACAATTTCAGTATACTCCTATTTATTAAAAAGAAATTGGCCACGCACTGGAGTGCACCTATAGTGCCAGCACCTGAGAGGCTGGAGGCGGAGGACCCCCTGGCCCTGCCCATGGTGCCCTGCACATTTGCCACCCATAGACTTCTGCAAGAGGAAGAAAGAAACACATAAAAGGAGCTGAGCATAGGTTTCAGTTTTGTATGGCCTGCAGTGTTTACCACTACCCTGTGCACTGAGGAGGGTAGCCGTGACCATCGCCCTGTGTGCTTCCCAAGTCCAGGGAGTCTACCCACACCCTTCTCCAGGTTGTCATCTGCGGGCCTAGGTCATGGGCTGTCTGTCTGTCCATCAGTCGTCTCTGGACCTGCCATGTGCTCTTTACCTTCAGCTCTCTGTGACAGTCACAGAGATGGCGGCATGCCCTTTAGGAGCAGGTTGGGAATGGTTTGTGGAGGACTCAATAGTCCATGTATTGTGAGATTTGGGAGTTCTGTGTCCCTCAGTGTCCTCTCTGGGTAGATGTGTGTGAGGTAGGATTCCAAAGCTTCAGAGGTTTTGGCTGCAGCCTGCAGAAGTGTGTGACACAGGCGGTTATAGTGGAAACTGATAAGAGCTAGAGGCTTTCAGGAGCAGTGGCCATGGGATGACATGGTGGGAGGGTTACAAAGTTGACTTGAGGACTGAGAGGCTGGGTCAGAGTAGGAGCCCTGTGTGTGTGTGTGTGTGTGTGTGTGTGTGTGTGTGTGTGTGTGTGTGTGTGTGTGTACCTGTCATGTGCCATGTGCCATGTACCTGTCAGTGTGGAAAGGCCTAATCACCTGCTACCATGGTTATGGCAGTATCAGAGGACACAGCCTTCGAGCCAGAGCTCCAGTTGGTACAGTGTCACCATCACCCATCAGTCACCCTTGCCCCCAACAGTGAGGTGTGGTGGCCCTAAATAAGCTTCACACCTCCTGAGGGTGGGATCAGGAGGTGTGACCCAGGAGGGGACAGGGCCTCAGGAACCACAGTAATTATGGGCACCCCTGCCAACTGACAGGGTCCTGAGGCTGCTCAGAGGCTATGCTGCATCTATCGCTTCATGGGTCCACAAGTTTGCCCAGCCTTCAGGGACATACTTCAATGTGACTTGAGTGCATGAGTGTGCTGGTATGGTGTGGAGGGGAGAGGCCAGTATGTAGAAATCTCTGGAACTCAGAAGTCTTGGCCATGGAAAACCACCAGGTCTCACTCTCCTTACCTGAGTAAAAAGGTCCAGCGCCTTGTGCAGGTTGGCATACATGCCTGTGGGTGGCTCATTGGTGATTTTGATGGCATTTTCCAGGATGCCCTGGGGGATGATGTGTGCCTCTGGGGTGGGGGCAGGCTCTGCACTGATGAACACTCTGTAGTCCTCGTGGCTGCCTGAGCTGTAACGTTCCACCTTTTTGTCCAGGGTGCCCAGCCATCTTGCCACCAGGTGAATGTTCTGCATCAAGAAGCCCTGCGCCTCAGGCCCAGGTGGACCCCTGCTGCACCCCCACCATGGTCAGGCCTCTTCACAGCACCCGAGCAATGACCAGTAAGGCGGCTGTCCTATCCCAACCCCATTTTCCTAACTGGTGAGGAGTGTTCCTGTAACTCAGCTTTGGGATCAACCTTGTCGCCTTGGGCTCACGGCATAGACAGTGTGGTCCCCAGAACTCCTCTTGGAGCTGGTTTGGGATCTAGAGGAGAGGCTCCATGCTGAGGAAGGTTGGGGGAGGACTGTCCCATCCTCAGTGACGTGGCCTTAGTGACAGAGGAGCCCTCACCTGCAGAATGACCCAGTGTCCTTTCTCAGCAGCCACGTCCAGTGCATTCTCAGCCACCACCTCTTGTCCTTGACCCAGGGACACATTATGGAGTTTCCCATTGTCTATGGTAAATCCCAGTTTTTTCCCTAAAGAGGGGGAAAAACAGGAAAAGTACAGGGTGATTCAGAACAGTGGTTCAGGCTCTGCGCTCCACAGCCAGGAACACTGCACGCCTCCTGTCTTGTTTATTGTGGGGAAAACACACATCCCGTAACATGATCATGCTCCAGCCATCTGGAAAGGTGTGGCCTAGGGACGTTCAGGAAAACTGGTCATGCTGCGCAGCTGTCCCTTAGGTACCACAATCACCACCCCAGATTGTCTCACGACCTTGAGCAGCGAATTCCCTCTCTACTGCCTGACAACTCTGTGGATCAGCCTCTCACAATGGAAGATACGGTGGTGACTCTGGGTACTGAGTGACCTCCTCATACCCTGGTGGCTTGCTGTTTCTTTACCCCAGGAGTGCCCCTTTCGAGTTTCTCGATTTGACTTAGCTGTACCCATGGGAGTTTGGGGTCTCCCTCTCTATGGTTTGTATTGCATTTCCACAGGGGCCCACTTCTGCAGCTGTACTTACCCAGGGCCTCCACATCTTTGAGGGGGTCGACACCGGGGGACAGGATGAAGAAGATTGGCGTGGAGGGGCTGCTTTCCTTGTAGGACTTGGAGAACTCCACGCTTCGGCCTTCCACAAACTTACTGCCCATTTTTTCTTCGATGAAATTCCTGAGGGGAACATTTTCTGTGGGACCATACCAGGGCTAGAGATGTGTGGGTGGCTTTGGTCCAGGTGAATAGGCCATTCTGGGTAGATTTTTACTGATGATGTCAAGGGGAAGAAAGTGGCAACTTGCCTTTTTTTTGGGGGGGGGGGGGGAGACAGGGTCTAGAGTAGTCTGGTAGCCCAGGCTGACTTGGTATTTGCTTTGTGGCTATGACCTTCCTCTTGCCTCCACTTTCTGAGTGCTGGAGTTACAGGCTTCCAGGTGTTACCATGAGGTGCTGAGGCATGAACCCAGGGCTTTGTGCATGCAAGGCAGGCACTCTACCCACAGAGCCGAATCCCCATCTTACTCAGCAGCGTGCCCCTCCTTCAATCCCAGAGGCCCAGAGAATGGCATGAGGCTACTGCTCTAGGTGCAGAGGGCCTCCAAGGTCCATGTGGGCTGTTGAGGGGAGGAGCAAGCTCTGTGCAGAATGAGGCTTCAGAGCTGATAGACTCCTTCTTTCTAACCCAGCCCCACAAGTCCTGGGTCTCACGGACAGTCCTGTCACATGGTTCGGTGCTTGGAGTGACCTTGGATTTCAGTGTCTGCATGTTTTCCTTTATCATAGGAGGCTAATAGTCTAAGACTCCTGAGCTGGTGAGATACTACTGCCTGGTGTCAGATTTGAAAGCAGGACTATGACTATAATCCTTTGCTTTCAGATGCAGCTGAGAGGTGATAGGAAGGCCCTGGGGGTCTGGGAGGCTTTAAGGGTCTTACTGCTCATCCGAGACAGACCCCTTTGTCCAACGTCTTTCCCTCACTGGTTTCAGGATCCTGTCCCCACCCCCACCAGCTCAGCCATATGGACATTCACATTTTTTCACTCTGTTCTTGTCTTCCCTACTGGTCCTGCCCCATCCTCTTCCAACCAAGAGAAGGCAAGCAGAAAAGGTTCTCAATGTGTCAGGGCCCCGCTCTGTCAGAGGGAGTTCTGTGGGGAGGTGAGCAGGTCTGAGGTGTGGAAAGGCAGACAGGGCAGAAGCCAGCCCATCCCACTCTAAGCCTGGGCCCTGGGCTCCTCTGTGTTAACTCCCTGCCTTCCTTCAGCCCTGCCCCCACCTGGGAGGGCTAAGGTCTTAAAACTACAACTCCTCACTTACGATTGGCATCCGATTGACACTAAATTCAGGCACGGAGAATTCCCCAGTGAGGGTGACCTTTTCTTTTTTCCCTTCCTCTTTCAACCTTAGAGCCTAGTGTGGGAAACTCTGCTTTGCCAGTCTGTGTCCACATAGTCCAGTGGGGCCAGCAGTCCCCATGATCACACCCTGAGACACCAAGAGTCAACAAGAACCCAGGATCAGGGCCGAGGAATGTGGTTCAGTCAATAAGGTACTTGCCAAGCATGTGTAAGGCCTGGGGTCCAGTCCACAGCAGCGCATAAAACTGCGTGTGGTGGGGCATACATGCAATCCTAGCACTCTGGAGGTAGAGACAGGAGGGTCAGAAGTTCAGTCCTTGGCTACATAATACATTTGAGTTTAGGGTCAGCTCAGGCTGCTTGAGACCGCATCTAAAACTAGGCCCCAGAGCACCTCACCCAGTGGCTGTGCCGGCAAAGGGCCCTCACTCAGCTCTGTCCCCTCTAGACTGAGACAGGAGATGTCAAGTTTCCAGAGTGCCCAGGCTGCGGGCGGGGGAATGCTCACTTGACAGCGTAGGTCATGCGGTCCGGCCTCATGCAGCGTACCATGCACAGCTTCTGCAGTGCCGACTTATTTTTCCACTCCTTGGGGAAGATCTCCTTCTCAGGGGCTTCCGACTCCACCAGTTTCTTCCACCGCTTGGCGGAGCCCTCGATGTCATTGTCCAGATTTTTGAACTCATCCATCTCTGACAGGGCCTAAGTCAGACATGGCACTTCAGTGACCACACACAGGTCCTGAGTCAGGTGGCCCTTATTGGGCGCTGGGGAGAGGCCTCAGGAAGATGTGGCACTCTGGGGAGGGTGACAGAGTGACCTGTAATTAAGGTCACAACTGATTTTCCTACCAACTGTAGGTCAAGCTTCCAAGGGGGGGCATGTGGCCTGGGGGCTCACATTGGCCCCTCCCCTCTAATGAGGGTGTTTGCCAGGGCTGTACCACCTCAGGCCACTGCCTTCCTCAGGTCACTTTGGATTGAATTTAACACTGGGACCTGACTGGGCTTGGCAATCAATCTGAGAATCTGAGGAGTAATCAGGCCTAGATTAGGGCAAGGCATAGGGATGCTGAAACATGGTGGCCTGGGACTTGCTACAGGTTCTCATGGATGCCGCTCTCCTCAGGACCTAAGCAGGTCACTGAAGATCTATGGTGTCACACTCAATACAAGTGCAGGACTGTCGGCTAGCTACAGTCTCCTGGCCCTGTCACCGGGGATGGAGCACAGGCATCCTCCACACTGGTTGGAAGGTGTTTGGTACTGAGTGTGAGGACCCACCTTGATCCCACCCCAGCTCTGGTGCTGCAGGAAATCCACGGGAGAGACAACGCCTGCCTTGAAAGGGAACCGCAGGAGGAAGTCCAGCTCCATTGCATTCAGCTCTTTCTTCATGGATAAGACCTGGGGGCCGAGGGGGGCCAAGGGGGGCTGTGGGGGCTCAAGTGCTTTTTTTGTTTTTGCATTTTTTTAAAAATTGGGGTTAAGCACAAAGGACATGTTTTACTCACACACATTATGCAAGCGGTATTAGTACACCCACAAGGGTATGCAGCCACAGTTTAATTCTAGAACATTCTCACCTACAAGAAAGAATCCTACAAGAAAATCCCCCATCTACTAAGGAGGTCTCAGGCTACAGGCATGAGCATTGTAGGTCGCTGTGCTGCTATCAGATTGTCTCCCATAAGCAGCCTGCATTAGGGACGTGGGGGGGGGGGTGGGAAGGAGGGAGAGCCACTATGTAGCTGACCTGGAGTTCATATAGAGTGGCTTATAGGAGCCCACATAGCTCTGCCTGCATCTGCCTCCTAAGCGATGGGATTAAAGGGGTGCACTGTCACACCTGGCCTATGGGGGGGGGTGGTGTTATGATTCCCAGGTCAGCAGCTACTGGGATGCCAGGTGATGACTGTGCCATCTCTTGGGGAGATGGTTTGTTATGAAGGGAGCCCAGCCCGTGCTGTTCTCTCACGCCAGCAGGAAGGCCGGCACCCAGACAGAACCAGGAGACAAGGCTCTATCACTTTGGGCCAAGCTTTTAGAAGGGACTGAGGGCATTGCCCATCTGCCTATCCACCCTTCCCTCCTCCCTCCCTCCCTCCCTGACAGGGCCCAGATATGTTTCACAGCTGATGTTGACTCCTCCTGCCTCAGCCTCCTGAGGGCCCAGTCTCCAAGCCCAAGCCACGTGACCCTACCGAGACAGGCTGTTTAGCCAACTGAACACAACACAAACCCTTCAGTACTTCAGCAGGACGTGCATAAATGTCCTTCCTTGGAATAGCCATGAGTCTTTGTGAGCACATGTGCTCCTGTGTGTGTGCATTGCGTGCAAGTGCAGGCCAGATGTCAACCATGGGCTCGTTTCTCAGAGCTGTCCACCTTAGGATCTCTCATTGGAAGCTAGGGCTTGAAAATCAGACAAGAACAAGTTATCTCCCCAGGCCCTGTATGTATGTATGTATGCATGCATGCATGTATGTATGTATGTATGTATGCATGCATGCATGCATGCGTGTGTAACAATGCACATGTGGAGGTCGCAGGAAAATTTGTGGGAGTTGATTTCCTGCTTCCACCGTGTGGGTCTTGGGGCTTTGCAGTAAGTGCCCTTACTTGTGGGGCCATCTTGAAAAGCTCTTTCTATTGCTGAAAATGTATTTGGCATCCTTGGTGGGTTGAGGACCATTTACTCGGTACTGATATTTCTTTCTACAAGTCTGCTTAACCTTCCCTCACCCACATTTCCCATTGGAATATCGGCTATGCTTCCCTGGTGTCCCCTAAATATAGCTCCCAGAATGGCCCCTGCCAGACCACAGGTTTTATAATTGTCTGGGAAGCTGGTTTGGGGCCTGAGGATGTGACTCAGTCTGTGGAATGTTTGCCCAGCATGCAGGAAGTCCTGGGTTCTATTCCCGGTATGGCCATGCACAACTGTAATACCAGCATTTGAAAAGTAGATGCAAGAGGATTGGAAATGCAAGGCCCTCCTAGGCTACAGAGCTGGTGTGCATTTGTCAGACTTGGATCGGTGTCCTGAGAATCTGTACTCCCAACGCAAGCCTGGGGATCCCTAGCTGCTGGTGCCCAGAACAAAGGCAGCGTGATACCTGGAAGGTGACTTGAGCCAAGAAGATGAGCTTGTCTCGCTCAAAGAGGCCACGAGCTGTGTACATGTACACCGAGTAGGTGATCTCGTCTGTCAGGTTTACCACACGCTGCTTCACCTCATCCGCAGGTGCCGTGTTCTGGATGGCTTTCTCAAACACCACGTTGAAGGCCTGGGGGAGCGGCTCGTGTTAACGAACATAGGGGCTCCACAGCTCTTGGCAGCTTCTGGTTAATTCTGACTGGGGCCTTGGGGAATGGTGGGGTGGAGGAACCCTCTGGAGCACTGCAGGCGGGCTTCTCTCTCCGGTGCCCCCTGACCTGGGCTGCCTCTAGGGCACACTGCCACGGGAATGTTTGGACTGGTGACTGACCTTGAGCGAGAACTGGTAGATGGGGTTGATCTTGTTGAGGTCATTCAGGATGAAGTACAGCAGGGAGGCGCGCGCTGCGGCTGGGCGGTAGTTCTCTCTCGCCTCATTGATCTTTGATTCTGTGATTTTTGCCTCTTGGACCTCAAAACAGACAAAGGGGCTTGGAGGGAAACTACCATACCTAAGACAAGCCGCAGTCGGGAGGGCCCCCCCCCCAGCCCTTCATCCCTCCAAAGTCTCCTAGAGGGCCTTCAGAAAACAGGCGCTGGCTCTGTTAGTCTACTACTGTGCCCCAACGTCCTGACAGAAAGTGACTTAGCAGGAGGTAGGGCTTTATTTGGCTCATGGTTCCAGGCTACGGCCTGGTACTGTGGGGAAACCAAGGCAGGCACTTAGAGCATCACGTTCAAGATCAGGAGCAGAGAGAAGTGAACATTAGCTCTCTCCTTATCAATTAACAATCGAGACAGTCTTCCACAGACATGCCCACAGGCCAGCCTCGTCTAGATACAACTTTCTTCTTGGTCAATTCCAGGTTGTGTCAGGTTGAAAGTCACAACAAAACCATCACAGGCATCCAGGCGTACTTAAGCTACAAAAGCCTTCTGTGTGCTGGGTGGCCCGAGAGGCTGAGCCTACCTTCTCTTCAATCTCATTGGCTGTGTGCTTGGTGGTCTCCAGGTTTTCCACCAAGGCAGTGTCTCCCAGAAAGTTCCCCGATGCAGCTGACAGCCGGGCCAGGAGAGAATCTTCCAGCTCTTTCAGCACGATCTTGAACTCATTCTGAGATTTGGTGAGGTTTGCCTACAGTGGTGGGCAGGACCCAGGAGCAGGGCAACATTAGCTGGGGCCTGCTCTCCTCTGTGCTAGAGTGGAGGCACGGGCCTCTGGCAGGAGGAATGACACCCAGCATGCAGAGCACCCATTAAAGTGTCTGCCTCCACTCCAGGCTGTCAGGCTTCTTGCTGTGGAGAGACTAAGAGCCATGTGTGGGCAGAGTTGGAGAAGCTATGCATAACCTTTGTGTGTGCATGTGTGTTCATGCATGAACTCATGCATGCGTGTGTGTGTGTGTGTGTGCATGAGTGTATGTGTGTGTGCACATGTGTGTGCATGCGTGCGTGCGTGTGTGTGTGTGTGTGTGTCTGTGTCTGTGTGGTGTGTGTATGTGAAAGCCAGAGCCTCAGATTCAGTTCACTTTGTTTTTTAAGATGGAGTCTCTTACTGGGATCTGGGGCTCACTCTTTAGGCTAGGCTGTCTAGCCAGCTAGTCTCTGAGACCTTTCCGCCACCATTTCCCCAGCCCTGGGATTCCAAGTACATGACAGCCTTTTCTGGGGTGGGGGAAGGGATCAAATTCAGGTCCTCACGCTTACACCACAAACAGCTATCCAGCCCTAGAACCCTAAGTTTTCTTTCTATATGATGCTGAGGGTTGAACCAAGAGTTTCACACATGCTAGACAAATAACTCTGGGCAAAGGAACTCTAGCCAGCCTGGCAGGAAGCTGTTCTGGGGACCCTCTTTGCTCTTTAGGGTGCTGAACCCCTGGTGCTGATTTGGAACTGAATTAAGGGCTGAATGGGGAGAGCTCTGGGGAAGGAGGAAGGACTGGCCTTTCTGATGGAGCTTAGAGACCAGGGGCCCACAGTGACCAGCCGAGTGGCCCGCATGCTGATGTCCATCGGAGATAGTCACCTTGAGCTGTTCCAGATCCGGACGCTCTTTGGCCACCACGGCAGCCAGGAGCTGGTCCTCCAGCCCATCCCTGGTGACCAGGAAGTTGATGAGTGTGCACTGCGCCTGCATCTCAGGTTTATAGTGGGGGTTGAAGTACTTGGTGTGAAGGATCAGGCGGAAACTGGGGTGGTACTCCACCTCCTTGTCACCGATCTTAATGAACCTGGTGGGTGAGGAACAGAGGCAGGATGAAGCTTAACCACAGGCCACTTTGTACCCTAGTCTGGTAGCTCACTAGCTTCTCCCCCACACTCTGGGGAATCCAGTGATCACAGGAGGCCATGTCTGTTCTTTCCTCTGGTGGTCACTTTGTCTCCACAAGGGGTGTCCACAAAGCTGCCTTCAGGCTGCACTTAGGTGAGCGCTTGGATTGAAGAACAGCCAGCTCTTCCCACGGTCATCGCTGAACGCCGATGTGTGCCAGTGACCGTCTGCCAAGCACCCCTGGAGCCGCTGACCAACTGTGGGTCACTCTTTCTAGGCTCCACTACCCTTCTTTCCTGGTTGGGCGCACTTCCTGAGGCAAGCCCCTGGGTCTCAGCACTCAGGTTGGGTCTTCATATCGCTCCTGTCCTGGGCATCTACACATGCCAGAACACTGGCAGATGGTTTCCTGTCTATGCTAAAAGTAGGTTTTCTCTCTTTGTGTTATAAAAGCAACTAAGTGTGATAGATCCAGTCAACAGGAGAGTACTCAGCTGTGGAAAGAAAATGTGACACTGACAGATGATAGGGCCTGGACCATCCTGATACTGTGATGCCAAGTGGGGAACCAGACACAAAACAACACATACCACACAACTGATATCCAGAGCAGCAAAGCCACAGAGACAAAATGATGCTAAGTGGGTGTGGGTGGGGTTTCCTTGTGGGATGATTAAACTGTGTAACGAGACACAGGTGATAGTTATACAACATGGTAAATGTGTTAACCGCCCTTGCCAACTTTACTACAATTGTGTGTCTTAGAATTAAAGGGGGGGTGGTGGTGCATGCAGGACAGTGGTGGTGTGTGTCTTTAATCCCAGGATTTGGGAGGCAGAGGCAGTTGGATCTCTTAAGTTCAAGGCTAGTTTGGTCTACAGAGCGAGTTCCAGGACTGCCAGGGCTATGTAGAAAAAGTCAGTCTTTAAAAAAATAAAATAAACAAAACAAACAAACAAATAAAAAATTAGGGGGCCAACCAGATGGCTCAGCAGGTAAAGGGGCTTGCTACCAAGCTTGGCATCCCGAGTTCAATCCCTGGGTCTCACATGATAGGCTCCAACTCATATAAGTTGGCCTTTGACCTACATATTCTGTGGCATGCACACGCCCACACACATTCACACAAAGTACATAAATGCACCTAAAAATATTTTGAAAATTAAAAAAGTTTGAAAGGGGGAGGAGAGGTCACAAGGCTGTTGTAGCTAATGGCTACTAGGGAGGAGAGGTCACTTTCTTCAGTGACCCCATGGCCACGCTCTGCAAAGAAGCCATAATTAAAACTCAGGGGGCCATGGAAACACAAGACAGACTATGGCTGGAGAGGTGGCTCAGCGGTTAAGAGCACTGGCCGCTCTTCCAGAGACCTGGGTTCGATTCCCAGCACCCACATGGTGGCTCACAGCTGTCTGTAATTTCAGTTCCAGGGAACCTGACACCAGGCACTAGGCACAAATGTGGTACACAGACATACATGCAGGGAAAACATCCATACACATAATATATATATAATCCATATACATAATACATATATGTGTATCATGTGTGTGTATATATATATATATATATATATATATATATATACATATACACAATTCTGAAAGCAGAAGGAGAACATCTTGGGAAGAGAAAACCACCCAGAGGGAGAGGAACGAGGGTACGGGGGGGGGGGGAGATGGGGGGCAGGGATATAACTGTGAAAGAATCTTTTGAAAGGACTATAAGAGTTTCAAGTTCATATGGAAAGAGACAGAGACGCTATTAGGGACCCCACACACCCGCTGGCCCCTCCCCATTGGGACAGAGCTTGTCTTTCTAGTCCCAGTATTTTAGGGAAGGGAGGCCCTTCATTGCGCTCCCCTATCCTGGGGCAGTCCCAGAAGAGGTTCATTTTGGGCTGGGTTGTGAGGTTACATCTTACCTCCCCTTTTTGATCGTGTTCCTGCCCAGCAATGGGTCAAGCACAGGGTCTACAGTCTCGCCAATGTTTTCAATGAGTAAGATGTCACCCTCTGAGATGGCCTGCTCGATGATGTCCAAATAGCTGGGCACAGAATAGAGAGAGGGTTTGGCTTGGGGGGGGGCAGAATAGGAAGCAATCTACCCCAAGAGGTGGCCCTGGCCCTGAGGAAGATGTCCAGGGAGGTCAAGCCCAATTCCACCTCCAATTATCTGTGTGGGTTTGCAGATTAGGGGTTAGGACCTTTGGTGTGTGTGTTTTGGGGGGGGGGGGCGACTTGGAGCTGGAGGGCTTTTTAGGCTGCAGAGCCAAACATTTTCTCTGTTCTGTCTGGGCCTGTTCTAGGGCACCAGGAAGCTTCCTGGCAGCTACTGTCACCCCAGTGCTTCTGGGTTTTGTTTCTCTTATGGGATCAGAATGTAAACTACACATGAGATGAGAGACCAGCCTGGAGCCTCCCAGGCAGACAATGGCCAAAGAGACACAAGAGCTAGGTCTAGTTCCTTCCCGCATGAAGTGGAGATGGGGGAAGGGTCTGCTTTGACTCTCCGCTGTGGGGCTAGCATTTTGTTTGCTTTCATGAGTCAGCTAACAAATGCTCAGGGCTCAAGCTTTATGTGAAAGCAAGCCTTGGGCTGCCTCCTGGGTCCCTAGCTATCCAATAAACACAAAAGACCCAAGGCATATGGGCACACATAGGACCTGGCCATCTCCCATTTGTCCCCTGAACACACAGTCATCTATAAAGTCACTTACAAGGCCTGAGATGCATATGTGTGCGCACAGACCCAGACATTCCTGCCACCCCTCAGGCCCTGCCCAGCACCTCTTCTGCCCCAGGCGGATGCCCTTCAGTTCACTGCCATATTTGTTTTTGATCCATTTGATGCCTTGAAGCTGGGCATCCACAATTAGCGGCCAGCGCTCCGTGTTGCATAAGATGGTAGCATTCTCGGTGGACATGCGGTCGCTGGGTAGACCCTGGTTGTTCCATGAGGCCACATCTGCATCATCCGTTAGCAGAGTCAAGGGATCCAGGCCCTCTGTGATGGGGATTGGGACCTGCCGAGGGAGGGAACCTCATTTTGCACGTTCTCTCTCTCTCTCTCTCTCTCTCTCTCTCTCTCTCTCTCTCTCTCTCTGTGTGTGTGTGTGTGTGTAGTTTGGGCACAATGATATACTTGTGGACAGAGATCAGAAGACAACTTGTAGGAGTTGGCTCTTTCCACCCTGTAAGTCCTGGGGATCAAATCCAGATTGTTCGGGTTGGCAGCAAGCTGCCTTACCCGCTAAGCCATTTTGCCAACCCTTTGCCTTGTTTATGTTATGTGTTTAGTGCTTTGCCTGCTTGTCTATGTGTCCCAAGTGTATGTACATGTCCTCCAAGGACAGAAGAAGGCATCGGATTCCCTGGAGGTGGTTGTGAGCTGTTATGTGGATGCTGAGAACCAAACCCTGGTCCTTTGCAAGAGTAGCAAGTGTTTTGAACCATGGAGCCATCTCCCCAGGCACACTTTGGCTTATGCTTTGAGATAGGGTCTCTTACTGAATCTGGAGCTCCCCTACTTGGTGGGTCTGGATGGCTAGCAAGCCCCAGGAACCATCCTCTGTCTTCACCCCACACCCCGACACCAGTACCAGGGGTTACAGGTAGATGCTGGTGTGCCTGGCTTTTTATTGATGTCTGGGAGCTGGGGATCCAGACAGACTCAGGTCCCCAGTGTCTCTGCAGCAAATGCAGTATTGACTGAGCTGTCTCTCCACTGTTCGCTTTCTTCCCATGTCCTGAAGTTGGTACTGGCTACATAAGAGCAAGCTGGTGGAGGAGGCAGCCCTCACACTGTTTGTGGAAGCAGCTTTGTGACATGCCAGAGATGATGTCAGTCCCAGCAATGAGGCTGACTGAGCCCCAATGAGGAGGCAGTGTGGCTGCGTCTGCCCTGGGGGGAGCCTCTCCGTCTCCCCGAGTCATAACCAACACCGTGCTTCTTACCTTTAATTTATTTATGTAAGGGATCCAGAATTTTTCCATCAGCTCATTCCGGTACTTCTTGGTGAAATAGCCCACGTAGGAGACAAAGGCAGAGATGAGCAGGACGTCCCCACACAGGGTGATCCCCTGGCTTTTGAAGTTCTCTACTGACTCAGCCCAGCGCACATTTTCCGAAGCCAGGCCTCCCACAAGCCTGCAGGAGTCCAAGGAACAGAGGGAGTGCCTGACTGAGTTGGAGAGCCTAAGAGACAGGGCCTGAGAGCTGGCAGCTGTGACATCCAAGTGGCCTGTCAGCCAGCGGACAGACTGTCACGTGGGCATGTATAGATAGCAAGGTGACCTGGGAAATCTGGAGCCTGACAATGACACTGGTGCTTGTTTGGCTCTCCACAGTAGAATGTTCTAGAGGGAATTCACAGGGAAAAAAAAAATAGCACCTTTCTGGTGACACTTGAGGATGCTGAATCTACTGCCCAGGCCATTTGTGACTACATCCTTTTACTGTGCTGATGCCATTGTGCTTCCTGAGGCTACACTTGGCTAGCAGGCACTGGAGTCTGGTTGAGAGCATGCAACTACAGGACAGTGTAGCATCTAGAGGGTTGCTGGCCTTGTAGGAGTTGGGGAACGGGTGGTGTATGGCCTCCAGCTAGAGGACTGGTACCTAGTCCTAACTGGTGCTCTGTGGGTCCGAAAGTGCTGCCTCCCTCAGGTTAATACTGTGTCTAGGTGCCATACCCAGTGGCCTTGCTTCCCAGTAGCCCAGAGGCTGTTTGCAGTTTAATGAATGAGGTCACCTCCCTCAGACAGATGGTGGGGGTGCATCTGTGCCACCAGCTAAAGTGACCTGGGACCCCACCCTCAGCTCCTGATTCATGCTAACCAATGACTAATCAGTGGCTGTCAGCCCCCAGGGTGGGAGCAAATAAAACAGCTAGCCGTAGAACAGACTCTGCTACACAAATCCCCAGAGCCCGCCACGGAGGCTCTGAACCACGTGTGGTGACTAAAGACCTGTGGGGTGGCAGGCCCGTACAGGGTGCATTCAGGAGCAGGCATGGTGGGTACACATCTGTAATCCCAGCACTTGCTGCAAGCTTGAGGCCAGCCTTGGCTACATAGTGAGACTATCCCAAAAAACAAAACAACGGAGCTGTGGCTGTGGCTCAGTGGGTAGAAAAGTGGTCTAGCACATACAAGGCCCTAGGTTTCAATCCCCAGGACTGCATAAATCAAGTATAGCAGGCACATGCCTGTAACATCAGCAACTTGGCATGTAGAGACAATGGGAATCAGAAGTTCAAGGCCGTAGTTAACTATACCTGAAGATGAGCTTCGATATACAGGAAATTTGAGGCTAGCCTAGGCTACGTGAGACCTGGTTTCAACAGTAGCAGAACAATGCTGGGTTTCCAGGGATAACTAGATGGTAGTTCGTCACTGGTCGCTTGTGAATGGGATAATGTGTGTCTACTGGGTGTCAAATCAGTTTCTTTCGCACTGCTTCCTGAATGTTCAAAGCACGGATATGGGCCATACCTGACTCCTGGGATCAACGTTCCCCTGCCAGGGAAATCTATGGCAGGCATAACGTCAAAAGCAAGTGTGCAGAGTGCAGAGTGAGCTGTGAAACGTGGCCCACGGAGCATCGCTGGGAGAGCGGCTTGCAGTAAAGCAGCCAGAACTGTCTGTAGAGGAAACACTACCTGTCTTTTTCCTTTTTTGTCCTCTATCTAAACCACAGGCTGTTAACACCGAGTTACAGAGTATGGGGTGGCGGTGAGGGGAGATATGAGGAGTTGTAGAGATCGAGTTACACCCTGAATGAATGTATGTTGTTAACACGGACACGGTCAGTGGCAAAGCCTTCCCTGGTGAGGGAAGAGCTCTGGTAAAGCTCTCCTGTGGCTCCAGGTGAATGTTGGCAGTGTGTGCACAAGTTGTCCACTATAGCCTATGGGCCTCTCCTTACATAGTTACAGCCGGAAGACTAGTTCAACAGAGGCGGATTCTGGTGTTCCTAGAGGGCCCAGACATTGTCCATTCCCCAAGGAAGTGTGCTGCCTGAGAGCAAGGGGCTCTGGAGAGTGTTCCAGGCAGGCCAGAGTTAACTGGGAATTCTGCCTTCTTCTGAGAGCATATCTACTTTGGGGTCTGGGAGGCAGACTGTACGATCATAGCAAGGACTACCTATTAGCCAATGAGATCACCCTGTTGGTGGCATCGGCCTCCTGCTGACATTTGATTTTCTCAGCTGTTGCTTTTTCAAATGCCGAAGTCAGGTTGCTCAGGTTGGCATTGAGTTCCTGAAAAACGAAGTTGGAAGATGATGTTCCCAGCTCCCAGAAGCTCAGGAGCTGAAGGCCCAAGCAACCCCCCAAATCTCACGGCATGCTCTATGGTACCATTCTCTGCCTGTCATGCCATTTAAAAATTCATGACCGTAGGCTGTGCCAATGTGTTTTAAACAGAAACATTGACTGGCAGGGCGTGGGTGCCGTGGTGTCTCACAGGGCCGCAGGTTTGAGAGCACTTACGGCAATCTTGTTTTTGATCCGGGACAGCTTATCCTGCGCCTCGGCCAGCTCGGCATTGGCCTCCTCCAGGGCTAGCCTCTTGGGGGCCACGTCACAGTAGACTTCATAGAAACGCACAATGTTGATGCACCAGGAACACAGGCCCGCAGCGGCTGTAGACTTGGAGCGAATGAACTCAGGGTCAAAAGTAGGGTTGCCTTGGTAGGGCCTGGAAGGAAACCATGAGTGCTGAGCAAGGCTATGACAGGACACGAGCCCTGGTCTCTACTCCCCAGGGTTGGCTCTGCATCTCAGGCTACCACAGCCATGGTTACAGTAGCAGCCCTGGGAAACACTAATTTCTTCTTTCTTTTTAACCTTTGTGGTGTGTGTGTGTGTGTGTGTGTGTAGGATGTAGGCACTCTGGTGATATGGGCATCTGCGTACCTGTGTGTGCATCATACAGGTCAAAGGTCAACCTTAGGGGTTGTGTGTGTCTCAGTCACCATCCTCCTTTGTGTCTGAGACAGAGCTCTAATCATCCTGCAGTTTCTCCAGTGGCTAGACCAGAGTCCGCAGAATCCTCCTGTCTGTGCCTTCCAGGGCAGGGCTTACAAGTACATGCGACCCACTTTACCTATGGGGCACCACTCAGGTGCCCTCGCCTTTAATGAGCGCTTTAATGGCTACAAGAAAGGAAGAACACGCAACGTAAGCATTTGGCCTCCATGGCTGGGAGAGGTCTCAGCAGGTAAAATCACTTGCCAGACAACTGAATTTGATCTGTAGAACTCATGTGAGAACCAGACGTGCTAGCTGGCACCTATAATCCCAGCCCTCCCGCTGTGACACGGGAGTTGGAGAATCTGGAAACCGAGGTTTGTGGCTCAGCTGGCCTGGAGTATGCAGAGCAGCGGAGACAAGGCAGAGGACCTGCCTCTTAAGGCGAGAGAAGGAAACTGCCTCCAAAGTTACCCTCTGACCTCTACGTGTGCACTGCAGTGCCCGTTCACCCCCATATGTCAATGCAAATTAAATTAATGCTTGGCCTGTCACGCAGAATTTGGGGCATGTTTCTCCTTTGTTCCTGGTGCCTTGTATGGCTGATCTCGTTCTAATTTGCCAGTGATGTCATTTCTAAGCGAGAAGACTGAAATTAGGCGCCTGTCATAACACTTAGAGGAGGTAGCGGGACAGGACACATTCACAGGGCACTCTCAGGAGAGCCTGTGGCATATCCAGACACTGAGAGGAAGCGATGGACACAGGACGATCCTCACACAGCCATTCAGGGGTGGCCATGAATTCTATTTCACAGCAATATGGTACCGTAGACTGGGTGTGGTGGCATGTGCCTTTTAGCCCCAGCAACAGACAGCAAGGGGACAAGGGGACAGGTGGAGGGAGCTCTGTGAGTTTGAGGCCAGCCCAGTTTACCTAGCATGTTCCAGGACAACTATGTAAATGCTGGGTATGGTCAGCACGGCCATGACTGTCTGTAGTGCTAGCCCTATGGTAGCAGGGCACAGAGGCAGGAGGATTTCTGGAGCTCATTGGCCCACTGTTCTGTCAGAATCCAAAAGCTCCTGGTTTAGTTAGAGACCTTTACTCAAAAGTAAGGTGGCAAGCATTGAGAATGAACACAACGTTGACCTCTGGCCTCCCTAGGGTCATGTAATTTGAAACGTGGTCCTTGGTTGATGATACTGTCTTTCTTTGCCCAGACATATCACGCTCTCCCTAGTGCTGGAATTAAAGGCCTGTGTGTTTCCCAAGTACTGGGAGCAGAGGCCTGGGATCCCAAGTGCTGGGATTAAAGGTGTCTGTCACCATTGACAGACTCTGGTTTTGAACCCACATAGATCTAGAGATCTCTGCCTCTGCCTCCTGAGTGCTAGGATTGAGGGTGTGTGTCACCACTGCCTGACCTCTATGGCTAACTCTGTGGCTGGCTCTGTCCTTTGATCTTCAGGGAAATTTTAGTTCTTTAGAACCTACACAATATATCACCACAGCCTTGTTTTCCAGCCAGGGACAAGTGGCCCCTGAAGACGGATCTTCAGAGAGTATAAGACAAGGACATATATACGGCCTGGTGTAGTCACAAAAAGGGGGTGCCTTGAAGATGTCAGTGAGATCCCCCAGTTCCAGTGTTATTCCCAAGAAAGGCACTCATAGTGGGGTAGCACATCCCAGAAGCCTTGAGAATACTCTAGAGGTGGTGAGCTTGCATGCCTGTGTCTATGACAGGAACATGTGGGACATGCGTGTGGTTGTATTAATGTGTGTTGAGTATGCGTGTGGTTGTATTAATGTGTATTGAGTATGTATGTTTGGCTGTGGCCAGCTGCTCTGGTAGGGATGGATCTCTGGGCAGGGCTGGTCTCTTTCTGGTCCTGTGGCCCCAGATTGTCCCCTTGTCTGTCAGTTCTACAGGAGGGAAGCTGTGGTCTGAATGTGTGGCTGCAGGTCTTCCTGACTACCCCCCAGTTCCCTTCTTATGGGGCAGACAGAGGTAGCAGGGTTTCCTGAGTGAGGGCTCCATGGAGTGGCCCCTTAGCTTTTACCTTCCCACTACAGCTCCAGGGTGAAGGTGTAGCCCAGGCCCTGCCCTAGGCTTACTTGAAGGCCTTCAGACAGGCCTCAGGGATGTGTTCCTTGTCAAACTTCTTCAGAGAGTCTAGGAATGTGTCCACCTTGCCCATCATAATCTTCGCGGCCTTCCAGCTCTTGTCCTTGGGGATCTTGCCCCCAGGCGCCGTTAGGATCATGACAGCGGCTGTGACGTTGACCACAGCATCTGGTGGGGAGCCGAAGGACTTCAGCTCAGTCAGGTTGTTCTGTGGGGACAAGGACACTGAGTGTCACCACAGATTTTGTTGGCCACCCCTGCTCTTTGCTCTTTTTTTATTTCTACGTCCTGTGTCACCTTGTTCAAAGTATCCAGGGCCTCTTGTGCAGCCAGCAGGGCTGGCTCTGCCTTGGCCAGGTCTGTTTCACAGGCCTTCTGTTTCTCAGTGACATTCTAGAAGGGGGACAAACAAGAAAGTTCAATGTAGGCTGTTCAAATATCCATGTGTATGTCATCCATCCATCCACCCGCCTACCCACCCACCCATCATCCATTCATCCATCCGACCATCCATCCTTCTGTCCATTCATCCTTCTGTCCATCCATTCATCCATCTGTCCATCCATCCATCCATCCATCATCCACCTATCCATCTGTCCACCTGTCCAGCCATCCACCCACCCATCCATCCATCCACCTACCTACCCACTTTAGGCATATCCATTTATCTGTCTGCCCACCCATCTGCCTACCCATCCACTCATCCATCCATCCATCTGCCTACTTATTCATCTACCCATTGAGAAGGATAAGGTGGGGAGGGGAGAAAATGAGGCAAACTTTTCTCCTAGCTACAGCTAAGCCCCAGTAAGTTCTGAGTTCCTGCCGAAAGATCCCAGGAATCTGTTGTCTCTGATACCTCAATTCACTGGTGTCTCCTTGTGTGTGCTCACTCATAAGATCTACCTCTCTTGCCTTGTCTCCTGGGCACTGAGGGACATGGTATGCCCAATTGGGATTGGGTCTCTTCTCAGTTCCAGCTTCTAGGACTGAGGGGAAACTCCAGCCCTTTCCTCTCCCTCATCACTTTGAGATCACATTGTGTGATCCTTTAAAAACAGAGCATTTCAGAACATGTCACCTAAACCTCTCATTCACACAAGTGAGGGAGCAGCACTCAACTTGTGGGAGCACACAGTGCTCATTAACTCATGGGAGCACATTAGTGCTCACTCACTTATGAATGCAAGCACTAATTCATTCATGCCCATGAGCATTCATTCATTCATTCATTCATTCATTCATGTGGGCACGGGAGCATTCATTCACTTATGTGGGCATGGGAACATTCATTCACTTGTGTGGGCATGGGAACATTCATTCATTCGTGTGGGAACTCCCTTGCTTTCTTGGTTGGGAAGGACCCTTAGCCTTCTTGCAAAGTGGAGAGGTCAGAGTGACTTGGTGTCTTTGCAGAGGAGCAGCATCTGGGTGACAGGGAGGTGGGGAGCAGTCAGCAGGCCCCGAGCATGTGGCTGGGCCCAAGGGGAAAGACAGAAGACAGTCTTTTCTTCCTGAGGATCCTTTAAAGACAACCATGACTAAGGGAAGGGGACACATGAGGCCAAGATCAGCAGGGGTGATGGGGTAGCCCCTAGCTTTTTCCTAAAGCACATTTGTGGATGGAGGGTTAGGAAGTAGAAAGTACAGGACATGAATTGTTACATGCTGCCGTCAAGAAATGGGGTCACGACGTCTTTGTGTGGCCTTGGATCCTATGTCCAAATCTTGGACACTATGTCAACCCACTAGTTCAAGACCTAAGGAAAGCTATGGTCCACCCCAAGCCTCAGTTTCCCTATCTACCTCAGGGGCTTCTGGTTCTGCAGGTTAAAGAGAGAACAGGAATTCAGCTCCTGGCCACCCAGCCTGGTCTCCTCCCTGCCTAGCACTAGGTGGGAACTACTCAGGCCCTACCTGGCTGGTCCAGGGGAGAAGCTTTGTACCCAGGGTAAAAAGAATGCTGAATGGGTGCCAGCTACCATTCCAGAGAGAGTGGGTACTTTTTCCACTGTCCAGATGTGGGTCTGAGGACATTTCCCCCAAGAAATTGTTTTTACTTGAGGATTTGCCCACATGGGAGCCCGGAGCAGAAGCCACAGTATAAGAATCAGGTGGCATCACCTAGATTCTCACACACTCATCTTCCATTTAGATGCAGAGAGTGTTAGAAGTTCAAGGCCAGCATGGGCAACTTAGTGGGAGCCTGCCTCAGAACACAAAATAAAACGAGGGCGGGGGCTGTGACTCCATGGTTTAGCATTGCTCTGTCAGTATGTGTGAGGCCCTAGGCTCAATCTCCAGGTCCACCAAAACCAGAACCACACACAGAACAATACAACAAAGCCCACGAAGCAGTGAGGTGCTGCCATTGGGCAGGGCCAGGCTGGGTAGGGCAGCAGCAGCTCCTGGTATTGCAGTGGAGGAGCTCTCTGGGAGGAGCTGGGGGCTGTCTCTAAATCCAGCCTGCACGGGGTGGGGAGGTTTGTCCTTGTACAGATGTCTCAGGCTGGGTCCTGTGGCACCTGACCCCTCAAGGAGGCCCGTGAGACCCACCTTGTTGATGACCTCAACTTTTATTTCCTCCTCGTCAGCAATGGCCTTCTCCTTGCTAACCTTCTCGGTCTCCACACCCACCACCTGGATCAGCTTGTCTGCATTCTCATTCTTCTGCTTCAGCTCCGCCTCCTGAACCGCCAGCTTGGCCTTGAGGTCATCCACCTAGGGAGAGGGGAGCCAGGAGAGGGTAGAAGCCGCCTGAGGACGGGCCACACTACTTGTCGTGGCTGGTGTCAGCTTCAGATTCAGGAGCACGTCCTTGGTGGTTCCCTGCAACTCTGGCGTCTTTTTAATATACTGAAGGAAAGTTCACACTGAGCGTGGAGTCTACATGTAGCTACTACATATCTAAGACATTTCCTGGTGTGTGTGCTAGAAGTAAAGATTTAAAAAAATGTCAAGTGAGGGGTGAGAGGCAGGTGTGTATGTAATCTAAGTTCTTGGGAGGCAGAGTCGGGGGATTGCCAAAAGTTTAAGGCTACCCTGGTCTACATAGTGAGCTCCAGGCCAGTTGAGAAATTGTTGAAGGTCTCCAGGCAGGGGTGGTGTAGGGTGTTCAAGGTCCTGCAGGTTTGTGGAAGAAGGGGAGAGAGGCTAAGACCATAAATTCCTGGGAGCTGCTGAGAGGCTCATCTTGGCCCAACCTGGTAGGGAGGAGGAGGCTGGTCTTCCTGGGAATCATGGGATGGGGTGGGGGAATGTAGTATCTGGACTCCATGTGGAGGGGATTTAAAGGCAGGCAGAAACCTTGAGAATCAGCACAGTATGAAGGAAAAGGTTCTAAGAAGCCTACGAGCAGGCATCTGGTCTGAGCAACACACAGAAATGGCTGCATTTTCATGGGCTGCCCTGGACACGAGGTGTAATACCATCATGGCCAACAAAGGGAGTGGCACTATTAGGGGGGTGTGGCCTTGTTGGAGGAAGTGTGCCACTGTGGGGGTGGGCTTTGGGGTCTCTGTTCTCACGTTTCCCTCAATGTGACAGAGTCCACTTCCAGCTGCCTTCTGGTCAAACGTAGGCATCTGCCTGCACACGCCATGCTCCCCCCATCATGGTGGTAATCGACTAAACCTCCTAAACTGTAAGCCGCCCCCTCAATGAAATGTTTTCTTTGTAAGAGTTGCTGTGGTCATGATGCGTCTTCACAAAATAAAAAACCCCAAGACACACACACCACCTGTGTAGGGGGCCCACTTCAATGCTGACATCATCAAAGTGTTCTCACATCTGTTGCTTTATATTAGATTGCACATCTGTTCTCTGGGTTGCAAAGATTGGTGTCACACTCATCCCACTCTCTGGGATGACTGTACCCGATGTGTAACTGTCCCCCATGGGAGCCCTGTTACAGTGAGGAGGTTCTAAGGCACTACAGCAGCCCAGGCACTTGGCTCCTACCTGAGAAGCCGTACTCTGCAGCTTCATAAGGCCATTCTCTAGCCTCTCAATTTTGGCAACCAGCTCCATCCTCTTCTTGGCCAACAGGTTCTGATAGAGTTTGATCTGCTCCAGGAATGTCTTTGGCGTGGTGTAGTTGTAACGCCTCTCAGTCGCCAGGTACACCTTGGACATCTCATTGACAGTGGTGTGCACATAAGCCATGAAGAGACTGATGGAGGTCTTCACCTCAGGCTGCAAGCCACGATGGATGAGATGAGCTGGGCTGGTCATCTTGGGGCCCCATACAACATACCCACGCCTCCTGGGGCCCCAGCCCCATGCTGTAGGGCCTAGGAGAAGAGGTGCCACCGCAGGCCCCAGCATGTTCATTGAGACCCTGGATGATATAGACCAAGGCCTGACTTGTGTCTTGACACTTGCCTCAAGTGTCAAGCGATACAGGAGAGGGAGGGCCTGAGGGAATGGTTCGGTCAATCAAGTGCGTCACAAACTTGAGGGGCTGAGTTTGATCCCCAGTACCCATGTGAAAACCCAGTGTGGTGGCCCACGCCTGTCATTCCAGACCAGGGAGGTGGAGACAGGAACGTCCCTGGGGCTTGTTGTGCAGGCGGGCTCCAGAGCAGTGGTTCTCAAGCTTCCTAATGCCACAGCCCTTTAAAATAGTTCAAGGTGGTGATGCCCAATCAAAATTATTTTTGTTGCACTTCATAAATGAAATTTTGCTACTGTTATGAACCGTAATATAAAGTATCTGATATTTCCAACGGCCGTAGGTGACCCCTGTAAAAGGGTTGTTTGACCCCTAAAGGGGTGTGACCTACAGGTTGAAAACCACTGCTTTAGATAATCAGCAAACTCTAAAGCAGTGAGAGACCTTTTCTCAAAGGAAGTAGATCATGTTCCTGAGGATGGCACCTGAGGTAGTTCTCTGGCTTACGCATGCATTCATGTACACACACAAAGGCATACATGAACATAGTGCATGCACATGCGTGTACACACACACACACACACACACACACACACACACACACACACACACACACACACACACACACACACACACACACACACACACACGGAGGGTTTCCATGATGGTTCAGTGGGTAAAGCTAATGGTTACCAAGCCTGAAGACCTGAAGTCAATTTCCTCCTGGGGCTCACCTTCAAGTTGCCTCTGACCTCCATACCTGCTCTGTGGCTGTGTGTGCCACTCCTGACACGAGTGCTCATACACTCACATGCACATACTCACATGCACACACTCACATACACGTGCATGCATATGCACATGCATACATACACATGCATGTACACACTCACATGCACACATACACATGCATGCACATGCATGCACACATACACATGCATGCACATGCATACACACATACACATGAATGCACACACATGCAACACATGCACACACTCACATGCACACACACATGCAATGCACACATACATGTGCATGCACACATACACATGAATGCACAAGCAAATGCACAAGTACACATGCATGTACACACTTGCATGCACACATACACATGCATGCACATTTACAAATCTAACTTTTTTTTTTTTAAAGAAAAAGAACTAAAAAGAGATACAGGTGAGCAATGCCCTGTGATCTGGGCAAAATGAGGTTAATCTAGTGCCTAGGAGCAGCAGAGCTGCTCACACATAATACATTGGGGAAGTACAGAGCTGAGATTTTGAGATTTTGGATCTGGGGGTTTTTTCTTGTTGTTTTTTGTCATAAGAGACATGTAGCTCATTCTGGGCTTAGGCTTGTTGCCTAGCTGAGGCTGGGCCATAAAACTCCCAACCCTCCTGTCTCTAACTCACAAGAAAACACACTTTCCTAAACCAGATACACCAGCAAGCATTGCTGGGTGTTTCTTATGCTGGATCCCTGCCTGGGCTTGGTAACTCCCTTGACACAGTCATCCTCCCTAAGGACAAGCCCTGGGAGCATCTGCCCCACAAGTGGTCCTCTGTTCTAATCTTGGTTGATTTGAAAAGGTGCTTGTCTATGCTACAGCCCTGGCCAGCACCTGGGGCCCTTCCTGCTTAGAAGGACAACCTGGGTCAGGGACTGAAGCCAGAATCTTCAGTGTGCACTGCCTCACCTGGATGCCCTCTGTCCCCTGCAGGAAGCGAGCACTCACAGACACCAAAGCATCTTCTGGCCACTCATGGAACCAGTTGATGGCTGTGCAGTTGACCACAGCCGGGAACTTCCGGGCTCGTACACGCAGGACAGAGCCCACGGGGGAGAAACACAGAATCACCTGGATGTGGGACAAAGTGAATGTGTGAGGGTTGTTGTTGCTGAGGTTAGACCCTGCCATTTTGGCAGAGGTTATATCCTGTCATTGTTGCTGAAGTTAGATTCTGTCATCATTGCTGAGGTTAGACCCCATCTTTTTGGCACAAGTTAGACCCTTGCATTGTTGCTGAAGTTAGACCCTATCATTTTGGCAGATGGCTCCTTTGGAAGCATACTGCTCCCTAGGCCTCAGTGTCCACAGGGACACTTCTGCAGAGCCTTGTGAGGGATGGCTTGGTACCTCAGTGAGCCAGTGTTCAGCTTCATAGCTCTACCTATTGCTATGAAGTGCAGGCTAGTCCCAAACCTAGCTGGATGAGGAAGGAAAGGGTCCTGCACTTGGCAAATGAGGATTTGACAACCAAGAGGCTGTGATTTCTTCTGAATCCAGCTAGACATATAGCATGCCCTACAGGCCCTGAAGGCTGATTTCCTGATGGGGCTCTTGCTTCTTGGTTTTCCTGAGAGATGAAGGGAAGTTGCGGAGAAATGTCCTGGGCTCTCCTGATGAATGGGTACATTGTTTCTCATGGAGTCTCAGGCTCTCCTTGGGTCACTCTGGGATGGAAGAGGGCTGTGGGGATCAGATGAATGACTTTCTGTTTTCTCTAGAGATGATATGATGGTGTCTGCAGCCCTTGGCAGCCAGGGACAAGCAATGTGTGTGTGTGTGTGGGGGGGGCAGGTCGCAGCCATCAGGATCTTAAGTCCCACAAGCAACATCTGTTGACAGGACTGTGTGAGTCAGAGAGGGACACAGGGGACATTGCCTTACTGCATCAATGGGGAGCATGTGACCACAGATACTCAGCATGGCAGTGGGGTTGGCTCACTCTACCTGAACCCTGAGGAACAACCAAATGTTCTAAGGTACCTTTGGTCTTAGTCAGGATGTTGAGCTTGCTTTTGTGCAGGTCATGTTCAAGGTCAAGGGCTTCTTTCTTGCTCTAAAACAAAGTCTTTATTATTGTGCATTTGTGTTGCAAAATATTTGTTTAACCATGCAAAGATGTGAATTTGTTTAACTATGTAGAAATGTGTTGCATTTGCTTATGTTTCAGGTATTTAATTATGTAAAGATGTATTGCTGTTTTACCTTGCCTGATTAAGGCACCTGATTGGCCTAATAAAAAGCTGAATGGCCAATAGCAAGAAAGAAGGTATAGGCGGGACCTCTGTGCAGGGAGAGTAAGTAGGGGAATGAATTTAGGCTGGGGGAAGATAAAAAAGAGAGATGCCATGGGCCAGCCATACAGGGGGGAAGCAGGTAAGTATTACATACAGGATATAAAAAGGTAAAAAACCCCGAGGCAAAACATAGATGAACAGAAACAGGTTAAATTATGTTAAAAGAGCTAGCGGGACCAGCCTAAGCTAAGGAAGCTAAGGCCGAGCATTCATTATTAATAATACGTTTCCGTGTCTTTATCTGAGAGCTGGTTGGCAGCCCCAAAGAAAATTCCAACTACAAATGGCACCCAACATGGGGACCGAATTTCCACACAGGGTCCTAGAAAGCTGAAAAAGAAACGTTTCTTTAAGAGGTGCTGCTGTGTGGCAGAGCACTTGAGCAGATGGCACACTAAGAAGAAAACAGCAAGCTGAGGAAAAACCCCTGCTACTGTATAGGCACCAACTCCCTGAAGCTGGGGCGGTTAAATGCAGCTCCTCAGTCAAACGGAGTTGACCAGGCCTGTGGGCTTCAGGCTAGGCTGAGGAGAAAGTGGAGCCAGACACCACAGCCACGTGGCAGAGGGCCTAGCTGCCACTTGGGAGTTTAAGGTTTGGCTCATGCGATCAGAGAATGCTACAGGTACACAGTAAAGCAGGTTACACTGTACATAGGTGCTTAAAAAGGAAAAGAAGATGGGTATAAATAGTTATAGGAAAGAATAATTGCATAAAGTCTTTAAAGAAAGAGTAAAGTAATATAAAAAGAGTAAGACATCTAAAGATGGGAAATAAGAGTGTCTGGATCCTGCATGGTGCTATGTTTGACTTTCAAGTTTTTGAATGCTGATGTATGAACAGCAGCTGAGAGACACGGAGTTTTAAAAAAAGGAATTGCTGAATTAAACTTTAGGGATGTCTTAACTTTAAAATGAAATTCAGAAAACGTACTGTGTTGGGGGAGAGGTTATGCTTTTGTTTCTACAGGAAAAGAAAGGCTGTCGATTCCTTCAAAATTAATAAAGATCAGACTTGACCAGGGGAGCCACTCTGAAAATCTTGTCAATAGACATAAAGAAATAAACCTAGAAAAATACAAGACAGGTGATGTGTGTGCTGATTCCTTGACATGGAAACAGCTCTGAGACTGGATGAGACGTGATAAATCTTGTTGGCTACAGAGTCCTCATGACTTATTATATGACATCCTTTCATATGTCACAGAGAAAAGTTTGGTTATACAGCTCAAACAAACTTATCAAGTTGACAGATGCCTTTTTATCTGCTGAAACGTAAAGCAAAAAATCATCTTTGGCTGGTTTGTGTACAAGGCACAATCGATACTCGTGTTAGTGCAGATTTATGTATGTGACCTTTGAAAGTTGGTGTGTTTTCAGAGTAAGGGGACCAGACACCAATGGAAATGGGTGGTTTAGGTGGTTCAGCCCTTGGTTACAGTTTCCTCAGAGTTCTGCATTCAGAACAACTTCGAGGCTGCTGCCCGAGATGGCCCAGCCTCGCTATTCTAGCCAGGACTTCAGATAGGTTTGGGCTTTCCCATTACACTGGACAAATAGCTCGTTATAGCGAGTTTCCTTAATATTTGACCATTTTCTCAATTTTCTGGGGATTTGATCACCCCCCAAACAACAGAAAGAAGCCTAGAGAATATAATGCCCACATTCCCAATAGATGAGGTGGGTGGTTTTTGGTCATTTGGTGTGTTATGGATGTTTTTCATCATTTAGTGGGGATATAGGAATATAGTGTAGAAAGACAACTATCTCAAATAGTTTGCATTGATATGGATACAAATTTAATGTTATTTTGTTATAACATAATATGTTTCTACTCTTGTTTAAGGTATTGTACCTATGCAGCTCATTTTAAAATGTAATATAAAGCTCTAGCTTTTGAAATCTAGTATTATAAATTGTTTCGGATAATTAAGAAATGCAAGGTAGTGTTAGTCATCTATAACAATCAAACTTGTAGTCATATTAGGTGTGTTTTCAGGGCTAAACATATATTTGTAGATAAGTGACCTTCAAATGCTTCAGAGACCTGAAGAATATGGCATATGTTTAATAACATAATTCTTTTATGACTGTGAGACACATCTACTCCTGACAGCACCAATCTACTGCATAAAAGGATGATGGACATTGGAGATCCTACATATGGAGTTTGCTTTCATTGTGGCAAAGCTAGACATTTGGGCAAGAAATTGCCCTGCCTTGACCAATGACAGCATGCTGTTCAATCTGGACAAGCAGGACACAAAGTAATATGACTGCTGAACTTTGCCAAGACAAGGTGGGACAGTCCTTCAAAATTCCTACTTCACAGAAAAAGCTGTCAGATATTCTAGGCATGCAGGCCAAAGATGGATGCCCCAATGTTGCAGAGGAAACGTAGGTGACTGTCCAGGCAGCCAGATGTCTCTGTCAATTCTGTACTTTGGGATGTTTACTCTGCACTTCCTGTTTACTCAGATAATATTATATTTTTTTGGGGGGGTATCTCTTATAGAGTTGAATATGATATAGTTTTAACTGAAGTTTTCCTTTTTACCACATTCAGAAAAGAAACTTTTATAAGAGGTGTAAAGTTTATAATATTGAGAATTATAAAAGCATAAATTGCTTATCTAAGAAAATGTTATGAGGTCTAAAAAGACAGTTTTGGGTTGGCAATACAAGTTAGAATAAAAAAATAAATTAGGTACACAAGTTTGAACTCACCAAGATAGGATAGGTAGTACTTTCTATAAATTTGCCAAATGCAAATGGTCTGGATATTGTAAATGTTATTCTTACTTGATAATTGTTCTTATTGTACATAGTCTTACTTAAAGTTAACATCTTTTTTTTATTTAGACAAAATGGGGATTTTTGTGCAATATTTGTTTAACTATATAGACATGTGTTGCGTTTGTTTAATTTTGGAAACATGTGCTGCTTTACCTTGTCTGCCTAAGGCACCTGATTGGTCTAATAAAAAGCTGAGCAGCCAGTAGTGAGGAAGGATGTATATTGTGTATAGATGGGACTTCTGGGCAGGGAGAGTAAGTAGTAGGAAGAATTTTGGCTCTGGAGAAAAAAAAGATACACCAAAGGGCCAGCCAGCCATGGAGGGAGCAGGAAAGTAGAATGTACAGCTTAAAAGAAGTAAAAAGCCCTGATGCAAAAATGTAGACGAAGATAAACAGGTTAAATTAAGTTAAAAGAGTTAGTGGGACCAGCCTAAGCTAAGGCCGAGCATTCGTAATTAATACGTCTCTGTGTCTTTATTTGGGAGCTGGTTGGTGGGACAGAGAAAACTTTGACTACACAAATGTTTGTAGATGATGTGTGTGGGTATCAGGGGACAACTTCATTCATCTGGTCCTCACCTTCCACCTTCTTGTTGGTTCTAAGAACTGAACTCAGGTCGTTAGGCTCACGCGGCAATTGCTTTTACCTACTCAAGATATCTTCCCACCCCTAAAGGAAGTGTGCTCTTTAATCTTTAAAAAATTAGAGAGAGAGAGAGAGAGAGAGAGAGAGAGAGAGAGAGAGAGAGAGAGAGAGAGAGAGAGAGAGAGAGAATGTGTATTCGAGTGCCTGCAGAGGCCAGAAGGAAGGTCTGGATGCCCTGGATCTGGAGTTACTGGTGCTCATGAGCCACCATGTGCTTGCTGGGAGTGAAACGCAGATCCTCTGAAGAACGGCCAGTGCTCTTAATTGCTTCCCCAGCCCCTCCAGTTGTTCAGTCTATTTACACTTGATGTGTGTGCTTATACAAGGTTTCCTTCAGCCCCAGGCACCTCTGGCAGCCATAAGAAATGAACCCTAGGCCATAGCTCATCAGCTGCTTCCCATTACCATTGCTCTTTCCAGATTGGATTTCATGTCCTAGGAAAGAGAAAGACTCAGGGGGGAGAGATCGGGGCCCCTAGGTGTGATAGGTTATTGAGGGTGACCTAGGAATGTGGCTTTGAGGTCTCTGAGGACTCTGAATGGGGCATTGCCAGCTCCCTTTGAAGACTGGTTGCATGTTGCCCACCATAGCTGTGTGAGAAATTTCAACCCTCCAAAAATTCCCCTAAGGTTCCATTTTGTATCTACTATACCATGGCCACTGTCAAGGTGGAATCCTACCTTGAGCTGCCTACGCACTTTCTCAA
The DNA here is from genome assembly GCA_033318265.1 of Phyllotis vaccarum. Taxonomy (NCBI): domain Eukaryota; kingdom Metazoa; phylum Chordata; class Mammalia; order Rodentia; family Cricetidae; genus Phyllotis; species Phyllotis vaccarum. Next base: position 4,030,746 of record JARWLC010000008.1, on the reverse strand, counting down.
TGAAGAATTTCCAGCATGCCTCTCGAGTGTCGGCCATGCCGAGGGACTTGACTTGTGGCCGCATGGAGGAGATGATGTTTTCCAGATCATCTTCCCCAAACAGCCCTGGGATTTCCCCGGATGCCAGCAGGTCATTGATCAGCACCAGGAACTGTTCCTCAGCCACTTGGGAGTCCGTCATCAGGAACACAGAGGGCACATTCTTCACTGCAGCCTTGATGTACTGGGTAGCCAGGTCAACCTGAATTGAACAGGGACGGTGGAGTGAATGTCCTCTGTTAGGACCATTTTCAGACACTCAGCAAAGGCACATGTGAACCAACTTTCTAGGAGCCCACAGGTCTATAGATGAAGCCTGAGATCTCAAGAGGACACTGCCATTCTCTGGGCAGCCATCAGCCCAGCTTCCTGGTGATGGATGCATGGGCCTGTGCTAGGTGGAAGGTTGTTTGTCTTCAAGAAGGAAGGCTTGCAGCCCCAGGTGTGAACCTGAGGACACTGTGCTTCAAACAATCAGATACGAGAGGACAGACACCACGAGTCTGCTTGTACGTGGCCCTTAGAGCTTCATAGAGAAGGAAAGGAGAATGGCAGGTGCCCAGGCTGATGAGAGGAAGGAGTTTCAACTTTAAGGCTTTTTGTTGTTATTCTATTGCATTTTAAAAAATGTGTGTGCATGTGTGTTTATGCCAGAGCACATATGTGGAGGTCACAGGGTAACTTGTGGGAATCACTTCTTTCCTTGTGGGGCCCCGGGATTGAATTTATGAGTACTGGGGCCATGTTGCCTGCCCTATTGGTTCTGACATAGGGTCTCATGCAGTCCAGGCAGGCCCTGAGCTTGGTGTGTAGCTCAGGCTAAACTTAAACTCCTAATTCTCCCTGTGGCAACTTCCAGGTGCTAGTACTGGAGGTCCACATGTGGCTAGCTGGGACTGCAGGTGTGTGACACATGTGGCTATCTGGGACTGCAGGTGTGTGCCACATGTGGCTAACTTGGTAAGACTGGGAGGCTCCTGGAGTTGGCCAACAAGGTCATATGTAGACTGCAGAACCAACATTTCATCACACATGCATACACAGAGTGGAGAGCAGGGATTGGGGAGGGGGAGTGGAACTCTGATATGGAGACTCTGAAAGAGACTCCCAATAAAACTAACTCACGTTTAGACTCCAGGACCTAATCCTAGGAAGAGTGGCCAGTCCCCAGAGTGGCCTGACTGCAACACTCTTCTTCCACATTCCCAGGAGGATTTAAAGAAATCACTACAACTTCATCAGTAGTGGTCTCTCCAGGTTCTCTTAAGGGATTCCAGCTCTGCCACACAGTGCCAAGCTTCAGATGCTCTCCATGTCCCCTTCATCTCTTCAAAACCAACACCACCTGAGTAGTTCTTAACATCACCACACCTAAGATGCAGCCATGGCCCCTCTGAACCAGTGTCCATGTGCTGAGCCTGAGGAATTACCCTGGAAGACTTCACCTAGGTGATGCTGGCCTTTTCGTTATCACAGATGACTCTTGGGTCTCAGCTGACCAGCAATGACTATACCGGCAGAGGTCTCGCTTCAATGATCCCGGGCTCTTGTTAATCATAGTTGGTTCCCCACCATAAGCTGACAGGTTCTTAGCTCGAGATATTACACAAAGGGCCCTGGTAAAGTCTTTGAGGAACCCTCAAACTTCCCTCTGAAATGTCACAAGCCAGGCCTCCATCATCGGCACAGCTCTCAGCTCACCGAGTACTGAGTACTCAATGTCTTTTCCAGTCCCGAGTTCAAGTACCACCGCAATCCTCCCCAAAACACACAGGTCTGTCACAGCAATACCCTACAGCCTGGTACTAATGTCTGTCTTAGTTCAGATTTCTATTGCTGTGAGAAGACATCATGACCCAAAGCAACACGGCACACACCTTCAATTCCAACACTTAAGAGGCAGATGCAGGTGAATCTCTGGGAGTTCAAGGATGGCCATGGGCTACATGGGAAGAGCTTGAAAATACATAAATAGATAAATAAGCAAGGTAATAAAGGGTTTATTATAGCTTACAGCTCTCAGCTCACATTACACAATCAAAGGCACCAGAGCATCAGGAACTCAAGTGAATTGAAGCAGAAGCTCAGCCTGCCTGCCTGCCATCTTAGTCAGGGTTTCTATTGCAGTGAAGACACGCCATGACCGTAGAAACGCTTATAAAAGAGAAACATTTAATTGGAGTGGCTTACGTTTTCAGAGGCTTAGTCCATTATCACGGTGCAGCATGGTAGCCTGCAGGTAGATGCGGTGCTGGAAAAATAGCCGAGTGTCTTACCTTGCAGCCAACAGGAAGTGAACTGTGACCCTGGGAGTAGCTTGAGCATAGAACTCAAAATGCACTCCCCACAGTGACACACTTCCTCCAACAAGGCCACACCTTCTAGCGCACTCTCTCTGGCACCATCTTTCAAGCTACCACACTTGCTGTTCTTTCTGTTGACAGGGTTTCTCTATGTAGCTTGGGCTGACCTAGAACTAACTCTCTAGACCAGGCGGGCCTCAACCTCGGAGATCCACCTGCCTCTGCCTCCTAAATGCTGGGATTAAAGGCATGTGCCGCCACCACCGCCTGGCTCAGCCTGCTTTCTTATAGCACTTAGGACCACCACCTGCAGGGGCGGCACTGCTTCCAGTGAGCTGAGCCTTCCAGAATCAATCATCAGTCATGAACATGTACCAGAGGCAACCTGATGGGGCATTTTCTCTTCCAGACTGCCACGGCTGTGTCAAGTTGGTAAAACCAGCCCACACATCCTTCTTTCCTCTTTCTAGGGCCTGGAATGGGATCCGGGGCCTGTGGTGTTGTCTGTACGCGCCTGTTAAGTGCCCTACTACCGAGCTAGGTCCAGCTTTTCTTTTGAGATTGGGTTTCCCTACAGCCTGGAACTAATAAGCTTCCTGTCTCTTGCCTTCTAAGGTACATGTCACCACATCTGGCCTAATTTCCTTAAGTAAGGCCTATCACCTATCAATTTTCTAAAAATGCTCCGGAATTCTTTTTAAAAGGTCTTACAGATGTTGGTGAACGGGCCCCAGACTGGCTTAGCTCGCCCACTGCATAGGAGCCCAAGTCAGCAAAGGCTCGCAGTTTAGAGAAACATCGCCAAGGTTCCTCTTTTGAGGTTGATTGGTGGTCAAAAGCATGTCTCAAACTCCATATTTTGGGCAAGCTAATTTTTTTTTTGAAAGTAGGGGGAAAAGAACCCTCTAAATTTGGGAAAGCCAAGGCTGCAGAGGGAGGGATTCTCCACAGCAGTGAGCTCAGGAACAGCCTCTAGGTGGGAGCCTGCTGTGATGACCAGCAAGCTGGACACTGTTCTTATCTTTTAGTACACTCAACATTGTGGCTCAGTAGCGCATCACCCCAGGAAGCAGGAAGGACTGCAATGGTGCCAGATGACAGACTGGAAGCAGCTGCTGGAAGGGGCCACCCCCACAAGTCCACGGGTGGGACTGCTGAGGTGAGATTCTACCCAGTGAGGGTTTTGAGTCTGGGCAAGCAGAGAAAGCAAGGATTCCACCAACTGAATGCTAGGGCCAAAATGGCAGCTTCTAGAAAACCGATTGGGCCACAGAAGCCTGGAGACACTGCTAGGTGGTTCCCCTGTGTGAGGAACCTCCTCACCTGAATCCTTTTGGGGACCCTGTCTCCCAGATGTCCTGGAGAACCTGCTACAATCAAAATCACAGGGAACTTTTTTTTCACTGAGGCCTGCCCAGAACCTCTGCAGCTGTGGCCTCGCAGCCAACTACACCGGTCTGAAGCCTGACCCTGGTTCCTCATCTCTGCTGCCTGATGCTGTCTCTGTGCAGCGTCTTGTCCTGCACACTTTGCGTGCTGGGTCACCGTCACTAAACTCGACTCTCTTGTGCTGCTGAGCCAACATGCCACTCCTCCCGTGTGGCACTGAAAAACCCCAGGAGAACCATGTTTACTGGCCATCTCCTGTGTGCCCGCCACATCTTCCCCACGGGCCACCTTGTTGTCTACTGTGACTCTCCTTTGTTCTAAGATATGGCAGGCCTGCCCCTCCCTTGCTCACACATCTTCTTGGGACGAAGATTTCCATGTGTTACCCTAAGTACTTCCAAGCACACTCCTAAATCTTTTCCTTCCTCTCTAGCCTCTGGCAGAGGCTTGTGCTTCTGGGACTCACTTTAAAGGACTGTTGTAAAGTATCACGAATGCATGTGCGTCAGCTCACTCCTGCTCACACCCGCTCACCCCGGCACCATGACACTACTGTAAGACACCTGAGCTGCTCGGGAGATTGCTCCCCTCTTATAATTTGGGGTCTCATCTCCAGCTTATTCTTCACTCTTCAAACCGGGTTTACAGGGGGAGGACGCTAGCTCACCATGGGTGTGGGGTGACAGATTTTCTAGACCCTAGTTACAGTGCCGCTGTGGCTGATGACCACAAGTAAAAGACACCCACTATCGGCTCGAAAGCAAAGACTCAGTAATAACGTCCCCACAGGGACAGAATGCGAGCTGGCTGACGGATGGGACAAAACCTTCAAAACCACGTGGGAGATGGGGGTGGGGGCGGGGTCCAAACAACACGAGTTGGTGTGATGGTGTCACTGAAGGCAAACACTCATGTGCTGGCGTGGTGCAGATAAAGCCTTGTGTGGGAGAGGCTTTGAAGATAGAGTTGACTAGTTCTGTGCTATTCAGAATAAAATCCACCGGAAGTGAGGCCAGTTGACTGGGGGCTAGTCCAGAGGCCTGCGCTCCTGGTCTCCACAATGCCACCAGTACCAGGTCCTCACCTGAACCCCACTACCCCAGGCACTGAGCTCTTCAATCTCCAGACCTAATGTGACCAGGCCAGAGACTGCTTGCTGTGTTTGCCTCGAGGAGGGTTCCCGAGGGGCTCCCGGGGATGGTATGGCATTGCCCAGGCCCTGCAGATGTAGCATAAACACAGATAGGACTGTTTCATGTACTCTGATCAATTTCAGGTTTCTCCTACCGCACTCTGATAACCTGTTCTGCCTTAATAGTGTTTGACTGGCACATGTTCCCTGTGAGACCAACTTTCAGGAAGGAGAAATCAATGGCGAGGCTCAGCAGCATGCCTGGGGCACGGAAGACCTACTTCACTAATGTGGACTCAGTCAATTCAGGATGAGCTGTCGGCAGCAAGGTCTGGCATGCAGTGGGATATGTCTAGCAGTGACTTAGAATTCTTCAGCCTGGGGAGCTGGGGACAGCAGAGTCTGCCCAGTGACCACAGCAGGAATCCTGCCCTTTGCACACTGACCTCTACATTTTTTTTTTTTTTTTTTTTTAAATAGTCTTCACTCTGCACTCCTACACCGAGGTGAATCACTGGGTGACTGAGACATGCTTCCTTCTCTCCCCGCCTTGTCATAGGAGCATCCTGGCCTTTTCTGAGATCAAGGGCACTGGTGATGCCTGAAATCTTTCCTAGTAGGCCTCACTTTGGGAAGGGGTACGGTGGGCTTTTGCTTGGCCTCCATGGGAGCCCTCACCTTGAGGTCTGCGACTGAATAGCCTTTCTTGAGGGTGATCTGGAAAACGTCCAGGGCACTGATGTAGGCAGCCAGGCGTGACAGGCTCTGCTTCCCGCTGCCACCTACGCCCACCAACAGGGCATTTCCCCGAGGAGACTCCAGGATGCGGTTGATCTTGCAGATGTGTGCTACGGCATCCTCAAACAGCACCTGCAGAAGTCAGAGGGGGTCGTGAGAATTACCCGTTAGTGGACTCAGACCCTTGCCAAGGTCACAGCATCACCCCTGGGGAGATCACAGGCTCTCACCAAGATCACCTGCATGGGCCAATGTCCAATCACCTGCAATGGGCCATGGAAGGGACATGCTCTGGCTAATCCCTGATGGGCACTAATGGCTTGTACCCCCATTGAGCTGTGGTTTCAAATGCACTTTGTTTATAAATTACACTTAGAACAAATATGCATGGAGGAAACAACACCGCAGTTTTGGGTACCTACAAGGGGCTGTGGAAGGTCTCTGTGTGGATGAGGGATACTGTGGCTCAGTGACTCAGGAAGGAAACCTATGTCCCCAGCCCCTTGTCTAGGCCATCGACCCTGGCGCTGCTCACCAGGTTCATGACTGCATTGACTTCATTGTAACTGTCCAGGACATCCACGAGAAGTTTGTTCAGGTGAGACACATCCGTGACAGGGCAGTATTTGGGGTCACCAATCCCTTGGGCAAAATGGCAGAAAATGTTGGGTTTGGCGAACAAGTGTTCTTCTCCAAGATCCTGGGGCCAAAAGGACAGACAGCTGCCTGACAATGGGCATCACACCTATGGGGGTTGGGGTGGAGGTCCCACAAGGCCTGTAGGAGGCCAGGCCATATGTCTCCAGTGGCTCAAACCGTGACTGTGTCAGCCCTCACAGACCACTGGACACTTCATTCCCATGGGTGGTCCATGACATGGGATAAACGGATAGTCCAAAAGCACACGGGACGTGTCAGCAGGTGACAAGGACTGAGTTAGCTGTTCCTTGCTACAGGAAGCCACTCTCTCTTAATGGCTAATTCTTTCGTTTTCCTACCTACCTACCTTCCTTCTCCTTTTTATTAAAGATTTTATCAGAGTTCGTGAACTCTCATGTGGTTGCTGGGAATTGAGCCCAGGTCCTCTGGAAGAGCAGCCAGTGCTCCTAACCGCTGAGCCATCTCTCCAGCTCTAGCTAATTCTTACTGGATCCATTGCTGCAGATTGCAGTCCTCATGTGGGTCCCCCTGTCTCTAACAAAGGGCCTTTCCAGAGGCCATGGGCATCCTCAGCTCTGGACACTGAACTGTCTGTGGACACAGCAAGGAAATCTGGCGACTCAACTTACATCAAAGAATTTCTTGGTGGACGCCATGGTGACTCTGCGCAATGAATCCTGGTCTTTCTCATCAACCATCTTGTCCCCATATACCCGCTCAGCCTCATGCAGCCAAAGGCGGACAAGGTCCAGTGGGGTTTTCAGAATCTCTGCTGTGGAGAATAAGATGCCCTGCCCCAGACACATGATGCATGGTCTCAGCTCTACTCCCACTCCGGATGGGTAGCAGCTCTGCCTGAGCTATGAGGACAAGCCAAACACTGCATTTGGAAGGGATGAGGAAGTGACCCACTAAGAGAAGTCCACTTATCTACTGTGTGGCTTCCACCTGGGACCAGGGGATCCACATGTGGAGGTCATGCACAGCACAGAGACTGGAGGCTGTGTCTGTGTCCTGGGAGGCACAGAGCGTGTTCTCCCAGGGCAGAATCAGGGGTCCGTTTTCTCAGGAGCATAGAGAAGGGTCAAGAAGGCCAATTGTGACTGGGTGCCTTCTAGGTGGTGAGGCCATTGACAAGGGCCAGGTTTTCAAAGGCCGTGAACAAAGACCGCAACTCAGGGTCTGCAGCAGGCAGTGTGGGTCCTGGCAAGCCCAGGCAGGTTTGGCAGGCAGGTGCCAGGCAAAAGGCTTCTATTTGCCAAGCACTCCCTGGGCCCATCATAGTAAGCAAGACAGCCCTTGTATCTACGGAGCTTGCATTCCACTGGGGGATGTGACTGGAGAAGAGAGCAGGAAATGCTGAGTGCCACAGCAGGACCGTGGGATGGACTGGGGTGCGCAGAGGCCTTTGCAGGGCTATGACATTTGAGCAGATCATTTGAGCTGACAAGCACAGTTAAAGCTCCAGCTTTCGATTTCCGGTCTGTTAAATGGAGGACATGAGCCCAGGAGACAGATGGTATAGAAATGGCTAAACCCAAGGCCTGGTTCAGACTAAGTAGTCACTAAACGAGGGATGATGATTGACTTCATCACATCACCTCTGTCATCATGTTCTTCATCATCTTCAGCCTGACATCATCATCAAATCACTGCTGTCACATGACCTACATTATCACCACCACCACCAGCATCGCCATCACGACACCATCATCCACCCATACTCACTTTTCTTTCCCTCCTGAGCACTACAGAGAAGGAGGAGGAAGAGGAGAAGGAAGAGGAGGAGCAGAGCCACCATGAACCAGGGACTTGGCAATGAATAACATGACGTGAAGCTACAGAGCAGTACCTGGAAAATATTGGAGAGGTCCCTGAGGTTGAAGATGTAATGAAACTTAATGGCCGTGGGAAGGAACGTCGCTGCGATTTTCTGGTGCAAGGCTGTTATAGGAGAAAGGCACATCGATTCTTATGGACTCTTAATGGCCTCAGGAAGTGCAGGGCTTAAAGTTCCTAAAGCAAATGGACTGTGAAATGGTGACGATTTAACCAAGAAATCTGTGCAGCTCTCTAAAGAGGGGCGGGCACTCGCTGCTGTTATAAATCACCTCTCCTCTTCCCCCCCCCCCAAGCAATTGGATTTCATATCTCTCTCTAAGCTGCAACATAGCGCCATTTAAAAAAAATATCGATTCCCAAGAATAGATAAAATATTTACCAGGGGGAAATAGGAAGACCCGCCAGCTCATAAGGCAGTGGGTTTCACTAACTGGTCGGGGAGGAGGAGACGGTCTCAGCTTACCCAGGGCCGCAGTCACCAGATGGTTACTCAGGCGCTGAATCACTAAGGGGGTTGAGCGGTATGATAGGTGCTGGGTCAGGATTGTGTTATAGATGGTGGTGAGGGCCTCCTGGCCGGGGAAGCTCACGGCAAACACACAGAAGTGGCGCTGTGCAGACAATCGTGGGCGCCCATTAGCCAGCTCTGAGTTCCTAGCTGGAGGTCATGGCTAACCCTCGTGGGAGAGCAGACCCTACTGCCATTGTTGAATGTTTTTTTGGGGGGGGGCATTGTAAAGATGCACGGGGGGGGGGGGAATCACACGAAACAGCCACTCTATGTGAAGCAGCCACGCATACTGTCCTGAAAAATATTCCCAGAGGCACAGCATGATGCGGACCAGGTTTTGGTGTGTATCCTGGGTCCCTGTGGCTTTAGTTATTTGGAAAGGTTGGCCTGGGCATGCTGCAGGTGTCATGCATGATACTCTCTTATAACTGGGCCCAGACACCCCACAATAATTTTGGGGTCTACGTCTGTCTCCATGCTTATACTAAAATGGCATTCGTAGATTTTATGAAATTCAGGTGCAGCTGGACCTGCAAGAGCAAACCCAGGACCTTGTGCTTGTTAAGTGTTCTTCAAAGCTACACCTTTGGTGTTGCCAGACAGGGCCGGTAGGCAATGTAGCTCACCTGGCCTTGAATGTGCTTCACCACACCTGAGCCATCTGGCAGCCTTCCGGGGTCATGAGGAGTGCTGTCTGGCCTCTCACCCCCCTGCTTCCCTTAATTCCCTGATACTGAAGGACTAGGAAGTCCTCTGAGGCATGCCAGCCCAAGCTCTAACACCCTAGCCAGAGCTGCCTCAGCTTTCAGCACCTGACGGGAGTGCTCGACTCTGCTTACCTGTAGTCTGGGGTCAATGGTGAAGGAGCCGGAAGTAGGGTTCATGCAAGCCACATACTGACAGTTGTGGACATCCTTTAGGGTCAGTTTCTGCCTGTCATACCTGGGGGGAGCAGTGTGAACATTACATCACAGGCCCAGAGAACCCCCCCCTTCCCTGAATCACCCTGAATGCCTAAGGAAGACAAGTAGAGGAGAACGGAGAACGGCTGTGCGAGTGAGCCAGCCATATGCTGTGCCCTGAGGAGAGCTTGGAAATGGGCAGCAGAAGCACCTCTGAGCACAGCAATGAGCTTCAGTCCAGCTTTTAGGGGGAGGTGGTTGGCCCTCTTGGACTGGATAACTACTAGGCACCTTGATGCTCCTGCCTCCCCTGGGCATCACAAGGATGCAGGAGCCTGTGTAGGTAAGCGAACCTGCAAGGGCACCTGCCGTGCGGCAAGCCCCACATGCTGCTTCCTACCCCATGAGCATCAGTGTGCGGCATGTATGCACTTGCGCACATGTTTTGAGAAAAGGTCTTATGTAACCCAGGCTGTCTTTGGACTAATTAGTGGTAATCCCCTCCTCCCTCAACTTCCAGAATGCTGGGATCACAGGCGTGTGCCACTATACATATCCCCTATGGATCGCTCAACTTGTGTTCTTCGAGACAGGGTCTCATGTATCCTCAGCTGGTCTCTAACTCTGGGTGTAGTCAGGGGTGACCCTAAGCATGTGATTCTCCTGCTCCTTGTAAGTGCTGGTATTACAGCAGACTTCATTAGAACACACTTGGTTTATACAGTGCTGGAGAGTGAACTCAGGGCCTCCACATGCAAGGCAAATTCTTTACCCACGGAGCTACTCAGCCCCTCACTCTGCTTTTTAGTGATATACATGATAAGGGGAGCCGAGCTGAGTGCCCTGTGATGTCACTGTCCCCCCCCCCCCCAGGAAGCCTACATATGCTATTGTTGAACAAGATCCCACAAGACCAGTGTTAGGCACTTCTCTGCCCCCACCTTCCTCAGAACCTCCAGACTGACTTCCAGTGTCCTACTGGGTCTGTGGGTCAGGCACCAAAAGTGTCATTTCCTGGCACTTCCTGACACCGTGGGCCACCTGGACGTCATCTGTAGGGAGGCTTTGTCACACTGCGCGTGTATGTGGGAGGCAGAGGACACGCTGCAGGAGACGGTTTTCTGCTTCCACTGGGATTAATCTCTGGGAAGCTCTAACGAGCTATCTAGCTTGCGCCTAAAGGGATCTTTTTGAAAACCCGAACCTAGCCACCCCTCCTCTTAAGCTTCTTCAGAGAAAATCTGAAGGCGGGTGTTGGGAGCTGCAGCTGGAGATGAGCCATCTTTAGTGGGAGCGCAGGGGTTTTGGCAAGTGTCCTGGAGTGCTCGGTGCTATAAAGACAGCTGAAGAACTCAATAGGGGTCCACATGGCAGGTCCTCAGAAGTCTCACAAAGGGCACCCCCTCACCTCACTGCTGCATCCTCCTTCACTACCTCACACTACTCACCTTGAGGGCTACTGTATGAAGCCTTCACCTGAGCTGTGCCATCACCCTCTGGGTAGGTGGCTATGACCACAGTTCGGGGGGTGGGGGCAGGGTGTCTGGGTTCTTCTGTCCTGGGCCCCATGGGACATTGCTTACTGTAGGGAAAGGTGGGCTGTGGGGTGTTAGGACTGTGACCTCAGACAGGCAGCCCAGTCCCCTTGAACACGTGACCCCCCCCCCCCACTGGCTTCTGCGGTTCTTTTGATCTCAACTACTCCCAGCTCTGGCCTGGGCTGCTTCCTGATTTGAAGAGGTAAATGACCGAATGCCCTGATTATTCCTAAGTGTGTCACCTGAGTGTCCCAGTGCCACTGAGACGGAGTCCCCTGTGTCAGGCTGAAGCTGCCATGTGCACCCTTCTCCCTCCTTTGTGATCCCCCCTCAAGTCACAGGGCCTTTGTACATGCCCTTCTAGAAAAGAAGAGACTCTTTAGAGGTTCCCAGATGCCTGACAGTTTTCCAAGGGGCATCTTTGACCAACCAGGGGCTCCTCTGTGATGGACCTGGAGCTTTTCCTCAGAATTCCCCCTTGGTCATCCTCAGCAGACATGCACATCCTTAATTAAGTGGGAACCTATCTGTCCCCCCCTTGTGGGGGTCTGGGCCACAGTTACTGACATATTTGTGGGGCAGCAATAGATAGACCTTGCCCCATGACCCCATGGTCTCACTGTCACCGCCCCCCTCCCCAGCCAGGCTCCTGCTTCCTTTTCCATTCCTATTGGCACGGCTCTAGCCCCACCCCCACAGAGCTGTGGCTATACCTCCAAGCTCCTCAGCCCACTTCCTGCCCCTCACCAGTGCCCGTGGTCCATGTGCTGGCGGATCAGGGTGTGTGGGGCCACAGTGCCATACTTGTCCACTTCAGGCATGTTCATGTCGTCGATGAAGTAGATTAGCTTCTTGGTGCCCGGGGGGCCATAGTTCCTCCCCGATTTCTTTTCTAGAGGCTTCTCCAACACACCTGGGAGGGACAGAAGAAGGTTGTCCACTACCCACACACCTTGAGCTGGTGCCTATTAATCAGTGCAGGGCCCTGCTGTCTCCCTTGGGAGGAAGGAGGTTGGAGTGGGGGGGGGTATCAGGATCATGGGATATGCCTTCCCAGAGAGACACCCTCAGTGGAGTGTCATTGGGAGCAGGGGTCCACCATGCTCTACCATCTGTCGCTCAACTTAGCCCCTGTATTAAAACACCAATCAGAGGTGGAGGTGGCAGCACCTTTGATCTGGCTCAACGTTAGTGCCAACCCTAATTGTTGTGAGGTTATTTTAGCCGGACCAGCCACCTCTTGGACCCTGACTGGCCACCACTGCAGCATCTGCCCGGGACACTGCTCAGGTGCCTCTATGTTGTCAAGACTAGTTGTCCACAAGTCCCCAGGCCTACAGTGGGGCCAGTTCTCTCACCCTGCAGCATGGCTGACGTGGTGTAGAAGTTGAAAGGGACAGCCTGCACCAAGTAGTCATCAGTGCTGAGACTCTCCAGCTTGTCTCCCATGAGCACCGACTTGCCGGTGCCCGCATTGCCCACCAGCATCACAGGCCAAGCCTTCTCCATGAGTAGGTCCATGAAGTAGCGGATGCGGATGGTTTCTGTGGTGTGGACTAGAGAGGCCTAGGGATGGATGGAGAGCGGTGGGAGGGAAAGGCTGCCAACCACAGACCCAGTTCCAGCTGGTGTACATGTTCCACCATGGGTTTCTAAGTCCCCCAGCATCACTAAAAGGTCCTGCTGTAACTCGGGTGGGAGGGGACACTGAGTCAGACACAGCTTCCGGGAAGGTTTGTTTACCTGCAGGGGGATGTCAGGGTCCAGCTCAAAGGCAGGTACTTTATCTGTCCAAGGCAGGAATTTCTTTGTTTCGGGGTCAATGTAGTAGTCAAAAATGGTCCCCTGCGAGGGTAACTTGATCGTTTTAAACTCATTGATCCACCACTTGCTGAACTCAACTCGATAATCAATGAGCTGTTAAGAAAGCAAAGGAGTAAAAAAATAAAATAAAATAAAAATAATAATAATAGAAAGGTAAAGGGAAGAAGAGCCAAGCTGTAGGGTGGCCCGGGGCATCTGTCACCTGGTCCTGGAACATGGCGCCTCCGAAAGCCCAGAAGCAGGCAAACACAAAGTAGAGCTCATACAGCTCCTTGGGGGAGTCGGGCGGGGCATTCTTCTCCGTGAGCAGGCACTCCAGCAGGTAGAGGATGGTCTGGATGACTGTGATTTCGGGCACTGGGGTGATCCTCTTGAAGCCGATCCGCAGCTTGTCCAGGCACGTGGGTAGGTACTTGTCAAAAAGGATGGTCAGGTTGGCTTTCTCGGACTGCACCTTACGCCTCTCAATCCAGCTGCTCACCACCCTGAGGGAGAAGGGGAGAGGAGGGGGAGAGGTGGAGGTGGGGGAGGGATGAGTGCTGTCAGTCTGCCTAGAGGCTCTCCACTTTGCTGGTGGGGTGGCCAGGGAAGCAGGGATGTGCCAAATAAGGGCACTGTCAGGGCTAGCTACAGACCCTTGGAGGGTCTGATGGGGATGCCGGGCTAGAGGGGAGCCTGTGATTTTTTCCCTCTGGATTGGTAGCTTTGGGAGTGACATAAATTCAAGGCATCTGGGACAGACTACCCCCCACCCCCCCACACACACTTCTTTTGACTGTGTTTCTTGAAACCCAGGTTCTCCTCCAACTAGGTAGCCAAGGATGACTGCGTCCTGGCTCTTCCTATGTTCACGGTTCTCAAATGCTGTGATTACCAGTGTACACTGGCCACGCCTAAATTGTGTGGTGTCTTCGTGCAGACTAGGTACACACTCCACCCTTTAAGATGCATCCCCAGTCTCCTGGAGGGGGGGTCATTCTTGCTGCTACCTAGGAAGCATCTTCCCCCGCTGAAGGTCTGGGGACCACTAGATCTCCTGAGCTTATCTGGGGATTCGGGTGAGGGAAGCAGCTAAGGACAGAAAAGAGAAGCTGGGACCCTCATTCAATTGGACCTCTGCATCCAGCTGTTCCTAGAGGACCTACTTAGTGACCAGACTCCACGTACGTGCATATATACACGTTTATGTAGACAGAGATCTGGCGGCGTTGGTGAGTTGAAGTTGATCTTGACACATTCATTAGAAAGGTCCAAGTCTATACTACATGACCCCTGGGAACCACTCCAGATTATATGGCACAATATCACAGCCCAGCATGGTTGTGAGGGGCAGGGAAGCTATAGCTGGCTGTTTGGGCTTGCATGGTGGACCATTCAGATTCAGCCCGAGGCAAGACACTAAACAGCTTTGGGTTCCAGATTTTTATCTGTAATCTGGAAGTGTTTACAGCACCTTCCCCCCACCTGCTTCAAAGGACCATGTGGGCTGCTCTTTTTAAAGCTCACAGAGGGGAACCTCCTCTGTGGTAAGTACCAGAGGAGTATCTGCTAAAAGCATAAATGGTACCAGGCTCCCTGGAGGATCACCAAGCTGAGGGTGTGCGTCATTTCCAGGATGCCCGGGGCGTAAGCAGAAAGCCCATGTTATGAAACATGAGGCCACAGTCCACAGCCAGGACCCACTGGCCTCTCCATGAGCATGCTGGGAGCTTGGCTACTTCCTGCTTTGCTGTGGAGACAGGACAGCAAGCTGAGGCCTTGGGCCCCCACATCTGCACACAAGTGTGGTAGACAAGCCATTACCAGCCATGTCTTTCTGCAGGATTTAGTGTGGGTGTCAACTCCACATGTAGGTGGTCCTCAGTAGGGTGACTCAGGCTGCTGCTTCACAGCCTGAGCTGAGGACTCCCGTGTCACACTGTAACATCGCCTTGGTGATGTCATGGATCACAATCCTGTACATGCTGGCTTCCGTCTGTGCACAAACTCAGGCAGTCACATCTGAAGACACAGGTTCTGCATGCCCAGGCATTTCTGGATCCACTCCCAGAGGCAACTGGGGCATGTCATTGGCCAATGTCCCAATGGGCTGGCTGGCTGGCCCCTGGCTGGAGTCCTGGCTTCCCCTGTAACCATCTGCTTGAAGACTGGTGCTCCATCTGGGGGTCCTGTCTCTTCATTCCTTCAGCAGAACTTGACCTCTTCCGATTCCTCCAGACACCCAGGAGTGTCCAATTCCTTCCTCTGTCCTTACCAATTTCACCTCTGGCTCTTCTCCGTCTCCCACAGCTGTGTCCCATGACCCCATCTCCTGTATCCTAAGCGGTCTGTGACTGATGTCTCCTGTTCCTTAGTGTGCCCATGGCTCTTCTTGCACCTCATTTTCTACCCAGGCTACCTTTCGGTTGTCTCCTCCCTGTCAAGTGTTCTCCCTGAAAACTTGGGCTGCTGCAAGGGACAGAACAGTGCCCCTTCCACATCCACACCAAAACTAAGAATGTGGCCTCACACAGGGAGGAAGCCTCTGTGGACATAATCAAGGTACAGATCTCAAGAGGTGGTTATCCTCTTGGGCTACAGCAGACCCTGAATCTGGTGCTTGGAAGAAGGCTACGTGGAGACAGCTGTGGGTGGTAACGAGCCACCAGGAACTGGTAAAAGTTGGAGCCAACCCTGTTCGATAGCCTTCTCTAGTGTGTCACCATGGTGGCCTCAGGATTCTGGTCTCAGCTCTCAGAGGACAGACAGCTGTCAGTGGTTGTCTGGAGTATAGCTATTCCCTCTTCCTAATGGTACTGCCAGAAACTTAGCTAGTACCACTGGGCAAACCACCCTGAGGTCCCTGACCCAGAAGCTTCCAGCCTCCTGGTATCTGGCCAGCTCCCTGTCCTGAGCCTGCCTGGGCCATCCTGCTCAGTGCCCTCTGGAAGCCTGACCTCATTCTGAAGCCTCTCAGCAGACATTCACCTCTCACTTAAGGGGGACACGGCGCTGAAGTTTGAAATTCCGTTTTCTTTTCTCTACCACATGTGTGTTCCTGACACCTCAGCGCTGATCTCTGCATCCAAGACTCACTCACTAGTCCTCACCTTGTCAGATATCCCCCCTCTTGTTGCACCCCCCCCAGCACTTGAATCCAGAACTCCTGCAGACTGCTTTACTTCCAGTGCCTTTTCTGCTGGCTTCTGCCCCAGTGTTCCACGGATCTATCTTGAGCTATTAAAGGGCACCTGGAGGCCAAGTTCAGACCATCTTCCTTCTGTGAGCCTGTTTATCTCCCAGGTGAGATCCTGGCAATTTCCTGCTCCTTGCACTTTCTCCCCAGAGTGTCTGTAGCTCACCACTGCCCCTTGCGTCTCTTCTAAATATTGGTTTCTCTTCCAAAACAACGTTGAGTTTTGTTCTGCAATCATGACCCATATCTTTTCTGGAAAATTGATTTCCCCGGCATGGGATGCTCAGGGTTCAACTGACACAGAAAGAAGCTTTGCAAAAAGGAGCGAATGAATAACTGGGGATAGGTGAATGGATAGATAGGTTAGCGAGTAGAGGACGGATAGATGGGTGGAAGGGTAGATGAATTGATGATTGGATATATAGATAGATGAACAGGTAGATAGGTAAGTGGGTAGGCAGATACATTTCTGAGTGTGTGGGTAGTGGGTGAGTGGGTAGATGGATGGGTGGGTAGATATGTGGGTGGCTGAATAAATGGATGGGTGGTTTGCTATGGGACTATGCTCTCGCACATTGTAAATTTGTACCTCCTATTGGTTTAATAAAACACTGATTGGCCAGAAGGCAGACAGGAAGTCTGGGCGGAGCTACCAGGCTATAAACACTCTGGGAGGAGGAAGAGCAGAGCAGAGATGCCAGGGAGTCACAGAGGAAGTGAGATGAGATTGCTGTTCTGAGAAAAGGTACCAAGCCACTTTGCTAATCAAGGGTTAGTTTAAGAGTAAGAGTTAGCAAGTAATGTGCCTGAGCCATAGGTGAAACAGCATGCGATTGATAGAAGACTTTATGTGATTATTTGGGACTGCTGGTCCAAATCTTGGGGCTATGGAAGGCCAGAAACTTCTTACTACAGTGGGTAGATGGATAGATGAGTGTGTGTGCGTATGTATGTATGTATGTATGTATGTATGTATGTATGTGTGTGTGTGTGTATGAATGAGTGAGTAGGTGAGTGGGTGGATGTATACATGTATGTGTGGGAAGATGGTTGATTGAGTGGGTAGGTAGGTGGATGGGTGGGTGGGTGGATGAATAAATGGACAGATGGCTGGGTAGATGGACTGATGACTGAATGCTCATTTACAGCTGAGGTGTTCATGCTGAGGCTATGGTTCCTAGAAAATGAATGGATTTCTATTCCAGCTGACTAAGGAAGGACAAGCTGCCCCTTCTGTGTCCCCTGAGGTTTTACTATCCTGTCAATCATTGGCCGCATGCTCAAGCAGGAAAATATCAACACCAAATCTCTTTTTCCTTAAGACTCCAAGCCACTCTCAAGTCCATACCTTTCCCACGCCACCCCCACGCCTTCCTGCTGTGGGGTGGTCTTTCGGTATGCTGTAAATGTGTGTTGCTATCATTTGTTGATAAATAAATTTGTTTTGGCAAATAGCCAGGCAGGATAAGGTTAAGCAGTACATTCAAACTAAAGATGGAAATGGAGGGCAGAGTCGAGGCAGACTCTGTGAGTTGCCCCAAGAAACAACATGTGAAAGAACCAGTAAGCGATGGGCCACATGGTGGTACATACATTAATAGAAATAGGTTAATTTACATGTAAGAGCTACCTAGTAATAAGCCTGAGCCATCACCCAAACATCTACCATCAATATAAGCCCCTCAGTGGTTATTTGGGAATAGGTGGGTGGGAGAGATTCGTTTACATATGCCACCAAAGCGTTCAGCAAGAATTTTCACATAAAACCTGAGAAAGCTTTAAAAAGGTTCTAGAAAAACGTCATTGGAGCACAAAAACAGCTTCCTAGTTGCTGCAGCATGTGGGCTTGGCTACCACTTGGTGGATTCCCACCGTGGCACACAGAGGCATCTCCAAGCCACGCAGTGCCCTGCAGGGTAGAGCCTAGCTTTTGTTCATAGAGACAAAAAGGGTTTAGAAACACAGTGAGACAAACCCCAGACAGAAAGGCCTCTAAATGGGTCACAGGACGTTTGAAAATGTGCATAGGTTTAAGAAAAAGGGTATAATTATAAGAAAATTAAGAGTTTAAAAATAATGTCTTGAAAGAGAGAAGCAACTTAATATGAAAAAGAATAAGCTACATAGAGATGGGAAATACACTGGGATGCTGGATCCCATACAGTATTATGTTGATTTTGAATTTTTTAAATGCCAAAACCAAACAGCTGCTGGGAGACATGGATTGAAAGAGGAATGGATGGGATGGGACTCAC
This sequence comes from Phyllotis vaccarum, assembly GCA_033318265.1. Classification (NCBI taxonomy): domain Eukaryota; kingdom Metazoa; phylum Chordata; class Mammalia; order Rodentia; family Cricetidae; genus Phyllotis; species Phyllotis vaccarum. The sequence continues at coordinate 4,012,438 of JARWLC010000008.1, read as the reverse complement.
TAACCTAGATATTCAAAAAAATGCCTTAACTTTAAAACAAAAGTAAAAAAATATATTTGTAAGATAGAATTTAAAAGATACATTGCTTTGGAGGCACGGTTTTGCTTTTGCTTCCACAGGAAAGGAGGGCTATGGATTTGTTCCAGGTTAAGATGGATCAGATTTGATCAAGGGAGACTTTTTGAAACTTGGCAGGTGCTATCTATCAACAAAGGTTATTACCGGTCTTCTCAGGACTTGGTTATTATGTCAAGATTTTCTCAGAGATCCCTGGGGAAGCCTTTGCCCATAGACAGCAGAAAGCAGTATAGAGAAAATATTCCTGAATTCCCAAGTGTTGTGTGCATGGGCAGGGGGTGGTCTTTGGATATCTGGTGGGTTATGGATGCTTGCTATCATTTAGAGAAATATACGAATATAGTATAAAAAGATAACTACAAATTCAGATTATACTTTGGCTTGGATTCAGGTATAGTGCTACAAATTTAAAGTTAATTTTGTTATACTATATATATGTTTCTATTTTTGTATAAATGATTTTTGTATATTGATACAAAATTAAGGCTATTTTTGTTACATCATATTATATATGTTTCTATTCTTAAGGTATTGTACTGATGCAGTTCATTTAAAATATAAGGTAAGCTAATTTTTGAAATTATTGTAAACCATTTAGGATAACATAAAAACATTAGTTAGTAGTTAGTCATCTATACAATTAAATTTATAGATATGTTAGGTATGTTTTCAGGATCATATAGAGATATATTTTAGATTGTCTTTAAATATATTAAAGACCTATAGAATATAGCTTTTAAAATATTTTGTTAACATAGCGTTTTTGATAGCAATGAGGCATATTTGCTCCTGGAAACACCAATTTACTTCAGAGATTATGGGAGCAGAAAAAACTCCTTATGGAGTTTGTTTTCAACGTGGCAAGGCTAGCCATTTGGGCAAGAAACTGCTCTTGCCTGGATTGCTTGGCAATATGTTGTATAAATTGGACGCACAAGACCCATAGGAAAGTGACCAGTGAGCTTTGCCAAATCAAGGCAAGATGGGCCTTCTGGCTTCTGATTCATAGAAGAAACTGCTAGACATTCTGCAGGACACAGGGGAAAGCAACTGACAAATTTTGTCAATAGACTGTCAGGAGAGTCTCGCAAATTTCCTGTTTCACTAAAAAGTCTGCCAAAGACTCTAGGCCTGTAGGCTGAAGATGGATGCCTCAACGTTGCAGAGGAACTTTGGGTGGCTGTTCAGGTAGCCAGCTGTCTTTGTCATGTCTAGAGTTTTGGAAATTGCTTTCAATGCACTTCCAGTTTACTTAGGTTATATATTAGTCTGGGATCTTTGATGTAGTTGAGACTAAATAGTTAGTTTTACTTAGTTATAATAAAAGGTAAATTAGATATAAAGCTTTAGACTCAAAGATAGAATATTTTCTTTAATTTTGCCAAATACAAATAGACATTGAAACTATAATTCTTGCTTGACAACTCTTTTGTTATATGTAATTTTACTATATTAAAATGAAATATGTCTCATTGTGTCTCATTGATTAGACAGAAAAGGGGACAAATGTGTTGTGGGATAGTCTTTCTGTATGCTGTGAATGTGTGTTGCTCTCATTGGTTGATGAATAGAGCGGTTTGGGTCAATAGCCGGGCAGATTAAGGTTAGGTGGTGCATTTAAACTAAAGATGGAAATGAAGGGCAGAGTCAAGACAGACACTGTGAGCAGCTCAAGAAACAAGATGTGAAAGAACTGGTAAGTGACAGGCCACATGGTAGTACATAGATGAATAGAAATGGGTTAATTTAAATGTAAGAGCTAGCTAGTAATAAGCCCGAGTCACCACTCAAACATTTATAATTAATATAAGCCGCCGAGTGGTTATTTAGGAACAGGCAGGTGGGAGAGATTTGTCTGTTTACCCCTACCCCATCCCATCTATGTACCTTCCCCCTACCCCATCCCATCTATGTACCTTTCCCCTACCCCATCCCCATGTCTTCCCCCACCCCATCCCCATGTCTTCTCCCACCCCATCCCCATGCCTTCTCCCACCCCATCCCCATGCCTTCTCCCACCCCATCCCCATGCTTTCCCTCACCCCATCCCCATGCCTTCTCCCACCCCATCCCCACGCTTTCCCTCACCCCATCCCCACACCTTCCCCCATCCCATCCCCATGTCTTCTCCCACCCCATCCCCACGCTTTCCCTCACCCCATCCCCACGCTTTCCCTCACCCCATCCCCACGCCTTCCCCCATCCCATCCCCATGTCTTCTCCCACCCCATCCCCATGCCTTCTCCCACCCCATCCCCACGCTTTCCCTCACCCCATCCCCATGCCTTCCCTCACCCCATCCCCACACCTTCCCCCACCCCATCCCCACGCTTTCCCTCACCCCATCCCCATGCCTTCCCCCACCCCATCCCCACACCTTCCCCCACCCCATCCCCACGCTTTCCCTCACCCCATCCCCACGCTTTCCCTCACCCCATCCCCACGCTTTCCCTCACCCCATCCCCACGCTTTCCCTCACCCCATCCCCATGCCTTCCCTCACCCCATCCCCACGCTTTCCCCCACCCCATCCCCACGCTTTCCCCCACCCCATCCCCACGCTTTCCCTCACCCCATCCCCACGCTTTCCCCCCACCCCATCCCCACGCTTTCCCTCACCCCATCCCCACGCTTTCCCTCACCCCATCCCCACGCTTTCCCTCACCCCATCCCCACGCTTTCCCTCACCCCATCCCCACGCCTTCCCTCACCCCATCCCCACACCTTCCCCCACCCCATCCCCACGCTTTCCCCCACCCCATCCCCACGCTTTCCCCCACCCCATCCCCACGCCTTCCCTCACCCCATCCCCACGCTTTCCCTCACCCCATCCCCACGCTTTCCCTCACCCCATCCCCACGCTTTCCCTCACCCCATCCCCATGCCTTCCCTCACCCCATCCCCACACCTTCCCCCACCCCATCCCCACGCTTTCCCCCACCCCATCCCCACGCTTTCCCTCACCCCATCCCCACGCTTTCCCTCACCCCATCCCCATGCCTTCCCTCACCCCATCCCCACGCTTTCCCCCACCCCATCCCCACGCTTTCCCTCACCCCATCCCCACGCTTTCCCTCACCCCATCCCCACGCCTTCCCTCACCCCATCCCCACGCTTTCCCTCACCCCATCCCCACGCTTTCCCCCACCCCATCCCCACGCTTTCCCTCACCCCATCCCCACGCTTTCCCTCACCCCATCCCCACGCTTTCCCTCACCCCATCCCCACGCTTTCCCTCACCCCATCCCCATGCCTTCCCTCACCCCATCCCCACACCTTCCCCCACCCCATCCCCACGCTTTCCCCCACCCCATCCCCACGCTTTCCCCCACCCCATCCCCACGCTTTCCCTCACCCCATCCCCACGCTTTCCCTCACCCCATCCCCACACCTTCCCCCACCCCATCCCCATGCCTTCCCTCACCCCATCCCCACACCTTCCCCCACCCCATCCCCACACCTTCCCCCACCCCATCCCCATGCCTTCCCTCACCCCATCCCCACACCTTCCCCCACCCCATCCCCACACCTTCCCTCACCCCATCCCCACGCCTTCCCTCACCCCATCCCCACACCTTCCCCCACCCCATCCCCACACCTTCCCCCACCCCATCCCCATGCCTTCCCTCACCCCATCCCCACACCTTCCCCCACCCCATCCCCACACCTTCCCTCACCCCATCCCCACGCTTTCCCTCACCCCATCCCCACGCTTTCCCTCACCCCATCCCCACACCTTCCCCCACCCCATCCCCACACCTTCCCCCACCCCATCCCCATGCCTTCCCTCACCCCATCCCCACACCTTCCCCCACCCCATCCCCATGCCTTCCCTCACCCCATCCCCACACCTTCCCCCACCCCATCCCCACACCTTCCCCCACCCCATCCCCATGCCTTCCCTCACCCCATCCCCACACCTTCCCCCACCCCATCCCCACACCTTCCCTCACCCCATCCCCACGCTTTCCCTCACCCCATCCCCACGCTTTCCCTCACCCCATCCCCACGCTTTCCCTCACCCCATCCCCACGCCTTCCCTCACCCCATCCCCACGCTTTCCCTCACCCCATCCCCACGCTTTCCCCCACCCCATCCCCACGCTTTCCCTCACCCCATCCCCACGCTTTCCCCCACCCCATCCCCACGCTTTCCCTCACCCCATCCCCACGCTTTCCCTCACCCCATCCCCACGCTTTCCCTCACCCCATCCCCACGCTTTCCCTCACCCCATCCCCATGCCTTCCCTCACCCCATCCCCACACCTTCCCCCACCCCATCCCCACGCTTTCCCCCACCCCATCCCCACGCTTTCCCCCACCCCATCCCCACGCTTTCCCTCACCCCATCCCCACGCTTTCCCTCACCCCATCCCCACACCTTCCCCCACCCCATCCCCATGCCTTCCCTCACCCCATCCCCACACCTTCCCCCACCCCATCCCCACACCTTCCCCCACCCCATCCCCATGCCTTCCCTCACCCCATCCCCACACCTTCCCCCACCCCATCCCCACACCTTCCCTCACCCCATCCCCACGCCTTCCCTCACCCCATCCCCACACCTTCCCCCACCCCATCCCCACACCTTCCCCCACCCCATCCCCATGCCTTCCCTCACCCCATCCCCACACCTTCCCCCACCCCATCCCCACACCTTCCCTCACCCCATCCCCACGCTTTCCCTCACCCCATCCCCACGCTTTCCCTCACCCCATCCCCACACCTTCCCCCACCCCATCCCCACACCTTCCCCCACCCCATCCCCATGCCTTCCCTCACCCCATCCCCACACCTTCCCCCACCCCATCCCCATGCCTTCCCTCACCCCATCCCCACACCTTCCCCCACCCCATCCCCACACCTTCCCCCACCCCATCCCCATGCCTTCCCTCACCCCATCCCCACACCTTCCCCCACCCCATCCCCACACCTTCCCTCACCCCATCCCCACGCTTTCCCTCACCCCATCCCCACGCTTTCCCCCACCCCATCCCCACACCTTCCCCCACCCCATCCCCATGCCTTCCCTCACCCCATCCCCACACCTTCCCCCACCCCATCCCCACACCTTCCCCCACCCCATCCCCATGCCTTCCCTCACCCCATCCCCACACCTTCCCCCACCCCATCCCCACACCTTCCCTCACCCCATCCCCACGCTTTCCCTCACCCCATCCCCACGCTTTCCCTCACCCCATCCCCACGCTTTCCCTCACCCCATCCCCACGCCTTCCCTCACCCCATCCCCACACCTTCCCCCACCCCATCCCCACACCTTCCCCCACCCCATCCCCACACCTTCCCCCACCCCATCCCCACGCCTTCCCCCACCCCATCCCTATTGTCCACAGGCAGGGCTGGAACTGTTCATGTCACAAATGGTCTTTTCTTCCTGGACGTCAGCCCCCATTTGTCATTCATCCTGGGGCCTCCCCATAAGTGACAGTCCTCTGAAATGCTGACCCAGGTCCTGTACTTCCTGAGTGCTCCCTCTTAGGTGGCAGCTTTGAGTTTAGTCTTTGGGGACAATAGTATATTCAGGCAGGCTGGCTTCTCCTTATCCCAGCTGCCATACTGTGGTGTCACTGAGTTCCTTTCACATGCCTTACCCCTTTACTGCAGTGACAGTGAGGTGAGCTGGTATAGTATGTACAAGCATGTACCACTCTGCTACAGACCACTGAGCATGAGGTGAAATGGCCTGCGGTACTTATGTGAGTGAATGGGTACACGCAAGTGTATGTCACCATGGCACTCTGACACACTGACTACTTTATCACAATTCGGAATAAGAGATCTCAGGTCCTACTCACGGGTTCCACCCAAGGTCAGCAGGGTTGATGTAGAGTATGCCAGCTCTGGAGACAGTGGCTGGGGTGGCTGTCCTTAGGTGGCTGATCTCAAACACCAGCCTCATGGTGCGATTCAAGGGAATTCGTTCATTGCTGGCCAAGGTGAGGACCTGGGGAGGGGAGGGGGGGAGCAAGCCCATTGGTCAGTGGCAGTCTCTAAATGAGGGGCCACCGAGGAAGGCACACATGGCCATACTGAACCTTATCTCTCAGCTCTCTTTGCTTCCAGCCCCCTGCATGCCTGCCTGGCTCCCAGCCAACACAGATATCTCTTCCAAACCACCTCTCCTCTACGGGGATCCTTCTGTCTTCTACCCAATTAAAGAGTCCTGTTTTTGAGACAGGGTCTTGCTGTCTCAGCCCAGGCAAGTCTTGAACTCACGATCCTCCTGCCTCGCTCCCTGGTACTGAGAGAAATTATTTTCTCAAGCTGTTTCTAGACTATTCTGGAGGCCATCTCTGCCTCCCCAAAGTGTGTTTCTGTGATGATGGGCCATGTGTGAGTTGGAGAATGAGCCCTGAGCTTTAATGCAGCCCACACTGAGGCAGAAACTTGGGCAGGTTTGGGAGCTCATGCATCCGAGTCCTCCATGGAGAATGTCTTGTGGCCGGTGCTGTCTGTAGTTCATGACTTTCTGTGTGGCCTTCCTGACAGACTCCCTCCCAGCCACCCTGCCCCCACTCTCTACCCCCAGTACTGTGTGCGTGCTGCATATTGCCTGTAAGTTTTCACACTGTCCCTTCTCATGGTGGTGACTGGGGGGTTCAGCTGGGAATCCAGGGGGTCACATACCTTGTTGTCATCCATGACTGTGTTGAGGGATTCAATCCACATAGGATCTATATCCCCATCCAGGACAATCCACTTGGGACCATCGTGAGTGATATTGGCCAGGTCTCTCATGATGGTTGAGAACAGGCCTGTGGGAGGGCAGGATACTGACACTCATGGCCAAGTCTGAGGGGCCAAATGGCATGCCGGGCACTCTGGGGCCTTCACCCCTTCGTGCCCAGGAGGATCTGACCTTGACCTTACTCTTACTTTCTCAGAGGTGGCAGGTCCCCACTTAAAGGGACAGCAGTGGCCTCTTGCTCTCCATGGCGCTACCCCTGGCCCTGGCTTTACTCTCTCCTCTGGTCTTCTCACCCCTTTCCAACATTGACCCCTCTTCTGAGACCTTTGTAGACAGTTGCCCACCCTTCACCTCCAGAGGTGCCCTGCCACAGGCTGCCACACTCAGCACAGCTCCACCTGAGGGGTCCTCCTGGGGTGAAGGGCCTCTATTTGGACTGTCTTTAGTCATCTCCAGCCGCTCCCTCTTCCTGCTTGTCTGTTGGTGTGGGCGCTCTGTCCCGAGTGTCCCAGCACTGGGTCCATTAGCTCTCTGGTGGCACAGACCTGCACAGTCTGTGACTCCTCCTAGGGAGCATGCTCAGGTACCAGGCAGGGTCTCAGAAAGCCTTACTGCACTAACACAGTGACCGTCCCAGAGGGGATTCCTCACACCCCACCCTACCTACCATCTTTCCACTCCCTGGTCGCTGGGTTAATGATGCCAAACAGCTCATCACAGGTGACAGCCTTTGGATCCAAGTCCACTGCCACGGGCTTTCTCTTCATGTTCTGGTAAGTCTTGTTGAGGGACTTGAGGACCTGACAAGGGTAGGGATCATTCACTGACTCAATGTCCACAGCAGCTGTCCCTGAGCCTGGCACACAGGGGCATGAGGCAGCCCTCTCTGCAGCTCCAGGTGTGTTTGTGAAGTGAGAAGCAGGTGCTGCTGAGTCCGTGTCCCCGGACATCAGTGAAGGCTGGGTGATGGGAGTAGACTTCAGCCTACTAATCTCAGAGAGAGGCTGAGAATATTCTAGAACCTGAGAAGGCACATGAGCTCTGTTCTCACTACACAAGTAATGCATGAAGAAGAAATAAAAAAAAACAGGTAAGGAAATCACTCATTGTAGTGGATTTATGATGTTCCATTGTAAATAATTGTCCCACTCGCTGGTTTAATAAAAAGTGCTGATTGGCCAAAGGCAGACAGGAAGTGTGGGCGGGGCTAACAGACTAAGAAAACTCTGGGAGCAGGAAGAAGAGAGCAGAAATTCTGCAGAGAAGCCAGAAGAAGCAGAGGACAACTATGCTGCTCTGAGAAAAGGTACTGAGCCACATGGCTGAACAGGATAAGAGTCATGGGTTAGTTTAAGGGTAAAGAGTTAGCAAGTTATATGCCTGTGCCCCAGGTCAATCAGCGTACAATTAATATAACCATCTGTCCATTTCATTGGGACTATGGGACTGTGGGTCTGCGGGTCCAGGCTACGAGGCTAGGCCAGAAAGTCTGGGCCAGAAACTTCATACAACAACTTATGTTTTTGTTTTGTTTTTTTCTTTCTGCTCAGAGAAACAGATTTTAAGGACACCCAAGGATATTGTGTATGTGTGCATGTATGTGTACATCATGTGTGCATGCAATGTAGAGGTCGGAGGTTAACCTTGGGTATTACCTTCAGGAATGCCACCAACTTCCTTTTGAGACAGGGTCTCTCACTGTGCCTGAGTTTACCAATTAGGCTAGCTAGGGCTGGTGGCCGGCAAGCCCCACCAAGGGATGCTCCTGTGTCCTCCTCGCTAACAGTGGGATTAAAAGCACAGGCCTCTGGCTTTTTATGTGGTTCTGGAGACAGGGTCTCTGTGCTTGTGAGGCAGGTACTGTACCAGCTGAGCTATCCCCTGGCCCCTCTGTCTTCAGATATAGATCTTGCTAGGAACCTAAGCATCCTACTCTGGGGGCATTTGACCTGCCGCTTGGCTGCCTCAGAGTGCCAGAGTCAGCACTAGAGTTACCTCCAGGGTTCACCATGGCCCCATGCAGTGTCAGGAGACAGCAGTGTTCAGTGGGGGCCTCGGGGAGGCAGGTGATTGGGGGGGGGGTACCGGCAGATGCTGAGGACTTGCCTGGGATTTGCCACTGCCTGCGTTCCCAATGACGAACACCGAGTGTCGGACTTGAAGCAGTTCCTCCAGCTGGACCACCTTCAGCACGAAGCTGTCCTCTGCCTGCAGCTTCAGCTCCACGATGCTCTGCTTGATAATCTTGGAGACAAGGTGGAAGATGGCCTTAGGCGTGGATGAGCTTCTAAGAGTTAATGTTAGTGCCATCCAGAACTCAGGCTGCCCCGGGAGTGGTCCTTCTGGGCCAGCTGGGGAGCAGGAAGCAGTTCACAGCCCCAGAATTCTTGTAGCAAAGAGCAGGCTTCTCAGGATGCAGGGAGGTGGGGATGAGGGTGAGAATTACCTTCTCAAAATTCAGGTCTCGCTTCCGAGGCACGTCCAGAGCAGGGAAGAGATCCCCAATCAGCCCCATGAACACGGGTAAGTCATCAGTCACGATCTTGGGGATATTGAAGTCCCTCAGTGCCCTCATGAGCACCTGGTCCTCTGCCCGGGTGGGGTCTCCCCTCTTTAAGGAGCCGGCCACCACCAGCACAGACTTGATGGCCCGAAGGCCCCAGTCATAATGATCCTGTTGGGGTGTAAACAAGGATGTGAATGCACTTTCTTATAGTGGCCAGGTGGTACTGACAGACTTAGTGGATCTCAGAGCTAGGGAAGGCAGAGACCGAAGTGTGGGTCCCCTGAGGCTCAACCAAGATCCCCAGGAACTCGAAGAACACACCTGCTTTGAGAGCAGCTCTTTGCACAGGGTGTAGAGGGTGATGAACTTCCGGGCCAGCAGGCGGGCTTCCAGGAAGCCTTCGGCCACCAGCATGATCTCACAGATCAACTCAAAGTCGGGTACAACCATAGCACAGGGCCTGGGGGATGAGCAAGCAGCTCGCTCTCTCCCCTTCGGCTCTCCTGGCTTCTCAGCTGCCACCTGTCTCTCCTCACCTGGGGTGTGTGTCCCTGCTAGTTAACCTTCTGGGCACATGGAGCTGGGTTCCAGCCTCCTCCCACACACCCGGCTCAGGACGCTCTGGGTCTCACACCTGCTGTGACTGGCTCTCCTTCCAGACTCCTCATGGAGAGCAACAAGTGTCTAGTCTGGGGGACCACCCCCACTTGGGGAGCCCCCAGAGCTTTTGATGGACCTTCCTGCTTACTTGCTACCCCTACTCCATCTTGGGAGCTAGCCTCAGCTCACTCTTCAGCCAGACACTGCTGGGGCCCCTCCCCTTTCACCTGAATAAGGCCTTCAGGTTCTCCGGCAGCTCCGTGCGTCCAGCGTAGCCAGGATTCATGGTGATAAAGATGCCCACGGTGGGGATGAGGCTTATTATCTCACCCAGGAAGTTAAACTTCTTTTTCTTGGCCCGGATTGCATCTTGGACACACTTTACCTAGTTGGCATACAGACACACACCAACATGGAACCATTTGTGTGTGCAAATGCACGTGTGTGTTGGTATACATGGATGTGGAATGGCAATGGGTATCTTTCTCTCTTGCTCTACACTTAGCTTTGAGACACAGGCTCTCTCACTAAACGTGGAGCTTATCCATTGACGGGACTGGCCAGGAACCCTCCCAACTCCCTCACCACAGCACTGGAATCATACATCTTGCACCTGATTTTGTTTGTGTTTTGAAACAGGGTCTCACTATGCAGCCCAGGCTGGCCTCAAATCAGAGATCTGCCTACCTATGTCTTCTGAGTTCTGGGATTAAAGGTGTGAGCTACCACACCTGGCATCATCTGCCCCCCCCCTTAAAAAGTATTCATGTGTATGTTTGTGTCTTTATGTACATGTTTCAACCTGGCATGGGTGTTGGGAACCAAACTCAGGTCCTCTGAAAGAAACAGGTGCCCTTAGCCCCCAAGCCATGTCTCCAGTCCCCACACCTGGCCTTCTCTATGAGTTGCAGGAATCGAACTCAGGTATATAGGTTGTGTATGGTAAGCACTTTTTGACTGGATTATCGTTCCACCCCCGTACTCCCCCTTCAGTTACAGAATCTGACAGCTGTGAATTAGCAATGGACTTCACACTGTCACTGCCCTTGACTCCTGCTGGAGCTGTGCTATCCTGTGTGGTTCTGTCACTCGTGGGGCTTATACAGTGGACTTCGGTCTGATCTACACTTGAGATTTTAGAGAAACCTACAGAAGGTAGCTGCAAACCTCAAGATTACCACTTGAGGGAGCTCCTGGCTTGTGATTGAAATCTCTCAGCCATTGGGTCCTTTTCCCAGCACACAGCTTGCTGGCCTGGCCTGTGCTAGGCACAGCTTTGTCATGATGGGGTTCCCACAGGACTCATAGCTGGGCCGGACTAGAGGGCAAGAACCGGGAACATCTCCTGTGACCAGAACCTTCTCAGCATTCTGTTCCCAGGTCTTGTGTCCACAAACAAAACATGCCCTGTTCCAGGGTTTGCTCCCTGACCTTGGAGTGGGGCAGGGACTTGGGTGTGTGCTAGACCAGGGAGGGGCTGCTGTTTAAGCCCAGGGTCAGGACTGGCAAAATCAAATGGCCTTTCTCAGATTGAGGAAATGTTCCCCCAGGCTGTGTGTGGTTCCTCTCTCCCGGCTTCACCCCTGCATTGGTGGTCAGGAACCCTGCCTCCTTCATCCCCACTGGTTTTTCCTACTGGAATTCCAACATGATTAGCAGCTGCTTTTGCATAAAGCACTGACATCTCCTCCCTCAGCAGACAGGTTGATGGGTAATGAGCAGCAGGATGAAAGCTGGGTACTTGGGCCTTTGTCTGACTCACTTTTCATGGATTAATTCTCTTTGGTGGTCAGCTTCTGTGCCAGGGACTACAGGTTTGAAGGACCTGTTTTGACTTATGACAACGTTGGAAACCCCCGCCTCCAGCACCCCTTCCCACCTGAGCTTGGAGTTCTTGCTTAGCATTTTCTCAACTGGTGCACCCCACCCTATCCAGGACAAGAACACAAGACTGTTCTTCCTCATTTTCCTGGTCACCACCTTCCTTTGCCATTTCCGCTGTTCTTTTTTCTGTCTGGGTTTGGGGCAAGTAGTGAGGTTAAAGTAGGGCCTCTCGCCTGGGGCTCCACAGATGTACCGCACACAAGCTGATCTGGGATGGGAGGCCACAGTTTCTCCAGCCTACCAGACACCAGTGTAGTGGCATGGCCATGCAGATGAGTTTAAACACCGGGCATTGGCATAGCCACCCCCGCCCCATTTGAGGACCCTGCTCCTGCCTTGCCCTGGGTTCCCCACTGCTCTCCTGTGCCCTGCTAGCCGGCTAGGGCATTTCCTTGCTATACTTTCTCCAGCAGCTCCTGCCATGTTATTCACTCTTATGTTCTTCAAAGCCCAGCTCTACCTGTTCCTACGCTAAAGCATTTCACTGTCCTCCTGTCAGGTTCAATGGTTTGGCCTCAAGCTACCTTCACGCTGAACTTAGGCTGAGGGAAGAGATCATCTCTGAGTGATTAGCTAGTGAAGGCACTGTAACCTGACTGACACGGAAAGACACTGTAATTTCATTCTGGACGTACGCACATGACTGAGTCCCAGCCAATGGCATATAACCTACTGTTCTAATCATGTTCAGATACGACAGAGCCCAGCTGTGATCCAGCCAGCTGTTGCAGTCACTTCCTTTCCTTAGACTGTAGACACGGCCTGCTTATGTGGTGTGATGGTACATTCTGGGCCACTTTGACTCAGCCAGCTGCCCAACTGTACAATCACAAAGGCAATTAAGGGCTTTAAAATATTCTCCCCTCTCCACCAGTCCTCTCAATTTATAGACCTGGCTAACAGAGTTTATTACATAGACCATGGCCTTGAACACGTGGTGACCCTCCGAGCTTTACCATCACAAAGTGGCAGAGATTATAGTCCCATGCCACCACACCCGACATAATTTTTTGTTAGCTCCCCCAAGCAGAATCAGTTATGCTTCCCCGTCTTCCTTGGCACAGGGCCTATACCATCTCTGACTATTTCCTCTCTGTGTAAACCACCTAGGGCCCTAGGAACCAAGGCAGGGGTCCAAGGCATCTTTGTGTCATCCCATCGTCTAGTGCCCAGCTCTTGGGGCGGACACTGAAGGGTCTCTGATACTATGAAAGCTGGGCAAAGCTCCAGGCCCCCCACTCACCCCAACACTGAGCAGAAGGGCCTACCTGCACAGCAATCACAGACAAGACCTCCACTGAGATCCGGTTAAACTCATCAAAGCACCCCCAGGCTCCCGTTTGGGCTAGGCCTTTGTAGATGTTTCCACAGGACTACAATGAGAAAGACGTGTCAGGAGAGAGATCAGCTTCCCAAGGCAGCCTTGTGTCTTACCCTGGAAACAGCAACCTTTTAGGCCTGACCCACACATCCTCATAGCATCTCTAAGTAAAAGGCTGGGGCATGGGCTAGAAATCCCTCAGCAGCCCTCCCCCCTGGGGCTCTGAGCTCATGGAAGACATTTCCTTGTGAGTGTGATATTCTGTCCCCTGCAGGGTAATCAGCACACTCATGGAGTCCAAGCAGAAATCCTGTAGGATCATCCGACCTCACTTTTCTAGGAGCATGATGGTATGACCATCAGTCAGCAGTGGTCACAGGCAGTGTCTTCAGCCCCAGGATGAGACCCCTAGGCTGTGGGGCCCACCCAAGGGGAGGCAGCCCCTGCAGTCTGAGGGTCCTCTTCCCTCCCGTATAATCCCTGAGTAGACATGACCCCAGAGTTTCTGTGGTTGATGGAATGGGCTTCACATCTCTTGTTCCCTTCAGAGCCCACCTGGACACTTTTACCCTAAATCCACACTGAACATGAGTGGGTGCTCACTCCTTATCTCTAACCATTAGGGCAATCTTGGTCATGAGAAGGGTCCTTCTGGGACACATGGTGCTTGTAAGGATTCACGGCACATAGTAGCCATGTTGACCACATACAGAGGGCATGCACCTAGGCATGGCTATGCAAATCTTCCCACCCACTCTCTTAAAAGGAGCCTCACCAAGAAAGTCCCCTCCCTCTTCCCCCGCCTTTCTTTCTTATGTACTCGGCAACTCGGCTGAATAGAGAGTTTTCTCCTGTGGTGTCTGGTAGTGTGTGTGTAGTGTGTGTGTGTGTGTATATGTGTGTGTGTGTCTGATCTCACACACAAAACCAACAGTGTTGAGATCTCTACCTCCAAAATGGGGTGCTGGCAGGGTATGCCTAGTCACTGCCCCAACCCCCACAGTTCTGTCTGTGGTTTCTATCCGCTCTTGGGTCCCAGGTGGCCACGTACCTTGTAGTCCATCTGTTCAGAGCAGTTGAAGACGTACACCATAGTGCCCAGGGCTCTGCCCAGGTCCTTGGTTGTCTCTGTCTTGCCTGTGCCCGCGGGGCCCGCAGGGGCTCCACCCATGATCAGGTGGAGGGACTGTGTAAGTGTGATGTAGCACCTGCCAAGGACCTCCAGTCATCCGGGGCTCTGTGACCCCAGGACCCGCTCCACACTGTGCTTTACTCTGCTCAGTCCCCCTCCCCACAAGGGAGGAGAAGACAGAGAGCCAAACACTGTGACACTGTGACGTGACTGAGGAACAGGTGTGTGTGTGATGCAGGCATGGCCCTTCTGTGGGCTTGGGAGGGGCGGGCCCTCTGGACTCATCAGACATGGTTTCTGGGCCCAGTGTGTTTATTGTCCTATAATTTACTTGATTCTCATACGCTCACGGAGATTCAAGTACCACTCTCCCCACTTTGCAGACCTCAGAGGGCTGAAGGGGCTCCCTAGATGATACAGTGTCAGACTGGGGACTAAAAGCGTAAAGCTGGGCTCCTGCCTGGTGACTGGGCTGGATCTTGAGCCCAAGATCTCCTCACCCAGATGTGGGCTCTTCTAGCCTCAGAGCTGAGGGCGTGAGGTGTAGAGGGATGGGTGTTGGGTCCTCACCTGTCTGTGAGTGGGGTGATAACCAGCCGAGGTGTGTTACCCAGGTACTCGTAGGAATATCGGATTTGGGCATCACAGATGTTGGCAAAACAATGCTTCTTGTCTTCATCCCAACGGTGTCGGAGCTGGGACTGCCAGGTGAAGGCCTGAGAGCTCTCCACCTGCACAAGGAAGCCCAGAGGGTATTGGCTCCAGGCCAGTCCCTGGGACTCCCCTCTCATCCTGTGTGCAACTGTTACAATACCCCTGGCTGCAGCATGCTACAGACAGGAACTTCTGGAGTTGGGCCCAGCTAGTAAAGATGACTTGAATTCAATCCTCAGAACCCATATAACATAAAGGCAGCTAGTGTGGTGGTGATAGGCAGCTTGCGATCCCAATGCTGGGGAGGTAGAAACAGGAGGACCCTGGGGCTCCCTGCCCAGCTGACCTCCAATGTCTCTAGGCCAATATCTCCAAAAAGAAGGTGGATGGCCTGAGAAACCACCTCTAAGGCTGCCCTCTGACCTCCACAGATATATACACATGCACATTTGTACACATGGACACACACAAAAGAATGGAAATTTCTGGAATTCTATTCACTTGGCCTCTATGGGGAGAGAGGGGGAGAGAGGAGAGAGAGAGAGAGAGAGAGAGAGAGAGAGAGAGAGAGAGAGAGAGAGAGAGAGAGAGAGAGTAGGACAGCAACTTCCCCAGCCACCTCCTTGGGAAGAAGAGATGGTAGAGACTGGAGTCCCCAGCACCCCACCTCCTGGACAGAGGTGCTCTTGCCTTGGCAGTGATCATTTTGGCCACCACATCTCGGGCATGCACGTCAATGGTGCAGATGGTCATGATCTTCATCCTGTCTCCAGGGCTGAGATTTCCAATGAGCAGAGTGATGAGTGCATTCAATTGGCTGATCTGCAGAAAGGTGCCTGTGCTGGGACCCTGCGTGGCAGCCGCCATACTAGGGTGGCCATTGGGCTGGATGCCTGGGCTATGGGAGCCCATAGAAAACGACCCCCCCCATGTGTATTTAGGTTCACCAGCCCTTGTTTACCACAATGAAAAAATAGAAAAGTTCCTCTCCTCCCACGTGGGGACACCACAGAGCCTCTTAGAATAAGGAGCATGTACATTCAGTAAAAAACAGTTGCCTGTAAAGCTGGTACAATGGATCAAGTTATACCTGAGGAAGATTCTGAAGCTATAAAAAAAAAACGTTGACCGTGGCCCTGGAGACATGGCAGCCAGACAAGCGCTTTCTTTGCAAGTACAAGAACCTACCTGAGTTTGATTCCCAGGTCCATACAAAAAAGTGAGGCATGGCAGCATCATCAATCCCAGCACAAGGGAGGCAGAGACAGGAGAACCCCCGGGGCTCACTGGCCAGCTAGGCTGGCCTGACCTAGTGGGCAAGCTTCAGATCCTGACTAAAATTAAGTGGACAGCTTCCTGAGGAACCATCCAAGGTTTTTACACACACACACACACACACACACACACACACACACACACACACACACACACAGAGTCAACACGCTGGAGAAGGGACCTGGCGATCTACTTTTATGTCTGTTTGATGCTGGAGTCACGTGAAAGAGAACCTCAGCTAAGAAAGTATAGCCTGAGGGGTGGCCTAATTAGTGACTGACATGAGAGGGCCCAGCCTGTGATGGGTGGTGCCTCCTCTGGGGCTGGATGTCCTGGGCTGTGTAAGAAAAGCAGGCTGAGCAAGCGAAGCTGTGTTCTTCCATGGCCACTGCATCAGCTCCTGCCCTGACCCCCTCGACGATAGATGACAAGCTGTAAACTCAACTAAACCTGTCCCTCCTCAGGTAGCTTTTGGTTAGGGTGTTTTTTTTTTTTTTTTTTTTTTTTGCTCTTGGGGGTTTTGTTGTTTCCGAGATAGAGTTTCTCTGTGTAACAGCCTTGCTGTCCAGGAATTCACTCTGCAGACCAGGCTGGCCTCTAACTCACAGAGATCAGTCTGCCTCTGCCTCCCTAGT
Source organism: Phyllotis vaccarum (assembly GCA_033318265.1). NCBI lineage: Eukaryota > Metazoa > Chordata > Mammalia > Rodentia > Cricetidae > Phyllotis > Phyllotis vaccarum. The sequence continues at coordinate 3,995,646 of JARWLC010000008.1, read as the reverse complement.
GCTGGGGCCAAAGGTGTGTGTGACCCCTGCCTGGCTGGTCATGCCATTTTATCTCAGCAGTGGAGAACCCAACTAATACAAGGACTTCTGTCGACTGCCTGGCGGTTTCGGGGCCCCTGCGCCCCCACACCTGCTTTTTGTTGTAGTCTTTGATGGCGTTTTCGTATCCTTCCTCCAGCCTCGCGAACGCCAGGCCCACCTCCGTTGTCCACCAGATCTGCGTGCACGTTAGTGCCACCTGAAAGTGATGTGGGGCATTATAGATAATGAAATGAGGTCATCACAGCTGGGCGATAGTGGCCCACGCCTTTAATCCCAGCACCCAGGAGGCAGAGGTAGATGTAACCCTGAGTTTGAGGCTAGCCTGGTCTACATACAGAGTGAGTGTCAAGACAGCCAGAGCAGCAGAGGGAACTCCATCTCGAAACCCCCACTCCCATCCTCCCACACACACAAAAAAGAAAAAAATATGAGGTCATGAGGCTGGTCAGACATCTCAGCGGTTAAGGACACCGGCTTCTCTTCCAGAGGACCTGGGTTTGATTCCCAGCACCCCATGGATAGTCACAATCATCTGTAACTCCAGTTCCAGGAGACCTGATGCCCACTTCTGGCCTCCACAGGCACTGCACACAAGTGGTGCAGTCAGTACACACAGGGCAAAACCTCCACACCCATAAAATAAAAATAAAGGGAAAAGAATTTTTAAAAGGCCTTGTGCCAAGCAGCTGAACCCATTCCCGACAGATAGAGGGTAACTTGGGGCCTTGGAAGCACAAGAAGTTCCCATGGAGCTGCACTGCAGTGGGTCCCCATCCATGTCAGACCTGGGCAGGGTAGTCAAAGATCCACTGTTCCCTTGGCTTCTCCTCATAAGTCACGACAGCTTCTGGAATTTCATGGCGCAGTGTGGCACACATTCGGTCCAGCACCCGATTCAGCCACACTTCCACCTGGGGAAAGACCTCACATTGACCTTGAAGTCCCCCCCCCTCCCCATGTCTCATTGTGATTTGAACACCTGAGGCGGGCAAGCGTAGGGATAACTTAGCGGCCCACGACCCTGCCTGTGTTGGCCTTCAAAGTCCTCTAAACAGAGCCACCAATCACTCTGATGTATGGTGAGCTGGCAACATCCTTCCTGTGACCAAATCTATCCTGGATCTAGAAGTGGTGCACCAGTCCAGTGCGGACCAGTTTTGGGTGTGTGGGAAGTGTGACAGAATGTGTCCTCTTGGGCAACTTTTAGGGAAAATCCTCTATGGACCATTTCGTGGGTTTTCATGATTGGGCACGGACATGATCAAAATCAGAGCAAGAAGGATGCGTGCAGGGACCCAAGCCTGTCAATCAAAGCAGAAACCACTCCATCTAACAATTCTTCCTCCAACTGGACCCACAAAAGGGAGTGTCGGGACACCATCTTAGTGCCCAGTGCCCTTGCTACGAATCTACTCTACACCCCCGGTCCCGGATGCATCCCTATGTGTGTGGGCTTCTTCAGCTCTTTGAACAAGACACCAAAAACTTGGAAGCTTAGTTCAGGCAGTGACCACCAGTAACATATTTGTTAGGGCCAGAGAGACAGCCCAGAAGGTAGAGCACCTGCTGCATTCCACTGGTGACAGGTTCAACCCCCGGAATTTATGTACCTGTGGGAGAAGAGAACCAACCAAACTACAGAAGGCTTCCTTCTAACGTCTGCTTGCGTGCCTCCCTGACACAAATAATAAGATGAAATGTTAAAAAAAAAAAAAAGCCCCCAATGCTGACCCTCTTAAAAACCACATTAGTAAGCCAGTGACACCCTTGCAAAAACTGGGAGTATACAATTAGCCCTAAATCAGAAAAGGGAGCAGATGGGCATTCAGAGAAAAGTCTATCTCGTGGGGCCCTGGATTCATCCCCAGCACCACAGTGGAATGGGCACCTGGATGTGGGAATAGAGTCCTCTAGGGGAAGATTGACTGTTTTTAATTGTCATTACCACGAGGACACCTTGCCGCTGCTCAGAGTCACCCTGCAAGAGGTAATGTGAAGCTAGCTCTCACAACCCACCCCCCTCCTCAGACACAGGCTCCCCCCTGGAGATGCCCCATTCTTGTGTGAGTTTCTGGCTTACTTCTCATCACACGTCCACTCAGGCTAATGGCCAAACCATTTCAGTGGCTAGGTCAGAGTCTGGACAGTGAGTGGGGGAGGGGCAGTAGGCAGTTTGCTGTCAGCGGAATCAGACAGCCCAAGTGTGTGTCTGCAATGCTTGCTGGGAAGAACCAGGACCCCACGATTTCTCTGGACTCACTGAAAAGCCGTGGCTACTTCTTGTGCACAGGGGCTAGAAACTGGCATTTCAGATGGCATAGCCATATCCCCCTTCCTTTGCCCCTTGTATGCAAGGCACACACTGGTAGGAAGGCTGCTCTGTAGATTCTAAAACAGGGTCTCCGAGTTGGGCCAGGGGGTGGGGGGGGGGAGGCTCAGCAGATAAAGGTGCACGCTGCCAAATCTAGCAACGTGAGTTCAATCTCCAGGACCAATATGGTGGAAGGGAGAGAACTGACTCCTGGAAAACTGGTCTGCCTCCCAGTTGCACAGCATGACACACACACTCCTCCATACACACACATAAATACACTTATAAATAACATAGGAAAAAGAGGTTCCCCCCGGCATTTCCTTGAGAGGTAGATGTGAGGGGTGAGAGCACATAGCCTATCTCCCTCCAACCCCCGTGTGCTCCCCCCCACACGTGCTTCCCCCCTCCCTTCCCCACACTCACCTGGCCTGAGAGGTCACACTCCCTATCAAAGTCCACAAACTCATCTTCCTTACTGTACATCCCCAGCCCGAACTTGATTGGTTTCCCATCCGCGTCCAGGCGGAACTTGAGCTTACACAGACTGTCGAAGAGTTTGGACAGATGGCGGCTCACCTGGGGAACGACGCTGGGGTTGCTGATGGCGCCGGGTCCCCTCGGGTGGGTTTAAGCCCTTCCTGCCCTTTCTCTTTGGTTTTGGGAATATTCGTCCCATCTTTGAGTGATGCTGAGTGTGGCTCAGGCAACCATGGCACACAGTTACCTGAGCCTCTGTGGAGGTTCCCGGTGTGTCCCCTCCTCCATGCCCCAGGTCACTATTATCGTGTCTTTCCAAGGAGCCCCGGCAAGGGTCTTCCTACACTCCCAGGGCATCTGTCAGGGCAAACTTATGAGGGCCACACAGAGAAGAGTTCAGTGTGTCTTTCAGGTGTCCACGAAGCCCCCTCAACTTCTCACCCTTTCCATAGAGGGAAAGTAAACAGAGATGTGTCAGCTGACTTTCCCAAGACCACACTGTGTGCAGAATGTCTGGTGACTTTGTCCTCGGGCCCAGGGCTCCTAGGTGCAGGGGTTTACACAGCCGGGGCCCCGTCTACCTCCACAGGGTCGTTTCCATTGGAAAGAATGTCCAGCAGGTCAGCAGAGGAGACAAAATAAAACCTTGGGAAGGCCAGTCTCTTTGTCTCCAGATATTCAGCCAATGCCTTTTCACACACAGCCAAGCTAAGAGCAAGGAGGGGGGGGGGGTTGGTCCTTTTCCGCAGTGCCCTTGACCTGCCCACCCTCAGATTCTGGGAAGGCATCCAGAACTCAGTAGCCCAGCTCTGATCACACATGGGGCTCCTAATCCACCTCAGGGATAGACTGTTATTAGCCCATGGCCGTTGCGGGGATCTACCTCTTTTTGAGCATCTCCAGTTTATCGTAGAGACCCGGTTTGTTGGTGGCTTCCACCACGTTTGGCGTTTTCACCGCATCTGCCATCAAGGCCTGGGAGGAGAGGGGAAGACAGAAACATTGGAGCCCGCCTGGGTCACGGTAGCCATTTCTGGGAACATCAGGTGGCTGAGCTCACCTTGAACTCCTGGTCAATGCCATCAAAGCGCTTGGAATCCTCTGGTAACTGGGCTCTGATGTCTTCCGAGCCGATGAAGATGCTCTCCAGGTGGCTCCAGGTCCTTTGGACCTCAAACCAGATGGAGATGACCGAGTCTGCAGTGGACAGCTTCTGCTGCCAGCTGGTCACCTCCTTCAGGAAGTGGGACAAGTACTTGGACATCATCAGGTTCTGCAGCTGCACCTGATTGTCTTCCAGGGTCTCCACCAGCACCTCATCTGACTTGAGCATCATCGTGCCTGTTCGAGGGTGTGGCTCATGCTCAAATTCCATAGTGGTCCAGGTGCTGTCCAGGGTTTTCAGCACCTTTTGGGGAAACAGAAATAGCGAGTGTTTGGAATGTAAAATGTCACCCACAGGCTCGTGTGTCTTAAGTACTTGGTGCTACAGCTTGGGAGGTTATCTGTAACCTGCAGGAGGTGCTGCCTTGCTGGAGGAGGTGCATCACTTGAGGTTTTATTGTGCTCACTTCACATTGGAGCCACTGTGACCAGGAGCTTCCTGTGCCTGCCGCCATGCCTTCTACCCCCACGAGGGACTGCACCCCATCACGTAAGACAGAGTAAACCTCTCCTTACTTATAGTCAACTTTGTTGCAGTAGTGAGAAAAAAAATAGCTAATTCCCTAGCCTCAAGCTCAGGGAGGGCTCAGAGCTCCTGACTCCCTGGGCTCAGAGCTCCTGACTCGGAACAAAGCTAGGGTGCACACTGACTTCTGAGTTGAAGGAGTTCTGAAATGGCAGGGGTGAAGTTCATGATTACCTCCATCCTGTTTAGGGTTTTTGAGATAGGGCCTTCCTATGTAGCCCTAGCCAGCCTCCAACTCAGAGATCCACCTGCCTGTCTCCCGGGTGTGGGATTAAAGGCCTGTGTCACCATGCCCAGCTACTTGTGTATGTATATGTGAGTGTGTCCCTGTGTGTACTGGCTGTTTGTGGGGGAGGGGCAGAAGAGAAGGCATCGGATCCCTTGGAGCTGGCAGCTGTGAACCACCTGCTGTGGGTGATGGGGGGGGGGCTGCGCTCTGGTCCTCTGACAGAGCAGCAAACATTCTTAACTGCTGAGCTGACTCTGCAAACCCCAATCTCTTTCACAGAGCAGGAGGTCCATTCCTGGGGGAACGACCTCCCTGGAGCCTCTTCATCATGTACCGTTCTATGCTTGGGAGAAAATAATCAGAAATGAGGCTGTTTGAATATATTGAGTTCTGCAGGTACTGGATGATTTTTTTTTTTTTTTTTTTGTCTTGGGCTCTCAAGGGAAGGATGCTAGACCTCCCAAAGCCAGAGGCTGTCTGAGGTCAGCCCCTCACAGTCACTGAGCAGATCAGACATTTCCAGGATCCTTTGGGGAGAAGAACACAAGACAGCAATGGTGCCTACCTTCTCCATCCCCGATTCCTTTACGGCCTTATCCACAATGTTGCGGACCTCGTCCTCATACTTGTGAAGGTTCAGTTGTAGCAGGTCCGCCAGAGTGGTGTCCTCTGACATTTCAAACTTCACCTAGGGGGGAAAAACAGGTCCACCACATATGAGGCCAGGCATACTGCAGTGGCAGGAAGCAGGCCTCTCAGAGGAGACTTGGTCACTGGGCTGAACTTTGATCTGTGACTCAGGCTGAAGGCAGAAATTTCTGTACCACCTGCTACTCCCAAACACCCAGCACCTGCTTCCCAAATTACCACAGAGAGGCTTATATTAATTATAAATGCTCGGCTGGTAGCTCAGGCTTATTACTAAGTAGCTCTTACATTTAAATTAACCCATAATTCTTATCTATTCTTAGCGGTGTGGTTTGGTATTTTTTTCTCAGCACACACAGCATTCTCATCCTGCTTCCTCTGCATCTGGCTGTCAGCTCCTGACTCCGCCCTTTCTCTTCCCAGCATTCTTGGCTTGGTTGCCCCACCTCTGCTTCCTGCGTGGATATTGGCCAATCAGCATTCGTATTAAACCAACTGGAGTGACAGATCTTTACAGTGTACAAGAGGATTATCCCACAGCACAGGGTCTCTATGACTCAGGCTGGTTCCTTCAAGCCTCACCCCTTTTCCTATAAAAACCATGTAACCCCAGAAATCTCTGCAGTGGGGTGAAAAGTATACATCAGAACACAAATTCACTTAGGATTTTAGGGCATGACCTGCAGTTGTTAAGGATATCAGGATGAGGTTGTCCTGGATCTCCAGATGCATGCTGAGTCGGGTGACAGCAGTGAGGCTGGCTTTGAGTCACAGCTAAGGGAGGCCATAGAGATGGAGGCAGAGAATGGAGAAATGTGGCCCCGGACCAGTAAACTCAAGGAGCCCTGGAAGTGGCCAGAAGGACACTGGCTCTGGAGTCTCCTTACTAATATTTTCAGAATGGGGAGAGAACATGGCTGTAACTGGATGTTTTCTGTCCTGACCACCTATTCTCAGATATCTGGTAGCAACTTTTCAAATTGCCACACAGAGGCTTATATTAATTATGAATGCTGGGCCAATAGCTCAGGCTTGTTGCTACCTAACTCTTACACTTGACCCATACTTATTTACCCTCTGCCATGTGACTCATGGCTTGGTACCTCACTTTTCTACTCATCCTGCTTCTTTGGCAGCTAACTGGTGACTACTGACTCTGCCCTTCTTCCCATCATCCTTAGCTTGGTTCCCTACCTAGACTTCCTGGCCAATCATTATTTAATTAAACTAATTCAAGTGACAACCTTTATAGCATACAAGACAATTATTCCACAGCACGTGGCTCTGTTGGTGAAGCTGCCCACACTTTCGGAGCAGCCCAGGGATTAGTCCGTCCCTCACGGAGATTCTGGGTAAATTATTGATTCTCCATTAACAAGACACTATGCTGCTGTCACCCCACTGCTATGGTGTGAATCTTCAGGGATACCTCAAAGTCCTTGTGTTAAAGGCTTAGTTTCCACCCCGAGGTTCTACAGAGTGATGGTGGGGTCTAGCGAAGGGAAGTGAGCTCGTTACGGGTATGCCCTTGAAGGGACACCGACACACCGGTACCTTCCTCTCTTGCTGCTTCCTGGCCACAGGAGGTGAGCAGCCCTGCCTGTACTCTTGCTGTGGATGAGGTGAGAGACCACAAAGAGAACCTCCGAGACTTTCAATCAAAATAAACCCTGTATTCTTTTATGTCGATGGCCTCAGGTGTTTTTTTCACAGAGACAGAACGCTAACACATCTACCCTGTCCTTCACTCATGTCCCTAAGTCCATATTATCACAAAGACAGGTTTCTAAACATGGCTTCTGAGCCAAGCAGTCAACAGCTCATCCACAGATCATGTCAATCATGTTTAGGGAAATACCCACCACACCCGACTATGCGCTTAGGTGTTCCATTCAGCTTTCAGTGGGAAATCTTATTCATGTCTACTTTATTAATTTTGAGATAGTATCTCACTGCACAACAGAGGCAGGCCTTGAATTCTTAATCCTTTGGCCTCGGTCTCTCTGGTGCTGGGATTGCTGGCACATGTCAGCTTCTTGACTTAGTAGGACACTGGAGTTACGTGTCAGAGTCTCTGGGCTCTCTTCCAGCATGCTTGGGAATATTTGAATATTAGAGTCCAAGAGACACCCCGTGGGAGCAGGAAGGCACTCTAAAACCTGGATATGACCCTTCCAAGAGGGGTTCCCGGGGCCCAGTGGCAGGAATGTAGGCTTTGACTCTATACTATGCTTCCTGCCTGTGTCTCTACCCCTCAACCCTACCCATATGCTTCCTTCATCCGCCCGACTCCATTCCACCCCAGCCCACGTCCATCTGTCCTTGTGTCTGATGGCTGGCTACTAAATCCCAGGCAAGCCGGTATCCGGTGCCCTTTCTCTCTGCTCTCCTTAGATTTGGTTTCCTCTTCCAGGCTCCATGAGTCACCAGAGCCTCACACACTTGTCATTGGAATACAGTGGTGATGGCTGGGATAAGTCACCCCTCACCCCTGGGCTGAAGGCTACTGGGGAAATGCATGAAAAATCTTCTGCCCTTGGTTGTTTGCCTCAAAGCAGAGCATCAGTTTATCAAGGGTCCCTGGGCATGACTTAAGGTGGTTCTAGACCTCCCTCTCCTAGCGAAGGCACTGGATGAATCTATAAAGGGTACAGGCTATAGCTTATACTGTCCCCCCAAACTGGGAGCTTCCCACACCCTCCCTCCAGTCTGTGAGCCAGAGTGCTGCATTGTCTCCAAGGTTCTGAGCTCTGTGGGCAGTGTGCAGGCTCACAAACTCCTGCTGTACCCTGTATTAGTTTTTTAAAAAATGGCCCCCAAAGGGTGTGGCACTATTAGGAGGTGTGGCTTTACTGGAGTACCACATGGCCTTGTTGGAGGAAGTGTGTCACTGTGGAGGTGGGCTTTGAGGACTCATAGATGCTCAAGCCACGCCCAGTGCTTCAGTTCACTTCCTGTTGCCTATACATCAAGATGTGAAACTCTTAGCTCCTTCAACACCATGTCTGCCTGCACACTGCACGATGCCTGCATCCCACCAAAATGATAATGGACTGCACTGTAAGCCACCCCAATTAGATCTTTTCCTTTCTAAGGTCATGGTGTCTCTTCATAGCACTAGAAACTCTAAGACACACCCCTAGTAGGTGACCTCTGTCAGGGCAATGGACAGGGCTCAGCCAGCCTGAGGTGGGTACAGGGAAAAGAGGATGTCCCCTCTCCTACATCACATACCGTTCTTTCGCTGTTGGTCGGAGGACAGGGCAGGGGCAGGATGTCTGAGCACCAATGGCCTGTAGTCATGCAGAGCAGCTACGGGGTAGTTTGCTCACAGTTGGCAGATAGAGGGTGAGCATTGCCTGCCTTCTGCGGGCGCTAAGACCAGTACTGATGGCCTAGGGGATACCCCTGGAAATATGGTGCTAGGAATTGACCTCGGATACGATGGGATGTCAGAGAAGCAGTTTGATGTCCCCAACCCTTCCCGTGCCACATGGACAGTCAATGACAAATGGAGCTGGCTGTGTAATTTTCAGGGCCTGGTGTGAAATGCACGCACAGGGCCTCCGAGGATGATTGAGTTTCAAGGTCATGGCAGCAAATACCAACCTGTCAGACAAGCAGCGCTCACTAGAGCAACAGCAATATAGTTGCTACGGGGTAACCAAGCATATTTTGGTAGAATCTGAGGCCCACTCCTCAGGGAGAGACTTATACCTGTTCTTGTAGACCTGGTCAGAAGTCTGCAGCTGGGGAGGTCATAGGCCACAGGGGGGAATAAACTCAGTTGTCTTGCTAAGCGGACGCAGTGTCACACTGCCTTCTAGAGAGACAGGTGCTTCTCTCAGCTGGAGCCAGAGGAGCTTCTGCGTGCAGTGAGCAGGAGTTAGCGCAGTGATTCAGGGCTGGCCAAAGCACTGAGAGGGTTGGTGGTGGAGGCTCGGTCTAAACGGAATGTCTTCATCATGCCCTCCAAAGCGTAGAGGGCATCAAAGGAGAGGTGCTGACAGAATGTAAGGGGTGGGGGGGGGATGGGCAGGAGGGCCTCAAACAGCCTTCTTGATGTGACTGACTCCTGAGCCTGTGAACCCCGCCTAAGACTCATACAAGATCAAGCCAGCACAAATCCCCGTGTGGTGGGGGAGGGGCCCACAAGGCCCCATGGCAATTAATGGCTGCTTGTGGAAGGAGAGTCATGTTTTTAGGGCTGTGGCCACTGGTAGGTTCCCTTTGCTCTAGTTAAGTAACCTCACACCCATGCTCAGGGAAGCACCTCTTAACTCGGTGAGCTTTAACGAATAAAAGAAGCAAACAGAAAGACAGGAATGTAAGAGGTGGGCTTGGGAAGAAGAATGGGTTCAGTGGGGGTAGGTGAGGGATAGTAATGGGGGGGGGATGCAAATAACCAATCTCCCTCCTCCCCTGCTGAGCTCTGAGCCCATGTTACAGAAACGGCTTAGCTCACACCTGGCTTTGTCAACTTTGTACACTGACCAACACTCAACTTCCTCCACCGCTCAAGCAGCTCAGGCTAGCCAACTATCAGCAGCCATGCCTCCCTCCACCCCACCTCAAGCAGAGGTACCTGCGTGGCCTGCATCAGCTGCTGCCAGTGGCGGTCTCGGATGGCAGGATTCTGCAGCTCGCTCACGGCACGCAGGGATGTGATCATGTTTTTCACGGTGTTGTCCAGCCCCACGAAGGCATCCCAAGTTTTCATCTCCTTGTCCAAAGACCTCACATCTTTGGCAAACTTCTTACAGTCAATGTCCATCTGCTCCACATTGATATCTTTCCACTTGGTTGTCTTCCAGTCGTCAATACTGGTGTTGACCTGTCGAGGAGCATCCTGTGTCTCCTCCCATCCTCCCTCAGAGTCCCGCTCCGTGGGGAATGCAAGATACTTGATTCTTTTTAAAGGGTTCAATTAAGACAAACTCCATTAAAAAAAAAGAAGTTGGAATTCAAATTTTTCCAGGATCAGTACTTCTTGAAATCAAAACACGTTAGTGGTTGTCCTTGGTCTCATGGTCATATTCTACTTCTTAAACCAGTCAATCCTTAAGAACCCGAGGCTGAGCTCTGTCCACTCAGGACCCCCTTGCATTAGAGAGAAAAATCTAAGCAGGACCCGACCCTGCCAGGTGTGCTGGACAGGACATGGCTCCCATTCCTTATGCCTTGATCAAACACTTCGGATTGTGTGGTCATTCTGGGACCACAGACCCATTTCTTACATCAACAGTGTCCAGCGGGGGAATATTTAGAACCCAAACCAGACTTTCATAAAGAGGGTGAACCAACACCTGCCATAATTAGCCACCATTTAAAGGATGAACAGCTAAGATGTATGTTGTCAAAACCCTATGCTGGGCCTTGCAGCATCCAGTTGACGGGATTTGGTCCCCTCTCCCTCTGGGGGTGACCATGTAATTTGCCTCAGCCAGGACACAGGCCAGGACTTCAGGAGCCACTACTTGGCTCAGCATGCTCTCCGCCTGCCTTGTCAATCACACTGACACGCAGCCTGGAATACTGAGCTTACCTTTGACAGACAGCTGCCTGGAGCAAAAGTGTGAGGAAAAAAAATTTTTTTTAAATTGTTGTTGTTCAAAGTTTGGGGTGCTTGTTACTGCATGATGACCTAGCTCATCCTGACTAGTAAGGAAATCACAGGAGCAACTTCATTTTTGACAATAAGAAACAAAATGGACAAACCACCTCAAAGAACAAAAATATCCTACCAAGAACGGAACCGGGAGATGCTGAGAGCCTGTGCCCTTCCATCCAGGATGTGGGGAAAAAAAAAAAAAAAAAAAAAAAACCCAAGGCTGAAAGCCTGAAGCCACCAGTCACTGAGAGAATCAGACATGGGGACCTGGACTTGGCAAGAACGCATGTCCCACAAAGACCCCATGCCTGCAGGATGTGCACCTGATGACAGGAGACCCAACGCCTTCGCCTGAACAGGACGCCATGACCCTGCCTCTCAGCAGGTCTGAGTCTGTCCTGCATCTTGTCATCATACATGTCCTGACTGATTAGTTTTCCATATTTTTTCCTGAGCCTCCCTGCCTGCTCATGAATTTGTAGTACCCTGGTCCAGGCTCCCTTTAGCAACTTCTGTTAAGGAAGCTGCCCCCCACCCCCCTTGATGCCAAGTGTGCATGAATTTCGGTCTCCTCAGGTCCTCTGAGCCCCTGGGGTGTAGTGTTTTCTGTGGCAGCTCTGGCTGGCTTGGAACCTGCCCATGCTGACCCTATGTCTTAAACTTCCTGATGTTTCTGCCTCCCTGGTACTGGGGTTGCTGATGTTCGTTCCTGGAGCATTCCTTACTGTCCTCCAGATGTGATATTGGACTCATGAACTCACAGCCCACAAGAGCCATGTGACACTTGGTCTTTCAACAATCCATCACGGACCATGAGGGACTCATGAGGCATCGCCCCTCTTCTGAGGTGGCTGGGGGAGGGGGAGCCATATTCCTTAGTGGTGTAGCCACCGATAAGTTGCCCTTGCTGGGGTAACCTCACATCTATGCTTGGGTAAGCAACCCAAATTACACTCAATGCTCCCCCAACCCCAAAGCCTGGAAAGAAGGAAGAGTCTTATTGACAAGAATGGATTCGAGGGAGTTGGAGGGAAGAGATGTCGGACAGGAGAGAGGCAGTTCACAGAGGGAGGTGATAGTGTGCAGAGAGCAAAGCCCAATTGCAAGGGCCTCTGGGAAGTGCCCCCCCCCATCGGTTCCCTTGGGAAGCTGCTGCCACTGCATTTTATAACCACAGGTCCCCTCTTGGTGTCATGGCAGCTGCCTGCAGAGTCCCCACCCCCACCCCCATCCCAAGGCCTGGCCTGCCTCACCATGACAACCATGTCCCAGAGTTCCTTCAGCAGGCGGACCTCCCTGTGGCAAGTCTTCAGCTGCTTGTAGTCTGGCACTGTGACCTCAAACAGGCTGGCAGACTTGCATAGTGCTTCCATGATGCTCTCCATGGCCGAAATGCTTTTTTGTTGCTGGGATGAGATGAGAGGAAACATCAGTGGGATAACCCATCCTGGGTGTCCCCAAAACCTGAGTGCCCCACACCGGCCCCATTCCTGTCTTCTCCTTGGGTCTCTTTTCTCCACCATGTCCCCCAAATTTTTCCTGTCTGTCCTCTAACTTCACCCTTTGATGAAACAAAGCTCCAGTCAAGATGGCATCTGCCCTCTGTGACACCCCTCACCCTGGGATGCAGTTAGAAATAGTTTGTCTCTGTAGAATCGGGTGTGGGAGTAGATGAAGTCCCGAGGGAACGTGTGTTGTTGGCATGGGCACAGCCACGGCAAGGACCCCAGTGCCTCAGATCCAGGGACACAACAAGGCCTTTTCAAAGTCAGGTTCAGGGAGGTAAAAGGGATACGCTCCTACTCTGTTCTCATTGCGTTAATGTTGGGTCCAGTGCCCTGGGCAGATGTAAACGACACAAGGTCTCATCTTGTGGTGAGATCCCACCAACATCCCCGTATGGAATGTTGACAGTTAAGTGCAGAAAATATCAATCATGGCTTCATTCTCCGCCCTCCTGGATGTTCACAGCCTGTGGCCGCTGACCGACAAAGACCCTCTAGAGACATCACCCTAAAATGATCTGTTTCAGCTGTATACAGTAAACCTGCCTCCTGGATCCAGAAATACACAATAAATGTATCCAGTTTCTGAGCCACTATGTCATCATCTGAGCATAGCCCACGTGAGCCCAGCTCTTCTGTCTGTGTGTCTGTGAGTCCCCAGTTAGGTCACTCCCAGGCTGTGTAGGTTGTGACATGTCTGTGCTGACTTTTATTTATTAAGTTGTTTTTGAGACAGGGTCTCACGTAGTCCAGGGTGACCTAAACTTTCTCTGTAGCTCAAGCTGTCCTTGAACTCCCGATCCTCCTGCCTGTACCTCTCGGGAGCCGAGATGACTGGTGTGCAACACCATAGCCTGTGTGTCCCAGTCCTTGTAGGGATCGATCCCAAAGACCCATGGCTTTCATGCCATATTCTCATCTTATTAAAAATGACAAGAGAAACATAGGATCACTTTGTGTGTGTGGGGGGGGTGGCATCGAGATCGTGGCTCAGGGAGAGTGACACGTGGGAATGGTTGTGAAGAGAAAGGGGGAGTCTTGACTTTAAGAATGGGAGCTCAGGGCAGAGGGAACGTGAGACAATGTGAAAGACCTTTTAGGGTTCACATCTGCCCAGTGAGCCGAGGTCCCCAGAGTCTGGACCCTCGAGTGGATGCAAGAGGCCTAATGAGCTCAAGCTGACCCATGCTCTGAGAACCTTGCGTGTTCTTGCCCTGGGAGGATCCTACACCTTGCTTGGGCAAGATGATTGGGCCCATGGCTGTGAACCTGGGCATCGGATGTCAACACTAACATATGGGCAGTGAGAACAGAGTGGAGGCATTTGCGAGAACTGGTGGCTGGTAGGATGGGAGAGAGAAAGGGACAGGAGCCAAGGCCAGGTGACAGGAGACTGCTTCATGGGGAAATAGTTAGGGATGGATGTGACAAAGCCAGTCTAGAGGCTTGCAGGATGCCCATATGTCCATGGGCAATGGCCCCATGGAAGCTATTTGCCAGAGTAAAGACTTGAGAAAAAAACCCGGCTCCATCAGGTTCTCAGAACCATTTCAGGAGTCTCAGCACGGTACCTTATTCAGAGACTTGTAGGGGTCGGGGTCGCTGAAGGAGAAGGGGGCATCGCGTCTGAACTTTTCCCTGAATTCATGCTGCTTGAGCTGCACGAGAGCAAGGGAGGGGGTCATGCCAGGCCTGCCTCAGAGCATCGCAGCATGCTGCACTGGCTCCCCCATGCCCCGAGGGTGTCCCCCTCCACCCCTCCCCACCTTCATACCACCACTCTCCCCCCCCCCAGCCGCCTCTCAGGCTACCTCAAACTGCTGACATTTGCGCCGCAGGATGTTGACCTCGTTGGCCTGGAGGGGCGCCACATTCTGCTTCACCTGAATGGCCAGTTTCTTGGTATTAGTCCACTGCTCAGGTAGTTCCTGTGGGGGGCAAAGGCCGGGGGGGTCGCTTCAGTTTTGCCTTTGGAGTCCGTCCTTCCGTCCTTCCGTCCGTCCGTCCTTCCGTCCGTCCGTCCGTCCGTCCGTCCGTCCTTCCGTCCTTCCGTCCTTCCGTCCTTCCGTCCTTCCGTCCTTCCGTCCTTCCGTCCTTCCTTCCTTCCTACCTCCCTTTTTTTTTTTTTAAGTATTTGATATGTCTGAGTGTTTGCCTACATGTAGATATGTGTACCACATGTATGCAGCGCCTGGAGAGGTCAGAGGAGGGGTGTCGGATCCCCTGGAACTGGAGTTACAGACAGTTGTGAGCTGCCATGTGGGTGCTGGGAACTGAACCCAGGTCTTCTTCAAAAGCAGAAAGGCCATATCCCCAGCCCCTCGATTCTCCCCCTTTCTAGATGCCCTGCCTCTCAAGATAACTGCAGGCTCAGGAGAGGCTTCTAGAGAGGCACAAAGTGCTTACGTTATGCCCACTCAGCCCCTGAATGGTGAACCGAGAAGCTCTGTGTCTTCTGCCAACCGTTGTCTGCTTTCCATAACGTTCATTGGCCTGAACCTGTCTAAGCTGTACACTGTACATAGGTGCACGTGTGTGCCTGTGTACGTGCCCATATGCACATATGTGCATGTGAATACCTGCGTGTATGTTTATGCAGTGTGCCCGGAAACCAGTGTACAGTTGTAAGCCTTTTATCCAGGCAGAGGTCTGTGTGTGCTCCACGGTCAGACTGTGGAGCCAGCATCAGAGGTTAGAAGATAAGTGAAAACAGCCAAGTCATCAAGCCTCGCTGAGCAAGATGCCCTCTGAGCATTTCCACTCGGCCCGCCTTATGTGGCGCCCTTACACCTCAGCTGCCTCCTCAAGGCCTATGGCTTCAACTGGACCTTGAGCAGGGTGGCTGGGGAAGGCACAAGGTTCAGACCCAACCAACTCTGGGGTCCTCTGCAGGACAGGGCTACTGTGGCTGACAGCACTGCAGGGCCATGGGCCTGTGGCTCCTGGTCCTTTGTCATTTGTCTGGACAGAGGGACGGAGGGACGGAGGGAGGGAGGGACAGAGGGAGGGAGGGACAGAGGGAGGAAGGGACAGAAAGAGGGAAGGAGGCTAGCTGATAGGCTTGGGAGGAGATGGGGGAAGCAGGGCCTCCTTGGAGGCACCCCCCACCCCAAGGACGTTTCCCATCCTGCTCAGCCTATAGCTCATCAGCATAGACTTGTTTCTTGTTGATAGCAGATGTCATGTGACAGTACATGTCAGGGCGTAGACAGGCTCTGGCCCCCCCTTCATTCAAATCTCCGGCCTGGTTTTCATCAGCTTTCACATCCACCTGGAGTGGCTTCCACTCTCGGGAGGAGGTGTGGAACATGGAGAAGGCTTTAACCCCATGAAACCATCAGCAAGAAATTCCCAGCCTTGGGGACCGACCTGGCACCGCATCCCCGCACAGCTCCGCCGGGACCTACCTGCAGCTTCAAGTGGGTCTCTTCTGGCATCTCCTCCCCATAGGTCTTGAGCAGTTCAATGGTCTGCTTCAGGGGCTCAAACATGCTGTCGGTGGCCACCTGCCTCTCCTTGACCTTCATCAAGTGCCCCATCACCTCCACCAGCCCGTCATAATCTCCTTCCTTGAGAGGCTTCTTGAGGCCCGATCGAGTGATGCTCATGAAGCTTTCCAGATCAGCGAGACTGCGGAACAAGGAGGCTCTGTGAGGGGCTCAGATCCTCCGTGGACACCACCTCAGTGTCAGCTTAGTAAGGACACTTGACTGCCATGCAAAGCACCCCCTGGAGAGGGACAGCTGTTGTCCGTCGTCGTCCCCCCCCCCTCGTGCCCTTCTCAGCCTAGATGTCACAGAGATCCTATTGGTTTAGACCAGGCTAGACCAGGCTGATTTGTGAGCCCTACCTTAAAGCCACAGCGCAGAGCGGCCAATGGGCCCCCCAGATGGGCTCAGCTGGAGAGTATATTCACATTGCTGCAGTCTACTCCCATGCTACAATTACTAGTGGGCTGTTCTTGCAGCCTTCCTGCCAGACCCAGGGCTTCCTCACAGAGCTCAAGGGTACTTCCCCTCCCCTCCTGACTTCAGCCTCCTACCTGCCCAAGACCCACGCGCAGAGGTGGAAGGCCCCAGTCATAAAGTCCCTGGTTTCTCTCCCAGGCTGTCCAGGGGTCCCAGGGAGACTCGAGTATCACATTGGTGGGTTACAGTCTCACCTGTTGACTACGTGGTTGTTCAGGTAACGCTTGAACAGTAAACTCCAGCGCTTGATGGTGTTGAGCAGGGCCTGCTTGAAGGGGCGGCAGTCACACTGCAGCCAGCCGTGGAAAACCTTGGTGTTCTCACACCTGGACACCTCCTCATACAGCTTCTCATAGGAATCGATCTAGCCAACACAGCCGTGGGCCCTATCAGCCATGGCCCGGGGTTCCCCTGAGAGGCCCCTGCTTTTCTGTCTGGCTGTGAAGGGCAGCCAGGGGGCCCAGGGTGCCAAGACCACTGTACCTACCACCTGCTTGCCCTTGTCCCAACACCCCAGGGGGCCTTCTGTTCCACCCCATTCGAGGGGTCAGTCAGACAGGGGGATGGGATTGGGTAGCACCAGCAGATCTTTGGGAGCATTAGAGGATTTCCAAAGGATGCCCCTCAGTTCATGGGAGCACTTGTCCACTCTGGGCCATCCCATTCTTGCAGGGGAGATTGGGGGGGGGGTTCTCTTTCAACTTGGAGATCTGCAGGGATGGTTTCATTTTCTGGATTCCAGATGCTCTGACACCTGGGCCCTTTGCTGACCCTGGAGGCTGATTCCTAGACAGCAAACCCTTGCCTGAAGCTGGCCTGAGTGTGGGGCTCACAAGCACCTCTTACTGGACCCTCAAGGTGTCTTGTGACCAGGATAACAGTCTCCTGTCCTAGTCACCACAGGACGGGACATCAGCCAGCTCAGCACAGTACTGTCACCAAAATGACTGAAGCAGTTCACACTACCAGCCTAGCTAAGCCTGCTGATGGCCCTTCTCAGAGCCTTGGCATGGGGGAGCTGCAGTGACTAGTGACAACCCAGCCTTGTTCTGCTTCCCCAGTGTGGCACGGTGCAGTATGGCATGCCATGCCTCCTGGCCTCACCAGCCCTGAGCAACTATCTGAAACCCACATCGTAATCACACCACCTAGGTTTCAAATCAGGCCCCAAGGTCATCTACCAGGAGAAGCCGGAGAGGATGATGCAGGGAAGGAAAACACACACCTGCAGCTGAAACTGAGCCAGGGTGGGCGGCGTCTTAGGGATGGTATCATCTATCCGCATGTCCAGTTCCTCGGGGGTGGGTGCGTGCCCAAAGATGAGGAAGTTCTTCATAAACTCTTGGAGGTCATCTACCCAGAGGTAGGAATACTTCTCGAAGGAGTCCTGGTATTCCTCGGCCACTTTCATGGCCCCGATCACCAGGTTGGATACTTCTTCCCGCATCTCTATGAGGTCTGTAATGTCCTCCAGGTCTGTCTGCAGACATGGGAGTGGGGACAACAGATGGGGAATTTGCCTTCACAAGAAACTCTGTGAGGGTCAAAGTATGGCTAAATAATCCAGATGGGGAGCCTGTCAGTGAGCGGTACCCTCTTGGCGTAAGTTGGTAAGGGCAACTTTGGTCTGTCCAACCCCAAGGTGACTTGAATGTCAGCTCATCCATTTCTCCATTTGCACACAGCTTGTCTGTGGGACGCGGGGATGAGGACACAGACGGAGTTCACATGGACTGTTTAAGGTGGAAGTGGACACTTTCAAATTGTAACAAACCCAGAAAAATCACCCTCTTGTTAAGTCTCACTAAACATTATCTATGATACATAAAAATTGATTGGATCTGTACCTGGCCATTTATGAGGTCTATAAAATTCCTCATTATGCTCTGTAAAGATCTGCGGTTCAAATTTGCTCCCCACTGTAACCCTGCTTCTGGCTAGCAGTGCTACAGAAAGCAGCATCCTGTTGTACATTTCTAGTGTCTAACAATTTCTGTTCAGCTTCATTTTTATTTTGATCTTGGTGTCTTTCATCCATCACTAGTTCTTATTGTGTAAATTAAAATCATCTAATAAAATTAGACATGTGCACACACACCCCTCCCTCCCCTCACACACAGAGCACCACCTTCCAGCTACTTGTATCATTAGAGGACCTGAGCCACTGGACAGTGCCAATAAGGCAGAAACCTAGAGAAGGAAACGCCTCCACATTGTGTAGATAATCTCCAGAATCAAACATTCCTTCTTCGAGGAGGCTCCCCAAGGACTTAGGAATCAGAGGAAACTCACAAGGGCCAGGAAACTCCTAACATTTACAAGATTCACAAAGGTGGCCCCTTGGTCATTTGAACAGTAACTACTGGCAAGAGGACACTTTCTCTTCTTGGCAGACTGCCTGTTCTACAGGTCGCTCCACAGATGCAGCTTTTGGGAGTTGTCACCCATACTTTGGGTGGACTTTTTAGTGGTACAGCTGCCCTTGAGAAACCCACAATTCCATCAGTAACCCCAATAAACTCATTAGACTTGAGTGAGGTAGGCTCTCTGGATTACTGTTGGTACTCTGAGATGAACTGACATCCATGTCTCCCCAGGAAGGTCACCTGACATCTCCTTCATGCCACCTGTCCTCACATCCCCTCTACCTCATCCTGGCTGCCACCATTAGGCACTTGAAAGTTCAGTGTGCACCCACAGAAAGACTGTGGAAATAGTGTTCCAGCCTCAGGGATGCTCTGATCACAAGACAGCTTCCCAGGCCTGGCTCATTGTCACTACTCAATTGGGGACAGACTATCAGATGGCTCCAGTCTGGAACTGACCCTGAACTCTCTCCCATACGTGTTTCACTATACAGACAAATGCTCTAGCACGCCTGCTCCCCCATTTCAGACACTTGTACCCAGAACCTGACTAGACCCAGCAATTAACACATTCAGATTGGGTGGGTGGGGCAGGCAGCTGAAGGCATCTGTGAGAGTTGCCTGGGTTTAGAGTCGTCTCTAGGTCTGGCTGTGAAAACTTCTAGAGCTACTGAGCTCTGGTGCGAAGAAGGGCCCCTGGAATGCAGGTGGTACCATTCTCAGACTAAGCGTCAGGGAGAAAGCCTCCTGAGGGCCAGCCATCATCTCTGTCTGCTTCCCAACTGCAGACACAGTCCTGAGGACCACATCAGATGACAACCACAAACTCTCTATCACATTCTGAATTGTCATATCATCAGCCTCTGCTGAGCTAGGCTGTCACCAGCTGTACCTAAGCAGGGAAATGGGAAAAGGGTGGCAATGGACCGAGACTGACCTTGTAGTTAATTCTGCCCTTGGCCAGGCGAGGGATGAGCCTGGCCACGTTGTAGAGGTCATTGATTAGGCCCTCGATCAGTGTCAGGAAGCTATTCTCGTCACCCATCTCCAGAGATGGGTTATAGGTCAGCCCTTCTTCATCTAACTCCATGCGGATCTCGAACAAGGGAGCGACGCTTTCCTGAAACAAGCCACTGGGGGCTCAGTGCCTCAGCTTCCACTAAGTGAGGCCCAGTTGCCCGTATGAGCTTCTAGGTAATGTGTGGCTATCTTCTGCTGGTTCACACTTCAACCAGGTGCATAGCCATGGGCCTGAGGCCAGTACGGACAGGCTGGGGAAGAGTGTGAGGAGGCAGGTCACTGAACTAAGTGCTGCCAATAACGGGCTGCCTGGCCTTGGGAAGAGTCACTACATGTAAAGCCAGTATCATCATTTCATAGGATGCAGACAATAGACAGCCATCATTCCTAGCTACCGTGAGGACACCAAGTATGTAGGGCTAGGTAAGTCCTCCTATCCTCACATGGCTACAGCCAGTTCATGTCTGGATGCCTCTGGTGAGAATGTAAGGCCACAGGGTATGAGCCCTGTCTGCCAGGAGATGCTATTGAGGCTTACTGAGGGGCTCTTCCTATTACACCAGGGACTCTCAGGTTGTGGGCCACGGCCTGCAAGCGGCTAGGCCATCCTTTCTGGGGCTACCTCAGACTCAGGTTCTATCAGACCCTGGCAGATAAGTCTATGCTCCCCCCAAGTTCTCTATGATGAGGAAAGCTGTTTACTAGTGTTGAGAGGCCCCAGGGGGTATGGCAGGTCAGTCATCATGAGGGTTGTCCAGGTTTTTCTGGACATTAATGCAGAGTCTGGCTCCTACCGTGGGGCACAGCCACAGGGAATTGTCTGGCAGTGTTAAGGGGGACACTTTGTGGTTTTGATGGCCTGCTCTGCTGCTGTAAATGACAACCTTGTCGGCTTTATAACTGACACTTAGCAACAGTGTGTGGTTGCTTTGCGAACCTTATGGTTGGGAACAGTGCCTGCTTGCACCAACAAAATTTTCCGTCTGCAATTTGTCATGGCTGTGATTTACATCAGTCTTTCAATAAGCCTACGTGACGGGCAGAATTCTGGTCAGGAGGAAGGATTCTAACTACTGTGGGCCTGAGGCTGCAGATGTGCACTTTGCCCTTTGCTTCTTCCTCCGTGAAATGACAGGACATTAAGATTTGCTCCAGAAGGGCCCCCCCCCATTCATCTTAGACCTGAGCTACATGTACGTGTATTGTCTATAACTCACCCAGCCACTGGGCTCTTCTATAGCAGCAGAAAGCATGCTAAGACACAGTCGCTGAGCAGCAATGGAGATGCGTGCCAGGTTTTCACGCGACCCATCTGCCCTCTGTGGCTTGTGGGAAGCCCTTTCAATGCCACCACCCTGTCCTTTGCTGGGCTGAGTGTGTCTCTGCCTCTTGCTGGCGGCACTATGATCCTTTGGGAACCGTTGAATTACAGTACAGAGTTGAAACGTCCCCAGGAGCTTACGTGCTTGGTCCCTCATGGGACAGTGATGGGACCATGGGAACAATGACCTCACCAGTGGACTAATGTGTTGACGGTTTCATAGTTTAAAGAGTTTGGGACTGATTTTTTTAAGAAGGACTGCTTCCTCTTATTTCCTGGATGCTGTGGTAAGGAGGGCAGCTTTGCTCTGTCAATGAGTTTCCTACCAAGGGGCTCTGCTCACTACAGACCAGAATCTTTGTAACAGGGAGCTGTAAACTAGGTCTTCTTTGAAGTTACTTTTCAAGTTCTCAAGTGTTTTGTCACAGGAACAGATGCTAACTGACACACACTATAACAAGGCAGAGAGGGTGTCATCCCCTTGGAGAACACAACTCAGTAGGACTCACTAGTACACCTTGGTTACAGAGAGATGAAGTTTAGCCACCGATGTTACTGGAAAGAGCCTCTCTGCTGAAACCATGAAGCCTGGCAGCAAGGTGAGAGCACTTTTTTTTCAGATTTGTTCAGGTGCCCTACAGTGCATTTGTGTTATGGCAGATCTCAGGTGATTGCAGTCCCGAGGACCTGGGATCAGGGGTCTCGGACCTGGGAGCAGGGGTGTTCATGCGCAGAACCCTTAGTTTTAAAACCAAGGCAAGATGGTCATCATGAACAGTCGGCTAATCCACAGACTACTTGCTCTTTCACTAGGCAAATCAGAAACAGATTCTAATACAGATCGATCTCTCTCTTTCCCCCTCTCCCCCTCCCCCCCCTCACACACACATACCCCAACAACTTACATCCATGGTCATGTTGTCCATTAAGTAATTTAGAGATTTACGGATGAAGAGGTCAAACTCATCTAGGACCATGCCGTCGATGTAGTTGACATAATCCTTCCAGGGCTGGCTGGTTATATCTGCTCTGAACAGTTCTGCGTTTTCCTGTGTACAGAAGCACACCATTGGCTGTGATTTCACGGATGCTCTCTGTTCAGCCTAGCCCACAACAGGATGCATCACCCTTGTCTTTATAGGTTTGGTTTAGAGACACGCAGAGCAAATGCTTTAATCCCCTTGGATGTGTTGGGCTATTTCCCATAGACGGCTCCGTGCAGGGAGGCCCCCCCCCCCATTCCTTCTAGTCTTCCAGCTCAGTCGACATCCCCTCCCAGAGGCTGTCTGTCCTGTGTGTCCTCTCGGTCTTGGATCAGGGTTGTCATTCCTGACCCCATCCACGTTCTATTTAACAATCTGTTTATGCCATTACAGCACAGGTGAGGACTTTAAATTATCCTGTCTTCGGCCTCTATCTTCCTTTGAGGACCATCTTTGAGACAAAGAGCTCCAATTATCCTTTTATGCAACTGTATCTCTGATGCTTGACAATACCTGGGTCAGAAGCTGTAAAGGGCTCCATGCAAGGGGATAGACAGATGGCTGGGTGGGTTGAAGGGTGAGCTGACAAAGAGGTAAATGGATGGGTGGGTGGATGTATGGGCCCAAGTATTTATGAGAGGATATCTGGGTAGGAGGTGAATGAACAGTAGAGTGGATGAGTGGGTGGATAGGTGGGTGGGTGGATGTGTAGATGGATGACTGGATGCATGGATCCATGAGTAGATGGGTTGAGGATGAATGAAGGGGTAGATGAAGGGAGGGATCAGGAGAAGAACAAATGGGTGAATCTAAAAGACACTGGATACTACAGGTAGATACAATGTAACTCAGGCTGTATTCTCAGGCAAAGGAGAGAAGGCGGGGCCTCTGGTAACTTCAGTGTGTGGTAGAAAGGAGTGGTCTAAGGGGCTGTCACAGCAGTGCATGGATGTGGTAACAAAGCCCAGCACTCAGGCAGCACTGTCTCACTAAAGCAGGAACAGCTGAGGCCGCTCTCCTTGGCTCTCTGGCCTTCATCTCACTCAACCTTGCTCCTTCTGCTGGGCTCTTTCTAGATGGCAAAGCAGACGTGTAACCCATCTGCCCACTGACACATACTGGCTGTCATGTGCCGCATACACACATGGGAGGGTTCCTCAAACCTCATATGTCCACCCTCCACACTCACGGGTGGCGACACACAAACACAGCAGGCTGTCCCTGTTGGCCTAGGGTGAGGATGTCACCAGCCCATATGGACCGTAACACGGATGTTGGTGGTGATCTGGTCACCTTGGGGCAGGACAGGAATCAGTCTCAGAAGCTCAGTGAAGACGGCTAGCTGCTCTTGGGTCAGGACATCTTAGATGAAAGACTCTGGTCATTAGTACACTCATCATCTGTCATTTTACTAAAATGTTCAGCCAAGCCTCTCTACACAGAGAAAGCAGCTTCCAGAAGACCCTTCCCAGGGTCCCCTTACCGCAACCATGGCCTGGATTCTCACGCCAGCATCCTTGACGGCAGCATAGCGCTTGTTCAGGTTGGCCACCCTTCCGTCCAGGTCCAGCAGGGCTTCCTTCTTGTTATCCTTCCTCTCAAACAGGGGGTTGGCTGACCACTCCTGGTGGGAAGAAGCCACATGAACGGCCCTTTTAGAGACGGCGCACTTGGCCCGGCCCTCCTGCATGGTCTCTTGGACTTTCCCTGTGCACCCCGAGCACCTGAGCATAACTTCCCGAGGGAAGTTCTTGGGGGAAGGTGGGCATGCCATTCAAGTGAAAACTGAAGTCAGAACATAGAACAGCAGCGAGCGGTGACCTTGCCTCCGTTCTTGTTTTTAAATTTTAGTTTGTGTGTCTGTCCCTCTGTCTGTCTGTCTCTCCCTCTGTGTGTATGTTTGTATGTGTGCCTGCTTGTTTGTATGGTATGTACACCACATGCATGCAGTGCCCACAGAACAGAAGGCGGTGGTGGGTCCCCTGGCACTAGAATCAGAGGTAGTTGTGAGCCACCGGATGTCGGTGCTGGGAATCGAACCTGGGTCCTCGGCAGGAGCAGCCAGTGCTCTCCAGCCCCCCTCCCCCAATTTTTGTTGTTATTGTTGGTGCTGCTTCTTGTTCTTCTGAGGCAGAGTCTTTCTGCAAATACCCGGATGGGCCTCAACCTCTGGATCCCCTGCTTCTGCATGTACATGCATGGTTACTTTAAACATATAATAAAACTGTGTAACTGGGAGTTTATGGGAAGAAAGGTTTTTAAAAGACTGTCTGGTCTGGAGAGGATAAAATTCTTGCTGAGCAAGCCTGGGGGCCTTCAACTCACATCCCCAGCACCAACCAGTGGGAAAGCTGGGAGCTATGGTGCATGTCTGTAAGCCCAATGAGGGCCCAGGGCTTGGGGCAAGGACAGCTACATCCTGGAACTCATTGGCTAGTCAGACTAGTGAGCTCTGGGTTCAGAAAGCTGTCTAGAAAGGTAAGAAAGTGTTGTGGAAGACACCTGATATTAACCTCCATTCTCCACATGTGCACACTTGTATGCTCCAAACACACATGCCTTACAGCATCCCTTTGAACAGAGCCCACAAGTGTTTTCAAGTTAAGGCCCCCGAGACCCATGAGGGAGGCTCGAGAAGGGTCCCTCAGCTTTCTGAGAATTGCTTGAGGTGGAAGAACCACTGTCTTTCACACAGAGCAGGGCGTCTCTTTTCTGACTGGCTTTGCCCCACCCATCCTTGCTACCACTTATCCCTAGCACCAAGCCTGGTATAGCCAGGACTCCGCATAGTCTCAGTGCCGCAGAATGGAACCGAGTGAATTCTGCAGAGTGACTTGGTTCTTTCTGCTTTAGGAGCACACTAACCAGCATCACCCTACAGAGCATCAGGTTGGTTTCCTGGTCACCCATTGTTGTGTGATATTTTGTTTGCGTTCTGACAAATAAAGCTTGCCTGGAGATCAGAGGGCAGAGGCAGCAGCCACTCATTAACCATGGAGGCTAAGCAGTGCTGGCTCACACCTTTAACCCCAGCGCTTGGGGGGCTCGCCCCTTTGATCCCAGTACTCAGGAGGATACAGGAATATAAGACAGGCAGAGACAGACAGGATCTCAGGCTCGCTCGACCAGAGGATCTGGAGAGGTAAGGAGTCACTGGTGGCCGCTCCTTTGCTTCTCTGATCTTTTAGATTACTGCCCCGATATTTGACACCTGGTTTTTACCGACGAGACTAATTGGGTTCACAGTTCATCCCATCACACAGCAGCAGCACCGGCTGGAGGCCTCTCCATGTGACCACGGCACCTTGCCCTAGGCAGCTCGCTCACCTGCATGGCCTGCCTGATTCCTTCTATGTTTTGCTTGGCTTTCTGCATCCGATTCTGCAGATTGTACAGCACCTCCCGCATCTCCTGAATGTACTGAAACACGCCTGTAACACAAAGCACCATCAATCTGACCCCGGGGAAGGACCTGGAAAGATGCGCACTCTTAGGCGGGCTCAGTGCTCCACGGAGTAGGCCAGTTCCCGCAGTCTTCTAATCTAGAATACGAATGACAAGTTACCAGCATGACTTCTCTGGAGTGAAATGGAGGAACTAACAATCTGTGGGGCCAGGGGTTGAAGCTCCTTCCCAACTCTGGGATGAGGAGGAGACTGAGCATCTGCACAAAGCTGCCAGGGTCTGGGACGGTAGAAGGGCTGTGCTCTATGGCAGGGAGGCAAGGAAAGAAATGTAGTCACTTTTTGCAAGAAAATTCGAGGGGGCCTGAATGTCATAGATGTGGTGACATTTGGTCCCATCTTCTAGTTCAAACAGTGGAGCTCAGTGAGGCTGAAAAGATGGCTGAAGGCATGGTAAAGATGTGTGTGTGGGGGGGGGGGGGGAGTGGCAGAAGGTGGCTCATCAAGACCTCAGAGAGCATCCAGGGTTGGGGCCGTGGCGGGGGATTAGAGTCATTGCCTCCTTTGCTGGTGGGATGGAGGGAGGAGACCCGGTCACTCTTCTCCAGCATCTGCCTTGAGCATCAGAGACAGTATGTCTTCTCCATTGACTTGCTCTGTGCATGTGATAGACACAAGGAGCCCCATCTGGAAATGGTTGGAGCCTTGGCAGCTCCCCAGGGGTCTTTTTTCCAGATCTGTGTGTGACAGGGGCCAGGCTCTGTGGCCTGGACAAGCAATTCGAGCAACTCTCTGGAGCCTGGAGGCAGAAGTGGCTTCCCCCAGGGCACCAGAGGACAGGGGCTGCGCTGGTAAACTCGCAGGACAAAGGTGACCTGGGTACGTACCCTCGCCATTCCAGAACAATGTTGTCTCAGCGCTCAACAGCTTGACATCGATTGCCTCCAATTCCGACTTGATCAGCGGAAACTCCACCTCCATCACCGTGGTTTTAATCTGCAGAGGAAAAGCCGTGGAATTAAGAGCTTGGTTCCAAATCCCGAGTCTAAACCACCTAAAATTCCACAGCATCAAGGACCCCTTACAGATGCCACCAAACCAATTACAATCAGTATCGTCTTGGATTTTTTTTTTTTTTTTTCTAAATTACATGCTGGGGCTAGAGAGATGAAAGTGCACAATACTTTTCTAGAGGGACCTGAATTTAATTCCGAGCACCCACATCCAGTTTGCAACTGGAACCCCTGCAGATAAGAATCTGATGCTTCTGGCCTCCAAAGAGACCCACAAAAATATGGTACACACACACATAAGACTGAAGATAAAATTCTAAAGAAAGAAACTGAATTGTATTTCAGGTGACCCTGATTTCTCAAATCATCTTTAACTCAAAGGCTAAGGATGTGCTGTATCATTCTGTAGAAAGAATGACAGCGGGAAACAGAAGTGTAAGAAGATGCTCTGGCTACAAAACCCGTTCGGTTCTGCAAGACCCTAAGTCTAAAGTCTATGAACGTCATGGGGAAGCCAGGGTCTGGGAGAAGGGGTGGGATCTGTTTGCCATGACATAGAGCCTGCTGCTTCTGCCCCACTCTGCTTTGCTCACCCCCAAAAGTAGTTGATCCTTGAAAAAGCAAATTCTTAAAACCAAACAAAAGTAACACAGGACAGTGACTCCTCCAAATGGCAGAACTTTTCCTTGGAGGAGTCCTGAGGTAACAGTACGTCCGTAATCAAAGTTTGCGGGTGGGTTTTAGTGGAGTATATTGACTCTGCCGGCTTCTGGAGGCTGTCCATGATGATGCTGTGGGGCCCCAGCAAGCTTCTGTCCAGCAGACAAGGTTGCTGTAGCACGCTCTTTTGCACTGGGTACAGTCCACAGACCTCTTTGTTCTTACCACTTCTCTTAGTCAGGATTTCTACAACCGTGATGAAACGCCACGACCAAAAAGTGAATCGGGGAGAAAAGGGTTTATTTGGATTACATGTCCACATCACTGTTCATCATTGAAAGAAGTCAGGACAGGAACTCAAACAGAGAAGGAACCTGGAGGCAGGAGCTGATGCAGAGGCCATGGGGGGGGGGGTGATGCTTAGTGGCTTGCTCCCCAGGGCTTGCTCAGGCTGTCTTCTTATAGAACCCAGGACCACCAGCCCAGGGATGGCCCCACCCACAAGGGGCTGGTCCCTCCTAGGCCCTCCCTCTTCAATCACGGATTAAGAAAATGCCCTAAAGGCTCATCTTCAGCCCGATTTTATGGGGGCATTTTACTGAGGTTCCCTTCTCTCAGATGACTTTAGCGTGTATCAAGTTGACATAAACCGTCTAACACATCATCCTACAGCTTTCATTTCCTCTGAGCACCCTGTCTGTGTGCTGTTCCAGGAAGTCAGGAACATGTGCTTGGAGGCAGCAGATATAAAGAATGTGGGGTTGAGGAAGCCCATCTAAGACATACCCTAGTATTTGAAAGGTGTAAATAGGGAAGTCAAAATATAATGGAAACTTTTATTGTGTGTGTGTGGGGGGGGTATGCACGTGTGTGCACGTGTGTGTGGTGTACACATATATGTGTGTGTTCATGTGTGTTCACGTGCATGAACATGCATATGCCCACACATGCATCTTAGTCAGAGGGCAATTGCAGGCATCGGTTCTTCTATCACGTAGATCATTGGGGATTAAACTGAGGTCACCAAGGGACATAGGAACAGCCGTTTTTCCCACTATAATAATGACATTATTATATTGAACCAGGGTCTCATTCTGCAGCCCAGGTTAGCATCAAACCCACATCAGTCCCCCTGCCTCCACCTCCTGTGTGCTGGTTCTATAGGTGGGTGGTCCTGCTTGATTTCCTTGAGACACTGTCACTCAATGTGGTGATGTATTGTCTATTTAATAAAAGTACCCTGAAATATCAGAGGAGAGAGCCACCCAAAAAGCCAAGCCAGGAAGGTCAGGGAGTAGTAACACATGCCCTTAATCCCACACTCAGGAAAATCTCTGAGTTCAAGGCCAGATAGAGCCAGGCATTGGTGGCACCCACCTTTCATCCCTGCTCTAGGAAAGTTAAGCCAGGAAGTGAGATAGCTGGGTGGGGAGGAAGAGGGGAGGGAAGAGGTGGGAATATCTTTCTGTATGCTGTTAATATCATTCTTTAAATAAAAGAACTGTTTTGGCCCTTGGTGAGCACCGTAGAAGTAGTAAGTGGGGAATCGAGCATAGGTAGGAGGAGAGAGCAAGACAGACACCCACGGAAGCAACATGTAAGGAACACAGGTGAGCCACGGGCCACATGGCAGACAGATTAATGGAAATGGGTTAAGATGAAGGAGCTAGCTAGCAATGTGCCCGAGCCTTAGCCCAAACAGCATGAAGTTAATAAAAGCATCTGTGTGTTTCATTGGGACTTTGGGATTGCTGGTCCAGGTAAGTGGTGGCGGGCGGGTCCAAACTGTGGGGCTACTGAGGCCAGAAACCTCATTACAGGGGAGTTCAATTTTGCCTGCATTCCCTATCAGCTGAGGATTTGTGGGGACAGGACCCACCCTTCTCAGGATGAGGAGTAGGCTACGTGAGATCTGAATATGGCTTGTTTCTCTGTCTCTGGCTTTGGGATTTTTATTAATACCCAAATAGAATCCGTGCGCTAACTCATTGGCTGAAGCCGGCCCTGAACTCGGCAGCAACCCTCCGAGTCAGCTTTCTAAATGCTTGGCTCTTGGATTTGTGCTGCTGCACCTGGCCAACCACACTGCTGAACGGGTTCAGCCATTGTTAGTTCTTCGCTGGGTGGAGTCTGTGCGTGAGTGCGTGCGTGCGTGCGTGCGTGCGTCGTATTTCTAACTTGGCCCTCCCTTTCACCTTTGCCAAAGAGAAATCACAAGCAAAAATGCCCAGGTTCCTGCAGCCTCCCCCAAGCCTTCGGTTCACTTCAGCTGCATCCAGGGTGGTACTGAAATATTGGGCATGGTCAATGCTGGGGGGGGGGGGTGGTACTTGGGCCTTATCCTGTAAGGCACCTGTCAGTGCGTCTGTCACCTTATGGCGTCTGGTCCTCTTGCTATTTCCATTGCAGTCTGGCACATCTCTGCTACTCACTGCTGTCTCTGGCAGGACTTGACAAGGGGCAGATAAGGGTGGACCCCTTAGGATGCCTTCCCAATGTGGGTGGGGCTTCATCTAGACTCTGATGTCATCAGTGGAAAGGAAGTTGAAATGGGAGGGATTTGCTCCCTTTTCCTGACTCGCTTCCCTGGAGCATCTGGTCACCTCTCCTGACACTGGTCTTGTATTCGCACTGCCAGTTTCCCTGGTTCTCATGTTTTAGACTGACTGAATTATGTGGGCCCTTCCCGAGGCACCAGCTGGCAGTTAGTGCGTAAGTATATAAGCCAAATCCTTGTAATTCATCTCCACATAGACACCACCTCTCCCTGGCTCCACTTCCCTGGAGAGCCTTGACTAGCAGTTGAGCCATGAGTCAGGGACAATGGTGATGGCCTCTAGAAGCTAGAGAGGTCCAGTAAATAGTTCCAAACCTACAGCACCCCCTGCCCCTCATCTGGTACCTTGATCTCTACAATGGACAGGTTACACACTTCTGACCTGAGAACTGGAAGGTGATAGTCTGTGTTGTGGGCTGCTTGGAGTGTGGCCCTAGGTCACAGGAACAGCAGTGAGCTTGCCAGTGCCTGGCCTGGCCCACAGTCTATGGCTAGGGGACCACAGTACCTGGGCTTGCTTGTTCCAGACAGTTAATACCTGAGAAAGACTTACAGGTTTAACTCACAGCTTCCAAAGTTTCATTCTGAGGTTTGTGTAATTGTTTGGGGGCCTATGGTGAGGCAGAGGTCATGAGGGCGAGAATGTTTAGCAGAGGTCACCTCATGGTGATCAGAAAGCCAAAGAGGGAGCAGAGGCCCCAGGATTGTCTTGTGTGCCCCCAATGTCCCACCTCCTGACAGTGCCATACCACTCAGCAGCACTACAGACTGGAGACTGAGCCTGCAATACACAGCCAAGCTCTAACACTGCCTTTGTCTCTGGGTAGAATTCAAGAATGTGACAGACACATGAACTGTCTGCTATTGTCTCCACTCCCACAGTTCACTGGCAGTTTCTGCTGTTTCCACTGCCAGAGTGGACTGTCCTCAAGGATAATCGGTGCCTGGGACTCTCACTTCCTGTAATGCCTATGCTAGGTCTCCTGATCAGCGGGATATGGAGAGTCAAGGAATCCTTGAGCCACAAAGCTCATGGTTTCTCTCCAGGTACCTCATGCAGCTTCCTTGTTACCATCTGGGAGACTTGTCATTCCCATCTTGGTCTCAGGAGATGCCCCTCCCTGACTTCAGCAGAATGGACGTGATGTGGGATGACCTTAGGATTATCCAGAAGCTTGGGAACTTCCAAAGCCTTTACAAAGAACTGTGCAGTGTTAACCCAGAGCCCAACAAAGATAGATCTTACGGTGGTGGCACTCTGAGTCAGTGCCATCTTTGCAGCCTCTGGCACATGATGGAGGAGCAAGGGGCCCAGAGTGGCACACTAACCTCATTGTACCAGCCGACAATGAGCTCCAGGTTGCCCACAAACTTCCGGAAGGTCTCGTTCTCCGAGAAGAGCTTCTCTGCACTCCCCGGAATCTCTTTCTGTTGCTGGAAGTTCAAATATTTGACTTCTCTCAAGACTGCCACCAACTAAAGGGCCAGAGAAGAGTAGGGAACTTTGAAGGTGACCTCAAGCAGGGGCCAGTTGCTGCTGCCTTTTCCCAGCCAGGGAACTTTAAGGCAGATGGGGAGGCGGCACTTGCTGGGAGGCTCTGGATGTTTTTGCCCTTCTGAATGGAAAATGAGCCAGGGCAAGCTTGACATCATTGTGGGCAGATGACATCATTCTCTTACATCCTTTGCCCCTGCGCCCCAGGCTGTTGAGGGGTTTCCTGGGGGGGGGCTTTCCCTGGACCCCTTTCCCTCCTACCCCACCCCCCGTTTTCCTTTTCCCTTTGCTCACACCTGCTATGGCCAGGGGACCTGACATCGCAGCCAATACTGTTGTCCCCAAGCTAGTCTCCTCAAGACCTCAGTGACCTCCTGCAAGCCTTGGCTCAAGTCTAAAGTTGCACCTGCTCCCACCCCCAGCCCTGTCATGACTTCCCCCCCCCCCCCAAATTCCCTCCTAGGTCCTTTGCCCCGGGCACTTGAGGTCACCTATGATGCATGGTATTCTTCACCTCTTTGCTTGTACTAACTGGTTATGTTCTCTCTACTCACCCCCTCCCCCGACACTTTTTTGATCAGAGAAGCCCCAGGAGGCCAGGATGGAGGCTGGGGACTGGCTTCACACCAGGGTGTACTAAGCCTACACATGGCAGTACCCAGCCAGCCAGTGTGTTCTGAAGGGAAGAATGGATTTTAAGGAAAGGAAAAGCTTTATGAAGCTTTCATCTGGTCTCCTCCCTGCCTTCCTGATGTCCACATCTGGACAGGACACGTGTAAGGCAGTGCATGCAAGGACTCGGTCTCACTTGGCTTCTGTCCCACATGCACACCCATACCATCTGGGCTCAGACCTGGATGTCACACCCTGGCTAACTGGCCCTTCTCTCTGAGTCATGAAGACTTTAATTTTCAAATCAACGTTTTCTCTTGTGATCATGTGAAAGGCTTTTCCAAAAGGTAGCATAGGACCCAGATCCCAGCTAGTTAGAAAGCTGAGGCAGGAGAATTTATGACAGAATGGATCAAAGCCAGATGGGGTAACTCAGCGAGACCCTGTCTCAAAATGAAGTATAAGAGGCGCAGGGGTGCAGCTCAGTGGTACAACATGTGCCTGGTATGTGTGCCTGTCCTGTGTTTGGTCAAATCAAATCAATAAAAATAAATAAAAAGACAATCTTTAAAACCCTCCCTATGGGTAAGGATCATGCATGCCCAGGCCTCTTGTGTAGTAGGCAAAGACTATCACTGATAGTTCAGTCTTGAAGGTATTTCAAGCATGCTACCATTTCACCCATATCTTGACACTTTAAAACACTCGGAACCCACACAACCACCTCCGTGGATGCTCACTGTTAGTGGCAGAGTCAACCTGTGGCATGGTGAGCCCAAGATTTCCCCACCCTCTCCCAGATGTGCCTTCCCCACCACCCCCCATCCCTGCTAGGGACCCACCGCCTTGCTGAAGTTGACTTGGATAAGGCTGGAGACGGGGTCACGCTGGATGAGCGGCTGCCCCAGGTTGAAGTGACAATCCTGGTCCACACCTTCTACCCACTGCTTGTAGGTCTTCTCCCGGCAGGTCCTCAGGAGCTCCATCATCTCGTCATATTTCTCATAGACCAGCTTGGCCTCCGTACTGGACATGACCCTGGGTCAAGAGTTGGACAGAGCAGTGTGGTACCAGAAGTCACTCTGACATTACCTTCTGGATCTTTTGAATGCCCCCATCCACTGCTACCAGACCCCAGATGAAGCAGCCTGCCAGCTACCTTCCCTCCAGGATGACAGAGTAAATATACTATTAGATAATGGCTGAGCCATACATACATAATAGATATCTGAGTTCTTAGCCTGCCAGTACAGCAAGCCCCATGAGCTGAAGCAAACACCCGAGGAAGCCAGAGGTTAGCCCGCTTTGCAGTAGCCCCGACTGGCTAGAGCTCTGTTAGGAATTCACAGTTTCCCTTTCCAGCTTGAGACCAACTAGACCAAAGCAAAGCCAGTGTGACTCCACCTCCAAATTTTAAAAAGAGGTTTAGTGATGCCTTCACTCTAGCAAGCATCGTGAATAACTTTAGTCTCAATCAGGTGGTCTCGATTTATTCCAATAAGGCTGGAAGATGGACAGCTCAAGGTGGACCGGCTCCCTCCCTCCCTCTCTCCCCATGGCCAGGATGCATGGGCTACCAGGGCCCTTTCTCAGCCTGGTCCAGTACTCACGGGTGCTCAATGTGCTTCAGGTGCTTCATGGACACTTCAAGTTTCTCCTGAAGCTCCAGGCTCCACTTGAGCTGCCCAGCCACAGAAGGCATGTTTTTATGGATGGGTGGTATTTGACCGTCTGCGGAGGCCGCCATCTGGGCATCATACATGAGCTTAGAGTTGTCTAGCTCAGTGTTGAACAACTCCAGCATGACTGAATACCTGGGTACCACCTCAACAAGAATCAGGGGCCGCTCCAGGAGACCCCCACACATGTACAGGAGCTGCAGAGACATAGGAGGAGGTGTGCTGTTGCCAGAGTCTGGGCTTCCTGCCCTGTGTCTGGTATTGGCCCAAACCAGGGGTTTTTGGGACCACCAAAATTCAGGACTGGGGAGACATGGGCCTTGTTGAAACAGAAACTCTACTGGAGTCTTCC
The DNA here is from genome assembly GCA_033318265.1 of Phyllotis vaccarum. Taxonomy (NCBI): domain Eukaryota; kingdom Metazoa; phylum Chordata; class Mammalia; order Rodentia; family Cricetidae; genus Phyllotis; species Phyllotis vaccarum. Next base: position 3,961,700 of record JARWLC010000008.1, on the reverse strand, counting down.
TCTGTGCGATAGCTGTTTAATGGAGCCTGTATGATCCCATGCTGCCTTATGTGGTAGCACCAACTTGGAAATTCACAGAGACAGTTAAGTCCAGAGCTCAGGAGAATTTACTGCAGACCTGGGATACATACACATAGAAATGGGGGCTGTTCACAAAGAGGAGATAGCATGGGGTCCCCTAATGCCTAACTCACCAGGTGTATGGGGTTCATAAGAAACACCTAGAGCTCCCGTGAACTCCCCTAACGTTCCCCTAGCAGATGCTCAGAGGCCTGTGTGGGTCTTAGACCGACAAAGTTTTGATTTGGAAAATACAACTGTCACTAAAAATGACTTTTTAAGATCACCCAAGGAAGGGAAGGGAAATTTTCAGTCCCAAGAAAGTAGAATGGGCTGGTGTGGTCCAAAGAGGAAGCTGGATGCTGTAGCAGACCCCTCTCCATGGTAACCCAGAGACACCTTTCCTTTAAGAGGCTGATCTGTGACAGATGGGGAAACTTATCTAAGACCCTCATCATTGTTCTTTTCTGGTTTCCCTTCTTACAGAAAGTTTTGGTCTCTGGGATGAAAAGTCCTTTTACTTTCTCCTAGGAGGAGGTCACATGATCAGTGCTCTAGGACTCTCCTGGTGTGATGTGCCGAGGACAGGGAGGACTTAGGATCCATAGCCTCAAGTCAGAGACGCACAGGTATGGCTGGAGGTGACTCCCAAAGGTTCCCCCACCCAGGACCACTTTCCTAACCTAGCATCACTGTAAAGTGAGAATTTGGTTTTTCTGAGTTTCTGAGTTTTCCATGAAGTGCATGTGATCATTAACCTTGGTTATCAGCTTGAGTACCGGATCCTGCTGGGGTGTGTGTGTGTGTTGCGGGGGGGGGGGGTATGTTATAGACAGAAATGCTGAGAATTTGTAAGACACACATCTGGATGTTTCATCTAGACCTGTGGCTTAGTCAATTCTAGACACTGACCATATTTGTTTCTTGACTGTGGCTCCCACTTACTTGAGCTAAATTAGAAATGGGACCCATGTCAAAGGTAGGGAGGGGTGTGAGTGTGTGTGTGTGTGTGTGTGTGTGTGTGTGTGTGTGTGTGAGAGAGAGAGAGAGAGAGAAAGAGAGAGAGAGAGAGAGAGAGAGAGAGAGAGAGAGAGAGAACCCCCTACTACATAAGAACAAATGAGGTCTCTTTTCTGATTTACCAAGCATCACTGAATTCTTTAACCACAGCTGTGCCAACACAGCATTAATTTGCATCTGTTGATACTTTGCCTGAAGCCCCAAGCTGCTTAAGTGATCTAGACTTCAGCCCACATCCACAGGGACCTCAGTGTCTCTGCATTTGCATTTATAAAAACAAAGGTTAAAAAAAGAACACGGGGCCTTAAGGGGGGGGGGTGCGCCCAGCTCTGCAAGGGAGAGGCCTTGGTGCACCATTTCGAGAACCTTCCTCGGTCTTCAGCTGAGGCCCAGAAACCCAGCCCTGACAATAGAAAGGTCGCCATTGCCCTGGGGTGCTCAGGCCACTCTGACTACCTTTAGTGGAGGGTTTTCCCTACTGACCTATACTGAGATACAAGCTGGCCCAGCTCGGTATGTCCGATTGTATTATGTGCCTCTGCAATCCTCCCCCCTGGGGGCTGGCCCTGCAGTGATGGACAGTGTTCATTTACCTTTGCAGAAGACTCGATGGAGCTACAATCGTCAAAGGCCTGGCAGAAGATGGTAGCCAGCCTCCTGTCCAGGTCTTGGATTTTGGTTTCAAAGTCATTGTAATCATCATCAAAACTCTAAAAGGAAACAAAGCGTGGCAGCAGTCAGGGAGAGCAGGTAGCGGCCGTTTGAAACCTCCGACAGTCTGAGGGGCCCTCGAGGTTTGCTTGAGTGAGGGGTGAGGCTGACGGGTGCAGCCCTGGGTTGGATCACCAATACTGCCATCTCCCCCTCTCTGGCCCCAAATCCTGTTCACGCATCTATTCTTTGGCATAGGGACTATAGCCTCTGTACTTCTGGGACAACTTATTAAAGTCCTTAGGTCCCTGGGACTACCCATTGTCAGTTTACTCTGTGGGCCAGTGTAACTGCCCATGGACTTACCGAATCTCCGGGGTCCAAAGGGTCATATTTGCACTCAGCAAAGACCTTCACCAGCTCAAAGACCTCATCGTAGATCTGGGTCACCAGATTCCCTAGGATGTTCCCCCGCACGCCTCCCAATTCAATCTTCTCCAGCTTCAGAAATTCAATGGCCGTTTTGTAAAGACTCTAGCATACGGGAAAGAAGAAGAATCCATGTACTCCGTCTATCTGTCTCCAGGGCCAAAGTCAAGGGTCCTGGGGCTTTATCTGAACCCGCAGGGAGAAGCCTCAAGGGGCACATGCAGGGTGTGAGGCACGCAAGGGGGATGTGTGGGGTACACTCTTCAGTGCCCATGTGCCTCACAGCTGTTTCTAGAACAAGGGGCAAAAATGTGTACGGGGGGGGGGGGGGGGGGGAGAGAATGCTACTCCACAAATCACCTCTGCATTAAGAGCATGGGGGACCAGAAGGAGATGATGCCTGGGGTCGGGTCCAGGCCCCATGTTGGCCAAAGAGCCTCACTAGAGGCTCCAACCTCTGCTTCCTCAGTTCTGGAAGGTACTGGGGTCTCTCATGCTCTGGCTGAACCTCAAGTTCTCTGTCCCCCGGAAAGCATCCCACACTGAGGGAGATGGGATGCCTAGAATCTGAGTCTCATTAACTCAAGCTAGCCTCAAACTTACTATCTAGTCAATGGCTGTGAACTTCTGATCCTTCCCCGCTTCTGCTTCTCCAATGCTGGGGTTACAGGCATGGACCATGGCACTCAGTGGTGTCAGAGATGAAATCTGGGGGCCTGCGCCCGCTAGGTAAATACTCTGTCCACTGAGCCACATCCCTAGCTTGTCTTTTTTTTTTTTTTTTTTTTTTTTTTTTAAAAAAAAAACAGGTTGAGGACCATGCATATGAAGTTAAAAGTCAACCGTGCCCCGTGCAAAAAAAAAAAAAAAAAAAAACAAAAAACAAACAAAAACCCGAGGCAGGGTGGGTGGGGAGGGGTGGGGCTCGGCTGCATAACGTGAGACTTGAGTTCAAACCCCTTGCACCTATGTAAAAATCTGAACATGCTTTGGAAGTAGGGAAAGATGTCTCAGAGGTTAAGAGCACCTGCTGCTCTTTACAAAGGACCTAGGCTTGGCTCCTAGTACTCACAAAGCAGTTCACAGCTGTCCTTAACACCAGTTGCAGGGGATCTAAAGCCCTCTTCAGGTTCTGCGGGCACTAGGCATGCAAATGCACACACACGAGCAAATACTCATACGCATGAAAACGTCTGTGTAAAATGTCACGTGTTCCAAACCCCAGCACTATGAGGGTAGACACAGGTGGATTGTTAGGACTCACTGGCCATCAACCTTGTTCCAAGTTCAGAGAGACTTGGCCTCAAGGGAATAGGCAGAGCGGGATCGGCGCCTTCTGGTCTCTACCCAGGCATAAGAGCACATGTACTGCTCATACGTGTGTTCACCACACACAGTATGTTAGGTTAGACTGAAGGCCCTTGTCTTACCCCTCCTTCCCAGGGGAGGCCATCTTGACTCAATCCTGAATTTTCACTTGACATGTGTCAGTCTGTGTCCACACATACAGGGGTCTGAGGTCTCCCTCTGTGCTGATTTTGTGCATTAACTCTGCCTTTTGTGTTAGGGGCAGATACTCCATTTTACCTCAATGGTCTGCACACGGTGGAAGAAGGAATTCATGCGGGAGAAGGCGAGGGATGAAGGAAATTCCCACGGCACAGGTGGCTTGTCCTTTAGAGAGGAGAAGATGAGAGAGGTGACTTGCTTCAGCTAGTCCCACCAGCCCACCTGTCAGGGGTGGCACCAACGTGGCCCAGTTTGCTGAGACCCAAGGCTCTACAAGTCGACGGGTACCTTAAAGAAAAGCTTCATGTTTGCACAACAGAAGTCATAGGCATGGAAGAGCTCCTTGAGGACACCCACGGACAGGGAGATGCCACTCAGGACCTCCTCTATTTCGCCCTGCAAGCCCTTCAGCACCTCGTCTGGGCTCAGGTAGGCCCTAGTCTAGACAGAGGAGAAGACAGGCATCCTAAGTAATCCTCGAGTCCTCAAGTGGGGTCCTTGGTACAGCCACTGGCGGGGGTGGGGGGTGGGGGAGGAGGGCTCATCTCATGCCAAAGGCTACAGCCAAAAGGAATTTTTGCCCACTGAAGATCAGGGAACATCAGACATGGAAGATACACAATGTTCTACTTCCTGGTTCCCATGGATACGCTGAAAGCATGATTTTAATATGCCTTGGTAGCCTGGGTTAGAGTCTTTTACAGCTGATGCTAATGACTGCTTGGGCGGTGCTTCTGGGGAGGAAAGGCAAGTGGGTGTTGAGGGTTTTAAGAGGTGATTCTGTGCAGGGCCTGCCGAGTACTGGGGGGGCTGGGGCTCTCAGGGCAAGGGTCCTCTTCCTTTCTTGCTCCTGATAGGGTGCTGGCTAGCAAGGCACCCTGAGAAAATGCTCCAGTTGGACCCTGAGAACATCCAGGGAGGAAGTCTGGGCTGGGGACAGCTGTCACCATTTCAATGATTTGGTTGCAGAACTCCCGAAGGATGACAATGACTCTGGACGGCGTGTTGTAGTGCTCCGAGGTGGCCCATATGAAGCAAATTGTGCTCAGCACCTTGACGATGAAGCTGGGGAGCTGCAAGAGACAGCCGAGATTGCTGGAGGGGCTGGCTTTTGTTGCTGTGTCCCCACCTGCCTCTTTCCCACAGTTAGCCCTGGGCCTCTTGAAAAGGATTACCAAGGTGGATGGTTAAGGATTTTCAAATGCTGTGTGCCTGCCTCTCCCACTCCCCCCCCCCCGGGGGGGGGAGGGAGGGGCTCTCCCTTGGCAGCATACCACTGTGAAGTCAGCTTGATCCATCTCCTCTGACAGGATGCGCAGGGGCTTCAGATAGAGGACGATGTCATTGGCTTCCTTCAGTCCTGAGCATAAAGAGACAAGGCAGTTAGCACTAGCTGAAGGAAATCAGTGAAAAATGGGCAGCCCGAGGGGTTTCGGGATCTCTCCCCCATCCACGAGTGGGCTAAAAACTGCTCATGGGGGTGGCAAACCCCACGGGGGGGGGGGGGTCAATGACAGTCTACACAGCCCTCCCTTATAGGTCCAGTGGCTTCATGGATGGCGTCCTGCTCACCTTGGGTGACATTCATGTAGACATTTTGTAGAGCTGGCCAATAGCAGCTTTTGGCTTTTTCCAGAATTTCAACTATCTTGTTCACCTTGGGTCTATTCAGCTGAGGACAAAACACAGCCCCTCAGCCCAACCCTCAGGTGAGGGAAGCCTGTCATGGGGATACCATGCTGAGGATTGTACCAGGAAAATCTATCTTGGGGTCCCTGGGAAGGCAACACCGAGCTGCCCGCGGCTTACGTGGTCTGGCAAGGACTCAGCTTCCGGGTGGAGCGAGACCTTACCTGCTCGTGGATGCACTGCAGGTTCATGAGTCGGGCATCCCAGAACTCAAATTCCACACGGGGCAATGGGTGCAGGCCATCCAGCAGGGCCTGTGCCGAGTCCTTGCTCAGCACATCCCGGATTTGATGGGACCAATCGATGATGATGGTCTCGATGGAATGCAGGAGTGAGTTGTCCAAGGACGACGGGATCCTGTCAAGTGTAAGGTCAGGATGACGCTCTTGTGGCCACATACACTCCAGTTGCCTTGAACCCCACCTGTCCCCTTACCAGCGGCCCCAAGCTGCAGCCGCTGCCAAACCACGACTGCAGCCTTCACCACTAGCAGCGACATGTCTAATCTCATGTCCCTGGCATAACCCAACCACCTGAAGGAGGCTCAAGATTTCCCTCCATCCTCAGGGATTATTACCCGGAGCAAAGAGGTATGGGAGCTTTCAGAGATGCCCAAGGGGCCAGAGACCCCAGGATAAACCCCACACAATATGGCTTGTATTGGGAGGCTTAATACACAGTCCCTGAATCCCTGAAGGACCAGTTGGGATGAAACTTAGGAGCTGCCATCCAGTAGGTGTGTGTGTGTGTGTGTGTGTGTGTGTGTGTGTGTGTGTGTGTGTGTGTGTGGACAAGTTCACGCAGGTAACTTCCTTATTATTACTTTTATGTTTTCACATACAAGAGCAGTTTAAATAGCCAGGATGCCTTAAGAGCCCTTTGACCTCTGGATACCAAGCCTCTTTCCTGCCAAACACCCCTCCCACGCCCCTCCACTGCCTTCAGCATGGCATCTCAAAGCCAGCATGAGTCATTAATAACCCTTTGAGCCATGTAGTGACTTTGGTCACATATAAATGGGGAAGAGACTGAATGCCGGTGTAGGCACTGCTAGATGATTGGAGCTGAGATTCCCAGGGGTGCCAGTACCTACTCCCCTGGCTCGTGCCCTCTGTTGCAGATTTGATGCCACCCCGCACTTGAGCATCTTGTGAATGTCAAGATATAAAATCGATCTGCAGTTATGTCTGCAGTTCATGGTCAGGGCTCTGACAGATCCCTTCCCCTCCAGCTGTAACCTACCTCTCCATGGATTCCAGCGTGCCGTCCAGGCTACCCAGGTGCTCCGGGATAGGCAGCAGGGTTTTCCCCTTGATCTTGCCCCCTATCACAAACATTTCATTCTTCAGCCTGTGGACTTGCTTGACAATATCCTCTGTGACCACCCGCGGCCAGCCAGCCATGTTCTCGGTCTGGTTCAGCAGGGAATAGAGGACCTGAAAGGAGGTTCATACTGTCATCAGTGACTGTCTGGCTCTGCTCTTCTGGGGGATGTGGAAGACCTCTGTGCCCATGACCATGGGAAAGCTAAGCCTTCCTTCTGGAGATGGGGTGGCTGGAGTTCTTGGAGCAGTGATGGGCCAGCTACCAGTCTGAACCATCACTGTGAGGTTCCCATCACACACCTCCCATCGCATACATGCCACATACCTTTCAGGAAGTTTACGATAGGGACTAAAGGAGGCTCCATTAGGTCTCTAAACTGTTCTGCCTGCATGTGTGCCTGCAGGCCAGAAGAGGGCACCAGACCTCATTACAGATGGCTGTGAGCCATCATGTGGTTCCTGGGAGTTGAACTCAGGACCTCTGGAAGAGCAGCCAGTGCTCTTAACCGCTGAGCCATCTCTCCACTTTTTTTTTTTTTTTTTTTTTTTTTTTTTTTTTTTTTTTTTGGATTGAACCTGAAACATTTATCATCTGAACTGGCTGGCCAACATGTCAATGAATCCTCCTGTCTCCACCTCCAGGGCTGAGATTATAAGACACCATGGCCACACCTAGCTTTTTATGTGGTGCTGGAGATGGGAGCGTGTTGCCTTCAGGTTTGTGCAGCAAGCCCTGTACCCACTGATCCATCTCTACCCAGCCTAATAGGGTCTTTATGGTAAATTAGGCCAGTAGGCTGAGCCCTAACCTAGAAAAACTTGGGTTCTCGTATGAAGAGATCAGAACACAAAAATCCATCCTGTGAGGGAACAAGAAGAAGTGGTCATCTATAAGCCAAGGACAGACGCGTAGCAGGAGAGGGTCGGCTGGACTCTGACCTTTGGCATAGAGCTTCAAGAGCTTCTGGAACAAAAATGGCACCTGAGTTGACTGTGGTCTGCCAGGCTTCCCATTCTCAGCTTCTAGACCTCCTGGTTCACATTTCTCCTTGAATGAGCCCAGGCAGGATCTCAGGCCCTTGTCATATGATGACTAGGAAGAATAAGGATCCCAGCCTGCTGGTGTGGCCCCCACAGGGCTATCTCTACCCCGGCTGCACACGCTGAGGGAGAGTTCAAGGACATGACAGTGGCACAGGTTTAGAAAATTTGCTCTTCTTAATTCAAAGTCTTAGAGCTAGGGGAATCACCTACTGGTCCTTGGGTGGCCCGCTCCTGTGGCTGCGGCGAGACAGCGCACGGACCTGCTGCCGGTGAGAGGGTGATTAACACCGGAAGGGGGCACGCTTGGTGGATTCCTGCCACACCCCAACCCCCCCCCCCCCCGGGAGCAGGTCCAGCAAGGCCTTGAGACCCTCACTCGAAGGTCCCTGCCAAGCTCTGCTGCTCCGGCCCCACCCTGCCAGCCTAGGTACACGAACCTCTTCCACTACAGCAATCAGCTGGTCCACAGGTGTGGGGCTGATGTCCCCATAGAGGAGGCGGGTCTTATAATTATCTTTGGTGATACTCTCTGGTTTTGTCTTGATAAAGTAAGCTCCTTTAGACTTGAGGGACTCCGGGAAGCCCAGGCAGGGGATGATCATGCCAGCAGGATTGAGGGTCAAGACCAGCACAGGCACGTCTGCTTTGTCAAAGAACTCAGAGAACAAGGCCACGTTCTCTTCTGCTCCAATCAGTTTACCCCACTTGTCTGCCTTGAACTTGAGGATCATAGAAGATATCATCTCCAGGTACTCCACTCTGACGTCCAGCATGATGGTCAGTACCCACCTTTCCTCACACCACAGGCGGCTGTAAACAAACAGGTGTCAGCTAGTTTCTGAGCTCCCAGAATCCCGTAGAATCTCCATCAACAAAGCTGGTGAAGGGGCTCATTGGCCTTTGTTTTTAATCTATGGTTGGTGCGTTTGTTCCTGCCCTGATGTGGGGTCGTTGGGTAAATGGTGTATACTTGTGTTATTGTGGCCATAAAGGTAAATAAGCTAGAAGAGACAGAGGAGGCATTGTGGGGTTTGGGGGAGGGAGTGACCATATGGGGTGGGCAAAAGGGAGAGGGGTGAGGGCAGTTGGAAAGAAAGATTGACCCCTGACCTCCATATATGGATTATGTGCACCTGTGTAACACATGCACTTCACACTCACTCACACACACACACACACACACACACACACACACGCATGCACCTATACAACACATGCGCTTGACATACACACACATACACTTACGCACCTGTGCAACACATGCACTTCACACACACACACACACACACACACACACACACACACACACACACACACACACACACACACACACACACACTTGGGCTGCTTAGCTCCTCTGAGGTCCTGTTTTTCATACTGTCCTAGAACCAGCCATTGCCAAGGTCAGCTTTTGCAAACCACATTAAAAGTACCCAGATCTCAGCCTTTAGCCTGGGCAAAGCCAAGTATCAAGGCTTCTGAGGCGTTATAGCAGACATGTCCTCGAAGCTCACATCCCACACCAGAGCTGGCACTCAGCCCTTGCCCAATCTGAGTGGAAGTGGGAAGGTGCTGTCTGTGTGGTTTCCAGTGACCCAGGGCTTTCCTAGAGCCCAAGGCTTCTCTGTGACAGGTGGTCAATAAACAAAGAGGGGGGTGAGGAAGAGAAGAGAGAGTGGTCCCTCCCCTCCCTCCACCACACAGGAGCCATGCAACGATGTCATTTGGCTTGCTGAGCTGGCCTTGTAAAGCACAGGCACTGGAATGTAAGCGTTAAGGGGGGGGGGGGCTTCCTCTAATTGTTGATGGTACTGCTGAAGTTAATGGGAATACCGTCTAGTTTACCAATTTTGTGAATTTGGGGTTTCACAACTGGTCTCATCTCAAATCCTCATTGCCATTTACTGGGGTGCTGGCCAGGAGGTGACAGTTTCCAACATTGTCCCATGAGGCACTTCTCAGGCTCACCAGCCCCTATTCATGAGGGGTAACTGCCAGGCTTGAGGCTGGGCTGACTTAGGGGCAGTTATAGGGAGGGGGAACCAGGAAGCCTAGGTGAGAAAGGAGTCGAGGGGGTACCAGCCCCCTGGCCTGAACTGGCATGCTCTAAGCACTTGATGAGTAGTGGCCAGAACCTGGGCTCCTAACATGTGCCAAGGACGCTCAACTCTTCCAACACCCCAACCTGGTTTATGGCTGCTCACCAGATCCACACAAGTGTGTGCTTCTGTCAAGAGACAGTGAGCCCTTTCCCAGGGACGAAAGAAAATGGCTTCTGTTCCTTGAGAGGGTCCAACTGCCACAGAACTATAGAGTGTCGAGGTACCTGAGACTTCTAGAACCTTCTCCTGGCTACCTAAGTATCCAGTATAGTGCAGGAGATGACTGGCCCACCAGTCACAGAAGCAGGAGAGGTCTGGGCTCTGGGCTTGCAGGACAACAGAAGGCCCTTGCCCTCTCAGGGACAGCATGCCAAGTCCAGAGTAAACTCTGTTGAATGACTACTAGATGGGATTTATATCTACTTCCTTATTAAGACTTTATATTCTTCCAGATAAAATAATTTTGTTTTATGTAATGTTTTTATATTTAATATATTTATTATTATTTGGGGGATTTTTGATACAGCATTTCTCTGTGTAACAGCTCTGGCTGTCCTGGAACTTGCTTTGTAATCCAGACTGACTTCGAACTCAGAGATCCATCTGCCTCTGCCTCCTGAGTGCGGGGAGTAAAGGCATGCACCACCATGCCTGGCTCAGTATTTTATTAATCTTTAAGAATTCCATGCAATGTATTCTGATATTCACCCCCTACTTCTAATTCTCCCTAGATCCACTTCCTCCCCTTCAATCCCCCCCCCTTAAAACAATCCAAAGAGTCCAGTTTGTTAGGCCCTTAAACCCTGAGGGCTGTCCACTGAGTGTGGTCGACCTACCATGAGCACATTCTTAAGAAGATAGGTTTTCCCTCATCCAGTGAGTTAAACACTTTTAGGCGCTCATAGCCACTCAAGCTGGAAATACTGTAGTTTCCATACACACCTGCCAGTCCGTCACCAATCAGAGCATCTATTGCCTCTGCCTATGTTGAACACTTTGACCCATGACTCTTGCCTGCACATGCCCCCAAGTTCTTATTTTGTTTTCTGCTACTATCACTGAAGACCACAGATTGGTTAAATGATAAAGAATGGAAGTTTGGGCCAGTAAAGTGACGCATTGGATAAAAACACACAAGCTGTACTGACTGTACTTGAGCCCTTTAGCCACATAAGGATGGGAATATACGTGACTCCACAAGGCTGTCTTCTAGCCACACATGCTGTGGCACATTAACCACCTCATATCATCTATAATAAAAACAGTAGCAACATTTTTAATTATTCAAAAGTAGAGGTACATATATTATCTCACTGTCCTGGAGGCTCAGCCTGGCATCTGTATCTGCCCAGGCCTTACTGCACTGTAACACTGCTGTACTAGAGACAGACTCCAACACATGACATTTATACCAATTCCAATACATTAAATTTTATTAAATTAGAAAAGAAAATTAGAAAAAAGTAAATAAAATGTAAATAAATAAAAATTTAATGTTATCAAAATCACAGCAGTTGAGCTGTCGTTAGCAAAACTGTTTTGTCCTAATAGCCTGGCCAGGTTGTTCACATCTCTCTACATCGGCATGTTCCTGTCAGTCACTGTTTCGTTTCCTCCACTGGCCATTTTCCGCCTCTCTCAGCCTTTCCTGGAAGATGCCTTAGTGGCAGAGTGAATGCAAGTTTCATTTCCTGAAGGACATTCCTGCACTCAGAGTCCCCCCAAAGCAGGAAATAGACCAGGATGCTCAGTTGTCACCAGGGCTCTGTTGTCACCCAGCTGCCAGCCAAGAGACAATAGGGATTCAAATCAGAAAGAAGAAACTCTCCCTTCCCAGTGAGGGAGAACTCTCCCATCCTGTCCGTAGAAGACCCCAAGAAACCCCAACTGAGCAGGGCTAAGAAGTTCAGTGAGTCACCAAGCCATAAAATTTTTATTTAGGAACTTCAGACGGTCTGTTGTGCAGGCTGGTCTCCAGTCCTGCACCCAAGAGTTCCTAAGTAGCTGGAGAGCCTAAGTAGACGTGCCACCATGGCCAGCTAGACTCAAGGCTGAAATCTAAAATTCCTGTATGTCTATATGCTAGCAATGAACGCCATGATGGTGAATTTAGAAAAAAATTCTTACCTGACCTCTCACTATCCCCTAGAAAGGTCCCTGGGAAAGGGGGAGGTGGCAGTGTGATGACTTAGTACAGGAGGAGTACATCATGCCCCTCTTTCAACATGGCTGAAAGAGCCATGGTTGGTGACTTGGCCACCACTAGCTGCACGGGAGCCGGAGGATGTAGTTTCTAGCTGCCATCCATGCGAGTACTTGGAAAGTTGGTTAAGCAGACAGATGAAGGGGATCCCATGGAGGAGATGCCGATTCCTCCTACACTGGCTCAGATCCGACCTTAGAGTTCAAGGCTACAATGAAAATTTCACTTCCTCCTACACTCCGTTTGTCCAGAAGCAACCCTTTCCCTCCACACACCTGGCTCAATGCTGACCCTCCAGCATATCTAATTCTGCACATGGCACATGTCAGTCAGCCCTTCTTATCTTTCCCGGGCCCAGGAAAGGCCTCCTTTGGTTCTCGTCATCTAGTCTCCCAGCATCTTTAAAATATTTGTCGTGGAAAGATCCCTTAAAAATCACCAGTTTCCTGGTTTTAGGATAAAGCCCCCCCCACCCAGTCCTCCTCAAGACCACAGCTGACCAGGCCTCTGCAGCCCCACCCCCACCCAATCCTGTGGTTAAGCATGTTCAGCTTTGTGGGCTCTAATCCTGCAGTGCTGCAGTTAATCAACCTCACAATCAGCCTCTCTAATTCCTGGTGATAGGCATAATCAGTCTGGGATCTGGCACTGAGCCTGGCCCAGAGCAGGCCCCCATAATATCCTGGAAAAGACAGCTGTCAGACCTCACCCAATCTAGGGTCCCCGAAGTTCACAAGACCTCCAGTCATTTCTTGCACTCCAACTCACAAAGCAGCTAAGAGACCAAACTTTCAGCCAGACTAACCTCCATCCAAATTCTGCTTCCCTGAGGCCTCCGGGTTCTAAAGTCAAATGGGGCCTGGAGAGATGCCGCAGCAGATGGAAGAGCTGGCTATCCAGGAATGGAAAGTGTCAGACACAGTGACAAACATCACCCCGATGCCGTGAAGGTGGAGACAGGAGGGTTCTAAGGCTCAGTCCGTCTAGACAAATCAACAAGCTGTAGGTTGAGTGAGAGCCCTGACTCAGAGAGCCACAAGAGAAGACATCTCACTGCGACCTCCGACCTCCCTGTGCATACACACACTGAGAAAGACACTTTCCAACCCCCGTGGCAAGAACTTTCCCCTTTTCACAGAGTAGGCAATGTCCCCCACCCCAACACCAAACTTCATCACAGCCTGCAGAACCACTTAACTCACATAGGAAGCAGATGCAATGGTGACTTACAGGAGTGTGAGGGATCCCAGAGCAACCACGCCGTAAAGTCTTCCAGAATGGATAACCGTTTCCACACAGCAGCACGGACAGCTGGTTCCCCCCAATTTATAGACTCTAGCTCCGCCCCAGACCCTTAAGGCCATGGCAATTAGGGCAGAATTTGTAATGCCTGTGTCACCTGAGCGAGCTTCATCAAGCAAAGGCCTGAAGATTGTGAGAGAGACAGACACGTGGGTCACACTTGAAAGAAGAATATGCCATTTACTGGAGCTCAGGTTTCCCTTATATACTGGGGTTGCCCTTTGACCTTGAGTAACCTCTGCAGCTCACAAGCAACACCTGACCTTACCCAGATTCTTTGTTCTCTAACTTCCTGATTCCTTCATCACAGCACCTGCTTGGGCAAATGTTCCAATAGTTGGTTCTAGTAAAAACTAAATAGTGCTAAGCCCTGGTGGCTGCAGGCCAACCTCCACATGGCAAGGGTAGCTGGATACTCAGGTGCAGATTCTACCTGCCTACCCTGCTTCCTCTTCCTGTGAGCAACTGGCAGTCAATAAGCCTAGCTGTGATAATCCTTTGGAGCAGGTACAGTTTGCTGAAGGCCTTGTTCTTAGACGATAGCGAGAGACCACATCTACACACAAAAAATAAAAGACACCAAAGGGTAGTCTGGGGCGGAAAGCACACCAGGGCCTTTTACCCGTAGCACCAGAGCTCTGTCTGGCACGGACTCCTGAGGGCAGAGGTCACCCTTTCCACATCAATACTTTGTCTGAGAGGCGGTGAGAGACTGGCTTTCCATACAGACATGCTGCCTGCATCACACTGGGCTGGAAGAAGAAGGCAGGTGGCATGTGTGAAGCTCCACCATCTCTTGCCTAATTGGAGACAGACAGGCAGAGCAATGGTGTTCCTTATGCCAGGGCCACCAGCTGAGGAATCTGTTCTCCGTTCCGTGTGGGAACAGGAGCTGAAAGGCGCTGCCTATGCGTGGACATGTCCTCCCTTCCCAAAGGGAAGTGGGAAGGCTGGCTCCGTTACAGATTTACCCACCATTAAGTCAGATTGCTGATTCCTGCCCTTCGGGGGATGCTTATAGTGTGAAGGAGGCCTGGGGAGAAGAGCGCAGGGGCCGGGGACTTGGGGACGACCATCTGGGTCTGTCAGGCTCCCCTGCATCTGTGTTGGACAGCAAGTGCAGACTTGCTCTCCTGCCTGAGGTGTCCTTGCCCAATATCGAGCAGAATAGCAGAGCCACACTGATTCACAGACAGGACAGTGTGACTTGAAGGGCACCTTCAACCTGGCAGGTGCCCAGGATCCCAGCTTGCTGTGGCTCTCAGTCTTGGAGATTTTTTCCCTCATCTGTGATCTCTACAGGTAGTCCCTGAGTTGAGGCCTTTCCCAACAGTGAAGCGTGTGAAATCCAGGTCATCTGGTCAGGAGATAACATGTCAATGTGAGGGCCTGGGGAGAGGTGTTGGGTCATGTATGGTTGTCCCTGGTGGCCATGACAGGTGTATCCAAGAAGGTTGCCAAGGTTAGTTGGGCTTAAACTAACCTAACAGGGATCTAGACAAAGCAGGCCAAGGCCTTGAGACCTAAAGGGAAGGAGTATGTGTTGGGGCAGTGTAGGATGGGGTGGGGGCGATGGTGGTGGGTTTATATTAGTTACTTTTCTGGTTGCTTTGATCAAAAATCTGATAGGGAGGAAGGGATTATTTGTGCTCACAGCTTGAGGGGAAGTCCATCATGGTGGGGAAGACATAGCAGCACGGCTGTGAGGAAGCCACACTGCCTCTGTAGCCAGGAAATGGAGAACAGGCAAGGAGCAGGACTAGTAAGTTCTAAAACTTCAAGGCCCTCCCGCATGACCCACATCCTCAAGCAAGGCTCCATCTCCTAAAGGTCCCACAGCCTTCTAAAACACCATCAGATGGTGTCCAGGTGTTCAAATACAGAAGCTGATGGGGGACATTTCACATTCAAACTACATGGAGCATGAAGAGCCAGGGACACCAGCAAGATTCCTTATCACTCTGCTCTGGCAGGCCTAGGACAAAGCCCTGGAGGGGCCATAGTTACAGAAAGCTGGAAAAGAAAAGCCTTTGACTTCTGACTAGCTACACAGCTTGGGGGTCAGAGAGGGTTGTCCCCAGAGATCTGGACAGAGGGTGTCCCTCCTAAGGCATGGTCTTCTCTCAGCTGGGTTAGCATAGGCACTTTCAGGTCCATGGGAACCCCTCGCACTGGGCTCCTGGGGACAAGAAACTGCTTGTTCCTGTACCTGGTCTCTCTTGCCAGCTCCCTGTCTGCTCTTGTTAAATAGAAGATATTTTGTAATTTTCATTGATTTTCTGGGGATAGAACTCAGATCAAGAACTCTACCCTTACCTGGGTGTGGTAGCTCATACTTTTAATTCCAACACTTGGAAGGCAGAGTCAGGCAGAGCTCAAGACCAGTCTGGTCTATAAAGTGAGTTCCAGGATATAGCCAGGGATACACAGAGAAACCCTGTCTCAAAAACCAAACTAACAAACAAAACTCCATTCTTGAAAGGCACCTGAGAAACTTCCAGAACCAATGGGGTTAGACAGGCAAAGCTTTCAAAACTGTTATGTGGGTCAAAGCAGGAGCTGGCTCACCATAGGTAGTCAGGAAAGAGGGCTCACGGGTCTTAGGATGACAACAGATCTTGGGATTGAGAAGCAAGGCACACTGACGGCTTGCAGTTGTCCTGACAGGAGCCAGACAGGGGCTCCGAGAGGCAAGACCAGTGTCTGCAGATGTTGACTTCCATGAGACACGCTCACCCCGGAGTGTAAGCACTGCACCGTTACCTTTTCATATCTTCTTGCTTCTGATGCAGCTGATTATAACAGACTAAAGGTTAAGTAACAATGGCTGCTAACAAACTTCCACCACTTCAAGAAAGAGATACCTCCTCCCCCAGATAGTCCCTTGAGTGAGGGTTAAGTATGAGATAACCAGGGGCTGGAGAGATGGCTCAGCTGTTAGGGATTCTTGCTCTTGCAGAGGACCCAAGGTTCAGTTCCCAGCACTCCCATTATAGCTCACAACCATCTGTAATTCCAGTTCCAGGGGATTTGAGAGTCTCTTCTGACTTCTGTGGGCACCAGGCACGCACAGGGTGCACATGCTGCTAAACATTCATACACATAAAATAAAGGAATCTAAAAAGGGGTTGTTTTTTAAAATGAGGTAATTAAGAAAACCTGCAGCTACCTTTTGAGGGCATCACAGTGTAACTATACACAATCACATACACATAAGGATGAGAGAGTGCACTGAACTAGCAAGACATCTGTAAGGAGGTTGATGACTCTTGGGCCAAGTGGAGGTTGGCAGCATTCAAAGCAGGACTCAGAGATGGAGCACCGTAGCTGGGTGGGCATTGTGAACAGAACATGGTCACCTGCCTGGTTGGGCCAGGAGGGCATCCAATCTTGACAAATTTGGCAAAGTTCCTCTTTCTCTGTCCAGTTTCTGCCACAGCTTTATAAATGACCCTGACAATATAATTCCTCTCTGGGAAAGCCCTCTCAATTCTGAGACTGTCTTTTAATAAAGCATCATCGTGGTAAACAAGGCACTCAGAACCAAAGTCTTGTGTTGGTTTTTGTTGGCACTTGAGTTTCTGGCACCCTAGTCCTTCAGTTGGAAACACCTGGGTCAAGAAAAGGCCCATTGTCTCAAAACTTCACTAACGTAAGAAACAACCATCCCATGGGCCATTTCAGCGCGAAGCACACTTAGTTGGCCCAAGATCAGAACAGAGGTGTAATGGTTACAAAGAAAATGGCCCCCACAGGAAGTGCACTATGAGGAGGTGTGGTCTTGTTGAAGTAGGTGTGTCACTGTGGGAAGTTTCAACTCCTGTTGTCTATGGATCAAGATGTAGGAATCTCAGCTCCTTCCACAGCACTACATCTGCCTGCACACCATGCCCCACCATGATGGTAATGGACTTAACCTCTGAAACTGTGAGCCACCCCCATTAAATGTTTTCCTTTTAGGAGTTGCCATGGTCATGGTGTCTCTTCACAAAAATAAGCTAATGTCCATGTATGGCTTTGCCTCATAAACCAATAGGATGGGGAGTTTGGGGAGGGGCGAGTTCTTGCCTATGGAAAATGTGACAAGAATTTCTCAGGATCTTGTAACTATAGAAACTACTGTCTCGCACCAAACAAACACCCCAGCCACTTTTGACCTTTGCCTATGCTGGCATCCCTTTCTGAAGAATGGTATACTCCAAACCACTGCATTCCCACTAGCCTCTTGAATTTACATTATCTTATCTCCAACAAGGTCTAAGTGTGTGCAGGAAAGTGGGGATGTCCTGGTCCGGGAGTCAAGATCCCACAGAGTTGAGTTTTGGCCCTTTGGATGGAAAATTGGTAATAAAGCAAATCAGAAATCAGATTATATCTGAGTCTGAGACAAAAGCCATGCATCATGCCGCTGAGCTCATACTCAATGACTCTGAGGGATCTCAGAACCCATAATTCCTGTCACCTAGCCCTGCAGTTGGGTTCCTGTATGAGCACTGTGTCTAAGGGGACAGTGCTTGGGTGAGGTCTGAAGGCTTCCCAGAGAAAGTCCTTCTGCGTGGTGATACATTGTAAGTGTAATAAAGATAGCCTGAAATACCAGAGGACAGAGCCAACCACAGAAACAGGTCACGAAAGTCAAGGACTGGTGGCCCATGACTTTAGTCCCAGCACTTTGGAGGCAGAGATCCTCTCAGTCTCTGTGAGTTCAAGGCCAAGCAGAGCCAAGAGGTAGTAGTGGCACACACCTCTAACCCTAGCACTAGGAACATTGAGACAGCTGTGGGGAGAAGAGGGAGGGGGAAGTGCAGCTTCCCCTGCATTCCCTTTTGGTTGAGGACTCAGAGGCACTGAGTGTGAGGATTCCTGGAGACAGAATCTACCCTTTGTGCCCTGAAGAGTTGGGTAGGTGAGAACTGGATATGGCTTGTTCCTCTGTCTCTCTGATATTTCAGATTTTCCCCAATATATGGCTCTGGGTTTTTATTAGAAGACCAAATAGAATTTGTGCAATATCTGGTGCCCAACTTTTCAGGCATGAATTTATAAACAAACAAACAAACAAACAAAGCCACTTGTCTGTGACTGCAGCCACAGGCACAGGACTGAGCTGCACGTGGCTGGAGTCTTCACCAGCTTTTAGAGTCAGCCTCCAGCCAGCTCTGCCTTTTAGGAAGTTCCTGCCACAAGTGTTTCTTCTCCATGATCACCTGGGTAAGTTTTTCAGACGATGGCTTCCCTCTCCTGGTGGGTTGCCTGTTTTTTTTCTGGACCATTCCTTGGGCTGCTGCCATACTTCAGTCATCTGAATTGTCATTGACAGCAAATTTGGTGAATCCACTGGGATTTTTTAGAAGGTGGAGTTAGTTTCAGACACAGAGAGAGTTTTTATCCCACATTAAAAAATGGGAAATAGTATTACAATGAAAAAACTTTGGTCTCTGCTTGATAATACACTAGAAGGTATGAAAATGGAACAATTAAGTGAAAGAATAATTAATGTAGATGAGATTAACAAAATGTCTATTATAAATATTATTTGTTCGATCCTTCTTGTTTTAGCCCTAAAAATGTTGATTGATATGAATGCTTGGTTGCTGTAAGTACCAAGTTACAAGTATTTAAAAACCTTGTTAAAACAGACCAGACCCAGACAGAAGAATTTAAAGCAGAACCAATTTCAACACTGCCTTATAAGTTACATAGAAACATCTTAAGTCTCCCAAGCATCCAATCTTAATATATCCAGTAACCCTACATGAATTTCCAGATTATAGAAACCTTGTAAGAACTAATGGACTCTTGTGCAAATGTTAGATTTAAGAATACTCAAGGAAAAAATAGTCTCATATGGCATGCACTTACCATTTGTAAAGCAGATGTTAAACTTATGATTCATGATCAACTTGTAATAAAATTATCCCTAAAGAATCAACTGGTATGGTTACAACAATTTTAGAGGCTGGGCCTCAGTCACAATGGTGGAATGATGAAGCTAAAACCATTTAATGACATAGTAGGGCTAGAGGTATGGAAATCACCCAAGACCAACTTCTTGAGGAGGAAGGTTATGCTAATGTAGAAAGGCAATCTTTATATGATGACCACACCCTGGCTTTATGTCAAATGGCAGCCTTGAATGCTTGGGATAGAAGTGAATAAATAGGAAAGAAAATTGAGTCATTTACAAAAGTGATTCAAGGCCCAAAAGAAACTTTTACTGATTTCTTCCAAAGAGTAACTTCAACAGTAAATAGAATGATAGCAAATTTAGAAGCTAGGTGAATAATAATTGAATCTCTGGCTTTTGAAAATGTGAATTCATAATGCAAAAGGATAATTAGGCTGTTAGAGGTGAGATCCGTACACTTGGAGGATTGGATCCAGATACAATTAAAATAGACTCTCAAAAAAATGATGATAATTGGGTAGGAGAAGTCATTTCTAGAGGTTTAAAGAAATCAAAATATCAAATGTTACAACTGTGAAAGGCAAGGTCTCCTGAAAAGGGACTGTAAACAAAACATTCCTAGAAACAATGTTTTTGCTATGAATAACCCCAACAGAATACCCTTCCCTTCTAGAGTATGCAGGAGGCATGGCCAAGGCAGGCGTTGGACTAACCAATCCAGTCAACAAGGGACAGAGGAGGTAACCTTTTACCTTTGGGAAATACCCTGAGGGACCTCTCAAAGCTCTCCCTACCATCAAATTCAGTTCAGTCCTATCCTGACATTGTGGAGGAAACCCCTTCCCAGAGCAACTAAAGAACATAATACCTATTGTAAAAACAAACAAACAAAATCCGTGTTGCTTTGGATGATAGAAAAGCTTTATGAGAGAGAACAAAAAAAAATCAGGACAACCATAAATCAAAACTGATAAAAAATTAGAAAGGGAACCTCCCCAAAGTTAGGGTTGGAGAAAGGCTTCACCTTTGTTTCTGCAGGTGAAGAAAAGCCAGGGGTACCATCAATGACCATCAAGGAGGAACTTCCTGATAAGGAGAAATGACGGCTCATCCACCCCTGTGACAGTTCTCTACGTTGGAAGGAAAAGTCACCAAACAAGAATTGGGGCAGGGTTCTGTTTTTTTGTCTTTACAGAAAAATAGAAATATCTATCTTTAAGAAGTCAAAAGGCCTTGGACATCTAGATGTCTAAAGCAGAAGGGAAGGCTGTCCAGAAAAAAAACTTACAGGCAAAGAAAAATCGGACATACTGGTACCAATGCACTCTACAGAGTAAAATCCCACTGCCTAACAGCTGTATCTCTTCACTTCTAATAAAAGCTCAAGTCCCTGTTCACTTGAAAATTAAAGCTGGCTTTGCAGTTGGAATGTGGTTCTCTCCTTCTCTAGACCAAGCATGTTTGTTACAAGAAAATGCAAAACCTCTGTATCATGTCAGAAGAACCACCTGATATGGGACAGAAGAAAAACCAAAACTAAGGGTCTATACTATTGTTATTAATCTCATGATCTTTTAATATTAATTTTATATAAAAGTTTATAAGATTAATGCATACATATTAAACTTTTGTCATGATATTGATGGTCATATAGATCACTAGCTGACTGTGGAAAAGAGAAGGCGTTATCTAGCTTCCTGCACATTGCTTTGGGTTTGAGTCTCTTATCAGTTTTCTGCAGTGAATCATGACTATGCCTAACTGTGACCTTTAGAGTCTCCAAAAGGAAGATGGGGCCCCACAACGACGATTGCACAAAGCCGCCAGGCTGATAAACACCAACCAATGATCGGCTTTGGACTACAAACTGCTCAGGGAAATGTCCAGGTGGCTTGCTGAGATGAAGCAGCCTCTCAGACTACTCTAGCCTGGACTTGAGACAAAACAAGCCTTGCCTCTACAACCTTCCTAGCTTCTGTTTAATCAGAATTTTATTAAACCAATATGAGTAACAAATCTTTACAAGTGTACAAGAGCATTATCCCACAGGTCTGGACCCTGTGGACTCCAGCTCAGGCCATGTGGCTAATTCTGAGCTTGCTGATAGGAGAATGTGCCACATGTCCATTGCATGACTCACTCCAGCAGTTTTTACCTCATTGACAGCCTCCTTAAGAGATCAGTCCCTTGCAGCCCCCCACCCCCACTACAGGTCCTCAACGAGAACTCTGGAAGAAAATTTCTTTCTTAAAGAGCAAAGCCCCTGTCTTTGGGATACTGTCAAAAGATCTAAATTATGTGGTAGGAGATCTCTTTAGTTACTTAGTCTGGACCAGATCATGCTCAAAAAAATTGTTTCCAAGATGAAATCAAAGGTATCCAGTACTATCCAGGCAAACTGTGGCATGGAGCTGTAGTGTAATAAGAAGTTTCTGGCCTGGCCTTTCCAGCCTAGCTCCAGGACTGGACCCACTTGCCACCCCACTGCCATTTAGCCTGAAATAGTCACACAAAGGCTTATATTAATTTCATGCTGATCAGCCTATGGCTCAGGCATATTGCTAGCTAGCTCTTTCATCTCAACTCGACCCATGATTCTTGTCTTGTTTAGCCATGTACCTTGGTACCTTTTCTCGGAGCAGCATCCTGGTCTCCTTTCCTCTGGGTCGGCTGGTGTCTCTCTCTGACTCTTCCTCTTCCCAGAGTTTTCTTAGTCTGGTAGCCCCACCCACATTTCCTGTCTGCCTTCTGGCCAATCAGCGTTTTATTAAACCAATAGGAGGGACAAATATGTACAATGTATCAATCTGTATCAATCTGTGGCTGACTCCGCCCTTCTTTTCCTACCTATTCTGATTCCCCACCTCTTTCTTCTGCAGTGCTCACCAAGGGCCAAAACAGCTCCTTTATTTAAAGGTTGATATTCAATTCACAGCATACAGAAAGACACTCCCACATCAGTGGAGGGACAAGAAACAAATGGGGAAAGATGAAGGTTAGTGGTGTGAAGGTGGGTTGCACATAGCCAGGTCTCATCGCCCACGGCATCCATCCCAGCATAGAGCCAGGCCTGAGTGAGGAGAGAAGAGCTGGGCAGAGCAGGGGTGAGGAGGGCAGATGTTTCCCTGCTTATGAAAGGTGGGATCTATGACTTAGACCTGGGAACTTTCCAACACTGGCTGGAAGACCCCGGAGAGAAAGCCTCAGGCCTAAGAAGCCAGCCCCAGCGAAAGCTGCCTACAGAGCAGACATGTTGAGGAAGGCTGCAAGTACAGGCAGGGAAGCTTCAGATCACAACCAGCCACGGTGCTGGAACCATTCTGGGAGGCTTTCTCTAACCATTTCCTGGTAAGGAAAAGCATGGACTATTTGTAAACTTACACCTGCTGCCAGCAGCTGGCCTTTCTGACAGGGCAGTGGACGTGACGTCAGCAAAGACCCTCCTGGATTTTCAAGATAGTTAATTCATTCAGCAGCTGTCTTCACTCCTCAGTTTCTTTAGCACGTTCTGGGGGCTGCAGTGTGAGATCCTGGGCTGAGGGAGGCTGCAGTGTGTGAGGTCTTGGGCTGGGGCCTTCAAGAAATTGTTTCCAAAGTACTGACTATGTTTATGAAAAGAAGGTGTCGAACAGCAGAGACTATCTACTTTCATGCTCCAGAAAAGATCTTCAGCTGGTTCTGACTTGTTTCCTGAGACAGAGACACCTTTCCACCTTTAATAATGACAGCCTGCCTCACAGGGTCCAGAAGATTTGCCTGTCTCCCTCCCACACCCTGCCTTGCACTGTTCAATAAGGTCTCCAAATGCAGAGCACGTGATGTAGCATCCAGGCTATTCTCCGGACAAAGATGATAAGGCCAGGTCATGACCACAGGACTGAGATTCACATGCTCTTCACAACGTAGGTGAAATTTCCCTGTCTCAGCAGCCATTTCCCAAATAATCACTCAAAAACTTAATATTAATTTTCAATGCTCGGCCAATAGCTCAGACGTGTTATTATTAATTTATAATTTAAGTTTTAAATTAACCCATATTTCTCACTTATGCTCTGCCACATAAGTACCCTTATCAGCGTGGTACATTCATCTCCCGCTCCCTTCATATCTGGCTGGTGACTCTTGACTCTGCTCTTCTTCTTCCCAGCATGCTCCTCATCTGACTCTCCTGCCTAACTTATCCTGTTCAGCTATTGGCCAGTCAGCTTCTTTAACCAATCACAGCAACAAATCCTCAGAGTGTTCAAAAGGGTTATTTTGCTTTGATTCTCCAGTGTTGTGAGATTTTTTGATTACACTGTGTAAATATATGTCACTATGATTATCTAACAAAAAGCTAAATGGCCCATAGGCAGACTTTTCTGCCTTGCCAGCCACTCTCCAAGTAACTACACAGAAAGTTAATATTAATTATAAATGCTTGGCCAATAGCTTAAGCTTGTTTTTTAGCTAGCTCTTACCACGTAAATTAATCTGTTTCTACTCATCTATATGCTGCTCATTTACCTCATGTATGTACTTCCCGGTCTGCTATATCTCACGAGGTCGTGTCTCCGACGCACTTAACTCTGCCCCTCTTCTTCCCAGCATTCCCTCTGTCCCAAAAATCCTGCCTAGCACCAGCCAGCCAACTTTGAGACTAATACATATGTATAGTGTAGAAAAAGATTATCCCACAGCAGTAGCCAATGGCTAGGCAGGAGGTATTTGTAGGACTTCTGGGCAGATAGAGCTCTGGGAAAAAGAAAGGGGGCGTCACCAGGTTGGCACAGAGGAAACAGGATGAGAAGGAGAAGAGGTGACAGCCATGATCCACATGGCAGCATGTAGATTAATAGAAATGCGTAATTTTAAGTTATAAGCGCTAGTTAGAAACAAGTCTAAGCTAAAGTCACGTTTTCATAATTAATTACAAGTCTCTTGTCATTTTTGTGAGCTGGCATCCCAAAGAAAACTCTGTCTACACCCCAGTGCAGCTTTCTGAACAAGGAATATTTACTGGTCATCCAGCACTAGAGAGTCTGAGGCAAGAAGGTCACAGGTTCAAGGACAACCTGGTATATTTAGTGAGTGGAGGCCAGCATGATCTGCAAAGCAAGACCTTGTCTCAAATATAAAATAATTTTTAAAATTAAGAGTTCCAAAGACTCAGAAGCACAATTGAGGCAGTTTTCTTTGCAAAGCCTGGTGTCAAAATAAGTCACATTTTAATGTTGATATTTGAAGAAAATCAAAGTTGTTGACATGACGCTATCCACATTTGGTTTTTTAAAATTTAGAGGTAGAGTCTCCCTGTGTAGCTATGGCAAGAGAGGAACCCTGGAGACTAGGCTGGACTTTACCCACCACGATCTTTCTGTCTCAGACTCAAGAGTAACTGCACTCACAGGCATGTGCCTTATCCCAGCTATACTATCCAACTTTTTCAGGAAGTTGAGTTTAACACTGGCTCTTGACCATATTGTGTAGTAGGAGGTTTCTGGCCCTGACTTTCGGGCCTAGCCTCTAGGTTTAGGCCCGTAGACCCACAGACCCACTCAGAGACACACAGATGTTTACAATAGTTTTCAGCAGATCGGCATTTGTAGTAAAAGTTTTCTGGCCCGGACTTTTGGGCTTAACCTCAAGGTTTAGACCCGCAGACTCGCAGACTCGCAGAGATGGAGACATACAGATGCATACGATAGTTTTAGGCTGATCGGCCTCAGGCCCAGACATATCACTTGCTAGCTCTCTCCCCTACATCTAACCCATGACTCTTATCCTGTTCAGCCATGTGGCTCGGTACCTTTTCTCACAGCAGCATAGTTGTCCTCTGCTTCTTCTGGTTTCTCTCTGGCATTCTGCTCTGTGCTGCCTATTCTCAGAGGTTTTCTTAGTCTGGTAGCCCTGCCCACACTTCCTGCCTGCCTTTGGCCAATCAGCGCTTTTTATTAAACCAGTGGGTGGGACAATTATTTACCATGTAACAACATAATCTCCCACAATATTGGAACCCTGGACAACAAGGAAAATCCAGAATTCATAATTCTAATCATCTCATGACCTCAATGTTTCATGTAAAGAAAAATGTCATCCTGTCAAGTCCTGTAGAGAGGAACTTCTGAGACAGGAAACGGAAGGGGGACATCTCCATTCACACTGCATACCTCACTCAGCAAATGGAGTTCTAAGCTTCCCAAGAGGCAAGGGTGGATGCAGTTGGGGACGCGTGGAGCATTGTGAACTTCGGAATTTGGGTCTTAGAAGGTTCTAGGCTCATATGTGAAATGAACACTATTCATCTGTCGTGTGGCAGTATGGGGAGAGGTAAGATGTCCCCCATGCCCATCAGTGCCTGAGGCAGGTGGAAGAGCTGGTCCTGAGGTCATAAGAGCAGGAGAGCTGTCCCTGCCCCTTATTAGCTGTAGCGCTGGGGAGAACTCTGGTACCCTATGCCTCATCTAGACAACACAGTAGAAATGGCCCTGAAGGTGTAGGTGTGGGAGAGCCAACCCTGAGGATGTGAAAGCAGGAGAATTAGCATCATCCTTGCTCATTGCTGCAAGGGATGAATTAGGCAGGGAGAATCCACTCTGGTGGTGAAGACAGGAGAGAGCTGGTAGGCTGACCAACCCTGCAACTACCCAGGCTCAACCAGGGTTATTTGTGGGCCAACCCCAATATCCATATCATCTGTGATCTATTGGAGCACGGGGGTAGGGTAGGGTAGGGTAGGGGTTGGGATGTCTAGCCTGTGGACCCAGGGCTGCAGGATCTCCATGACACAGGGCAGCAGCAGGATATGAAGGAAGAGTGATAGGGAGGGTCTAGCACTGATGGTGTAGCAGAGACCGAGAGCCTTGATCATGACTGGTGATACTTTGTGTGAATGTCTGCATGTGAAAATCTGTGGACAAAGGGGTTTACTGTGCCATTCACTGTATCACTCCTCTATGGTGACATTTCCCCTTCATTTTTATCCTTTATTCTCTTAGATTTTTTGTTTTATTGTGGTGAAGCATATATGAGAGACACATAGAATGATAAAAAGAAAGTTTAAAAAAAAGTGGGTCTTTACACTTCAGATGCTTTAATAAAAAAAGAAAAAAATTCTCACAGATGTACCTAAGTACTTCGGTTTTAGTTCATTTCAGAGATAATCAGGTTAACGACCAAGGGATGAGGAATGACTGGCAGCTGTAAAGATCCAGGATGCAGAGAAGGTTCTCACCTAGTAGGAGAGACTGAGCATCTATACAAAGAGTAGCCAGGCCGTCTGTGATGACCCCTGCCTCCATTTTATGGATTACTCAGTGATCTCAGAAGGTCTCGTGGATCCACCCTCGTGTTCCTGCTTTCATTGTGTACTCTCCCCGTTACCGGTCAGCACCACCCACCATAAACTGAGTGCAGCACTGTTGCTGGAGACCTGCTAATTGCAGTAAGATGAATGAGTCCCCCAGCTTATCCACGCCATTAGGTTTACAGGACTCAGGAGCCTCCTTCTCTGCCTCCTGCCCAGTTAACACAGAACCTTCCTGCTCCTTAGCTGAGCTTTATGGTGGCCGAGAGCTAGTTTTTAGGAAGCCTTCCGTTTCTGCCTCCAGTTCCTCCCAACTCCTCTGCCTTCTGAAATAAGACTAATGAGAATGTCCTATTCAAATTAAATCATTAGTCGGCACAGTAGCTGTATTTCAAGATCCCATCTGGGCAGGGGCCATGAGTTTCTGGCCTGGCCTAGCCCTGAGATCCAGATCCACAGTCCTGAATAATCACACAAAGGCTCATGTTAATTGGCTTACGACTTAGGCTCATTATCAGCTAGTTCTTACAACTTAATTCATTTCTATCAAGCTGCGTCTGCCATGTGACTTGTGGCTTACCTGCGGTCCTTTACATCTCCCTCTCTCAGTGGCAGCTCATAGCATTTCCTTCTGATTCTGCCCTTCTCCCCCTTCATCTACCCTTGGATTGCCCACCTGCTTCTAAGATGCCTTGTCATAGGCCAAAAACAATTCCTTTATTATCCAATGATAATTCACATCATACAGAAACACATCCTGCATCAGACATGTGTTCCCCCTTTCCCAAAGGCTTATCATCCTAGGTTATTTTTGATTACTAATGAGAATGTCCTATTAAAATTAAGTCGTTAGTTGACACCGTAGCTGCACTTGTCTTTCACAGTGGGCCTCCCTCTCTAGTCTTCAGAAAGCAGGGCTCAGAAAGTTGCTATTGGTTTGATATTTTGTTGCAGAAATAGAAACCTTAACTAAGACAGAGATCAGGTGAAGTCAGGACAAGAGCTCAAGACAGGAACCTGGAGGCAGGAACTGAAGCAAAGGCCATGGAGGAATTCTGTTTACTGGCTTGCTTCTCATGGCTTGCTCAGTCTGCTTTTTTTTTTTTTTTTTTTTATTTCATTCATGACTACCAGCCCAAGGAATGCTACCATCCACAGTGGTCTGGGCCCTCCCACATCAATCCTTTATTTAAAAAAATGCTCAAAAAATTTGCCTATAGGCCAGTCTTATGGATGCATTTTCTAAATTGAAAGAACCTCTTCCAAATATGTTGTGAGATACTCACCAGAAAAGACTACTCAGATACACAATAGTATAGATGTTCTGTGGGCCGTGACCCCTTTGGGTTTGGAATGACTCTTTCATGGGACTTGCATAACAGATATCCTGCATACCTTTCAATTCATAACAGTAGCAAAGTTACAGTTATGAGGTATCAATGAAAATAATTTTATGGTTGGGGTCACTACAACATGAAGAAGTCTATTAAGTGGTTATAACATTAGGAAGGGTGAGAACCACTAAAAAAGAAAATATAGGCCAGCAACTACTCTGGGTATTCAGGATCCCGGTGCAGCCCCAAGCCTTTCTCACAGAGAGCGTTAAAGCACAAAACCACAAGCTGGGTTGACATACTTCTTAGTTAATGAGAACAATTAGCCAGAAGCAGAACTGTAGAGGCAAGGTTAGAACATTTAGAGATTTCCCCGGAACTATGGGCTTTGATGAATCAGATCATGGCTAGTGGTGCTATCTACATGCCGTGTCTTAATTCCTGAATGGCACTTCCATCATGGCATCAGTTGTACTCAAGTCTGGGGTCCTGTTACAAAATGACTCTAGCTTTGTCAAATTGACTTACAACTAACCAGAACAAGTGTTAGTCTTCTGATGACCTCTGAGGAGACATATGAACACTCCCCCACCTCTATAAGGTGCTGTGGAATAATCCATTTGTACACTGTGAAGATCAGTCACTGTGATTGGTTTAATAGGCAAGCTGACTGGCCAGTAGCTGAACAGAATAAGGTTATACAGGAGAGCCAGATGAAGAGGAAGCTGGGCAGGAGGAAGGCAAAACCAAGAGATGCCAGCCAGCCATAGAACAAGCAGGACATGTAGAAAATGAAGTAACAAGCCATGAGCCATGTAGCAAAGCATAAATAGAAATTTATATACTAATTAAATTTAAGTGTAAGAGCTAGTAACAAGCCTGAGCTATTGGCCAAGATTTGTAATTAATATAAGCCTCTGTGTGGTAATTTGGGAAGCGGCTGTCAGGTTATTTGGGAGCTGATGGTGGGACAGAAAAAGTCTGTTTACAATGAGGAGGTTCTCAGAGAGGTTCAGCATCCAATGCAGGTCACACAGCAAACAGCCAAGTACGCTCAGTCTCTGACTCCAATCCAGTTCTTTGAGGACCTTGCTGAGACACTGTGATGCCCAATATTCATGATCAGTTTCACTGAACTCAGACTCACTATGGAAATACAGCTCTGGCTGTACCTGCTAGCATGTTTCTGGAGAGATTTAACTATCACGGCTCAGCCTTTGGGATAAGATCAGATGTGGAAAAGTTTCACTAAAGAGGGAAGATCCACCTTGAGTGTGAGCAGCACCATCCCCTAGGCTGCAGCATTGCACTGGATAAAGCAAGCTGAGCACCAACAAGCTGCTTCCCATCTGCAGATGCAATATGACCAGGTACCTCATGTTCCTGCCTCTGTGTCCTCACCACCAAGATGGACTGCGCCTTCCAAGTGAGAACCCGGATAAACCCTTCCTTCCTTAACTAACCCAGCACGTTACGTATACATGTAGCACACATGTGAGGCTGGGAGACGGCAAGGTGGCTACTTCAAGGACCAATGAATCAAGACATGCTGGAAGGCACGCTTGTCAGGGCAAGGGCCCAATGTGACAATCACCAGTCATTCTGAGATTGCACTTCTTAGGGCTGGAGACAGCCCCATAGGCAGAGTAGTCACCTAGTATTCATAATGTTCTAGCCTTTCTCCTCAGCATCTCATCCACCGGGCTGGTGGAACATGAATGTCATCCCAATGCTCATGAAGTAGAGGAAAGGGGATTCGAAGATCATAGTCAGCCTTATTACACAGTGAGTGTGAAGCCAACCTGAACTACGTGAGACTTGGTCTCAGAAATACAACAGACCAATGAGATGATTCAGTGGGTATAGGCACTTGCTGCCACACCTGATGAACTGAAGTTGATTCTGGGACCCACATGACGGAAGAAGAGAATGGGCTACTTTAAGATATTCTAATCTCTACACGTGCACGAACACACATGTGTACATGTGCACACAGACAAATAGAAATAAAATGTAACGAAGCAGTGAAGACTCCAGTTCTCCTTCTGGTATGCAGTAAAGACCCTTCCTCTACACTCTTTTAAATCTGCATGCTGGTATGATTTTCTGGACCAGGGACACGTGACTGGGTGTGTGGCAGTGCATGACTCACAACTCCCTTCCTCTTCCGTGAGCACACTCTGTGATGCTGAGATTTCTCTCCTTGCAGGAGTGTGGCTCAGTATATCCTGAGTGATGCTCCATAGGCTCCATTCCCTCTCACCATACCTCAGCTTTGCCCATCAGATTGCCCTGTGCACTCCAGTCCAGCAGTGGCCATGTGAGTTTGCTCTGTATGCTCGTCAAACTGAGGCTTCCAGGCAAGTTGCAAAGGCTCTCACGGGAAGCAAACATCAAAATGAAAGACAGAGCAGAGTCCCAGAGGAGGATTGGGGAAGAGAGACAGATGTGGGCAGCCTGTAGAAGGGGTGGGATGCACCTATCAGGAAGGAGAACATAGCCAGGAAGTGTGGGAGGTCAATGCCATAAGAAGCCTCAGGACTGACATTGGCCATTACTGAGACAGCCAGGTTCACCCAGAGCTTGTGAGCGTCAGGAATGAATGGGGCCTCAAGATGAACAAAGCATTTGGGAGGGGGTATCATGAAGCATTTGCACATCTCGGCCTTGGATCCTCCTGAAGTCTGAGAAGCAGAATGAGCAAGAGCTTCCCAGCAGGAAATGAGAAACAGGAAGTGCATAGCAGAAGCAGGTACCTCAGCCACATGGCCCTGCTGTGCCTCCCTACAGGAGGTGGGCATCTGTCTCTTGCATGTGGCCTGGCCTAGGATGCAGAGGAAGTGGTATGTGAGTGCTGGGACTCGGGGTCTAGCCTTAGGCTTCCCCTCTCCAATATTTAGTTCCATCCTGCCCCTCCTCACCACCATCCAAATATCTGCATTCTCTGTCCTGTGCTGAGGTGTTGGAGATGGTGAGATGTCAGACATGCCAGGTAGGCAAGAATGCTGCACACCTGGGAGATCCTCAGATTCTCCAGAACACAGCAAGTATACAAGGTCAATGGCTTCGGCCAGGCTTGGTGTCATCTGTAATCCCAGTACTTGGAAGGCGGAGGAAGGCGAATCAAGGACCAAGAGCTGAAGGCCAGCCTAAGCTACCTAGTGAGTTCAGGGCCACCCTGGGCTACATGAAACCCAGACTTAAAACACATACCCCCCACACACACACGGGGGGGGGGGGGAGTGTGCAGAGGAGTGCACACCTTTAATCCCAGCACTCAGGAGGCAGAGGTAAGCAGATCTCTGAGTTTGAGGCCAGCCTGGTCTACAGAGTGAGTTCTAAGACAGCTAGGGCTACACAGTGAGATCTTCGATGGGGTGGGGGATTGCAATATTGCTGTGTGGTTGGGAAACAGCCGTGGGCAGGACCACCCCACAGAAGGGACTTCCCCATTGAGACTGTGTACCCACACTTGCATCACAAAGACAGAGGCGGCTTTGATTTCATAACATGTAAGAATCATGTCACAATTCACAATATATCTTGCCTAATGTTCTTAGGCCTATGTGGCCTTTTCCTGCACGTCAAGGAAATACTGAAATTTAGGATTTACGTAATGGGTGGTCTAGACTGTCTGAGTCTGTTTCCAAATTGTACTCAGCGGGCTGCGGACCTTCTTCCTAGGCTTTCAGCGTAAGTGTAAGATGAAGGACCCTGTCAGATCTCTTCCATGGCTATCACGAGGCACTTAAAGCTGGAGAGATCTGGGGTCTGAGAGTCTGATAGCACAGTGCCAGCTCTGTGTGGGCCATTCTCACTGGAAGTGGGGACAGAGGACCACCAGATCAAGGTTATGGATAGCATCATGGGAGCATGTTTGAGAATAGTCACACAGGACAACAGGAGAGTGAAGAGGGTCCCAGCTCAGTCTCAGTGAGAACTAACTGAGGGTCCCCTGAGAACTGCCTCACCCCCCTCTGAGGGAAGCACCCGGTGACCCAATGACCTCCCATGAGGCCTCATTTCTTCTTTGTAAATATTTATTACATTTACATATAGGGGTGGGTACAAAGGCCATAGCGTGTATGTAGAAGCCAGAAAACAATTTTTGGGAATTTCTCTCCTACCATGTGGGTTCCAGGGACCAAACTCAGGTCATCATGCTGAGGGCATGCATCGTTACCTGTTGACTCACCTCAAAGGCCTGAGGCCTTGCCTCTTCAAGGGCCCACCAGCACACCATCAGCACACCAGGGCCTAGCTCCTAAAACAAAACCCCAGGGGAACACACTAATCATATGCAAACGCAGCAAGAAACCTTCCCCAGCCGGTCTCGCTTTGGCGGCAACTAGACTTGAGTTCAGGTGTTCAGTCATGTGAGGAACCTAAGCCGCACAGAAGCAGTCCAGAGGGTCTCAGCCAGGTGGAGCCACATGCTCATTCCTGAATCTTGCTCTACACACGCACACGCACGCACATGCACACGCGAAGGTCTTGCTGCAGATAAGGATGATCACCCCTTTTAGAAGGTATAGAGAATAAGAGAGTTGTGCATGGGTTTCTCTAGACTGCATGTGTTTTTCCACTTTTTTTGTAGGGCACCTGACTCAGCATAGCAAGCCTTAACAGTAGGTCCTTCTGGCAAACGTCTAAATATGTGACTGCTCTCCAGGACTCTAAATCGTGTTCTACAAGGAAACTTCATGGATATCTGAAGGATGGCAAGACCTTACTAACAAGGCAGCAAGGAACAGAACACACAGGGAAGGATCCCTGAGGTGCCCACAGAGCCACACACTAGAAGGGGGTCCCTGAGATGCTCACAGAACCTCACACAGGAGGGGGTCCCTGAGATGCTCACAGAGCCTCACACAGGAGGGGGTCCCTGAGATGCCCACAGATCCTCACACGGGGAAGGGTCTCTGAGATGCCCACAGAGCCACAGACAAGAGGGGTCTCTGAGATGCTCTCAGAGCCACACACAGGAGGGGTCCCTGAGATGCTCACAGAGCCACACAGTAGAAGGGGGTCCCTGAGATGCCACAGAGCCACACACAGGAGGGGGTCCCTGAGATGCCCACAGATCCTCACACGGGGAAGGGTCTCTGAGGTGCCCACAGAGCCACACACAGGAGGGGTCCCTGAGATGCCTACAGAACCACACACAGGAGGGATCTCTGAGATGCCTACAGAGCCACACACAGGGAGGGGTCACCCAATCCTAGACCTTAGACTAGCCACACAGTTCTGGAGGTGGGAGTCTGAGACCAAAGTGCTGGCATTGGTGCTCAGGGAGGGTTCTTCCTGGAGCCTTGAATGGTGGAAGGGGAAAGGGCAGGGGATACAAACATCTGGTCCTTACAGTGTGGGAGAGCTAGAGGAGCTGAAGGCGTCAAGGTACTCTCCTCACCCTCTTTACTAATAGCCCTCTTAACGTCCTCCCTGTGAGGACAGAGTCTGCGGCCTAATCACCCCTTAGAGCGCTCTTCTCATCTCACTACCACCTTGAGGTCTGAGTTTCTTCCCGTGAATGTCTGAGACACAAACACTCAGATCGGTGCCCCCTGGGCTTTTGGACAGGGCATCCGAGTCCTCAGTGGTACAGAGAAACCCAAAATGCTGTCACTTCTTGCTACCACTTTCAGGGCTTTGGTAGGAATGAGGTAGGGATGAGACGAGTAAGGGACAGACCATTCCAGCCACATTCCTCCTTCATGTCCTGTGGGTTCTTATGTGAGTTTCACAAGCTTACAGCAAGCATGCCTTACCTCCTCTGCACAGGACTCCTGATGCCACGGCAAAGGTGACATCAGCAGACGCCAGGGCAAGGTGACATCAGCAGACGCCATGGCAAGATGACGTCAGCAGATGCCAGGGCAAGGTGACATCAGCAGATGCCATGGCAAGGTACATGTGTGGGAAACAGGCCCAGGCAGCATAGGCAGGTCATGGCACCCTCCCTACTGGAGGACATAATGAAGACCAGAATATCCACAAGGAATGTGTCGATTCTGCAGGAATTAAGACACCTGGAAGAGACCCAAAAAGACAGCCAAACCCAGTTCCCCATGCCACAGTCAGCCCATGATTACGCTGGTTGTTTATATCTCACTTGCTAGTATAAAACATGCCTGGGGACACCCAGTGGACAGCCAAGTCCTGTCCTTCAATCCAAGAAGATGCTACCGGCACCAAAACCAGGTACAGGCTGAGTAATAGACTATTCCAGAAACAGTCATATAACTTACTAAAGTACTGGCCCAGTCAGGTGGCTCCTACTGAGACACTCCTTCTGTTAACCCTGACTAGCCCAGGTCTCTACTGAGGACTTGGACCACCATGAACAACGGGCGAAGCCCACCGGTGTGATGGCCATCCTGGACCTTAGGCTACTGAGACCCCACCAGCCACCTGATTCTCCTTGGCTCTGAGATGCCAGGAGGTGATTAGCATTGAGCTGTGGTCTTGTCGACGTCTGTCAGGCTGACGTTTGAAGCCCTTTCCCTGGTCTGATCCCACAGAGCCCAATCACCAGGGGCCTGCTATTGTCTGCCTTCCTTCACCTGTCAGTCTCCTACTTGATGACTGGAAGGGCCTTGCTGCTTCTGTGGCGTTCACTAATGAGGATGTCTAGACAGCTGGCCACCAGATATGTAACCCTTTCTCTGAGCTCAACATCTGGATCACCTGCAGCTCCTTTAAGCAATACTGAATCTGGGGTCCTAATGCAGACACCATGGCATACTAGGTTTGCAATGAGTGCTAAAAACTGGGGGTTCCAGAAGGTTCCCCTGGGGCTGAGGGGGTGTAGCTCCATAGGCAGAGTGCTTCCTAGCCTGGGTTCAGTCCTTAGCAACACATAACACTGGGAGTGATGGCCAGCACTCAAGAGGTAACACAGGAGGGTGTGAAACTCCAGATCACTCCCAGAGCTCAAGGCCAGCCTAGGTTCCAAGAAAAATCTGTCTCAAAAACAAACAAGCAACACCAAGGAGTGATTCTAAGGTGTTTCATGTCTAGCCAGGCATGCACGCCCACCAGACACTCTGGTACCAGTCTGGAGAAAGCAACCTTCCAAATGGTGCTCAGCCGAACCCAAGAAGTAAGAGGAAGAGCCCCTCCATCAGGCCTTCCACCTGCCTCCCCCGAGACAGAGATCAAGAAGAAGATGGCGGGGTGTGAAGAGGATGCCACACTCCCCGGAAGGGCAGGGCTGCTTCCTTGGTTGTTTCTTTAACAGATGTGGTACCCTCTCTTTCTTCCATTCCCCACACTGGCGGCCACCGCAGGGAGACTAGATCTCTTTGCACAGAGCGGCTCAGCCGCCAGAATGCAGGGAACAAGGGTGTTAAACCAAGTTGCCCAGGGGTCTCTCTGCATGAGGAACTGCACCCTAAGGTGGTACACACATCTGCAGACAGTCTAGCCAGGATTGTGTTCCTGGGACAAGCAGCCATGTGTCAGCCAATCTACAATTGACTAAAGGCCATCAGCTGTTCATAAGGCAAGCGCACGCTGTAGCCAGCATGGCCATTCCTACTTTTTCCCTCTCAACTCCATCTTCCGTCCTCAGACATCTTCCCTCATGAGCAGGTCGGGGCTTTTTGAGCCTGTCCACTATAATAGATTTGTAAATCAAAGCAGGCATGATTGGCGGGTGCCTCGGTGAGTAGGTGGGGACACGAGGTGGGTGAGGGGTGGGGTGGGGTCCCACTACCTGCCCATGAAAGTGAGCAACAATTCATCAAGTTCCTCTGGAGAGAGAGGCCGCAGAAGGCAGCCTCAAGACTATCCTCTGGGCCACTGTGGACTGGGAGGGCTTCTTGATCTAAGAATAAGAGGGGCAATGAGTAGCCATGTCTCTGTAGGGGCCTCACACTGAGAGACTAGTAGAAATGGATGCATCTGACTATCCAGCGTGCCACAGCCTGAGGTCACCAGAGACACCCCCTCACATACACTCCATCCCTTACAGCCTGCAGGTGTGGCCACTTAGGCCTGGTTGGGGACATATACAATGACAGGAGGGTTGGGTCTCTCCTGCTAGCCAGGGGCTGCGGGCCTAGTACTTAAACAGGAGCTGATGTTTACCTAAGATCATCAGAGTTAAACTAGCTGGTTATCAGTGTGTGTGTGTGGCGGGGGTGGGGGGGGGGGTGGGGGTGCCTGTCAGACCTGTTTACAGGTTAAGTTAAATTTGGTTTTCTTGTTGCCAGGCAGGAGAGAGGCTGAGGAAGCATAAAAATAGAACTTCACGGTTGCAGGCAGCTGACTGGAGAAGGTGGGTCCACACCCACCTTTAGTCAGAGAGGCACAGCACGCCAGACAAGCCTGTGCTAGAGCAGAGCCCTAACCAACTTCACCCCCACTGAGGGCTATGGTTAAGAAGCAGCAGCCCTCCTGACCCCAAGGAAAACACACACAAAACAAATGCAGAATTCAGCTATCTGAAAGATTACAGGGGCCTAGGAGATGCTTCAGAAGTTAAGAGCACATACTGCCTTTTACAGAGGACCCAAGTTTGATTTCCAAAACCCTAGTTGGGCAGCGCACAACTGTCTGTAACCCCAGTTCTGGGAAGTCTGATGCCCTCTTCTGGCCTCTGTAGGCACTGCACTCACATGATATGCACAACCCCCCCCCCCCATACACATATACAATTAAAAATGTGGAAACTAAAGTCCCTCCACCTTGAGGCCTGGAGCTATTTCGGGAGCTGAGATGTTTCTAGTCCTCCATCCTGAGAAGTTTCTAAACCCCCAAGGTCAAGCACCCAGGGTCCTGGGTAATCGAAGAGCATTCCAGCCCAGCCATAAAGTATCTTCTCCCGCTCCTAAAACCAATCATCCAGCAGCTGCACCTAACAGCTAGCAAGAGTAAAGACGCTTCCCCTGGGCTCCTCACCTCCCAGCCTGGTAGCATTTGTACCGTCTTTGTTTTAAAACCCTGCCTGGGGCTGGGGGTAGGGGGTGGGGGGGATTCAGCTGCACAGTTGTCATAAACCTTGCTTTGCATTGCATTTGGAGAGTTGGTGTGATTCTGGGGATCTTTCTGGGGGTCGCTGAGACTGGGCAGAACAAAACATAAATAAACCTTAAAAGAAAATAAAGCAAGCTGGGCATGGTGGCACATGCATGTAAACAGGGGGACCCTGACTTTGAGGCCAGCCTGGGTGGAAGGCTCTGTCTCAAAAAGCATAAGAAAACAAACAAGAATCAGCAAAACGAGTGTCTAAAAGGTAAGTGAATATGAGAGCAAAAAGGAAATACTAATTAGGATGGAGAATGTAGATGTGATTCAAGCAGGCAGATTGAAAATCCAAATCTGTATAGCCCCTTCCTTGAAATAACTTTATTCTATAATATCTTCAAGTGGGTTTTCCCTACCATGTGCTCCAGAGCCCTCCCGAGCTCTGGAAAAGCAGAGTTCCACCTCCCCTTGGATCCTGCACCCATTACAAGCTCTCCCTGGATACCTGTGCACCCTGACCTTGAGGACCGCCAGACTGCAGACAAGGACACTGGGCCCAAGGGAGACAGTGAGTATGAACCAACCAGCCATCCTAGGAAAAATGAGATGGTGAAGGGCATCCTCCACCCCCGCTGCTGAGCTCTACTGTGACTCCTCCTCCCCACACTCACAGACTGAGGTGCTAG
Source organism: Phyllotis vaccarum (assembly GCA_033318265.1). Classification (NCBI taxonomy): domain Eukaryota; kingdom Metazoa; phylum Chordata; class Mammalia; order Rodentia; family Cricetidae; genus Phyllotis; species Phyllotis vaccarum. The sequence continues at coordinate 3,924,183 of JARWLC010000008.1, read as the reverse complement.
GAGGAGACCATATCTGGATGTAGCGTCAGCACTGCGGTGATTAAGATGAGATCATGCTGGAGTTGCTGGGCCCAGATCCAGCATGACCGGAGTCTTTACACAAAGGGTAAATGTGTCACACACAGGAGAATGCCACATGAATATGCAGGCTGACCTTAGACAACAGAACAACAGCCACTTTGGAAGTCACAAGGGACCTGGTGTAGCCCCGGAGGGACCACCCACCCAGCAGAGGCCTTGCTCTGACTTGGGGCCTCCAGAGTTCTAGGTCACCTTACAGGTTTTTGACAAATCTCCTGGGCACAGGCAATGTCCATGTCTCTAGGTTGGCACACAGGACCAGAGTAGGGCACAGTTTTCGGCCATGTGCTAAATCTAGTGCACGGCTGTGGCAAAGCCTGAACAGAAGCGGGAAGGAGAGTAAGGACCTGGTTCCTGAGGAGACTCAACATCCCAGACTCCCAAAGGCAATAGGCAGAACTCATGTGCTTCAAAACTGACTCCGGAGTACAAGGATGGTTCGATGGCTGTTAGCCGTGAGTGGGGTTTGTCATCTGAGTAAATTAAGATTGGGAAACCACACCATCATCACTTCAGAAGGTTGGAAAAAAACACCTCAACCTTCTCAATTAAAACAATTTATTAGCAAACCATAGAAACAGTGAAATTTGGTATTATAAAGTATGTTTGAGACCTCAGGGCCAAGGCACTGTTAAGACTCTTCTGTGCTCTGTAGCTAAGACAGGAAGTATTATCATTGGCAGAGGAAGTAATCAACTGAGAAGCCCACTCTGAGTAACAAAAAGGGTGAATAGATCCACAAGAGTCAAATTGTCCCTTAGAAGCCACAGGGCACTGGTCTCAGGAGGTCCTCCAAAGTCTGAAGCAACTCAGGTCCTTTCTTATAAAGATTGGTACCTGCAGTTTATGCATGTCCTCCTGGTGACTCTGAATCATTCTCAGAACCCTCGGTAACATCAGTGCATGCAAACAAGCTTTGTGCATGTGTGATAACATCCACTTGTGCATGGCTGGACCTGAGGATATGGAAAGGGCCGGTTAAACTCACTGTGTTCAGAGCTCCAAGTGCTGCGGGCAGGGCCTTGCAATTTATATGGGAACCAAGACAGTGGAGTAATCCCACAGGCAGAACGCAGGTCCAAGAGAAGGATCCTCCAAAGGGCTACTGAGGTCAGAGAGAGGTGAAGGAGCTGAAGGTATTCAGGCACAGTGGAGAGTTGTGGAGATTCTCTATAAAGACTATTGACAGAGAAGGAAACATGATTTTTAGATGTGTGGCAAAGGGGAGGCCACAGTCCTGGAGGCTGAGGTGAGTAGCACCTGAGGGGACACGGGAGAGCCAGGCTGTGATGCACAACAGTGAAGGGGTTAAACTCTCCCACCCTAACAGTTGAATTCAGGGTTTGGTTCTCTCAGGAGGACAAACAGGTGTGTGTCTTTTCCAACAAAGCGCCATTGATCTTACATTCAGGATCAGGAGAGAGCAAACACAGAGGCCTAAGTCAGCCTTATAGCATCTCAAGGACAAACCCAGCAGCCCCCTTCTGAGTGATGTCCACGCTTATGTGGATGTGCCCAAAAATGATCAGACTAAACGTCAGCCAGTTAAAAATATACTAATGTAACTGCTGCTTGCTTAACCACGTAGGAAACTGACCCCGAACTTCCCCTTAGCTGTGCTTAAAAGGAGCTTGCACATCCCTCTTGGAGTGGTTGCCATTTTGTACTGGTGAACGACCCCCACATGCATGCTGGGGTAATGCACGCTCTTTGTTCTTGTATACTATTTGAGTCTGGGTCTTGCTTTAGTGTTTCCATGGATCTATAACAGGTCCTGAGAAAGGTAGGGGTGAGGGGGCTTCTGGGCCTACAGTGGCCTTGAGTCCAGAACTTGGAAATGCTAAAGACTGCAGATGTCCACACAGACTCTAGCCCGGCTTCTGCTTGGTGGCAGCCTGTGAGAGGCTGCTCTCTACTGTGCACTTCTGCTGACTTTAAATCCATCAATAAATCCCTACTAATGCTAAAAAAAAAAAAAAAAAAAAAAAAAAAAAAAAAAAAAAAAAAAAAAAAAAAAAAATTATATGAACCTTAGGAAAGCCTGCTGAATACAATCAATGGGTCAGACCCAAAGACCAAATATTATTCATTGCCATTTATGAGGTCCCTAAAGTGGTCAATTCAGAGGGGCTGATAGGTCAAGGTCACCAGAGGTTGGAGGGGAATGAGGAGCCAGTGTTTCATGGACACACAGTTGACTTTGGGATATGGATAGCAGGGTGGGTTCACCAACAATGTGAGTGTGCTGAGCACACTGTGTGGACCTGGGGATGGTTTGAGATGATGAGTGTGTGTTATCATGTATTAGCATCATTTCAAAAGCCTAGAGTGTGAGATAAAACCTACTCTTCTGTATTTTTAAGTTTTAATATTTGTTTTTGCTTAACTAGCTACTAGGATGAATTCCACATAGTACACAAAATTATCCAGTTTGATTTGTAGACCAGGGGACACTGGTCAGCAACACCCTATGCTCAAGCTTTGTCCCCACAGAGCACCAGGCACAGGAAAGTTCAACAATGATTATGTAGAGGCCTAAGAGGCATCTGAGGATAAGACAGGAGTAAATACAGCAAATGTGCCTTGGGCTATAATTTATTTAGTGCTTTCTGAAGGAGATGGACAGACAGACACACCTAGAGCCTCAAGGACTCATGGTGTCCTAACCCTTTACCAGATGCTGGCTGAAAGGAAGTGGGTGTTTAGGACCCCTCCATCCCCAAGGCATGCAGGAAAAGGGCGGTCTATGAGGCCCCATAAACTTCTTAATTCTAACTTTCACTTCCATGGACTTTAAAAACTTCTCTACGTGTGTGGTGTGTGCAAGTGCAGGTTTACATACACCAGGGCTCTTGTATGCCGATCAGAAGGCAGCCCGGGAGTTTGTCCTCACCATCTTCTGGGAGCCGAACCACAGAAATATGGAGTGGGAACTTGTTTGGCGCCCACAAGGCTGACCCATCAGGCCCAAGGGCTTTGACGGAGGTGAAGCCAACATCTCAAGGGGTTTTGGTGTTAATTGCCTTTGAATGTGTTAAACTGTTTCCTACAGAGAATTTCTGTGCGTAAATCAGCTTCTCCCGTTTGTTGCTTTCTTGGAATTTAATTCTCGGGAGCCCTTTAGCAGTGTGACCCCCCCCCCATGGATATCTTCCCCTATCTTTGTGTGAAAACAGTCACACATTCAAGATCTCCTTCAGGTTTTTGCTCCCCTGCCCAGACAGCCTTTCCTTTCTTCCCTTTGCTAGTAAACTTATGGGCAGAGTCAGCCTTGACGAAGTCACCCATCTGAAATTTTTCTTAGATATCCAAGGACAGCTAGAGATAAATGACACTCTGAAATCACCGCTCCTACGGATAAGAGAGCTATCCAGAGCTAACTAACCCAAAGGCTTTCCAACTCCTTGTTTTTGCACCTGGGCTCATTAACACAAGATCCTAACTTAAAGGCTTAAGGAAAAAGACATTTACCAAGCTCCAGTAGTAGGTATCAAAACGTCTATTCTGAAGCTTAAGACTTGAACAATCAGGTCCCGCTTCTTATGCAAATTAATCCCTTACAAATTCTCTCCAATGGAAGGTGCTTTAGCAGAACAAAAAACTGCAAGGTCCCTTTCATTGTTTACTTTGGCACCTAGGGAAGGAGAACACTCACCCCTCCTTTACGGCAGGGAGGGCCTTATAGGGGAGGGCTGTCGGATGGGTACAGAAACCTATGCCTTAGTTGTCCTGCCATTAAAGATGTAATAAGAGAATCGTTCCAAGTTTGATTCCTGAGACTCCGGTAGAAACCCCCCATCCCTTGCTGGTAGTCGTACATCTTCTTGAAGCTCTGGAAGAAAACCTATTGGGGCTGGTTTCCCTTAACATTCCATCTTCTTAGAGACAGGGTTTTTGATACTTGCCACTCTGTACTCCAGCGTCCAGGGATCTCCTGTCTCTACCTCCATCCTTGCTGCAATCACACTACTACTGTGTCTGGCTTTCTGTGGGCTCTGGGCACCTGAATGCTTGAGTCTGGGATCTTCATGCTTGCACATTACCCACTGAACTGTCTCCCTAGCCCCACCTCTGAGTACTGTCAGCTAATTTGATTTTGGAGTCACAGCAAAGACTCAGCAGTCCATCACAGCTAAGAGGAGCCTCTGTTGATCCCCAATGCAAGGAAGTCACACCAGACAAACATCAAGCTTGCAGCAGAAAGACTGGGGAAAGCTGGCAAAAAACAAACAAACAAAAAACCCAACAAAACTCAGTTTTCAATTTCTTGTATGTGAACAATTTGCTCCTTCAAATGTCTCCCTTTTCCCTCTCTCCTTTGGGATGCATCTCAATGATACTTCATACTGTCTTTGGAATTCTGTCTGCAATGTGGTTGGAGTAGAAACCGATCTGTGTACCGTGACTCGGCAGAACTGGCCTCCTCTCCTTAACTGCCCAGGATCCATGGCTACCGCCTAAGAACCCATCCAGCTGTGGGTGGTCCATCCTCTAAGCTGTTCCCTTTGTCTAGATTCGGGTCCTGGTATTTCGGAATCCTCTGTCATGACTTATAGGCAAGGTGCATATGTCATATGTTCATCTCAGTCTACTCCTCATGTCGCTATGGTCTGAGCTGGTATCTCTACAAAATTGTTGGAATTACTCTCTAGAGTGATCGTGTGAAGGGCGGTTCCTTTTTGAGGTGAGTAGGTCGGGAGGGTGAAGCCTTTCAAATGAGGTGAGCGAATGCAGAGAAACCTTCCAACAGAGAACACAGCAGCAAGGTGCTGAGCCTTCAGGGACCACAAGGCTGGCCTTGACCTTGAAGCCTAATTCCAGAACTTCAAAGCAACACATTTTTGTCAATTATGGATCATCTAGAGGGGGGTATCTTTGTTACGGTAGCAGGAACGGACTAAGACATATGTATAAGAAAGCTGTTATACAAGTAACAGTGAGAACAGGCGCCAGCACCATGGAGACCCCAAATGGGGCTGGTGCAGGAACAGGCGCTTTGTGGATGGTAGGGGCGGGCCCACAGTGAGAACTGCAAGCTGCTAACATGCATGTGCTACAATGAGAATGGGCTCTAGGGTCACAGGGAACGTCAGGGATGGGAAAGAGCTTGGCATGAGACTAACAGGCCACAGGTAAAAGTGAGGATAAGGCCCAAAGACGTTGTTGGCCCTGGAGCAACATGTGTAGGGCACTGCGGTCCTGCCGATCCTTGCTTTCACCTCTACCACCTAGAGATGAATCCCAGGAACGGAGGGAGCTGGCGTGTGGCTCCCAGCAGGCAGGAGACTTGCCCAGCATGCTCGGCTGCATAGTCTAGACAGTTCCAAACCTGCGGTCACACAGATAACCTAGTTAAAGCCAGTGGATCGCAAGACAAAGCACAGAGAGTGCAGGACAAGGGATGAGGGAGGGAGGGAGGGAGGGAGGGAGGGAGGGAGGGAGGGAGGGAGGGAGGGAGGGAGGGGGGCAAAAGTGAAAATAAAGTCTTATATATGTGTGTGAAATTATCAAAAAACTACTGTAATGAGTAAGAATAAATACCTGAACATTCTAAAGAAACCTCTCTCTCTCTTACACACACACACACACACACACACACATGCACGCATGCACGGGGGGGGGGGGGGGGGAGGCAGGGAGAGAGAAGTGAGGAGAGAGGGGAGAGGGAGGGAGAGAGGAAGGGAGAGGGAGAGAGAGAGAGAGGGCCATGCCATGGAAGTACATGTTTATATTCCCAACATTTGGAAGCTTCAGTTCAAGGTCTTCTTGGGCTACACAGCAAGACCCCAATGCAAGGGCCTTAAAAAAAAAAAAAAGACTGAAGCATCCCAGGACTCCAACACCAGGGCTTAGACAAGGGCCATGCACCCCAGAAGGACCCTGTGCTTTCAGAGGAGAGGATACCACTCGCTAATTTGCAAGGAAGAAAAACAAAGGCTGTTGTAGCAGAAGCCACATGAGTCATTAGTTCAGAATAATTTGTTGTTAAAGTAAGGGACTTAGCCACAAATGATCTCACTTACATCCGCATAATTTAGTCAGCAAAAGAAAACACCGACTTCAGCCAGGGCGTCTCTCAGCTCAGCACAGAACTTAGGGACCGCTTTCCCAGAGGAGTTCTCTCTTCCTAACACAGGCCACCAGCTGACCTGGCTCAGGGGACTTCACTCACTCTCCTCATCCCTCTGGGGAGCAGGGAGCACAGAGCTGCCTTAGGAATTTTATCCAGTTCTAAACCCTCTTGGGTTTTATAAATACACATTAGGTTTTCTCAGACAATTCTTGTAACACAAGGCAAGTGACTTCAACAGACCTGCTTACTCTCTGTGCCAACAGGGGAGATCTAGGGTCCCCTCTTTGCCCTCAGCTTCCTGGTTTGTAAAAATACGTTTATTATTCAGTATTTCTGCTTAGACGGGGCCTCAGCATCCATTATTCAGTCTCTCTCACGTAATGAGCTCCAGCTTTCCCAGACAGCGGCATTATCTTATATTCTGTTTCTTGTTTTACACTGGCTTCCAGGAAGCTACTGCCTTGTCTGGGGACCAGGCTCTCTTACACACATCTCAGAGCTGCCCACATTAAGTGGCAGTAGCAGAACTGAGTGTGTATCTCCCTGGGGTGCTGTGATCGTCCTCTTTAGTAGAAGACGCCAGACTCCAGAACTCAGGAAAGGGGCCAAACACACTCCATGATGTCTAGAGTCTTTCTAAATCCACCTTGAAGAGCCTATGCTGATCTAAGGTCATAAGTATGCCCTTAGGCTTTCATCTAGAAGCTTCTTGGCTTTGTGTCAAAGATCAAGTCATACAGCATCATGCAGTTGTTGCCATGGCGCTTCTGGAAGAGGCTTTGCTGTCCCCACTGGATTGCCTTAGTGACAAGAGATTTCATCATTGGATTACCGTGGGATCTGCTTTCGTTTGCTGTTTCTTGCCTTTTGGTTGTTAGGTTCTAGCTCTGTGCATGCCTCGTTTGCGATGTGTTGGGCCATGTGAACAACATGGAGGCACTCTGGACTAGGCTGTCTTCCTGTGAAGGGCTGAGATGTGATCTCATTGGATTTCCTTTCTTTATTAGGTGATTTACTGTGGGCTTCAACATGGTCTTAGGGAGAAGCTCTCCTGAGACAGGCGATAGCTGGGGTCACACACCTGATGTGAAGCTTCTTAACGAGACAATTGGACAGCTGGGCTTCCTACCTTCTCTGGCATATCTAGGCCTCCAACAACACACTTGCTCCTCAGGACCCTAGACATCCCTGCTAGCCCCTGCATAGCTCATCTCAGTCATCGAAGACCTACAGCAAGGGTCCTTGCAGACTTCCAGATCACATCCTTTTCCCTGTGATCCATATTTGATAGGCCAAGACACTGGGTACTCACACTTCAGCCTGTCAGTACACCCCTCTTCATGGGCAACACCTTCCAAAGAGCGACACAAAAATGTCCCCACGTCAGGAGCTGGACTCCATCAGCTCGGAGCGTCCCTGCTCTCAGAACCACAGTCCTTACCGTTTATCTCATCTCTCTCTCTACCCCTGAAAGTCAGGCCAGGTACCAATTATTCTCTTGTGGCTGGAGGAGAAGGGATGCTGTGGCTTGTCTGAGCTCTACCTGCATAATGACAGACCCACTATCTCCCAATCTAGGTCTCTGACCTTAGGTCAATTTCATCTGAATAGTAATATGCAATTCATATATGCACATTACTATACACAAGTGAAGTCCTGGGGCTGGAAAGACGCCAGAAGTTATAGCACTAGCTGTTTATGCAGAGAACCTGGGTACAATTCCTAGCATTCATGTGGCAGCTCACAATCATCTGTGACTGCAGTTCCAGGGGATCTAACACCCTCTCCTGGTCTCCACAGGCACCAGATACATGTGGTCTACATATATGCAGGTAAAACACTCATACACATAAAATAAAAATGAAGTTTTAAAAATTCCTTCTTCATTTGTAAGATGCTTCCTCCCTAGTAGGCCTTTGCTGTGTCGGCCAGGCCAACAGACATCATTATTCACATAGACAATTATGCATCACGCCCTGTCCAAAAGAGGAAAAAGATGCAATGTCCTCTTCCTTGTGCCAACCTGTGAGCATCCAGAGCTGGTCACTCAGGAGCCAATGGCAGGACCCAAACACTCCGTGCCTGACATGCAGCTCCTGACTGCACTGACCATCAGCTTCCTGAGATTGGTAACTTTGGATTCTTTGCCTACCTTTCACTGTCTCTCAGGCTCTTCAGAGGTTACTGGTAGGATTCAACATCAGATTACCTTCTATGTGGGAAATACATGGTTTCTGCATTTCCCACAGTGCATTCATTTAAATCAGGTCCTCACCAGCACAGGAAAGTGTGTCATCTCCTAAACTTCCTTTCAACATTCCCCTCCATGTCTCTATAATATGAGCAACTCAAGCTGGGCAAGGGAACTCAAGCTGTAATTTCAGTACTTAAAGAGGCTGGAACATGAAGATGACAGTGTTTGAGAGGTCAACCTGAGCTTCACAGTGAGTCCCAGGCAATGAATGGTTCCTGGGTTAACAGGTGAGAGCCTGCCACAAACGAAAACCCCTGCAGAGCCCTGGAGCCCAAGAACTGGCCTGAGGAGCACACTGCCTGAAGAAGACTGTGTATGTGCCTGTCCCCTGCAGTCTGACAGAATTCATGAGAGCATAAATGTCCATAGCCCAGCTCCAGTCTACTGGGGGTGGATTTTCAGATTTACAAGGGCTTGGCTTGTCAACAGCCATGCCATGTTCAGCTATGTCATTAGAAGCACCAGGGACTTGGTTAGTACGCTAGTCCTGACCACTCTGGGCTGCCCTGGCCTTTGGTGAAATCAACTCATTCACAGAGGCTGGCCTCCTTGGCCAGGCCCCTCCTCTACATACATGTGTGATGCAATGCCCTTTAGCTGTCACACTAGGAAGTGATATGACCAATGGCTTTACCCTCTCAAGAGAACCACACCGTGCAGTCCCTGAGGGTCACTACCTCAGTCCTTCTTGACATCTCTTCCTTCAGATGCCCTTCTAACCTGGCACATCATCTTTTCTCCTCTTTCCCTTTACCTCTAAGGCTGTCTGCTTACAGTGTTGGGAAAGCATCTGTTGTCACTGTCATCCATGTTCTCACTCACCTAGATGTGAATCCTGGAGGCTCCATGTTCTTCCTTACCCCAGTGTGAACGTGTCTAGTTATCAAGGATGTTGCCGCAGTCCCTAACCTACTGCTCTGACCAGTTAAGTCTTAGGTGTGCACCACAGTCTCAGGTGCTTTAGTGATGGGCTTCCTTCTGATTTGATAACTCACCTCATGGATAATCCTCTTCGGGATCCTTAAAGTGAGGCTGTTAATTAGCAAAAAGGCCCATGAGACAGGACGGAGGCTGGGTGTTGTGGCACAGGCTTTGTTGTCCCAGCACTTGGGAGTTAGAGGCAGCAGAGTTCAGCCTGGTTTGCACAGGGAGTTCCGGGCTGTGAGGACTACACAGTAAGCTCTCAAAAGAATGAAATCAAAACGAAAACCAGGACCAAACACAAAAGCAAAATGAGCTGAGTGCTGATATGGGCGTTCACACTCAGACATGCACACGTCAGAGATACAGAGATCTACAGAATAAACAATGACGTATCTATGACTAGCCCTGTTAGCTTGGCTTCTGCTAAGTTCCCACACACACCAGAGAGCATTGTGTCACATTCTGATGTGATGGAACAACCTGATGGGATGGAGGGGGGGGGCAATCTCTCCTATCTATTTCTCCATCACCCTCATCCCTGCTCCAGCCTGAGACTTCTCTTGGTCTGAGTTTGGGCCCAGCTGCTAAGCAATAAATACTCGGATGACCAACTTCATTTCCCAAGGACTGGTACTCCTTCTTCACCAAGACAGTCTCTAACCAGAAGGACCAGAACTGTGGATGGGACAGATAAATGAACCCAAGCTTGGCCTTCCCCTGGGAATTTTTAGAGAAAGCTGGGCCTCAGTGAGTAAACTTTTTGCATCCACCTTCTACTGGACCCAGAGACCCTTTGACACTGAGTGTGGCTGTCATGCTCAGGGTCACATTCGTAGTGCAGTGAGTCTCAGAGCTGGAAAACAAGCCATGCAGGGCTATACAGGCCAAGGTCAGCCCAGCTGAAATGCTGGAATCCAGGAGGGACTCCAGAGACAGGTGGCCATCTACTTTTCCAAAGCACGGCTTCTCTTTAAGTCACTCTAGTGTCACAGCCTGTGAGTAACACTAAGAGGTGGTGGTCGACTGAGGTAAATCAGGGACGCCAAGCATGCTTGCCCAATCCAGCTTCCCTGCCTGCAGCACAGTGCTGTGATGTCCTAATGCTCTGCGGGGGGGGGGGGGGGGGTGTCAGTCAGGCCAGCAGTCGAGTCATGGGTAGAGTACTTGGCTTGCTAGTCTAACAGACCCCAGGCAGTGCTTGTTGAATGAGTGAGAAGCTCTAATGCAATACTTGAGGAAGGCAAGAGCTCGGGATAGAGCATTTCTAACCAAGCAGGAAACAGAAGATACTGCATTCAGTTCTCGTGAGCCTGGAGTCACACAGAACGAAGTGGTAGAACCAGCCATCTAATGGGGCCGAGAGACTTAAACTCTGAGGAGGTCAGAGAGGGGGTTCTTTGCATAGTGCTGCCTTCATTCTTATGAACAAGATGTAGCTATGGGAACAGCAAGAGCCATGTGGAACATATCAGCAGATCCGTTTTGATCAAATACATACAAAAAAGTAAACCAAGAGGAGATAAGTAAATGTCACCAAATGTCAAGTACTGAGATGCCGAGACCTGTATTAAGGGAGACAAGAATAGTGTCCTTGCTGGAGCTGTTCTTGTCTATCAGGACATGTGTTCTGGTACCTAGTGCACACCACCTTTGACCTCTACACCATCTGCCTGGGTGGAAGTCTAGGCAGTGGTCTGCTTCCTGAGCATTGAACTAACCAGGTTGGGACCAGAATACCTGGAACTGAAAGGGATAATGTTCATTCAGCTCTCAACATCAGAGGTTTCAATCCACGGTCCTTGGATCTGGTGATCCTGGGAATGACGAGATAGAGCATCACGACAGCAGGGTTATGTGGCGGAGGCTGCTTACCTCATGGTACACAGGAGGCAGACAGAGGGGACAAGACAGTCTCCAAAAATATGCCCTCAGTGACCTACTTCCTTGAAGCTAGTTTACAAAAACAGAAGACACCTGGAATAATAGTATTTTCAAAAAACCCTGCCAATAACTTCTAGTCATTTCTTTGTATTTTGACAAAAATTTTTGAAACAAATACTAAATAAAGCCAGAAACCCTAGGCTTGGGATGCTTTTCAGTTAATAGAGTGAGTGCTCACCTCAGACACAGGAAGCTTCGGGGCAATCCCCATCATGGCAAACTGGGCCTGGTACATATCTGTCATTGCAGTACTAGAGAGAGATGGACATAGGAAGATTAGAAATTCAGGGCCATCTTCAGCTGCACAAGGAATTTAGGGCCAGCCTGAGCTACATGAAATGCTGTCTCTAAATAAATAAATAAAACAAAGAACGAAACAAGGACAGACAGACACAGATAGAAGCAAAGAGAGACACCAACTTCCGCTACATTGATCATGGACTTGCAGGCTTCTGTTTTCTGGTTCTGCTCAACTGCCTGACCAGGATATGTAACGCCACGCTGCAGGTAGCTAATGTGGACACTTCTGCTCTGCCTTAAAGGTGAGTTTCTCAAGGCCATTCTCTCCTTGTCATACCATCCCTTGTGGAAACAGCTCCCTACCCAATTTCTGCTTTTAATCACAGTCATACTCTGATGGAGCCATACCCATCCCACAGGCGCACCAGCCCTGCAGCCCCAGGCTTGACAGGAAGATGATGACACCAACAGCCAAGAAGACAATGGAAGTGGTTTGGGCAGACTTGGAGTTTATTTGCTGCAGTTCCTTGGAGCTAGTTTACAAGGCAAAAACAAACAAGAGACAATTGGAATAATAATAATAATAATAATATTTTTTTAAAAACCCTGTCAACAACTTTCTGTTATTTCTTTGTATTTTGACAAATCTTTTTTTTTTAAAACAAATACAAAATAATCTAAAAGGAGGAAAATTATGTTTGAATTATTTACACCTCTGATAAATAGACTGACACTGAGCCAGGTGCTGGTCTGCCCAGGGCACACCTGTGAGAACCGGTGTGCAGGAGGGGCCCTGGCCCTGGCCCGACTGCCCCCATGACCTGGGCTGGCACTGCCTGTCTCTACCAGGAGGCTGTTTCCCAGCCTGGACACTCTTCCATCACGGTCACCTTCACACACTCCAGCATCAAGCACCTGAAGCCACTTGAGGCCAGATCCACAGGAAGGGGGCCAGAGTGCTGCCCCCACACTCACCCTTCTCTGCAAAGCTATTTCCAGAGGTGCTGACCTCCTTCTGAGATTGGAGGAGCTGAGCTGATGCAGCCAAGTGGGGGCCCATGGCTCCTCCGCCTGTCTGGAGGCAGCATTCTGCCATTGAGGCCTTGGCCACATGAAGGAGTGTGCCAAAACACCACCTGCCACCTGCTCTGCCTGGACTGGCACGCTGGCCCTGGCCAAGGAGCAGGAGCTGCCCTTGAGAGTCCCTGAGAGAACGGCAGGAGATGCTGCGTTTCATGGCTCCCTTCACACTGAGTTAGGAGACCAGGGCCAACTCACACATGTGCCATGCCATGCCATAGAAGGTCAGGGGACAGAAAAGCCACCTACCCTGGCTTGACTGTACTGCACTCTGCTGAGCAAGGTCCCTGCTCCTGAGGCTACCACAGAGTGCACCAGAAGAGTCCAGTTGGGGATACTTTTGAGGCAGAAAAGGCTGAAGCCCCAAAGGGATCGGGTAAAACCTACTCCTTCCTCTAGAACGAGGAGTGGAGTTCTTGGGGAAGAGAAAGAAAAACCAGCTATGAAACAGTCGGCCCCCCCGGGACCACGGGGTAACCTCCTTACAGTTTTGGTTATTAGAAAAATGCAGACTTTCCACTTTAAAGCGCAGTGGCCTGGGTACGGAGGGCCAGGCAAGGAGCTATCCACTTCACCCCATCCCACAGGCAGCAGGAAGGAGCTGTCCATGCTGCCGGCCTGCTACCCTACTGGGGTCCTGGAGGTCTCCCTGTGGCTGCTGGGCCCTGCCAGCAGCCCTGATTTTGCCCCTCTTGCCCACACAGGTCATGAGGCAGCAGCTCCTGGGGTGCCAGCAGCCCCAGCCCCTTTCTAGGGGAAGCTCCCCAGGCAGGGCCCAGGGGGCAGAGTACAGTGCTATGTCCACTTTTGCTTTACAAAAACAAAAATAAATCTTTATAGTGCGTGGCTTCTTTTCCTTTCCTCCTTCCTCCTTCTACACAAGAGTACATCCTCACAGGCATCTGTGGAGCAGAGGGAAAGGCCCTTGGCCAGGAACACTGCGAGGTAAAGAGAGAGCTCTCTGTGGTGGGTGCCGTCAGCTCTGCTCTGCTGCTAGCAGCGGTTCTGAGAGCTCCAGGGCCCAGGAGTGACAGCAGCAGTCTCCAGCCCCAGCCCTCACTGCCCACCCTTCTCCCACTTAGAAAACTGCAGAAGCTGAAGCTAGTCTCTAGGAGCGGGCAGGAACTGGAAGAGGAGCCCTCTGCCCTCCTCTGCTTGGCTCCGCAGTGCCCCTCTAGGGGAGGCAGAAGGGCCCCAGCTCCATGGGCTGGCCGTGCCCAGGTGACTCTCAGTGTCTCTTTGTAGACGAGACCTTCTTTTTCCGTGCTGCAAGCATCTCGTAGAAAGGGTCTCTGCTGATGGCAGCTCTGGAGGACAGAAATGGGAGAGAAGAGGCATGAAGGGCAGATTGAGCAGCCTGCCGGCTGTCACCAGGAATGCCTACCCTCACTCTGTCCAAGTGGTAGCTTAAGGTAACACACAAGGACACGTAACAAAGTAACTGCGGAGGTTTCTGCCTATTTTAAACTAACATGCTTAACATTTAAGAGCAGAATCATTATACATTCCTTAGCTGAGTTCCAGGTGTTGTGATCTGGTGGACTGCAGAGGAACTTCTGGGGGCTTATGCACACCAGCACCATGTAGATGAGCAGTGGTGCTGGGCCTCAGCCCTAAGGGGGAACAGCCATACTGCCTGTCCAGCCCAGTGAGGGAGGGCACACATGACCTGCACTAGACAGAGGAGGCTAGGGTCCACAGAGCTGGTGCTTGGTCTCCCACGGCAGCTGAGTCTGTCTGATGCTTACTTCTAGTGGTCACCAGTGACCGGGAGTGCACAGCTCTCCCTGCCACAGTGCTGGTGAGCTAGCTGGGTCTCACTACCACAAGGACCCAGGACCCAAAGTCAGAGGTTTCCATTTTCAGGGTGTAGCTGATTCTACTGTGGCTTTGGGTAATGGCTAACTGCTTCTGGTAAGTTGCTTGCCCTTGTACAGCAGTGCCTATGATGCCCAGTTGAATATATGCTGGGAAATGTTACCAAGAACTGGGTTGGCATTAGTCACTCCTCAGTTACGAACTATGTTTAATTTCCTCTTCATCCATGGTTCTGAGATGAACCTGGTGTTGAGATGGACACATGAAATGCACTAGGAGTGTGCTCAGGCTGCTGGGAACCCCTAGGAAGGGCAGCTACCGAAAGTGTCTTGGCTGTCTACAACACCGTGAAGCATATTTCCCCCGGTGCTCTCTCATCTCACCCCTCCATACAGGTTCTGAGCCATGCAGTGTCTCAGTTCCTCCTCTGTGGAGTGGTGCTTACCATATTCTGGGCTTTTCCCATGGGTGCTACAGATTCTGAGCATCTGCATATCCTCAAGAAGTAGGGCCAGAGCTCCCAGGGAAGCATCAAGAGTATGTTGAGGGAGTTGTCAAAGGAGCTTGGCTGCCCCAGGAGGAGGCCTAGCATCTACCACAGAGGCCTAGCACATATAAGGATCCAAGAGGAATTTTAAAGAACACACTATTCTTCTGACTACTGCAGCAAAAAACTTACACGAGTCAAAACAGACAAAATAGCCAAGACTCTTTTGAAAGAGCACTTTCTCTAGTGACAGAAGCAGTGTGTACTCACACTGGATGACAGTGGTCCACACAGGTCAGCCAGAGGCTGCAGAGGATGTGGTAGAACCAGGGCAAGCACACTTTGAGTCAGTGTCAGACAGACAAGTTACTGCACTTAGAGAATAGTCCCAACTCTCATGCTAAACCACAGGCAAGAAATGAAGCTCCAGTAACTTACAGGAAGGGGCACAGGACACACCGGTGCTGTCTGTTCCCAGACACAGAGCCAATGCTCAGCCTGCCTGGCCCGTCTGTGAACCATAACTGGGACCAGGGCTGTCACTTGAGGAGTGCCTAAGTCAAGGCAACACGCTATCTGCCTCAGCACTCTGCCTCAAGCAGCCCTTTAAGTTGGGGATTCCAGAGAAGAGATAGGTAACACATCCCCAAAGACAACAAAGGCTGCACTGGTGACCTGAGTCCAAGCCCAGCCATCTGGGAATTCTGTGGCCCTCACACTAGACACTGTCACAATCCTCAGTCACTCATTCCCTGTCTCATCTTGGCCAAAAACAATCAGGTCCTGAGGAAGGGCTGCAGCTGGGTAGGAGGAAGGAGATGTCTGAGGACACAAGTGCAGCCTGTGACCTGATGGCATGTCTTCCTCACTCAGGGCTCAGATGACAAGGGGAGCTTTGTAAGGAAAACACCTGCAAACTCCTGAAGGTCAAATTCCCCAGAACGATGAGTAAAAATGTATTATCAGAAGAAACAATTGCCAAGAGGGCGAGGGAGTCAGACTGCTCAATGGCTATTTCCCAGAACAAGGAGAAAGATGCTCGTCGGCCCAGGTTTCATGTCAGTCCCAAAGAACGGTGCTGACAGAGACATCAATGGGCTTTGCAAAGCCTATTCTAGTCACAAGCCATATTGGGAAGTCCTGTCCCTGTAGTGACCCTCACACGGTGGGGCTGTGATTAATAGTGGGACTGGGAGAAGCTCCCTCCACTCAGGTCCTCTGTGTTCTCCAGCAAATGGTGAAGGGCTGGGGCTCTGCATCATGACTCTGCATCACTGCTCCATGACTTTCTACAATTCCCATAGCCTATGGGCCTTTTCAAATCTCTAACTGGGAGAGCGGTCTCACTGGATGAAAAAGGACACCAGGGAGAGATGTGTCCCCGTCCACCATGGAGGTAGGTGACTCTTAATTCTCTTGGTGCCTAGGCTGGAGTCATGGCCTGCTGGGAAACAAGGTGGGGCCCCTCCCTGAAGACCTTTGGAGCTGGAAGGACAGGAACTGCAGAGGAAAGGGCATTGTGAGCAGTGCCCCATGCGGGAACCACCTACTTGATACACTTGATCCACTCCTCCTTCTCTTCAGGAGTGGGGGCTGAGATGCGGTACACAGTGTGGTTCCCTTCCACCACTCGCCCGTCGGCCTCGGTCTTACAGGCCTTAATCACCTGGTCTTTATTGTCAGGAATATAAAGCTCAAAGCAGTTCTGAGAGGAAAATGAGAAAAATGTTATTTATTTCCCCAAAGACTCTTCACTCTTACTCTCAAGAAATAAATATCAGGGAACACCTTCAGAAAACGAGGGCAGAGGACAAAAGTCAGTTGATAAAGTTCTTGCCTCAGAAGCATGAGGATCTGAGTTAGAGCCTGCATTTAAAAAGCCAAGAGTGGGCCAGTATGGCAGCGCACACCTTTAATCCTAGTACTCGGGAGTTTGAGTCCAGTCTGGTCTACAAAGCGAATTCTAGAACAGCTAGGGCTATGCAGTCTTGAAAACCCAAAAATAAATAAGTAAAAATAATAAATAAATTTGTGTGTGTGTGTGTGCACATGCATGCGTGAGTGCTTGTAAACGTGAATGCTGGTGGAATGCCAATCACTGTCTTCCACCTTGTTTGAGAGAGAATTCATTGCTGTTTCCCCACTGTATACACTATGTTAGCAAGCCCATGAGCTTCTGAAATTCTGCTCTCCATCCACTAACTCACTGTAGGGGCTCGGATTACTGACACACATTACCAAACCCAGCTTTTCTGAGGATCCTAACTCAGGTTCTTGTGCTTGCCAGCACTTATCAGATGCTTTCCCCACCAGCCTGTCTCCCTAGCTGAGATGCTGTCTCAGAAAACAAGTGTCCTGTGTGGGAACCACTTGATCCTGAGGAATGACACTCGAGATTGACCGCATGTGCATAGGTGTGAACACACTCCTCACACATGTGCATCTGTGCACATATACAAATATCAGATTAGAACACTGCAGGATGTCAAGTGTGTTTCAGACTTATCTGTTGGCTGAGATGCTGGCCTGACACCTGCTGGCTCTGCTCCTGACAGACAGGAGCATGGACAGAGCTGCAGGTGTACTGCTCACACCAACAGTGCATCAGCTATAAAGTCAGCACTGAGCTATCCTGTCAGGAGGGACAGTTGAGTCAGTAGGCGACAGGGAGGCAGACAGACGAAACAGAACAAGGCTATTTGTTTCAGCTTTCACTTGAACACTAAGCAGAATCAACAGGTGTACATAAAGGCATCGTTTTGTTTTTCAGATTCTCTTATTTGTCTTAAAATGCCTTTAGATATCACTCTTTTTTTAGACCAAGGTTATGACCATTCCCTTCTGGCCCTGGGTATTGTCACAGGGATACTCACAGGCTTTTTGGAGTCTTCTACCTCTCGGATACTGAGATTCTCTAAGGGGATGATTCCACGGGGCTCTTTATCCTGGAATAGGTACAGAAAGATGTCACTCAAGCTGAGGAAACTCCTGTTTCTTCTCCCTCAGCCCAACCTGGTGTCTCTCTCTCAGGCATGAAGCTCCCAGGTTGGCTTCAGCCACTCTTTGGTTCTACCACAGGACCAGGGTCAAGATTGTGTAAAGGCTGGAAAAATCCTACGCCTTCTGCAGGCTGTAGGGTGAGGGTGCTCACAGGTGCCATCAAAGTGTACCTGGCAATGACCTGTGGGAACTCAAGGAACATGTCAGCTACTTTCCCTAATAAAGGGCCTTCCCTCCCCTTTCCTAGCCCTGGTTCTGTACTGCTAACTCCTGGGGGCCTTTTCAGGCCCACATCTAGGCACTCCTGCCCACGCCTGACTCCAGCTGAGTTTCAGACTGCCTCTTGCTCATTGCACATCACCTGAATTTGTGATCCTGAGGGCAGCAGCTGCTCCAAGATCTACAGAGGTGTCTGAGCTCAGATCCAGAAAAATCCTCACCCTTCCCTCACCTCAACCGGACCTCTGAGGTAATGCCCATTGCATCAGCCAAGGTCCCCACCATGGACACACTTCTACCCCTGCCACCCAGCTAACTTTGTCAATACCAGTGTTGCTTTTCAAACATACTGATCAGAGTTACATATGCAAAATATGTCAAAAACAAGCAAACATGCTGTGGAATGTCTTTCTGTAGCTGTGACTGTTTTATTATCACTGATTAATAAAAAGCTGTTTGGCCTATATCAAGTCAAGATGGAGCCAGATGGGAAACCCAAGCAAAAACAGAGGGAAAAAGGCCGAGTTGGGGGCAGCTGACAGCCATGGGAGAAGCAAGACATTAGAACATACGTAAGACACGGACTATGTGGTCATGCACAGATTAATAGAAATGGGTTAAGTTGTAAGAGCTAGTTAGTCATAAGCCTGAGCCATAGGCCAAACAGTCTGTAATTAATATTAAGCCTATGAGTGGTTATTTTAAAAGTGGCTGTGGGGACCAGGCAGGTCAGAAAAACTTAGTCTACACAGACAGACAGACAGACAGACAGACAGACAGACCTTTCAGCCGTTTCCCTGGGACCTGCAGGAACAGTTGCCCACTTCCTGCCAGTAACTCATTTAGTGCTGGCCTTAGGACACCCATTCTGAGCTGCTCTGCTGAGCTTCCAGCAACATCTACACAGCCCTCCCCACCCTACCCCTCACTAACCAAGTTAGAGTATTCCAGGTTCTTCTCAGCAGCACTCTGTTCCCGGGGCTATGCCACACAGCAGCTAATCTGTACCAACCTACTCCATCTTTGCTCTCCTTCCCCAACTCAAAAATCACCTTCTAACTGGGTGGTGTATGTGTGAACATCCATTACTTGCTTTTCTATCAAATGACACCCAAATCAATTGCATGTGCTTCTTCTTTCTTAGGCTAATTCATATTGAGTATTCTCCTAATCTTAACGGCAGCTGGCCTCTAAGCCTGGGAACACATCACCCCCAAGATTGCAGCTGTCTGTTGTTTCACTGTCTAAGACTCAAATCCCACAGTTAAGACGTCCCCCGTTGTATGGGCACCGTCATTTTGGCAGGGTACATCTTCCACCAGCATCCTGAGGGTGGGTACAAAGGGCAGGGGAGCCCTGTTAAAATCTCCTATCACTTGAGAGCTGGATCCATCTAAGAGTGTGGGTGGAGAGTACACCTTCCAGACACACAGCACACCTCTATTCTCGGCTAGTTGTGTAAGCTTCTGTTGCTTGGCACTGCTCTCTTTGTCCTCCAGATACTGAAACTCAGTAAGAATGCGGACTTAGGGAGGATCCATTTGGGGATGACCTGAAGTGTTATCCTCTCTGGGCCATATGGGACTTCTTGGGCTCACTCTTTCCCCCTGTATCATCTCCTCTGTGCTCTTGTACTCTTTCTGGGTGCCACGGTTCCTTCCATCCCTTCCATTGCACTTATGACTAAAGTATTTTATTTTCAAGAGCATGTCTGTTGGTCTGTTCTAGTAGCAGGCTCCCCACGGTCTTTCTTCCTCTGAAAGCAGCTTTGGCCTCCACCTGTTCTTGGGTCAGAAGCCTTCTTAGACATCTGAACTTGCTAATTGTTGTCTTTGGAGAGTGATGGACTAAGCTGAGTAAGCTTGTGGGCTGCAGGCTCTGCTCACAAAGTTCCTCTCACACAGCTCATCAGAGAGTGCCTGAAATCCTCTTAGCGTTCTGGGGTATCAGTCACTATTATGGCAGCTACAGGAGGGGAGATAATTCATTTTCTTGAGCTTCCCTGACCCTCCTATGTGCATACTGATGTCCACCCTTAGTTGTGCTAAGAGGATCCCTTGGTGCAAAGACTCACAGGACTCCCCTTTCCTGAGGCGAAACCCCCAGGCAGCTGCAGGAAGGGTGGCCACCTGACTTTGTCAATGATTTCTAGCCCACTTCCCCACTCCCAATTCAGGCACATGGTGCCTGGACATCTTGAGGATTCTGATGATGAAGTGGGTTGTCAAGTCACCCTAATGAGACCACAGCTGCAATGAGCTACATGAGCGTGGACATGGCTGTATTCTGGATGTGCAGTCATAAACCAACTGGTGACATCATCTTCTGCCCGGGAGTGAGGACCAGTCAGGGATGAGCTCCCATAGGTGCTCTTCAGGCTGGCAGTGGCTGTAGTAAGTGAGCATGTTCATTCATGCACATCCCACAGAATCTGGAAAGCATTGGGAGTCTTGGGTTTCAAGAATGATGTTATGTTGCTGGCTAATAATGTCAAGTCCAAAACATCAAGTGGGGGGTCGTGTCTATGTGAACTTCCAGGGCCTTGAAGAATCACCCAGGAGGAGGACCTCGGGCCTATTCCCAGTCCTACAGCAAGTCCAGGGACAGAGCCATGGCACCTCACCACGGGCTCACAGTTGTCCCTAATCATCTGTGTCCCACATAAGGACAAAGTAAGCAGCTGCAGTCCTTTGGCCTGTGTGACTTCTTACAGCAGTGTCACCGTCACTGCAAACACACGACTCAGTCATTATAAACTGCAGAAAAGACTAGACGTTTTAAACACCCCAAATCAGGTCTCCTGGTGACCCTGTGGGTAGGGTGTGGATGCTGCTGTGATTTGGAGGGAGAGGAACATGTCCATAAGGATGGGCTACTTCACGTAGCATTTTCATAGAAGATACCTTAGTAAGAAAATTTGAGGCAGAAAATGAAAGATGCTTCCTTGCCATAAAAGACCATTCTTAAAGTAGCTTCATAAAAACAAACTGCTGGGCATTTAGTCTGTTTTGAAAACTGCTATGTGATTCAGTTTGAGCAGCTTAAAAGACAAAGTGTCTTCCTGCTGTTGGTCCTGCCGGCCCTGACTTCATTTGACATGCCCGAGGTTTCTAATACCCCAGCCTATCCCATCCACAGGGTCCCGTTACTTAGCACAGGTGCGAATCCATTCCGGTCTCAGCACAGTTCAGTGTGAACCCTGTATCTCCATACTGCTTCTGTACTTGGGATGTTCTAGCAACAGCATAAACATCAGTTTACACCTGCGTACCTTTTATCACGTGTGTGTTTAAGAAAATTTCAGCATTGGTTCTGCTTTTCAGTGTGGCTGGCAGCAGGCCTCAGAACAAGGTCCATGTTGTTAGTCTGGTTTTGGTTCCACAGCTCAGTGCATGATGCCGTCAGTTCTTCCAAATGCACATTTCAGCACTGGCCCCTATGTCAGCATACTTGGTCTGTTGAGTTCAGCACTTCTGTTCCCAACTTGAGTGAAAGAAGTCAGCATCCACCTACCCACTCACTTCCAATTTTGTTGCCTTCGCCACAGAAAGTGAGGGCATCATTACTTAACATGTTCCATTCCTTAAAGTTTACTTAGACTTGATAGAGAATGAGCCACAACTCCACAACCCCATGGTGAGTCAGAAATGCACAGCTTTGGCTCTCATGCGCTGGAGGCCTGATCTGCCTTCTAGATCACGCTGATAACTATTTAAATGACGCTAGACATTTTCCTGGACTCCATTCTATACTTTCTATAGTGTCTTAAGAGAATTCGAGGAAGCTCATGTGAAGCATGTCCAGGGAAGAGCTGACTCCACCTGTTGACTCACAGAAGCCCCAAAGGCAACTTCCCAAGTGAATGCACCATCCTGTCAGAGAGCAGTCCTGCCCATTTGCTCCCCACCTCTCTTCACCACAGTGGACTTTCCTCCTCATACTCTGCTTCTATTCTCTCTCACCAGCCTGTCACCTCCAGGCCAAAGGGTGCAGGGGCTGATCTCATGCCCAAGCTGTAGCAGAGCCATTGTGTGTGCAACCTGCCACTTCTTTCCCATCACTACAAAGCAGGACGACCAAACCATCTGTGTCCTTTCCTGGCCTGGTTGTCTCAGCCTAGGCACTCGGTCTCAGTAGGGTTACCCTGTGTCAGTGTCTCACAGCGCATGCTGAGAAACCTCTCCTGGATGCCTAGACCTTATAGTCAAAGGAAGGGAGGGTTTGGGAGGGATTAGAATCCAGAAGGAAACCTACTGAGCCTTTTGTCCACAGGACCTGGGGATGAAACAGAAGAGACTCCTTCTGACCATTTCTATATACTAAACGTATTGTTTAATGTTTGAAAATACTTTAAATATAGAAAAGCAAGCCAGTTGCAGAACTTGGGTGGCACAAGTGGAGCCCTCGTGAATATTTTGAAAACAATTTCCTGTCGGGTCCACAGCACATCATCAGCATGAATGCCTGAACTGAACCTGTTAACTCTGCAGCTAGCCTGGAACTCACTATGTAGCCCAGACTGGGTGAAAGTTTGTGGTAATCCTCCTGATGACTTTTTTTTTTAAAACTATTACTTAAACACCATTTTGCTCCACCTTTACCACAAGTGAGGCTTCAACCCAGTTTTCTCAGTAGGATTAATGACTTTTACTCAGTGAAGATCCAGTCAAGTTAGCTACACTGACCTAGTTTGAGACCCACGTCCAATATGCATGCAAGAAGAACCACCTTTGTGCTTGTAGGTTCCCTAGAAGATGGCATGGCCTAGAGTGCCATGTCACCAGTGTGGGGATCACGGTCTGAGCACCAACAACCTATGGCTCTCTATGGCTCTTTGAGTGTTCTTCCCACAGGAAGCCTGGAGGGATTTTAGGGGACCTTTTAATCCCACAACTACAAAAGGCGCTGCAGTGACATGCTCCTACAGTGACATGCTCCTACAGTAATGTGCTCCTGCAGTGATGTGCTCCTGCAGTGATGTGCTCCTACAGTGATGTGCTCCTGCAGTGATGTGCTCCTGCAGTGACGTGCTCCTACAGTGATGTGCTCCTGCAGTGACGTGCTCCTGCAGTGACGTGCTCCTACAGTGATGTGCTCCAGCAGTGACGTGCTCCTGCAGTGACATGCATCTACAGTGACGTGCTCCTGCAGTGACATGCATCTACAGTGACGTGCTCCTGCAGTGACATGCATCTACAGTGACGTGCTCCTGCAGTGACATGCATCTACAGTGATGTGCTCCTGCAGTGACATGCATCTATAGTGATGTGCTCCTGCAATGACATGCATCTACAGTGATGTGCTCCTGTAGTGACTTCTTATCCCACTGAATAGACACCAACAGAACTTCCATGGTGTACCTCCAGGTTCTCTCACACGAGCCCTTTCCGTTTCGTTTTGTTGGTTTGTTCCCTCTGTTTTACCTCTTATCTAGCTGACTGTTCCTTCTGAATCAAGTCCTTTGGCATTTCTGAGACTACAGAAAATCTCAGTTCACCAAATCACATTTACTAGGTTCACAAGTCTTTCTCAGCTACTGACCCAAGTTCCTTGTTTCTAGCCCAGCCCCCAGCACTGTGTCCACTGTTCCCTCTCAGCTCCAATGCTTGTTCTCCTGTTGAGGCTCTGGGCCACAGCCTCCTGGCCAGCCCCTCCACACCCTCATTAGGGTGTTCCACTCTGAGATTACCTTCATTCTTCCCTGACCCCACAGTAGTAGAAGGACAGATCTGACTGTCTCCCTGACCTCCTCTAGCTGTGTTTGGTTAGAGTGGTTTGGAAATGGAGGATTGGCCCATCCTGCCCCAGGTGGAACAGCAGATACTTACCGTGGTATACTCAAAGTAGTAAAGGCAGTTGTCCGTCAGAATGAACCAGCGCCTCTTCCAGGTCTTCACCCTGCCACCTAGTAGCAAAAAGAAGATGCTCTTGACAAGGGACATCAAGACAGGTGTGTGCTGCACACACAAAGCTCTCTTCCCAGGGAGGGGACGGGGTCGGGTAGGGTATCAGGAGAACATTTAGACCACGGCAAACTTTACATCAGTGACAAGACACAGCCAAGACAGAAGCATCTTTCACGGAGTGAAAGTCTATGGTTCAAGCAGAGCAAGCGTGTCTGGTTGACACCCTGAGATGTCCCTGACAGCAAGATGAGAGCGTGAGCTAGGGAGGAAGACCCAGGGGTATGATGGTTCAATGCAAGTGTACCTCAGGCTGGAGAACCAGCCATACCCTGTGTGACAGAGACAGGCAGAGGAAGGAGGAAGGGAGGGGTCAGCACCCTGATACAGGTGGCATGGGTAGGGAGTTCCATGGAAGTGACAGGAGAAAAGATACAGAAAGTGAGAACTGTGAGCCCTAGCAACCAAACCATGGGCTTCCCTCACTCACCTGCCTGTGGTGAAGCTCTATACTGGCTTCATCCCCCCTTGGTTCGTGTCCTGAAAGGCATGTTCTGGGTGTGAATTGAAGCGGGACTCCTTCACCAGGAGAAGGACTAGCTATCCAAGAGGCAAGAGCCTTCTCACTGCGGACTCACATGACTCTTTAAAACTAAGTAACTACAAGAGGCAGTGCTAACAGCTAGGAGGTGATGACTAGCAGCTGCTCAGGGCCTTCCTCAGTCCTCTTCAACACTAGTAAGATTTAAGTCATAAAGTACAGGCTCTGTGAAGTTACTCTGTGTTGGGTACGGGGGAAGGGTGTGCTTAACTATGCCCACTTTGAAAGAAGCTTCATCCTCACTTGTATGATGCTCAGGATCCTCAGTTTCCCAACTTACCTCTGGCCAAGGAAAGAAATACCCAGGGCTTTCCCATGCTGATACACACATGACATTGCATAAATACACTCTGTCCCAGATCCTTATCACTTGCCCTTTGCTAGAGCCCAACTGTGGAGAACGCCACTTCTCTATAGTCTCCATGGAGGGAAGGGGGTGGGGCACCTGCTATGCCTACTCCCCTGACTTCTTCTACCAGCCACACAGAGCAAGGCAATCTTACAAAAACTGTCTCCCAGTGCCAGCAGCTGCCTGCAGGCTCCTCCCTGAAATCTGAGAGAAGAGGTCTAGTGGGACAGGTTAGGACCTAGTCCTTTCTGGGCTATTTTACAGCTCTGCCTGGTGCCTGAGCTGGAGGGGTGGGGAAGGAGATGGAAGCAGCCATCATTAACTACAAAATTCTAAATGACTGAGACCTAGGTTTCCAGATGGAGGATGCCGCAAGCAATCGTGTGCCAAGCAGCGCCCCTCCTATGTGGTGGATGGTGGGCTATCCCCGCTATGGTGAAGCCCCCAAGGGTAACTGGTGTGAGTGAGAAGAGACATGAGAGTAATGGCACGCGTGCTGGCAGCAGGGAGGGCTGAGCAGAGCTGGACCAATGACAAGGAAGGGAAGAATGTGCTCAAAACTGCAGGTGCTCTGTCTTCACATGGACCCTCCCCTCTAAGGTAGGAGCTTCTGTCTTCCAGCCTCTTGGGGAGACCACTTCCCGTACAGGGCTTGGCACACAAGGATGGCAACCCATGCTGACCTCCCATGCACTCTGTGACAGGACACTACCCCAGGTGAGAGTCGGACTCAGGAAATGATGGAAAAGTGAGTTAGATACCAAAAGAAACAGGATGTCAGGAAATGGAGGAGGAAAAGCAAAGCTGGGAAGTTCTGTCTGGTTATAAAAGCTTCACTGCGTCCCTGGACAGTTTGCTGCACCACAGAGCCCTCTAGCACAAAGCATCGCTGCGGGCCCACGGGGAACACTTCCACGTGGAAAGAAAAACAGACACAGGACAAGCAGACAGATCAATGTGCGCCTAGGACAGTCCCTGTGGAACTCACCGCAGGCCCTCCCTTAGACAGCCTGCCTGGTCTGAGCACTGGAAGGATGCCTGTGTTTGTTCTTAGAAGGGCAGCTCAGCTCTAGTCATGCTTAGGCACAGACCAGAGGAGCACTCTGCTTCCTCCAAACGTTTCCCCATATCAGCAACCAGAGAACTAAGAGGCCAATCTGGGTTTTGAGGATGACTCTTTGAAACAGAGGAGGATTTGCACCAGAAAAAACACAGACAGAGGATCCAGGCTGTGAGGCCTCCCTGACACTCATGAAATGGAATCAAAGACTACACGTAGGGGTTTCTGGCTTTAAAATTTACATTTGTGGGTTTGGAACATACCATTTCTCTTTTCATGGAAAGGCAAATGCCCCAAGTGTCATCTAATTTATTCTTTTCCTCAACTTCTTTGTCCAACATGGTGTCAGAAGCACAAAGCTTTATTCTTCACATCAGAGATTACTTTTGATCAGCTTAACACACAGGTGTCAATTTGAACTCATAATTCCCAGGAGCACGAAGCCAGAAGCCAGTGCTTCTCTGCCTCCTCACCTCCTTCCGGGCTAGGACTGCATGACTACTTGCGGTTTGGGACCTCCGACCTGGAGGCTGCTGTACCATGCTCTCCTCCACGAAGAGGAAATGTGAGCATTGCCCCAAACCCCCGGATCCTGGCCAGTTCCCTAGGGACTGTACGGTAAGTTAGAAGCAGCATCAACACTACTACCAGCAATTAAAAAAGAACCAAAAATAACAAAATAAAAAATGCTGCAGCAATGACAGTGGCCTGGGCAGTGAGCGAGCAGGTTGCAGGGTTACATACCTCCTGGAGTTTGGGGCAAGGGAAAGAAGAGCCAAAATCATGGAAACATATAAATGAGGGAGAAAAGAAAATTAAAACAAAGAAATCAAACCCGATTCCTCAATCTTAAAAGTGCAGTGTACCGGTCACATTTATGTATGCCTGGACAGGGAGGTAAACCTAAAAATACTGATGGGCAGGTGACCACCTGTGCTGTGCAGCAGGGTTGAGGCCTTACCCACACCCGGCCTAACAGAGCCACAGATCCACTGTTGTAAGGCCAGTGTTTGCCAGCAATCCAGAGCAAAGACAGGATGTGCACTTCTGAGAAAGTCAGTATCTTCCTTAAGACACCCATCATTTTTTAAATGTGTTCAAAGATGCACACATGTACACCTATGGATATACATGTACATGTGTGTGTACACAAGAACACACATGCTTATGACTTTCTGCACACAGGGACATATACACACAACTACAGATGATACAAAGTCCTACCCTGTGTAGCACACAGACACACAGGACTGAGTCTCAGTGTGCCACAATGGAAAACAACCTATTGGGGCTAGGCAGTTCAAAATTGTGAAGCAATGGCCCCACGATTAATGAGTCCCATATTGTTAGATTTTTTATTCTTTGGGATGAGGCCTTGCTCTAGCACCAAGCTGGCTGGCTCCATCATGGGCTCCAAGGATTCTCCTGCTCTGTCTCCTAAATGTCTGGGGATCACAGGTGTGCACCATTGCACTCAGCTTATATTTTTAATTTTTAAAAATATAGGATGCCTCATGAATTTGTATGTCATCTGGTACAAGAACCAAGATAATATCTGTTCTAATTTTAGTGTCTCGGCTGTCAAAGCCAACACTCAGTATTCACATGGAAACAAATTTGCCTGGAGGGGAAGTAAATCTAAACTTGGACACCCTTTAAAAATTCTCAGCACACTTCCTCTTCACTCTGTGGGTTGGGTAGAGAAGAAGTGGATAAGATTGCTTGTGGGTCAGGCCCTCTGTTAGAGATTACTGACTATTGTCCACATTCAGATACTGCAAGGCTCTAATCAGTGAAGCAGTACTTGAAAGGAATTGATGAATTGTCATGTGTAAACACAGGCTTTGGGCCTTTGAAAGGTAATATGAACCCTAAGCTATCTGGATGAGTTAGTAGCAGAGGACACGTCACCCTACTTTTCTAGATGTGTCAGTAATAGCCAAGAATGGGGTGCTGCTTCTCTGGGTAAGTAAGGAGATGAAGAGGAGTGTCTCGGACGGACTGTGCCCTGCTGATAGGGATTCAGACCACTAAAGGCTAAGGCAGAAGGAAATGAAACGTGCTCTCTAGAAGTCAAAAAACAAAAACCTTTGATATTACCATGTCCAGAGAGTTCAGAGACCTCTCTTATGTCTGATAATTAATAAAATGATCACACGTGGACATAAATGTACACGAGAAGCCACTGAATTTCTTCTCTGTTTGGTTACTCTGTCACCTTCCGGGCAAGGCGTGACCATAAATCTTAGCAACACAGGCTCACTTCTGGCAGAGGGAAGAGAAATGCACCTGCAGCTTTTTTGATGACACAATCATTAATGTGGCTGATTGGGATTGGAAAGGGAGCCACTGCCAGAGCATGAGGAAGAGTGCCGTGGTTCGCGCTGCAGCCAAGGGCTCTAGGTTTGCCATGCACACTGCCTGTGGGAGCCAGATGCAGAGGGGGTGATGATGCACTGGGTGGGGCAGGAGTGCTGGGGGTACATTGGGGTGGGAAGGAGAGAGATGGATATGGCTGGTAATCCCCCCAAGGGGAAGGGGGCAGAAAGGGGAGGTGGATCAGGTCCCTAGAAAGGGCCTCAAAGAACATGGCCATCTATTCAGAAATGAACACACAGGGCCCAGATACACATGGGCAATGTTTATAAAGGCAAAGTCTCTGTCCTGGAGTCTCCATTCTATGGTAAGTGGCTGTCAGCAGCTCCCCCTTTGGAGGTGGACTGTTAGGTCACCTGTGACCTGCCCCCTTCCCTACACCCCAAGCCTGTTTGTATACAGTCCTTCTTCCTGAGCTCTGCTGCAGGGGCCCCAAAATGTGTGAGATAACTTACCGAGTTTCAGCAGCCAGCCTTCTCGGTCTGGATTGAAGAAAGTGTGAGTGAGGTCATTCCCATCATCTTCTGGGATTTTGAAGGGCTCATTTTTGATGCTCTCATAGAGATTCTGGGACAGAAGATAACACTGCATGTCTCATTCTGAAGTAGCTGTTCTTCCTCCCTCTACTCACTCCACAGCATTCACTGTGAGCCTGTAGTAAGGACTAGAGAAGAGCATGACCATCTTTCTGCTCTACAGCAGCTCACAGACACAGAAATAAGATGCCTGGTGGATAATTAAAGAAGAAAAAGTAGCAGCATGGAGTCTACTCAAGCCTCTTCCCCTTCCTGTTTCTCTGTTGGCCTCTGTGAAACTCACATATTTAAATGAATTAAGAGAGCAGACACTTGGCAAGTCATTCTTCTGTCTACTCTCCTACAAAAGCAATCCTGTTCCCAGTAAATGCTTTGCCAGCTGAGATAAAGCCACTCTGCCCTGCTCACCCGGAGCAACTCCTCGGGCAAGTCTCCTCCATCATTGATGCCTCGATTCATGGCGATGAACCTCTCTACCGTAGGCTTGTCTTTGACATTGGGGTTGTGTAGGCTGGTATTCAGCATTATGATGGCAAAGGAGAGGACGTAGCAAGTGTCTAAAGAGAAGAACAGAAGGTGAGAGCAAAGGAAACACCCCCAGGACAGGGGGCACTAAACCCTGGGCAGGAAGAGTGGGTGAGCTGCGTGCACATGTCCCCAGGCTTATGCTCCTAAAGGCACTCTTCTTTTTTTTTCCCTGACAGAAAAGAACAAGGGAACAATAAAACGGCCTGCTTCACGGTGGAGCATCCCTTAGTCTCAGCACTCAGGAGGCAGATTTCTTCTGAGTTCTAGTACAACCTGGTTCCTAATGGGAGTTCCAGTCCATCTAGGATCACACGACCAAACCCCAAATCAATACAATGCTTGAAAACACAAAAACCACCTATAATTTTATCTAGTAATAATTTGGTCTGCTTTATTTCTTCTATATAAATGTGACTATGCAATAAAATCACTTTACAGACATTATAACACACTGTTCCCAACACATACATATAGAATGGATACTTGCATAGGTACATGCACACACACACACATGTACACACACATACATATAGAATGGATACTTACATAGGTACATGCACATACACACACACAGACACACATGTACACACACATACATATAGAATGGATACTTACATAGGTACATGCACACACACACACAGACACACATGTACACACACATACATATAGAATGGATACTTACATAGGTACATGCACACACACACACACATGCACACATACACACACACACACACACACATGCTTTTTTGTTGATCTTATCATCTGCCCGTGATTACCTTTCTTTCCTTTTTAAGGAGGGGTTGCCTAGGTAGCGTAGCTAACTACAGTTATGATCTGCTTCTGCCTCCTGGATTGCTGGGGTGACAGACAAACGCCGCAGCAGGTGGTTTCTAGAGGCATCTCCAATAGTTATGCGTTTGGTTAATTCTGAACCCAGGGCCTCATGCACGAGGCCAGTGCTCCACCACTAGGCCACACCCAGATCTCTACTGTGCCTCAGTGTGCTCTTCTCAATGCTTTCAATCTTTTACCGTTATACATACCATGAAGAAACTGTTCTTAGCATGGGCTCAGTTTCTTGTCTCAGAAATCCTCCACTGCCAAGAAGAGACCCTCATGAAAAAGTCCTTCCCACACGCACACAGAGGACCCTCCTCACCTGTGGACTGGAACACCCCGTTATTGCACTGACAGTACCGCTGGGCAAAGGCCTCCATCATCCGGTCAATCTTCTGAGCCTCTCCAGGGAGCCGGAAGCTCCACAGGAACTGCCTAAGGGTGAAGACAGGAGCATTGCTTTGACCAGACCTGCTGCTGCTGGTGGCTTTAGTATGGTGGAGGGGGCTTAAGTCCGCTTCATTATCAGACGCCAAAGGAGGTGAGTGAGGGGGCTTCAATCTGATTTTACAGAAACTGAACAGAAGCAATTTAGCCACTGCCCACCACTGTGGCCTTAACTGGAGGTAAAGTGCTTAGGTTGAAGACTTTCCTATTCCAAAGAACAACCTCTTCCCTCAGAATTGAAGCACGGGTGTGAATCATTGAAAATAAACTCTAAGAATTCATTCAGAACATTCACAATGAAACTAAGTAACGAGGGCCCATGTCATGGGTTTAGTTCTGCAATTACTGCATTATTAAAATCATATCTCAAAAAATAACCTCAGGATTTATACCTACAGCAGAGAAAATTAAAAAGGCAGTTTCTTTAAAAGGCACAAAATAAGCTCAGTTAAAAAATTAAAGTTGCAGGCTGGAGAGATGGCTCAGCGGTTAAGAGCACTGGCTGTTCCGGAGGTCCTGAGTTCAGTTCCCAGCACCCACTCTTCTGGCTTGCAATCAGAACACTGTGTACATAATAATAATAAGAACTAGAGTTGCTGAGTGGTGGCGTACACCTTTAATCCCAGCACTGTGGAGACTGAGGCAGGAGGATCTCTGTGAGTTCCAGGACAGCCAGGACTACACAGAAAAACCTTGTCTCCAAAGACTATGCATACTCACACAAAGTTTATTTTTTTTCTTTTTAAAATTAAATACACTGCTACCTAGTTTAGGGTAAGAAATTAATGGACTTTCTATTCTGAAGAGTAGAAACAATTTTAATAGTTAGTACTAAACAGTCCTTCTATACCCAAGACCCAAACCCAGTCCTAGCAAATGTTTTCCCACTCCCCTGAAATAAAATACTTTGAGATAGTCACAACCCCCCAGCAACAGGACTTTAGTCAAACAGCAACACCATGGACCCCATGGTGCCCCTAACACCCACCGTAAGGCCTGGACAAGATTCAGGTCGGTGAACTCGTGAAGCTCTACAAATGCATGGAGGACCTGGATGCTGAACTCATCTCTGTCAGGAAACAAAAGAGAGACGGGGTGAAGAACAAGCCAGATCCTTCATACTGAAGCCAAGACCCATCCTCATCCCAAGAAGATGGTGTCCCCAGAGTCACAGGCCATGAGACTTCTCAAGACCAGTTACCCATAAGAGGACATTGGACTGGCTCTGCTTACTAACTAAATAAGCAAGAGACCCGCACACTCCAGGACAGATAAGTTACTGTCCTCAGAACACTTCCACACAGCACCATATGGCTCCTGCTGCCCCAATACCAGTCACCCCATGAACTTGGGCATCAGAAGCTTCTTTCTTCCCGTGATTCTAATCACCCCTGTAAAGGCCTCACCTCTCCCCAAGGTAATCACCAATGGCTGTTTTGTTGAGCCCCTCCCCTTTGTATAAAAACTGGGCAATATCTTCGCATGTGTTCTTCAGCAGGTCATTCTCTATTAAGAACTGGATCCCCTGCAGAAAGATGGATGACAATAAGGGAGGGCAAAGGCTGCCGTGGGTGTGGGCCCCGGGGATAGAGACTTTGTAGGTTGGGAACCAGAGCCCAAGACTCAGGACAATGAGTAACCCTGCAACATTTGGTCCAGAAAACAGCAGCTTAGAAAAACATCTCTGGCGTTCATGGTCACTAAGAGAGCCCGCCCGCCTTCAGACTCTCGGCCTCTGTTCTTGTTTGTTGCTTACCTTTTTGGGATCCATGTTAAATTTCTTCCTGCCCATGGCTACCTGTTTGTTCCTCTGCATGTTTTTCCTGAAAGAGAAGTGCAGCTATTAGTACTCTGGCAAAGGGAGTTTGGGATGGGTGCTGGGGGGATGGAGCAGTCGTCACAGGTAGCCGCTGACAGAGTTTTGGAAGATTGGTCTGGCTAAGCATGATCAGCTAAGTCTTGGCCCTGGCCCAGGCTCAGGCTCATTTTCATGGTTTCTCTTAGAATTTTTATTTTTTAACTTTGTTGTCCACATATTGTAGAATCTGCCCAATTTAAGTGTACACCCAAATGGCTTTTAGTGAGTTAAATTCTGCAACCATTACCATGACCAGTTTTAGAACATTTTCATCAGTCCAGCAACATTCCTCACACCCTTTTCCAGTTCAGCCACCTTCCTACTTCATGCCTCCCTGCCCCTGGAGCTCTCAGCTACCTTCTATGCACAGGTCTGCCGAATTCTAGACCTTTCATGTGGACAGACCATGGAGTGTCTAGACTTTTGCTCTGGCTTCTTTTGCTTAACGTGTTGTCTTCAAGGTCTGTCAGTACAACACTCCTGTCTATTGCTGAGCACTGACCCTCTACATGTCTACCCCTCATGTGAGAATGTCTTTCTGTATGCTATGACTATCGATCTTTAAATAACGGAGCTGTTTTGGCCCATAACAGACACCATAGAAGAAGTAGGTGGGGAATCAGAATAGGAAGGAAAGGAAGGGCGGAGCCAGACAGATCGAGCCAGCTGCCAAAGAAGAAACATGTAAGGAGCACAGGTGAGCCACGGGCCACGTGGCAGACAGATTAATGAGAATGGGTTGAGTTAAGATTAAAGAGCTAGCTAGCAAGGTGCCTAAGCCATAGGCCAAACAGCATGAACTTAATATAAGTGTCTGAGTCATTTTGGGGAGGAAAAGCAGGGACGGGTAGCTAAGCGGTCTGTGGCTGCAGATCTGTGAGTCTGGACCTCTGGCTGGACAGGCTTGAAAACCATATTATAACCTATCCCCACCTGTTTTTCAGATGACAAGTTTGGGGTTGTTACGCACAGGGCTGCTGCTATCAGCAGGTGTCCACCCTTGTGGTGGACATGTTTTTCTTTCTATTGGGCTGAAGGGCCAAAGTTTTATGGAGATGGGTCATGTGGTACTTTAATACTTAGCTTTTTAAGATGCTGTACAAACAAGCAGTAGTTTTCTCAACTGCATCAGACTAAACAGATTCAGGTTCACAGACCATGCTTCTCAAGGTGTGGTACACAAACAGCTGAGGGAGCCAGTCAGACATACAGAATGCCAGCTCTCGCTCACTTACATGACCCTGGACCTTCCAGAGCAAACTCTCACCTAGTGTGTCTGTTCAGGGATCCTGCCCATTTTATCCAGTTTCACAGACAATCGAGTTACAGGTTCTGGGTCAACTGAGTGACTCAGAAGTTTTAGAGGTAGAGTTAGGTGACATTTTTAAATCCTCCTGTAAGTCTGCTGTACACTTGGGAACCAACGGTAATTTTACAGTTTCTCAGAAATGACTTATTTTTGTCTTAAGTACATCAGTATTGGCCACATCCCCAAGGTAGAAAGTCCTTCTTTTCTTTCCCTGGCTGAGACAGGATCACTCTGCAGTTTAGGCTGAAACTCCCAACATCCCTCTTGTCTCTGCCTCCCAAACAGTGGGATTCTAGGCACGAGCCCATCATGTTTGGCCAGACTAACTAGAGCTTTGAAATGAATGGGTATGAGTCTCAGATTATCTAATTACATTTTCCCTAAATCCAAGAATACTACTTTGACCCATATATATATGTATATATATATATATATATATATATATATATATATATATATATATATATATATATATATATATTTAAAGCAAGCTTCTGGGCTTTTTTCCTATAAGAGTGTACAATACTTGGAGATCCTACAATGGCAAGGCACATAACCACTCATAAGGGCCCTCAGCATCCTTTGCCTTGGCTTGGTTCTTTACTGACAGCTTCTTGTGCCTCTGGCAAGCTCAGAACCCAGGGCCCAGGCTTCATTATTATACATCCAGATCTCTGCCAGCTACAATTGCTGCTTCTGACCACCCTGGGTGCTTACAGTGGTGGCTGGCTAGCTTCATGGGTTCCTCATGAATCAGCTCCCAACCCTAGCCATTCAGCATTGCAACTTATGACCGCCTGGCATACTCACAGGATGGGGCTGGCTAAAGTTTCCAGTTCTTTATGAGTCATCTCCTGTCCCTACCTGTCTAGAATTTTTGTTTATGACTGTTGGGATAGTCACGGTAGGTGGGTCAGCTGTTCTGACTTCACTACAGTCTCCCTTGGACACCAGCTGTATCAGCTTTAGCTCAACTTGAGAAAGCTTTATGCCTTATAGTATTATTATGTTGTCTCTACTTCTTACATAACATTTGGAGTGTTGATCAGGCCTTTGATTACAGCATGACAACTTACCTGTGGAAAAGCTAGAAGTAACATCAAATCCCAACTATACAGATGCTCAGAATCTGCAGAACAGCTCCCCTTTCAGGACCTTCCATCTTGGAAAACTAGTTTAAACATAAATCACTGAAGTGTGACTCTTGGGCTCACAAGCACCAGATGCTCTGATGAAAGTGGATCTGTTTTCTTTATGTTATCTTTAATATTTTATCTATTAATATTGTTTGTGTACACCTATATAATGTGCATACATGGGTATGGAGGTCAAAAGACAGCTTTATGGAGTCAGGTCTCTATTTCTCCTTTTACATAGGTTCCAGAGATTGAACTCTGGTCACCAGGCTTGCAAAGTGAGCCCTTGTGCATGCTGAGCCATCTTTTCAGCCCTTCTAAGACCCCTTTAGAGACACCCTTCCTGTTTCAAGCTTCATCAGATGATGGTAATGCTCATTTACTTAAGACCGCGGCATCCTGATGGTCCACTCAGACAGAACATCTCCAGTCAGTGCCTAGATGCCTACACCACTGGGGTCTTCAGTCCAATTGGACTGTGTAACTCCCAACACCCTGTGTGTGCTGGCATCAGAGGACTCAGAAAGGAAGTACACTATGATACAATCATGGTTCTAGGGTTGCTATTGTGGGGAATATGGTTTCCCCCCATGCTTTTCCTTCCTTTAACAACTTACTGCAATAAGCATATATTTCTGGCTAGTGAGATGACTCCTAGAAAGACTTTCAACTAACTTGACAACATAAATTCAGTCCCCTGGACCCACACAGCAGAACAGAACCAGCTCTAGAAAGTTATCCTTTGACTTCTGCATGGAGCTGAGGCCCATGTGCTCACTTACACCAAATAAATAAGCAAATGTAAATGTAATTTTTAAATTAAAAAAATTCTACCTAGAACCAGGAAAAGGTCAATAATTTGCTTTTTAATTCGGGGACAATTCTCATTCAGTACAAGGCTCACATCCTAAGTGTCCCATTCACAGTTTTGACAGGTATACATGCCCTGGTGACCACTCCAGAGAAGACCTGTTCCTACCTACATCCTCTCTAGGTTCTAGTCAGGTCTCCCTGACATCTGTCAACATCCACTGCTATTTCTGACAGTAATCCTCGTTTTCTGACTCAGCCTTATGACAGAAGTATATTGTATGTCCATACCTATTATGTACACACATATGATGGCTTCTCTATTCTGTGTTTGTGGGGCCTGCACTTGCTACTGCACTGGACCAGTATGCACCTCTGATACTATCAAGTAATGGTCCATTGTCCCTGCCTACTTATGCATTCACATATTGGTGGACAGCTGGGCAATTTCTAGCTTGGTCAATTTTAATAAGAATGCTGTAAATATCCTTGGTAAAGGTTTTGTAGACATATTTTCATTCTTTTAAGTAAATACCTGCATTGCTGGGTATCAACACTGGACACGTATTTAGTATCTTTTGATTATAGCAATGCCAGGATTTGTGAGGCTGTGTTTCATGGTAGTTTTACATTGCTCACCCTCATAGCTAATGACACTAAGCCTCCTTGATGCAGACATCTATTATTTACTGCCTCTTGCATAATGATCTATTCAGGATTTATGTCTATCCACTTGAGCTGTCTACACATTACTGCACTGAATGGTGTCTGTTCTGGATAAAGTCTTTCACAGATACATATGCTGCAGCTATTTTCTCCTGCTTTGTGACTTGCCTATTCATGTAACAGTTACCTGCTTGGTGCTGGGAAAGCTGCCTATGGTGGTGTTGAATCCAGGTCCTCACACATGTCAGACAAGTATTCTACCACTGAATCACATCCCAAGCCTATTGGTTTGGTTTGGTTTTGGACTATCCTGGAACTCACCATGTAAATCCCTGGCTGGCCTTGAACTCACAAAGATCCATCTGCTTCTGCCTCCAGAATCCTGGGATTAAGGTGTGCAACATTACACCCAGCCTATTATCTTTTCTAAGAGTAGAAACTTTAAATCTAGATGAACTCTGTTGTTTTGGTTTGTTTTATCTCTTAAGACAGGGTTTCTCTGTGTAGCCCTGGCTATCCTGGAACTTACTCTATAGTCCAGGCTAGCCTCAAACTCACAGAGATCAGCCTGCCTCTTGAGTACTGGGATTAAAGGCATGCGTTACCTTCACCAGGCTCACTAGATGAATTCTTACTCTACCAATTTCGGTGTTTTTAACAGAAAGTAAGGGCTGCAGAGGCGGCTCAGGAGTTAATAGCACCTGTTTCTCTTGCAGAGGACCTGGGGTCATTTCCCAGTACCCACAGGGTGGCTCACAACCATCCATAACTTTAATCCCAGGGGTTCTGATGCCTTCTTCTGACTTCCATGGGCACTAGGCACACATGTAGTTCACAGACACACTTGTGGGCAAAGCATTCATACACATAATGTTTTAAAATCTAAAATAAAAATTTTGATAGAAAGTAAGAAAGCTATAACCCTAAAAGACAACCCAGAGACTCGCAGTGTCCTACTGGCTACTCTCTGTGGAGGATGTTGCCCCTTCATCCCTAATGGCACTGCCCACACAAGCTTAAAATAACAAATCAAAGGGCCTTATGAAGCCAGACAGGGAGGCTTGGGCTTAGAAAACACAGATGCAGAGGAAGCAGGAAACAGGTCATCTACTGAATGAGGAGTTAGAGAGGGCCTGGGAATTCCATTCAAAGTCACTGACATCTCATCATTTTACACTGTGTTGCTTCCACATTCTTCTCTCTTAAGCATAAGGAGGTGGACAGAGCTTGACATTGTACCAGACATAGGTGGGCACACAAGCCTTTGGAAATTATATCAGCAGCGTTTACTAAGCTTTCCATCAGACAAAAGTAAAACAGAAATTTTAAAAATTCATACAGAGTGGACAACAGAAGGGGAAATAAATAATCTACACAACAATTTATAAACACTTAGAGCAGTGATTCTCAACCTTCCTAACGCTGTGACCTTTAATATAATTCCCTCATGTTGTGGTGATCCCCAATCACAAAATTATTTTGTTGCTACTTCAGAACTGTAATTTTGCTACTGTTATGAACAGTAATATGGATATATGATATGTGACCCCTGTGAAAGGGTCAATCCCCAAAGGGGTCATGCCTCAGGCTGAAGTGCTGACTTAAGGTTTTCGGGTGCCTTTGAATTTTCTAGCTCCGCTTTGCACATGTAAAAGGTGTCCTGTGGCCAGGTGTAGTGGTGCACACCTTTAATTCTAGTACTCTGGAGGCCGAGGCAAGCAGATCTCTGTGACCAGGGCAGCCTGGTCTACAAAGTGAATTTCAAGACAGCCAAGGCTATGTAGAAAGACTGACTCAAAAAAGGAAGAAAAAAAAAAGTTTTCCTATGTTCAGATCCTTGCAGTAAAGACTCAGAGAAGGCCGTGGAGAACTCTGAGGTAGAAAACCCACGTTCTCCTTGAATGTGCCAGGACATGTGGGTTAAGATGGGTGCACTGGGAGCTAGACCCACACGGCCCACCCAGCAGTGAGGGAGACTCACCTCTCCTCTGTGGATCCCAGGCTTTCAATTTCATTAGCGACTTCTGCTATCTCGTCCTTCAGCCTCTGTAAACAGGAGTCACCAAGATGAACGCTGCAGAGATTCCAAAGCCTTCTATACAACTCCCTCCATCCCAACACCATAACACAGCAGAGCAGAACAAAAAGGCACAGCACAAACTCTCCGAGGTCAACTAGGAGAACGTATTCATTCAATAAATATCTCCTGGGCCCCAGCAGACAGTAAGCACCGGCTACTTGGCCCACAGTTCCTGGGCTAGGGAAGAAGTTCTTTTTAGCACATGCACTTTGTTAAAAGGGTGCACTCACTGAAGAGCAGCCACTCCAGTACAGTCTTCCAGAACAGGTATAATGAAGCTCGGGCACACAGGCACCCACACACATGGTTGACTGGACTAGCAAAGGCCGTGTTGGGCCTGCACTGCTGCCTCATGCTGCCATAGCTGGGCAGAAGAACATCTCACTAAATATACCAACCATTCACCCCCAGCACCAAACTCACTACCAGCCACTGCCTTCCCTTCACTCAGTCTTGGCTGGGAGGGACTGTCTCCATGCAGAGGGTAGGGCAAAAAAGCTCCTCCATGTTCCTAGCAGTTACCAGAGAAACAAGAGCCAGAGAATGAGGAAAAACCATCCAAATAGTTCCAAATCACCAATCGCAAGCAGCCCTGTCCTCTCACTGCCCCTGAGGTCCCAGGCCCTCCTTTCTCTCCCCTGAAATTTACAAAGGCTTTAGAAGAGTGGTATCCTGCTGCTCAGAATGAAAGCAGCCCACCACATGGCCCTTGGACCTTCTTTCCCACATAGCCTTCAGTTATGAAAGGAACTTGGAAAAATAGTAACGCTGCTGATCACCAGCCCTCTCTAGGGACTGACCATGTAACTACCAGGGCATCATGTCCTCACAGGAAGCTGCAAAGGTGCTATTCTTATCCTGTGTTCAAGAAAGAACAGACGTCGGAAAACTAGAGCTGCATCCTCTGCCCTCAGCTTAAGCGGCAGAGTCTGGACCTACAGAAGATGCTGACAAACCTGAGGTCTGTGTTCTGTGGTGTGGCAGCAGAGAAACTTAGCTCAGGGTCACTCTAGCTTGGAAAACAGCAGTAGGAAAGCCTTCAGAGACCCCCTTTCCGTTAAATCGGGGTAACCATTAATACCTATACTTTGCTCAGAGCTGTGGAAGCACCAGCCCTTAAGGGCACCTTGTGACACACAAAGCCACAGACCGAGTGTCAGCCAGCCCTCCAGAGCCCTCCAACCTGAATGTCAGCCAGCAGCTCCTGCTTCCTCCGCCGGATGTTCTCCAGTTCTTGTCGTTCTTCTGCAGTCAGGTCACTAGGAACTGCAAAGAGAGAAATGAAATGTCACCAAGAAAGCATCTCCCACAAAAAGTAACAAAAATCCTAAAGACTTGCAGGTAAAACATGACCAAAAAGGAAGCCAGAAGCCAGTGTTGAACATGAGAGCTGCTGGGAATCACTCTGGCAGGTTTGTGAAGAGAAGCAGGGCCTTCAGCCCTTAGGTCAACTGAGCAAGGGCAGCTCCAGCGGAAGGACAAGAAGGAGATGCTGACAGGTGAATTCTCCAGCGGGAAGAGGAAACAGGCCTGCCCAATCTCCTGCCTTGTGGCTGGGAAACGACAGGCCTCAGCTCCCTGGTGGTCAAAGGTGGAACTGCATCTCCCAGAAGCTGTCCCTGGAACCAGCCAGAGTGCTCGCTTAGTTTGGGAGAAAAGCAGGCTGAGCATTCTTTGCAAACAGAGAAGAAAGTCTAGAAAGGCACACAGCAAAAATAAAGACAGACTTTTCCACATGCTGTGAATGTACCATCGGTTACACTCATCGTGAACACTGCCATAGGCCCCTGGTGGTTGTCTCCTCATCCCAGCACCCCTGTCGGAAGTGGTGGCCACATGAACAACAAGCATTAGAACCAGCAAAGTATGACATTCCAGTCACCATGTCGCCTGCTCCTCACCACTTCAGACAGACTACATAACCCATTCAGCTGCATGCTATTCACTCATTGATGATTTGAGGAAGAAGCAGAATAGAGATGTATTCCTTTACCCTCAGAGGACAAATTCCAAGAACCCCAGCCGACTTCTGGACCCACAGATAGACTAAGTTTGTCAACATGTATATCCATATTGGATGCTTTTTCTGTCTGGCCCAAGCACCATCCTACACTGTGGCCAAACCTTTGGCAGCCTGAGGTACAGCAGTAAGTTAACAGTTTCTCACTATTACAGAGGGTCACAGTCAGAGAAGGGTAGAGCAGGAGAGTGCAAATTCATCCTGCCACTCAGAATACAAGTGAAGGCTTATGAATTGTTTGTTTCTGGAATTTTCCATTTAATACTTTGGGCTGCAGATGACAGTGGGTAATGGTTTGAACTAAGGTGTCTCAAGCCCTGCTTTGTGTTTAATGAGCAAAGTGTTGATTCCTGTTCCGGCACAGTACGGTGCAGGGCACCCACATCCTTGAGATGGGTAGACAGATTTCTTTTCTTCTTGAGTCAAGGTACGCCCTTGAGCTATGATGCTCACATGACACAGACTTTAAAAGCATAGCACAGCTCCTGTGCAGTAATGCCCACAATGATGACACACTGGTGTGATGAAGTAAGGTGTTTAGCTGGCCCCTCGGAGGTAGAATGATAACTCTGTTTACAGCACAGATGGACACAAGCTCATCCTGATATGGCATGGCTTGGAAAGCAGAAGTTAACTTTAAAATTATCTATTTCATGAGGATATCAATACCAGGGACCTGATTTGATGCTTACAGAGCTAGTTAATCAGATCATCAATGAGTCTCCATTTGAGCAGAAGCAAGACTAATAAATCCCAGATCCTTACTACAAAGTTGATGAAAAAAAAAGTCCTTATCCCTAGACAGCTGACCTTCATCATTTGAGTCAGAAACTATGTGGTTGCCTCCAGAATCAGAACCCACTCTTCATTCGCGTATTACAGTAAGGACCCATTACCTGCATTTCATATTCCAATTGTGCTTCTTAATGTCTACCTTTCAAGATGCTACTTTAAAAATAAAGAAGACATTCTAAAAAGTCAACAGACATACACTCCTGTAGTGCATCAGTAGACAGGAAGTGCATTGCAAGCAACTTCAAAGACTCTAGAAATAACAGAGACATCTGATTGCCTGACAGTCACCCAAAGTTCCTTTGCATTGCTGGGGCATCCGTCTTCAGCTTACAGGCCTAGAGGATCTGGCAGACTCTTCAGGGAAGCAGGAAATTTGAAGGACTGTCCTGCTGTGTATTGGCAAAGTTCAACAAGTCTCCCTGACAGAGAACCTGGGACTCAGAAGGCAATGGTATGAGAACAAAAGCCTTCTAGGATCATTTTATCTCTGGTACCACAGGACTCTGTGTGCCAAAGAACTGGAATATATACCTATTGCCAAGCAAACAACAAGATGGACTGGCTGCTGGTGAGCAAGCTATGTAGTGGGTAGTTGACCCAGCTGGGATGGGAGCCCTTGGTGCTGATGCTTGGAGACCTGACAGTGCCCTGTAGCAAAGGCTCCTGTCTGTTCCACCTAAGCAAAACCCCTAAGTCCTAAGACCCAACCTCCCCACAGCCTTCTACCTATCCCCAAGCTGCCCTTTCACAGTTACACCTACAGTGAAAAAGAGTAAGATCTCAAACAAACAAACCCTGCAGCAAACAGAAAACTCTGCTCTTTACAAAGAAAAAACAGACTTGCAGGATATTATTTTAGGGTGTGTCACTTTTGTTTATGTGACATTTGTTTAACTCTGTGGAGCTTTTGCATAGACCCTCGATAAAGGGGAGATTAAAGAAAAAACATATTCTTGCAAATTAAACCTTTTCCCTTTTTTCAATCCACCTATCTAAACAAAAATGTCAAGAAAGGACTAAAGGACAAACTGAGCCTGTAAGAAAGGCCAAAAGTGAGCAGCCAATCAGTTCACCACACAGTCAATCTAAATCCTATAGAGAAATAAACAGAAGCAAATAGGCCCCAAGACCTCTACGGGGCAAGGAGTGGGGTTCATCAAGAGCCACACAGTCCAGTGAGGACCGGGAAGGTCTTCCAAATTCTAAATGACAATGCCTGAACCCCACTCCTCAGACAAGAAGGGACAAGTCAGTCATCAGATTCCCAAGTAGCAGAGGGCCAGGCTCCTGGCCACGTGTTCTAAAGTGACTTCAAGAGGAGCGCAATGTTGGATACAGGACAGGACAGAAAGTATGGACAACAGGCTGGCGAACAAGCTGCGGACCGTAGGGAGGGTATCGCAGAGAACAAGACTGCAAATAGAAGGGTAGAGTGACAGGGTGTGTAACAACACCCATGAGGCTGAACAGGGATGCCTGAGCTAGAAGCCGGCAAGGGCTATATAGCAATACTGTCTTGGGGATACTGGGAAATGTTTGTGACGTGGGCAGGCACCACTTCACCGACTCTTAAAATGGAAAGTTGTAACAAAAAGAAACAACACCACACACATCTAAAAGGAGAAAGTAAGGGAGCGGGCAGCCAGGGTGCTAGAGCAGCTCACTCGGTGTCCCCAGTTTTCTGCCATTTGCTGCTTGTTGGCTTTCAGAATCATAAAATGCTCACCAAGGGAGAACAGCTCTTATCAGAGGCGACAAGGGGACCATGAAGGATAAGAAACTAACAGGATGGGGCCACCTGATAGGTCAGGGTCCCCAGGGCAGAGGGGGCTGTCGCCACAGGAGGAAGCTAGAGTTTATCCCTGGCTCAAACCACTAGACTAACATAACATCAAGGAGCTCATGGCTGTGGCCGCCTTGGGGAGCAGAGTGATGGGGCTACTGTCACCTGTCATGTGTCCTACACACTAACTCAGGGCTCGCAGGGGAAAGGCCTGTGTCCTTGCAGCCACACAAATGGCTTCTAGCCAGTTTGCAGTTATAGTAAAGACATTAGAAATAAACAAAGGGGTGGCACTTGTGTCATCTGTCTTGATCCAGTCTCCTGACACTAACCATGTGATCTCTGAGTTACTTCTGTGATACTTAATAACCTGAAATCAATGCTTCTTCCATTTTGGTTCAAAGAAGAACCAAGAATTTAGGAGAAGAAATAAAACAAACAAAACCAATTTAGATCTCATTTTACTCTCCTGAAATTTTGCTCTGAGAGAAATACAACATTTTAAAGAGAATTTCCCTCCGAAGAAACTCACCAACACAGCACCAAACCTTCCCAATTCCAGAGTTCAAGCCTCTGTGACAGATTACAAAACAAATCCCAATGATGCTTCATTTACACAAGCGATCTAAACAATTGCTGGGTGCTGAGGGTATGGAGGTTCTGGGGTCCTGGGCTGATAACAGAGATGGCATGAACAGTGAAACCATGCTGGGAAGGAGAAGGGAGAGGGTAAGAGAGAGACACGGGTGACCCAGTCTTCTGGACCTGGGCGCACCAGCAGGGAAGGCTATCTAACCTTGTGGACCCCCAGGGTTAAACTGCACAAGAGCTCACCACCAGGCCAGATGGCAGAACAACAAACAACTTCCCCTCCCCCCACTGACACATGCTACAGCCACGCTTCTGTGCCAGGAGGCCGCTAAAGCCTCTTCTCTAAAAGAATGGCTATGGGGCAGGGCAGCAGGTTGTCCTAGCCACAGTCTGAGCACAATGGAAGCAGATCAAAGGAGCCTGCCTGCCAATACCATCACTCACTCTTGCCAGTGTCGAGGGCCAGGAACCCATGCTCTAAGGTTAATTTGCAAGGTGTCCAGCTGGCAGGCAGAGG
This sequence comes from Phyllotis vaccarum, assembly GCA_033318265.1. NCBI lineage: Eukaryota > Metazoa > Chordata > Mammalia > Rodentia > Cricetidae > Phyllotis > Phyllotis vaccarum. The sequence continues at coordinate 3,879,864 of JARWLC010000008.1, read as the reverse complement.
GGACAGTCTGCACTGGTCTCCTCACCAATCCTTCCCCAGGTTCCAATTCAATGAAAGGGATTAAAGTGGGCCAACAACAAGGAGCCATTGTGCCCACTGTGAAGGCAAAGCCATACAAGGGAAGCTTTCATTTATTTATTTAAATGTTGCTTTGCAGATTTTAACTGTAGGCAGAAACCCAGAGCTGAAACATGGTCCAGCCAGCACATACAAAGGAGGACTGTCTTAAAGGGACGGTGCCTTCTTTCCAAGCCAAGGAAGAGACAATGTGCACAGGATGGCAGGCACCAGTCCATAGCCCTGTGCTGTGCCATGAGGTCCCACTGCAGATGTAGCTCCTATGGCATCAGCCGCTGCAGCTACTGCTCAAGTGCATGGTGCTTACCCAACCCTAGTGAGTGCTGTGAAGCCAGGGGCTCCAGGTGTGCTTTGGAACTCAGACTTCCTTCTTCCTGATTTTTGAGGTCATCTTGCTCTCCTCAGACCCCTCTGCCCAGCTTGAAAATACACTACCTGCCTTGTTCTTAATTATTATTAAAATTAGTATTAATCATTTATTAACCCCCATAATTATTAGCCATCATCCACAGAGCCTTGGCCTACCAGTAGATAAAAGGGTCTACATTTAATTCAGTGCTACAGGGAGATATTTAAGAGTGACCAAGAACTAGGTCTTCTTGGAGGGTGCACTGTCTCCTCACTGTAAAGAAGGTGAACAAAGCATGGCCACCATGGTATAGCCTCAAACCCAGTCCCCCCCCCCCCCCCGCATATTTCTATACAGCTCTTTTGTTAAGCTACTTTTCCTATTCTGGACCTGCATTTCATTTCTTCTTCTTCCCACCCCTTCCCTGCCTCTCACTCACCCCAGGCAAACCTAAGCACAGCCCAGAACTGCAGAGATGGTAAAGTGAAGCTCAAGCTCCCCACACCCCACAGAGCTGTACCCACTCTGAGGACTGTGGCTTTCCTGGCTCCAAGAGCACAGATACAGGAAGCTGTTGTTGAAACTTCCTGTGAGGCCCACAGTATGAAAAGCCCTCAAAGCCATCAGCATCAGCCACAGCAAGGTACCAACCCACCAAATGTCTGCCCCCAAGCTGACCTGGCCAGTGTGATCTTGGCCACAAGGCCAGGGTCTGTCCCCTCCAGGAGCCTCTATCACTTTGTCACCCAGGAAATCCTAGAGACTTACACTTGAAAAATGCCCAAGAACTCAGGTACTGTAGCCACACAAATGCTCAGCACCTGCTAGTCTCTCTGTAAGATGGAACTAACCATCCATCGCTATAACCATAGGGCTCAGGAAGAGATGGAACAGCTGGCTCAGTGGGCACCCTGAACTGAGCCAGGTCCCTTCACCTGAAGATCCAGCTCATTCACCTCCGTTTCTGCCTATACATCACAGATGTATACTACTGCTGCCTCACAGCTGGACAGCACTCTCTCTTTCTTCCTGGAGAAGCAGCAGTCCCAGGGAAGATCTAGAGGCCATGGACAATGAGGGCCATGTCTACTGGGCACTGCATCCACCTGTGGAACTGATCAGGGCCACTTGGTTATATTACCTCTAGTCCATGCTTGGCAGCTGTGTGGCCCTGCAAGCAAGCTATCTCATCAGCGTGTGTCCCTCAGCAAACAATATGCTAACAGGCTGCTTCCCAGAGGAACACTGGAGTGGAACATGGCTCTTACATCAGAGTGGGGAAAGTAATAGTCCTAACCCTGTACCTTACGGTGAGTCCAAAACTGCAGGGAACAGCGGCAAGGCAGGAGGGGCTGCAGAGAAGCCAGCAGGTCCACAGACAGGACCAAGTTTCTTATTGATCACTGCCCCCACTGGCTTGGAGAGTCTGTGCTCCTTCACTTAGAACTCTCCATTCACAAGGGATGGGGTTGAGTCATTCACAAGTACTGAACCTACTTTCCAGGAGTTTTTCAGGTAACAGCTTGATGCTCCGGGCCACAAGCTGTTTCCAGTCCTCAGGATAGTGACCAGGATCCAAGAATGAAGGAAGGTGGACACAGGATAGGGGTGTGACCATAGTCAGAGACCTAGGGACACACTTGCTTGCCAGCAGTGTGCTAAGTTTCCATCACACCTTCATGGAGTCTGCCAACTTTAGAGAACCAAACCTTCCTTCCAATGAGTCAAAACCTTAGCTGTCCTTCCTAAAACTTAGGAATATGCTATTAGAGGGGTTTAAAGGGAAGGAAATCCTGATGTCACTTTAGGCCAGATGAACCCTGAAGATAGTCAATAGAACACCCAGTTGCAAGATGGACATTGTGAGATTTCCCTTACTTGAGGGTTTGAGTCACACACACACACACACACACACACACACACACACACACACAGAGAGAGAGAGAGAGAGAGAGAGAGAGAGAGAGAGAGAGAGAGAGATATGACAGTTTTGGGAGGTGACGGTGGGTTAAAAAAATTAATAGGGATAGAGTGGCAACCTTTGAATATTGAACATTTCTGGAGATGGCTACACCACCATTGTTCAGCACCATTAACTGTACACTTCAAATGGTTAAAACAGTAAGTTTTCTGTTATATGGATTTTGCCATAATTAAAAATAAACAGAAATTTTAATTTTAAGGCAATAGTCTAACCTCATGGTTCCAGTTCAGATCCTTTTTACTCTGATTTGGCCCTTAAAAGTGAACCTTGACACCAGCCCCCTGCAGTATCCGAGTTTTAAAGAAATTCACAAACTCACAGGACCACAGCTTCAATTCACATGCAACAAGCATGAACAACCTTCGAGACAGCTGTGGAGGGCAAACGGCCAATGTGGACATTTATACACTCTAGTTTACATTCTTTCCAGGCAAACCCACCCAGGCCTCTGCTTAGAAGTCAGAGTATTAAAGATTTTACCGCCACATTTTGCATTTTGAGGAAAGGCTTTGGTCCTGCTCTCAAAGCTTAGGGACAGCTCGTGTGCTGACTACTCAACAACAGTCTTTGCCTCAGCTTTGCCTGTTGAATTTAGAGGAGACACTATCCAGGGACAGTAGGGAGGGAGGAGGCCCCGGTGCCAGCCAGGACTTCACTGACTTCTTTGTATTGTGGAAAAAACATGACCTCTCCCCTCCCTAGTCTCCTCATGTGTAGACATGGACCGGGAATGTGCATTAAAAGCTCCAAGAACACTTTTATAAAGAAGATAGTTTACCATCCTTTAGAGAATCAACACAATTTACTCAATGAGCCCTAGAACTCAGGACTGAATTTGCTATAATTTAAGTTGCTCTCTAAAGGGAAATGAGGTCAAATTTCAAGGCAGTAATAAGAACTAAGTCATCAAATTTTTTCCTAAAAAATGTGGTTTATTAAGACAAACAAGTATCAGTCCCCACAACTAGGAGACTCTTTAATACCTGGCAGGGGTAGTGACAGAGCCTGGGTTCACAGCAGCTTCTCTTCGCATCAGGCTCTAAGATTTCTCTATGTAGGACAAAGCTGGGACCCTTGGGGACCCTTGGTGAGGAAGAGCCTTCTGAGCCAGCACTAGGTTCTTAGCTCTTGGACAGCCAGAGAGTTACCTATTCCACCTGGAACCCAGATCCCTTGGCTCCCCTTCCTCTGGGGGTCAGAGGACACTGCCATTCTGGTGCCTGCCAGCTGCAGTCACCATCACACTGCACAGCTGGGCCACCACACCCCCTGTGCTTCCCAAACAGAAGTCACTTTCCTGCCACTTTACCTCCTCCCTAGAGATTGTTTGCACACCAGCCCTTTACATACACAACATTGAATTTTCCTGCATATTCAATCAAGCCTTCTTTCTGTCGAGCAGCTGGAAAGGACCGGGGGTCAAATCTTGCTCATTGCAGTGTGTACTGCTAGAGCCTCAGCTGCCCCAACCAAGAAGGTCCACAGGCCCTGAGTTGGCAGAAATCCCAAGTGGGGGGCAGATCTTGACAGGAGACTCTGCCCATAAATTTGCCCCTTGGCTTTCTGCTACCCTATTTTTAACCTCATCAAAGCCAGAATTGGGGCCTGGTTATTGGCTTGCTCTTAAATCTCAGACCAAGAAGGAATAACAACAAATGACTGGATACCTATACAGACGCCTTATGGAAAATCCCTGAGAGGAAAGAGCAGAGGATGGGAATCCAAGGACAGACATGCAGAGTCAGCGGCGCAAGTCAGTTCCTGCTGCCTGCTGCAGGGTATGGAATGCAGGGTGGGAGAGGCTGCATCTAGGTAAAGCAGGCAGAGGAGCTGCAGACCCACTCCATGCACCATCCACCAGGATCTTACCCTTTTCTGTGGCCCCTGTATCCTGTCAAGCCCTGGGCAGCAACATCAAAGCCTTGGCTGGTCCGCAGTTCTCCATGTCAGAGGCCATGGTGGATCTGTACAGCAATCTCACAGGCCCAGGCTCCCCGGAGCTCTCCCAGCTCTGGGTGCAGGGAGAGCTGGAGCAAGGACAGCATTTGTGTGCCAGCACACAAGGGCAGGGGAGGAGGCGTCCAGAGGAGACAAAAGCCGAATGGCCAAACAGCGGGCGGGAGTGAGCAGAGCCTGGTGGGGAAGGCTGGCGCAGCCCCGGGGATGGGGACGGGTACACGGAGCTGCTGCAGCAGCTGACACTCGTGTGCAGCTCCTCTCCTAGCAGGCTCATTTCCATGAATGTAATCACACCGCCCCTCCTACTACCCTCTTCCTGGCCTCCTGGGGGAGGGAGGGGGAGGGGAGGCATTGCTAGCATTTGCTCATAGGCTGCACTTGTCTTCTCCCCCTTAGAAGCAAAGCTCGATGGTTGCTCTCTCCAAGAAGTAACCCTTACTTATGATGCCTTCTCAAACAAGAGACTGGATCTGGATGTCAAGCATCTGTCACCCACGTGGCATAACCTCAGTCTGTGTGCCAGTCTACACTGGACCTGCCTGTTCTCTCCTACGCACCATCTGGGAGGGTCTTGAGAGGCAGCATTCTACAAGATCCACCCCTGGAGGTCTCCTCCCTCCACTCCACGTGGATGCTGCAGCCTTTCATCTTCTGTTCATGATACTGGCACCAATGCGTTCTTCACCAGAGGTGAACCACATGTGCTAAGTGCCCTGGGTAGCAGGGCTAGGCAGACTAACTGTGGGGTGACCATAGAAGATGGCTGGTGGCAAACACAGCTAGATCCTACGTACAAGAAATGTCTCTGAGTCTTCAAGGTGTGCAAGGGTCACAAGAATACCTATTAGGCAAGACAAGTGGGACCCCAGGGCCCGGAACACAAATCCCACAAGTCCAGGCCTAAGGCTGAAAGGGAAACAAGGTATGCCATGACTGCTAACACCAAGAAACACTGTTCAGACTATGAAGGGAGGAGGTGGTTACTTACACAAGCAGCCAAATAAGCAAGGAGAAAAAAACAGAAAGTGCCTCACTGCATCAGGCCAGAGTTCTTCAGTCTGAGCCCATTTAGAGCATATCACTCTGTGGTGGGGACTCGTCCCTGGGTGCTTTGGGGATGTGTTGAGGTGACCAAAGAAGCAAGAATACCCTGGCCTCTTCCCACTAGATGCCACAGTGACCTTCTCTCAGCCAGATGTGACTATCAAAATGTCTCCAGACATTGCTCAGAGTCCCTGAACGACTCTGGTTAAGAACCATGGTCTAAGGTTACCTCTCTCTCCACAGGCATCCCTCCCACAGTGATCTGGTTCAACCCAGCTAGACAGAAAATGTGGACAGAGAATGTTGAGAGATATCCTCATCATCACGGCGGTGTCTCCAGACTGGACTAGACACTCCACTCCAACCCATGTCTTCCCATGTCTTCTAAACCAGCCACAACATGACTGACAGTGCCCAAATGCTGGGACTTGTTAAAAGAATCCTGAGCTTGCTTACAAAAATGTCTGCCTTAAGCTGCAAAAGGATACAAGTTTTCAAGGCGTGAGCACTGAATCCTAATGGACACAACCAGAGGCTTCTGCCTCTCTCTGCCTCAGGTCTGATGAGGCCAGTCTTCTTCTTGTTGGCATGCTCATCCCCACACTTCATAGGCCCACTTCCTCCAGGAGACTCCCTGGAGCCATCTTCTTGCTAAACCATCACCTGATAGCACTCAGCTCACAGTGCTGGAAGGCTGGTTTGCATCACACAGCCATGACTCCCTCTCACAGGCTCTCATATCTGCAGTTTTTCTCACAGTCCCAAGAGTTACAGCCATCTTTGGGGTGACAGTACTGATTCTTATACAAGTATACACAAACTCGGGGGACTCAAAGATCCTAGAAGGTAAATCCTGACTTATCCCTTCCCCATGCTCTCACCCATAATATGCAAGGTTCTCCATGACTTTCCCTTATGTGGCCACTTCCAACACGCATCCTAAGCGGCTCTTCTGCTGGCTTTACTGACAGCACATGAACTGGTCACCTTCAGATGGAACCCATGCTAAATGAATGTAATAGCAAAAGCCTAGGCACAACTATAAGTACAGGGGGCAGAGGAGCAGAAGTTAGGGGGAGGGCTCAAAGGCTGAGCCCCTCCCTTCCTGAAGAAAAGATGCTAAGAGAAGTCAATTACATCCAAATTTATGAAAGCATTAGCGATCAGAAAAAAAAAAATCAGGGGAAAAATGCTTTTGGAACATGAATCCCAACAAAAGAAAAAGGGAAATGTTTAAGAAATTACTCTCTTAGACGAATAATTCAGCACACCAATAGGGATCTATCAGTGACTGCGGAAGATACCAAGTTGATAAGCTGAGGCGCTGCTGTCACACAGCTCATGTGTCACTTATGTCTCTTACAAAAACAAGAATCCGACAGCACACAGTGGCTATGAAAGTGCCATAGCTGGACAACAGAGAACAGGGGCACACAGCAGTCTGACTCCATACAAGAGCAGAGACTGATGTTGAGCCACAGAGTTCACCAGGAAGGGAAGAGTGCCCGTGCTAGGGGGTGAGCTAGTGGGTGGGACAGAGGCGGAAGGGTGGCCCAAGTGGGAAAAGGCTGGAAGGCAGGCTGGACTCAGGCTGGTGACTGGCTCCAGTTAAGACAGTCAGTTCCACTGTTGCTGAGCCGAGCTTAGCAGGGGAGACGCCAGGAAGAAAAGGGCCTGGAGGCTTCCAGTTCCAGAGGAAAGAACAGAGACGGATGGCTAAAACTTCAAATGTCATCAACTAAAGTGCTTCTTTCCCTCCTGGTGCCAGTGGCTTCAGATGCCACCCTTACCTGATACCAACTCTCCGAACACAGCCACTAGCCTCCTGATCCTGTCTCAGTACAGGGTCTGCTGAGCAGGGATGGCCTCTGACAAGAGGGAGTATGCACTGTCACTGACTTTCTGATGTGAAGGCATGGACCAAAGTACCCTTGGTGGCCCCTCAGCTCGCTGACGGATGCTCAGTGCTGCCTGCGGATCTCTACACACAAGAACCTAAGGAGGACAATGACCACAAAGTCCCTGCACAGACATGACCCCAACCTCCTAGTTCTGGAGGTCCTGAGATGCTTTATACTTAAATATGCTCTGTGACTCTTTAGCTAGAGCAGAAATGATGAGATGCTTTTTCAAGGAGGCCACCAGCTGCCATCTACTTTTGCTTGACAAGGGCCTGAAAGTTGAGAGGGCCATCTCTGCCCTTACCTTGAATGTCTTAGGTGGTTTCTACTGCTGTGATACACACCATGACAAAAAGCAACTTGGGAAAGAAAAGGTTTACTTCAGCTTAAAGCTCATCACAAGGAAAGCCAGGCCGGAATCCTAGCAAGAAGTGACACAGAGGCCATGGAGGAAACAGTGCCTACTGGATTGCTGAGTTTACTTTCTTATATAACAGGGCCATGCATGAAGGGTGACACCACCCATAGTGGGTCCTTTCATATCATTCATCAAGGAATGTCCCACAGACTTGCTCTCGGCCAATCCGATAGGAGCAACTTCTCAGTTGAAGTTTGCTCTTTCCGGGTGACCTAACCTAAAAACTGGCACACGGGTGCCAGATACCCACCCTTTGGAGCTGTCCTTAGTCCTGACCACCATCAGCACTGCAGGTGGAAAGCTCAGGAACAACAAACTGACACTGGGTGCAGCTCAGGCCTCCTGAGTCACAGCAAGTCCACCTACTGCTTAGCAGGAGGCCAGGCTGGGAAGAGAGGTGGGTGTTCTCAAGGGAAACTGCAGTAAGGGAAGCCCAAGGGGGTGGGGGGATGGTCTGTGATCTAAGGTGGGATGTAAAAGGCAAAGTCAAGAAGAAGCATAAGAACTGGGAATGAGAAGATGTTCAGGTCCACCTACCCCAGGAAGTACAAACAAAAGCACCAACCAACGGCCAGACCCCATGCTTCCAGTGGCGTGAACATGCTGCTACAGCTTTCTACACCACCCTAAACACACAGGTCTTTCCAGCTGAAAATTTGAGTCCGCTTCTTAAACTAAATTTGGATTTATTTTTTTTTTTAAAAAAAAGACTGATTTATTATATATACAGTGTTCTGTCTGCATACCAGAAGAGGGCACCAGATCTCATTGTGGATGGTTGTGAGCCACCATGTGGTTTCTGGGAATGGAATCTGAGTCCTCTGGAGAAGAGCAGCCAGTGCTCTTAACCTCTGAGCCATCTCTCCAGCCCCTAAATTTGAATTCTTAATTTGTGTATAAGAATTTTCCCAATGGCTACATCAAAATTGTAAAAAATTTAAGAATTTTCAGTACTGTACATGGTGACTAAAGAGGGGGGGTGTTCTGAAGATGCCAGCATTGACACATGCTGGAAACAGGCAGCACTATGCCAGAGTCCTCCTTATGTATGACATGTGCCTGGTGGACACATGCGAACCCCACATTATCCACAGCCATCACATAAATGAGGCACATGGAGAAGGGGAATGCTCTAACTCTTCCTTTGCTGCTCTTCTGTAAGTTGGGTCCACAGGAAATGCAGTCTTTGCTGCTGAGGCTTCTCCTCAGAGAAAATGCAGAAAAGCTGCTGGCTCCTTTGCCCAGACAGAGCCTCAGCCCTTCCTGTGTTAGAAACATTCTTGTGCTCAGGTCCACTATCAGCAAGATGTCTGCTTGGCACCCTGATGCTGCTATGGTAGCACCATGGATTTCCTACGGACTTGCTGCTCAGGATGCCAAGCACAAACGAGGGGTCAGAGCAGCTGGAAAGAGACTCTGAGGTCATCAACTGAGCTTCCATCAATCACACGCTGTAAAGTGTGAAGAACACAGGGCTAAGGCAAAATGCGACTTCCTTATTTTTTCAAGAAAGGAAGGGATGTGCTGGGTGCGCCCTTCCACAGCAGCCTGTCTGTAGCTCTCTGCTCCCGTAGCTCTCTGCCTCACTATGGCAGGAGAAACAAAATGGCAGCTGATAACCTCCACAGACTGGAGAGGCGGCATCAGCAGGGGTAGTCAGCTTCTCTCTGCTGTCAGTGGCCTGCTCTCCTGGAAGCCAAGGTCAGAGCTGACCAGGGACTGGACGGATAACTCAAAGGCACTTCTAGCTCTGCTAGTGACACCTGTCTGTGCTGGAGCCTGTAGGCAGGAAGAACAGCATTCCCTGGCGTTCCTCCTGGGAAGTACAGCCAAGCAGGAGACAGACGGACGAGCAGACACCAGAACACTGTGTTCAGTGAAGCTGCTTTTGGAAGTGTGTCAAGGTCCAAAGGGAAAATGAGAGGTGGGAACTTCCAGATATTTCCAGAATGTCTACTGACACTCCATCTTTGATGTAGCCAACAGCAAACTATATCCAACTTCCATCCCCATTTCATCAACGTTTTGTGGGCCCCCTGGTGACTGACTGAAAAACGGGACACTGCTGCCTCCAAGTCACTCTGTTCACTCATGTGCCACCCAGCTTGGTCCTTGCTGACGACTCTGCAAGCCAACAGGACTCCTCATACCCCAGCCCCAAGCCTGTTTTGCTTCCCACCGGTACTGGACTCTTAAAACTAATTCCACCTTCTGCTTGCCCAAACCTCCTTTTTCACTGGTGCCTGGTGTCTGCAGTAGCCTAGCTGTCATTCTCCACGGGAGGAAAGAGGTGGTACAAGGCCTTAGGCAGCAGGAGAGGCCACTGTCTTCAGAGGCAGCTAATCCCTTGTTCTGTCCCACTTCCTAAGAAGAAAAGGTGAAGCAGTCGTGCTCCACAGAGAGGCCCGAAAAGCTCAAACCAGAAAGAAGGCCTTCAACACTGTCACAGCAGATGGTGACAAAGGCCTCTTTCCTTGATGTGTGCTTTCTACAACATCAAATATCCTCCTGCTTAAAAATCAGATGAAGCAAGTGTGACCTGGAGAAGCCCTAAGGTGTTCATCCACAGCATCAGCACCTTGGGTCTTCCTTCTAACACCTACCACACAACTTGTTCCAAACCAGGACACAGGTCACCAGGGATGCTGCTGTGAGTCAAGTTAACACGAAGGTGAACTATTTAGCTGCCACCTGAAAACCTAGTTGTTCTACCCAAAAGGTGCTATACACAACTCTATTGGCTGTGTTTTCCTATACATTTGTTGTACCTCATAGCATAGACGTTTTTGAGTCTTTTTTTAAATTCTTAAGTTGACAACCAAGCTCAGGTCTGAACTGCTCCCTGAGGTGAACTGCTCCCGACAGTTCCTCACTGAGGCACAGACCCAAAACCAACAGCTCTCTTCACACTCCTGGTCCCTGACTGGTCCTTAGCAATGTATTCTCCTACTGAAACCTACAGATTCATTTAGCTAGCGTTTGCTGAGCATCTGCCATAGGCGCAGCCTGTGCTTGGAGCTGGGACTTAAATAGCTCCAGACCCAGCCTTGCCAGTGGGGAGAGGCAGACCAGCCTGTGGCAGCAGCAACCCAGCACAGCATCTGTGCATGCTAAGGGCATACTGAGATGCTGCAGAGGGACCAGCTGGATCCAGGACTTAATGATCAGTGATTCCCAAATGGAGAAGCTATGGGATGGTGAATCCCAAGTGATATAAGAAACTTTAAGGATGGTGGGCACACCACAAGTTAGGGTCCAGAGAACCCAGGAAGAGAGCTTAGTGCCTGCTGTGGAGGGCAATTAAGGAGTCTGAATTCCATCCTAAAGACTGGGTTCAGTAGCAAATCAAGGGGGGCTACACAAAGCACATAGGATCAAACAGCTAATCTACTAGAAACAAACCTACGGCAGTTCAGCAAATAGTGCCCAATTAATTATATCAGTGACTCTCACTTAGGCAAATAAACACATGCTGCCAGAGAGCTACTGGTTATCTAAGTACAGATAGGAAAGGAGGTAAAGGGCTGGAGAGATGGCTCATCAGGCTAGAGCACTTGCTGCTCTTCTGGAGGACCTAGGTTTGACCTCTAGCACCCATATGGTGACTCACAACCATTTATAACTCCAGTTCCAGAGGATCCAATACCCTCTCCTGATAACCCAGGATATCAGACGCAGTGGTGCATGTACGTACCTGCAGGTAAAACACTCATGCACATAAATAAGAAAGTAAACACATAAATGTAAAAAGTATTTTCTAAAGAAGGATGTGAAAGTAGCACAGCTGATGTGCACAGCAAGAGGACCTGCCTTCTGCACATCTGTCCAAAGCCCTCACCACTGAGCAGGCATGCTCAGAACAGCAGTCTGAGGGAGGCAGCTTCATGAGAAGCACCCACTCTCCTCCTTGGGAACCTCAGGGACTTGCCACAGGAAACTCCACTTGTTCTCTTCCCTTTTACACCCACATAAATGCCATTCTGCTCCTGTGGCTACACCTCGGGAACCTACTTTAGCAATGGCTAAAACGACAATGTTCTTCCCTTTTGTTGTGAATAGGAAAGACTAGGAGGCGGTTGGGAAATGGGGGCACTGGCTTTTCAGAGTTGTTCATTAGAAGTAGAGCCGATGGGATCTCTCAGGCCCTGCCCCTAAAGCTCTGCCCTAAAGCCTGCCCCCACACCCAGGGCACCTGACGACACACTTTCAAGTTTATAGGACATTGGGGAACTCTCTGGCTCAAGGTGACATGACAGCCAGTGGTACCTGGTCAGGCAGTCTCACTCTGACTACTCTAGCAGTTTAGTCTGTATCCTCTTCTTCTCTCAAAACTATTTCCCTTGGAGCTCAATACCTGGCTAATGTGGATTCACATCTTAAAAAAAAAAAAAAAAAAAAAAAAAAAGCAAAAAAAACCCCAAAAAACTCTCAATGGGCAGCTTGCCCCAGCCTGGCATCAGCTCCCATTACTACCCCTCTTGGAAATAAAGTCCTGCAATAAAGATGGCATACCCTTCTCACTCAGAAGTTGTACCCACGAGAGTTTTCCAGGCTGCCTCATAGAAACTGCCCAGGGTGAGCTCTCTTTAGAGGTGAGACTTCAGGCATGTTCTCAGGAAGCCTTGAGAGGGAAGTGAAAGAGATAGCCAGATTTCCGGGAATCGTTCTTCAACCGTGGCTTCACCCCCACATCAGGTTTACTCTACTCCTCACTCTAGCTGAGGCTAGACACACTTGCCCTCTCTGCCTCAGGGCCAAAGCAGATGAGCTAAGGCAGGCACAGCAGGGAGACTGCACAGAACCTCAGCTTCTGACTCACAGCTCCACTGTTTGCTGTGTGGGTTGGGGAAGATGAGGGAAGTGCAACAGATACCATGAGACTTCAGGCTTCACCCCAGCTCAGAGAGAGGAAGCCTCTCCTTTGACTACTTCATTTAGGAAAAGCAAGAATTGTTGATGCCGAATTTGGATGGCATAACCCAGTGGATGTCTTTAGTTCCCAGCCTAGCTTCACTGTGGCCCAAGTGCTCCTCAGATACATCTACTGTTTTGCACAAAGCTCAAGGCAAAGCAAAGGCTGGTAGAAGCCTGGATGACTCTTGATTCTCATTTAAAATCTCTTATTTATTCACTCGCTCCCTCCCTCCCTTCACACACACACACACACACACACACCCCTTACTTAGCCCACTGCAGTTCTTCTGAAAGGAACAGGATAAAACCAGACTCTAATCACAGCCTGCCACAAAGGCTCAGTAGAGCTGTCCCCACAGGAGTCCAGAGAGACCTCCAGAACCGCACCCACCCACCTCTGGGCCACCTGGGTCTAGTCTGGGAATGGGACTCACCCTCCTCCTCTTCTCCTTCTTTAAGAACCATTGTTTTGGCTTCTCGGGCAGGACAGGTTGGGTTCTGCCGCCAAGGAGAGGCTGCTGCTAACTCCCTCAGCAGTTTCCTGGGCTGTGGTTGGGTAGCGCTAGGAAAACCTACAGGGAGCTGCCACTAGGGCAGCTAGGGGCTGCCTCTGGACTACCAGAGGAACAGTTCGTGGCACAGGGACCAATTAGCCCACAACCTCTTCAGGCGTCACTGCACTCTGTCACCACCCAGTTCCTGGAGTCAAGCTCAAGCCCAGTCCAGCATGTTAAGTAGCACTGAGTCATCCATCACACCGGCTCAGCAGTGGCCCACCCTGTCCTCACTCACCTAGGCAAGGACACAGTAGCTGCTACTATCCCCTTCACATCCACAGGACATGGCAAAGCTCACCACAGCTGCTGTCATGTCCCAGCTAAAACAGACAGCAGGGCCTGGAGATGAGAACATAAGGGCCACACTCCCAATCAATGTGAGGTCAATCGCAACCCCATTCTGATTTCTGAAGTTTTAACCAATACATAACAAATGCACATTTACGGGGCTCAGACCAATAACTCCATATGCACAATGTTTAGCTCCTAAATTAGGGTGAATAATGCATTTCCCTGTTGGGAACTTCCAACTCATCTCATCATGGATGTGGGGCTGGCAAGATGTGACACACAGCCTGACTCAGATGAACCCCAGACTTCATTTAAAGGTGGGAAGAGACAGCCAACTTCCACACGTTGTCTTCTGACCTCATTCTCATGAACATGCACAAACCCCACCCCAGCACAATAAATAAATGTAAATAATAGTAATAATAATAACAAATCAGGAAGCCAAGTGTGGCGGCACATATCTTTAACCCCAGCACTGGGGAGGCAGAGGCAGGTGGATCTCTGAGTTCGAGGCCAGCCTGGTTTATAGAGCTATTTCCAGGACAGCCAGGGCTGTTACATAGAGAAACCCTGTCTCAGGAACAGGAAAAAAAGGTATGTAAGTAAGTAAGAACAAAAGTAGTAACAACAATAATCAGGTGGTCGAATGGCTCCACAGGTGAAGTGCTGCTTTGGTTTTCAGGAACCCAGTGTTTGTCGCAATGCCTGCACTCATCACCTCTGCAGCCTGGCCAACAGTTGCCGCTTTTTGCTGACATCATCCCTGATAATCGAGTGCTATTGAGCAGTTTAAATATTTCGGTCATTTTTGTTGCTGGGTTTCGGGAGTTTTGTTTGTTTGCTTGAGACAGAGCTTCATCATATAGCCCAAATAGTGGTAGTGCATGCCTTTAATCTCAGCTCTCAGGAGGTAGAGGCAGGTAAGCACCACGAGTTCAAGGCCAACCTGCTCTACAGAGTGAGTTCCAGGATAGCGAGGGCTACACAGAGAAACCCTGTCTTGAGAAACTTAAGAAGAAGAAGAGGAGGAGGAGGAGGAGGAGGAGGAAGGATCTATTTCAATCTCCTGCTTTGATTTTCTGTTGTCTTTCCATCTGTTTGTTTTAAACAGCCTCACAACATCTGGGCTGGCCTCAAACTCTCTGTAACTGACAATGACCTCTTGTGACTTGCCCCTCCCTAAGTGCTAAGAGGAAGGCATGTACCACCATGCCCAGCTGCTGGCTTCTTTTTAATTAGGTTTCTTCTTCTAGTTGGTTCCTTGTATATTCAGCATATTGCATTCTATACAGTTTACAAATATTTTCTCAAAAGCTTTTTAGTTTGATAAAATATCACTGGTCTGTTTTGCCTTTGTTTGGAGATCTTGTCCACGATGTCACTGTCTATAACATCTCACAGCACTACTCTACTTTTTCTAATGATTTTGTAGTTTCTACTCTAATTTGGGTCTTTGATCATCTGTGGACAGGGTCAGGCTTCACTCTATGTGTAGATCACCAGTTTTGCTGGCACCAGTGTTGGAGCCTCTGTTGAAAATCAGGTGGCTGCAGATATGTGACTTCTGGGTTCCCACTTCCGCTTCACATCTGTGTGGCAAGGCCGTTCTATTTGGGTTGCTCTGAATTTCCCTGTGTTTGGAATCAGGTGTTAGGATGCTTCCAGTTGTGTTCATTTTGCTCAAGATTGCAACAGTCATTAGGGAAGTTCTGTGGATTTTACTACAGTTTTTCCTATATGTGAAGAAGGGCACCTTTATTTAATCCACATTTATTCTAAAGCATGTTTTTTGACAAGTAACACTAATCTAGAATTAAAAAATTATCTCCTAAGGAAGACAAGCTCAAAGTAGTCTTTTGCCTGAGTTTACAGACTGGTCCTCTGCCACCCTGCAGAATGAGCCAGGTTGCTCTACCTTACTAAAGGACTCTGGGGGACGTCAGTTCCTGCTATTCTGATGGTAGCCACAGTCAAGCTGCACACTGCACTGGGTAGTACTCCTTTCCTAGCATCTAATGCATCAATCACATCAGGATGTTCTTTTCTGCATACTTTTCATGATGTTCACGAAACATGTTCATGAATGAAATGCAGAAAACAGTAGCAGGCAGTCTGATCCCATCCCCAGTGAGACCACTGATTGACACTGTAGGGTTTGGCCTGGCTTCTTCTGTATGCATTATACATTATGTTATACTGTCTCTCTCATGTCAGATACACACATGTATGCACACACCAGAAAGTCAGCAACTATTTTTGCATGTTGTTTATAAACACATTTTTACTTTTTGTGTGTAGATGTATGCATGTTTACAGGTGTGTATATCAAATATAACAGCTATTTCCTCAGTTGCTTTGTTGCAGACCAGGCTGGCCTCAAACTCACAGAGATAGGCCTGACTCTGCCTCCCTAATGTTGGGTCTAAAGATGTGTCTCACCACACACACACTCAGTTCTTCACATTATTTTTGGGACTGGGCCTCTCACTGAACCCTCACTTGAATTCACTGATTCAGTTATACTTGCTGGCCAGAAAGCCCCTGGGATCCCCGTTTCCATCTCCCCAGCAATGGAATTATACACATGTGCTATCACACCTGACTTTTACAGGGAGTTAGGATGGAATTCAGGCTCTTATGTTTACCCATTATGCCATCTCCCTGACCCTATTTCCTTCCAGGATTATAAAGAAAAATCATGTTTCAATTATTCACAGTTGGGAAGACTCTGAAGTGGGGTCCAATCTTAGTGTCCTATACACATGCTCTAGACATAGCTCTAGTTCTCTCCAGAAGTCTTTCTTAGAAGTAGAGTTCCTTGATCCAAAGGTCCCCTGTTTTCCTGTAGTGGACTGTGAGGCTTGTTCTGTAATAGCATCAACTCAAAAGGGAACAACCACAAAGCAGCACCATGACATCACTGGGTGGTGCCCTAGTTTCATTTCTGTTAATGTGACAAATAACCCTGATGAAAAGTAACTCTGGAGAGAAAGAGTCTATCTGGCTTACAATTCCAGGACACAGTCCATCAATTCAGGGACACCAAGGCAGGCAATCAAGCAGCTAGTCACATCACATCCACAGACAAGAGCAAAGAGAAATGAGTATATTTATGCTGTCTGCTTGCTTGCTTTTTCTCAGCTAGCTTTAAGGCCCTCCAAGTCCATAAAATGGTGCCAACCAAGACAGCCCCCACAGACATGTCCAGAGGCCAGCCCGACCTAAGCAAGCCCTCAGTTCTCAATTTATTCCCTTCTCGGTGATCCAGGTTGTACCAATGTAACAGTTAAAACTATCAGAACTGGCGGCTTTCACTTAGTCTTCTCTCTAGACCTCAATGATATGGTCCGCCTTGTCTAAACCTGAAACCCCTGTGGGGTGAGTGTCCTCTCCAACCTCTGCCCTTGATGAATCCTGTTATCACTGCCATTATGTGCCATTTAAAGCCTGTTTGACGGTTCCTAACCCATACTCCTACCTTCTGGCATTAGATCTGATTGCCAGATGATCCTGATTAGGAGGAACAGGTCATGTCTGTTTCCTTTGTCCTGGAAGTGAGGTGGGGACATTCCCAGTGCTGACCTCTGCAATGGCCTCACTGCCATCACGGCTATCTTTCCCTTCTGTGAGCTGATGCCCCACCTTATGTTCTTTTTTTCTGTCACCCATCCTACTGGTTTGTGGGACTGAAGAGAATATTTGCAACATGTAATGCATCTGTCACTTGTTTTTAACTCCAGTTCTGCCTTCAGTCTTACACATTTTTTAAAGTCAATCGGACCAATAATCTTTTCTTTCTACTGTTTCGCCCAATAAGGGCCCCTGAGCACAGTGGGTGTGGCTGTAAGACATCAAGGACTAAATGGACACAGCATTTCCTCTGTGTGAGATGACAGACACAGGGGAACATACAAAAGCAGAGTGGGCACTGCTCCTCAACGTGTGCAGGACTGCAAGGAGGGGAGGCTAGAGGCTGGAGGGCTTTGAAGGGCTCTAGGAGGCTTTGGGCCGTTTTCAAGACTGCAGCTTCTATTCTAGACAAGATGAATGACCATGTTCCAGGCAGAGCAAAGACACCTGACTTTCTTTGTGACAAGACCACCGTTGGTGCCCTGGCAGCTAGGGCATAAGCAGAGTAGCCTGAGAAGCTGCTATGAGAGAGGAGCAGCTGAGCAATAAAAGGGTCGAATTCCTGTTCTATCTATGTCTAAAGTGGTACCAGGCCTAGGGATGGATTCCATATGAGGCACGGAGGCATGAGGAGTCACAGTCAAGCACCAGCCACAGGCTGGGCCTCTACAGCTTGTGCTTCCCTGTCCTCTCCCTCACTCCAGAAGCCCTTACACCTCTGCTTCTCAGAATCCCACAGCCTCATCCCTTCCATTCATTCCAGGGACTCTACACCCTCTGCCACTCAGGACTTCACATTTCTGGTCATTGCTACTGCCCAAGAGTTTCTCACAGCCCTGTCCCTCAGCCCCTGGTTTTGGGCCTTCACAACCTTTACTTCTATTACTCCATTCTTAATATAATTTTCAAAAAGTGACTCAAAGTAGCTCATACTACAGCTACCACCTCTACTTGGGCTCATCATGAGACCTCCTGGCAGTCCTGATGGGGACAGGCCTCAGTCCTGGCTCCCCTCCCATGAGTCTGGCATGAGCCTCCCTGAAGTGGAGGGCAGATGCCCTCGTCTTGACTTCTGTTTTGCTGAAGCTAGTCAGCATTAACTCTGTTAACTAAAAGCAAACAAGGAAACTCTTCTTGAATCCCCAAAACAGACATTAACTACCAAAGGCCCATGTCTGACTCAGAGGAAAGTGAATATATAATTTGTCATCCTTATGAGGCAAGGAATGCAGTGTGCCCCTGTAATCCCAGCACTCAGGAGCCTGAGGCAAAGGGATCATGAGCTAGAGGCCTTTCTGAGCTACACAGCAAGACTATCTATCTCAAAGTCTAAACAACAAGAAAGTCCACAGTCCTGGTGGCACAGGCCTGTAATCCTAAGGACTGAAAAGGTGTGGTAAGAGGACCACAAACTCAAGCCTAATGCCAGTGCTACAGAGTATACTCAAAGCGAGCCTTAGGAACTTATGGAGACTCTGTAAACCAGTGAAAGGAAAGAGCATCCATCCGGCTTAAGGAGGGCTTTATCCCTAGCAATGCCTCAAACAAACAAACAACACAACAATTTATCTTCCAAACTGGAACTTAGAACTGAAGCCTGACAATTATTAAGCATTTCAGCATCTATCCACAGAAGTTAAAAGCATGTACTGCTCTTCTAGAGGACCTGGGTTCAATTCCTAGCATCCACATGAGAGCTTCTAACTATCTGTAACTCCCATTCCAGGGGCTCTGGAACCCTCAAACATACAGACATGCACATAAAATAAAAATTAATTAACTAATTTTAAAAAGGAGTTACAGTCCTCTACCTGGGCATGGTGGCACATATACTCAATCCCAGCACTCTGGAGGCAGAGTCAAGTGGATCTGTATGAGTTCAAGGCCAGCCTGGTCCCTAAAGTGAGCTCCCGTGGGTCAATGCTACATGTAGAAACACTGTCTTAAAAGCAAAGCAGCAAAACTAGTTACAAAGCAGAAACAGGCTGGAGAAATGTTTCAGCGGTTGAGAGTATGGCTGCTCTTCCAAAGGTCCCAATTCAATTCCAAGCAACCACAACCATCTATAGTGGGATCCGATGCTGTCCTCTGGCATAAAGGTATACATGCTGATATAGAATGCATACACAAAATAAGATATGAGAGAGAGAGAGAGAGAGAGAGAGAGAGAGAGAGAGAGAGAGAGAGAGAGAAAAGGAAGGAAGGAAGGAAGGAAGGAAGGAAAGAAGGAAAGAAAGAGAGAGAGAGAAAGAAAGAGAGAGAGAGAAAGAAAGAAAGAAAGAAAGAAAGAAAGAAAGAAAGAAAGAAAGAAGGAAAGAAAGAAGGAAAGAAAGAAAGAAAGAACTATCCATAGCACTGGAATATATAAGCACATCAAATACACTAGGCACATGTGTGGCTAGTACAAATGGAGCCTTGTAGAAAAGTGCATGCATTTGCCTGGATGGAAGGTGTTAGAAAGTTTCCGTGTACATTTTGAAATAACTAGGCACATTAGAAAAGTAGACCAAATTACTGAGGCCTCAGAACAGTGTTTCAGATGATGTAGACACAGAGGTGCTGGGGCAGGCCCTGCAGTGAGTATGAAACTGGCCAAGAAGACATTTGGAAACTACACATGCTCATATCACATGTCAGGGCATTCCTATACAAGTTCACTTTTTAAATACACTTTATAATGCATACTTAAGGTATACAACATGATGTTCTGAAGGACAGTAGATAATAAATAGGTTGCTATGGTAGGGCAGGCTAACACACCTATCATCCTATATGTTTACTCTTCTGTTCCCACAGCAGGAGCCAAGAGAAGTTACTCACCCTCCATGCATCCCAGCACAGCACACAGCTCAGCTGTGTCTTGAATGAGCTGTAGCTTTCCTAACACTGATGCAGGGCTCTAGACTCAGGATGTTTTATGTTTCCAAATAATTAAGACCCTTAAACACATTTAATCCACTACCCCCACCCACAATGGATAAGGTGAGAATATACAAACATGGGCCAACCTGCCATGACACTAGATGTCATGAACATTTCTTTTAAGACAGGGTTTCTCTGGTAGCCCTGGCTGTCCTGGAACTCACTCTTTAGACCAGGTTAGCCTCGAACCCAGAGATCCACCTGCCTCTGCCTCCTGAGAGATAGGACTAAAGGGGTGCACCGACAACCGCCCGGCTCCACCACCTTTCTCAATTCTCTGATTCCAGAACTTCCTGCCTTGCTTAGAGGTTATGGCTTAGTTTTTCTACAGACCTACTCACTGAGAGGATAATTACAGATACATGTTTTTATGAAATCACTACTTAGCATCTAAAATAAATAAATATTGCTCACAAAATATACCGTGGATGGAATTTCCACAGTGGCATGATGGTCACTTTCTCCTGTCCTGCGTCTGTCACTGATTAATTGTCAAATTCTACCACAGTATAAACAGTAACAACAGGGTCAAGTGTGCCAAGCACTGTGTCCAAAGCACAGTGTCTTTACTGAGACCCCAAAGCATGCTCCCATTCCCTAACAAGCTTCCCTGGCACCTGGCAACCCATAGGGTTCTCACAGCTGGTCAGAAGAAGCCTTTATAAGATAGAATTATAGCACTTTTATTATCAAAATGAAGAGTCAAAGTTAATGAGGTGTCCAAACAAATACAAACCAAATGCATGCCTTCTCTATGTTTTATATTGCTTGTCCCTCCCCTTCTTCAGGTTCTCACTAATTTAGGCTGGTGTTGAACTTGCAATCCAGGAAAATCAACTTAAGTGTTAAGATTACAAGGATGTGCCACCATAAATATCTCTTAATTTTTTTTAAGGGCAACTGACATTTGTTAGAAAAAAGTAAGACGGAAAGGTATAATGTTGTAAAATAAACAAAGATTGATCTCATTTATTCCCTTTGTGAAGGAAATTCATTATTGATTGGTGCCAGAAATTGTCCCAGTATGAGACTGTATGGCTTGGGTTCCCTTTCTGCAAAGAAGACAGACAGTCCTGCTAGGATATAGTGATGGCAGTCCTGCTAGGGTATAGCGATGGCTCATAGCTAAAGTGACTCCCTGGAGGCAGGGAAATAAGGCAGACAGCTCACCAACTCACAGTCAGCGATGTTAGAAGACGCATCCTGAAGACTTCATTGGCATGTTGCTGACACTATCCTCCATGACAGAGAACACTAAGCTAAGGCTGAAATAATCTTCATACTAAACTTCAACATTGTTGCTAAGAAACCTTTAAATATCTTCAAGGTAAAATGAACTAAAAATTAATTTAAAAAATTTTTAAGTTTAAAAAATATATTAAAAAAGAAAAACAACTATCTGGAGACTCGATCTGTGCTGCCCTCTGCTGGCTAAATGAATAGACTGTTACAGCCATGACTCTTAAGCCACCTTTGAATGTGTTCAGTGCTACCATAGTGTAGGAAATGCACCTTGTGACTATGTGACACTTTCAGCCTCACTCCTTCTTGGGGTTTTTCTTTCCCCTTGATTCTTGGAGACAGGATCTCACTATGCAGACCAGGTCAGCCTTGAAGTCACTGCTGCCTCTGCCTTCCAGTGCTGACAGCCTTCTCTGCGTCTCTAGGGCTACCCGTTTTCCCACTGTCCCACGGGTGGCCCCTTCCCCAAGATAACCTCAGTCATGTGTGCACAGAATGCTCTGCTGAGCTGTTAAATGCCATCCTGTCTGGCACTTTGTCCCCGAGTATTTCAGCTCGGGGTTTATTGAAGGACACAGGTGGCTGCACTAAAACAAATGACCATGAAACAGCTAAGGGCTGGGTTCTGAAACTCCAAGCTCAGAGGAAGAATACAAAGGAAAGCTCCCCATGGGATGGTGGGGTAGTTGGAGAAGGAGAGCAAAAAGAGATATGAGAAAACCACAGACTTGGAGGTGTCATCTGATATTTCCCTTAGACGTGCTCTAATGACAAGTAAATGCTGCACAGACGTCACCATCTCAAAAGCTCTATATTGTCTTTGGTGTGAAGAGGCCTCCTGCCAGCATGCCTGGCTACCAGTCCTCCACTCTCCTTCACCTTGCTATTCTAGTCTTTGAAAACAACTGTATGCCCAGTCAGAAGGAGCCTGCTCCAGAAACAGGGATGGAGGAAAGGCAAACTCAGAAACACAATGGAGAGTCAGAAAGCGGTCATCACACTGTCAGATAGGTAGACTGCTAAGATCCGCCACACTGAGAGGCTGGAGGCTGAAGTCTGAGAATCCACAGGGTATGTTTGAGGGTTCTGTTGTTTGATTTTGTGTCTGAGAAGAGGATCCTCTGTGTAACACCCCTGGCTGTCCTCAAACTCACTTTGTAAACTAGGCTGTCCTTGAACTCACAGAGGCCTGGCCCTGCCTCCCAAGTGCTGGAATTAAAGGCCACTAAAACTTGGCCATTGGGTAAGTGTTAAATGCTTGTATCAGTTTACAAAGAAATATAAAAATTCTTCCACAGGTCTGCAGATCTCTCTGAGATGTGACCTACAGTCTGGGCACCTTATCCTTACCATCACCGCCATCTCTAAGTCAAGATGAAGTACGTTCAGGAGTAAAGAGCGGTGAGAGGCACCTGCCCTGGCTGTGCCCTAGAGCCCTCCATGGCACTCTCCCCTTCACCCCACCCCTCCCACTGTACTAGCCCCTACACTTCACCCCACCGTACAACAGAAGCACACAGTTTACCTAAACTCTAAAACTCCCAAATGACAGCTCCTCTCTATCAAAACCTTATGGTCATTTAGGAAAACTATATGCCAATTTTTGTTTTAATGTTTTTAATAAAAATAAACTGCTTGTTAAATAAAACATAGACATTAATAAGTAGCCTGTGTTGTTTTATAAAACACAGAAGACATACTTTTCCAAACTTCCTTCTTCCTATGTTAAAGTTGCATAAGGAATACATGGTGATAGTATTTCTATGGTACCAAGGCATGCAGAGCACATGAAACACAGAAGGAAAAACCCTGGGCATGCACGTCCATACAGTAAGGACTGAATAATGCAACTTCCTGTAAGGGTGACAGGTTTTCTTGTGTCCTCCCCTCAGGTGTTATCCAGGGATGCACTCAATGTCCATTTGAATGTCTCCCCAAGCCACACTAGAAATCATTCTGCCAGTCAGCTGCTGGGAAAAGTCTGAAGCAGAAATTCAGAGGGCTAAGTCAGCGCTTCACACTGTCATCTGCAGACACTTGGATGAGCAGAAGATAATGATGTTTCCATGAATCTATGAGCCACTGTTCCCTGTGGTCACATCCTATATGGCCACAGCACAGTGACAAGTGCCAAGGACTGTGACCCCCAGTGAGCTTACACCTTACTAGCTTCCACATAAATGCCCTTTTGGCTCAAACCCAGAACACCCCACCCTACTTTCAATTTTTAACATTTAAGTACTATTATTTGTCTTGTTTTGCTAAAACAGGAGTCTCTTGTAACACAGGCTGCCTCAGCTCATTATGTAACTGGATGACCTTGAACTCCTCTCTCCCTTCACATAGACACACCACAAGAAGTGTCCAGCACATGTAACTGTCAAGTCTCTTCAGTCACTTTTAGCCCATGAGAGTTGTCTTGGTCTTTCATTTCTCATGGCTTACCACATGAGCAGAAACAAACAGCTCCTCAGCTTTGGATCTGTCAGCTACTGTCTTTGGGTTACATGAGGTTATGCAACTTAGACAAGAACAACATTAAGGATGAGGCTGCATCTAAGTCAGGGGCATATGATGCCAATCAATCTTCTGTCAGAATCAGTGACCTTGAAAACTAAGGTAAGATGGGTGTGTTGGGTTTCTGTGAGGTCACCTCTGTCCCACCTCAGCCACCAGGCTAGTCTCTAACTGGGGAGACTCAGGCTTCTCGGCATCTTCTTCCGCCTGGTAATCTCACTGCCAGTGTCCTCAAGGTGGCTGTCATTTCTGAACTCCAGGCTGGTTCATTCTGTTCTTTATCACATAAGGCAATGGCATCAACTATCTTGCCAAGGGTTGTGGAATCTTTTGAATGGAAATATGTTGCACGAATTCTGGTTGTAATAAAGGAAACTCAGAGCCAGGTATCTGGGAAAGGCTGAGATATCAAAGAATGGAAACACCACAGTCAAATCTCACCCAGCTGTCTTCCTTACTCCTCATGGCTTCTATTGCATTAATCTGTCTTTCTATGCCTGCCTTAAATACCTTCTTCACCCAGTTGTTTCACATCCAGGTTAAGACTAAAGGTGTGGGCTACTACTATTTTATAGTTCGCCTTGAACTCACAGAAACACAGAAAGATCTCCTCTGTCTCTGGAGTTATGGGATTAAAGGTCTGGTACCAACACTGCCTGGGAGCGTGGAACACTCTCTGTAAACCAAGCTGGCCTCACACTCATCTTTGCTGGGATTAAAGGCTTAGATCACCACTTCTAATCTTTCCTGTGCTGGAATTAAAAGTGTGAGTTACCACTCTCTGATCTTCCTGGATTGACTGTGGTAGATCTCTGATATTCCAGACTGGTTTTATTAAATATACAACATATCACCACATGCCCCCTTTTATGTTAAATAAAGGTTATAACTAACATAAGAAAAATCTATATAATAGGTACAATAATTATATACAACAATTACATACATATGCAGCATAAATCCAGAGTATGTTCACTGTATAGGGATTGCCTTTCAATATCAAGCATAATCCCCTTCCCAAGAAATTGGTCTTCGGAGATTTCTATGCCTCTGGCTCTGCTTCTTTGTTTTAATGTTTTAGTCTCCTCCTTCCACCATGATTTCCACTGTAAAAGTGGCCCAGCTTCTAAAACAGCAGTAACCATATCTAACAAGTCCTTAAGGATGATTCAACTACATGATGACCAGGTATTTAGTATTTGTTTGACAAATGTGCATGCATCCCATATGTCACAATTGCTTCTTTTATTCTTCTTAATTCTATTAGAGCTCAACTAGCTTCTTATTGTTTTTATCATTTTGTGATTTTTTTAAAGGTTATGGATATATTAATGTTGGCTGTTTGATAACCTTAGGCTGTTTCTGTATACTCTTAGATGACATTACTGATATTGGTTCTTTATATTCCTCTGTTTGGGTTTCAATATCTTTGTGTTCTCTCTTAACAGGCTTTTTAAAGACATTTTCTTAGCATTTACTTTAATTAACTTTTAAATGATAAAACATAAATCAAACAAAAATATTCATAATAAACAATATGATAAACATTATGATAGTCCCATCTACTTCATCTTTTCCTTTACTGGTTCCAATACCAAATCATCTAGAGAAAGATCACAGAAAGACTAAACACCCTCCATTGCCTTAAACAAATTCTCCTTTTTTGTGTGTATTTTTTATCTTTACATAGTTTATTATATTTTTATACTCTATTTTTCTTTTTATGGGCTTTCTATTCTCTTTGAAGCTTATGTATATTTTATATATTGTAACTCATTTAGGTTTGTTTTTATTTGAATTTGTTTTATCATGAATTTTTAATTATTTTTTAACTAGAAGAACTTTTAAAATGTTAGACTGTGTAGTGTTTTGTCTGTTGACTTTGTCTTGCTTGGAGACTTTTTAACATGGCAGAGGTATTAGAGGCACTTTTATCTTTTTAATTTTAGGAAGTAATATTAAATATTGTGAAACTTTTATTATTTTAACTTTGGGAAATCTTGGAGTTTATACTGATACCAAGTAGAGTATTGTTGTCTGTTGTTTATTTTATTTAAGTGTTTGGTAGCAGGGTCTCTTAAAGAGACATACAGGTTTTTGTTGATAAAACTGAATCAGGAAGTACTCTTAAAGGGGCCGTGTCTTTCTTTGCTGCAATAAACAGAGTGGACTTAAGAAAATGTTGCTATTAAGCAGTTGTTTTTGACTCTTTTTTTGTTGTTGCTTAATATAAATAGAAACTTTAAATTGATCATATGTAGCCTGTTTGTATTGAGTCTTTTCTGAGACGTTAGCAACTGACCTTGGTGTAGCTTGAACTGTCTGACATAAGCCTGGTGTAATTTTGTAGCTTAACTTTATACACCACTCTATATTATAACTCATTTTAGAGATATAACCTGGAAGCTGCTTTTGGCTTCGTTTTGTGTTTTAAGTTTTTTGGGGCTTTATGTGGAAGTTCACCCCCATGTTGGGATGCTATCTGTAGCAGGAGTGTTGGCTTTGATTAGTTCTACAATTTGGACCAGCAGCATAGCTGTCCTCTGCATCTACTGGCTTGTCTGGTGTCTCTCTGGCATCTCAGCCTGTTCTTCCTGTTCCCAGAGTTTTCTTAGTCTGGTAGCCTTGCCCATACTTCCTGCCTTTAGCCAATCAGCATTTTTATTAAACCAGTAGGTGAGACAATTATTTACAATGTAACAACATAATCCCGCTACAGAGAAGATATTTGGAAACCACGACTAGGGTTCTTGAGTGCATTGAGTGAACACCTAGGACTGCAGAATGCTGCTCAAACACATTCAGGATAGGGCACCAGCCACTCTCTCTCCTTGCTGTGTGGCTGAGCCTGTACCTGAGCCTGTGCCAAAAATGCCAAACACACATGCTCCATGCACTATTGGCTAGGATCTTTACTGCTTGTTGTAGGGACTCTGCATATTGACCCTCTGCTCTGAACTACACATACTTTCACCCACCACCTCTCTTAGCTTCCTTGGTGAGGACTTTTGCTTTGCAAAAGTTCACTCATCTATAGTCTAGTCTGTGAAACTATTTTTTTATGATTTCTGGGTTTGGAGGACAGTTACTCAGGATAATGTTTACAATAACATTAAAAATATCCCAAATTTTACATGTGCATATATATTTAACCTAAACTCATCCACAGTTGATTAAAGTACAGAATGACAAGTAAAATCTATGTTTCACTCTGAATGGATAGTCAACTGTCATCAACATTTGTGGAAATGTCACTGGGATCAGCAAAAGCCCAGAAAACAACTGCCTGGGCTGGGGTCCTGGGCCACTGCATATCCTCTGTGTATAGAAGCCACCTGCTCTCTTCATATATGAAAATTTTCTCATCTAGGAAATATCTTTTTTACCCTTCAGAGCCAGGTGTATGGTCCAAGCCCAGAATTCTAGCTAAGGCAGAAGAATCTTGAATTTGAGGAGTCTATATAGACGGGTTGTTGTAGTATATATTTTAAGGTATGTTACTTTTGTGTATGCTCTGGAACATTTGTTTAATAATGCAAAGATGTGTTACCTTTGTTTCATTAAATAGAAGTCACCTGTAGACAGGAGGCTGAGTCAGCAACTAGCTGACAGGAAGTGGTAGGGAGGAGGCTGCCTGGTGGAGAAGGGCTTTCAGGATATGCGAGCAAGGAGAGGAGGTGAGCGGCTTGCTATTCAGCCTCTCTGAGGAGAATTCCACCTCAACCTTTGAGTTTTGAGTTCTTTAGAGAGGCATTAGATAAGTTCTCCAGCTTGAGGGAACAGAACGTGTTCCCTCCGGCTAAAGCCTTTGCAGCCTAAGTGCTGCTGGTACCTGCAGAGATGCAGCTGCTGATTAGGACAGTCATGGTAAAAAGAGGGGAGAAGAAGACAGGGAAAACACAAAAGGTTAAATTAATCTTAAGACTATGTTTTATTTAATCAAACTGGTGGTTTGAATGTATTTAGCCCCCATAATCTCATAGGGAGTGGTACTGTTAGGAGGTGTGGCTTTGTTGGAGGGCATGTGGCATTCTTCTTCTTGTGTTACTGTAGGGGTGAGCTTTAAGGTCTCACATATATCCAAGATACCTCCCAGTGTCTCAGACCACTTCCTGTTGCCTGCAAGATATAGGACTCTCAGTTACTTCTCTAGAACCACATCTGCCTGCATGCCACCATGTCCCACCATGATGATAAAGGAGGGAACCTCTGTACTGAAAACCAGCCCAATTAAATGTTTTCTTTATAAGAGTTGCCATGGTCATAGTGTTCCTTAATAGCAATAAAAACCCTAACATACAAACATAGCTCAAACCGTATTTCAATATGTAACCAGTATGAAAATTATTAAGGCATTGTGTGTGTGTGTTTGTGTGTCTGTGTGTCTAGGTGTGTTGTATACTTCAAGTGCTGAATAATATATGTCCCCAAGAAAGGTAAAGCAGACTACCTCATCATTGTGAAATGATCTTTTTGTACACTGTGAATATGTGTCACTCAGATTAGTTTAATAAAAAGCTGAATGGCCAATAGCTAGGCAGGATTTTGGAGGCAGAGAGGATGCTAGGAAGAAGGGCAGAGTCTCAAGGTGATGCCAGGAGATGCAGAGGAAGCAGGACGTGCAGGAAGAGAAGTAATAAGCCATGAGTCACGTGGATTAATTTAAGTAATAAGAGCTAGTTAGAAACAAACCTAAGCTATTGGCTGAACTTTCATAAAAAATAAGAAGTGTCTATGTGGTTATTTAGGAGCCGGCAAGTGGGAAAGAAAAATCTGTCTACACTTTATTGATTTAGTTGTGTATTTCTTAAAAATATAATATATGTACAGATAGAAAGGTGTTTAAAAAGCTAAATGTCTGTTTATGATTGAGAAAACTCTCTTAGAAAGCCAAAAGAAAAATTCTTAGCATAATAAAGTTATCTATTATATATTAGTTTATGACACACATACACACATTCTGTAGGATACTGATACAAACTCTCCCTTTAAGACTAGAGAAAATGAAGACTGCCGACCATCAGTGACCTAACGGTCTATCCTAATTCCCTTTAGCAGGAACCCCTGAAACCCCTGAGCCAATCACACAGGCAGAAAAGCCAGCAGAAGGCTGGGAGGGGACTGAGAGGGCAGTCTCTCGGGGAAAGAACCTAGACTATCAGCTCATCACAGACCCACACATCAGCAGCTCAAGTGCCCAGTCAGGAATTTATCACAACGAACAAAACTTTACAGGAAAAAATATATACAATTTTATAGACTTTCTAAGGAGGCGGAGAGGAACTGTAATCATCAAGAAAATGCTTCAGCACATTAAAGGCGTCAGATTCCTTCACTGAACTCCAGAAGGTGTTACTCAGTTGTTTTAGGGATGTGGGGTATCCCAGTGCTGACACAGGACACAGAAGTCAAAAATCTCCAGAGAAAAACTAGCAGATGATGGGACTGGTACATGACCAGAGGCACAAACGCTGATGCAATGTGGCTCTCATACTCACACCACAGACAGGTGTGTAAACGTGTATGTAGCATTCACAGAAACACTGGAAACCCCCTAAAAGTCCATCGGAAGCATAGCCAATGTTTCTAAATTGTGGTGTATTACTAAATGCTGCCAAACAAAAGCACAGCACAGTAAACTTCCTGAACATTAAACACACAGACATAGACACTCATGCACGCAAGCCTTCAAAGCAGAAGAGCTTTTACTAAATACAGAGCAACCGTAGATTCATGAAGGCGTTTTCAAACATGGCAACCTGAACACAAGCCTCCCATGTGCTCTTTTCTATGGAACTTCTGAAAGACAAGGGATCCCCAGCTGTGGGAGGTGATCCCACAGAGAAGTGCCTTGGGGGTTACAGGACACTTCAGGAGGGAAGTCAAAACACAAAAGTTCCCAGCAGAGCCAGTCCTGAAAAGACTTCATGGTCATCCAGGGGAAGAACTGCTGGCCTGGTGGTGGGAGCAGGCAGACGGCTGGGCAGGGGTGACAGAGGGAGGGGATTAAAATAACAGCAACTGAACTGAGGGTTTCAAAGAAAACCAAGGAAAGACAAACAGATGCCCTCAGCTGTTCCTGGAAAGGCTAAAGAGGGCAGACGGACGGACAGACAGACAGACAGGCAGGCAGGCAGGCAGGCAGGCAGGCAGGCAGACAGAGACTGTGTGGCTCTGGCCACCCCCTTCTGTATATGGGGAGGGGATACTGTGATGGGTACTGTGGGTTGTTCTATGCAAAGATTTAACAATATTTTGAAACTTACTTTAACCTGAGAATTGTATCAGTGCTGAACTTCCTTACAGTAACATCTAAAACTGAGGGAGTAGGGGATGGCTCAGCCCTTCATGAGCCAACTGTTCTTCCAGGTGACCTGGGTTTAGTTCCCAGCACCAAATTCCCCTAAAGAAAGCCTCATGCACAGTCCTGCCACTCCCAGCTCTGGAAACTACCAACCGGCCTTTGTGCCTGGTCCTGTCACAGATGGGTCTTCAGGGTTGGCTGCTCTACAGCTTCCGGCTCTGCGATGGCTCAACAGTCCCCATTAGACAGCACAGGCCCTGTGCCTCCTGCTGACAGCACTTAGGCTATTTGCACTTTTTGGCTCTTCTGATTGGTTTTACTATGTGTACTCATCAATGTCTCTATATGGCTCATGATCTTAAACTTTTGCATGTAACACTTTGATCAGTGTTTTCTGCTTTTCTGGATCCTCCACAGTCCACTCCAGAGCTCCTCTCTCGGCAGACTATCAACTGTGACCACAGATTTCAGAGCTCACCTCTAAGCATTTTGATTTTATAATCTATAAGCACTGCTCTCCACTGAACATGTCTGCTGAACAGCGTCTGTGTCTTCAGTCACCTAGCAGCTTGGTGTAAGTACTGACCATCCCACCAGGGAACAAACCGATGACTTCAACATGGCAGTTGCTATGGGAACACTTCTTGTCAGGGCCCGGGGAACCTGTTCTGTAGCTGGATTAAGGCAACACATTACAAACACTTGCATGTATTTTAAAAGTTACAGTCACTAGCTTTCCAGTACTTTTGGGAGTTGGAGAATATCGGACATAAAAAGGGGAGAGAGATTATATTAATTTGCTTCATACTTTTCTCTGCATATCTAATGCAAATTCAATTAAAAGTTTTAAGTCAAAATGTTTAGCCTTCACAAAAAATTGATCATGGTGCAAAATTTAAACTCACTTATGAAAGCAGCTTGCTGGTAGCTTAGAGAAGTGTGGATGGGTGGGTGGGGTCTCTGCTGCTGTCTCTTCTGACATGTGGCTCACGTCCCCTTCCTGATTCTTCCCTCTTCAGTCTAATTACAGAGCCCATCCTTGTAAGACCACAAGACCAACATTACAAAATGATGTACTCCACCCATCCTCCTAGTCAGCTGACAAGTGGCCGGACCAGGAGCTCCAGTCAGTCCCACTGAGGTCGGCTAGGCCAGCAGCTCCGCTGGTCACAGATGTTAAACAAAGGCCAGAGATCTGCTTGGCCCAAGCTTTGCTTTATTTGACAAAAGCTGGCTCAAGAATAAAAAATAAAAACACCTCTAAGGTACTGTTTACGTGACTACTCATGAAGTTCTCTAACGTTTTACTTAGGCCATTGCTTAAATGCTTATTAAAATAAGTAATAGCAATAGGAACTAAAGACCTAGGTCCAAAAATGTCTCACCAGGTTTAGAAGCAAATCAGAAACACTACAGTTAGCCAAGATACTGTCCCGTGCACTGTCCCAACCGTGACATAATCCAGTAGGTAGACATTTGTGTATGGGTGATAGATGAAATCTGTCACCTTGTTTCACAGTGGCTTGAATGAGCTCCGCCGGCACCCTGAAGTCTTCACTGCTCGGTGTCCATCCTGAATGACTGTGGGAGCCCTTCCTATCTGCCCGACATCAAGACTGAGAGACAAGCAGCACAGGAAGCCCTTGTGGGATTGGTTACTTCATCCTATTTGCACATTAAAAATTTAGAGAGGGTGTGTCTCCATGTGTGTCTATGTGTGTATGTGTGTGTATGTGCATGTGTGTACAAGTATGAATAAACACACACCATGGGGCCATGTGGAAGTCATAGGACACTTTGGGGGAGTTAGAGATTGAACTCAAGTTGTCAGTCTCAGTAGCTGGTGCCTTTACCCAGTAAACTGTCTTGCCAGTCCATCAGGTAATTCTAAAGAACCTGGTTCAAAGGTTATATCTCTGGGAAAGAAATACAGAGAAATTCACAAATTTGTAGATTATTTCCCAGATGCCTTTCCCTTCTTCACTAGTCATAAGGCTGATAGTTTGATTGCCAACATCTGACTCCTTGTTCTAAGTTTGATTGCCACTGTCTGATTCTTATTTCTAATATTGATTGCCACTGTCTGATTCCTTGTTCTAAGTTTGATTGCCACTGTCTGACTCTAAGTTTCTAGTCAATTCAGAACTTGGGAGGGAAGTTAAGAAATTATAGTTCTCTCTGGCTATCAAAGAAAATGTTTTGGTGTTGTAGTGCAGTAGAAGAACCCAGGGCCTTCTGCAACCTAGACAAGTGTTCTGCCACTGAGCCACACCCCAAACCCTCTTTGTTTGAAACTGGTTATGTAGCTCAGGCTGGTCTCAAACTCAAGGTCCTCTAGCCTTGACCTCTCTCTCTCTAGTGCTATGTGTCACCACATTCTGCTCTCCAGAGCCTTAAAGAATATGTTTGAAGTAGAGGACCCTGGGAGCCACCAAGAACATGAGAATGAAGCTGGTGGACTCAAAATGAGGGGTCAGATGATCACTAGCACCCCTCGATAGCTACAGGGCTTACAAACTGATGGTGGGGAATCTAGCAGATCACAACATTAATTAAGCAGTAATAACAATTAGGACAGAAAGCAGTACATAATGATGATCTGTCATATTGCAGTTATGAAAAGACCAATTTCTCCAAAATTTAAATTAGTATAATTACTTAAATAGAATTATTGCCATCCAACTCATCAGGGACACAAATCACTAACTCTCAGAATAACCTATAATTAAAAACTTAGTTCCAAAGCAGAAGATCACTTATCTACCGGGCAGTTCAAACACTAAATAATCGCCCTCAAATGAGTTTTAGAAAGAATCCCTCCAGGGCTGGGGTAAAAGCTATGCTACAGCAACTGTCTAGCATGCTTCTCAGGTTCTATCCCCAGAACCATAAAAACACACAGCCATGTGTGCAGGTGTACACACACGCACACAGCCATGTGTGCAGGTGTACACACACGCACACAGCCATGTGTGCAGGTGTACACACACGCACACAGCCATGTGTGCAGGTGTACACACACGCACACAGCCATGTGTGCAGGTGTACACACACGCACAGCCCTCACTTAGAGATTAATGACTGAGTAGAGATTGTGTGTGATCTGTAGGCTACTAAGGCCTCCTGATGACAGGAGGGTCCTCTTCTCCTTCAGAATGAGGGAGGGGCCAAATCACCATCAGAAGTTATGCTGTGTTGTGTCACAAATGTTATAGACACATAACTATCAGGTCTCATTTATTTTTATGGGGTTAGAGATGACCCAGGTCTTCATGTTTGTCAGGTAAGTGCTTTGCCACTGGGCTACAACCCCAGATATCTGAGGTTCTCTCAACTGGCTGTTTCCCTACTAAACATAAATCAATGGCTTGTGGTGACATATTGTATAATTAATAAAGCTGGTCTGAAAATCAGAGGACAGAGCCAGGCCAAGAAGGTCAGAGAGTGATGACCTTCACCTTTAATCCTCTCAGTCTCTGTGAGTTCAAGGCCAAACAGAGCCAAGAGGTAGTAGTGGCACACACCTCTAACCCTAGCACTAGGAACATTGAGACAGCTGGGGGGAGAGGAGGGAGGGGAAGTGCAGCTTCCCCTGCATTCCCTTTTGGTTGAGGACTGGGAGGCACTGAGTGTGAGGATTCCTGGAGAGTAGGCTGGGTGAGAACTGGATGTGGCTTGTTCCTCTGTCTCTCTGATATTTCAGATTTTCCCCAATATCTGGCCCTGAATGTTTATTAATAATACCAACTGGAATTTGTGCAATAATGATTTTAGTGGACTCACTTTCTAAAGTCTTTATCACATGTAAAAGAGGACACAGACTTCTATAAACATGCCTTGTCAGTCACGATGGGGCTCAAGAATGCTGAGAAGGTAGGAAAGTTCAACCACAGGCCTGTGCTCAACAAACCCAGCAAAAGGAGAAGAGGGTTTAGTCATGGGGCAGAAAAGCAGACATCATGTCACCATGGTTTTGACTACTAAGAAACCCCCGTCTGAGTTCAACAATTCCATATGCTGACAAAACATTCCCCTCATGGAAATCAGCATTTCCTTGGCCAAATGTCTCAGTTGTGGGGAGTACAAGAAGCCCTGAGTGTATAAAGTCCTGAGTGGATGTGTGTAATTGGAATGAGCTGGTCATCTGAAGGACCATGCATACCACAGAGCCCCGGGCAAATGGCAAAACTAGAATCTGGTTGTCCCCTGCACATCCTGGAGATCAGTATGTAACTCATCTATAACTAACATGGCCTTAGCCTTGGCAGGTGCTAGTGTAAGCAAAAAGCAGAAGGTTAACTGAAGAGGGACTCTCTATGCAGCAACAGGGAGTTGTCCATGCTGGGTAAGACCTTCTGGGTGGTGTGGCCACTCCGGGGTCATGCATGCTCTGTAAGTAAGCCTGATAACCCACAGGCTGGCTATGTTGAGTTGTGGTGGACGTGTGTTTTGGCTTATCAGGTGTGTACTCTATAAGGAAGGGGCAGGCCTCTGCTTAAGTCGCCCAGGCAGGGAAAGGGTTCTGTGACAAGGGGTCTAAGAATATCTGTCGAGTACATGAACTGAAAATGACCTGGTAGGGCTAGGGAGATGTCTCAGTCAGGAAAGTGCTTGTACTCAAGGATGAGGCCCTGAGTTAGGATCCCTGCACCAGCACAGCAGCATCAGTCGGTTCATCTCCGCACTGGAGAGGCCAATGGGCTCCGAGTTCAGTTGGAGAACCTGTCCCAAAAGATGAGGGGAAACGGTGTGGTGGCACATACCTTCAACTTCAGCATCTGGGAGCCAGAGGCAGATGGAGCTCTTTGATGCCAACCTGACTTCCGTAACGAGTTCCAAGGCCAGCTGGGGCCACACAGTGAGACCCTGTCTCACAATACAACAAACGAGGAAGGAGAAAGACAACCAGAACCAACTTCTGGCCTTCACACTCACGCATTCAGAGACACCCCATACACACAAAGTAGGCTTTGCAGGACAGAGCTCATTCCTGCCAACACTGAGATTTTAAAAATCTCTCTCTAAAAAAATAGTTTTAGGAACTACATTAAGGTAGTTCTCACAATAAAGAAATAAATATATTTTGAAAGGAGCTCAGAGGTTAAGAGCACGATTCTTCTAAAAGACACAACACACACACACACACACACATAGAAATAAGCCACAAAACATTCCACATTTCCAAAAAAGCCTTAAGAGAGTGAACAGACAGGAACACGTATAAGAGGAAACCTGAAAGGTGACGACACCCAACACTAACGGAGAGAGCTGCGGGTCACATACTCTTCTATTTTTGCTCATGTTTGAAGACTTCCATAATTTTCAAAATACGCACAAGTGCTAAAAAGGTACAATCATTGCCAGGCAGAGCACACTGCCTGACACCACAGGAAGACAAACTACCACCCAGAAGGCCCTTTGGCAAACAGCTTGGCCTCAGTCTTCTCAGGGTCTCCTGTGCCTGGCACCAGGCGGCAGAAAAGGTGCAGGGGTCCTGTGGGACACAGACCAGGGCCCATGCCTACCACAACTGGCACCCGTCCAGGGGCTGCCTAGCAATGGCAGTCGCATGTAGGGAAAATATTTCTTCAAGAAACAAAACAGAAAGCCACACAAAGGCACTCAGGAAGCTAAAGTAGGTGGGTAGTTAAACTTGGTAATTATAATAAAGGAGCAAAAGACAGCCAAGCCTGGTGTGCTCTTTCTTCTTCTTTCATCTGCTGAGTCTCGTCTTAAGAACCTCTGAAAACTTAACGTTTGCTAAGCTAAGGGGAATTCTGAATGGCCCAGGGCAAAACCACAGAAATCAGACTAGAGACTCGCAGCTGGAGGAGTGCAGCCAGCACAGCTGCTCTGTGCAACAGCAATGGGCACAAAAGCCCTCCTGCCCTCATTCCATACAATCCATATGGATAATGAAGGCAACTACTCTGCTGGCCAGCCCACACCAGCACTAGCCTGGGCAGCTTGCCACAGGACCTTGCTGAGAATACTCTGGGTTCCTGGGTTGAGTGGTTTACATCTAGAATCTCCAAAATTTCAAGCCTAAAAAGTGTGTGTGTGTGTGTGTGAGTGTGAGTGTGAGTGTGAGTGTGTGTGTGTGTGTGAGTGTGTGTGTGTGTGTGAGTGTGTGTGTGTGTGTGTGTGTGAGTGTGTGTGTGTGTGTGTGTATGTGTGTGTGTGTGAGTGTGTGTGTGTGTGTGTGTGTGTGTGAGTGTGTGTGTGTGTGTGTGTGTATGTGTGTGTGTGTGAGTGTGAGTGTGAGTGTGAGTGTGAGTGTGTGTGTGTGTGTGTGTGTGTGTGTGTGTGTGTATGTGTGTGTGTGTGTGTTTTCAGCCATTCCTGGCTCCCAGTCTGAAGTAACTTGGTTCACTAGATGTGGGTAGATTAGAAAGCCAGAATAAATTGCTGTTTAAAAAATTTAATTATGTGTTTATGAGGGTACTTGTTTATGGTTATGTGCACATGAGTGTGGGCGCCCAAGGAGGCCAGAAGGTGTAAGATTGCCTGAAGCTAAAGTTACTGACGGCTGTAACCTTCCAGACGTGGGTGTGGGTACTAGGAACCAAACTTGGGTCCTCTGAAAAAGCAATACGTGCTCTTAACCATTGAGCTGTCTCTCCAGAACCTAGACTGATTTTCCCCCAGTTCTGTTTGTTTCTTGAGACAAGGTCTCTCTGTAGCCCTGGTTGTCCTGGAACTCACTATTTATACCTGCCTCTGCCTCCCAAATGCTGGGATTAATGGTGTGCCGCACCATGCCTGGCTTTTTTTTTTTTTTTTTTTTTTTTAAGAGTGATATTTGTGTGGATATTTTCAAATACAATAAAAAGAGGAGATATCAGAGGACAGATCCACCTCCTCCAGTCTTTGTTTTTGTTTTGCTTTTTCCAGACAGAATTTTATGTGTAACAGTTCTGGCTGTCCTGGAACTTGCTTTGAAGACCAGGCTGGCTTTGAACTCACAGAGATTCTCTTGCCTCTGCTTCCCAAGTACTGGGACTAACAGTGTGAGCCACGGCTTCTTCTGCCTGCTCTGTCTTTCTATGCCTGCCTTAAATACTTTCTTTGCTCAGTTAAGGCATGACACCACCTGGGCACCTGGAACTCCTTCTGTAAACTAAGATGACCTTGAACTAAGGTTGGATTAAGGGCATAGGTCACCACTCCCGGGATACTCCCTGTGCTGAGATTAAAGGTGTGAGTTATCACTGTCTGTTCCTCCTAGACTGACTGTGGGTAGATCCCTCTGATATCTCTGAATGTTTGGTTTACGTGGGTAAATATATCCTTCTGTGGTCTTTGATATAGTTGAAGATTAGATAGTTATAGGTACAGTTTTTCTTGGTTATTTTAAGGTATACTGGATATGAAACTTTAGATTCACAATGATAAGGTAGATGATAAAGTGTTTTCTTTAAGTTTGTTAAATACAAATAGACTAGATATTGTAATTGTAATTCTTGCTTGGTAGCTATTTTGTTACATGTAATTTTGTTATGTTAAAATTGAAACCTTCCTTTTTGATTAGACAGAAATGGGGAGATGATGTGAGAATGTCTTTCTGTATGCTGTGTATATCAATCTTTAAATAAAGGACTGTTTTGGCCATGGCAGGCACCATAGAAGAAGTAGGTGGGGAATCAGAATAGTTAGGAGAAGGAGGGCGGAGTCAGATGAAATCGAGCCAGACCCCAAAGAAGAAACATGTAAGGAACACAGGTGAGCCATGGGCCATGTGGCAGACAGATTAATGAGAATGGGTTAAGATGCAGGTGCTAGCTAGCAATGTGCCTGAGCCATAGGTCAAATGGCATGAAGTTAATATAAATGTCTGAGTCATTTGGGGGGGCTTAAGCAGCATCGGGAGGCTAAGGGGTCTGGGACTGCAGGTCTGTGGGTCTGGACCTCTGCCAGACTGGGCCAGGAAACCTTATTGTAACAGATATTATACTCTGGTATATTTTTAAGAAGAGAAATGTTTCAGTGCAGATACAAATCTGAGTGAAAATGGTCATTTTCTTAATGGGTGGGACTTTATGGATTGCTTTCCACTCAGCTTCTGGGCCACACGGTCAGGCTTACCTAACACTCTTTAGCATGAACCTGGGTTAACACCTTGAATGGCTCCTCCAGGTTCCTACAAGAGTATGACTGACCTCTTACCACTTTTAAGTCCAAACTACTGAGGTCCTTGTCTCCAGGGAGATAAGTTCTCCTAGATAAGGCTCCTTTTTCTTCTGCCCTCTGTAGCAGGCTTTCTTCTGGGCCACCAACCAGCTCCCAAATCATAACAGAGACTTATTAGTTATTAGTGATCGGCCTTACCTTATGCTTGCCCTGAATTAACGCAATAACTTAATCTGTTTCTCTCCATCTAAGTTTTGCCTTGGGGACTTTTACCTTTTTCCTTCTGTGTGCCCTACTGTTTTGCTTCTTCTGTGTCTGCCTGCCTGGCCCTGGGCGTCTCCCCCTCCTTTTCCCTCATTCTCTCTTCTCTCAAACCTTGATTCCTCCTCCTACTTATTCTTTCTACCCATCAGCCCCGCCTATCCCTCCTTTGCCTAGCTACTGGCTGTTCAGCTTTTTATCAGACCTATCAGGTGGCTTAGGCAGGCAAAGCAACACATCGTTGCATGGTAAACAAATGCAGCATACACAAATGTAACCCACTTTTACACAGTTAAAGTTGTATTCCACAGCGGCCCTTGTCTGCAATAAAGTGAAGCCTGGCCTGTTTTGGTGTGGAAATGAGCTGACCTAGGAATGTGATAACATAAAATCACTGTGACCCCCTCAAGCCAATTAAAGTCCTTTCAGAGCCACATGTGCTGTGAACCCTATTTTTCTCTGTTGATTGTGAAGACTTGTTATATACTTTTTAAATACACATGTTTAAATTCCCCTCATTACAATGCTGTGCACACAATCTCATATGTTTAAGAAAACAGAAGTTAGTGCAATGGCCAGAGAGGGAAGAACCTGCCTTAGATCTATTCAGAGTAGAATTAAAAGCAAGTGAGCCTTCAGCACAACAGCACTCCCCTCATCCTGCAGAGTCCATGTGAGGTAGGAAAGGGACGGACGTCTGTGGAAACAGTCTCAAGCAACATCTTTCCAGATACGGAACTCCTTTTCCTATCCAGCCCATCATTCAGACATGTTTCCACTGCCTGAAACAGACAAGAACTAGCTCTGTTCTGGAAGAGAGAACAGAAAGATCTTAAGGGCTGGGCAGCAACAACATAGCCTTCTGACCCAGCACTCTGATGAGCCGCTTGTGCAGGCTGTGAGGATCATGGCTGCCCTTCCCTTGAATTGGGAAGGCACTTCCATCCTTTTTCTTTCTTCTTTCTTTTCTTGTTGTTCTGTTTTTTGAGACAGGGTTCTTCTGTGTAGCTGTGGCTGTCCTGAAACTTGGCTCTGTAGACCAGGCTGGCCTCGAACTCACAGAGCTCTGCTTGCCTCTGCCTTCCGAGTGCACCACCATTCAGCTAGGTACACTCATCTTTCAAGTATAGGATAACCATATTTTTCAAGAAAATGTCCATCTCAAAGGCACAAAGTGATCTGAGGACATACGACTCTAATCTCAGCACTCAGGAGGCATAAGGAGGCAGATCCCTATGAGTTCAAGATCACCCCTAGCCTACACAGTAAATTCCAGGCCAGCCAGAAGCTACATAGTTAGACCCCAGTCTAAACAAACAAACAAAGCCAGGAAATGGTGGCATAGGCCTTTAATCCCAACACTAGGGAGGCAGAGGCAGGTAGATCTCTGTGAGTTCAAGACCAGCCTGGTCTACAGAGTGAGTTCCAGGACAGCCAGGGTCACACAAAAACTCCATCTCAAAAAGCAAAACAAATCAAAGGTATCAACAGACCAACAGTGAGACTTCACTGTTTCACCCAGAGCCAGATGCACCTGGAGCCAGACCTCCAGACAGACCACAGAATCACAGAAGAGGGAAGCGAGTCATTGCTTGGGCGACAGGGGCTCTGGTTCTACGTGGGACTCACATCCTGTAAGTTTAGCTCCTATGCTGAAAGAGCCTGGGGCAGAGAGTTTGGGATTCAATCAGCAAACTTAGAGCCAATGTGCCAAGCCCTACTGAGCTTGTAGGCTGGGCCAGGTAAGATAGGAAGTCCTGTCTGCTGAGACAAGCACGGTCAGAGGTCAGTGCAGCAGGAACCCGGGGCCTCTGAGACATTCCAGACACAGAGGAGCCTTCCTGCTGCCCTGTGGTACACTCCCAAAATGCTGCTTCCTCTGGAGGCAGTCTAGGCTGGGCGGTAGTAGGGCCGTTACACTGTGTAAGACAGCCTTTCAGTTTATCCCTGCCATCCTCAGAGTCTCGCCTCTTCCATACTTTGTCCCTGGAATCTGAACAGAGCCTGTAAGATTCCTCAGTGGTGGCTAGATAAAGGTAAAGAAGAAACCACTCTTTAACTCTCCAGTCACAATCAGAGTAGCAGGAGGTGGT
Source organism: Phyllotis vaccarum (assembly GCA_033318265.1). Taxonomy (NCBI): domain Eukaryota; kingdom Metazoa; phylum Chordata; class Mammalia; order Rodentia; family Cricetidae; genus Phyllotis; species Phyllotis vaccarum. The sequence continues at coordinate 3,839,270 of JARWLC010000008.1, read as the reverse complement.
TAGCCATTAGCACGCCAGCAGGGTTCACTGAGTCCTGTTACCAGGCAGTCATCCTTACAAGAGTAACAGCCCACCAAGAGACATCAGAACAAGTGGGCATCAATGTTTCTAGGGTACCTGGATGGGCAGCTGAGCCTACGGTGCCAGGTGACACAAGATTGTTTTGCAGAAGACTGTGTTCTTACTCAACAGTTCTAGGCATAAACCCCAAAGTTCATTCTTAACCTACAATGCTTGAGCTCTCTGGCCTGACCCTGACCAAAACCTGCTTCCCCTCCAGAAGCTGCACAGTCAGAGATCCACAACACAGATTCTGAAGCTGTAATTACCTGGCTCTGTTCTGTTTCTCCACTGAGCATGTACTTCCCACAGACTGCCTTTGTCTCCCACCACACAAGGCTCCAGGTGCCCATAAGGCAGGCAGCTCAGACTTGTAACTAAGTTTTAGCTGCCCAGTCACCGACCTGGAGTGTTTGGGCTCCTGGGAATCAAAGGCCATGCTGCATGGCCCTGATGCCACCAAACCACCTTGCTTGCCAGAGGCTCTAAGAGGACATGAGCTCATCCAAATTGCTACTACCCAGTTAGCTTGGGAGACAGAAAAAAACATATACAATATAGAATAAATATGTGTGTCATAACAGGTATGGGCAACAAGAATGAGCCAAGGACATTGCAGGTACACTGGAAGAACAGTGTTGGGTTTGAGAAAGAGAGGTCTTGGTGATGCCAGGAAGGAGAGGAGGGGCAGCAGGGGAAGAACAAGGGGAGGAAGAGGACCTGGGAGTGGGAAGGAGGAGGGGCCCTGTCACTTAATTGACAACCCTACAACGCTCCATCCCAATGCCAGCAGCTTACCATGGGAGAAGCAGTCCACACGGTATCCTGATCAGGAGTGCTCCACCTCAACACTGAGCATGGAAACTAGGTGCTTGTAGGCCCTGACACCACCATAGCTCTCATACATTCTTAAAGCATTCAGCTCACCATGAGCACCACACTATGAACATTTTGAAAGCAGGACCTGTATATTTTAAATTTTCAGACCAAGTGCCCTAGCAGGGAGGAGAGGTCTGTTTGTTCTTCTAAGTAGACAGGAAGACAAATAGATAGATAGAAAATAGTTTAGACCACAGAAAAAGAGAGAGAGAAGAAAGATGGAGGAGACGGTTCAGTCAGTGCGTGCTTGTCTTAAAGCAGGAAAGCCTGAGTTTGATCCCCAGAACCCACATAAGAACCCTATGCATTTGTAATCCCAGGGCTGGGAGGCAGAGGCAGGATAATCCTCAGGGTTCACTGGCTGGCCTAGCCAAACTGGTGAGCTCCAGGTCAATGGGAGACCCCTATCTCAAAAGAGGTGGGTGAACAGCATTCATGAGGATGATGGGGGAGGGGTGGAGTGTGGCACTGTGCATGATTTCAAGCCTGAATAACCAGGATAGTACATGAACGGTGACAAAGTGGAGATGTTAATGACGTGTGAAGGGGATTTCCAAATGGACAGGGCATGAGCTGCCACAATGACTTTGGATGACAAGGAGTCTGGTCAGAATTTGCTAAAACTCACCATGTGCTCCTCCTTTCAGTCATTACGGTTGTTGGAGATTATGTTTCAGAGACTCAGAACTTGCTGAAGAGATTCCAAAAGCACATGCAGTCTGCAGCTGCCACACAGGACACAGGGGGAATGAAATCTGAGCCCAGTCCTCCCGGTCACTGCCCAGAACAAAGAAACACTGTTTAACCAAGACTGGCCTAGAATAACTACTTAAATGGGTATTTTTAATTCTGTGATGGCAGAGGCTGTGGCTTAGTTGGTAGAGTGCTTGCCCAGCATGCGTAAATTCCTAGGTTCCATCCCAGTACCACACAAACCAAGCGTAGGGGACACACCTGTCATCTTAGCACTCAAGGGGTACAGGTTGAAGTTTAAGATCACCCTTGGCTACATAGGGTATTCAATGCCACCTGGACTTCAAATTAAAACCAAAAGCATTTCCCATTCTGCATCACGTCCAGCTCCTGATCATGCTCTGGATGTGCCTTCGCCACAGCCTCTTACTCTCTCCATTTAGTCTAGTTGCTAGAGGCCTGGAATGCCTGTACCTTCAGTCTCCTCTCTCTAGCCCATCAGTGGGCCTGGGCCTGAGGCCCCGCTGTTGGAGGCTTCTTGGTCAGCTCTGGGCATTGCCTCCCACTTATACAGTCTCCATTTTCATTCAGATCCAGCTGTCTAAAATTCCAAAGACTCCTGCAGTGTGTCTACTAATCTAAGTGTTCTCCAAGCTGGAGAACCAAAAGTTAGAACTGGAACCTTTGGCTCTTCCTTCATATCTTCTCAATGTATGCCCTCCTGAGCACTAGTAACCAAATTGTGTCCACTTCCTGCCCATCACTGAATTTATGTGGAAGCCTCTACTTCCACTGCCCTGTTGGGCCCTCAGCACATTCCACATGGAAGGTTGTGTCCTCTGTGTCAGACAAACTCATACGTCTTTTTAAAATACACACACACATACACACACACACTCTCACACATATACACACACAGTCACACACACACACACACACACACAGTCACACACACACACACACACACACACACACACACACACACACACACACACACACACACACACAGCTCCTGTTCTTTCTCTTACCAGGACAGAGCACACCTACACTTGCAGCTCAGGTCTCAGGCCTACCTCTCCCTCTGCCTGCAGTCAGTCTACTTGGATCACCTGACCTTTCTAAACAAGTCCAAGCAGCACCAGTTCCTCCATGACAGTCCTCTGCCCAACACAGTGCCTGTCACATCCACGCTCACGTGCTCTCAAGGCCTTCATGGTCACGTCCTTCTCTGAGGCCCAAAGCCCTCCTAACACCCAGGCTGTGTGTGGCAGTGACTACGACTTGCTGACTGAATAAGCAGTTAAAACCAGCTACTGGAACCAGACCAATGATGTTGCTGGGAAAGGTTCTCATCAACCACTCCTAAGCAAAAAACTGTGCACATGAGCACATGGCAGGCAGGAAGGTGCTGTCCTGGCCCATGCTGCAAGTCCCAATCAACCACGAAAGGAAAACTGGCACCACCTTTCCCAACAATGACCTGGTAAAATCTCCGCTGCCTCCATCTGCTGGGGCAAAGGGAAGCAAAGCACCACTACCAGCCGTATGAGAGGATGTGGGATTCACTTCTTGAACATTTCTAAATGCTTCTCCACCTCCTCCAGGCCTCTATTATTACAACTGAAACTAAGCAACAATAATTAGACAGACAGCCGGGCTGTGGTGGGGATGAGTGTGGACAGGTTCAGGCAGGAGCTTTCCTTTGGAAGCCCACTCCACAGGACTTTCATCTTGGGGCCTGGGTGTGGCAGGGAGACTGGTCAGGGGCACAAGGGAGAGATGTACCAACAAGAATCTTCAGCTCAGGTTCTGAACCTCTGAAGCTTGCTGGTCAGGGCTGCCCTGCCCTTAAGTGACCTCTATCTGCTTTCACATCCTTAGGGAAAAAAAGGCCATCACCCAATCTGAGAGTGCTCCAAACAGAAGATAAAACTTTATCTGACAAAGGATGGGATGTTCAGAAAGCAGAGAAGACAGTATCTACAAACCCAGAGCTGTCACCGAAGTCCAGCATAACCATCCATTCAGCTTGTAATGTTTCTGCTATAGCAGCAGTTCTCAGCCTTCCTAACACTGTGACCCTTTAATACAGTTCCTCATGTGGTGACCCCAACCATAAAATTATTTTCATTGCTACTTCAGAACTGTGATCTTTCTACCATTAGGAATTGTAATGTAAATATCTTTGTTTTCCAATAAACAAAGTAAAAGTGTCATTTAACCCCCAAGGGGGTCATAACCCACAGGTTGAGAACCACTGCTCTAAAGGAAAGATTCTGAATTTTATCAGAGGTTTAGGATCGAAATCAGTTGACAGGATCAAAGCAGCTAAAATTGACCAAAATCTGACTCAAGCTCCTAACAGAACTGATATCTACTTTCCCCATGCTTAAAATGTCACAGTAAGAGAAATATGTAAATCAGTGAATTTGACAGAGGCCACTAAAAAAGAGTCCTCTTGGTTCAGGCACCATCATCCTACAGTCCATGACACACGAGGTTACAAAACAAATACTTCCAACCTCGCTAGGAATCAGCAGGTTTAACAAGGTATCATCGGATGACCACTACGTTAGTTCTAATTGAAAAGTTCTTAGTTGCGAACCCTCCCACGAGGTTTATTTGCACGTATGTGTACATGTGCCCACATGGCTAAGAATGGGGCACACTGGGACAGCCCTGTCCTTTTGAAAAGCAACTTGGCGCCATGCATGAAGAACTCTAAATATACTCACACTCCCTGACATGTTAACATCAACCCAGGAATGTGAAACTATGCTAGGCTTGTGTTTCTAAGAAAGCTCTCAACTTGTATAACTGTGTTCTTTTCAAACCAAATCATTGAGTGTGTAACCAAACTTAAAAACAACGGAAGTCATCCAGATCACAGAATAACAAAGAAAAGTGGTTCTGAATAAGGTGTAACACATCCGGGAGAGTCAGTTCTCCTGTTTGGGATGGGGAATAAAAGCAAACCCCAACTCTGCACAGTAAGGCCAGAAGGGATGTGGTTCAATCTCTTAGTCCTCCGTGGTTGCTAGGCTGCCTACACATGACCTTAGATCCCACCACCTGCTCTAGAGGTACAGACCATTTTAAAAAGCAGCTTTCTTCTTTGGAGAGAATGCCACATGCTCCAGGTCCTGTCCACTGTGCACCTCACTGCAGAGGCCCTATCTCCATGCCTTCACTCTCAGACTGATTTCCTAAGGTCCATTTCTTCCCTCATGTGGGGACAAAAAAAAAAAATCATCAGAAGCTTCTCCAAGTGAGGGCACAGTGGACATCATGCTCTTTCTAAGGACCAGCCATGGGAAAGGAAGGTGGTCATGCTGTCAGGGTTCTGATGTAAAATCATCACTATTGGGAAGTTACCCTAGATGGCCCTATCACTGCATCTAAGCCATGATTCCACATCTCTCAAGATCAGGAGTTAGTTGAAATCCTGGCAAAATACATATTCAGAGGCTATTACACACAGTCTCTGAGAGTTCCCAGAAGCCTGGCAGGAGACCAACCCCTGTAAACAACCCTAGGCACAGGAAATCAGGTTATAAGGCTTGAGGTCAGAAGCCAGGAAGAAATAAAAGCCCAAGTCAGTCTTCTCTTGGTGCCCTATGAATGTAAAAACAAATCTTGCTTTCAAACCTTAGCACTCAGGAGTCAGGATGTACACTGATGAATAAGGTAGGACCCTTAAGAGAAAAATGAGCCAATTATTTGAGTGTTCAGAGAGACTAGGAGATCAATCAACGGTGAGAAATATGAATACTTTTCTTAAGATGTCAGCATTTTTTTTTTTAAGTAAAAATGTGGTTAAGAGCACTACCTGCTCTTCCAGAGAATCTGGGTTTAATTTTCAGCACCCACATAGTGGCTCACAGTCATCAGTAACTCTATAGTTTTATCAGGCACCAGTCATACAAATGGTAAATAGACATGCAGGCAAAACACCCATACACATAAAAATAAAAAAATAAAAATAAAAAGTGCTGGGTGGTGGTGCACACCTTTAATCCCAGCACTCAGGAGGCAGAGGCAGGTGGATCTCTGTGAGTTCGAGACAGGTCTAGTCTATAGAGCTAGTTCTAGGACAGCCAAGAAAACTTGTCTTGAAAAACAGAGGGGGGCGGGGAGAGGAAGGAAAGAAAGAAAGAATAAAGGCAAGGAAAAAAAAACCACTAAACCTATATCTTTTTTTCTTTAAAGAAAAATCAGTTTTAAAATTATTATGGGGACTGGAAAGATTGCTCAGTGGTTAGGAACACTTGTTGCTTGTGCAGAGGACCCAGAGGAGTTTGATCCCAGAACCCACAAAGTGGTTCACAATCCTCTGTAGCTCCATAGATCCCCAAGGTTCATTGTTCAGCATGGTCAACTCTTCCTATAACTGGATATAAATTCTCCTTTCTGCTGTAGGACAACACATGGATGTCTTGTTATGGATAGCGATTATTTCTACTCTACAGTCCTTTCCCTTAAGTACCTACCAGAGCCCTGGATACACACAATTAGGTCACAACTGCCCAGAGGCCCTGCTCCTACCAATGGACTTGCTACAACCTACATCCTTCACACCTGCCCTTCACACCCATGTTTCTCCTATGGCAAGGCTCCCACAGTAGCAGTTCAGGATAGCTCTGTGTCCTCATGCCACAGTGTTCTTCCCCTGGAGGCATTCCTGTGCCTTAGACACCACAACTAGCCAGGCATAGAAACCAGGTCAGATCCTAGCAGTCTTCAGTGATCATGGCAACAGGAGATGGATGGACAGAAACAAATGAGAGGTGACCCTGAAAGCCCTGGGTGCCAATAGGTTTTTTTTTTCTCCCCATCCTGGCCCTAAGAATGTTCTGTGCATTTCCCTCATGCACTAGAGACACCAAGCGTGCAGGTGCACTTCAGTAATCCCCACATGCTATGCAAATCTACTATTTTCCTGTATGCCCTACCTCGCTGCATACCCTCTACCAAGAAACTGAAACCTAGGTTTTCTCAACTCCTCTTAAATGCTGATGATGTAACTAAAAGCTGGTCCTACGTTGTTGACACTGGATTCAGAAGCTCAACATGAAGGCACTTCAGGAGCTGGATGGGTGCAGGATACCAGGCAGACCTTTTTTGGAAGAGATAACCTTCCAGTTCACTTGGAAGCTTTCCTGAACATAAAGAACAATCACCTGTTGACAGTTTGCCTAGGCAATGTAGTCTGAAAGGAGCAGAAACAAGGTGTTCAACGTGTGCCTGCTACAATAAAGGGCAGATTCCAAGGGCTCCCTTTTGAAATTTTTATTTGGGAAGACAGGCATGGTGGTGCATGTCTTTAATGCCGGTGCTAGAGAGAGGCAGAGACAGGTAGATCTCTGTAAATTTAAGGCCACCCTGGTTTACAAAATGAGTTCTAAGCTAGCCAGGGCTACACAAGGAGACCTTGTCTCAAAAATTAAAAATAAAAATAAATTAGATAGCTGCTGGAGTTGTCTCTGTGGTTCAGAGCGCTGGCTGCTCTTTCACAGAATCCGGGTTTGGTTCCTGGTATCCACATGGTGTCTCACAATCCTCCAGTTCCAGGTCAGTGACCCCTCCTCTGACCTTCAAAGGTACCAGGCACATACATAGTGCACATATATACAGCAGACTCATAAAGTAAAGACAAAGTTAAACTTACACGGACATGATGCTTAGAAAGGAAGTTATGGTAGAAATGGTGTATGTCTTTAATCCAGCACTCAGGTGGAGCAGAGTTCAGGGTTAGTCTGAGAGACACATAGGAGTCTGTGGCAAGCGCAGCCTACATGAGACCTTGTCTCAAAATTTCAAAAGAAAAAGTTAACAATAGAATCGAGGAATTAGCCTCAACTTGATGGCCATTACTATGCAGCAGGGTGAAAATCCGCTCTGGGGAGCCTCTCACATGGCTCTGTGTTCCCCACCCTGTACAGTATTACGCAGAGCCCTATCTGACACCAGTCAGACCCAGTGTCTGTGTCCTAAACAGGATATACACAAAAACCTAAGTTTACAATTTTTTTCTTCCTGAACACACATAGTTGAGCATATAAGTCAAAGGACTGGCAGAACTCCACGGTGCCATCACCAAGGTCTTTCTAGGACCAGAAAAGGTACAATCTGAATAGGTTAATTATCAAATGATTTCTGCCTGGTAAGATAGGCCTCAATGTTTGCTTTTGAAAGTTCCTTTAATTGAACATCAAACCTCTCAGATATGTGTTCTGTGTTCAGTATACTATACTTGAGTTGTGTGCCAAAGTTTTCATTTTTAATACCAAACTGGTAAGCTCTGCAATCCAAATGCATTTCCCCACAGAATGGCTATAAAAATTCAAGGCCATCACAAATGCAGTCAGAAGCAAACACAGGGTAAACCTAGCTAAAACATTATGTAAAATTTTCAAAGCCACATAAAACAGTTTCTTATTTTAAAAACAAAGCACTATGACTTAAGAAGTTCATCTGGAAGAAACCAATAAAGGCCCCAAGCATACTTGTGTGCTTCAGGAATCCCCAGGACACTTTTCCTCTTAACACATGGAAACTGGTCCAAGTAAATTCTCTGCATAGCCTCTGAGGGGAATGGGGTAGTTCTGATACTACAGCAAACCAAGCTGGTAGGCTTAGCTAGACACAAAGGCAACACACCTCTAGTGCCAGCTACTCAGAAGGCTGAGGCAGAAGGATCAGTTAAACCTCCTTATCAGGCCAGCCTGGACATAAGGAGGTGCTCCCCCAACTCAAAAAGCAAAGAGAAGGGGGAGGAGAAGGGGAGGAGAGAGGAGGCAAAGAGGGGAAAAGGGAGGGAAGCTGGTCTCAGCCTTCCCACGATCATTTTATACTACATAATACTTGAGTTTCCTTGCTTAGCCCCTCCAGTCCCACCCAAATAAAAAAATGTAAAGGTGTACAAAGGGGGTGACAAGCTTCCTTTTCATCATTCTGTGCAGCTCTCCTAAGAAGGGCTTGCAAACAGGCCCACACCTGGAATGGTGAGATGACCTAGTAGGTTAAAACAGTTGAGTGTGACCCTGGGACCAGCAGAGCAGAAGCAGAGAACCAACTCCTGTAAGATGTCCTCTGTCCTGTGTATGCATAAAACAAATAAGTGAATGCAATAAGAAATTTGAGGATGTGAATGTCCTAAGCTTGAAATTTTTAAAGAGTGTTTCCTCACATGGCAAAAAAAAAAAAAAAAAAAAAAAAAAAAAAGGCAAAGTTATGGAAGCTATAGTGCTTATCCTGGGTTATCATCCAGGTGAGTGTCATACAAAAATGTCATCATGAAAGGGCAGCTGGTAGACATATGTCTGCTACCCATTGACCTTAAAGATGGAAGGGAGCCATGCACCAAGGGAAGCAGGCATGCTCCACAGATAAAAGGACAAGAAGGGTGCCTAGAAGGGATACCTGCCCAAATGAAGTCTTAGTATTCAGCCCAAGGTGACCTAATTTGGACTTCTGACCCCCAGAACTATATAGTAAACTTGGGTTTGTTCATGGCAGTAACAAGAACTAAAACACTCTGCTGCTATTTTTCCCTTCCAAGTAGAAGTCATGCCTGAGTCAAAGCAGTTACTATTAAAACCAATCAGAACAGCAGCCTCTTGCCTCACCCAGCAGGAACACCACCAGGGGAGGGCAAGAACAAAGCTTTGCAGAACATTGGGACCCAGGGGCAGCAGAAGACTAGAGGGAGAGAACAGTGAATAAAGCCTGTCAAGGTCTCCAGCAGAAATAAAAACCCAGAGGGTCCAAAGGGGATGAGCTGTCTCCTGGGGCCTGCCAGCAGGTGACTGCTTTTCAATCATAAAGGAAGGCACACTTAGCTTTTACCTGGAAGGCAACAAAGGCTGGCCTGTGTTCCACAGAACAGGAACACACCTCTAACTTTCAACAAAACAGTGGTCACTCATCCAAAGCTCAGGGTCGAGCTGTTATCCATACCGCTCCTGGTTTCACCAGGTCAGAGTTCTCTACCGGCTTACCTATAAAGATCTAACATGCCTCCCTGGGCATTTTAATACCCCATGGCAGAGTGTAAGGAAGCTGCTTGCCTGTGAGGCAATAAACCAGAGTTTGGCTCCATTAAGCATGTCAAGTTCCCCATCTGTACTTCCCTGCCAAACCAGAAAAGTTTGCCACTTGCTCTACCTGCCGTTCTTTCTCCCATCTCTCTTGGGCACAATGCTAACACAGCGGACAGCATTTCAAATAATCTTTTACAGCTCTTCAAATTGCATACCCTCTGAGGGACCAGAGCCCTGGCTGACCACCGTCCAGGTTAGCCGGGAGTCCGAATTGCTCCTGTCCTGATGGAGGGTGTGGACTGGTGTCATTACCCTCCGTCTACCTGCAGGCAACAGCTCAAACTTGGTCTCCTTGCCAAGTGTGGTCAGGCCCTGACTGACAGACGTGGGGCCCAGGAACCAATTCACAATGCGACAGTAGCAGGAACCTGGCTGAGGTCCGCATCTCAGAGGTCCCGGTCAGGCCATTTGTGTTCATTTCGGAACAAAGAGCTAGACGGGGCGCATAACTTCTAGCACCCCGGAGAGCCGGAAACTACTAGGGAACGCGGACCGGCCGTGTGATCCCCGCAGCTGCTCGCGGCGCCAGCCAAGCGGGTGACAAGCAGCAGGCGACTCGCCTCGGAGACTCGGACCCCAGCCACTGGGCCCTGGCGACCCTCGACGCCCCAGGGCTCTCCGGCATCCTGATGACCCCAGCGACCTCAGCACCCGGTTACCCCCGCCCCGGAGACCCTCTAACCCCGGTCACTCCCCTCCTAGGGCCCCTAAGATTCGGAAACCTTCAGTCCTAGAGACCTTCAGGCCGGAGTGACCCTGGTCCGGGAGACCGTCACACCAGGTTTAACACCACCGCTCCGGGCACCCTTAGCATCGGGCGACTCCTGCCCCGGACTCTCGGGGCCTGGGTAACCCTCAGCCCCGGGTGTCACTCAATTCCAAGCGACCCTCAAGCCCGGGTGACACAGTTTCTGGCCACTCTAAGGTCTAGATGACCCTCAGCCCCCGGCGACCCTCCAGCCCGCGAGCGCCTGGACAGTGACCCCCCCAGGGCCCTGGCACTACGGCCACCCAGAGCTCCGCGGCCCGAGTCCCGTCCCAGGGATGCCGGGCGCCGGCGGAAGCGAACTGAGGAGCGACGAACCAGACGGGCCCCACTCACCATAGCTGTCGTCGTCCTCCATGGCGCCGGCGACCGGCTCCGGCCCCCCGACTGACTGCCACCGACCTCCTGCAGCCCTTAGTCCTGCCAGACACCAGCTCGCCTCAGGCCAGCTCCGAGCACCGGAGCCCCGCCCCCGGCGCCGCGCCCGCACCGCCTAGCACGCGCCTGCGCACGCGCCGCCCGAGGCCCCGCCCCCGGCTGAGAGCCCGCCCCCATCAAGAGCGCGCCTGCGTGAACGCTCCCCTCTCTCCTCCCTCCCTCCCTCCCCCGCCACTCCAACCGTGAGTTTATGGACCTCTCTTTGGCTTGCATTTACGCACGCGCGGCACCGCCGACTCAGACTATAGATGGCCCCGCCCTAAACCACGCCTTCGCCGTTAAGCACCGCCCCTTACCCTCCGCGGGGCGGAGCCGAGTTTCGGGTTTCGAGTTTCACAAGACTGCGTAGGATGCGGGCGGCCAGTCCAGCCACCAAGTTGATTACAGAGACCCAAGGTCATGGGTGCCACCGACATAGTTGGCCCAAGCTGAATCCACCTTGGACTCCAGCTTGCGGAGGAAGAAGTTAACTAAGTTCGTTACCAGTTCGTTACTTTGCTTCCTACCTGGGTCCAATTTCATAGAAGGACTTGTCAACTGCAGGCTCCACTACCTTAGAAGCTTCAAATCGCAGACTCTGCTGCTTTGTTTAGCTTGTTCTGGGAGTACCAATTGATCCTCCTCAGGATGTCTCTGCAGAATTAATCAGTGGAAGCACCAACTAATTATCTGGAAAGGCCCTTAGGGAACAAACACCCTGCCCTGTGTGTGAACTCTAGACAAGGGACACTAAGGGCAGGGACTGTTCAATGACAACTTGCTTAGCATATATATGCCTTGGTTGCAAAGACCAGAGAAAGAGAAAACTGATTTAAAGAGTCAGAGAGTCACACATATAGGCTGGGGCATCACCAGGTGATAGTCCCTGTCCAGGATGTCCCTCACCACTACCCCATGCAAACACTTCCTACCCTAAAATAGGTTTTATCAAGCTGGAACCATGGCAGAGCCATTGAAGGCACTTGTCCTTGTAGAGACCCAGGTTTGATTCCCTAACACTCATATGGTGGCTCGCAGCTCCAGCTCCAGGTGATCCAATGCCTCCAGGGTACTGCATACATGTTGTGCACAGCCATACATGCGTGCAAAACACCCACAAACAAAAAATAAAATTTGAAAAATAAAATAGGTTTAACCTCCTCAGGCCTCTCACTATGGTGGTCTCGTGGCTAGTCGACCCTTTATTTAACGTCTGCCTGTTTGTGTCTGTATGTCTCTGGAATGCTTAGCTCTTTGCACACTTTACCATACGATTATACAAAATGCCGTAGTTTGCCAGAAGTCTGGTTCACTCGGCCAGTTTCCATTAGAACTCCCATGCCTGCCTCACTCTTTCCCCCATCAAGTCCTGGTTCTCCTCTTTTTCTGAATCTTCTGTAACCTTCACACCTGTTGTTCACTACTTCAGGGGCATGTGAGTCCCCCTTTGGCTCCCGTTCATCTCATTCTCCCAACAAGGATACCCATTGCGTCGCCTCTGAGGAGTTTGTTATTTACTTCAACCAGGAACATTAGGGAAAACAAAAGCAGACAACAAGACATTTTGTTGAGAAGTTTATCCAGCTTATACCTTTAATCCCAGTAGTTGGGGGCAGAGGTGGATCTCTGAGTTCAAGGCCTCCCTGGTCTACAGAGTGAGTTCCAGGACAGCCAGGGCTACTCAGAGAAACTCTGTATCAAGAATAATAGATTACCTGTTTCACCTAATTGTCTCCTACACATTCTTAGGCACAGGAGCCCCCTCTTAGAGATGCCATTCTTCTCAAAAACCTTTTTTGAGATAATATCATTACAGCACTTCCTTTTTCTCCCCGCCTCTTTTTATTGTTACATATGTGTCTGTGAGTTCCTGTTCCTAAATATATGAACCCAATCTTCCCAGTCTGTACCCTGCTACTTGTTTTCGGGGATGACCATTTGGATTATACGGCCAGTTAGTCCATGCGCCCTTCCCCTGGGAAGGCTGTTTCTTCCACTCTCGACATTTCTTAGTTTCCTGTAATTCTTCAAGCAAGGTTGAGCTTTCTCTTCCCACGTTAGCCTGTCTATTGGTATCACCCTTGATCATCATGCTGGTGAGACGTCATGGATTTAATTCTGACCTTTCTAGGAGACACAGTCGCCAGCAAACGTTCCAGTCCTCTGGCGCTTATACTCTTCCCACCTGCTCCTCCCTGAGTCTCAGGTGTAGGGTGTGTGTTGTAGATGCATCAGCTGGGACTGGGCTCTGCATTTTGATTGGTTGTGCTTTTCTATAATGGTCTACATCTGCTACCCCCCCCCCCAAAAAAAAAAAACCTTGATTGAGAGAGAATTACACTTATCTGTGGGCATAAGGACAAATAAAGTGAGGGATGATGCTGGCTTAGTAAAATGATGGTTGTACCGCCTCCTCTACAATGTCTGCCTTAACAAGCGCTGAATAATGGGTTTGGTCTCTAGGATTAGGCATGATTCCCCTCTTGTTGAGTTGGTTTCAAGTCTAATTAGAAAGCTGCTGGTAACAGCAACATATATGTGCTGCTCCTGCACCCTTAGGTTCTCTGCCATGCCGGCATTGTTGTGGTTTGTAGGTATGTCACGAGTAGGTACATGCTGTGGAATATTATTTTAAGTTGTGTTACATTGGTTTACACTGCAGAATAGTTGTTTAATGATGCACGCTGTGTTGCATTCTTTTATGTTACAATTGCTTAACTCAGTAAAGCTGTGTTACTTTGCCTGCCTAAAACATCTGATTGGTTTAATAAAGAGCTTACCTGCCAGTAGCAAGGCAGGAGAAAGGACAGGTGGGGAGGGCTGGAAGGCAGAGAGAACAAATAAGAGAAATCTGGGGAGAGAAGTTTGAGGATCCAGAGGAAGATGCGGGGGTGAGGTGGGGTGGGGGGATGGGGGGTGTGGGGACAGCTACCCAGCCACCCAGCCACCCAGAAAGTAGGCAGACTAATGTAAGAAAAGCAGGCTAGAAATAAGCTAAGGCTGGACATTCATAAGTAATAATAAGACTCCATGTGTGTATTTATTTGGGGGCCGAGTGGTGGTCCCTCAAAGAGCCAAAAGAGTAAAAACAACAGGTAGGACTGTTGGTTGCCTCCCTATTTTGGAAGTTTGCAGAGAACCTTCTGGCATCACAAAGCTAGTCCTCAAGGAGGCTTTGAGGTCAGTTCGAGCTCTTGGCCCTGTGGGCTCTGTGTCTGAAATACTTGGCGTCTTCAGCAATAGGGACTCAGAATCTTGGGGCTATAACTATGGACAACAGCCTGTAATGTTTTGGGAGTCTCTTGGACAACCTTGACAAACTACTCAAAAGATAGCTTCTCTGGCCTGGCACTGGGTTTTTGCTATGGCTCTGGGTGAGAGAGTTGTCAGCCCAGATGAGAAAGTATCATTTAAACTGTCTGTTTATCCACTGACTTATATGCAGAATAAGGAGTTTTAGGTAGATAGTTAATAGTAGTAGTCCTTATGACTTCCCGAGACATCCTTACTGCTATTTACCCTCCTCCATCTTTTGTAACTGTTTCCTACTCCCCCCATTGCTAGTTAGAACCCCATTTTATCTATTTCCCCTCCATGTCACACATACTCCGATATTCCCCTCTCTCTTGCTCCTTTCCCACCCGCCCCACAATCACCCCTTTTCACCTTACTGGTTACTGTAGTGACTCCAGGTTCACACCTGAAGCTACCGACTGATATTTTTTTTTTAAGAAGATACCTCCTACCCCAGCCTTCCATTATAATTTCAAAAATTAGAGTTGAGAAATGAAAATATTTTTAGCAACAATAACTCAACATATTCTTGTGGTAAAGCATCCTCAGAGTCAGGGAACAGACTGACTGTGCTGTGATTGCTTTGTACACACAGTGTTCCGAGGCAGAGCCAGGGAGATGGCTCAGCGGGTAAAGGTGCTGACTGCCAATTCTGTCCTCTGAGTCTTAGGGGCTCCAGAGAATGAGTGCCATCCCCTGACCCACATGAACACTGTGGCGACCACCCTAAAATAAATAAACGTTTTAGTGGTTGTTTTTTGTTGTGTTCGTTTGGTAGAGGATAGTTGGAGAAATGGCTTAGATACCAAGAGTGCTCACTACTCTTACAGAGGATCTGGTTTAGTTCTCAGCATGCAGTCCACACTCTAGATTCAGGAGATCTGACACCGTCTTTTGGCCTCCCCTGACACCTGTATGCACATGGTGCACAAACATATACTTGGATCCACACATATGAACATTAAATAAACTTTTTTTTAAAGTATTAAGTGGCTTTACTGTGTTTATATTTTTTGAAAACAGAAGATTGAGATTGATTTCTGTGTTTACTGATATAAGATTATTTCTAAGGGGTAGGAAGTGGGAAAAATAAACAGAATATAGCATGCAGAGATTTACATTAAAACACAAGTAATGGCCAGCCATTCCACATAGGTTTTCTTCTAGCCTCAGGATAGGGACACAGCTGGACATGAGCAGGGTTTCTGGTAAGCCCTGCCCGCCCTCCCAGCTACCAAATGGAGCCTTTCTACATGGTCATGGCTTGACTTACGTCCTCTAAAAGACACATTGAAACTTCAACTCCCATTGCCGGTAAACACACTCATATTTGGAAACTACATCCTGGGCAGTGTGTTCAAGAGAAGGCCGTTGGAGTGGATTCTAGTCCTGTGGGACTGTGTCCTTCCAAGAGAGAGGCACCCAAGAGAAGCCATATGAAGAGGCCCAGGGGCTGGAGTGATGCCAGCCTCAGATCACCTGGAACAACTGGTAGGGTCCTGGCCCAGGGCCTCTGGAGGAAGCAGAGCTCCCCAGGGCCACACCTGCCCTCCAGAACGGAAATACATTCCTACTGCTTAAAGCATCCAGTTTTGGGCATGCTCCAAATATGTTTCTGTGATTTTTAGGACTTATTTGGGGTCTTGAGAGATGGGTCAGTAGGTTAAGAGCACATGCTGCTCTTCCGTCCAGAGGAACCAAGTTCAGTTCCCAGCACCCACATCAGGCTGCTCATAACTGCCCATACTTCTAGGTCCAGGGAATCTGGCACAGACTACTACACTGGTATACATAAACTCATGAAGGTACACACATACATACCTATAAGCAAATAAACATTTTAAAATGTTTTTTGCTTTTAATTGTGCGTGTTGGAGGTATGTGCACGTAAGTGCAGCTATCAGTGGAGGCCAGACAAGGAAGCCAGATGGCTACATTCACAGAAGTGTGTCCAACCATTACCTACTGGGCAGCAATCCAAGATGGACTGACACTTTGGAGAGAGGGTCTGAGAAATAGAACACCTGCTTTGTGAGCGAATGAACATGTGCTGTGCCTGACTCTACCCGGAGTTCTCCTGGCTCCCTGAGGAAGCAAAAGAACTGAGGCAGAGTAAGCTCTTCCTCAGGCCAGCCTTTGGCCTCTCCCTCTATATACTCCTAGCTGGAATGTGTGCTCAGCTCTTTGATTCAGGAATGGAGGCCTCAGAGCTTAGGCAGGAGCCATATCAGCCTGCACTTGCCAGCCTGGAGGCCCTGAGGAAGAGGGTGCTTATGCATGAAAAGGCTGCACACAGGCTCAGATGGGGCATTGTCTTGCTTTGAAAATCCCCAGATTTTATTTTGCTAAAGCGTGCAGTTTCTTCTGTGTGTGAATGGCACTTAAAATGTGTTTGTAATGGAACTTGATTGTATCCAGCTGTCACCAACTGTTCCTGTGCCACCCAGAAGGCAGCTGGCCATGTGCCACATTGGGGCGTTCACTTCAAATAGAGGAATTACTGCTCTGGTTCCAGCTTGACTTCACCAAAATGTTTTCAAGTATGAAAAAGACAAAAGGGTGGGGTGGGGCCCTCAGAAGGCACAGGAAAGCCAAATGGGTAAAGGAGGCTTCTGAGGTCTGGCTCTGTGTGTGCTGGGGGAGGGGCTGCCTGTTTCCTGAGCAGTCTAAATCATGGTCACAGTCATGATTCCTCCACTAGATTTTCCCATTCACTATTCAACAAATATTACCAGCTAAGCCTTGGCTGAAGACCATGACCCTGGTCCCTGACAATGGAAGCTACTTAACTGTAACAACATATGACAGAAATGTCAGATAACATGTCAAGGTGTGGGGAAAATACACTTAAAGGGGTCGCTTCTAATATCACAGGAGCAGAAGGATCACATGCAGGGGTGAGATGGCTCTGTGCTCTGTCCCTGGAACCCACATGACAGAAGAGAATGGACTCCCACCCAGTGTCCTCTAACCTTTACACATGCACCATAACATGTGCCCGCACCCTACAAAATAAATACAGGTAATTCAAAAATAAAAACCAAATCATGAAGGTATGTTTTAAGAATGTCCACTCTCAGCATGGGGTGATGATGGTTCAGATCCATTTGGCAATACCACCATAAGTGGCTGGGGAGATGGCTTAGCAGCTAAGAGCACTGGCTACTCTTGCAGAGGACCTGAGTTTATTCTCCAGCACCTACATGGAGGCTCAAAACTGCCTATAACTTCAGTTCCATAGAATCCGATCCCCTCTTCTGGCCTTTGAGTTCCAAGCTAGCCAGGGCTACATAAGTAAGACCCTGTCACCGACAAATAAACAAAGTATAGCTAAGAAAAGATTGCTTAGAGTTAAAACCCCACACGTTTTCCAGCAAGTATTTGTTATGTATGTACCTAGACTCTGTCAGAAGATCCAAACCATAGTAAGAAGCTGCTGTGAGACCTAAGCTTGGCTGTGCTTCTTATACCATGCCTCTGTTGGCAGCAGAGACCAGGGAAACAATGATGCTGCAATCACAATGGTATGGCGCCACCCTGCACTGTAGAGGAGTAAGGCACAGGTGACGTAATTGGCAATGCTGACTCTTGTAAGACCCTGATACACCCTGATCTAGATTCCTGTCCTTCTTCAGATAGCGAGTCATGATCGAAGACCTCAATCCAGAGAGCACTGGAAACAGGCGGGGAGGATCTGAGTTCAAGGTTAGCTGAGTGAGTTCTAGGGCTGTATAGAGAAAGTGTCCCCCCCCCAAAAAAAAAAAACAAAAGAAAAAAGAAGAGAGGGAGGGAGGGAGGGAGGGAGGGAGGGAGGGAGGGAGGGAGGGAGACAAGAAAACCTCGGTTCACCCGACCTCAACCCTGGAACCAGGCCAAGCAGCTGTCCTTGAGGAAGGGACCTAAGCAACTGCCTCCAGTTGGTCAGTTGGGAAGGAGCTGGTCTCGGGGATGTCTTTGTGTGTGTTGTGAATACCATTAGATGATAAAATAATGGTTTTGGCCTATGGCAGAGCATCTTAAAAGCAGGCAGGAAATCTAAGCATCAAAAAAGAGGAAGGAGGTAGAGTCACATAGAGACACAATCCAGTTGCCCAAAAAACAATATATAATAAAGTGTAAGTAAGCCACGGGCCACATGATAAGACAAATTAATAAAAACGAATTAAGTTAAAATGGGAAAGCTAGCTAGTAATAAGCCTGAGCCATAGGCCAAACAACATATAATTAATATAGGCCTTGTATGATTATTCGAGACCAAGCAGGGCTGCAGGGGCTGCAAGTCCAAACCTTCTGCCTCCCAGACAGAAGCTCCGAGGTCAGTGGAGCCTCAGGGATGTCTTGGCAAAGAGCAAGGGTGCATCATTTGTACGCTCTCACAGGGAGTTTGGGAGTTTGTCTGTCCCAGCATCCAGTCAGGCTTTCCTGTTTTAGGGGACAGTGAAACTGGATAACTAGGTGGGAAACTGAGTCCAGGAGAATGACAGTGTCCCAGGCTTAGACTGGTAGAAGGAAGGCGTTCCAAGACAGCAGGCAGTTAGATCGGGTGTTCATGATAGATGCGTGCCTACAGGAGTGAGCACAGATCAAAGGGACAGACCATAAACCTGCCCCACCACAGGATGATCCTGAAGAGCCACCGGAGCTGTGTGAAAGCCACACCTGAGCACCTACTGGCTCACCCTGGATGGGGTGTGAAAAGAAAGTGGGAAATGGTCAATGACAGGAGATCCTGAGAAGCCCAGGCAAACAGGCATCACGGAAGGGAAGGTGAGAGCAAGAATGCTAGAGGGTCACAGGAACTGTGTATTGTTGGGGGGTGTGTGTGTGTACAACATTGCAAGACAGAACTTCTGAGCACAGTGGAGAGTGAGACAC
The DNA here is from genome assembly GCA_033318265.1 of Phyllotis vaccarum. Taxonomy (NCBI): domain Eukaryota; kingdom Metazoa; phylum Chordata; class Mammalia; order Rodentia; family Cricetidae; genus Phyllotis; species Phyllotis vaccarum. The sequence goes on along the minus strand of JARWLC010000008.1, from coordinate 3,820,184 downwards.
AGGAGGCAGACAGGACATAAGGACAGCAAGGTCCAGAGGATGGAGCCCATTAGTGTTGTTCATAGCTTGTTTCATGCAGGCAGACCAGTGATGAAGTTTCTAGACTGGGTTTACTGATGTGGGAAGATCCACTCTAACTGGGGGTGGCACTGTGCTGTAGGCCGAGGATGAACTGCATAGAAATTAACAGGCAACGGCAATCATGACTGCTTCCTGAGAGCAGATACAATGTGCCCATCGGCCTCAGCTCCTGCTACCATGGCTTTCCTCCAGTCAGGAAGGACTGTCAGTGACCCAGAACAAGTCCTTTGTTAAATGGCTTTTTCCAGTACTCTGTCACAAGAAAAGCAACAAATGCCAAGTGTGGGCCTTTCACTTAGCTGGGAGTCTTCTTGGCCTCCCTCGAGCCTGGTCACCCTAACTGTGTCCTCTGTTCTCCACCCCTTTCCAGGTGCAGAAGCTGTCAGCTCAGGTGTGAGAGGCTGGTCAGACCAGGTGAGCTAGTACCACCTGCCTAAGGTCACCTTTATCACCACCTGGAGTTAACTCAGGAGCCCAAGCTGACCTGTATCAACACTCTCATACTGGCCCTCCCCCAGGCACTTCCTGTCAGCCTGGCCACACCTTCCTCCATCCCTGTGGTACCTAGTTCCCAAAGCACTCGTCCTACCTTGGAACCATCAGCTCTGCCTGTGGGATCCTCTGCCCCCCTCAAGTCATCGGCTCTGCTTCATGTTCATACCAGAGGCAGCTAGAGTTTGGGAAATGAGAGGGTCATCTTGGCATCCTGTCACCACTGGGCTCCAGAAGTATCAGCCTGGCTGCTGACAACAGTAACTGTTCCCTGGTTTGCGGCCAGCAGTGGTTTCATCCCACCCATGCTTGCTTTTCTGTTCTGTCTTATCTGGATAAACATCTGAGAACACTATGCCAAAGACCAAACGCCCTGTGTCTTCAAGACTGGAAGCTTCCAGAAGGCCCTAAAGGCAGAGGCACAGAGGTGCCAAGTCAATATGAAGTGCTGAGTGGCACTTGGAATGAAAGCCACGACACTGGAAGCTGCTTCTGTCCCAGCAACTGTCCAGACCTGAGCCATCGGCTTTCCTAATTGGAACTCTCCTCACAGGCACCCTTGAAGGGACCTGTCTGATCCCAACTTTCAGGACAGATGACCTGCTGAGCAAAATCATAAAGGCTGGGATGGACACTGAGGGCCCAGCAATTTCCATACACACCTAACAGAGTCCTGTGTCAATGGATGAAACCCCAGTCCATACAAAACACAAGTGTCTTCTCACCATGCAGCCAACCTGTGGTGGGGGAGGCTGCTGGGACACGGTCCCCCACTAGGTCACAGGGGACAATGATTTTATGTGTACAGCACTATCGTTACACTGTCAGAGCTGGGCGGGTCAGTTGACAGTTGATGTCCTGTTGAAGGACAGGCTGAGCTCACTGGACAGTCGGTCATTCCCTCTGCTCCTCCCAGACAAGCAATGTAACTTTTGCTGTACTTGTACATGAACCTGTGGCCTCGGGACTGGCTAGAGTATATGCACAGTGGAGGGTTGGCAGAAGGTGGGGGAGGCATCATCCATGCCCATGGTGTGGCTGCCCTGTAGTCGCTCATGTTCTGGTCTCCACAGTTGGACTTCGGTGGAGTTTTTCTAGTTTGTCACTGGTGCCCTAAGAGGTGGTGGACATTTATGTCTCCCCAGAAAATGCTCCCCACAACAGACGGTGACATTCTCCACCTGTATGTAGGTCAAACTCAGATCCAAATCCTCATACCGCCCTGTTCTCGCCATCTGTGAGGCAATCGCTCCATCTCTGAGCAAAACAAAGGACAACACATCTCGGTGAGGAAATGCTGCTTTCTACAGTGCTCATTTAAAATCACCCCAACATTTCCAGAACCAGAAGTCATTTTTTTTTTCAAGACCTTTTTTTCTGGTAACAGCTCTAGCTGTCCTGGAACTCACTTTGGAGACCAGGCTGGCCTCAAACTCACAGAAATCCACCTGCCTCGGCTTCCAAGTGTTGGGATTAAATGCATGTGCCACTACTGCCCATCTGTCTTCATTCTTAAACATATAAAATCATGGAATAAATTTAAATATAGCTCTTGAAATCTTTTATTTTAAATTTTTTTTTTTTCAAAACATTGCCCACGATGACTCATAACTCGTAGGTTCAAAGAACAATGTTCTCCGATCCCAGCTGGGGATAGACTACCTGAGAGTGCAGTATGGAAATATCACCTGACCTGGGAAGGCAACCTGGCCATTACTGGGATTCGTTTTGTTTTGTATGTTTAATTATTAAATAGAAGGAAAACAGACACAGAAAGAACTCATAAAAATGCATTACTTTATTGCACCAAGATCTTGGCAATATCTGGGGACTCCTGAAGAGGGAGTGGAGAGCATGGGGATCCCTGTACACATATAGATGCATATAGATGCAGTCACATAAGGATGTAGGATGAGAACAGCCACCTAACAGGCAGGTGAGTGAGAACAGAACACCAGGGAGATGGCCTTCTGCACATAGGCCCAGACCACATCTACTGCCAAGCACAAAGGTCCAAGTGATATGACACTTTTAGAAAAGCTTCAGTTATTTATGTCAGTACATGTCACCTAGAACTCTGATGATTTTCCCAGGCCCGTTCTGTCCCTGGTCTTTTTCTAATGGCTTCTAAGGAAGGAAAGGACTTGCCTTCACTGACAGCAATACATGCTGCCAAAGTCAGGATGTTAGTCAGGGGATCATGACTACCCAAGAGGCAGTGGATTGCACTCCCCTGGAAGAGATTTTTGCAATGGTAATCTATTGGACAAAGGAAGGAACCAATGTAGAGGAAACCTGGGAGACAGATCAATTCTGTGCTGGCAGCTTCTACAACTTTCAACTAGAGAATGTCACAGGAAAAAGCAAATGTGGCCAGGAAGCAATGACAATACCTCAAGTAAAGTGACAATCCCTGCCCCGGAAGACAGCACGGGGCCCACTCCACTCCTGGACAAGACATCCAGAACCCGACCCACACAGACTGATCACATTTGGCTGGAAGACTTTGCCAGCAGACCCATCGTGGACTGCTGCTCCCTCCCTTCATTCCTAAAGGGAGGGAGGGAGCAGGAGGAAAAACCCACATGGAAACATGACCTTACCCTCCACATGGCAAACAGACTCTTTTCCACACCTGCAGCAAGTGAGGCCCTGATAGGGCCGCTGGATAAAATGCTATATGCAGAATTGACAAGGCAGCTCAGAGCAGCCTAGGACTCTGGGAAAGTAGAGATACTCCATGAGGAAGAACCTTCTGTCACCTTCCATCTCCTGGGTGCAGCCTTCCCTGGAAATGTAGCTCTCACTAAGGAGTCTTGTTTGTTAAATTCTAAGTCCACAGGGCCAGCTTGAGTCATACAATCATTTCAGTTTCAAAGCACTCACAAAATTGAGCAAATAAAGTCAGTATTTGCATATCAGGGGAATAAATTGCTACTGGAAGCCACAGGCCTGGTCAAAAATAAATGCTTTATCATAAGTAGTAAAATAACGGAGAATTCATCTCCAAAGACCACCACCTTGACAGAAACCCGTAGGTTACTGCAGACGCAGGAGAAGCTCGTCAGAGTCACTTCAGCAGGGATAGCAGCCTTAGAATCAGAGGCACTGGCACATACTTCAAGGCTCTCCCATCTCTAGCAGCTGCTGATTTCTAGAAGGTATGGAGTCCTTTAGAGGAGATGCACTTGGGGGAGGGGCAGTGCAGTCACCAGGGTTCCTCCTGAGCGCAGCTGACAGTCAGTCACATAGAGGCCTCTCTGGGAAGAGGGCCATGAGACAGCTCCAGTTTAGGAGAGCAAAGGAGGGCTCACCAGAAGAGGCAACTAACATGCCACAGTCCTGAGAGAAGAACATGATGAGAGATCCTGGTCCCAGTCCTTTGGCTCCGACAGCCCCAGATCAGGAACAGAGAGCTTTTCCTACCTAGACCATATGTCTCCTAGGTTACTGTTAGCAAGACACCAACAGGTCAGGCTTTCTCTTGGAGCTTCATTATGAATGCCAGCAAAGGCCCTGAGCTGAAGCCCTAGGGCTTCTACATTGGATCATCTGTGAACAGTGGCACCAGGAGCCTCTGCCATTGCAAGCTCACAATGCAATAGAGTCTGCACGAGGCTCCTCCTCAGATCCAAGTGGACAGTTCCCAGGATGTGATATGACAACTCTGGGATGCAGTGGCACAGGCACACTGGTCTTCCTGGAGAGAAGAGAGACCATAATAATCCTTAGACATCCCTGGGTCCTTCAAAAGATATAGACACACACTTACAAACAGACACAAGACATCACAAACTCATGCACCAGATACACAAGACACTTACCAAACACACCACACACACATCTTATGCACCACAGACAGACACGCACTATAAACAAACACGAATAGAACACATATATCAAGTGGTAATAGATGCCATACATACCACAGGTCATACACGCCACCTACATACCAGACACACATACTATACATATACACATATATATACATACATATACATATATATACACACACACACCACACTTGCACAGCAAACACGTAAGACAAACACCATAGACCATACACCAAAGACTACACACGCTACACACACATCAGCGACCAGAGACAGACATACACGACAGACGTATACACCAACATGCACACCAAATACATAGACATACACACCATGGACAGACAGACCATAGAGCAGCACACACAACAGACACACACAAACCCAAGCTGACCTCTTACAACCACAGCAAGATCAACGCCGATAGCTGAGGCTGGCGACCTTAGCAGGGTGAGTCACAGACCAAAAGTTCCGTCTGCTCTGAAGCTTCTGGAAAGCATTGAAGTTTCTCTTCTTTTCTCTCTTGAACTTTTTAATTTTCTTTTCCTGCATTAAGAATCACAATGTCACAGTTCCCAAAGAGGGCTCCATTATCATGCATGGACAGCACCCTCTGAGGAAGGCTCTTGCCACCCCACCTTCCTGAGGAAGAGACCCATACGTGTCCAGCAGGAGGGAACCCAGGGGGCCGACCCAAGCCTGCCTTCAGCTGCCCTGCACACAATGGCACCACAAACTGCTCCCAACATTCACACTGAGCTGTGCCCACCCACTGCCCAGGCCTATGGTGAGAGGCGCAAGCCATACCTTCCCTCGGTCAAACTCTTCATCCCAGTCATCAAGCACAGTCTGGGTACGGGCCAGCCTGCTGTCTGTGATCGCGTCCTGACTGACTGCCGAAGGCTCACCATCCCAGGTCAAAACTGTACAAGACATGTTCTGTCAGCACCCACAGGCTCAGCACCTTGCAGACTCTCCTCAGGACTCATGCACCCATCTACTCTAACCCCTCCAGGCTCTGACTGCCTTTAACAGAAGAAACATGAAAGGGGAGGTTCGAGTGATTGCTGAGAGCTCCAGTTCCAACTGCGAACTTCTCTGTAACCCGTGCTCTTACTTCAGAAAAAGGGTCTCCTGCTCACGCTCCCAGTCTGCTGGAAAACCTAGCCAAAGTCAGGATTGCTAACACTAGAGCTGGGGCTTCACCCCTTGCACTTCTGAACTGGGGACCAGGGAATTCTGCTCAGCTGGTCCATGGTTTACGCTCTCCACTTTGTCCTGCTCTTGAGCCTCAGATCTTTTGGCTCCATAAATCTGTCTTTGTGCCACAGCAGGAGTCAGGTTAAAGCATATTCATCAATCTGAGCAGTGTGGTCTGCTTCCGAGGACCATGGGAGTATACAGTAGGCAACATCTACCGAGGGCCATGGGAGTATACAGTAGGCAACATCTACTGAAGGCCATAGGAGTATACAGTAGGCAACATCTACCGAAGGCCATGGGAGTATACAGTAGGCAACATCTACCGAAGGCCATGGGAGTATACAGTAGGCAACATCTACCGAGGGCCATGGGAGTATACAGTAGGCAACATCTACCGAGGGCCATGGGAGTATACAGTAGGCAACATCTACCGAGGGCCATGGGAGTATACAGTAGGCAACATCTACCGAGGGCCATGGGAGTATACAGTAGGCAACATCTACCGAGGGCCATGGGAGTATACAGTAGGCAACATCTACCGAGGGCCATGGGAGTATACAGTAGGCAACATCTACCGAGGGCCATGGGAGTATACAGTAGGCAACATCTACCGAGGGCCATGGGAGTATACAGTAGGCAACATCTACCGAGGGCCATGGGAGTATACAGTATGCGACAGCTAGTGTTTAACCAGTCGACCAATCAGATGTGTGAGTTCCTGATGGGGAGCCCCACCTGGCAGAGCCATGGGCTCACTGACTGTTGGTAACCAGTTGTTTTCTGTCTGTTACTTTCTCGGGTGCCACTGCTGTGCCTCCCTAATAAGAACAGCCCATTGGTAGTGTGTTTACGTTTGTATGGAGATCTGTAACTGTGGAGACAAGGACAATGAAACTGTATAGAAGGAGATGTAGAAGAGAAATGTGTGTAAAAGACAGATGTGCAGACATGTGAGAATAGATGTAACTATAGAGATGCATGCTTATATGTATGCAATGAAAGATGTTAGGTGTATGTATAGAATGCAGCAGTGTGGAGATATGTAGCTGAATAGAGACAGAGTCAGAGACCATTTTTAAGAAGTAAAAGAGAAGTTACCATCAGAAGTCATGTATGTTTCCTTATTCTACCAGTCAGTTAGATGGAGATTTATTCTTAATTATCCTCAGATAAAAAAAGTTCCTTAGCCCTCACTACTCTGAGGCCTTCCTTGTATTACTCTGGAGTGGACTGTGGGAGCTGGCCTGTTGTGGTCTGAGTTAGTCTGCCACATCTCACAGTACATGAGAGCCCACCCCACCCCCTCCCACAAGCCAAATGAGACAATCCCTAGAAGCAAAGGCCTGCCTCAGAAATGTACCTTTTTTCCCATAAGCCTTATCAGATGAGTCCCGGAGCAACTCCTGGACCACATCAGATTCTTGATCTCTGTTCCAGGCAACAGGAGGTGCTTGTCCCAGCCCTGCAACCAGAGGACACACATCCTAGAATGGCACTACAGCATTGGCTGCCAATAGACGCTCACTTCCTAGTGACAATCTGCCCCATTGTACAGTCGATTCGTGAGAAAAGAGCAAAAGTCAGAACCAAGATCCTTGTGTTCCATCTTACAGAAAAAGGGGACTAGCTCTAAGTGGAATATAACCAGCCAGCTACAAAAGGTCTGCTGTGAGTGAGACCCTTAAGTCCCCACAGGCCCATGCCCTGGAGGCTAGACCCTAGAAGGCATTGCTGGAGGTGTTCAGGTCACTGGGTACTTGCCCTCTCTCTGACTTCCTGACCATATGTGAGCAGCTTTACTCTGCTGTGTGCTACACCACAGACAGGCCCAGAACAGTAATGAGCACGGAGCCTAGAGCACCGCTCCGCCACCACCCCCTACCCTTGGAGCATACACTCATGCCAATGAGCCCAGCCACATCTCTTCTCTAAGGTACCAGCTAGTGACAGAGACAGCTAACACGCAGCTAGTGCTTGCAGGAGCCTGCAATGAGGAACAGTAAGTGGCCACAGGAGTCTCACCCAGGTGGTCACTAGAAGGACGGCCATTGGCACTCAGCTCAGGAACGGGGGTGACACTGGGCCTCGGGCTCTCCTGGCCTCCTGGGTGAGTGTCTTCTTCTTCCTCCTGCTGTGACTCACGCTTTCTCTTTTTCCTTTTCTTCTTCCTCTGCAGCTCTGTCCCGGCCTCAAGCTCACTGCGGTCTGCAGGGGAGCAGCTGCAGGAATGAGAGGACGGGGCCAGTCAGCACTCCAGGAGACAGCCTGCTGACCTGATGGCCTATTCCCTCAAGTTGTCCACTACGCATGTGCCACAGCATGCAAGCACGTTCACATGCACAGGTAAACAAATAAGTATGATGTTTAAAAGAGTTGTTGAAATGCTCAGTGGGTGGATGTGTTTGCCATCAAGGCTGACAACTTAAGTTTGATCCTCAGAACCTATATGGCAGGAGAGAATTAACTCCTGCCCTGACTTCCACACACATTAAAAGAAAAAAAAAAGACTCAGAAAGAAACCAAAGCAGGGCTAGAGATGCCTCACATTCAAGAGCACGGGCTGCTCTTTCAGCACCCAGGTTCAATTCCCAGTACCTACATGGCAGCTCACGACCACCTGTAGCTCCAGTTCCAGGGGACCTGACACCTCCACACCAATGCACGTAAAACAAATAAGAACGCCCAAGCTTCACCCAACAGTCCTGGGCCTGCAGGCAGTTCTGTGTGGATGGAGGGGTTCACTCCACACTGTGCTGAGGAGGTGGCTGTACTATGTGAGACTTGTCCACAGCAACAGTCAGCATGATGCTAGAAATAATGCACGGTCCCTCTTGCTCTGTTCAAGGCATTACACTACATCCAAAGGCTGTTGCTGCAATCTCGTCTGAACACAGCCTGGCCTGGGGCAGCTGCCCCTGCGATCTTGGCCTTTCTCACGCACACTCCACCCCTGTGAAGGCCAGCACTATACTGTTGGCCCACACCACCATCCTGGCCATGCTCTTACCCATGCTGGAGTAGGTTCTGGGACACGGTGGCTTCCTGCATAAGTCCCTCTGATCTCTTCCTCTTCCTCTTTTTCCTGCTGCTCACATGATGGCTGTCCAGGATGTGACTCACTTGATGGCCATTTACCTGTGCATGTGTACCCTCTTCTTTCCGGCTTCTGGGACTCCAAGGCTGGTCCTGAGACTGGTCTTCCTGCTGGGGAGCCATGGCAGCCACATCCTCCAGGCACTTCTTCTTCTTCTTTCTCTTCCTGCGTGCTGTAGCAGATGTACCCCCGAGGCACTGTGGAAGGTGTGTATCTATGTCCAGTCTCTGGGGGTCTCCGTTAAGGGTCTTTTTCCTCTTTCTGGAGGGGCTTTGTGGGGCCTCACTGGCCTCTGGCAGCTGGTGTACGTGGGACATGAAGTGCCCATTGACCTGAGGCAGGGGAATCCTGGCAGAGGAGCGGCAGCTCTGTGGCTCTGATGTCCCTAAGGACTTGGTGCTACTACTGGACAGTGATGCAGAGTGGGGATGGATGGAATGCTTCAGGAGGGTAGATGGTCGGGGAGCAGGTGCAACAGCCCTAGGGACAGTGAGTACAGGGAAAGTCACTGTACAAGATCTGCACAAGTCATTCTTCTGCCAACCCTCACCCCCTCTCCCCTTACACCTTAGAGTTTGGTATTTGAAATAAGGTCTATCCATATAGCTTGGTGGCCTCAAACTCAAAAGAGGTCTGCTTGCTTCTGCCTTCTGAGTGTCTGAGTTAAAGGTGAGTGCCACCACGCCCAGATCCTCCTAGAATTTTAAAAGGTTATTTTGTCTCTGCAATTCTTAGATATACTCACAAATTCCATGGTTTTGGAAGTCAGGCTAACAAAATTCAGTCTATCTAAAAATCAAAGTTAATAAAAGCAATATATGTCTCTGTTTCTTTTTCTTTCTTTTTTGGTAGTGCAGAAAACTGAACCAAGAATCCTGGACATGCCAAGCAAGCACTGAACCATCAGGCTACACTCCCAGCACGAATCTGAGTATTATAAATTCTTTTTCTTTAAATTCAGTATGGTGGCACATACCTCCAATCATAGCACTTAGGAGGTGGAGGCAAAAAGATCAGGCATTCAAGGCCAGCCTGCACTACTTAGTGAGCTGAAGACCAGCCTGTGCCACTTGACAGCTGTATTTAAACACTGACAAACAATAAGAAGTGTCCACACTTGCTTGTGATCCCAGAAACTAGGAAATTAGAAGCTGGAGAAGTTCAAGGTCATCTTCTACCATATATGGTCCTGCAAGGGCTATAAGAAAGCAAACAGAAGCAACCGGGCATCCCAACAGAAGCCTCAGCCATACCATCTGGGAGGCAGAGACAGGTAGACCCTCCCCTCACACAACAAAACAAAGCAAAACCAAGGAACCAAATTCTAATGTTTCAAATTTTCAACTCAAATGTGTTAAGAGGTGAAATAAACAAAACGTCCTGTCCAGATGGCCACAACAGTCCCCCGGGGAGTGAGCATCCCAAGGACAGCAGAACAAGCTGCCATCCAGTCATGTTCCTCTGAATTTGAGGTGGAGGCTGTGAACTCAATTTCACAGAGGCAACTACTATAAGAGGATTAAGGCGGGGGGAGGTGAGCAGGTGAGGCGTGCCTGTCATGGAGACTGTACCTGCCTTTATCCAAACTAGAGCAGGCTAGCTATACTACCCATACTGTCGTCACCCTAAATGTTTGCTAGAACTTTAAACATTTACGCTGGGGCTGGAGAGATGGCTCAGCCGTTAAGAGCTATTGCTTTTGTAGGTTCAGTTCCCAACAGCCACCTGGTGGCACATATTCACCTGTCACTCCAGCTCCCCTCTTCTGATCTGTGGGCACCAGGCACACACATGGAGCACAGATATACATGCAGGTGATACATTCATACACATAAACCTAAACAATAATTAAAATAGTTTATGCCAAGTGTGTGTGGTGGAACACAACTTTAACCCCAGCACTGGGGCGGCAGATGGAGGAGGATCTGAGTCTAGGCCAGCCTGGTCATGGAATAACAAAAAACAAAACAAACAAAAAAACATGACAAGGAAATGAACAACTTCCCACAATGTCTCAACATTTGGGGACCTTAACACTTATACGTTGGGGTGGAGGCGGCAACAGAGATGTCCCCCTCACAGCACTCTGGGACTGGAGGAGCCCAGCAGTGTCTTACCCTCTCTTCACTCTTATTCCCAGCTCCCAAGGCATTTGGGTCCCTGTGGACCAGATAAGCATGTTATCATCCTGTCTGGCCACTCCTAAACAACACAAGCACCATGTGTTCCAGAGCCTCACTGAATCAGGAAGGTCACCCATGGTGAGACTAAAGGGCCCGAGGAGAGCGTGTGAGAAGCCAGTCTACTCCTCCAGGCCTGGCATGCAGCCCCAGGCTGCAGACTCGGGACACATCAGAGAGCCAGGTGATGGAAGCTCTGGTGGGACCAAGTCATGACCCTGCAGGGTTCCCAGGCCTCTGGACAGGGCCCAGCACTCCGGGTTATCCCGTGCTGTGGAAGACAGGCGAAAACTCAAGACTTGGGACTCTGAAGACTAACTCTGACCAATTAAGGTTCTTTTACCAGCCAGCAACGGACAAGAGGGGTATCTGTGCCCGATGACTTGTGGCAGGAAGGAAGGAGTCAGCACCCAAAGGCCTGTGTCCAAGCTCACCTGGTTTGACTGACAGGCCCAGTGGTGGTTTTCATGGGGTAGGTGAGGTCGGAGAATGCTGAGGGGGGAGGTGAACGGATGTCATTGCCGGTCGCCCTCCACAGGGTGCTGGCCTGCAGTTATTGACATAAATAAAAACTTGGTGGTCTAAAAAAGGTTTCCGTGAGTGAAGAGGAAAAATAAAATTGAAAAATAAATAAAAATAAAATAAAAGAGCCCAGAAAGATGAATAAAGGGACAGAAGAAAAAAAAAAAGATGAAGGGGGTAGGTGGAGAGAGGGGATGGCAGAAGAAGAACCAGAGTGTTGTTGGTTAGAAATAAAAAGGAAAAAGGAAGAGCATTTAAACAAGTACCCAGCACAATCCCACAAAGTTCACTGTCCACACAAGCTCTGAACGGGAAACTCCTCCCCGGCCCCACTATGTCCCTCCTGTCCTGAGCAGCCTGACGGCCCACAGGCCTCCCTCTGTGGCTCAGACCTCATGTAGAGAAACTGGTTAGTACTCTTGGCCTAGACTCCACGGGTCACCTGAGGTGCTGACTACCTGGCATCCCCTCAAAGCCTACCATCACCTCCACCCTCAGCAGCCTTTCCCAACTGGCCAATGGCTAGGAACACCAATGGGCACTCTGATCCTCTGGACTAAAGAAGCAAAGGAAGCCACAGTCTTCACAAGTTCCCATCTTCCCATCCTCACTCCAGAGAGGAGACCTACACAGACCCACCTTCTTGGCCGACAGGGCCAGCTTCTTGGCTGGTGGAGGAGACATGACGCTTGTGGGCTCCGTGACAGTGCTGCTCAGTGCAGGGGACCTCAGCTTCACTATCTTGGGATCTACTCCATTCAGCAGCGTTTTGGAATGGCCAGCGGTAGGACAGTCTGTTTCCTGAGAATCACAGAAATGTGCAGCTCTGCCCTCTGGGGTAGGTGGAGCCTTGGCAGAGTCGCTGCTGGCAGAGTGCTCAGGGCTCGAGCCACTGGAAGCCCCCTTCTCCAGGTCTACAACGTTGCCTTCCCCCTTCAGCCTGTGCCCATTAACAAAGGCTTTGGCCAGGAGCTTTGGTGAGGTAGAGAAGATGGTGTCTCTGCTTGCCCAGGAACTGGGCCGCTGGCTCCTGGATTCAATGGTCCCCGAAGAGCCCTGAGACGTGGTGGGAGATGTGGTAAGGGAGTGCGTGGGAGCTGACTTCTTCACCTTCTTTCCAGACTCATCCAGAATGGTAGGCATATGTGTGGGCGTTGGGGTCAGTCTTGGGGAAGGGGTCCCAGCAGGTGCCTTTGCAAGAACACATCCATTCTGTAACTTCAGGCCTAAAGTGGAGCCGCTCCTGGACACGGGCACACCGATCTCCTCAGAGGCCGGCTGTTTTTTCATCACCACAGAGTCTTGTCGCTAACGAAGAGCAACAAAGGAAGTCATCAGAGACCGAGGGAGCACTGGCCGGGGAACACAGAAAAGCCAAAGCAGGCAATCCAATCAGGGGCCGCTTCTGGGAGCAAACCGGGTTCTGGCGAATGGTAAAGACTTTAGTGCTTTGGGCCTTGTGTCCTTACTATGAAAGCAAAAGAGTTTCACCAAGATTTGAGAGAATGCACGGGAGCGGATGCAGCAAAGCCCCATCCTATAAACGATGCTCTCTACTGGGTCTCCTCTGCACCCACTTCATCATCATGCCACAAGCTAAAGCCTCCTCACAGGGTACAGCCTCAGAGGCTTCAGTGCCTCACTGGCAGCTATGCAGCTCTCTGATGTCTTACATGTGCTTGCGTTTTTCTCTACGCCATGACTAAAACAAACAAACAAGACATCTGATAGTTTAGAAGCCGTTCCTGAAAGTCAATGGGCCCAAGTTTTGGGGGCTGCAGAATCGGCTCAGTGGTCAAGAGCATTGAACCTGGGTTCAATTCCCAGCATACACAGGTGGCTAACTGTCCAGTTCCAAAGAACGCAACACCTTTTCCTAGCCTCTATGGAGAGTGCACGTACATGTAGAGTACAGATACACATACTGGCTTAACACCCATACACAGACAATAAAAATAAATCTTTAAAAAATTGAGTCATTTTCTTCTGCTACCTCCTAGTCTACTCATCTCAAAGAACTGAGGCCCACAATGCACCATGGCAGACCTCCGGAGGGTGAAAGTAAAAGAAACTACCCTTGGCTGAAGATCTAAACAGAGTGGCCCCACCTCCCCTGCGGTCATGTCCTCACTGGGATCAGTCCTGCCCGAGCAGCAGTCTCCAAGCCAAAACCTGCCTTTTGATATAAATAAAACGAATATATATATATATATATATTCTCTGTTGTTCTGACATCCTAAGACCAAAGCCACCTGCTTGAACACACACCTACCTGCATCTCTCCCAGGTCTTGCAACTAATGCAAAGCCTCACAGAAGCATAGTAATTTACCAGAAATGGGATTCCTGGGTCGTGGATTATGTCATGAACTTCAACACATGTGGTCAAAGTGAATTTCCTCTTTACTGGCAATGTATGCGTATGTCCACACACTGACTGGCACTCCCGGCTCTCATCACTCTACCATGCCCACCCTCCTCAGTAATCACTACAAAAACGAGCTTCCTTGTATCTGCTACAGTTATGTGTGTGTGGGAAGGGGGGGGGGTGATACTGGTGCTGGAACCTAGGGCCTCACACAGGCTCGGTACACACTGACCCCTGAGCAACACCTCTTCCAGGCCCCTTTGGAAACACTTTTTAAAATGTTACTGTTTTTATTTCAGTTTTTGGAGACAGGGTTTCTCTATGTAACCGCCTAGGCTGACCTAGAACTCTCTATAGACAGACCAGGCTGGCCTCAAACTCACACTCACCTGCCTCTGCCTCCTGCATGCTGGGATTAAAGGTGTGAGCCACCAGCACCTGGCAATCTTTATTTTATTTTAAATTTATTTTATTTTACCTACAAAACTTTACATTTTACTTTAGCCAATGGCTACTTTTCTTACCGATTCAAGTCAGAAAGGCTTATTTCAGAGGTTTAAATATGTCTACTTTCTTCTGAGTTTTTGGACTGCATTTTGTAATAACTTACTTTTACAAAGACTGCTTCCAGACAGGAACACATCTCTGTCTCCTGGCAAAACCTAGTCCTTTGTGAAACTTTACATCTGCCTGGGACTCACTTAAAGTGCAGTGATGCTGGGTGACAGCTCATATCTACAATCTCTATAGTCTCAGCACCCAGCAGGCAGACGCAGAAAGGTCACTTCAAATTCAAGGTCAGCCTGAACTACAGAGTAAGACCGGGTCTCTTCCCTCCAAAGGCAGCTTTGCAAACATGTAGTATAGGAAGATGTGGGCTGAACTGGATCATGTAAGTCAAGCAGACCTGCCCTCATGGTGCCACTGCTTCTGCATGCCCAGGTCTGCCTCCCTCAACCAGGGCATCTCTGCAAGTGAGGCTACCAGCTTCCCAAAGAGCTTCAGGGACTTCCAACTGTGCAGTTAAATCACGTGGGTTAAAATCCAGAAGTGCACACATGACTAAGTTTTACTGCTGTATATGTTATGTGGATATATACCTGTTCGTATATAAACTTATCCACTTCTACTCTGAACCATTTGAATAAACTGCAGACATCACATTCTTTTACTCACAGGCACGTCTGTGTCCAGCACCAAAAAATTATAAAGAAAACACAAGGTCATGACTAAAACCAGGACACCAGCACTCACAGAAAACACACTGGGTGTTTCCCCAGGAGCCTGACAGGATTCATAGGCAGCAGCTGAACCCCACAGTCCCATCTTTCCCTTCCCAAGGCAGCTGTAACGAACTTAGAAATAATATGGTTGGTACAGTGCCACAGCCTACAAGTCCCTCCCATCATGGCAAAGTCCAGTGGAGACCCCCAGACCTCTGAAATGCTCAAGGGAGGAGCTAAAAGGGGCAGCCAAGCCAGCTCTTAAGCTACCTTTGCCATCAGTGGAGATGAAACAACCCCATCACTGGGGCTCTTCTTGGGGTGATCTGGAGTGACACCAGGACGTCTAGGAAGAGTGGAACTCACCCTGGAGACAGGACCCTCAGGACTTTTCTTAGAGCCTGGAATTCTGCATAGGAAAGAAAGAGATTGGGACCTCTCCACTTGTGTCAAAGCTACAATTCAAAGAAAAGCACAGAGGTCCTAGTGTCCCTAAGGACCCCACCTTGCCACTCTGCATCTAAAAGTCAGACAGAAGCCTCAGACATCTGCATGTGAGTGCACAGAACCCTTCTAGAGCAGAGCCTCAAGGAGACAGAGAACCAAAGAACCCCAAATCTGCCGCCAAGACTCAGCAGGGTGGTGTGAACCCTGGCACAAGGTAGCACCGAGTGACAAGAACACATCGGGGACAGCCAGCCTCTGCTGGAAGCTTCCTAAGATCTGTTGCATGTCCATTCTCAACGTGAAATGAGACACATCACCAGAGGAGTTGCCCAGGCTGCTGCCATACCAAGGCAAAGGCCTCATTAAGGCCACAGCATAAGTAACAATAACCTACCCACTGCTGTTGGCAATCAGAGGCCTCACCCCTGCCATTCTGCTTCACCCACCCACCAGGAGAGCTTGACTGAAAGATCCTTCCCAGGACAAACTCCTCACATGTGCGTGGTGATACCTTGCCCGAGTATTTCCTGTCCAGCAAATTCCCGGGAAATACAGCCAGAGAAGGGCTGGAATGCCCCATGGCTCATGCAGAGCATGCTCTGGGGAGGGGAAAGGTTCCTCACCTCAAGTAGAAGAGCACATAGGCCTGCTGGTTCAGAACCACCTTGACGTTGCTGGAATGGACCAAGGAGTCATTCATCTGGTACCACTGTCCATTGCTAGCCTGAGCAGCAGGAAGGAGATGGTTATAGAAAGCAGCAATCAACACACAGGCCACAAGCCACACTCCACACTTCTAGATTATAAGACAGAGGCTCACTATGTGTTTTCAGTTGACCTTAAACTCTCAATCTTCCAGAATACTGGAATTACAAAGGCATGGTTCACAGGGGGGGGTGGGGGGGGAGAGATATGCACGAACCACAGTGCAAGTGTGACGTGAGAGACCTGGGAGGAGAATGAAGGGGGCAGGGGGCAGACCTTTCTCCCACTTCGTGGGTCCCTGGTTTGGAACTCAGGACGTGAGGCTTTTACTTGCTGAGCCTTTTTCCCAACCCCAAGTCCATGGTGTAAAACACATCCTTTCTCTACTTTCACGGAAAGAAGGGACAAAACACAAATGCAAAGCACTGCTGTCTCCCGGAAGAAACAAACAGAAACACCAAGAAGTGCAATGGCCTCACTCAGATTTTATGGGCACTCGGCACTTGCCCCAAAGGCAGCACAAGTTCAGGTCAACACTCACCTTCACATAGCAGTAGTAGTGCCCAGCGTGACAGCTGTAGCCTGAGTGTACCAGGACAGCATAGAGGCCGTACATGACAGGATCACCATTGCTCTGTGACATGTATGGACGGATGTTCAGGAACTCGGGATAGCCAACATCCTATTTAAAAAAGGAAAGCTAAGTAACACGTACTCAGAAGAATCAGGGTCATTTACATCTATAACCTCAGAAATGTCTGACTCCATCTCACTATGTCAGCTGGCCATGAACTCAGGACTTTTCCGTCTCCATCTCCCAATGCTGGGACTATAGGCATGTGTCACCAGATTCAGCCTTTTCTGTGTCTTTCTATGACAAAATCTCACAAGCCAATATATACACAACGGGCTCATATCCTTGATCCAACTTTGTTATACTTCAGTCTTCAGACTCAAACAGACTAATGTCCACAGACTGGGGTCCTCACAGGGAACCTGAGCTTCTCAGGACACTGTCACAGATAGCACTTTCCCCACCAACCGTGTCTCATTGTCTCATCACATTTTATCTATATGGATATGTATATGGCATGGCACTCAGGACACCTAGAAGGCAGGTTTAAGGACTCAGCTCTCTCTTTATACCAAGTAGGTCCCAGGAATCAAGTCCAGGTCATCAGGCTTGGTGATAGTTACCTTTAGACACTGAACTACCTCACCAATCATAGACAATTCCTTATAATAAATCCTCTAAGAGACTCAAGATGTGATAGAGCTTCTATATCCAGGCAGTGGTGGCACATGCCTTTAATCCCAGCACGCAGAAGGCAGAGACAGGTGGATCTCTGAGGGTGAGGTCAACCTGGTCTACAGAGCAAATTCCAGAATAGCCAGGGCTACAGAGAAACCCTGTCTCAAAAAAAAGGAAGTATGTCTAAGGGGACTGAAGAGATGGCTCAAAGGTTAGAGCACTGACTGCTCTTTCAGAGGTCCTGAGTTCAATTCCCAGCAATTACACAGTGGCTCACAACCATCTGTAATGAGATCTGGTGCCTTCTTCTGTCATGTAGGCATACATGCAGATATAACACTGTATACATAATAAATTTAATAAATAAATAAATGAATGAATGAATAAAAGGGGGGCTGGAGAGATAGCACAGCGGTTAGGAGCACTGGCTGCTCTTCCAGAGGACCTGGGTTTGATTCCCTGCACCCACATGGCAGCTCACAACTGTCTATAGCTCCAGTTTCAGGGCACCCAACACCAATGCACATTAAAATAAAATATAAAAGAGCACTGGCTGCTCTTGCAGAGGACCCAAATTCAATTCCTAGCAGCCACATGCAGCTCGCAAACTTTTGTACCTACATTTCCAGGGGAATCTAACACCTCCTTCTGGCCTGAGGGCACCAGGCTTACAAGTGATGCACAAATAAATATGGAGGTGAAACAATCATTACTCATAAAATAAAATTTAAAACTTAAAAGAAAAAAAATGCATATTCCCAAGGCCTTCCCTATGAAGTGCAACCCAGATGTTAATAGGTGGTCACTCACCTTGGTGATCTTCCCCCCACTGAAGTTGGCAAAGCGCTTGAGGGACAGAGTTAGGACATTAGATGTTCTATGGATGGTGAAGCGCTTGCTGGCTGGAACCTTCTTCTTACACCTACAGGAAGGAATGGAAAAGTCACTGCTGTGCTCAGCAGGTGTCCTGCTGTCTTAGTAACAGGAGGGCCTGAACCAACAGGCAGAAACCAAAACCCACATGCTTCAAGGCGCACAGTCCAAAGCAAGATCCCTTCACCAGGAGCCCAAGTGATAGGTGCAGAGGACTCCATGTGACACAAGGAAGCACACACAGTGTCAATATGGCCGCACAGGAGGTAGGAGGGAAAAAAAGCCAAAGACAATCTCATCCCAAGCCTGGGAACCAAATTTAAAGAGGGATAAAAGAAAAAAGCCCATGCAATGTTGCTGGCCTCACATCTCAGTACTCAGGAGGCAGGACAGGTGGAACTTTGAGTCTGAAGCCAGCGCAGGGCTACACAGTGAGATCCTGCCTCAAAACCACCCCCCCCACACACACACAGAAAACAGCGCTGTGACAGGAGAAGCGCAGTGAAGGTACTATGGGTGGCTGCAGCTTTAGAGTGACCCCCATGCCAACACTCCCAGCACGTGCCTCAAAAGGACAAGTGTTTGTGCTGAGAGAGAAGGTTGACACGTCTTAAAGCAGCAGCCACTCATGGTCTCATTTAAGATATACGACAGTGGGGTGGAAGGTTCTTCCCTGCATCCTCTGAGGGGTGCTACTGAGCAGACCCTTTGCCTCTCTAAGACCAAGTTTTCACCATAGACAACAGGGAAACAACACACGGTTCTTCACCATGCAAATACATGTGGAGCGTCTATCACAAGGACAGGTGCAGGGTGAGCGGCAGCTATGTCCACAGTCAGATGAAAGCAGCCAGGAAATGGGAGCAGCGGTCATCCCTGAGGGAGGTCAGGCCTATTTATGGTGTTCTGCATGGTCACTTTCTTGCAAGCAAACGACACTTACTTAGCACACATATAGGCGTTCTCTCCGCTCAGGACATCTGGTTTCACAAAAAGTTCCAAAGCACGCACGATATTTGCAGCTTGCTGAGAAGGACGAAAATGGAACAGAGTGAGCAGCGAAAGAAAAGGCCTGACTCGAGACGTCCCAGATGTAAGGTCTTTGCAGGCTGAGGCAGCAGTGAGAAAACCTGACTTGCATAAAAACTGGCCTTGCTAACCCATCCCCACCCACAGAGGATCAAGAGCAGACAGTGCCCTTCTCTAGAGGTGACAAGTGACAGCCATGTGAGATCTTTCACACGAGTCAGGTACTTTCACTGTGACTGCAGCTGGGTTGGCTCAGAAACTCAAGGTCCCAGCAAAAGCAAGGGTAGACTGACAGCAAAGGAGAATAATGGGCTGCCTGCTCCAGTCTGTCCCCGGCATGCCACACATTCTCTCCTCAAGGACCAGTGTGAGGCACTGTCACTATTGATGCCTGAGCACAAAACCCAGTTTTACTTTTTATTCTCTAAATGGAAGGAATCTGCACAGGCAAAAGGCTAGATGACCACAAATGTGCGTTTCTCCATGCTATGTGCAGCAGAGGCAAACAGAGGCCACAGGGGAGCTGGGCAGCCCTTATCCATGTCTATTCTGACTCACACCTTTCCCAATGTTGAGCCCTCTGGCCTCCCTCTTGTCACCCCCAGGAACACAGATCACTGCCCAAACATACCCGAATCTCCAGGGCTATGTCCAAGTAGGGATCATATGTGTCTGAGACGCTCTTGCACACAGAGCACTTCACTGCAAAAGAACAGAGGAAGCCTTGACCCACGAGAGCATCGCACCTAGAACCACAGGTCTAGAACATTCAACTCAGCTCTCACAAGAGGTGACTGTCCCCTTAACTGGAGATAGATATGGGTCAGGCCAGGTTCTTTTATCAGGCCTCTCCTGCCTGGCTGCCTGGCCACTGCTACGCCAGTGGGCAAACCCTCAGCAACAGAACACAGGCCTCACCCCAAGGACAAGGAGATCTAAGGAAGAGCTCCATTATCACTTCACATGTGCTTCTCCAACTCCCTCAGGGGATAGTCCTACAGTGGGCAGGGGTGGGCAGGTAGAAAGACAAGGCCTGGGACCTCCAGCCCCACCCCACATTCTCATATTGAGGGGCATGCCTGTCTGTCTGGGAATGCTGAGGACCTCCTGGCTCAATGTGCAGATCTGCATAGCCAGGGTGGAGAAAACACATCTACTTACCTCGGGACCTGAGATAGCCTCCAAAGATCTGATGCACTAGGGTAGTAGCCTGTGTCTGCCGATCCAACCTAAAAGGAAGCCACAGCCATGAAGAGGATGGTACAGTACAAGGCATGCTATTCACAGACAGCATCCCACCCCTCCAGTCACCACATCAGCTGATGGTGAGATGCCCTTGCCCACCCAAGCCCCTAGTAGCATCCCTAAACTGCTCGCAGGACCTCTATCTACTGGGGCTCCCACCCCCACAGCACCTTCTACTGTGGGGATATTTTGAAATTTAATAAAAACCAGTCTGGAATATCAGAGGACAGAGCTGTCTCTTCCAGTCTTTGTTTGTTTTGTTTTTCCTGAGACAGAGTTTTCTCTGTAACAGTCCTGGCTGTCCTGGGACTTACTTTGAAGACCAGGCTGGCCTCGAACTCACAAGAGATTCTCTTGCCTCTGCTTCCCAAGTGCTGGGACTAACAGTGTGAGCCACCACTGCCTGCCTGGGAGCCTGGAACTCCCTCTGTAAACTAAGATGACCTCAAACTCAAATTTGCTGGGATTAAGGGGTAGGTCACCACTCCGGGATATTCCCTGTGCTGGGATTAAAGGTGTGAGTTATCACTGTCTGATCCTTCTAGACTGACAGTGGGTAGATCCCTCTGATATCTCCTAATGTTTTTATTAAATATGAAACACATCCCCACATTCTACCTTCGCTACCGTGAGCAGGCAGCTTTATGGACCACCCACGTAACGCCAACACCTTCACCCAACAGTATCCTTGCTTTCCACTCTCCGTAGAGGCCCCAAGCCTTAACTGGGAGGCAGGTCCAGTCATGTGACTCAGGGCACTGGCCCTCACCCTGCCCTCCACTGGGCTATGAAGCCTAAGCCTGCAGGTTCAGCAATACATTTTGACTGTCACATAAAAGGACAGGACAGCAAGAGCCTTGAATGGAGGAATGGAGGAGGGCCACCCTACCCTCTCTCTTTCTCTCTCTTCCCTGAGACTGCAGCAGTCTCCAAAATACCAGGACAGCCCTAAACCACATTGAGATCACCTTCCTTATGTGGCCAAGACACAGTTCCTCCACCTCACCCTCCCACACTAGTTACAGCTCTGGAGTAGTTACTACAAGATGACAGCCATGGAGGGGTGGGGCCAGCTCCTAGCAACAGCTGACTCCTACGCCTGGGTGCTAATACTGGCCAAGTGTTACATCCTCAGCCACTGCGGCTGAAGATCTCCCAAGGCCATCTCCTGTGGGCAACATCACCCACTGGGACCCACTGTGGTGACATATTGTACATTTAATAGTCTGGAATATAGAGGACAGAACCATCCATCTCTTCCAGCCCTTCTGCTTTTCTTTCTGTTTTGTTGTGGTTTTCTGAGATAGGGTTCTCTGTGTAATAGCCCCGGGTGTCTTGGAACTTGCTTTGTAGACCAGGTTGGCCTCGAACAATGGTGTGCACCACCACTGCCTAGCTTTTAGGCCTTGAACTCACAGAGATCCAGAGGATATCTGAGTGATGGGATTAAAGGCGTGGTGGGTGACTCTGTCCTCTGATCCTAGACTACTTTTATTAAATATACAACACATCCCATGCTGCCCAGTTCACTGTGCTCTGAATGGCTGATGGTGCCAGGGTTTATTGTACACTCCTTAGAACATTGATCACCTAGACATTTGGAGAACACATTTCTGCTGTGCAATGACAGGTGATGAAAATATGTGAACCACTACTATTAATCAAGAGGAGGGACAATCACCTGCCCACATTAGCAGGTACACAGCCCTCGAGAACACTGAAACCCAAGAGCAGTTGGAGCCCACACAGCCATGGCTCAGAGGCTGGAGCAGAGACTCAAATGCAGCTGCACCCGGCCCAGGGGCAGGGGCTCTGAGAACTGAAGAAGGTGGAGTGAGCTGGGAGGCAGCAGGCTCCAAAAACATTCAGAAGGCAAAGGGACAGAGAAACATCTTGACACTCGGTTGAGAAAGGTAAAAAAAGGAACAATTAGAATATTCCCAGGTCCAAAACCAAGAGCAGTAACATATACATCACTCCCGAAAAGGCCACCGGTACAAGAAGGTGTGCTTCACACTGCCAGGTGCTGGCAGGGACAGGCGGGCTCCGGAGTAAAGAATCCTAGGTGGCTTCAATCTATGCACAGGGGTTCTGCATAGAGAATGGCAACAATCGAAAAGGGGACATTGATGGTGAAAACCATCCCCAGGGACAGAGAAAAGTGTGATAATCAGGTCTAAATTTAACTCAACATCCTGAGACACTTCAGAGACAGGGGGAAAAAAATCCTGAACAGAAAACTTCACATAAATAAGCACATATTGAAAACAAAATAAGATAAAACAACGATCTCCTTTGGGGTTGGAGAGAAGGCTCAGTGGTTAAGGGTCGAGGACTGTAGGAGGGTTAGGTTGTTCCATTGTAAATAATTGTCCCGCCTATGAGTTTAATAAAAAACGCTGATTGGCCAAAGGTAGACAGAAAGTGTGGGCGGGGCTACCAGACTAAGAAAACTCTGGGAACAGGCAGAACAGAGCAGAATGCCAGAGAGAAGCCAGAAGATGCAGAAGACAACTATGCTGCTCTGAAAAACAGTTCCGAGCCGCATGGCTGAACAGGATAAGAGTCATGGGTTAGATTAAGGGTAAAGAGTTAGCAAGTTATATGCCTGGGCCTGAGGCCGACCAGTCTAAAACTATTGTAAGAATCTGTGTGTCTCTATGGGCTTAAACCTTGAGGCTAGGCCCGAAAGTCCAGGCCAGAAACCCCTTACTACAGAGGACCCTGGTTCAGTTCCCAGTACTGGGAACCTGCACAAACACGATATTCACTCATACAGACAATACACATAAAAACAATAAAAACAAATAAAGAGACACAGAGGCATGGTGGTATACACCATGATTCCCTAACCCCAGCACCCGGTTGGCAAAGACAAGAGGATTAGGAGTTCAAGGTGTCTAGTTCTTTATTCAGTCTCGAATAAAGAAAATGAGCCTGCTGGTGGTGGTGTACACCTTTAACCCCAGCACTGGGGAGGTAGAGGCCAGCCTAGTGTACAAAAAAATCAAAACCAAAATCAAAATAAAATAAGCAGCCTTCCTTAGTGAGACTGCATAAAGAGAGCCTATCAAAGTGAACTGCAGTCCAGGAGATAAGAGCAGACAGCCTTGCAGGTGGCAGCCACTTCTGTCAGCCAGATCACCTTCCACAGATACTCCAGAAGGATATGGTACAAGGCTAGTTCTTAGGCTAATGCCACCTTCTATGAAGAGCAACAGCCCATCCATGGAGTACATGCTGCACAGAGTATGTATTTCCAAAGCAGTGCATGTGAGGTGCCACACTTCTGGATTCCTGCTCTGGACAATGAGGCAGCAGGATCAAGAGCTTGAGGCCCACTTAGGACACACAGTTAGATCCTGACTAAAGCACCAAAACCCAAAGAGAAAACCACCTAGCATCAAACAGAATAAAATCTTTAGAAATTATAACTTTTCACATGCTTTTGCATTTTCACAGAAGTATGACCCCCCTTCTCTCTCTAGGTGTGATCCCCCTTCCTTCTCTAGGGGTGACCCCCTTCCTTCTCTCTCTAGGTGTGACCTCCCTTCCTTCTCTAGGGGTGACCCCCTTCCTTCTCTAGGTGTGACCCCCCTTCTCTCTCTAGGTGTGACCCCCTTCTCTCTCTAAGTGTGACCCCTTCCTCTCTCTAAGTATGACCCCCCCTTCTCTGGGGTGACCCCCTTCCTTCTCTCTCTAGGTGTGACCTCCCTTCCTTCTCTAGGTGTGACCCCCCTTCTCTCTCTAGGTGTGACCTCCCCTCCTTCTCTAGGGGTGACCCCCTTCCTTCACTAGGTGTGACCCCCCTTCCTTCTCTAGGTGTGACCCCCCTTCTCTCTCTAGGGGTGACCCCCCCTTCTCTAGGTGTGACCTCCCCTCCTCTCTCTAGGTGTGACCCCCCTTCTCTCTCTAGGTGTGACCTCCCCTCCTTCTCTAGGGGTGACCCCCTTCCTTCACTAGGTGTGATCCCCATTCCCTATTTCAAAGTAATGAAGTGGTTTTGAAGGCTGGACAGGTTCACAGCTACAAGTGAACTTTTGAGGAAATTTTCTAGACTCTTTCCCCTCAGCACACTTAATGGCCCTGGTTGAGGAGCACCAGGTAGTCATCAGGCACCAACACAAACACCTTCTTAGAAGATGGCCTAGAGGGAGGCTGGCTCTGTTCACAGAACACTGTACTGCTCCCTAGAGTGTCCCCAGCCAAGTAGGACATGTGGGCAGCTGAGGCACATACTTAGCATAGCCGTTCAAGCAGGCCTTCTGCATGGCATCAATGGTGTACCGCAGAAATTCGTGCGCATCCTCTTGGTTCCCAAAGCGGAAGTGTCGGGCGATCTCTGGAGGAAGATGAGAGGAATGCAGAAGGATGATGACTGCTAGGTCACTGCTGGAGGCTGCTTTCCCAAGAGCCAACATCATGTCATGGAGCTACCACCTTTCTTCCATGTGACTAGAAAGCTGGTCTCCATAGCACACAGCAGCTGGCTCCTCTGATGCCATCAGCACTCCCACCCAGCTTTCATGCTCACCTGCCTATCTTGATTTCGGACACAGCCCTGCATGGGGCTAAAACCTAACTATTCTTCCAAACAGTGCCCAGCAGAAAGTCTTCCTTCGGTGAAACCCTGAGCCCACGTGTCTGCACTCACGGCCATGCTGGGGTCTGATTGCTGTATGGACCTTCCCTACACAAGGGTTTTGAGACGTCACTCATGGCTTTCCTCTTCCTTCCTCCAACCATAGAGCTAGCTCTTGAAGATACTTAACCAAAACTCCATTCTTACTTTTCAGGTCTCTGATGAAGGAAACAGGCTTGATGGCATTGCCACTGTTGGCAAAGGCCTGAACCATGTGGTTCTGCATGACACACAGCATACAGAAGCTTCCTTGGTGACCTATAGTGGGGAAGAAGCAACTTTAGGGCGAATAGTTTCCAGAGAATTCATAATGACACCACATTCCACATGCAGTAAAAGCAACACAGACCATGTATGACAGCCTAGAGAAGGTCAATGAAAACTTATTGACTAGCAAGCCCCAGACCAGATGGCCTGCCTCCTGCTCTATACGAATGGCTGGTGTCTCATTGGACACTACACTAGAACAGGACACACTCCAGTCTTTAAACTGACTTTTTAAATAGGTAAATACTGTGAGTCTACCCTGCTCCAACTGGCTTTGGGTGTCCAACTCCCCACAGTACTTCACCCACGAGCACCCTGACCTTGAATTAGGCACTACTGATCCAATCCGTGTGCTCACAGCAATGTCATCACCACCAGAGGCAAACAGGCTGACCAAAGTGTGCTGGCTATACCATACACCTGCAGTTTGCTTTCCTAACAACTATGCTGCCCACCCAACTCTTCCAGCTGGCCCTACAACTGGATCGTACCTTCCATGATTGGACAGCTCTGCCTATGTTATCCACCCCTAACTAACTCCTCACTTCTCCCTCCCTCCACTGCAATGAATGGACCTGCCACTTGTCTCCTTATGCACTAAGGAATACACCTAGGAGATATATTCCTGGATCAAAAGAATTTGTCAGCTTTGTGAGGACTGATGTTACAACTTGAATCTTGGTTACCTGGTACAGGTTAGCTGTTAGCTGCCCTGGCAGGTGTACCTTTAATTCTGTGAGACAACCCCTGAACATGAAGTTTGGAGCTAATCTTGTCACACAAAACCCAACCTAAACTAATTAGTTCCTGTCAGTAGCCAAGACTAGTGGATTAACACCTCATCAACAGCACTGGCTGCTCCTAGTAGGCAGGTGCTGCTCACAAGACAGGTGGCCCACACAGAGGACACAGACCACATACCACAGCTGTAGTACTTCACACCTGCCAATACCACACTGCAGCTAACCAGCATTTAACCAAATCAACTCACAAAGTTGACAAATGGTTCAAGAAGCAGTCAAAAGTAGAGGAGGGTTCTACAGGGCAATGAACAAGAAGAGCGCTAGGCACTTATGTAAGGCTTGGAAAGGGGGATGAGGTCAAGGGGACAGTCTCACTCTCTTACAGTACTTCCAGCCGTTCCTTTCTGAGTTAACTGTAGACCCCACACATGATGGACAAGGACACTACCCCAGCCACACTCATTCTTCTAAGTAACAGAATGTCCTTGAACTCATGCAATCCAACTTCATGATAACATGGTGTGGGGATATGTTTCAAATTTAATAAAAACAGAGATATCAGAGGGCTCTACCCACAGACAACCTAGGAAGATCTGACAGTGGTAACTCACACCTTTAATCTCAGAACAGGGAATATCCCGGGGAGTGGTGACCTGCGCCTTTAATCCCATCTCCTCCCCTCCCCCCCAGGCAAATCTGAGTTTGAGGTCTTCTTAGTTTACAGAGGGAGATCCAGGCTCCCAGCCAGGCAGTGGTGGGGCCACCTGTTAGTCCCAGTACTTGAAAGTCAGAGGAGGGAGGATCTCTGTGAGTTGAGGCCAGCCTCGTCTTCAAAGTAAGTCCCAGGACAGCCAGAACTGTTACACAGAAAACTGTCTCGAACGAGAAAAGAAACAAACCAAAAAACAAAGACTGGAAGAGACAGCTCTGTCCTCTGATATTCCAGACTGGTTTTTATTAAATTTGAAACATATCTCCACAACATGGTCCTCCTAGACACCCATACACACCACTCTCCCACCCGTGCCTATCTTTTTTTTTCTCCTCTGAGATAAGGTTTCTCTGTGTCACTCTGACTCTCTCTGCCTCCCAAGTGCTGGGATTAAAGGCACGTGCCACTACCACCCAGCTGGGCTGAAGACATACTTGGTATGTAAGAGTGCTTGCTGTGAAAGCAAGAGGTCCACATTTCAAAGCTCCAACACTCCTGCTGGGCATTGCCACCTATGCTTGAAATCCCAGCCTGGGGGCAGGCACTGAGGCAGACTGACTCCAGGAGCATGCTAACCCATCATCCTAGCCCAGTGAGATCCTGCCTCAAACACCAAGGTGACTTTCTTGCCCATTGCACATTACGTCATTAAGATTCATTCAGAAGCTGAAATATACTTATGTAAACTGTTGTTTGTATATCGTGTGTATGCCGACTGCCCTTGGATTTTAGAAGAGGGTGTTGGGTGTCATCCCCTGTAACTGGAGTTACAGATGGTTGTGAACCACAAGTATGCGCTGGGAATTGAACCTAGGTCCTCTGCAAGAGCCACTGAGCTACTTTATATGAGACTAATTTAATGATAACTCAAGCAAGGATGGGTTTTGGGATACCAAAATTTTTCTTTAAAAAACCTTACGTACACGTATATGGGTCTAGTGACGTTGCAGGAATACCGTTTCCTTCCTTCCTTCCTTCCTTCTGTCTCTCTCAGTGTGTATCTGTCTGTCTGTCTCTTTCTTTTGAGATATAATTTTACTATTTAGCCCTGGCTGGCCTGGAACTCAGATCAGCCCCTGCCTCCCAAAAGCTGGGATTAGAGGTGTGAGGTGCCGGCCATACATGGCAGAGAGCTGTTTTTAGAGCTCTCTCCTTTTCCCATGGTCTTAGAGGAGGGCATGCAGCCACCCACACTCCACTGTATGTTACAGCACAGTCACCATCTAAAGTGATGCTCCACTGCCTCCTGTGCATCACCACGGACAGGCCCCTCTCTTACTACTCTGTCAGCTCTCTCAGGAGTGTCCTCTCACACCGCTAATGCAGATACTTGGCCATCTAGATAGAAAAATTCACAGCACACCCTGTGTCAGGTGACAGAACACCAAGCTTTGACAGAATTCACTTCATCCTTATATTCTATAAGGAAGTCAGTATAACTCTAAAGCAAGGACAGGAGGCAGAGAAAGTCATAGAACATTCTAAAGACATGGCTGTTTAGCAGCAAACTGGGGCCCAGACAGACAGGAGGCTCTCAGCATCTCTGGGAGGCTTTCCTACAGAATGCCTATACTCTCAGGATGAACCCAAGTTCCAGATGATTTCCACAGCTGCCCATGATGCTTAAATTATAGCTAACAAGTTTAGACCAGCTGGGTTTTGTTCTCTCTAGGGGCATGTTCTACAATGTATATAAACATATTGGTTCAGCACACACATAAGATAGTTGAACAGACACCATGTGGAGGTATCTTCCGAAAACCCTTCTCTCTAGAGAGCATGACTCTGCCTGAGGGAGACTCACGCACGGCCCGTCCTATGGCAGGTGCACTTCTCCTCACTGTGTCCATCACATCCCATTAGTGTCACTCTGTCAGACAGACAGAATGACGGCCCCTCCCCCTGCACTGCCAGGTTCAGCTGACCCACAACAAAACCACCCTGTAAGCCCCACTCACAGCTTCGAGCGTGCTCTTTGGAGAGAAGGTAGTTGGCCAGAGGTGGCGTGTAGGTCAAACACTGAATGGTGGAGTTCAGGAAGCAGGTGTTACCCAGGTTGTGCAGCCCTGCACCAACACGGAAGACTCGCTCCCACCTGAGAGACAGTCTCTCCATAGGGAAGAGCACTTTCTGGGGGGCAGGGACTCCATCGCCTCCACTTCCAGACACACGTTCCGTGCCTAGAAGAGAAAAAGATGAGATCAGGCCACCCAGGGACTTTCCATGCTCACTCCTGAGCTCGAGCCCCTGTGGATGAGAAGATGCAGAGGGTCTAAATTCTGTGCCACACTGTGCGCCAAAAATCCCACCCTACTTCTATATTTTCACCCCCTCCCCCCACACACACATTAATTGTGTGGAGGTGTACATGAGAGTAAGATAGCACATGTGTCCTGGTCAAAGAACAACTTTTAGGAGTCAATTCTTCACACACACACACACACACACACACACACACACACACACCCTGCCCCCACTGAGGCAGAGTCTCCTCTCCTGCTGGGCACACACTCCAGGCTAGCTGTCCACGCACTTCCTAGGGATCCGCTGTCTCCTCCCATCTCACTGCAGCTATGCTGAGGTTACAGGGATACTGGAGCACCCAAATCTGGCCATTTGTGTGAATTTGAGTTGCAGACTCACATAGCCAATGCTTTTATTGGCTGAGCCACTTCCTTGGTCCCTAGAACCTGCCTTCTGACCTCATTATTAGAGGATGTATCATTCAAGGAATGTTCAGTTACAGAGACAGAGACATCCTTCCTACCCGTCCTCTGCCATGATATCTATATGATAGCCCACTGACTCCTGGAAGCCCAACTACTCCAGCTGCCAACCCAGGGCCACCCAGTTGGGTCAAAACACAGACCCTAGTACCTGGTTTCCTGGTCTGTAGCTCATCTCCATTCTTGTGGCGACTGGCTCCCTCAGCCCTGGAGTTCAGCAGCACATATTTGCTCTTCAAGGACTCCAGCTGGTAGGAGAAGCTCTTGCTGGCAGGTTCGAACTCAATCCTCTGCAAAAGGACCTTCTTGGCAGAGGCAGCCAGCAGCCTGCCCAGGTCCCCATCCTCTGCAGAGTCCTTGCGGCCAGGCTTGAGAGCCTCCTTCAGCTTATCAACTATTGGCATGGTGCATTCCTGTGGTGGTGGGAAGAACCCCAGGCCCATAAACCGCTCCATCTCAGAACGAGCACAAGGCTTCTGCTTGCTCACTATACACAGCGACCATCAGGATAACCTCCCAGGAAGTACAGGGGCAGAGCAAGCAATGCTACATGTAGCGATTGACATTATTTCCTGAAACTTTTTAAAAAATAGCAGATGACTAATTCTCACACTCTGGTTACAGGCAAATGAGACAAATGAACTGGGGCAGGGGATTAGAGACGTCTCAGTACACGTGCTGCTCTTGAAGACGACCCAAGTGTGGTTCCCAGCACTCATGTCAGGCAGCTACAACCACTTACAGCCAGATCCAGGGCATCTGATACCCTCACCTAGACTTCACAGGCATTTGCACTCACCATAAACACACATGTCTGTAATTAAAAATAAATATTAAAAGAAGAAATCTTGTCTGGGAGTAGTCTGTACACCTTTAGTCCCAGCACCTGGGAGGCAAATCAATGTGGATCTCAGTGAGCTAGAGATGAGCCTGCTTTACAGAGTTCCAAGTCGGCCAGGACTCCATAGTGAGACTCTCACCCTCTCAAGATTTATTATCTTATTTATTATTTTATTTTATGCACAGATATGTACAACACATGCTTGCCTAGTGCGATAGATCCTCTGGAACTACTGTTACAGCTGTGAATTGCCATGTGGGCTGGGAACTGAACTCAGATTCTGTAGAAGAACAGCCAGTGCTCTTAAACAGAGATATCTCTCCAGATTCAAAGAGATCCTTCTAAACAAAACAAAACCAATCATGTATGTGCAAAACACACACACCAGCACCTAAGTCAAATGGCCAGGCACGTCTGCACAAGCAGAGCTCTCTATACTCTTCTACAGAGGCCAGGGGCCACATTCAATACTGAGCATGTGGAATAAGCCTGGTCCAGGCTGAGAGCTATAAGGATTCACCTTCAGGTTTCCATGGCCCACTTTAAGAAAACAACACAAGGTATCTCCGTCTCTCACTTGGCATGTGTTCAAATGACAATATCTTACATAAACTGATTCAAATAAAACATATCATAAAAACCAATTTTACCTTTGTATTTTTTCATGTAGATGCTGTGAACTTTGACCTTGCATTTGGCCATTCTATTTCTACTGGGCAGTGCATATACCAATTGTCTCTCTCAGCTAGACATGATTGCTCAATGCTGGATTACCAGAATTTGGGAGGTTGAGGCAGAAGGACTACTATAAATTCCAAGCAGACCTGAGCTACAGAGTATGACCATGTCTCAATCAGATATGTGCGCAAGCACACACACACAGTTACACAGACAGATACATATACACACACAGTTACGCACATAGACAGACACATATACACACACAATTACACACACAGACAGACAGACACAAACAGAGAGATGTACACACAATTTTTCCCTGTGTGAAGAGTTTCAGAAGTATATCTAAGTGGATAGCAGGAACACAGGCTTCAGTAATGGCAAACCTGTGTGTTCTTTATCTCTGCACAGCCCCATGCTCAGATTATAACTACCAGGAAGGTGGCTGCAGGGATTAATCAGAAAACCTGATGCACCATAGTGCCCAACAGAGGCGCACAGTCCGCCAGGACAACAACATAGACACTATAACAAAGATGAACTCCATCACCTGAATGGTACACCTGTACCCCATCCTGCCTACCTCCTCATTCTCAACCCACCTGGCCACCATTAGCTGTCTGAGTCACACTTACAAAAATACATCCCTGAAACTGCTCACTCACATCAGGCAAATGGTACCCACTACCCTGGCTATCCCAGAATAGGCTACACAGGTGTACCCCAAAATAAAACAACAAAAAAGCCCAGCACCGATCTTCTGACATGAGACTCACCAAGACTTTCACCAGCAGGACAGTGATTGGCAGGTTTTGGTCAGGGGCTTACCTGGGCTGTCTGACCCTCAGTGGTGCTTGCCTCTGCAGCAGGGAATCAGGTTCTCGGGGGGAGGAATGGAACTGACCCAGCAGCTGCTCCCTTGGACTTCAGCCTTCTCGGTCACCAACACTGCCAAGTACAATCCAGAATAGGGGATAGCACCTGGAGGAAGAGCAGCCAAGTGAGACTGTCACCTAAGGCTGCTTCTCCCCGTCCCTTTAGTCACTTTCTTGTGTGAACTGTGACCTTCCACCAGGAAAGCTGCAACACTAAGGTTAAAAGAAGCCAGGCACAGATGCATGCCAGCAATCCCAGCATTAAAAAAGCAGAGGCAGGAGGATCAAGCATTCAAGGCAGGCCAGCCTGGGCTATATAGCAAGCCCTTGTCTTAAAGAAAAAAAAAAAAATCACCGTGCTGAATTCATAGTGAGTCCAGAGGACAACTGTGCTAACATCACTAAATTTATGACAGGAACACACTGCCCTCTACGTCACGATCCTCCCACCCACAGGGTAACTCCATTCTAAATATCATGCCCAAAGACTATGAGGTAATAAGAATAATTGATAAAAATCTAAAACTTTTATTTCATTAGTCAGATTTTTTTCTTTTTAAGAAAATAATCATGAATTTTTACTTTTCTACATACAAACCCTTTCTTCAGTTCTCATCTACAGTCAACTTGATCACATAAAGTAGAAGCATTTTCTATCTATTTAAACACATACAAACCCAAAGGGCAGCACAATCAGTACAATGCACCATGACTGGCTTAGACTGACTGTCCGATCTTGGTTCACCTCCCTATTCCTGCACTCTGTCTCAGAACGTCCACTCCAGCTATGTGATGCCCCTACCTACAACAGAATGTTCTCTAGCTGCAGAAGGAAGCCAGTCTGCCTTTTGAAATCTCCATCAACAAAACTTTCCTAATCACCCATACTTTCCCATGGGAACGTGAGAACTTCGCCCCGACCTAACACAGTACAAGGATGACCGAATGAGAAGACCAACCCAAAGTCATCTACCATAAGCACCTTACATTTAAGTCAGGATCATTTCAGAAAAGTCTCTACAATTCTACCCGAAAGATGCAGCCACGTGACTTACAAAGCAAGAAGAATGCTCTTGTGATTCCCAGCAAGCCCTCCGATGTGCACACACAGAATATGTGGCTCTGGGGCTGAGGGATGGCATTCGCCTACTCAGGTCTCTTAAGATCTGGGATACTTTGTGCCCTTAATATACATACATACCTAATTCTAAACTCAAGCCTGGCTCCTCCGTTCAGACAGACACCATTTAAACAAAGTATCTCTCCCTTCTCTTTAAACCGTTTTCCAAGAAAACCTCATGTAAGACTCACCGGGTCAATTACATGACTGGGGCAGAAGACAGACTGGGCTGGGGCGCCAAGGCACCCCATAACAGCAGAACACTCCTAGCCAGGCCCAGTTGAACTGCACGTCTCTTTGGCATCCCTTGCAAAGACATTCTATGAAGATGCCGGAGTACATCCCTCCGTTTTAGGATGCTATTCTAGCATCTCCATCCCTAAGGGAAACGCCATAGACGAAAGCAGGCACGCGCACGCGCGCATACACACTCACACACCAGAGTAATGGTCATTTTGCTTAAAATGCTGTCCTGCTGTTAAAATTCACTATGGATCCGCGCTAAGGATCTGTCCCTGCCCTAGACTATAAGCAGGACTACATACAGCTCTGCACGGCCACCCTGAGCTTTGCAGCCCCGGGAACCTTCTAAGGAAAACCCCGCTCCGTGTGCAACTCTGGGGTCAGTCACCCAGATCCAGGCGACCCCAAGTTCCGGAAGAACCCTAGGAAGCAGAGCGACTGATGCAATTATTGGTCACGCTAAGGCTCGCAGGTACCCCCCCCCCCCCCGCATCACCTGTCTCTCCCTGAGTCTCCCGCATCCCTTGCTCCTCCACGTTCCTCACACCCTATCCCTCGTCAGTGTTCCCTGCGCCGCTCATACCCACTGTCCTCCCTGGAAACCCCAGTTCTTTACGTCCTCGGTCCTCGCGGTCCCACGCACCTGTCAGCCTTCTCGGGTGCCCTCACACCCCGCGGGTAGGAGCGCACAACTCACGCCTTCCCTCGTCTCAAGCCTCGCGAAAGCACCTTCGCTCCGCCGTGCTCGACCTCAACCTCACAGGCCTCTCCGCGGCCCGCGGAACACCGGCGCAGCACTAGCGTCCGCTCCGGGCCCGGCCCGCACGCGCACCATCCGGGCCTCCGAAGCCTCACACACGTGTCACCACGACCTTTAAAGGAGCCACACGGCGGGATGCGCCCCGAGGCCGCGTGCAGAGGTACGGATAGCTTTAAAAGGCGGGACTAAAGCCGAATTCCTTTCCCCCTGGACCCGCCCTCATCTGCTATTCGCGTCTCACACGTCACCCCTCCGTCGTGCAACCCAGCCAGTCTACGCGATGACGCAAGCACGCAGCGCTCAAAGCTCCCGGAAGTACCCCGGGAGTGCAGAGACTCCGCTGCGGCCTGGCGTGGTTCCCGCGGAGGCGGGGAGGTGACGTCACTTCCTCCGGCGTGCCTGACACCGAGAGTGCGCTGGCGCAGGGAGCTGGGCGGTGGAAAAGCGGAAGCTGGGTTTCGGCTACGCACCGGGCTGAGGGTTCTGCAGAGTGACGTTGGTCCTGGCCTCGCGGTAGAGAGAGACAGCCTGCGATGGCCTCAGGTCATCCTGGGAACGAGTCTTTGAAGATTTCACCACACTTGTCAATTTCTTGGCTGCTGGTGTCCTTTTGAAAAAGTTAGCAAGCGGGGCTTGGGATGAAGCCCGGGGTTCGGTCCATCACTGCGTGAACCAGGCGTGGTGCCACAAGAATGCAGTTTCTGCAATTCTGAGGGGTGGAGGCGGGGATGATCTTAAAGGTCGTCCCTGGGATACATGATTGTCTGTAGAAAAAGTAAAAGCCACGCCACCCTCATATAAGTGGCTGAGATTGGAGGATCATGGAGAATGTGTTATCCTGAACCACAAAAATCTTGTGTTTTTAAAAATCCCGTTAGCCTATACCTGTATCTAGCTATAAAAGTGCCCTCTTTAGAGCCAGAGATGAGGCTCAGACCGTTAAGAGGACATCCCAGCACCCACTCGGTGGTTCACTACCTCCTGTAGCGCCAACTCTTCGGAATATTTTGACCTCTAAGGGCACTTGTACATACATGTCACACACTTAAAAAGTGTGTGTGTGTCGGGGGGTGTCCCTCTTAAGTTTCTTTTTGTTTTTCGAGACAGGGTTTCTTTGTGGAGTCCTGACTGTCCTAGAACTCTATCTGAATACCAGGCTGGCCTCAAGCTCACAGAGATCCACCTGCCTTAGGCTCCTGGGTGCTGGGATTGGAGGTGTTCACCACCACTGGCATTTTCTTAGCTTTTTAAAGATTTATTTTTATCATTGTAAATTATGTATGTATGTATATGTGAGTGTAGATGCCCATGAAGGCCAGAGGTGCCCCTTTCCCTCTTAGCACTGGAATTTCAGGCAGCTCTAAATCATGAGTCACCCAATGGGAGGGCTGGGAACCAAACTGTCACTCTGTAAGAGAAGTATGAGCTACTAAGAGCCATCTCTCCAGTCCCAGAATCCTCTCTTGATTTAAACTGATTTCTTCTGTGCTCCCAGAGCTGGTTCTGTAAACCCACTATTCTAGGCCTGGATACAATGAATTGCTACTTCTGCTGTCCCAAGTCTGAAGCAAACCCTGGAGTACATGCTTCCTGTGTTGGAGCTGGTACCTGGCATGAGACCTAGGCTTTTATCCTGACTTTGCCCTAGTTAGCGTATTACTCTCTATATTTCTTTTACCCAGGGTGTGGGGGAAGGGAGATCACCAATGTTAGGTTTCTGTTCCAGCCCCTGCAGCCATGCCCAGCCCTGAGTTCCTAATGGAGCTCTCAAGCTCCATTTAAGAATTCCCTCTTTTGTCTCTTCTCTCCTGGGAGCACGCTCTCAACCCCTCCGCTCTCCTCCTTCTCTTTTCCCTTCTCACCTCTCTCTCTCTT
Source organism: Phyllotis vaccarum (assembly GCA_033318265.1). NCBI lineage: Eukaryota > Metazoa > Chordata > Mammalia > Rodentia > Cricetidae > Phyllotis > Phyllotis vaccarum. The sequence goes on along the minus strand of JARWLC010000008.1, from coordinate 3,784,156 downwards.
TATAATAATAAAGTCTTTCTATGTAGACCCCACCTAAGTGTCCTGCCTCACCACCTCCTGCCACACATAGAAGGGGCATGAGGCTCAACTATAATTTTTTCTGTTGCTACTTCATAGCAATGTTTTGCTACTGCCATGAATCATAACATAAATATCTGATATGCAGAATAACTAATAATATGCAACCCCTGTGAAAGGGTCGTTTGACCCCCCAGTATGACCCAATGATTAAGGACTACTGGCCTAGAGGCAGAGTCAGTGGTCCACTTGGAAGGTAATGAATTCAATCTCCAGAACCCACCAAGGCGGGGGGGGGGGGGGGGGAGCCTGCACAAATAGAGTTATAAAAATTATATGAGAAGTCACTTGGTGGTCAGTAAAGGAAAAGCTCTTTACATGCATCCAGATATGGCTAATGTCCAGGGGAAAAGCCAGCCTTGAATAGAAGGTTTCACTGACTTACATACCTGTTAGGCTTTCTGCATTTTGCATATGCTGTCACCCTTAAGTTTCTTTTAGGTCCAGACCCCAGATTGTTACATTTTGGACTATCTGAGGTCTGCACCTAAACTCCAGTCTGACCACTTAGACACACAGGAGATTTACATTGCAAAGATGTTGTCAGATTTTTATTTATTTTTATTTTTATTTTTTTAGTGGTCCATCTTGCTCGCCTGGCAGAATTATGCTTTTCCTGATAAGAACACAGGGGACATAGTGGCAGACTAGGACATATTGGTATTCATGGCCCTGCACTGTAAGGAGATTATGTTGTTCCATTGTAAATAATTGTCCCCGCCTATGAGTTTAATAAAAAGCGCTGACTGGCCAAAGGCAGACAGGAAGTGTGGGCAGGGCTACCAAACTAAGACCTAGGAACAGGCAGAACAGAGCAGAATGCCAGAGAGAAGCCAGAAGATGGAGAGGACAACTATGCTGTTCTGAGAAAAGGTACCGAGCCCCATGGCTGAACAGGATCAGATTCATGGGTTAGATTAAGTGTAAGAGTTAGCAAGTTATATGCCTGGGCCTTAGGTCGATCAGCCTAAAACTCTTGTAAGCATCTGTGTGTCTCTGTGGGTCTGTGGGTCTGCAAGCCTAAACTTGAGGCTAGGCCCGAAAGTCCGGGCCAGAAACCTCTTACTACACTGTACTGTGGTGATATATATTTAATAAAATTAGTTTGGAATATCAGAGGACAGAGCCATCTCTCCAGGTTTTTGGTTTGTTTTGCTTTGCTTTGTTTTTGGAGACAGGGTTTTCTGTGTAACAGTTCTGACTGTCCTGGAACTTGCTTTGTAGACCAGGCTGGCCTTGAACTCACAGAGATCCACCTGCCTCTACCTCCCAAGTGCCACCACTGCCTGGCTTCCTGAGCTTCCTGAAAAGGCATGTTCTTTGGAGATGTGCTGTGGGACTATGCTTTTGTACACTGTAAATATTTGTCACTGTAAATACTGGTTTAATGTTGATTGGCCAGAAGCTAGACAGGAAAGAGAGGTGGGGCAACCAGACTAGGAGAATTCTGGGAATCGGAAGAGCAGAGCAGCAGATACCAGAAGACGGGAAGGGAGGAAGATGTGAATGCTGCGTTAAAAAAAAAGTATCAAGCCCCATGGTTACATATGGATAATAAGCATGGGTTAGTTTAAGAGTAAGAGTTAGCAAGTAATAAGCCTCAGCCATAGGCCAATGAGTTTATAATAATATAAGCCTCTGAGTGATTATTTTATAAGCAGTTGCAGGACTGCAAGAGAGAGAGGTTTGTCCATGGGGCCCAGACAGAACAGAAAATTTCAGGCTACAGAGATGAACCTAATAGCTGGTCAGACCCATCTACCCCCTAACAGTAATCCCAGTGTTTGATGGCAAAACAGGTAGATCCCTGAGGCTGGCTGGCCAGCCGGCTCTCCCTATTTGGCAGGTTCAAACTACTGGGAGACCTTGTCCTTTTTTCAAGTGGCATTTCTGAGGAATGACACCTGAGTTTGTTTTCTGACTTCCACATTCACCCCATACACACAAACACCAACAATTATTACAACGGCTGAACTCAAGTAGCAGATACCAAGCTGGCCACACTTCAATACCTAGAGCAACCCACAAAACAAAAACAAACTTTTAAAAAACCTCATACGGTTGTTCCTATTTTACAAATGAGAAAAGTGGGGGCTGAAGAGATGTCTCAGAGGTTAAGAGCACTGGCTCCTCTTCCAGAGGTTCTGAGTTCAATTCCCAGCACCCACATGGTGGCTCATAGGCATCTATAATGAGATCTGGTGCCCTCTTCTGCATACTGTATGCATAATAAATAGATTTTTAAAAAGAAAACAAATTAAAGCTGAGCATGGAAGATCCCAGTGCCAGGGCTGGGGAGATGGCTCAGCGAGTAAAAGCACCAAACTTGATGTCCTGAGGTTAGAACCTGTTTAAGAAGTTCCGCCCTTCTCACCCCACCTCATCTTTGAAATTAGGGCCAGTAACTTCCAACTGCTGGGTAGCTCCCCTGGGCACCTCAAACTTCTCACATCCTGAAATGGACTCCACTCCACCTTCTCTGAAGAGGCCATTCTTCTACCCTGTTGCCCTTTTAACTGGTGGGTAGTACTCTCAGGCTCCTCCAGTTGGATGAGATGGGACCTTTCTTGACCTCCCTCTTCCCATTGGGGTCTATCCACATGTGAGCCTCCGTAGACTCTGACATCATTCACCTCCATATTCTGTCCCTTCCAATAGAGATGGTGATCATTTCCTACCTCCTGGATCAGCCACTGCTCCCCAGCTGGTATCTCTGGCGTTCTTCGATGAAGACACGACCAGTCCCTGATCACGGAGATGTTCTGGGTGTTTTAGTTAAGACCATCAGTTAGAAGCCTATACCTACTGCTGTCCTGTGTCCTGGGTTCCTTTCCCTCAAGTAAATCACCAATCTGTTGTGGTATAGTTAGTAAGTGCTTGCCTAGCATGCAGGAAGTCCTGAGTTTGATTACTAGTACCTGAGTGTGGTGGTGTACACCTGTAAAGGATCAAAAGGATCAAAAGTTCAGGGGCATGCTTAGCTACAGAGTGAGAAGAAGCTCACCTCAGGATATAGAAGATCATGTCTCAAAAACTAACCAATCTAGTTTTTTAAATTTTGACATTCAAATATTTCTCAATTCAAACACATTCCTCCTGTTCAGTTGTTTAAGAAGGAGCTAATAGTGAAGAGCAGCTACCATCAATCACCTTGACCTAGAGGCATGGCCTGTTGGCCAGTGTAGATCTGAGATTCACCTATGACCTTGAGGTAATAGAATTAAGGACGTGGTTGAAAGGCAGTTTAAGACTGGGGTGCACATATGCAATGGTCCCTTCTTCTCTTTCTGTTCTCTCTCATGCACTTGAATCGAGGACCTGACCCGCTGAGCCTCGGCCATGTAGACCAGTCCAGCTTTCCAGTTACTTCAAGGTGTTAAATCTCTTGTTTCAATGAGTTTCCTCTCTGGAGTCCCTAAATAGATAGTATCCGTCTTTATCAGTTGCCGATGACTTGCACTAACATCTGACACACAATATGGGGCGCAAACCCATGTGCCTAAGATTAAGACTCTCATGCCTGGAACTAGAGAAATGGCTCTTGCAGAAGACCTGGGTTCAATTTCCAGTACCACCACATGACAGCTAACAACTGTAACTCCAGTTCCAGGGTATTTGATGCCCTCTTCTGGCCTCTGCAGGCATCAAGCTTTCAATTGGTGCACAGGCACATAAGGCAAAACACCCATACACATAAAATAAAAACAAATATATTTTACAAAAGTCCAGATGGGTGGTGGTGGCACAGGCTTTGCCTGGTCTACAGTTCTAGGACAGCCGAGGCTGTCACACCAAAAAACTGTCTCCAAAAGCACAAACAAACAAAAGTCCCTCAAAATCTTCATCAGTATTAGTGGAACAAATACATTGTCCAAATGCCAAGTAGAAGCATAGCTCCCCTGACAAACTGCTTCTGAACCCTGGTGATGACTGGGAAGCTGAGTAAGCCTCTCAGCTGTCTCCTCCCTTTCAAGTTGACCTTGCTTCAAGACACATCCAATTCTGGATTCTTCACAGACAAATCCAAATTCTCTCCATCTCCACCCCAATCAGATGTCTCTGCTCCAGGCTCAAAGTAGTATTTGTCCAGGAATCCCCTTTCCTGCCAACCTCTCAACCCTTGGCTTAGGCATTGCCCACTTCTAGAATCTCCCTGGATTCCCTCCTCCCCGCCATTCTTTTGGAATATTGTGTGGGTTTCTCTGTCCCAATCAAGACTCCCAAGTGTCTCCGGAACTAGTGTGTTGCAGGCTCACTGTGGGCAAATGTTCTGGAAGACACAAAATGCAAAGCAAAGTGCTTTAGGTGAGACAACAGAGCAATCTCAGAATCCTAAAGAGGAAACCAGAGAGACGCTGAGAAGGATGAAACATGTTATGGCTTTTCTCAATCTATAGACCACGCTGACCTTGGGCTCAATCTGCCTGCCTCTGAGTGCAGGGATTAAAGGTGTGAGCCACCTCACCCGCTGGGAAGATTTGTTTTAAAGCCATACTCTAAATTAAGGGCATTAGATTTTGTCTTGGAAAAAAAGATGTGTTGATGGAATAGTAATGTTGTTGCTCCAAAGTTACTTAGTCAGCTCCCTCCCTGCCTTGGAGTTGAGGGCAAAACAGATTCAGTTCCTCCACAACTTCAGGGCCCATGGTTTTTGGAAAATGTCTCCTAATGTCAAGACTGGAACTGGGGCAATGGCTCAGTGGATAGAGTGTTTGCCCGGGCCATTGCTGAGTGGGTGAAAGTGCTTGCCATGGTACTGGGGTGATGGCTCAGGGTAAAGTGCCTGATGGGTAAGCATGAGATCCTGATCGCAGCTCTTCAAGCACCCACATAAAAGCTGGATATAGTGGTGCACATCTGTACCCCAACATGGGTGGAGGAAGCAGTCAGATCCCAGGGGCTCCCTACTGTCAGCCAGTCTAACTGAAATGCAAACTCCACATTCAGAGAGAGTCCTGGTCTCAAATATAAGGCAGAGAGTCATTTGAGGAAGACACCCTGATGTCAACCTCTGGACCTGATGCCAACCTTTGGCCTTCACAGGAACAGTGCTCACACATGCCATTCTTAATGAGTTCTCTCTATGCCTCCTGCTTGTGGACTGGGTGCTGGCTCTTGGCTAATTCTCCAGCTCTGTGCTTACTTGCTGGACTGCTGCCATGGACTCTAACCCTCTGGAACCAAATTAAATTCTTTTATAAATTGCCTTGATCGTGGTGTCTCTTCACGGCAGTAGAAAAGTAATTAAGACCCCCCCCCGCCCATCCTGAACATTGCTGGTGTCTCTGCATATTAGACAGTTAATTACATTAACTCTGCCATCTTAGCTGAAGGTCCCCCTGCAGCCCCAGGAGCTGAGGGGGCACCTTGTCTCTGAGTTGCCATTGCAACAGACTTCCAGCAAGCATAAGCACTGTTTGCCCTTCCGTTCCCCCGAGCTGCAGGCTGCTCCTCTGCTGAGCTTGTGCCCTATTCCTGGATGCCACTCAAGCTTCATGTCCATTCAGATGGGGATTCCAGCCCAGAGCCTGTTTTTCGTCCCATCCTGGTATCAGAGGGTGTGCGTGACATGGTGACATGCCCTGACAGCCTTAGCTACTGTCCTCTCACATCGAGTCCTCGCTTTGCACAGTCCTTAGAGCCCCAGGTCCTTAGGGACAACATCATCCTCCCTACCCATGTGGACAGGACCAGGGATCAAGGTTCCAGAAACCTGACTAAGGCGAATACATACTGCTGGGCCTAGCCTCCCAGGGAAAATGTTTCTTATGCCATTGTCATTTATGGTACCTCGAGCATTTTGCAATCTTGTAACAACAAGGAAAAATATTGACTTCCGTAAATGATTGTATTTCTCAGCAAGGCAGGCAGAGGTCAGGGCAGGGTTCCTCAGGACCTCAGCAAGCTCAGGGACTGCTATGGGAATCTTATACACAACCAGGGCAAGATTGTTCATGGTTTTACGTTTTGTTTTGCAATGCACATTTGTTCAATGCCCCTCCCACAGTATGGTTACGAACTATGGCTTCGGTCATTTGGGGTTCCCTTTATCTTTGGGATACATCAGTCCACCCCAGGGCTCAATGAGACTCCAAGTTGCCATTTTTTTTTTTTAAAGACAGGAAACCCCTGGGCTTCCTGGGGACTGTCCTGGGACCCTGGCCAGCTTGTGCTCAGGCTGACAGGGTCCTTCCTCTGAATGAAGCTGGGCAGGATCCACTTTCTCCATAAGTATGTTGGTCCCAGGGATTGTCACTACTCAGACCTACATATGTACACGCACTGTCATACTTCTATAATACATACCACACACATCCACACAGTAGTTAAACCCACATGTTCCATACACTCATTACTTCCCACTCTGAGCACACACATGATCACATGAGCTCCTAGACCACACTCACGCCCACTCACACCTCCACATTTTGGGCCTCACATACTCAACATCCTGTCCTATCACTGATGCCCACCTCCCATGTGCCTGGGACCTTGCTCCCAACCTTTTTGGTTTTACTCTTTGAGACAGAAATCTTGCTAAGTTGCTCTCCTGTCTCAATCCCCTGTGTAGCCAGGGTTATAGTCCTATGCTCTTTTACCCTTTTTCTCTGTAACTCAATATTTATCCTCAGTAGGATCTATTGGTGCTATGGGTAGCTTGCTGAAGGAACCCCAACCCTGAGCTCAGGAGCCTCTTCCCTTCTTCAGAAGGTTTATGGCCTTTGACATACAGCCTTTGCACTATCCTAAGGTCTATCCCTTCCCAATGGCCCTACCCATGACACTAAGCCACACCCCTTCCCAATGACCTCCACCCACAGCACTAAGCCACACCTCTTCCTAATAACCTCCACCCACAGCACTAAGCCACACCCCTTCCCAATGATCTCCACCCACAGCACTAAGCCACACCCCTTCCCAATGATCTCCACCCATAGCACTAAGCCACACCCCTTCCCAATGATCTCCACCCATGGCACTAAGCACATTTTCACTCCTATCTCCTCCCTAGTTCAGTGTTCAGAATGAGGCTTACGGGTGACAACCACACCTCAGCCTGACCTTCTTCAGGTGTGACACTTACCATGAGAACCTGAGCCAGGCATGAGAACAAGGAGAATGTTTCAGAGGAAATAACAGAGGCCCAGGTCCAGGCCAGGAGGGTGAGCAATTTCCAGAACCCCAAGAGAAGGCCATCTGGACACAGAGCAGGTAAGTAGGTGTGTCCCCACCGTTTGCCTGAGGTTCTCCTGAACCCTTTACAAATGTGTATGCAAAGCCTCAAAGTGGTGATGCACACCTTTAACCCCAGCACTTGGGAGGCAGAGGCACGCGGATCTCTGAGTGTGAGGCTAGCCTGGTCTACAAAAGAGTTTCAGGACAGCCAAGGCTACACAGAGAAACACTGTCTCGAAACCTGCCTCTCCTCAAAATAAAAAACAAAAAGTGTATACATATGCAAGATGGTTCATGATTCATGATTTTCAAACTGGTTTGGATGTTTTGTATGTGTGCACATGTGTGTGTAGTGTGTGTGCACATGTCTGTGTGCTCACACCTGTATGCATGCAAAGGCCAAAAGAAGGCATCAAGTTTCCTCTATTGCTCTCTACCTTTCTTTAAAAACTATTTTATTTTATTATTATTATTTTATTTGTGTGTGTGTCTGTATAAATGTATGCTGCATACATGGAGGTGTCCATGGAGAGCAGAAGAAAGTGTCCAACCCCCGAAACTGGAATAGCAGATGGTGTGAGCCACCATGTAGGTGCTGGGAATTGAACCCAGGTCTTCTGGAAGAGCAGCCAGTGCGTTTAATCACTGAACCAACTCTCTAGCCCCTGCACACACAATATATATATATAGGCTAGCTTGGCAGCTAGTTAGTCACAGAGAGCATCCTGCTCCCTCCCTCTACAGCACTGGGGTAACAGGCACACACAAGACCCCATCAGGTTTGTTGATGAGTTCTGGGATTTGAACTCATGTCCTCATGGTTACACAGCAAGCTCTTTCCACCACTGAGAAACTCTGTCTCTGGGATTTGTTTGGTTTTTGGTTTTGAGATAGGCTGGCTCACCTGGAACCTATTACACTGATGAGGCTGGCTTCAAACTCAGAAATCTGCCTGCTTATGCCTCCTGAGCGCTGGGATTAAAGCATGGGACGCCACGCCACTACCCGGAGGTTTACTTTCTTACTGTAACTTCAAGATGACCTTATAACTGAATTTAGAAGGAAGGAAATACTTGCTGGGCAGAGAGACTGTAAAGATTGAACACCGCATTTCCTGGAAGATTTATTGCCTCCCAGGGTTTTGCAAGGGTGGGGGTGGGGCTGTATTTAAGTGCTCATTGCTGTGGCATTAGGAATATCCCACTGACTCTGTATAGCTACCTCCTCTGAGCTGACACGTTCCCTAGAGCTAGGAGGAGGCTCAGAAGCCTTAGTCACAAGGTTCACAAGACCACTTCCTCCCCGGGTTATGTAAGTAAGTGATAGGGTGCGTGAGGACAATCTGACTTGGGTCACCAGGCTCAGCAACAAATGCCTTTGCCTGCTGAGCCATTTCTTCAGCTCCGCTGAACATTTTTTTTTTCCTTTAAATTGGGCAGGAGTGTTTCTCTTGTTTATTAAAGTAGGGACATGTAGGGGGTTGAAGAGACAGCGTCCGCAGTTAAGAGCACTGACCACTCATAGAGGACCCAGGTTTGATTCCCAGAACTCACAGGGCTCTCAACTGCCTTTAACTCCAATTCCAAAGCCTCAGCCGCCTCTGCTGTCCTCCATTTCCCTCTGTGCCTACCATTCCCTCCAGGCTTGGCCATCATTATTCAGCTAAAACAAACAAAGCAACAAAAACAGCAGAAACAGCCCCACACGGAGTCCACCTTCTCTTTGATAATATGGTTTATTGTCCACTGACAGAGCGATCACTCAAAAAATAAAAATAATAACTGATACAAAGCATCAGAGACACGCGCCGACGGCTTGTTGACTTTCAACAACTCTCAGGTGTTGCCATCATGGGGTGTGTGGGGGGTTCATCTCAGACTTCATATTCCAGCATGAGCATGGTGCTTCCCCCCAACAGCCAAGAGTTAAAACAAAAACAAAAATGAACAAAGCTTTAAATTATGTGGCAAGCTCACAGATATGTCTTCATAAGCATCAAGCAGAGATTTGGAAATAACTACCATGTAAACGTCATCTGTAATATTTCGAGTTGCTGGCCTGATGGAAATAGAGGGAGGAAAGCCTAGTGCTTAGAACAGAACCAAAGTTAAACAATGCCAAGTGGAGATATTCCTTAACCTATACATCGCAATTGATTTGCTGCGAAGGCGTTTAGTGGCCGTTGCTCTGCTGCCGTCTGGCGCTCTGTCACGATAGTGTGTTTGCTTTTCTCTCATCTGCCTGGTACTGCTATAAAAACCAACTAGAGTAGAAAATATAAAGGCCATCTTTTAGAACCAATCTCCTTGGACATTCCTTCCTTCATATGTATTTGAACCAGGCACAAAAGATGGGGGCTGGAAAAACAGATATTCTAAGAACTCTAAGATCAGAAGGGTTACAGCTTTCCGTGCCATGCTTTCCACTCTGGGTCAAATGCTTCCTCCATGCCGAAACATTTTTGTTTTTAAAAAGTGCAAAGTCTAATGCTACCAAGGGCATAAACACAGCACAAGAATGGTCACAGCGAACATCAGAAACAAACCAGAGCATGTCAAGAAGTCAGCAGAAATGGGCATTGTTACATATGATACCACACTGCACAGGAAGCAAACAGGCAGGGCAGGATAGACTGCAGGGTCTTGTGGGCTGGTCCATGACCGCATCCTAGGAAGAACATCACTGCACAACATGAAAATGCCCTCGAGAGGGGCAGGCCAATTCCTGGGCATCGTTCCAGTCTATCTTAAAAGGGAAGTAATCAAGTTCTGAGCTGGCCAGGTCTTGGCGTGCGGGTGTGGGGAGGGAGTGTCTGGGGGTTGGGGAGATCTTAAAGATTGCTTTGGGGTTTCTGATGGTTAGGACAGGGTTGGAAGATAGAGGTCTTTAGAAGCATTTTACAAAAAGACCACCTACAGGCTGCCAGACTTCAGAGTTTGTGTGGTGAGCATAGGCATGCATGTTTGGATAATGTATATGTGTGTCCTTAGGAAAGTTTATTTTTAAGACTTGGGTAGGAGAAACAGTGACTATCTGTATTGTTAGTGACAAAATTCTGCCTATCTTAACCCCATCCTATTGGCGTCAAAGAAATCTTTTTTTTTTTTTTTTAAAGGGATCAGGTAGGTGTCCCAGTTCTTTATAAGGGTCTTAAGCGGGCAGCCTCTGTGACATTCAGAGACAGAAGCAGACCTGAGTACACTTGCCTCTCAGCCTCAAAATTCACCTTTAGGAGGATAAGGTGGCTCTAAAAACAAGCCACAGCATCCTAGGGTCTGAGCTGCCCGCCTCTCAGGGCTCTCTCACCACATGGACTTATGTGCCGGCTTAGAAACGCTTACAGAAAGGGCAGCAATGATGGCCAGTCCAGCAGGGAGACTTCACTAGGATTTTTCTGTTGGGACCTTACAGGACTGGCCTCTTACATCTTCAGTTTGTGCAAAAAAAAAAAGGGGGGGAAGTTATCAGTACCCAGCTGCAGGGCACGATGCTACAGGAGCAGAGCAGTGCTGCTCAACCCAGACACCTGAAGCCACTCAGAAAAGGGTTAAGAATAGCTTATACGGCTCAGGAGTGACTACAAGGGCAGCCGAGCATCCCTCACCACAGATTCTTGCTCCCAGCATGAGGTCTCACAGATCCCCAATAAGGATGGATGCAGATGAGAAAGGGTAGAACAGAAATCACATGGCTGAAGCCAGAGATATGGCTCAGGGAGGGCGTCATTCCTACAAGACCAAGGGGGTGCCACTGAAGTCTGTGGATTCATGGGGTTGAGACTCCTAGACAAATGAACCACTGGTTGGAGGGCTACTCGTAGACTTGAGTGAGACCCTGGTGCTCCAAGTCCAAACCAGGTGCAAAAGAGATGGGGGAGGGGGGTACTTGCAAGGGCCAGAGACTACTACCTTGGGCCAGAAGGGTGGCCACTGCAGAAAATGAGGGACGTGTCCCTCTCAGGATGAAAAGGACCTGGTAGGCCAGCTACACAGTCTTACAACAACCTTCAAGAGTTTCTGCAAAATGCACATTCCCAGGCTCTGCCCCAACAGGGCTAGGGGACCCACACATGTTGCCTGTCAGCTGTATGTGGCAGTGCCAAAAAGGCCTGGTAAAAAGTCCGTTTTCCACTCCTGCCTGTACCCAAGGATCAAGGACTGAACACACAGTGCTCAGCCTGGCCGATGAAGGGGGTATGGCAGGGACTCTGGCCCGCCTGCCCCTCCAGACCCACAACCATGTTTAGGGAAAATGGGGGGGGGGTGCAGAATCACACTAGCGTGAACCCACTTGGATGATTGATGTTTTATTCATGCTGTTTCCAGGAAGGGATGTCAGAGCTGGACCAGTCTAAACCCTCAGAGGCTTTTTAATTGGCCGCAAAGGCTCTGTCAGCCTGTTTACGGGTCCTCAATGTCAAGAAACTCCTGCTTGGGCGGTGCCGCCCCGCGGTACCACGCACAAGAACCGTCACTTCTCTTGATGCAGGCGAAGAACTTGGCCTGGTGTCCGTTGATGCTTTTCTCTGTGACCCAGTCCATCCAGAGGCACTCATCCGGAGAGGAGATGTAGCATGGGATCATAGGGCAGCGTGTGATCTGGAGGACACATGCAGGCAGATTTATTTGGGGCCAAGGGCACTTGATGTACCTCCAGAACACAACCTATTGAAGGTGTTCAAACATAGTCGTCCTTCCGAGCCCTGGCTCCCCATACTGTAGCTGAGGACAGGCCTGGAGGAAGCCTGTTCATACACTGGCCTCTGCATCCACTTACCTATGTGGCAAGTGTGCCTCTGCTTTGGGCCATCTGGTCTACCCTTTTTAAGGAATGGTTTCAACTTAGGCTCTTCTGTAGCCAAAACTACCACAATGGGCTTATACTAGAAACAGATTAGAGCCTAATAAGAATTCCCATGCTTTTTCTAAAGCACCCACCTTTTGACAAAAGATTATAGAGCTACGAGAGTGTCCACCTCTGGCTACACAGAGATGAAGAAAGAAAGCGTGAGTTTTGGTTTGTTCTCGAGACAAAGTCTCATATATCTCAGACTGGCCTAGAAATTACTACGTAGCAAAGGACAATGTTGAACTTGTGATCGCTCTCACCCTCTGAATGCTGAGATTTGCAGAAATGTCTCCACACCTGGTTTATGTGGTGCTAAAGATATAACCCAGGGCTTCGTGTGTGCTAGCAAGCACTCTACCAACTAAACTACTTTCCAGCCTGTTCTCTCTTGTTTTTCTGAGACAGAACCTTACTCTGTATCCCAGGCTGGTAAAGAACTCACTCTACAGCTCAGGTTGATTTCAAACTCAGCAATCCTCCTGTCTTGCCCTCTCAAGTGTGTTGTGCAAGCTCACCCAGCTAGAATCTGCTTTGGTGTGATAGGCACAGAGGAGCCATGCTTGCCCTGTATTTGGCTGGATATCTGGCATGGAATGACACCTCTGATAACCAAGTGATGGGAAGCACCCATCATAAGGGGAAGAGGCACCATGAAAAAATGTCAGCTGGCACAGGCCCATAGGACAGGATTCTGCTGGCAACTCTCAGCCCTAGATTCATTCCTGGTAACAAAGGAATATTGGCTATCCAGCACCGGTGAGGGGACAAACATCAGGACCGTGAATATGGTTGTTCCTTAGAGATGGCACAATTCTGGGACTAGAGCTTACCCACCCTCCCACCGCCCCCCACACCACGCCTTTTTTATCACATCTAAGCATGTGCGCATCTACAACCCTGCTTAATGCCACCTCTGGGCAGATTCACAGAGACTCCTACAGAGACTATTGGAAGCAGTATCTAGGCTTTTAGAAACACACTGCTTACATCTATACATGGGTAGAAAAATATTTCCAGGGCCATGGAATCGCTTGTCCTTGGAGCTTTACTATTTAGAAACTGCCAGCTATGCGAATTGATTTATGTGCTTTGTCCCTCCCCCATAACCCTTTATCTTCCAAATATTCCTTGCCAAGGGCACAACTCAAGGTTTTCTGGGGACCCGGGACCAAAGGTTCTGTCTCTAAATAGACAGTCTCACTCTCTTATCTTTCCAGAGTTCATTCCAAAATCAGGACTCACTGTCCTGAGAGTCTGGAAAGCCAAGGACCTGTCTGTCCATCTGTGTCTGTGCCCCCCCCCCCCCCCGCTGTTCGCTGGAGACTGTGTGATGGAAAAGCCAGGAAGAGGATGAAGACATGGGTCTTGCTCACCTTGCACTCACAGCCCATCTGGTACCTGTGATTCAGGCTCTTCTTCTGAGTGGTGCTCAGTGTGTCCCAGGGCACAATGAAGTCACAGAGGGTAATGTGCATCTTGCCATCTCCTTCTGCCTTTCCTGTGGGGAGAGTCACAAGGCTCAGTGTGAGGGTCGGGTCTCTTCCTCTTGCCTTCCTCTTGCATCTGGGTGCAGCTCTGGGTGTTGAGAGTCAGCTCTAGCAACACCATGGTTGGACTACTCTGAGTTTTAAGATATCATATTGGAGCTAGAAAGATGGCCAGTTGTTAAGAGTGTTTGCTTATCTTCCAGCAGACCAGAGTTCAGGCCTAAGCACCTCTGTCAGGCAGATTACAACTGCCTATAGATAAGTCCAGTGTCTGGATATGACATCGTCTTAGCCTCTGCGGCCACTGTACTTCCTCCATTCTGCTATAAAAAAAAATACACCCCCATTTTTTTTTTTTTTTTGATCATTTGAGACAGAGTTTCTCTGTGTTCCTCAGGGTTGCCCCGGCTGTCCTTGAACTCATTTTATAGAACATGCTGGCCTCAAACTCACAGAGATCCACCCTCCTCTGCCTCCCAAGTGCTGGGTTTAAAGGTGTGCATCAATTTTTTTTTTTTTTAAAAAAAGTATGTTTGGTGTGGTGGGGTACAAAGGGGTAAAGGCAGAAGAATCATCAATTGAAGAACAACTTTGGCTACATAGTGAGTTTGAGGCCAGCCTACGGCTATATACATCCCTGTCTGGGAAAAAAAGGGGAAGGGAATGCATATTTAGATGACTAGCTTTAATTGTAGCTTGACATAACTAAGAGCCACTTGGGAAGACAGTCTCAATGAAGTATTGCCTGCCTTGGATTGGCAGGTGAAATGTGTCTGTTGGGAACTGTCTTACTTAATCCATGTGGACAGAACGAACCCACTGTGGGTGGCACCATTCCCTAGGCAGGGGTCCTGAACTATATAAGAATGGAGAAATTGAGCTGAACACAAGCATCCGAGCAGGTGAGCAACCGTACATGTGTTCCCTCTTCTGCTCTTGACTAGTTGCTTCCAGTTCCTGCCTTGACTTCTCCACATTGAGAGACTACACAACCTTGAACCATGAGTTCCAGAAAACCCTTTATCCTTTATGTGGCTTTTTGTCTTGATTTCTTTAAAGAAAAATCACAGAAACATAAATGAAACTAAAAAATGCTCAGCTTAGAAAATTTAGGAGTGTAACAATGAAGAAGGGGTTCCCCATTCCCGTATGTGCAACTGCCACAGCCCTTCATGTGAGTGCTGTGATCTGAACTCCTCATGCTTACACAGCAATCATTCTTAACCACCATCTCTCCAACCCCAGACCAAAGTACATTATATATATGCATGATGATGTCACAGTGATTCTTTATAAAGCATTTATTGCATGTACGATGTTTATGTGTGTAAGAGCACTCCTGCACATTACAGCATGCATGTGGGAGTCAGGACAACTTTATATTGCTTTTTCTTTCTTCTACTTTTATATGGGTTCGGGGGTTGAATAAACGCCATCAGGCTTCTTAGAGCCCTCACTGGCTGAGCTGTCTTGAAGGCCTGCTATTATTTGTATAATTAGTGAACACTAATAATAAAAAAAAGAAGCTTCTTTAGCATAATCACACTTGGTTGGGCTCGCATGGCATAATCGTCTGTTGCTTCATTTTAACTTGGGAGAAGGCAAGGCATGAGGTTTGGCTATGGAAAAACAGGATTATGTAAAATGTGAAGCTAGTTATGTGTTGACTTTTCCTCTCAGTAGAGAGAAACTTCAAAGAAAATTACAGGGAAAAATCTATACAAGTCCACATGTGAAGCTGAATCATCGGCCTGGGAGGAAGAGGTGTCCATAGCCAGCTGGCTGGGCAGTTGGCTGGGCCACCTGATTTCTGGATAGACCTAGTTAAGGGTTGGTCCTGATTCTAAAGGATGGGAAACAGGTCTGTACCCTGGGCAGCCAAAGACAGGAGTTACCTGACCAAGCTCCAAAAGAGAAAGATTAGAGAGGTTTTTTTTGGACAGTGCGCCAAGAATGAGATGTGTACCCTGACTGGCAGAGCAGCTGATTTATGGGTGGGCACAGTCATTGATCACTGAGCTTTGCCAAAGAATGGTCCTCACGGAGAAACCAAAAGAGGCTCAGAGAAAAACAACTCTGGATGTCCTAAACCGCATGCTGGCATTGTAAATAGTCTAAGGATCTCTCTCTCTCTCTCTCTCTGTCTCTCTCTCTGTCTCTCTCTCTGTCTGTCTGTCTGTCTCTCTCTCTCTCTCTCTCTCTCTCTCTCTTTCTCGTGTGTGTGTGTGTTATAAGCATGTGTACATGTTCATATGTGTTTGTATGTGGTATGTGGTATAAGTATGTGTACTTGCTCATATGTGGGGTGTGTATGTGTGTGTGTGTGTAGGCTGAAGGCCCATGTTGTGTGCATTCCCCAATCACGCATCATCTTATTTTTGAGCCAAGATCCTTACTGAACTTAGTTTACCAATTCAGTGAGCTCTGGAGACCCCCTTCTCAGGTTATAGCCATGTGCTGATGTGCCCAGCTTTCATGGGAGCCTGGGGACTGAATTTAAGCACTGAGGTCCTCTGCAGACCCTTCTCCCTTGTCCTGCTGTGCAGCTCATAACACAGACCCCACATCACTCACTGGTTTTCACTTGGTGTGACACACAGGTGCCAGCCACCTTACACGTATGAAGCACAGTTATTTGAGAATGTGGTCAGCCATCTCTCACTTCCATGTGACAACAACTAACTGCCTCACAGCATCTGGGAGACACTGACAATCAAGGCCACCAGGCCAAGGACACTGGCTTGTCAGGTGTTGGCTGCCAGTTCAAACCCGAACAGGTGTTTTCAGAGGTAGTACCTGGGCATACACGGACCACCTACACCTTTTCGCTACACCAGTTTGCTCTCCTTGGTACAAACCACAATGACTTCTTGACATCTTCAGTTTCCCTCCATTTGTCCACTGAGACAGCTCAGTATATAAAGGCACTTGCTGCCAAACCTGTTGACCTGAGATCAGTTCCTGGGACATGCATTGCTGATACCCTCAAACTGCCTCTTCCACTCCATATGCCATCATATGCATGCATGTGTGCATGTGTGTGTGTGTGTGTGTGTGTGTGCGTGTGTGTGTGTGATAATAGGAAGTCACTTGTCAAATTCAATGAAAAAATATCACATTAAAAATTTACATGTATCTGAACAGGGGTTAAGTATAAAACTCAAGTAAAAAGCCCTGGCATAGCATGGCTAAGGCCTTGGATTCCATCTCCAGCACCACCAAGCGTGTGTGTGTGTGTGTGTGTGTGTGTGTGTGTGTGTGTGTGTGTGTGTGTGTGTGTATGTGTGTGTATTGTGTGTATGTATATGTATGTATATGTGTGTATATATGTGTGTATGTATGTGTGTATGTATGTATGTCTGTATGTATGTGCATGTGTTTGTATATGTGTATGTATGTATGTGTGTGTATATATTATGTGTGTGTATGTGTATGTATATATGTATATATACATATACACATGAAAAGGGAGGCAAGCCTTACACCTGTTATAGCATGGACAGAACCTGACATCGTGCTCTGTAAAATAAACTGCCACAGAGGATCTCTACTTTGCTAGAACTGTGAGTGCCCCCGAACAGGCAAGTTCACAAAATCTGAAAGTAGAAGGTAGGGGCCGGGACTCAGGGCCTGGAGAAAGGTAAGGAGTGAGATGCTGTTGGCCACTGGACAGAGATGGAGTGTGGGGTGATGACATAGTCCTGGAACAGATAGCAATAGTTACAAGCTTTCGTGAATATATTTAGTGCACTGAATCCTATGCTCAGGTGGAGTTATAAATGCAATTCTACTATATATAATTTCTGGAAGTTTCGTTACATTTATTTATTATGTGTGTGTATGAGTGAGCAGGTACATGGATAGGCATGCGTGCGCGGAGGTCAGGTGACAACTCAGCATTGTTTTTCCTCTGTCATGTAGGTCCTGAGGATCAAACTCGGATTGTCAGGGTTAGTGGCCATAGTGGCCAGTGCCTTTACCCACTGAGCTATCCGCTGGTCTAGATACTGCCAGCTAGATTGTGGAGTTTTGTTTTTCAATTCAAGGTCTCATTGTGTAGGCTCACAGAGATCTGCCTGCCTCTGCCTCCCCAGTGCTAGGATTAAAGACATGTCCACCACACCCAACTACATTAGTGCAGGTTTTAAAACAGCGTATTTACATATTTAAAGGTATCTTTTATTGATGTTCTGCTGTGGGGCAGTCAGGGGACTAAAGTGTACCCATGTGTCTGAGGCAGCGGTGTATGTAGTCTATGATGAAAGGCACATGGATACTGAGTTGCTTTGGGGATGTTCAGTTTGCATTATACCTGGAACTACTGTGGAGTCTGGTCTTAGTAGGTCTAGGAAACTTGTGTTTGGTTATTTGTGTGATTTTCTCCTTAAAAAAGACAGAGGAGGGAGTAGACACACACGGGTGATGTGGGGTGTCTTTGTATGCCGTGGATATACTTTATTACCATTTGTTAATAAAGTGGCTGTTTTGGCCTATGGCAAAGCGGCTTAGAGGCAGCCGGGAAATCAAAGCAGAGATAAAAGAAAAGGGTGGAGCCAGGCAGCTGCTGCAAGCTGCCGCCCAAGGAAGCAAGATGTTATGGTAAGCCAAGGAGCCATGTGGTAATACATAGATTAATAAAAAATGGGTTGAGTTAAGTTGGTAATGAGCCTGAGACATAGGCCAAACAGTTTATAATTAATATTAGCCTCTGAGCAATTCTTTTATAAGTGGCTGTGGGACCATGGGTGGGAGAGAGATTTGTCTGGACCGTGGGCACAGTTAGGTCAGAAAAACATTGGCTACTCATGGATGTAGTAGGAACAGTACAAAACAGATGTGCATATGGGAGACCTCTGATGGCCCAGTGTAGAAGATGGGAGGAATTCAGCACAATAGAAACTGCCATCCACATACATAGTCACTGAAGTAAGTCCTGTGTGGACTGACTCCCCCCAGGCTTTTGGTGGACCCAAAGCCTGGCTCCTGCAGAAGAGGGGCAGAGCCAGAGAGACTGCCCTAATGTGCCCCCAAGTACACAAAACACAGAAGCCCCCAGAAATGCTTGCCATAGGGCTGCCTTGCAGGACTCCACCATGTCCTTTCTTTGCTCAGGCATCTGCACCTTCCTCATACTCTCAGGATACAAAGGCAGCATGGGACAGGAGCTTGAGCCTGGATGCAGCAATCACTGTATGTCAAGGCTCCTGATTGCAAGGCATGGCTTACCTGTTTGTAAGTTGTCTGCCCAGAGTCTCTTATTGGTCTGGTAGGCTGATTTCCATCTCATGGAACAGAAAGCAGTGCCCATGCTTGGGATATTCAAGTGGTAAGCAGGTCTTACTGACAGGTCTGGCCCCAGGAAGTCAAAAATAGAGTCTGTGTGCATGGATATGGCCATGCCTGGCTACCGAGGTACATCCTGTCTGGTGTGCATTAACCAGCTATTGGCAACTTCCGGCCTTTGTCAGGGAAGGTTCTGGTTGGAAACTGGCTGCTGGCCCTGATCACACATAGACTCACCAGAGGACAGACTCCAGCCTTAGATTCTCCTTGACTTGCACTAAATACAGCCTCCACATCTGGCGTGTCACAGGCTGTAAAGAATCCCACTGGGTAGTAAAATGGGCAAAACAGCATAGATCCAGCAGGGGTACTGCAGGCCTATGCTGAACAACCTTATCGGCTCTTCTAGGAGGAAAAGCGTCTCTCTGCAGTAACTGATGATTTCTGTGCCAAAAATGTCCCTACTCTGGCAGCCAATGACACCAACCAGCTCGTGAGAAACAGAACCATCGGCACTTGCCAGGTGTTGCAAATGTACTCTGTGTTAATCACTGTGCCTGAGGCGAACCTTCCTCTGCACTAGGGCATCACTTTGTAATATGAAAGTAGAGGGTTTGTATAATCTCTATAGAAAGAAATAGGAAATCCCTTACTTCTCAGCCAGTGCCTAGGGAAGGACCTGCTGCTGGACTTCCCAGGACTGTGGCCCTCTAGAGAGGCCACTAATACAGATGACATCTGTACAGACAAGGAGCTGGGGATGCCTCTGGAAGTATAGGCATGACAAAGACCACCTCAGCAGTCTCCTGGATGTGGGCTATGAGCAGTCCCTGTACCAATGCAGATGGGCTGGTTTGCCCCTAGAGGGCAGTGTAGGAAGGTTGTTCCTTAGGGACCAGGACACAGGAATGCAGAGGAATTCTCTGCTAGGGTACCGTGGTCCAGTACCGAGTGGGGAAGGCTGATACACACCTGCAATTAGATACTCTTTCTTCCCTCCAACGTCCAGAGAGACCCCGCACACTGCAGAGGACGGGGCTGTGTAGATAAACTCGATGTCTTTGTCAGGTCCTTTGAACATCTGCAAAACACATTAGGGCAGGCATGAGTCGAGATGGGGATCCTAACCAGAACAGGATGGAAGCATAGCTGCACTCAGATGTACCCCTGCCCCAAGGTGCGCAGAGGGTTTCACAAGCCATTATTGTTTTTGTGAAGACATCAGAGTCACACATCTGCTTAGGGCTGTAGGCAGATGTCAGGAGCTGAGCACAGCCCAGTCATCTGCAGACTTCGTCCAAGGACATTTCTGAGCACCAGGTCATTGTAGAACCTCCGTATAAATTTTAGAGATTCTCACTTGCCACAGAGGATCACATCTTTGTCTGTTCCCAGGAACTGGGTTAATTTGCTTGCTTTATAAACAAAGAAAAGTGGGAGCGGTCTCTAATCCCAGAGGCAAATCAATCAGAACCCTGTAAATTCCAAGACAGACAGCCAAGGCTACACAGAGACCCTGTCTCCAAAATCCAAACCAAACAAACAAACAAACCCCACAAAACATAAAACAACAAAAGGGGAGTATTTTCATCTTCTCTTTACTCCCTGTTCCCGTCTCCATCTTCTGGACTAAACCTGGGGCTTTGAGCCCAATAATTTATACCCCAGCCCTACTTTCAGATTTTTTTTTTTTTCCAGGACCCTGGGTTTATAGACCTGTACTACAACATGCTGTTTATTTCCAGGAATTTTGATGAAGCAATGGCTACCTGATCACAACTCAGGGAGAAAGGTGTTCCCCTGGAACCAGAACATAACCTTGGGGTTTGATGTCTCGGTGTCTGACTCACTTTCAGCTCCTGAGGAGTGCACCCGCTGTTCCTCAGAAGGGGACAGCGCCTGGTGTGCTAGATTTCCCCTTTTACTCACACAATTCCAACACTCCAGAATAGGCTTTTCTTTCTTTCTTTTTAAAGATTTATTTAATATATATGAGTGCCCTATCTGCATATAGAGCGTTTATGCCTGAAGAAGGCATCAGTTCCCACTACAGAAGATTTTGAGCTGTCATGTGGTTGCTGAGAATTGAACTCAGGTCCTCTGGAAGAGCAGCTAATATTCTTAACCACTGAGCCGTCTCTCCAACCCCAGAAGAGGCTTTTCATTTGATCTTTCTTCCCTTCTTTTTCCTTCCTTCGAGTTTTCAAGATTTATTTTTACTCTTATTCCCATGGCATGTTTGTGTCTATGTGTCTGCTGTCATGCGCGTGCAGGTGATGCCAGATCCCCTCAAGCTGGAGATGCAGGCAGTTATGCGTTGTCTGACAGGTGCTGGGACCCAAACTCAGGAAAAACAGCAAGTGTTCTTACCCACTGAGCCTTTGGGTTCCCGTCCCGTTCCAAGACAAAGCAGCTCTGGGGAGCTGCAATCTAACCTGTATGAAGGAAGGTAGCAACAGAAGTGTCCTTATGCATGTCAAATGACACCAAGGGATCAGAGGCAGTTCCTTGGCATTAAGCCACAAGGCGGTTATGAAAGCCCATCTGCTTCTCTGCCTCATAGAGACTCTGGTATTAGGAGGCTAGTTGTTCCCTTGACGTGACGCATATGATAAGGAAATGCTCACTCCTCTGGTCTGTCAATAACATTTACTTTCAATTTTTGTAAATAAAGTTATCCCTAACACCAGAGGAGCCACGTTAGTGAATGACAGTCAGAGCAGGCACATACCACCCTACTTAGTTTTGCAATGCTGGGGACTTCATGTCTGCTAGGCAAGCTACAGACTGAGCCACACCCCCAGCCTCTCCCTTAGCATCTCTCTCTCAAACATTGGTCCTCCCGTTTGACCCCATGTGGAAAGTATTCTGAAAACACTAGCAGACACCTCCACAGCCATCACAGCTACCATCTACGGTTCCTCCAACCACAGCCCTGTCCACCAATGGGCTCAGTAAGTGGGCCACCACAGTCAGGAAGCACACACCTGTCTGCCAGATTCACCCTATTACAATATACTTCTCACCGGTTATCACCTGGTAAACCAAGGCAGCTTGTTTCTAGGATTAGGGTGACCTGGTGGTCTGAATGAGAATGCTGTCATAGGCTCATATATAAATACTTGGTCCCCAGTTGGTAGAACTGTTTGATGGCCTTGGGAGAAGTTGCAAATGCCCTGGTGAGCCCAATGTCTCTGTCACACCACCCGCTGCCTTTGGTCCAGGCTCTCAGCTACTGCTCAGAACCATGCCTGTCTGCTTCCCACCGTGATGATCATGGATTCTGAAGCTGTAAGTCAACCCTCAATTAAATGCTTTCTTTTACAAGGTTGCCTTGGCCCTGGCGTCTCTTCACAGCATAGGGCAGTGACCGAGGCAGTTGAAAACCTAAAATTTCTGCTAGCTTTTCATGTTCTTGTGGCTTAAGAAAAACTGGGTTTCTTTGTAGCTTGGCAACTCAGCTTTCTGGCCTACAGTGGCTGGGAGTCATTCCAGGGCCCCACCCCTGATTCCCGCATCAAGTCAAGGGCTACCTTTATCTGCTTGATTTCATATTGAATCCTCTTGATGGGGTTGCCGTAGATGTCATTCCCAGAATCCACCTCCTTCTCGCTCACTGCTTTGGCCCTGATCACTGCAAAATACAGAGACACAGATGTGAGGAGAGTCCCCGAGGACCAGGATTCAGGTTCCACCTAGGGTAGGAAGGTGTTCCTCGCTTTTGGAGGTACTGGGGGAGATGGGCCTATTGTCATAACCTAAGAGGTTAGAGAAGTCTGGCCTGGCACAAGCAAGGAGAAGAGGCTCTGCAGCTTGTCATCCTGGGGAGGTCAGCAGGAGTCCTTTGCTGTGGCTGGGATGTGCCTCAATTCACAGAGCGCTTGACTAGTATGCACAAAGGCCTGTGACCAGTCTCCAGCACCCAGCACCGTACCAAAGTGGGAACACAGTGACACACACCTTTAACCCCAGCCCTTAGGACATAGAATCAAGAGGATCAGAACTTCAAGGCCAGCCTGGGCTAATAAAACCCTGTCTTGATGGGTGACGTGTTTGTGTAGTGGCACATGCTTCTAATCCCAGCACTCAGGCAGATCTCTGAGTTCGAAGCCAGCCTGGTCTACTCAGTGAGTTTGAGGACAGCCAGGGCTACATAGAGAAATCCTGGCTTAAATGAATGAATGAATGAATGAATGAATGAATAAATAAATAAATAAATAAATAAATAAATAAATAAATAAATAAATAATGAAAACAAAAAACCCAAACCTGACTTAAAAGACATGATCAGAAAACAAAAAGCTGGGTGTGATGACACCCACCTTTAACTCTAGCACTTTAGGCAGAGGCAGTAGATGTCTGTGAGTTCAAGGCCAACCTGGTCTATATAGTGAATTTCAAGTTGGTAAGGACTGCAAAGTGGGACCTTTGTGTCAAACAAAGTAACAAAAGACAAAGCCCAAACGAACTAATCCCCAGATGAATCCTTTGTTGACTAGGGCCCCAGGTGGATCTGTAGAGCAGGATGTAGCCACGGATCTGATTCTTCCTACTTACTGGTGACTAGAGAAACAGTTAAACAAGCGGTCTAGTGTGTAGTCCTGCTCCTGTTGGTGAGGCTGGTGGAGAGCCAGTGAGATGCTCTGCCTAGCTCCTCATCCTCAAACAGGCTTTGGGAGCTAGAGCAGATGGGCAGTCTCCTGGGGTAATGTTCTTGTACACTGTAAAGACTTGTTACTTGGATTGGTTTAATAAAACACTGATTGGTCAGTAGCCAGGCAGGCAGTAGCGGTGGAGCTACCAGACTAGGAGAATTCTGGGAAGAGGAAGAGCCGAGAGATCCCAGTGAGACACAAGGAGAATGAGAAGGCTGCACTGAAGCAAAGGTACCAAACCACACGGCAAGAGTTAAGGGTTAATTTAAGCCTAAGAGCTAGATAATAATCCTGAACTACTGGCCCAGCAGTCACTATAATAATAAGCTCCTAAGTCAATTATTTCATAAGCGGCTGAAGGACAGGACAGGATAGAAACTACAAATATGGCACCGGACAGGAGGCACATAGATCCACCTAAAGACCGAGAAAACTTTAAAAAGGGGAGTGGATCTAGAACACAGAAACAGAGCCTAAAACAGCTTCCTGGTTGTGTCTCTCAAGTGGGCTGTGCTACAGAAAGAGCGCGTCGTGCAGGCTTGAGATACAACACGGTGGGTTTGCGGCGTGCAGCCTGAGCTACAACATGGCAGGTTTCCGAATGCTCACAGAAGCCTCAGTACAAGCATGAGCTACACATGACCGATTAAAGGTTACTTCATACAGACAAAAAGGGAACAGAGTCAAGCACAGCTTCTTGGTAGCAGTATTTTCTTGGGTGGACTCTGTTTGCTGGCAACAAGCAGAGGCACAGCTTCTTTAAGAGATGCTCCCTGACTCTGCATTAGAGTCAAAACCACAAGGCTGTTTTAAGAGGCCCTGCTGTTTAATTAAAATGAGGTTTATACCAAAGGGCAGCAATACTCTACTTGGCAGTGTGGACCCTAAAATTTCTTAGAGTGGGGATGATAAATGTGACTCTTTTCAGTACCTCTGTCATAAAGCTAAGCTCTCAGAAACCAAGGAGCTGCGTGGAGCCAGCCACCATAGCTGAGGTTTAATCCTAGCCCTGCCTTTTAGTAGATTAAAAGTGTGGCCAGAAAAAGATAAAGATATACAGTAAAGACAGATTCAACAGGTATAAAAAACAGTGTGTTAAAAATATATGTAAGGCTTAGGGGAGAAAAGAAAAATAATAAAGTCCTTTAAAAAGAAATAAACAATAATAAGCCACATAAAGATAGAAAATACACACAGAGTCTGGAAACTGTATGTTATTGTCTTTGAATTGTTTGACTGCTAAGGAACGAACAAGAGCTGCTAAGAGACATTTGATTATAAATGCTGCTGAATTCAACCAATCTCTATATTTTAAAAACTATCTTGACTTCAAAATTTAAGTCAAAAGATATGTTACTTTGGAGGAGAGGTTTTGTTTTTATTTCCACAGAAAATGAGAGACTGTGGATTCATTCTAGGTTAAAGGAAATTTTGATCAAGGAAGACTTTCTGAAAAGTTTCTGATAAGAACAGATGGCCCAGATGATTTAACATTTCAGAGCACCTCTGTTGAAGTTTCCTCTGAGCTCTGCATCCAGAACAGCTTCAAGGCTGAGATAATTCGGCCTCATAGACTATTCCACTCAGAACTCAACCATAACCCTAAATTTTCTTTGTCTCCCCAAAGTTTACCAGTGCCCCCCAACCAGCAGGAAGTAGTCTAGAGAACTATGCCGACATTCCTAAAAATTATGTTTGTCCTTGTTTATAATGTTGGTTGTAAGTTATTCTGGATAAATGGTCAGGAAAAAAGCTATACAAAGATGATTAGACTTGGGGTTCATGTTTAAAAAGGAAAAAGGAAATGCGGAATAATGCTCTTGTACACTGTAAAGATTTATTGCTTGTATTGATTTAATAAAATGCTGATTGGTCAGTAGCTAGGCAGGAAGTAGAGGCAGGTTACGAGGCTAGCAGAATTCCGGGAAGAAAGGGTAGAAAAGCAGTCACCAGCCAGAATGCAGAAGAAGCAAGACAAGCATGCTGTACTGAATGAAGCAAAGGTACCAAGCCACATAGATAAACATGGATAAAAATTATGGATTAATTTAAGCCTAAGAGCTAGATAGTAATATGCCTGAACTGCTGGCCCAGCATTTACTATATTATTAAGCTCCCGAGTCAATTATTTCATAATTGCCTGCAGGACAGAGAAACTTCCAATTACAGTCATCCATCTCAAAGGAGCCTAATTTATTCAGACCTGGGGTCTCCCCCCTCAGGGGGTGGTCTTAGAATACAACTCAGAGCAGAGCATTTCCCTAGTGTGCAAAAGGGCCTGAGTTCCCTCCCTAGCAATACAGAAGAAAGAAGTTTCCATTTGAAATGTTCTATAGGACATGCAATTGAAGGTCAGAGGTCAGCTTCATGCATCATTTCTCAGGTGCCATCTGTCCTGTTTTTGGTTTTTCCGTTTTTATTTATGGGGTGGGAGGGGGTGGGGGTGGGCAGGGTTTGTATGCTGCAGGACACAGCCAACATATCAAAAGTCAGAGGATTCTAACCCAGTTCCTGAAGCCCTGGCCAATGGGCAAGAACCTGATCCACTCAGTGTCCTGACATGGAGCTCCATGTAAGAAGGCTTCCCACCTTCCACTCCTCCTTCTTGTTCTGAGGGCAAAGCTCCTCACTCTCTGGCCCTCCCCCCAGCCTATCTCTCCCCCTCCCCCTCATTATAATAAAACCCGGGTCCCTTTCCCTTTGCTCTGTGTCCCTTTCCCAAGGCCCGGATGGCCTCACTGCAGTGCCCAGCTCCATGAGTCTGGGGCCTCTCGTGCCATTCACACAGCCACAGTTATAGGAGGATATCACAACAGAACTCAGATAAGCACCTTTACACATGGAGTCATGTCACTGACTCTCCACCTTGCTTTTTGAGACAGGATCTCTCATTGGCCTGGAGCTCACCAGCAAGCAAGCAAGCCTCTGGGTTCATCCTGCATCTTCCTTTCCAGTGCTGGAATTACAAGGGCGTGCCACCTCACATGGCTTTACGGGACATTCTTTATAGTAACTCCGTATACTACAAGAAGTGTGATGGACGTGGAGTTGGAAAGCAGGACCAGCAATGGATCTGGTCAGAACCTGCTAATGCAACTCTCAAACCCTAGATGCATATGGTAAAGAAGCAGGTCTTATGGGAAGTGCATCCAGTCCACCAATCAAAAGAAGCAATGGGAAGAGAGAGACCAGGAAAGTTCCAGAATGTTCTGGAGCCTGGTTGTGAAGAGAGAGACCAGGAAAGTTCCAGAATGTTCTGGAGCTTGGTTGTGCCTAACATGGGTCTTCTTTGAGGAATTAAGCCCCCAGTCCCTCCCTGGAAACCCTACCACAGAGGCGCAGCAGATCCTGCCACAGGCAGAGCCCTCCTTTTCTTTACTTGGAGGTTATTAGTTGGGTCTGGGCCTGTTTCAACAGCTTTAAAAGGTTTGCCCTTCATAAAGCAGTGGTATAGGGTCACTCTGGGCAAGCATTTTGTCACATGAGCTAGATGGAGACAAGGAGACAGACGGTGCCGGCTCAGAGTCTCCAGTGGTCAGCCTGAGTCTTAGAAACTTCTAGCCAGGACTGTTTCCCACAGAGGCAGGGAGGTCCAGGCACGTGGGAGTACCATCTGCTCCTCAGACCCCAGTAATGCACTCTGGATCCCTCCCCACCGAGGCTCACACCACAGCCCAGGCCCCACCCAGCTCCGAGGCCCATTTACATTAGTTCTTCTGTACAGCTGAGTCACCACTGGCCTGGCCACAGGTTCCTGTTTCACAGCCCAAAGCGGGCCTCATCTCCAAAGCAGGCCTCACTTCAAATAGCTGCAACCTGGTAGACACCCCAGGACAGAGGGCTTTCCCTTGGTTCTGTGCCTTCCTCATTAACATTTCTTGCAAAATGTCTTCACTTAAAATTCAAGTGAGACGTGATGTCAAACGTATTAAGGACCTCTGAGTTTGACGTTAGCCTGGTCTACAGAGCAAGTTCCAGGATAGTCGGAGCTACACCTTCTGCAACCCCACTTGTTCCTTGCTCTTCCATAATCCATCCTGTAACCTGTCCCCTGCACGCTGGGATATCCAGATATGTCCCAAACGAGGATAGGAAAGCTCTGCTATCTAAAATGTCACCTCCAGGAGAGCTTCTAGTCAGGCTTGAAGAACAGCTCCCTTTCTGTCTTCCTGCAGCGATGGCTGTGTTGCTCATCTTTCACACGCTCTGCTGTAAATGGGCACCTGTCTGCTGAGAGGCCCTGATAAGTAGAGGTCACACTATGGAACAGCTGGAGCTCAACAAACACGTACCAAATGGGACTGGGCTATGACAGCCTTGGATGACAGCGCACGTGCGGCTGGTCTTTGGCCCCCTCTCCCTGTGTAATTTATACAACTATTGCTGCAATGTTTATGCAAATGTGCAAGCATGTCAGGTAAGCACCTGTTTATTTTTTCCACAGCACTGTCATCAGTTAAATAAGATGGGGCAGGGGTCCCAAAGGAATGGTCTAGCTCCCTCTACGTGCCTAGAGAACTTGCTAGCTTTGCTTCTCAGCAGTGGCCCACTATACGCACAGCACTTAATCCTCAAATATGTTCACTAAGGGCTGGGGCTGTGGCCGGCTTATGGAGCAACCCACAGAGCACTCGGACACAGACAACTGGACACAGCACATATTCCCTTGAACTATTATAGAGTTCGAGGCTAGCCTGGGCTACGCGAGATCATGTCTTAACACAAAAACAAAACGTTCAATAAACGCACCATCCCACCTGGCAATCCAAAAATAAGCCCAGTGATTTCCAAACGATCTCATTCTCTCCCAAGCCACTGTGGACCCAATACTGTTTTCTTATAAAATCCCCCAAGCTCCCACACACCTGAATCACTGACATAATCTAAGCCAAAAGGCTGAGAAGCAATCCGGTGTGAGAATGTGTATGAAAGGCGCTGCAGGGGAACCAACCACTGAGTCACTGAGATCATTTGCTTGCACAAGATGTCATAAGTGATGGGGAGGGTTAGTGAGGCCCTGGGCAGGGGCACTGAGCATAAGCGAGTGAACAGAGCAGATTTCTCCTACACAATACGGATATGGAATGCTTGCCCTGGTCTGTGCTCACTTCACCTCAGGGCTGTGAGACATGGTGTTTTCAGACTACAAAGTTAACTAGAGGGAAGGTTGGGGATGTTTTGTAGGGAGTCCACTGACACCAGGCTGCTTCTACAGACGACAGCTCCCCTGGATGGTTTCCTGTCCCACTTAGCATTCCCTCTGTGAGATGAGAATCACTGTTGGCTGGCGCAGACACCTGTCTTTCATGTAGCTGTCACTGGTGAGGTCAGGGGGTGGAGAAGGGAAATGGGGAAGTCTTGCCTGTAAAAGCTTTCACAGTCCTGGCCTTAGAGGCACACATCTGATCTAGGCAGTGGCAGACTGATAGACAGGAAATTCTGGTTAGTGGACAGGAAGGTAAGAAAATAAAGAATTCTCTAGGAGCAAAACTGCCCCCCGACACACACACACCACCATGGGGCGGTCATCACTGTGACCTCCAGGGTTAACACCAGGGTTGGTCAGCCTCTCTGAGTTCCAGACCGTCTAAAGGACTGCAGAGACTCACAGTTTGGGATGAAATAGAAGCAATGGGTGTCTATGGACTAAACACTTACATGCTAGGTGGGGAACAGACACCAGTTCGGGCCAGCTGCCTCTGGCCCTGTCCCACCCACTACCTATCCAAGGAGCTGAAGACTCCTGTTTAACTGCTTTGTGCCCCAACCACTGTCCCTCCACCCCATCCCCTGCAGCTCAAATTTTGCTTTTTCTTCTTTTTTTTGCTAACTCAACATCTGGGTTTGCCATCAAGAGTGCTACACTACACTGCCAGATGCTGGCTACTGGAATGCATAAGCGTTGACTTAATTCAAAGCACACACAACCACAGAGCCCCTACCCCCATCCTTCTGGCTAAGGACACCACATGATGTCACTTCCCCTTAGAGAAGTCTGCAAAAACAACCCCAGTGTGCCCAGCCAGAAAGAGATGGAAGAGAGCTAGGTGGGTGGAAAGTCAAGGGCACCGAGGGCGAGCCAGAGATGACGTGTTTGAACCTTGAGAATCATAACTGCCCAGGGACGCCAACAAAACCTGGGCCGTCCTACTCTTATCCTATGAAGGAACTTTCTAGAAACCCTGGATGCCATGGCCATGGCTAAGGGAAGCTGGAGGACTAAACACACTCAACAGATCCCAACCATGGCAAGCAGAGCCATGATTCTCCCTCACAGGGTGCTCCTGTCTGTCCTTGGGTCACCAGCACATGGTCCACTGAGTCCTAAAGATATGTTCATAAATCCAACTGTGTATGTGCGTGGAGAGAGGGAGAGGAGAGATGTAGAGGGAGAGAAGAGAGGAAGGGGGGGAGGGAGGGAAGGAGGAAGAGATGGGAAAGAGTAGAGGAGAGAGAAATTCACAGAGATCCACCTGCTTCTGCCTCCCAAGTGCTGAGATTAAACATCTAGCCAACATCATTTGAATTTTACATCCGTAGTGACATTGTGAAAATTCCTTGGGATCTAAAAACACACCATGCCCATAGTCCACAGACGGGTCGTAACCTGAAGGAGAGAGCTGCTTAGAAGATTCTTCCTTGTTGAATTCTGTTGTGGACTCTGCTGCTCTTGGGACAATCCCATATGCCAAGTGGATGTTTTACATACTATGGGTGGGTTCCATTTAGCTCCCTCTCTGAGATTGTGGGCTTCCCACACAGCACAAATGAACTTACAGCCATCAACACCTATCTTCTGAGGTTGAGAAGACTGACTCAGGATCACCAGAGGACCTGGGGCCTGCAAGGTCCTATAGAAAACTTGGAAGGTTAATTTGGTGTGGCTCCTTTCTCTTAGAGATGAAATGGGAGCCTTTGCCAAGACTCTTCTAGCACAAATCACCAGGGGTTTGGGGACACTCTGATGCTGTAGCTAGATTGGGGTCAACCGAAGACAGACACAGTGCTTTAAGGCTCCTAGTATCAGGGTAGGAAAGCCCTGCAGAAAGACTTCCCTCATCGACAGATGTGCAATAACTTCAATCTAGCTGTAAATGTTCCTGAGGTCATCTGCTCCATTTCTTTATTTTGTGATAGAGTTCCATGTCAATTGGTTTGAGGATTATAAAAGAAACATCATTCTCTCCCAGAATAAACCCAACCAGTGAGGTGGGGCTCAAGGTCTCTTTATTAAGCTCCCCAGAAAACAGTGTGACACTACATTGTCATTTACACCCTCAATTCAGCTAGCAAAGGTCCAGTTCCACTTGGGATCTGTTTCTTGTAGACAGCACAGCACCCATAGCTGGTCAGCCCAACCTTGGAATTTGGATTAATGCCTTTAACAATGAAAGTCAGGCCAGAAGAGGCCTCAATTCATCTCAGCTGGGGATGTAAGACCAACCACGCAGTCCCTGGGTTTGTCCTAGGACAGCTACCATCAGATGGTTACATTGTCTGGGAAACCTGAGTGGGGCTGTGGAGGACATGGGAGACTTGGATGGATGCCCCTTGGTCCTTAGAACTGTGGAGGTGGATGGTGATCAGCAGAGGGGCTCCATGTGTGGGGGTACAGGCATAGATAAGTACCTGAGCCGTGTGTCCCAAGGAACCAAAGACAGGTTTGGTGCCCACAAGTCCTCGGGTACCTTCTGTCTCTGGTCTCATGGTGCCCACCATTCCCATGGCTGCCACCTCTTGGCACCCTCTGTAGATGGTTGAAGTCATCCACTTAGCTCTGCCCTGCCTTGCCCCCTTCATGCCCAGCCACTCTGGGTTGGTGAAAGAAACCTCCTCTAAATCTTTTTTTCTCTCATATCCCTAAAAAGGAGAAGGGGGCTGTCATTCAGTAATTAAAAACAGTCCTGTGCTGGTGAGCAGGATTCGGCACTGCTTGCCTGCATCGGCAGCTGAGTCGAGCCCAGCCCCAGCCCCTCCCACAGAAACTTCCAAATCTCATGATCGATCCTCTCACAGGCATCCACTGGGCTTCTTGGGGGGGGGGGGTTGAAACCAAACAGGGCCCCAGCCTTGGGGTAGGGCTGAGCCTACTCAGAATGAGGTCAAGACCTGTTCATCTATAACCACCCAGGCCAAGGCGAGCAGATGGGTGTGGCTGAAGGTGAGACACAAGAATAAGGTTACAAGGCTCTGTAGGGGACAGCAGGGTACTCAACTCTGGGCCACACCACCCATGGACTGGTGCCTGGGAATGTGCCAGGCCTGCCTAGCAGCCGGCTCCCTGCCCACCGTTCAGATTCTAACATGCTAGCACGCACAGGAGGGCGGCTGTCCGCTAGATGCCTGTCTCCATGGAGACCAGCTTTCCCATCTCCATTTCTTGCCCATTGCTTTGGCTCTTCTTGGGGAGGGCGATGGCACATCCATAGGAGTGAGCAGAAGGCGGCTGCAGCACTCTTGGCCCAACCCTTCAGCGGCCTTGAGCCCCACCCCCATCCCAGGACCCTGGCTTTTTGCACTAGGCCTGGTGTGACCAAGCCCACACCCTAGCACCCTCCCTTTCCAGCTGTGGGCCAGCAAGATCTCATGCCAGGGCCTTAAGAGCAGCCCTTCCCATTCACGTGCTGCTGAATCATTTGAAAAAAATGCATCCCGCTCCTGGGGTGGAGGGGGGGGGTGTTGAGAACAGTGTGGCTTTGTGGAAGAGGCTGCTACTCTGCAGTTTCTCCGCCAAGGAGCCAAAGGCCTTGAGGAAGCCAACCTCAGCCCTGTAAATCCCAAACCCGGGTAAGCTGGGCAGTAGCTTGGCAAGGCTGGAGGCAAGAGGTCCCTGAGGAATTCTGCCAACCTCTGTATTCCATCTCTATACAGCACTGAGGAAGGGGCTGGGTAACGCGACTGCAGGGTCAGGGTCTTCTCTATTCAGTGGCTGTGGTGGCTGCTGTGGAGGGAGTTCTGGCTGTTGTCTTTCTTGGCCCTCTCTCATTTCCAGGAGCAAACCTAAGGTGACTGGACCATTAGACCCCTGCTTCAGTGCTTAGCACTGACAGGCCTTGCCCGTGAGTGGGATACTAAGGCATGAGGTTATGAGTACAGTTAACAAAACATGTCTGAAAGGAGGCAGCAGGACCATTCCCTCATTAATCCACTCCCCCACTCCCCCCCAACACACACACACACCACCATGCCTTGGAGTTGAGGACATTCAGGACAGTTCTCAAGTCTCCAGCCAGATGGTTCAGGGCCTGCAGCTTCCTGACCTGGTTCCTCTGGAGAGACCCTGTCTGGTCTCAAAGGTCTGTACTGACCTCTTGTCATTTTCTGCTTGTTGGAGGGACACTGCTGGTCAGAGGAGGTCTCTGCCCTACTCCTAAATTCATACCCCTTTTCTAACCCATCCTCTCACAGGTATGGAGTCCTGGATGTTGCCTGTGCATGAGGTTAAGTGGGGAGGAGGTGACCGAACCAACCAACCTCAACGGGATCGTCATGGTCGTGACTGACTGCTTCAGCCAGTGTGCTGGTGAGAGGGGCAAGCAACGGGACTCACTGAACCTGCGGAGAGTGATGTCCTTCAAACCTCTTGGGCAAACATGGTGCCTGTCCACCACTCAGAATCTGGAGCTTCCCAGATTTATCTGAGTCCATGTACTTTGGAAAAAATGCATGGGGCAGATACACAAGGAAGTTGCTTGATAACTGGTGCAGACCATAGCAAGAATAAAGATCCTGTACCCCCCCCCACCACCACCACACCGTGTGATGACACAAAGCTAGGGAGAAACACAAAGCTAGAGAGATGCTCTAGAGTACACAGTGCTCTGACGGGGTACATGGCAAGAACCCAAGAGTGCTTCAGGAGGAAGCAGACAAAGGCAGCTTCCATGCTTGGGTCCTTCTACTTCGAGGCAGAGCTCTGCACAAACCTGTCAGTGGTACTCGGCCCCAGCTCATTTCAGTCATCTGGAGGCTGGGCTGGGCAGAGAAGCTGACAGGACTGGAGTGTGAATAGAGACCGCCCCCAACCCTGGCCAGCACGGCCATCTATATAAACTGATGTTTCAAGGAGGTTGTGAGCGAGGCCAGCAGAAGCCAAAAGCGTTCCCCTTTGAGTATTGGTGTCAAGAATCAGGGGGCTGGTGACAGAGATGGCTCGAAGTTGGGCGTGAGGGGAGGAGATTGGTGTCAAGGCTGGGGAAGTGCCAGGACCTTATTCTTGTCACTATGGTACACTGGGTCCTATGAAGGCTGATTGGTGATGAGAGTGGAGGGGACAGGGAGGCTCCAGAGTGCACCCAAGGACTCTGTGTTGCCACTCGATGTCTCAGTGAAGTGAAAATGGGGTCTGCACAGACTCCTGAACCTCTGAGGATGAGGTGGGAGGCAGCCATGACATCATCTTAGGGAATCACTGGGAAGTAATACCTTTAGGGGGAGTAGATCTTATGGATTGGATTTACTGCCCTCACCCCTGGCCTGGGCCAAGGCTAGCCTGTCTCCTTTTAGCCTTCTATAAGACCTGGGGGGGGGGGGGAGGACACCGAGGACGGGCACATCTTGTGTTTGCTGCCAAGGGACAGTGTAGGTGTTACTGTCCAGGCAGAGATGAGTCACCCTCTACCATGTCTCATTGTCCACCCCTACACCTACTTTTAGCTAAGTGTAGCCAAAAAGGAGTGATTCCTTACTCGGAACACGGGCCACAAATACCGTCTTAGCAAATGGAAACAAACAATGTGCTCCGGGAATACGTGTCCGCTCATTGAGCTGTGGCTTCCAACTAAGTTGGGAGGCTCAGTTATGCAATGTGAGGTCCAGTTGTGACCATAGACTTAAGCCAAGGATGTTACAACACCTACTCTACTCTTTGGGACAGAGGTGTTGCTACAGGGTGTCTTGACAGTCAGACACCAGGCAGGAACAAGGTATGATGACCAAGAAACAAAAGGTAATTCTGAAACCCCTCTGGGATACTATTAGAGTCCAGCCAAATGAGCAGGTGTGGTAGAGAGAAGCCTCAGGTTCAGGCTGCTCTGGACCACACACAGGGCCAGTGCCTCTCCTCTGTAGACCTAGCCTCTGGCCAACATGTGTCACAGAGGCTACTCCTTGTGTTTTCTACTAACCATTTTTGCACAGTCCTCATGTGTCTTTCACTGCTTACCTCCTGGGACAGTTGGGGACAGGGTCAGGGACAGAGTTTGGCACTCAGTGTAAATGAAAAATATCAGGAAAGCAGATGAATCTCTTTCAGGATAAATGGTGTAAATGGGAAGCAGAGGGGTGGTAAGTGGAGCCCTCCCACCTACGCCCCAGCTGCACGTTTTCATTTGCAACTTCCAAAAGCGTTTTAAACAAGAGCTGGTTCCAGACTATGAAAGCTCTTCTCGGCAGCAGACCTGATCCAGAGACACTGGCTGCACAGCTCTCTTTTCAGAAAGGGCCACAAACACAGCTGGGATTCTGGAAGGAAGGCTCTGAAAGCCCACGAAAATATACCACGGTGAACATGAGAGAAGGTTCTGGGCTTGTGGATGAACACCAGGAGTTAGGCTAAGACCACAGCAAGGAAGAGGGTCTTCAACCCTGAGGAAAACCACCCACAGCTGACCATGACCATGTTCAACACACATCTATATCTTGAAGGGCTCAGCAGGTGCATGCCTGAGGAGGGCACAGGGATTAAGAAAATCAATTCATGACAGACAGAGGACCTGTTTTTAGCTCCCCCTCCACCTAGGTCATGGATTTGGTTGGCATACTTACAGTTGTTTACTATCTACAAAACACATAAGGAGATGAATATGGGCATTTATGGACCGATATTACTAATTTGCTATGATCAGATATGATGATCAATCAAGGTATCAAAAGGAAAATAGGAGGAGGAAGAAAGGAAATGAGAAAGGCCTCAGCCAGCAGCCACTGCCTTAATCAAGTCTCATCCGACTTGGCCACGCCCACTCATGACTATGTCCTCTGTGGCAGACTCCACTCCCACCCCACCATTGCTATAGTGTTGGGGATTGAACCTAGGACCTCGTGTATCCTATTCCACCGTGTTCTAAGCTTAGCCCTTCTACGGCTGCTTTGGGCCTGCAAAAGTAGAACTGATCAGTGGCCAGAGGCTGGCTGGTAAAGAGTGTGCATTCACCTCTGGGCTCTGCAGAGAAAAGTGTGTTGATCAGTGCCTACCAGGTATGCTGTTCCCCCACAGCCAGGCAGCTGCTGGTTTAGTGATCCCCAGCTTCCCAGCATGTGCTCCCCACAGTCAGGTAGCTGCTGGTTTAGTGATCCCCAGCTTACCCAGCATGTGCTCCCCACAGCCATGCTGCTGCTGGCTCTGAGTTTAAAAAGCTAAGTAAGGCGCAGGGAAACTGAATACCCAGGTCGACCCCTCCCACCCCTGCCCATCAGCACTGGTCCCATCATCACTGGGTGATGGAGTCACCCAGCTGGGTTGGGCTTGCCTCCCTCCCTCTTACCCATAAAGGTTCTAAGAACGCATATATTTTGAAACAATGTTGGCTTTGTCTTTTTCTCTGTGTGCCTTCTGAAGGAGAGAGGTTTTAGCTAATGGCTCTGACATTGTCTCAGCCAGAGGCCACGCAAGCAATAGCAATGATGTATCTTTTGACACTGTGCCTGTCTGACCCTGAATGCCCCTGGAAGCCCAGTGTTTAGCTAAATCATTCGAAGAGCCGATTTTACCTGGGATTTCCATTAAGTACCCACAACCCATAAAAACAGACTCTGTCTACAGAACATGGGTTAGACTCCCTCTCTGGACCCCACAGGGATTCTGCTTCCACAGGAGGGACCTAGCTAAGATGGCGGAAAAACAGACTTCAGAGATGGAGGCATGGTGCAGGCAAAGCGGCCATCAGGGATGTATTTATCTCGGGTGGGTCTGCCTTTAAAATGTTTTTTGAAACTCTTGCAAGCGTTTCCTGGCTTTTTCCAAAAACTGCTTGTGTAACTTGTTTTGTTCTAAAATTTGCTGCTGAAGGTCACGGATCATCTGGTTCTGTTTGTCCTCATCGAGAAGACTGTTGTCCAGGGGAGTGTTTTGGGTAGGGACTGAGACAGGGACCCCGCTGGAAGAAGACTTGAGGATGGCCAAGCGCATCCTTCTACGTTCCCTACGTTCTTCCTCTAGCTCGGCCTTGTAATGGATTTCCAAGCTCATGTTGGGGTGCTCTGTCAGCTCCAGCAATGTCTTTTGCCTTTTCTGCTCCAACTCTGCCTTATGCTTCTGCCTCAAAGTCATCCAGCTTGCCGCAGAGCCCACCTGTTTCTCCAGGTAAGGCTTAAGACTTTCTTCCTCCACTGTGGCTGACTTGAGTGGCTCCCGTCCTAGCTCTGAGCTTTCTGAGAAAGAGTCACGTACACTAAATGTTCCCGCCTCGGGCTCAAGCGGCAAGCTATTATTCTTTAATAGGTGCCTTGCCATCTGTTGGTACCTGGGGTATTCCACCTCACTTAGCAACTGTTTCAAATTGGTTTTGGACCACATTTCAGGGGTCTCGATCTCTGATGGGCTCCTGTATTCCTCAGCAGCAGTTTCTGCCACCTCTGTATGGTCCTCTCTAGGGGTGTTGCTATTCTCACCCAGAGTCTCTGTGTGGCTCTGTGGCTCATTTAGATACTGGTCCGCCTTGAGCCTCTGTTCAAGGTGCAAATTCAGATGTTTCTTCAGTTTTCTATTTGTGTCAAACAATTCTTCGAAGGCGGATTCGATATCTTTGTGCCATTGATTCTTATCGCTGTACTTGCTTGGTGCCCCCTGGGGTATGGCCTTCTGTCTGAAGGTGGGGCTGAAGGGCAAGGACTTTTCTATGTCAGCTGTTGTGCTCTGCGGACTCTGGCCTCTGGAGTTGTGATTTATGTTCTGGGCAAAGCGTGAAGTCCTCCTCCTTCCCATCAGCCGCCTTCCCTCCTGGGGTATTTCCTTCTGTATTTCCTCCACATACTCATTTTCCCTAGCGCCAGCCAAGAGTGGGTTGAACTTTGCCAGGTCTGCCCCTCTGCCCACCCGAGGGCCCAAGGGCTGGTAGCAGCCACCATTGCTCTTATTCAAAGGCATCCTTCTCCCTTTAACCTTCTCACCGGAGTTTGGACCCCGGGCTTTGGAAGAACCCCGTCTCTCCGAGCATGTTGCTTTTTTTCGGGACTTGGGGTGTTGCCTAGGATGCTCTTCCCGATGGCCCCTCTCCTCTCTAAAGACTGTTCTGTTTCTCACCTTAGCCCTTACGTGTTTTGCTGTTCCTCTCTGGTTGTGTTCCTCCGAGTAGAGGCTGTTTCCTGTGGCCCGCCCTGTTACTTCATCCAACAGATGGGCTAGATAGACGCGTTCCATGTCTCTGACCTGCTGCAGCCGGGCTTCCTGCCATTCCGCCTTCAGCTCCTCAGCCAGGCGCTGCAGCTGCTGTATCTTCCACTGCTGCAGAGTGACATCGCTTTTGTCTCGGACCTGCATCACCAGTTCAGGCTTCTGCCTCAGAACTAAGGCTTCCTCATCGGGAGAGGGGCTCAGCTCGGTTGTTTGCTCCATGTCTCTCTGCATATCTGTGAGTTTCACAGACATACTTTCAAACAGAGGTGACTGCGGCCAAGGAGCAGAGCCTGTAGGGTCTGGGGCACGGGCAGAAATGACGAGAGATTCACGGCAAACCTACAAGGCCAGGAGGGCACAGGCCACTCCGGACAGCTGGAGAAAAGTGCGCAAGGCCCTGGAGACAAGCGTACATGGAATTCTCAATGTAGGATACACTCAAAAACATGCCCACCAGATTTCTCCTCTGCCCATGACCACTAGCACCCATTCATTCCCTGACTCTTGGTTTTGTCCTGTCCTTGGATAAGAGCCTGTGGTGGGCATCTATGTCTCATGGAGTGTGGTTACAGAGGACATCTGCAGTGTCTGGAGATGATATCTGTCATCACAACTACCAATCTGGCTGGGGACAAGCCAAGAATGTCACGAGACATCTTGAAAGGCACAGGGTGGACTCATGACAAAAAATGTCAACAGCACTGAGACTGAGAACCCTCCACCCCAGAAGGTGAATGTTAGGACTCAGGTATTGGGGGAGGGTGCAAAAAGGGGTGGGTGAGAACAAAGGGGGGGCGATAGGTAGGAGGTGTAGCTATGTAGCCTGTAGTAACAGCACAGCTTTTATGTGAAGAGGTGAAGGGGCAGGAGAGGGTGGAGCTGCAGGCAGGGTGTGCACAGGGGATGTGTGCTTATGCATCTGTGTTACACACCTGAATGTAGAAGAGCAGGGGTATGCATGAAGGGGCATGCATCTATATGCATGCTTTGGATAATACAAACCAAACAGAGATGCAGGCACATATATCTACATGCCTGTCTTTGAGAGGAGGGGTACATATGTAGGCATGTGTGTGGGTGAGCATGTGCTTTCCATATGGATCTAATAGGAACCAGACAGACAGCAAGGAGAGAAATGTTATGTTACATTGTATCACGATGGCCAGCTTGTCACTGAGAGGTTATCAGAGTGTCCCTGTGTGTCCCTGTGGCACCAGAAGGGCCCATGCTTTGCTAGACCTTACTAGAGAAGTTGCCCTTCCCACAGAGACAGAGTCCTGTGAACCCTTGGACACTATCGTCAGCATGAAGAGCCCGGCTGCCCTTTCTTTTAGTCCCATAGAAACAGGTTGACCAACTTAAGCCAACGTCAGTCATGGTAACCAGAAACCAGCTCCGCATGTCCACTACTGATGGACATGTAGTTATAGTTCAGGCTCCATCATGCAGGCTTCCTTTTATGAGATGGGGATCTTCCTATATAGTTCAAGTTGGCCTAGAACTTGTAATCACCACCCTTCCCCTACCCAGTGCTGTACAGTTACTTTTTTTTTGGTTTAGTAGCCCTGGGAGGTAAAGAACTATTATCATCTGTAGTTCACAGATGGGGAAACTGAGGCATAGAGTAAAAAGAAGACTTAAGCCAGCCAGATTACATCACTGGAAAGAGGTTAACAGACTCTCTCTGACTGGGGTAGACCACAGGGCCTTTAGACTGCCATGGCTGGTCACACTATCATTAGCGTGGACATTATGCCCTTGAGAAAGCTTCTTGCTCTAGAAGCACTTCCTTAAAACAGCAACTGATATTGTACTCACAGGCCACCATGGTGGCCAAAAGGATAGAACAAGAGGAAGCTAGGACCCTCAACTCAGGGACTTACATTTTCTTTAAACGGAAAAGTCCAGTGTGGGGAAAAAAATGTTGTTAAAAAAAAAATGGTTCTTTGACAGTTGGGTGCCCACACTCAAAGGAAAGAAATTCGGACTCTTACCTCACATCATATGCAAATATTAACTCACAGCTGATCCTGCATTGTCCTAATGTCAGGTCTAAAGCTATAAATGTTTAGAAGAAAACAAGAATAGACACATATTTTTTTCACGGCCCTAGCTTAGGCAAAGATTTCTAGATGTAACAGGAAAAAAAAAAAAACAACAAGCAGTTAGAGAAGAAATTGATAGATAAATGCCACGCAGAGGAAAGCAGTGTGCTTTGAGCCACCATGATCAAAACATCTTCTACAAAAGCCAAGGTTTTCAAGACCACAGATCCAGTAAGAGACCATAACACTTGGACAGCGCCATAAGAAGGACAACCGACCTGTTAAAGTGGATGCAGCAAGATGGCTCAGCAGGTAAAAGAACGTGCTATGTAAGCCTGACACCTTGAGTTCAATCCCCAGCATCCCCATGAGGGAGGGAACCAGCCACGTTATCCTTCTCCCCTCCACGCATGTGCCGAGGCATGCACACATGCCCATTCATACACACACACAAATAAAATAATAGATATTTTTAAAAGATAGAAACAGAACTGGAAAGATGGTTTTAGCACCACTCTTGCAGAGGACCTGGGTTCAGTTCCTGGCACTCATGTTGGGGTGACTCACAAGAGTCTGTAACTCTAGCTCCAAGGATCTGACACCTCTGGCTTCCATGGGACATGTGCACATCTCACCATCATCTTATTCTACTCCGCTCCACCACCACCCCCACTCTCCCATCCCCTTCCCACCCCCATCCCGACCCCTCCACAACATAAAAATGTTTTTTGAAAGAAAAACATACAGATAGGCACTTCACCAAGGAAGACAGATGCACAGCTGAGACAGCACATGAAAAGATGGCCAAGAGCGACGTGTGCCAGAGAAAAGCAGACTGTTACTGCTTCCCGCCCTCGAAGATGGCTACAATCAGGAGCCCGGGAAACTGGAACCCTGCACCCTGGTGGTGGGCGTGTAAAATGGGGCAAGGCTTTTTGTCAACAGCTTCCTAAGTCTATTTCTCCAGGTCTATTGAGTGACTTGGAATTGTGGCATCTAGGTCTTTAGCCAGGAGAAATGGAATCTCAGAGACTGAATGACTCAGATCCCAGAGCAGCTGGGTGTAAATCTCATCTCATACCAAAACCCGAGCTTTACCCAGTTGGGAAACAGCCACGAGGGTCTTACATGAATGGAGAGGGTCTGTGCTGCTGTGACTGTCTCTCTGATGGTACCAGTTCTACCTAAGGCTTGAAGTCTATTTCTGAGTCTGAAGTCACTGGGTCCCATTGTTTCTAATAGCTGACAATCACAGAGACCTGCCATGTATCTGCCAACTAGAGGTGACCCTCATCCTCATGGAGAAATCTTTGAGTAAGTTTTAAGAAATTATAGCCAATTCTGTAGTTCAGGAATCTCTGACCCCATGACAATTGCCAATCACACCATCAGTACCTGCTCTTTCCTGTGCCCCTCTCCCATCCTGTCTTGTGACCAGAGGACAGAACTCCATTTGTATTCATGGAGGGTCCTTTCAGAGTCCTCACCAGCAAGTCCCCAAGTGTCACCCACAGCCACCAGTAACATACACACCTGGGCCAAGCGGGGTTAGCACCAGGCTACATGGAAGAGATCCCAGAGCCTTTGAGCAACTGGGTAGAGGCATGCACGGTGCCTGTCTCAATGAAATCAGGAACCAAAGTAAACCAGAAGCTATAAGATGGGCTTACACCAGCCAGGATGGGGTCCTGCAGCTGACCTGTGAAGGTTCTATCTTCTCACTATGTGGGAGAGTCTGTTTCGATTCCCAGGTCTGCCTACTCCACATCCACTGGAACATTCACACAGCTAAACAGTGGCCACCAGGCTCTCTACTTGCTGGAGTTTGTGGTGATAATGTTGCCACACCTTCCTACTGCCAGGTACACAGTGGCCACAGGTACAAGTCCACCTATTGTACTTGAGCAACAATGAGGTAATCACTAGTGAGTACAGCAGATACTGCTGCCTTCTCCAGACACAGGTCAACAACAGCGGAGAGTTACCACCCCTAGGGATGCCAGGGGAACCTGGAAGCATGTGACCTTTTAGAGATGGTTAGCTAAGCCAGGTGATACTTGTGGAAACAGGGCCAAATAGAGCTAGATTGGTGGTCTTAGGGTAGGATGACTTCTCCACTCCCAGGCTTCACCCGTATCCCCGATCTGTCTGGAGACAACCATGGGGTAGCTGAGATTCAGAGAGAGTAAGCAACTTGCCTAAGGCCATCCTGCCTCTCCTCAGTTTGCACCAAGGACTCAAATCTCTGCAGACAGAAAGAACCTGCTCCAGGTTTCTAACCTGCGGGAGCAGGAGTCAGAGCTGGGAGCTTCTTCCAAGCACACATCAGCTCTGCTCTGGGCTATATTTGTTTTCTGGTTACTGCCAAGGCCTGAGACGAACTTGTGTATTTTCCAGTGTTTCCGTGGGACATAACAGAGCCTCTGAGTTCACCAGATGTTCCACCTGCTGCCTTTCCACAGGTTCCTTGGCTCTCTCCATCCCCAACCAGCAGGGAGCTCCTAGGATTTCTTATAAGCCTTCCTGTCCGTTCCCACCTCTCTGCCTGCATCCTCCCCAGCTACAGTACACTGAGCCAAGCTATGCTGGCCCCCTGTTGTCCTGACCAGCAAATCTCCAAATTCCATTCAGGGCCAACATCTCTACATACCCAAACCACTAGCAAATTTTCATCTCTAGGGAAATCCTACTACCCCAGGCTGTAAGACAGCAGCAAGGTCAGGTCATGCTGTCCCACCAGCTCCAGCTCCGGTGTCCACTGCTGCCCAGCATTTTAACTGTGCCCATGTGGGTTCATCATGATATAGATATGCCCCCCCTCCTCATCTGTGTCTGCAAACTCCTGTAACTTCCCTCCCTGGGACACCTCTGCAGCTCAGACTTGGACATCAGCATTTGTTTTGGAAACATATAGGGACAGTTGTAGATTAGTGACGTCGGCTAGACAGGACATTTCTATACAGCTCATCTTTGCATTCTCATGTATGAATCCTGACACTTGTATCACACGTGACTGGCACAGAGCATACACAGTTCATCCTTTACAAAGGAATGCTCTGTGTTTGGTTCTTTGGAACAATATGAGTGGCCCTCAAGAGACACAGAACAGGGTTTTCTTAAATTAAGTGACCCCAATTGTAATGAGGGGCTTAGTCAACTTTGTGTAGCTGCTGCACCCTCAATGCTGGTTCTGACTTTCCACTACCTCTTTTACAGAAGGCTAGCACCACAGGAATAAACATCTAGTAATTGAAGCATAAAGCAAACAGGAGTATAAAGACCAGTGGGTGCAACTGGTGTGGGTGACCTCATCTCTTGACTCTCAGCTTACATATCCTACAACACAACACATGCAGGGTACTGAGGACCTAGAGAAAGACAGAAGAGTAGGTATAAGGCTCCAGCTTAGATGGCTCTGCGCGATTTTGTTGAGATTGGGTTTCACCATAGGCTAGTCTGTAACTTGTGACCCTCCTTCTTCAGTCTTTCTGGTGCTAGGATTATAGGTCTTGTGTCACCAGGCCCAGATCACATTTTTCGACAGACTGTATTTCTAGCTAAGTGTAGCAGAACATGGAGGCTTGGGAGACCAAAGCACTGCCTGTGGCTGGAAGCCACACAGCCAGCCAAAGCATTGGTATGATTTCCACCCTGCCCTGGACAGCCTGCATGCCCTGGATATCCTTGGACGTCCTGAACACCCTGGACAACCCTGGACAGCCTGGGCAGCCCTGAAAAGCCCTGGGCAGCCTGGACAGAGGGAAAGCAGTGTGGTAATGGTGCTGCTGTGCCCTATCTCCATAGACAGGAAGCCTTAGCAGCAGAAGAGATGGCTTATGTGGCACCTGGATCAAATGGAGCTCAGCCAACATCTAAGGTAAAGACAACAGTCAAGGTATAAGAAGCTGATGGGCAGATGTGGGCCTGAGACTTTATAAGAGATGAGAAGTATCTATGAATGGCCATGTGACAAGGTCTCAAGATAATCATTTTAAAGGCACAAGAGGAACTGAGGAGATGGTTCAGTTGGTAAAGCTCTCATTGTATAAACATGAGGACCTGAGTACAGGTCTCTGGCACCCATGTAAAGTAGCTGAGCATGGCAATTCGTGCCTGTGATAGGTGTAGGAGAGGCACAGACCAGTAGGTAGGTCCCTAGCTCATAAGCCAGCCAGTGTGTCCAAACTGGAGAGCTACAGGTTCAGTGAGACCCTGTCTCAAAATCGAATAGAAAACAAGCAAGAAAATCTCCTGATATGGACCTCTGACATGTACAAAACCAAAAAATAAATCAAAAGCACAACACAAGCTGGGCCTGGTGGTGAACGCCTTTAATCCCAGCACACAGGAGGCAGAGGTAGGCAGATCCCTGAGTTAGAGGCCAGCCTGGTCTACAGAGTGAGTTTCAGGACAGCCCGGGCTACACAGAGAAACAGGAACTGATTAAGGGCAGCTGGATGAAGTATTGGAAGAGCGAGGGAGCACCAGACGTGGGAAGACTTTCTCCTAGAAGATTCTGGACCAGGAGGAAAGCAGTCAGGAAGGAAGAAGCAGGCGCTAACAAAGATCTCATAAGGACAATGACAAAAACCAGAGGTCTCCGCAGGGCTGAAGAGTCTGGAGGAGTAACGGTGGCATGCTGTGTGCCTCAGTCCCTCATCTGGGAAGTGTGTGGTGGCAGCCTCCCGTCACTGTGAGAACCACCCAGATGCTTAGCCAGTCATGTAGGGACAAGGTGGTACTTACTGTGTGTGTTTCCAGATGACTGAGCCAGACCACCGAGGATACATTACAGGGATGCAAGAGTTGGCCAGGCAGAAGGAAAGA
This sequence comes from Phyllotis vaccarum, assembly GCA_033318265.1. Taxonomy (NCBI): domain Eukaryota; kingdom Metazoa; phylum Chordata; class Mammalia; order Rodentia; family Cricetidae; genus Phyllotis; species Phyllotis vaccarum. The sequence continues at coordinate 3,739,422 of JARWLC010000008.1, read as the reverse complement.
CTTTCCACAGGGCTGTCTTGAAATCATTGGGTAGGTAGTGAGACACCCATCACTGGAGGCATCCAAGCCAAGCCCAGGTGAAATAAACATCAGAAATGTTTTTAACTCCATTTCTCTGAATTTTAGCTTCTATGAAACAGTGTGCTACCTCATACCCCATGTCTGGCCCTTCCTCACCTAGCTAAGGCCAAGAGGGGTCATTCCTAACATTTCTGGGCCAGGTGTTAGATTGGCAGTGCCAGAATCTCCTTTAGGGGAGGACATGGTGGAACATGCCTAAGTTCACAGCGGGTTTTCACTCAATATCCTGGAGGTGTTACTACGAACTGACATTTTGGCATCTCCTCATGCCCCATCAGGACCAGGTGGGCTCTTCCAGGCTAAGAGAGATGAGCAGCTAGATAAGGGGTGAAAGCTCACATTTCCAAAGACAGACCTCCGACCTCAGGGTCCAGGCTCCACCAACCAAGAGATCACTTATGGCTGATCCAGCTGGTGGGCACCCACACCAGATGTCACTCTTGCTCTGTCATGACATCCCTCCCACTCTTTAGTGAAGCTATAGGGTCTCCCCAAGCCCTCACCCCCACCCTCAGCACCTAGTCTTCCTTATAAGACAGGGATTTTGAACTTGGCCTCCGCAAACAGCTGGGTACAAAAGAAACCCGCTCCCAGAGGAGAAGGGGCAGACACGAGAACATTCTTACACTCTTGTCTTAAGGTGGTCCACGTGGGGTCTCAGGGGCCACTGACCCCAGGTTAGCTAGGATCACCACACCCCACCAGCAGCCTAGTATCTGCCCTGGCTGGTTAACTATGAGAGGCTGTTGTCATGGGAACAGAGGAGCTGTTGTGCTGTGACATCACCGCAGGGGTGAGGTCAGGGACAGAGACGGGCCAGCCAGAGGACAAGCTTTCAGGTGAGAAAAATAATCACAGATCCAAGTGGCAGGGGTCGTGAGCTTGTTGGAAGGTGCCCGTTTGAAGAGGTTTTTGACCAGCAGAGGCTGCGCAATACAGAAACTCTGGTCATGGCCACAGCAGTGGTGTGGAGGACAGCCTCCCTCCCTAGTCTGACAACATGATGACCTCCTCAGGTGATGCTCTCCACCCTATCAGAATATACTTAAAACGTCTCAAGGGCAACTGCTTTCCATACATACCTTCCCCTATAGAGACAACAGCTGTCTGGACTTGGAATATAGACTACTTCCCAACAGCTTTGGGATTCTGATGAAGGCAGGCGGAAGAAATCCTAGATCCAGGCTTTCTGTCACTCCTAACCCTACAGAACTCAAAGTCAGATGTGCTTTACGGTTTTCTAGGGCTGGAGCACTCTGAGGTTGAGTTTGGGGAATGTGACTTTGATAGAGGGAAGGGTTTCTTCTATCCAGGAAGGGTGTGCGCAGGGCAGGCTGAGGCGTGAGCTTCTTGGAGAACATAGGATCTAGGAGAGCTAACCCTGGACCGGAGGGCCTTTACTGGGTGGGATGGAGTCTGGGTGGGGCCACTAACCACTGACTTGAGCAAATATATGAGTTGTCCCCACAGGAGGGCTTTCTCTACCAAAGCCTCCTCTGTTTTTCTGGTCTCTTCTCACACCTTGTGATGGTTTATTTTCTATGACAACTGAGCTGAGCGATACCCAGCTGGTTAGTGAACTAAGGGGAGACTCAGCAGGTTAATCTGGAGCTATTTCTGGACATGATTGGCTTTGAATCGGGCCTTCCTGCGTTACACTGAGCAAGTTTGAGGACCCAAAAAAAGTGAGCATTCTTTCTCTGCTTGGGCGTGGACACACATCTGTTGTCTCCAGCCATCAGGGCTCCAGCCCCCCCACACACACACCTTGCACTCTAGACTCACTCTACCCACCCCCATTCTTCAGGTTTTGGACACAGACAAAAACCAGGTCACTGCTTTGTGGTCTGTGATGGTACTTTCGATCTCGGGGCGGGGGCATGCCATAATCAAACCCTAGGCCTTCTTTCCTTGTTGATTCTGTTTCTCACAAATGCAGCCCCGGGGTGGGTTTTTTGTATCTTTCTCCTCCTCTCTCATCAACTCTTCAGCAAGAGAGAAGTTCCTGGATGTTCACTGCCCCCTTAATACGTGGTTCTTTCCACCTGCTCCAAATTCCCACTGCTATTCTCTTTAGTGTTCTGGATGATGTTACCACACCCAGCCCTGCCATACTTGGGCTCTCCTGATCTCTCTAAGCTGTTCCTAGAGCCCCAAGCTCTGCATTAACCCAGTGGGCAGTCTGGAGAGATGATGGCTCAGTTTGAACAAGGACTTGCTAGGTCAGCATGAGGACCTGTGCTCTGATCTCCAGCAGAATGCAAAAAGTTTGAGGTGGCACGAGGGTGGGGCACATGCTGGAAATCCCTATGTTGACGAGGTCCAGACATCAGGTGGATCCCATGGGGGTCACTGGCCACCACCACCAACCGCCCCCCCAAATATCCACTCTGTTAAAGAGCACACACTGGCCAAGACAGTCAGGTCTAAAGGGTTCCAGGTTGATGGCTGCCTGTTATTAGGCAATCATAGCAAGTACTAACTTAAAAAAAAAAATGTGTAATTCAAGTCCATTTTAGGAAAAGGAAAAAAATGTACTTGCAAACAGGAGTCTGATTCCCTCATATGTCCTCAGTTTTACATTTTAATTTAAAATATCCACGCCAGACCGGGGGAGGGACGCTCGGTGTTAAGAGTGATCTCATATAGGAGGTCCCGAGTTCACCCTGCACCACATGGTAAGCGAATGACTGACATGATATCTTACCCATAGGGCATCTGACGCTGTACTTACTTACGACCTCAGGTATTATATATCTGGCTGCTTCTAGTCCTTCCCCCCAGACAAGCAAGGTTGAATAAACTCGTGACCAAATGCTTACTGGTATCTGTTACCAATTCTCTCAAGAAAACAATTCCAGGAGATAGGCTTATTTTTATAATCCTGATTGCTCTGCCAGTATGTCCATGAGAGTTCCAGAAGGTGTACATTGAGACACAACATCTTTGTCACCATGCCTCCACAAGGACACCCCAGCCTCTGCCTAACAAGGAACAGCACCTCTCTCCAGATACCTTCCTCTCCCCTGCTTAAGAACCAGCTGGCCAGTGCCCTAAGTAGGTCTCTGTTATAGCCAAAGGTGCCTGGCAAAGGCTGCTTTTGCCACAATCAGCTGTGTCTACACGGGTGGCACAACTCCAACAGGGTTCCAGGAAAGCAAGAGCCACCTGCATCCACAGGCTGGAAAGGGGACAAATAATGTCTCAAGTCCCATGTTGACCCTCAAGACACAATGACAAGACCTCTGGGGTTTTTGCCTACAGGAAAATATGCACACAGAACTAAGCTTTGGCCCTGAAGCCCCCCCTCCTTGCCCCTACCCTAGGAGCGGGGGGGAGGGGGGAGCAGGGGCAGGGCTTGCTGCAGCTTCAGAGTCAGCTTGGAGAATGGCCCTACAGGCATCCTTTCTCAAGTCATCCTGGAAATTACACAGAAGGTAACCAGATAAGAGTTGCCATAGCACACAAACCAGACCTCAGCACCTGTGTCACAGCCACAGACAATGCCCATTCTCCATAAAACTGTTTACAATGAATGGGCAGTCTGTCCAACAATGGGGGTAATCTTGTCAACCAGAGAGAGAGGCCAGGAAAGTATCAGGATGTCAGCTGCCTTCTGTGGGACTAAGTCAGGCCAATGAGATGGCAACATGTCCTGGTTCAGCGTGTCTGTCATACACAGGGAAGGACTAGTTCCTATGGGGAAAGGAACAACCTGAGGCTACCCTAGAAGCCTCAGATGAGGTCACCTGTGTTCTGGGTGCTGAGAACTAGACAGGTCATCTTGGAAGGGTCTTGGGATCCATTAAAAAACACTAAATCAGATGCGTTAAATGTTCATGTGTATATGTGTGTCTGAGTGCAGGACCCATAGAGGCCAGAAGAGGGCATAGGATCACCTGGAGTTAGACAGTTGTAAGTCACCTGCCCTGGATGCTGGTAACCAAATCCAGATCCTCTGGAGGAGCAGTTTGCATCCTTAACCCCTAAGCCATCTCTCCAACTCCCATAAATTGTGAACTTTAATGGGGTGATCTTCAGGGTGCCCAAATCATCCCTCAATAAAGAATAATGCTGACAAGCAGAGCCCTTGCCAGAGACAGATACAACTCTCTCAAGGCAATGCCTAGAACCCAATCCACAGTACAAGGAGGAGAGCTCAACCTCTTGAAAGCTGTCCTCTGACCATAGAGCATATATGTACATGCTCACACAGACTTTTACGAGAAAAAAAAAGTTAGGGGATTGTTAGCAAATGTATCAATGCAGTAGCTGCCAGCTGCCCACTTGTCTGATGGTGAGGTTCCCACCCTCAGGCTGGGTGGTGGCCGTTGAGGCTGATCCAAGGCTTTCCCTGAGGCCCCACTATATGGAGAAGGAATGTAGTCAGTTCCCTGTCTAAAACCAGGAATACACTTAGCAGGCCCAGTGAGGACCTGGGGTCAGGGCTCTGAGGTTGCTCCTCTTCAGATGCTGAGACTTATCGGTCCCAAGGCTACTATGTATTCAGTCTATCATGCCATGTGTTCCTCTTGTGCAACATTGTTTCATTAGCCTCTTGCTCCATCTCATCACCGCATGATAGCTTTCCCGACTCCGCCCCATTCCCCAGCACTCTCACCAAGTATCTAAGATGCTCTACTTCATAATAAATTTGCTTAGCATAAGACATAGCTTGTGTGAGACACCCCCCAACCCCAGTTTTCTGCTTTCTTTATCTTCTCATCTCCTGAACCTCCCACCTATCACTGAAAAATAACCTGCTGCTCCAGGTCAGGCGGCAGAACTCTGATTTTTTAACCTGGGTGTCCACGCCACACTACTGCTAAAATGGATCCCTGCGCATGTGCATGCTAAAACCAGGTACCACATTGGGAAAGAATTGAGTGACCATGTTTAATACTCAGGCTTGTAGAACTGACCCCCCTCCAGATCTGTTTCTGGATCAGAGATATGAATCTGTCCCACAGCAAACAATTGAACTCACAGCCACTCGGCACTCCATCTGTCCCTCCTCACACCATTGTCTGTCATTCACGGAACCCCAGCCTGCTCTCAGGAACCACCCCAAGTCAATGTAGGTGTGAATTAGCACCAACCTAGATATATTCTTCTTGAACTTCCTCCTACCCAGCATCTCCTACCCACAGGGTCATAAGCTCCCTCCTCTAACACACTAAGTCTTGGGGATTTTGCCTTTTTCTTTTTAAATCTGTATCAGTGTGTTGTGAGGACTGCATGTGGGTACACATGTGGAGGACAAAGGACAGTTCTGCCAAGTTAGTTCACTCCTACCTTTACATGGGGCTTGAACTCAGGTTGCCATGTTTGTGTGGCAGGGCCCTTTATCACACTGAGCTATTTTGCCAACCCTGGGCCTCGGAATTTATTGTACACAAAATGAGGGTGACAGAGTGAGTGGAAGAACAGCAGGAAGCAGGGTATGGTTCTTCCAGCACATGCTGCTGTCACCCTGTCTTCCCTTCAGTGGTAGCCTGGCTTACCCCTCAGGACCCTGGCTGCCACCTGCTTCCCCTGCTGGAGGCAGCAGGACATCAGGTTTCTCTGTTGCTCTCCCTTCTGTGTAACCTGCATCTCAGCCCTTCACGTTGTCTGGGGGCTAATGAGGACTGAGAGGAAAGTTCAGCTCAGTGTCGGGCACAGAAGTTAATGGCCTGGCTGCCACCACCAGTAGGCTCTGCTCTGTCCTCCTTCCTTTGCCCACAACCTAAGAGAAACGTGAGTTTGTTACTGTCTCCATTTCAGAGATGGGACTGGAGGCGGGGAATCAAGTCCAAGGTCACAGAACTGGGCTCTGGCCATCACTCTGGGCCGAGCCAGCCTCTGGCCACATTTTGCTGTAAATGGAGGCGCCCCGCCCTTACTGGCTCCTCCCCCATTTCCTGTTCTCTCCACAGCCCCCTTCCCCCTACATTTTCCAGTCTGCTAAAGAGCTGACTGGGCACTTCCTCACCCAGACCCACAGCCCAACAGAACTCACAAAGCCCTGTCTGCCTGACCATCTAGCCAGGATAGGAAACACCTGCCTGCCCACTCTAGGGTGTGGGTATTCAGTTGCGAGGCCCCTTTCATCCTGTAGAGTTACACCTGGCAGGTGTTGGCACTGCCCGCTGGCTCATAGACTGTCCCCACAGGGCTCCTGCCTTCCTGCAGTGTCTAATAAAGCCTCCCTAGGTTCCACCCACTGGACCCCAGGCTCAGTAACCTTTCCCCACATCATTTCACTTTCTCAAACAGCTCGGTCACACTAGCTTTTTGCTCCCTTAAACATCCTTGCTGTGGCAAGTGCCTTGACCTATAGGGTTATCTGGGCTGATAAGATCCACACCTCAGGACTGCCCAGGGCTCTATTATAATTCCTCCATCCAACAGATTCCTGTCAGGGCCTTGGTGCAATGGGCAAGGTCACTCAGATGGTCTATTTCAGCCTTTACTTCCCTCAAGACAGGTATTGTGGCTGGCTCACTCTTGCACCTGCTTTTCCAGAGGACCCAGGGTTCAATTCCCAGCACCCACATGGCAGCTCACACTTGTCTAACTCCGAGATCTGACACCCTCACACAGACATACATCAGGCAAAACACCAATGCAGATAAAAATATAAGTAAATAAATAGATTCCCTGGAGCACCTGTCACAGAACCTAGTGTGTATAATCATCAACCCAAATGCAACTATTCAATCATACCAGCTTAGTAGAATAAACCGGAAGTGAAGCAGGTGTGTAAGTCATAGCCACACTGGGCCATGCCACAGGCAGTTAAGCCACAGAGCTACATGGGTGCAGGGGTACAAGTGTCTAAGGCACACAATCAACCACACTGGGCCCATGGATGTCTAAGCCACATAGCCACACCACGCCCTCCATGTACTGGATTGAGTTTATCCTTCTGATCCAGGAGCACTGGCCAGCTCTGATCAAGATTTAAACAGAAAAGCAGCTACAGTTGTCCAAGGCAGGGCTCCTTCTCCAAGACACCCACATACTCAGATCCTTGTTTGTAAAACTACTCCTCATGGGGGGGGGGGGGCGCACCTTTGATGCCAGGACTCAGGAGGCAGAGGCAGGCAGGAGGATCTCTGACATTGAGGCCAGCCTTATCTGCAGAGTTGAGTTCCAGGACAACCAGGGCTATACACAGAGAAACCCTGACTCAAAAAAACACTACCCTTCAATGCACATGGTAGACTACGCTCCCAATAGGCTTTATCAGGGACCCCAAAGCTTTACCAACCCAATTTGACACAGCCCACCAGTGAGCAGCTCCTTGTGTGGGAGTTCCCATACCATTCCCTTCCACTCCTGCACATTACAGCAGTGATAGAGACCCATCAAGCTGTACGGTTTCCAGCCAGCTCAGGCTGGGGTAGGGGTGGTGTGTTCAGCTGGATGTGTTCCAAGAGGTTTAGAACTGCAGGTGCTGCTGGCTCTACACCACAGACTCTCCTGATACACTGATACACTGCAAGGCTTGGTCAGGCTTGGTCTAGATGTCTATCTTCTTCCCTGTGCTTTGACCAACTCTTCTCCTGATATCTTAGGCATCTCATCTGCTGGATCCCCCTCCCCCACACTTGGGGACACTCTAAGGCTCCACTCTTCCTGTGCAGACCCAGCAACCAAACCAAGATCACTCTCCTCTGATAGGTAGCCATTAAACATTGTATCTGAATAAACACGATAAACATTGTATCTAAAAAACCACTATGCTCATCACTCCATCTCTCACCCCCACTGCTGTCACACTGTCTTGGGGACCCCACTGCTCTGCAGCACCATCGTGTGCAGAACACCAGGAGAATTTCCTGGACAGTCTTAAAAATCCCAGTGACCACACCAAGGTCTCAAGGCTCCAGGTGTAGATGATTCCAGCCACCAATCTACAGCCTGAGAGTTCTCAGGGACTTGCTGTAGGTCCACTGTGGGACAGAATACACCATGTGACCAGAGTGACACCACTTGACCCCCACTGCACCAGCCACCTCTTTCCTCTTCCTCAGCCACTGTTCTCACCTCCATCCACCAACGATGCTCACTTGTGACACCAGATGCTCACTTGTGACACCATCAAGCATGCCCTTAGTCACGCCTAGAACATTCTTTTGTGTCTGTGTCTTATTCTCCATGTCTCACTTCCTCCCTCTGGAGAGATACCATCCTAGTCATGGCTGCCTGGTTCCATGCTTGTGTGTGTGCATGTCAGTAGCATGTGTATGTGTGCCAGGGGCAGAGGAACATGCATTGCAAGTGTTAGAGCCTAGCTCTGGGGCTGGGAAAGGGCTCCTCCTCCATATGCCAGATTGTCCGTCGTTTCTTCCTTTTTTTCCTCTCTCTCTCTCTCTCTCTCTCTCTCTCTCTCTCTCTCTCTCTCTCTCTCTCTCTCTCTCTCTCTCTCTCTCTCTCTCTCTCTCTTCCCTTGAGATTCCTGGGGCTCTGAAACACATCTTTCGAATGTGTTCCAATGCAAGCGGTCCAAAGCCTTGGGCATTAGGCTAAGATCCCCCCATGAGATTCAGAGAGCAGTTCCTCCTACCTAAAGACCCATCTAAAGTTCTCGTTCAAAGTCACCTGGAGGACCAAATGAAGGTGAGGTGGAGGAAGGCTGAGACCCAGCCCATTTGTAGCCAGTGCTGGGAAACTTGACCACAATATCAGGAGATTTGGATTTCAGAGGCCTGAGCAAGTCCCAGGCTGGCGCTGAGCTCAGCTATATGGTGTGGGGGTCCTCTCCCTCCCTGCTTTATTTATTAGCACTTCATCCAAGCCTGGGAGCTGCCAGTGACTCAGATTCCAGACCCTCCCTAACAGGTGATATCCATCTGGGATACTAGTTACAACATTCCCACAGCCCCCTCCTCAGGGGCCATCAGAAATCTTACCTGTGTAACTTGCAAATCCATTTCAAGTTGCTTCATGCTTACCCCTGAATTTGGCAAGTTTATCACATAAGTTAATCATTTTCATGAACCTCACAATGTCTTTCTTCACACCTTCCACTGGCCATCTGCTAGCAATTGGCAAGGGTCTGTGTGTGCCTCCTAACCTTTAAACTCACCTCTCCTGTTCCCTGCTCTGGAGTTTGATTTTCCTCTCCTAGTGATCCATTTCATGCTTACATCCCTGTAAAGCAGAGCCAGCCACTCTGGACTTGTTTATTGAAACAGACAAGCCCAGTATGAAAACTACATGCCTGGGGACCCAGGAAGAGCCTGCACCTGCTGTCAATGGTTTCTTCAGAGAGCCACCCTTTGCAAAAAGTCCTGCAAAATCACAGGGCCTGATGGTGCCTTGCTTTGCTTTTTACACAAGTCAACAGAGTCCTCCTGACTGAGTGAGTGCCACATGCTTTCTAGAATGACACTCCTACCCGTCTAATTTCATCACCACATACACAAATACAAACAGGCTCCATAGAAAGCCAGCATATCCTCACCCTCATCACCCTGGAACCCATACCTAACTCTTTAGGTCTTGACTATGGCTTCAGGCCTCACTACTTTGGCAGAGGGGATGAACGCCCCCTTCCCAATTCCTGAATACCCTTGATTCCAGAATGCAGTCAAATTAGCCGGAGTCTGCCAAGTGGCTCAGTGGATTCGGTCACTCCATGTTCCATGTCTTGGCTCGCAGTAGGCAGCGAAAGACTCCATTAGGTGAGGGAAAATCAGAGCAGCACTAGGATGCAGACATTTCTCTGTATCCTGACCTGAAAGCACAGAGACCGGGGCTTTCCAAGAGTGGGCCAGACCATCTCTTATCCCTTCCTTCGGTAGGAAGCCTCACAATTCTCTTTTGCCCACCGTAGCACCAGACCTGCCATTGGCAGAGAGATCCCTCCCAGGAATCCATTCCCAGGCAGACGCTGAGCCAGTCAGCAAAGCTATGTGTGTGCAGCAGCCACAGGAAAAGCTAGCCTTTATTAACCCCCGATGTACACCCTTTCCAGGCTCCTGGGTCATGGTTCTGGGTGTATGAAATCTGAGGTGCCTTGAAAACTACGGCAGCTCAAACTGGGCTGGGCCAGACCTTCCATATCAGCCTGGGAACGACAAGAGACAGTAATGGGCAGTTCTGGCCCTAGCTAGACCAGGGCGTCCCTCTAAGCAAGTCACAAATCTGCACCACTTCCAGGAGAACAGAACCCTGTGGCAGGCCAATTCTGACACGGTGGGTTCATTACAGTTCCCTACCCTTAGGGTGTCAACAACTTTTGAGGCCAAGCTGGTCAGTCCTGAAAAGGGTGGGTAGGGCTAACAGAGAACACCCTGGTTGTGGTGAGTTGAAAGGGTCTCTCCCCACAAGTTCATAGCCAGCCAGAACCTGTGAATATCACCCTATTGGGACATCTCTGCTGATGTAATCAAGTCAAAGTGGGTTCAAGCAGACACTGAATTCAATGGCTTGTGTCCTTTTAAGAGGGGTCATAGCCATACGTAGACAAGGAACAGAAGGATTCATCCACCACCATCCCCAAGAACACTAAGGAGTATCGGGGTGACCCCTTCTCCACAACGGGAGAAAGGCCTGGGCCAGGCCTTCCCTCAGACCCCACAAAGGAGCCGGCCCTCCCACCATCTGGATTTTAGACCATGAGTGAGTCAGTTCTATTGCTTTGGGGCATCCATTTGTGGTCATCTGTCACAGCAGCCACAGGAGACTCAGTTCTGCTATGGGACTGGGCCTCTGTACTGGGATGACTTCAAAATCTTGGCTTCATGGTGATTTAGATGCTTTGGACACCGGTGCTGAGAAATTTAGGCAGAGGAGAGAGCAATGTGCAAACAGGACGGGCCCTCTAGGCACTGACAAGTACCTCAGTTCTCTGATCCAGACCAGACCAGTGCAGCTCCCAGCCTGGTGCTGCCTTGTCTAAGCACCCCCCCAACTTTCAGCTAGCCCCGTCTGGGCACCCCAAGCCAGCTCCTTCCCACCCAACCCCTGTGAATCAGACCTCCAAGTCCTTCGTGCTGGTTTTCATTGAGTTACTCACAACTTGCTGTTCAGAAGTGAGGTCTCTACATATACAAAGGGGGTCTTACACGCCTGTACTTCTGAAGGATGGCCCCCAGGAAAACCACGAATGATTCCCTCATTGGAAGGGGCCGCTCAACCCCAAATTCTGCTGATCAAAGCTAAACTGGACAAAAGATCTCATTTTCCCCCCAATCAGACTGTATTTGTGAACAAGTCCACAAACACACGGTCATACCCTCTGCCCAGGTAGTCTGAGTTAGGTAGCCTCACAGACAGATAGGTTCAGCTAAAAGCCCTCCAAAGAGCTAACCAGGGTGGGGAAAGGAGCCACAGAAAAAGGCATCAAGAGGGCATTTCTTATGCCTAAAGAAACTGGCACTGTGCCTTGAGTCTGTGTGGTAGAGGGGCACAGGACACTCAAACAGACAGGATGTAAAACCAAAACCACAGGGAAGAAGGGATGGGAGTCAGAGCCTCACCTGCTGGATACTCAAGTTTACCCAAGTGCTGAAGAGGTCTTCAGGGGGTCAACTCTAAGTGGAGCTTCCCACTTTTACCAGCTTTACCAGGACCACATAACTATGTATGTTTCTCCTACCTGGTTGGCCGGTACCCACCCTTTGGGTCAAGGAGTCCTGAGGGTAACATATATGCTGGGCAATCTAAGCAGCTATACAATCCCGTGACCCCTATAGTCAGTCACCAAATCCACCCCCCCACACACACCCGTGTGTCTGAGTGTGTGTGTGTGTGTGTGTGTGTGTGTGTGTGTGTGTGTGTGTGTGTGTGTGCCCATGTTGGGGTAAAAAAGTCAACAGCGGCAAATACTCAGGCTCTGGACCCTGCTGGTTGGTGGGGCCTTCCAGGGGACACGCAGCTGGGAAGGGGACTCTAGCAGCCTCCCTCTGTCCCTCTGAGCTCACGGGATCGCAGGGGGCTCCCATTCCGCCCTGCTAAACGCAAAAACTCTCAAATGGCTGCAGAGAAGCCTTCACACAGCCACCCCTCACCTGTGGAAGTTTCTTCCCGGGGTTTCCAGTTCTCTAGCCACCGCACCCCCGCGTGTCCCCACTCCCCGCCCCCAGCACTGGCATCCCAGGGAGGCCGCCTGCCAACACCCAAGCGTTCTCTGGCTCCCTTTCCTGGGGCCGGAGCTGCTGCGGAATTTCGGTGGAATTTTGAGGTCGCCAAGCATCTCCCAGCTCAGAGAGGGAAAGAAAGAGAAACGGGGGGACGAGGGAGGGAGAAAGTGCGCTTGGGGCGCTCAGTGGCAGGATGGCAGAGGGAGCCCCAGCCAGTTGCACCGGCAGGGAGGTGGGCCGCGCGAACCGGGTACAGCCGCTTACCTACGTCTGCATTGCAAAACGCCTGTTGCGGGTGCACCGGGGAGCAGCTGCAGGCGTCGGCCGGGCGCAGCAGCGTGGCCAGCAGCAGGAGGCCGAGCGCCAGGCGAAGGCTGCGGGCCGCGGCGCCCATGGCGCGCTGGGGGCCTGTGTCCGGCTGCTGTGGCGCGGGCTGGGGGGCCGGGCACGCCCCTCCTCACCTGGCCCGCTCCCCCGCGCAAACTTTCTGTCCTCTTTGTCTAGGGGCTAAGCGGCGAGGGGAGGGCGCGGGGCAGTGCACCCGGCGGAGAAGAAAGAGGCTGGGGGGCGGCGAGCGAGCGCAGCCCGGCTCTGCTCCTCCGCTGCCTTCTATGGCTGTGTTTGCTGCGGGCTCGGGCCGAGCCGCCGTTTTATTGCGCTCCGAGGATCCTCTGCTCCTCCTCTCGGTGGCTGGCGGCCAGTGCAGGCCGGGCGCTCCCAGCAGCCCTCCTCCCGCGCCGCCCAGCCCTCCCCAGAACCCCGGCTTTTGTTGTGCCCAGCCTGGCACGGCTGTGGGCTTCCCGCACCACCTGGCACGCTGCGCCGCAGGGCCACGCGCGCTGCGTACCTGACTGCCCGCTGGGGCCGCACCCACGCAGCCGCGGTTCCCCCGAAAGGTTGGCTGTGCTGCTGTGTGTTCTGCCTGATGGGCCCTGACTCTGAGAAGAACTCAGGCCTTGTCCCTGAAGGCCACCAGGCCACCCCCCAAACCCCAGGATCCCCGACCTAACCTTTTCCTCCAGCCTGACTCCCAAGTTCTTCACTTGTCTCTCCACGGGGTCACTCACTCCCAATGGGGAAGAATAGAGTGCTTGGAGGCCTTCGAATTTCAAGGGTCCTTCCTTGGCTAATAGTTAAAGGGAGTCTGGGGTGCCATTATGATGGCCATGGGGGTGGTTATGGAGGATAAAACTGGTCAGATTTTAGAACAGCAAAGGGAGCTAGAAGTGAGTACAGCCACCTTTGCCCAGAGATGCTGCACGGCCGAGCACTTCTGTGGTCTAGGAAAAAACGAGGAGCTTTAGTGAAAGAGAACCGGATGGGTGGCCAGTCCCTGTCTGCTGACCAGAGAGCCTGTCTTGCACAGAGGATATCATCACCCTTGCCCTCAGATGCTGGTCATCAAGAGAGAGAAACAAAAATGGAAGAAAATGATACAAGGAGCAAAGACAGACAGGTGTGGTGGTCACGCCAATACTTGAGAGGCTGGGGAAGAAGGACTGGTATGAGTCTGAGGTCAGCTTGGTCTGTACTGAATTCCAGGCTAGCCTAGACTGACTACAGAAGGAGAGCCTGTCTCAAACCGAGTTTGGGGGCAGGAATAAAGGAGGCTGGAGAGATGGCTCAGCACTTAAGAGTGCTGTGCTGTTCTCTCAAAGGAGTGGATTCCCAGCACCCAAGCTGGGCGGCCCACAACTGCCTGTCACTCCAGCTTCCCCAACATCCGGCCACCAAGGGCACCTGAACTCATGCACACAGCATTAAAAATATAAAAAAAGAAGAAAGTATGATTTTCCGCTATAATATGTGGTGCGGATCTGAGCCAGGGAATGCTGGAAAAACATGAAAAGAATGGAAAAGTAGTTTTTTTTTTTTTCCTTTTGCTTCAGAGACAGACAATTCAGACAAATGTTAGACAGGGTGGTTATTTTTAGCACCTTGACAAATCCAAAGTCATTTTTTGACTGCTGCTAACCTAAAATAGAGTTGTGACATCCATCAAGTGATGCCTGAGGCTGACTTTTTAAAAGTGGGATTGAGGGGCCAGGGACATAGATCAGTCAGTAAAGTGCTTCGTTTATAAGCACAAGGACCTGACTTCACTCCCCAGAGCCAACAAAAAAGCCACCTTTTTTTTTTTTTTTTTTTTTTTAATTGTATTCCCAGAACTGGGGAGGTAGAAGTTGGAGAGTCCCTACAACTCTTTGCAGCCAGCCTAACCTGCTCAATCTGAGGTCTCCATGAGAGAGACCTTATCTCAAAATAAAAAATAAAAAAAAGGTACCTGATGCTCTTCTGGAGAATCAGAGTCAGTTCCTAGTACCTACACCAGATGACTCACAACTGTCTGTAACTCTAGCTCCAGGAGATCCAATGTACTCTTCTGACCTCATCTACCACCCACAAGCATATGACATTTACTTACTTACTTACACACACACACACACACACACACACACACACACACACACGCACACGCACACGCACACGCACACGCACACACACATGCACACACGCACACACGCATACATGCACGCACGCAGGATGGGGGTATGGGGGTGGAGTATAGTTGATTCAGAATGTTATTACATGTCAGCCTCCTATGGCCTCTTTCATTCTTTAGGATTTTATAAGATTTCAAAGAGAAACAGTTAACTTAGAAGCCTGTCTCTTAGAGTTTCAGGTACTACAAAGGCAGTGATCAAGTGTGGAAATACCTCAGATGTATGGATTGAAGGTGTTGTGGGAAAGGACCAGGGCCATCACCTTGTAAGCAGGGGAGGAGACAGGGGCCTAGGCTACGGCTGGGGACCACTCAGTACCTTCTCCCACATGTAGCCACTCTCCTGCATTTTTACCCCCACGAGCCATCTCCATCCACGTGCAAAGGGGCTGACTTTCTTTTAACATTCTATGTATGGGGTTGGAGACACAGCTCAGTGGTTAAGACCACTGGCTGCTCTTGTAGAGTACCTGGGTTCGGTTCTCAGCACCCACATGGTGGCTCACAAGCATCTGTAACTCCAGTCCTAAGGGATCGGATGCCCTCTTCTAGCCTCTGGGGGCATCAGGCATGTACATGGTGCTCAAACATACATGCACATAAAACCACCTATATACATAAAATAAATATACATTTGAAAATATTCCTAGTTTTATTTTATTTTTTTCTTGAGACAGAGTCTCTCCATATAGCCTTGGGTGTCCTAGAATTCACTATGTAGAGCAGGCTGGTCTCAAACTCACAGAGATCCACTTGCCTCTGAGTCGAGTGCTGGGATTAAAGGAGTGCTCCACCATATCCAGCTCTGTATTTTTTTATTTTCGGCTGTGCTAGACAAGTGCTTACCAGTTGACCCCCCACCCCGCCCCCTCCCACGCCTGGCCAGATGCTGGCTTTCTCAACCACAAGTGGGCCTATCATTCATTTATTCATTTCTGGTGCAAGAAAACACACCATGTCCATGCTTCCTATCTCTGAGTATAGCTTCCCTCTTGGCCTCCCTTCCATCTTCCGTTGATTTAAGCATTGAACCTGCAGGTGGTAGAAATCCCACCACATCCCATTAATGCAGTGGTGGATGCTCGCAAGCTTTCCAGATGAGTATATCCCTTTGTCCTTCACCTCCCTTCTTGATGTAAGAGGCTGTGAACTGTTCATAAAAACTATGTGTCTTCCTTGCTGACTTCCCAGACTTATTTGCAAATTGATGATAAAAAAAACAACAAAAAAACCTTCCTAAAGTGGTCCATGGGTACACAACTGTGATCTCTCAACAGGATGGGCTGAGACGGGGAGATCAGAAGGTCAAAGCTATCTTCATGTCATAGTGAGTTTGAGGGTACCAATCCCCCAAACAAACAAGCAATAAAACCTTCCACACTCCTAAATAAACGTGGCAGCACACATGTGTAATCCCCAAATCCAGGGGGCTGAGGCAGAGGTGGGAGAAGTGGTTGCTGTGAATTGAGGGTAGCCTCAGCAATAGGGGCTGGAGAGAGAGCTTTTGTTGCTCTCTCTGAGACCTTGGGTGAGGTTCCCAGAACCCAGATGGTGAGGCTTACAACTAACCCATACCTTCAGTCCCAAGGCCTCTCTTCTGACCTCTGCAGGCACCAGGCATTAACATGATGTACATATATAATGCAGGCAAAAAACCCCATATACATACAATAGAAAGAATCAGTCTTAAAAAGATAAAACAAAAATAACCCTTCCTGATGCATTGTGTGAATGACAATCCATGCTGTAAAGTTGGGGTGGCTGACTCCAGGTAGCCACAGCACCAGGAAGTATCTGAGACCTACACAAGAGAGGAGGTGCCCTGATGTCCGAGGTCTTCATTCCAATTTATCTCCATCTCTTTGCCCTCATCCTGGTGCCTGGTACCTACAGGAACCCTGCCCACCCCCTGTCTCCTGCTTTGAGAACCAGCTCTTCCCAATCATGAGGCCAAGACTAGATCGGGAGCCTTCTGGAAGCAGGATTGTTTTGCATGGGGCTTCTGGTATGCCCATGTTCCATGGCTGGTGAGCTCCACAATGCAGAGCAACCTTGGGAAAAAGACGGCTACCTCAGCCCACTCCAACTCTCCTCCATGGAGAGAGGCAAGATTGTGAATGAAGTGACTCCCCACTGCCACACCAACCCCAGTCTCCTGCATCTCTCTGGGGCTTTTTTTTGGGGGGGGGGGGGAGAGAGGGTCTTAGTTCTCTAGTATCTTAGGCTGGTCTCGAATTTGCTACATAGCTGAGGATGGCCTTGAGCTTCTGACCCTTTCCTGAGTGTCAGGATTCAGGTATGCGTCACAGTCCCCATTAATGCAGTTCGGAAACACGGTGAATATTAGGCAGACACCTACCAAAGGAGCCACACCCCTAGTGTCTGGGGTACTGTCCTGACAGATGGGAGGTGGCAGTGCTTGCCAGCAAGCAGGAGATCTGTGGAGAGCTCTTCCTGGCCAGTGGATCACACACTTGGAGCTATCACATTTACAAGAGACGCCCAGAGAGAGGACCTGGAGACATGCAGAGCTAGTCTCTGCTCATCCCTCCCACATCTGAACACACCCAGCAAACATGTGCTGGGTGGAGCCATTAAACACTGTCCAGGCCAGGAGGAAGCACTAGGAATTTCTTCCTCATTCTTTCTCCCAGGTAAACTGAGTCATAGTGCCTTGGGGTGGAACAGGCACCCTTGTTCTCTGGATGAATCGGTCCAGGAAGGGAAGCACTATATCACTGGGCCCACCCTGCCTGCCCCATCTCCCCCAGCATGTGGTATTCTCTCCTCAGTGACAGCTTGAGCAGAGAGGAAGCCCCCCACTCTTTCCGGCAGGTTCCTGGAGAGCCAGACGCTTCTCTCAGACGCCAGCATCAAAACTGGCCACACATGCCAAGGAAGTAGCTCCCCAGCCAACAACAGGAAACTCTAGAATCAATTGTGGGGGAGGGGTCTTGGGCAGTACTTCTGTGAGCTGGACCGGGAAGGCTGTTGGGGAGGTGGGCGTGAGTTAATAGATCTGGTTCTCTGGGAGGAGACTGTGCTAGTGTGACCTGGTATTCCCATCAGCCTCTCAGGGTCATCCTCCCCACCCAACTGGGCATCAGTCTTGGCTGCATCAGGCAGGTGGGGTCCATCCTTCTGGTGGGGCTGTTTACTTTACTCAGAACATTCCAAGGCTGACAAGATGGTGAGTGAACACTGCCTGGTCCTGCAGACAGGGTGCAGTCCTGACAGCCTGACCGTCTCCTGCTGGATACACTAAAGGGCATTTCCACACAAGTTTCATTTCTTTACTCACACTCTCCATTTGGAGCCTGGCCTCTAAGTATTGGCATGTTGATGAGATTGAGTGGCGTAGTAAATAAGAGAGACTCAGCCTCAATAGGGTAGAAGCTGAGAGCCTCTGACCTTCACATAAATACTGGCCCTGTGTGCGTGCTGGAACTCACACACAAATCACACACACGTTGATTGATGGGTCGACTGATTGAAAGAAAGAAATGGCTGCAAATTGTTGGCACGGAGTAAAGCAAGGAACAGAATGTTGAGGAGCAGACTTCTGTTTTGTGGAGCAAATAGCAATCTACTTAGGAACAATCCAAGGACTTAGAATCCCAGGTGGGAGTCCTGTCCTGTCAGGGACAAAGGGAGGTAGGAGATAAGATAATTAAATTAACTTACAAAGCCAGGCGTGGTAAGATAGGGTCGCTAAGATTTCGTTGTAAAACAGGAATGTCTCTAATCTGAACAGATGTACACCTAGACATTCTGGTTATCAGGAGCTGGGGGTGGGAGCTAAGATTTCATTGTAAAACAGGAATGTCTCTAATCTGAACAGATGTTCACCTAGACATTCTTGTTATCAGGAGCTGGGGGTGGGAGGGGCTTTGCGTCTCACTCTGGGAGTCTAGGAGCGTGCTGGAGCAGTGATACTACACTCCTCCCCAACCACAGAATTCTGGGAAAGACACTGTTGGCCACTGCTCACCAGGTACCCACTTTTAGGCGATGTTTTTGGCTCCCCCCCCCCCGCTGTGTCCCAAACATCTTTAAATTGAGGACCTGGAATCTCCTACAACCTGGCTGCCTGTCTCTCTATATCCTTCTTTCTTTTCCCAGATAGGAATCTAATGAGCCCAGAATTCCATGTCCACTTTAGCCTATCTGGGGGATGTCAGCACCTGTGCAGGCTGACTTGTGTGAGACACGACTTCACAGCCCCCAAACAGCAGTCCTGTCCCCACCCATGTTAGTACAAAAACTCCAGACAGGAAGGAAAAGAGGCATGGAGGGGGGGGGGGGGTGTTCTAGAGGGGAACAGGAAACCCTGTGATGCCTGGCCCCAAAGAATTGCCACATAGTTGTATTCTGGCTGGGCCAGCATCCCAGACATGGGAAGGCTGGTGTGACACCATCGGCTTGGCTGGCTTCACAGGGACTCTGCAGGGCCAGGTCTCCCCTCTCATGAGGGGGCTTCCATCCTAAAAGGAAGGCAAAGCCAGGGCTTGCTGCCCTCTTCCCAGAAAAGAGAGCAGGCTTCTGTAGGTTTGGATTTTTAAAGGTTTCTGGTGCCCCTTTCCTCTGTTCTGCCTCCCCTTTGCCCCAGTGGGCTCTGGGAGACCCTCTAGACCAGTTCCTGATGCGCTCAGGAATGCAGATGACGCTAGGAGTGGAAGGCTGGGGTTTGCTTCTCTCATTTCCTTATGCCCAGGCTATTTCCTCTTGGCCCTGTGCATGTGGTCATGTGCTTTTGCTCATGAGAGGGTTGTGATGAAAACCCCATGCGCTGTAGTCTGCCTTTCCCCAGGAAGTGGCCTCAGCAATCAGGGAAGGGTCAGGGACCCAGAGTTTGCTGCCCTGCTCAGAGGGATTGGGATGGTGGCTTCAGGGATGGGAGACTCAGAGGCTCAGGTTTCCAGCCACCATCCTCTGCTTCCTTTGGTGTTGGGGAGTAACAGCCTTTGGCCATGATGTCATTGCCTAATCCAAACAGAAGGGAGGCTGGGCTCTGTGGCAGGCTGCAGGCCAGTGCTGAGTGCTGCAGCAAATCAGTAACAAGGCTGTGATTAGGTCTGTGTAGAGAACCCACCCCTCCCTTCTCCTGGGTCCTCTGTTTTTCTCTGTATTCCTGACTGCCTCCCTCCTTCCCTCCCTCCTCTTTTCTTGCTTCTCTGGAGATACGTTAGCCTCCCCGTGACATCATTCCTTAGCCAGGAGTGTACAGCCTGTCACCTTTAGAGTCAAAGCTAGCCCTATTCCCTCAGGAGGAGCACGCTTGGGGTGGGTCTCATTTGACCAAAGAAATAGGGAAGGGAAGAGGAAGTGAGGCTTCCTGGAAAAGAAGGCATGATATCCTTTTACTCTCTTCCCTCTGCTGTCTGAAGTTTGGGTCCTGGCTCCTTGGCTTTGCTTTGTTCAACTCTTCCTCAGCTACAAAGGGCTGTCGGTCATCAAATCAAGAGGGACTGAGTTCAGGACAGTGGCTGTCTTACTGTGCCTGGAGCTTCCTGCATAGGAATGGGCCCAGAGACTATCCTGAATGACCCTGCCGTCTGGTTTTGTTCTGGTGTCCTAAGGCTTGGGAACAAAGGTGATAGATAGCTAGTCACCTGTCCCCTTAATTCCATTCTCTGCTTCTCCTGACTACAGAGCTATGTCACTGAGGGTGCTCATGGGCAAATCATAGAAGCCTGGGTACAGGATCCCAGTTAGTTCCCTGCAGAGGCAGGTTGGGGCTGTGAGCTCTCCCTTGGTACCTGGTCATTTTGTGCTGTGGGGAAGCAGGGAACATCTGGGACATAACCTTCTCAGGGCCTATGCCCTGCCTCATTAAATATCCCTTCCCTGTGCACCCCACACTGGCCTCAAAACCTCTTCACCCAGAATTCTGGCTATCTGAACATGATATAGACTGTCCCAGTCCCAGAGAGGACTGTATTGTGACCAGCTGGGACTGCATTGTGACAGAGAGTAGTTTGTTTGTGTGTATGTGTGTTTTGACATGTAAACACATTTATTCATGATGAAACAATATACTAGTGAGGTATATCAATTTAACATTTTCCTGACATTTAAATACATATTAACAAAACTAACAGGACTGGTCTCCTCTGGCTAGAATCATCAGCACCTGTGTAACCTTGGGGACTGTAAGTTCAGGGACTATATCCCAAGCCCACTGAATTGTAGTTACTGCAGAGAACGGTCAGGAAGGGGTAAGGAGACTGGGTTAAGTGGCCACATAATGTGAGAGAATCACGGGTAACTGAGAGAAAAATTATCTAAAGAAGGCAACTCACTAATGCCTCTGGCTGATTATCTGCTGAATAGGAAATAAAAAGCCTGGACTTGGATGATAATAGCTCAGTGGGTAAAATGTTTGCTATGTGAATTTGGTTACTATGTAAAAGCAAAGCATGGTGGCTGTGCCTGAAATCCCTGCACCGGAGAGGCAGATACAAGTGTATCTCTGGGATTTTCTGGCCAGAGACTCTACCTGAATCAGTAACTCCAGGTTCATTGACTCTGCCTCCAAAAATAAAGTGGAAAGTGTTGAGCATCCCAGTTTTGACCACATACTTGTGTGCAAAATACAGACTCAGCTGGGTACCATGCAGCGGTGGTGCCAAGAGCTTCACAGAAGCCCAAGTGAGGGATAGGGCTGCTGCCTGGGAGACATAATGCTTCAGAAGAGACCTGGGGTTAGAGTCAGGGTCCTCTAGATAGCAAGGTAGGCATGCTTGGAGGGCCAATGTGCTGGATGTGGAAAACCAGGGCCCAGGAGCCAGGCTGGCTGTGAGGAGGGGCTGGGGGTGGAGCCAGCGGTCAGCAGGGTCTGAGATGAGCGGGTGGAAGAAGCCGAAGCAGCTGTTGGTGGTGACTCACCGCTGAGCAGAGAGATTGGAAACACATGTTCCCTCAGAGAGGAGGCATATTCATTACTCAGAGCTGAGGGTTCCTGTTGAACCTGGGAGGCAACAGCAGGGGTGGGGGTGCAATTGGCAGCAGGCAGTGGCAAAGTCCACCTGAGGGACTCTACAATGACCACAGGAGGCTCCATTTTTAAGATGATCACATCAGCCAGTTTGGTCTCCTCGTGGTCCACCCAAAGGAGGTTCTTTTGTGGCAAATATCAGATATCATAGTTTCCTTTAAAAAGAAAAAAAAAGAGAAAGAAAGAAAGAAAAGAAAAATTATGTGTGTGTGCACGTACCCCTTACTGCCTACTTAACAGGAGCCCTCCCATTACCTGGAGTGGCTCCTCCCATTTCCCAGCATGGCTCCTCCCCCGGGGCCCCCAGCTCCACCAGCGATTCGTAGTCCAAGTTCTTTCCTCTCCAGAGCCTGTTTCCCACCTGAATGTAGCTGAGGATCTGGTAGGATCCGCTGACTGCCTCATGTCTGACTCCATGGCTGTGGCCACATCTCCGCCAGGTGTACAAAGCCCTGGTCTATGGGACAGGTCTGCCACAGGTGGGGAAGGAAAAGGACAGTACTCTAGAGAGACAGCCCTGTGCCCTCAGGAAGCTCCTGGGTGGAAAGGAAGACAGCCGGCCAGGGAAGCCTGCCTAGGAGACCCTAGCCCGGCTTGAACTCTTCCAAGGTGGAAGAAACTCTCAAAGGGGACACTGTACTTTCTGACAAGAGAGGTCTGTCCCCAGATGGTCTTACACAGCCCCATTCCCCAAGGCTTCTGATCTCCCCATCTCTGGACGCTGTTCAGAATCCAAGTCTGGCCAGGCTGGCGTGTCATCTGGAAGGCTTGCCCCAGGCTGACGCTCTCATAGTAGCTGCCAGAGAAAATACCACTTTCAGGTTCTCTGTGAGCTGAGAGGGAAGACAACACCCTGCAGGAGGGGAGGGAGGCTCTTTCCAAGAGCCTGAGACTCAAGGATACAACTGTGACCCTTGGCCTGGTTGGCAGAGGGAGAAACCTAACAGGTCTTTGGTGTGAGACAGGCCTGGCTTCCATGGCCTCCCTGGAACTGTATGTGTATGATATAAAGACATGCATGCAAGCGAAACCCATATACATATAAAAACTTAAAAAACAAATTTAAAAAATGGCCTTCAAATGGTGAATGGATGAGTTTATCTCTACAGTGGGCTATTATTATTCAGCCATGAAAGAGTACCATCAATGCATGCTACATGGATGAACCTCAAAAATATGATGTCAAGCCAGGCGTGATGGCTCACATCCATATTTCCAGTACTCAGGAAGCTGAGGCAGGAGGATTATGACTTTGAGGCCAGTTTTTCTTACTTCTCAAGACCCTATATCAAAATAAGCAAGGACTTGGGACTTAGCTCATGCGTTTGCAAGACTCGGCTTCCATCCCCAATACTAACAAACAAAGAAGGAAAGAACATGATGCCAAAGAGTCTACATAGGAAAGCCTCACTCTGTGAGTCCACTCCCATAATAGCGGTTGCTGAGAGCTGGGGTTGGAAGGGAGGAGGGCACATCGTTGAGAGCTAAAGAATAGATAGATTCTTTATAAATTATAGAAGTATTCTTAAGTTGATTGGTAGTGTGCAACTTGGTGAATGTGTTAAACCCCAGATCCAGGAGCTGGAGTGGTGGATCGCTCAGTGGTTAGGAGCACTGATCTCACCGAGGCAGGGTTCTGCTATCAACGATCTTTAAAAACAGGGAATCTAGTGTCCTCTGCTGGCCTTTGGGAGCACTGCACACATGTGATGCACATACATATAGGCAGACAAAACAGACACACACACACACACATTAACCCTCCCAATAACACAGAAAGAATCATACATTAAATGGGTAGGCTATGCATATGTGAATTGTATCTCAGTATCACTATTAAAAAAGGTCTGGGAATGTCACCTTCTTGGCAGAGTGCTACCCAGTGTGCATAGTCCTGGATTCCATTCCCAGCACTGCATAAATAGGGCATGGTAGCTGCAAGTTTGCAATCCCAGCAGCTGGGAGGTGGAGGTAGGAAGATCTGAAGTTCAAGGTCATCCTCAGCTACATAGCAAGTTCAAAGCAAAATAAGGAGGAAAGAAAGTAATGTGGATTGGAGCCTTGAAAGTTGAGCTATTTAAAAGTCAGAGATGGGAGGCTACTCCTGGAAGAATGGCAGACAGAGAGGAGTGAAGCATTGGTGGATGGGTAGCTGATGGGCATGGTGGATGGGCAGCTGATGGACATGGTGGATGGGTAGCTGATGGGCATGTTACATGGGCATCTTATGGGCATGGCGGATGGACAGCTGATGGGCATGTTACATGGGCAGGTGATGGGTATGTTACATGGGCAGCTGATGGGCATAGTGGATGGGCATCTGATGGGTATGGTAGATGAGCAGATGGTGGGAATGGTGGATGGGCAGCTGATGGGCATGGTGGATGGGCAGCTGATGGGCATGGTACATGGGCAGGCTGATGGGCATGGTGGATGGGCAAGCTGATGGGCATGGTGGATGGGCAGGCTGATGGACATGGCAGATGAACAGGTTGATGAGCATGGATGGGAAGACTGATAGACATGAATGGGCAGGCTGATGGGCAGAGGCCTCTTCTGAGAAGCTGATGGAGCCCGGAGGTGGTAAGAGGGGACATGAGAACCGGCGCACAAGGGTAGATATCCACTTCTCCCAGCTCTGTCCAGCCAGGAGCAGTTCCAGAGCTGGTCAGGAGCTGTGGTACAGTTAAAGCAGACAACACATTCACCATGAAGGGGATGTGCGGCAAGACAAAGGTTCAGTGCAATGGCTTCTGGGAAGCAGCCTGAATCCAACCTGGGAAGAACAGAGTGTCCCATATGCTCAGCCCTGCCCGCTCCTGGGCACCTGAACATTTGTATCCAGCTCTTGTCTTTCCCATCCCAAGCCAGTTCCAGAAACCCAGAACACGGTGTCTTACGAAGTGAAACATGACAAGATGTCCAGTCAACACCATCACTCCTGACTCCCTGGGGACAAAAAAACACATATTTCTTTACTGTGACTTATACTAGTCCCCACCCCCAGAACAGCGGGCTGTGGCCTTGGGGAGCATTCTCTGACTGAATCACTGGGGATGGAGGTGTCACAGGAGGAGGTAAGAACAGTGTCTGGGGTCATGTGTTATCTCATGCTTACAATTCTAGCAGTTGGGCGGTGTAGTCTGGAGGATCAGGAGCTTATGGTCATCCTCAGCTGCATAACCTGGGCTACATGACATCATCCAGCCGGTAAACAAACACGCAGAAGCCTCCAGCTTCTCACACTCAGGTAGGAGTTTGCTCGAAGTTAAGCTATCTGGAGGGCAGAGGAGGAATGGCGGCGGGAGAGACAGAGAGAGAGAGAGAGAGAGAGAGAGAGAGAGAGAGAGAGAGAGAGAGAGAGAGAGAGAGAGAGAGAGAGAGAGAGAGAGGATGTGGGAGACTCTGGAGCAGGAGGTGAAGGCCGTGGGCAAGCATCACTGTGGATTCCAAGGAGAAGAAAGGAAGCCTTCCCATGTACCACGCCCATCAGCTGCCCACCCATCATGCCCGCCATAGAGGTCAAAAGAAGACAGTGTATCACCTGTAACCATAGATATGGATGGCTGTGAGCCACTACATGGATACCGGGAGCTGAACTCAAGGTACTGCGGGAGCAGCAAATGTTCTTAACCATTAAGCCAACTCTGTACCACGCCCATCAGCTGCCCACCCATCATGCCCACCATAGAGGTCAAAAGAAGACATAACCATTAAGCCAACTCTCCAGACTTACTAATAGAGCTTCTATTTTGGTATTTTGAGACAGGGTCTCGCCTGTCCCAGGCTGGCTTCTTGCTAGGTAGCCAATGGTAGTCTAGGAATCTTAATCTTCCCGCCTCAGCCTCCCCAAGGCTAGATCAAAGTACACTTTAAATTATTCCATTTTCTCACGAGCAGACCAATTTTTAAAAGCAGTTTTAGGTTTACAGAAAATTGAGCTGGCAGTGCATAGTTCTGAAAGTTGAGCTAGACTGTGCCCTGCCCCAGTGGGTTCCTCACACTATATAGAGTAATTGATCAAGCACAACAGATTCCATATGGACATATTAGAGTCACTCAGCCTTTCCAGAATGTTCTGTGCCCTGCCAGGTTATGAGGACATGAAGCCACTTTGTTAGTGTATCTCAGAGGATGTCACTGTCCTAAATGTCATTTGTAAGCACCTATATACCCCAGTGTTCCTTCAGGGTCAACAATGCTCACTTGGATGGAGCTGCAGCATCCCAGGTTCAATAGCTCCTGCTAGGTACTACCTTGATACAGTGGGATGCCAGGGGTCCCTCACGGGGCTCCTCAGGATTCCTGTGGGCTGTGGGCTAGCAGGCTAGCTCTTCCCCACTTCTCAGGCACTGATGGAATGGAGCCTCATGAAGGAAGTCAGGCAGCCCTCAAGCCTAAGGCAGGGCCTCCACTATCCTGCTAATGCTGCCCACAACCTCTGTCCATCCCCCATCTAAGGCCTGGAAATGTGCAGGGGATGGCATCTGGCCAGCACCTGGCTGCCATCCGCACTGGCTTTAGGA
Source organism: Phyllotis vaccarum (assembly GCA_033318265.1). NCBI lineage: Eukaryota > Metazoa > Chordata > Mammalia > Rodentia > Cricetidae > Phyllotis > Phyllotis vaccarum. The sequence continues at coordinate 3,713,238 of JARWLC010000008.1, read as the reverse complement.
AACCACTCTTTGCTGCCTGATGCCTGGCTGTTACCAAGTGCTTGCTGCAAGTCCCAAGAAGAGGCAATGCCCTCCAATGGCAAGTGAATACCGGGGAGAATCAACCCCACAAGGGGCCCAGGGCAGAGATGTTCAGACAGCTGTATCATTAGACAGTTGATCTTCCCAGGGCATTTTGGAAGAATCATTAACAGGGCCAGAAGCCTCAAGCTGCCTGCCTCTCTTGACAGATGTAGGATCTGAAAGATGACCCCCCACAACAGACCTCCTGTTACTCCTTAATGCTGGCTTCAGCTGCTTGGGGAAGCATCTGACCCCCAAAGTGAGCATCCACGACCTCTGGTTCTTCCCAGAGATCAAGGGCTTCTTTCCATTCCTGCCTAGCTTCTACAGAGGGGAGAGCCCAATGCCTGGGCTAGGAACGTGAGTAAATACCAGCTGTATAAGGGTGATCCCTAGAACCCAGATGAAAAAGGCTGATGTGATGGCATGTCCTGTAATCACAGAGCTGGGTGAATGGAAACAGGTGTGTCACTGGGGCTCCCTGGCTGGCCAGAATAGCCTATTTGGTTATGTTCCAGGCCAGTGAGAGATCATATTTATTGCACAAATTCTATTTAGTATTATAATAAAAACCCAGAGTCAGATACTGAGAAAAGCTGGAATATCAGAGAGAGGGAACAAACCGTTGCAAATTCTCACCCAGCCAACTCCTCATGCAGAACAGAGTAAGTTATCTTCACAAGTTCTCAGCTGACTGGTCACTGAGACAGAATGGCTAAGCTTCTCTTTTTCTGCCTTATAGTTCTTTCACTGCCCAGTTATTTTAGTTCCCGATCTAACTCTCATAGAGCTAGGATTAAAGGTGTGAGCTACTACTGCCTGGATGTTAGGCCTTGAACTCACAGAGATCCAGATGGATCTTTGTCTCCGCAAGTGATGGGATTAAAGGTGTGGGTCACCAATCCCTGACCCTGGCTTGGCTCTGTGGGTGGCTTGTCCTATGATATTCCAGACTATTTTTATTAAATATACAGTATATCACCACACATATCTCAAAAAGTAATGTGGGCTTCAGGCTTCCGCATACCATATCAACATATGTGTACCCACAGATATAAGTGTATTTGCAAGTACATATACCTACCTATGCACACTCACACACACACTTAGTATGCATACTACACAGTACTTGGATCCTAAGAAAAGAACATGGTGCATCTTGACAGTGACTGTGTCAGAAACAGCCTCTGAGAATAAGCAGAGTATCTTGGGTCTTGGCATCTCCTCTCTTAGATCCCTCTCAAACACTGTCCCTGCTTAGAGCAGACCCCCCTTCCTTGCTTCTTGCACTGTGGACTCATTTTGCACACTCATTTGGCCTTATGTGTCACAGAAGGTTCTCTCAAACACACATCCTGATTTGTCAGACATCTATCCAGTCACTTTTACAAAGTACATTTTTGTTGTTTTTAAAACAGGGTCACCTATGTAGTCCTGGCTGTCCTGGAACTCACTGTGTAAACCAGGCTGACTTCAAATTCATAGAGATCCCCCTGCCTCTGCCTCTGCCTCCTGAATGCTGTGACTAAAGGCCTGAGCCACCATGCTCAACCTAAAAGTTATTTTTATTCAGACAGAAAACAGCCATTACGAGGTAGGGTTAAACTCTGTTTCCTACCGACAGCCTCCGGCTCTATGTTTGTCTAGACCAGAAAGATGGCTTAGGGAAAAGCTGATGATGCATCATCTGTCTAAACCGCTCACCCGCTCACATCTGGAGCAATTTCCAGACCAGATTTGAAAACCTCCTAGTTGCCCATTCTGAGAAGCCAGCTCTCAATGGAGCCAGGGGGCAGACGAAAGCTGGGCTAAGTATGCATGAGGCTGATGGAGGCAAGAGGGCTGGGATTCCATGATGCCGGGTGAGATACTGAAACAGACCCAGTCTGAGAGTTGCTTCTACACTCATGTTCTAGACCACAGGCTGCATGTGCTGTGGCCAGGGTAGCCTCCTGTCTCGTACGGACTGAAATGTTTCTGGAACATGCTGGTAATTTTCTGAGGTTTCTTTAGTCCTGCTCAGCGAAGTGCTCTGTGCCACCGAGGGGTGGGAATATGGGGAGAGTGGAGCTTTGAAAGTTAACTTTGATAAGTGTGTGTGTGTGTGTGTGTGTGTGTGTGTGTGTGTGTGTGTGTGCTGGGCAATGGCTTTTATGGTGACAAAGGTGTTTCATTGGATCTGCCCTTCTCTAACTTACCACATACACATCCCTCCAGCAGCCATGCCTCACTTCTGCCAGGCCCCAGGGGAAGCAGTCTGTGTTGTCCAGGCTAGCCTTGAACCAGGATGGCCTCAAGCTCTTTGGTTCAAGCCATCTCCCTGCCTGGTGTGTAGCTGGGATCATGAAATCTACCAACTCCAACCCTTAAGGATGAGATGCGTACTGGTGGCCACACCTCTCCCATGGGCTCTTTTTTTTTAATTTAATTTAATTTTTTTATTTTTAAGATTTATTTATTTTGTATACAGTATTCTGCCTGCACACCAGAAGAGGGCGCCAGATCTCATTATAGATGGCTGTGAGCCACCATGTGGTTGCTGGGAATTGAACTCAGGACCTCTAGAAGAACAGCCAGTACCCTTAACCTCTGAGCCACTCTCCTGCCGCCCTCCCCTCCCCCCGGGGGGGGCTCTTTTAACAATGAGACCTGGACCTTCCACCGACCATGGAATCTGCAGCCCCCACCCCAGGCATTGAATTAGGCTGGCTTTTGTAACCACCTTGCCCTACAGAAGTCAGGGCAAATGGGGCTGTGGCATCTAGTATCAGGTAAAATGCCAGCCTTTCTCACTTGTTCTCTGGGAAGGAAGTCCTATTCCCTCCCTCCTACCTTTCACCTCTCCATTCCCATCCTTTCTCACCTCCTTCTTCTTCCTTTCTTCCTTAATGATGGGCTTAGAACCTCTCTCCTGAAGTCCCCATAGTCCGGCAGGATGAGGGTAGATGAACCCCCAAAAGAATTTTAGAAAAGGCCCTGAATAATGTAAATGTCCAGATTTGGGTGGTTTGACAGATCCGTGGTTCATCCATTGTCCTGGAAAAGACAGTACCTGGTCTCAGGTCTCTGGCCTCTCCCATGGTGCTCCAGGGAGGTCTCCACCCAAGCTGACCACAGTCTCTTTCACCATCTAGCAAGCTCCTAGGTGCTCAGCTAAGCTCCTTGCAACTCAGTTTCTTAAAGGACCGGGCCAGTTCTTCTTCATTAACATTAGGGCCTGCTCTCTCTGATCATCTCAGGAAGTCCTAAGTTCTGCCAACTCCAGGAAAACCCATTTCTGAGGAGAGAAGGTGCCAGGGTCTCTACACCAGGGCCAGCTGGCTAGGTGACAACTTAGTATCAGTCCTGAGAGGCATGGGTTCGCAAAAGCAGGGAGATCAGGGGGAGTCACTGAAGTACTTCTTTCCTTCCTGGTCTGAGAAGGCATTTACACCCCTCCCAGGAAGCTCCAGGCCAGTTCCCAGAATCTCACTTCTCACCTAGCCAGGATTCTTTCCTGGTTCATGAGTAAATGTCCAGCATCTGTCATAGCCAAAGATGTCTTCAGATACTGCTTCATTTAGGACTCACAACACTTGAGGGAAGTCCCCTGTCTACACCTGAGGCTAAGTTTCAGAGAGGGACAGCTCTACCTAAGGCCACACTGCTGAGGGGCGGGACTCTAGAGTTCTGACATGCAGTCCTAAAGGTGCATGTGACACATTTACAATGATACATCAGAACTCAATGGTCCCCTGGCTGGCCAGCGGCAGTTGTAAACTGATCCACAGGTGTGGTCCATGGGAAGGTGGAGGAGGGTGTGTCCAGGGTGTGTCAAAGTCCAGCGTGCAGAAGGCCTCTAGGATTCTTGAGAATTAAGTCCTGTGGGTGATAGTTGCTCCCCCAGGCCTCCTTGAGCTAAATCTTCTTAATAGCGTTAGACTTGTCTTCCCAAGAAAGAAGAAATGGGAATGGAGGAAACAGCAGCTCGAGATGCTGAAGGTCAGGCCAGCTCTGGTTACTATTGCCACCCCTTCCAAATCTGTGTTGCCATGGCAACACCACCCCTATGGTACTCATCCCCACAGGCATGGGGCCTGCTGCAATGATGCCCAGAAGCTAGCAGGAGCTGCTTGCTTAGGAGGGTGAGGCTGCTCTAACACGGATCAGATGACCAGCACGTCACAGGCCCACAGGGGAACCAGGAATTATCTCCCATTATCTTCACAATGCTGGTTCTGGCCCCTTCCAAGTACCCCTCTTCTCCAACATAGATGGTGCCTTTTTTTTTTTTTTTTTTTTTTTTGAGTGATTCCCATAGGAGACAGGTGACTAAACATTGGATGTTTTATGTCAATGTGTCAATGCTAAGGAGTCTCCAGGGCAGAGCCAGCCTATTTAGAACTGGGAGCTGACTCAAGACAACCTATAGTTTTCTGAGTTCGCAAATGACTTAGCACCAAGCCATACAGTCAGTCCAAACACAGGCTCTTCTACCCATGTGGTAGCCCTGCCCCCAACTCCTCCCAGGGAAGTTCTGCACCACCATCCAAACTCACATGGCTAGCTTAGAGCCTGAGTGATGGACCCTACTCCCTCAAGGAACACTGACTTGGGACAAGTTGCTTCCAGGCGACTCGTGTTGTTCCTAATGTCACAGCCTGTTCTAGTTTGTTCATTTGTATATGAAGTGAAAGTCAGACTCCATCACAGTCATGTTAGAGGTGTCGTCATGCAGACTAAATAAATTCCCAGGAAAACCACTTGATCATGTCGACAGATGCAGGGTCCTTGTGGTGGGGTCATATAGTGAACAGAGAGCTTTCATTGGCTCAACTCCCAACATAACGTAGGTGAGTGGATCAGCAGCTGGAGATCAGCAGCACGGCCACCGGATGAACAACTGGGAAGAAACACGAGGGACCAGAGGAGCTCTGGATGAAGAAAGGACCTTGCTGAAGCCAGGCCAGGGGAACCAGAGGCCACTGGGTGATGCAATGGGCATTCTTTGCTAACACTGGAGCTTGCGAATGCCATTGGGCCTATCAGAGCTTGAGATAGACTTGAGTCTGATTAACCTTCTCTTTCTTCCAGACTCTGTCCTGGGAGGTAGGATGGCTGGGTTGTCATTTCCCCCAGATCCCGGGAACAGACTGGCACTCCAGAAGGCCTGGCCCAGAGCCCAGAGTCTCTATGTGGTCTCTCCCAGCAAATATGCTGACCTGGGCCCCCTGAAACTCTTAGGATAGGTGAGGTAGCAAGGTTTGTCTCTTGGTCTGTCACTACATCAGAACCCCGCCAGGAGAGGCACCTGGCTTTGGCTAAAGAGTGGGAACTTAGGAGATCCTCTCTGGCAACCCAGTTTCTAGAAGCCTTGTTGGAGAGGAAAGATTCGGCTCTGTAACCAAGATAGGACCTCAGAGCCCAGCCCCAGCTAACTAAAGGAAGGTCTCCTCAAGAGACCCCAGGAAACATAGACATTCTGTCTGTCCCATGCCAGCTGCCGAGATCTCCTTCTTCCTCTCTCTTGTCCTGCCCCCCTCTTCTTCCTCCTCCTAGGGCATCTGCAGTCTCCACGCTTTGGTGCCTTAGACTCTTCAATGATGCTATAATCGACCTCCAGTCCACCCAGTTGCCTCCAGACTGATTAAAGCAATTTGAATTGTTTTGTGAGGAGGGGCATGTGCATGTGCTATGGCACACATGTGGAAGCAAGGGAGAAACCTTGCTTGGGTCCATCAAGTGGGGACACTTGACCCAGTCGGGGTCTCTGGCTGCCCTGACTTGCCCTGGAGGTCAGAGTGCAGCAGGAGTTCCAGCCTTCACCAGTATCCACAGCCCCATCACAAAGCTACCTTGTAGCAACTTCTCCAACCATGTATGTTCTTGAGGCTCAAACTCAAGATTTCAGTCCTAGGAGCAAGCACCTTTATTGACCAAACCATGTCACCAATCCCACCAATTTCTAAGTGGTCCAATTTTCAGTTTCTGGATGCCTCCCACAAGGGCTGTCACTGATCCCCTGAAGTGGCCAATCCCCTCTGTAAACATGAACTAGGTTGCTGTGGGACTATGCTCTTGTACGCTGTAAATATTTGTCACTCCTATTGGTTTAATAAAATGCTGACTGGTCAAACAGCCAGACAGGAAATAGAGGCGGAGCAGCCAGACTAGGAGAATCTGGGAAACAGAAGGGTGGAGCAGCAGATGCAGCCAGATGCACAGGAAAGAAAATGAGAATGCTGCACTGGGCAAAAAGGTACCAAGCCACTTGACTAAACATAAATAGAAATATGGGTTGACTTAAAGTATAAGAGTTAGCAAGTAACACGCCTGAGCCATAGGCCAATCAGCTTGTGATTAACATAAGCCTTTGCATGATTATTTGGGACTGATCAGCTGCAGGACTGGCCAGGTGAGACCCAGAAACTTCCTAGTACTTTCAAGATGGCAGCTTTCAGAACCCAGTGGTCATTCACATAGCAGTAGATATGAGGATGCAATATTGTTGGAGAGGAGAGAAGTGCTGTAGATCCACCTACTGTGACATTAGAGCACACAGGACCGTCCCCAGGAACAGACTCTACCCCTGTAGCATTAGTACCTATGTCTCGGACTCCACAGCACCAGTATCCATGGGCTGTCAGCCAGCTTTGATCAGGAGCACCTATGGGCTGAGTGATGCCCACCTCTCTCCCAACCCCCCCCCCATGATATGACTAAGTCCTAAGTGCAGCTTTTAGACCCAGAGTCTTTGCAGCTGTGACAAGCCAAGGGTCTTGAGAGGAGATCACTCATGTTTTAGGAGGCCCCAGGCCGGACTGGTATCCTTGCAGAAGAAAAGGGGGCCAATGACATAGACACACAGCCAATGCTTGGTAGATGTAGCAACAGTTAGAGAGGCATGTCTACATAGCAAGGGTTTGGGGGGACATTAAAACATTATCCCACGGAGCCTGCAGAAGGAACTGACCATGTGACAGTTGGGTCTCCGGCTTCTGGTCTCTGGAGCCATGAAAACGTATTCCTGTTTTTTTTTAAGGATCTACTTCATGGCCTTTTTCCCCCCTAAACTTTGGAGGTAAATGTACATCTGCATGCCCCTTCCTCTCCAGTCAGCTGGGAAATCTAGGTAGGGAAGGGGTGGGGAGGGGGCAGATTGCCAACTTTCACTGCCCAGAAAAAGCAGTGGGTAGGGTTTTGCTTTTTATCTCAGCTGGGTGGTATGAATATGCTACCCTCTGGACCTTTCCAGTCCCCAGCTGGCACTTCAGCATGTTTGGTTTGTGCCTAGACTGCCTTTGAACACCTTTTTCCCCTTTTCTTGTCAGACACAGCCTGAGGGTAGTCTTTGGGCAGAGCCAGGGCCATGTTCCTCCAGCTGGGACCAATTGGTGCTCTTTCTCTGCTTCCCGCATATTGTTCTTGACATGCTAGTTGTGTGTGCCTCTGTCCGGTCCATGTTAGGGTCTAAATGAAGCCTGTCTCTCTATGACCACACTTCCCAGGCTCCCTAACCCACCCAGCTTATTCACCGGGTCTTCCTGACACCAGTTAGCCACCCTATGAACCAACTACAGAATCCACATAAAAAGCCCACCAGGTTTGGCTCAGCTGCACGGGACTCCCTACGTCAGATGGTAGTCTCACATGGTGGGGCTGCTGAATGCTGTAAGTTGGGAGCTCCCCACGGCCCCAGGAATTTTCTTAGAATGCTGTTTCTGAACTCAGGGAAACATGTCACTATGGTTAGTGGCATATTTACAAAGGAGATTGAAGGACTATAGATAAATGCCCACAGGGACAAGGGACATGGGAACAATCAGGAAGGCTCCTGAGGGGCAGAGAATTTTCCGTCTGTGCAGTTTGGACCATGCAGTCAGCCCTCCCAACACCAGCTCTTGGGCCTGGAGCCTCTGGGCCCTTTGGGTCCATCAAGTGGGGACACTTGACCCAGTCGGGGTCTCTGGCTGCCCTGACTTGCCCTGGAGGTCAGAGTGCAGCAGGAGTTCCAGCCTTCACCAGTATCCACAGCCCCATCACAAAGCTACCTGTAACATTGAGTGCCCCTCATTGCATGGCTGCAGATAGAGCCAGAGGGCCTCATTATGAACAACAGAGCAGGCTCCTCCCATCTCTTCCAGAACATTCTGAAGCCTTCAGACGCCTTGCCAGGGAGGAGGAAGACCTGCACCAGCTGAGCCCTGTAGACAGATCTAGCCTTTCTGCAGGACCCTAACTCTTCCCAGGGCAGTTCTGGTAGGGCTTTTCCAGAGCGAATGGAGGATGAGCACACAGACAAACGGACACCAGCTGGTGTGATATTGAGCCAGGTAAGGACACTGCGCTTCCTCTGTGGTTAACTTGCTCAGCTCCACTCTGGTGCCCTCCAGTGGCTTTCTTCCAAATCTGCAGCCAACACAGCAAACCTTCCTCCAGAACTCAGAGGTCTGGAGGTTACTCACGTCCTGGCCCTCCATTTAGGAGAGTAAGGAGCCAGCCAAAGCTGGGGCGTGGTGGTGTGAAGAGCGGGGAGATTCAGGTGACTTTAAGGCGCATTAATTTTATTCCATGTGTATGGCTGTGTGAGTTCATGTGCACTACATGTGTTCAGAAACCTTTGGAGGCCAGAGACATCTAATACCTGGTGTGAGCCAATATGTGAGTGCTGGGATTTGAACCAGAGTCCTCTGCAAGAGTCATATGCACTCTCGACCTCTGAGCCATCTCTCCAGTCCCAGCCTAGGAGACTTTTGAGAGAGATTTCATAGCAAGATGTGCAAGTGAATGCTTTTCTTAAGGAGGGTCCCTAAGAGAGCCTCTTCCCTACAGGAGCCCACCCACAGGTCCACCCAGACTACCATGTGGCAAAGGAAAGGGGTCTTCCCTCCCTGCACTGCATGGGCTCTGCCTAGAAAAGGGTGTCCTGGGAGGGGCTGCAGTCACTTGGAGGAGGAGGAAGATGATTAGACCACAGGCTCTGGATCACCTGGAGAGGAGGGTCCCAAAGGCTACTTGTTTCCATTTTTTTTTTTCTTTTAAGATTTGATTAAAGACTTTTTTGCTTTTTGAAACAGAGTTTCACTGTGTAAAAGTCCTGGCTGTCCTGGAACTCACTCTGTAAACCTGGCTGGCCTTGGATTCACAGAGATCCACCTGCCTCTGCCTCCCTAGTGCTGGGATTAAAGTCATATGCCGCCACCTCCCAGCATAAAGATTTTTAAAATTGCATTTAAACTGGTGGCTAGCTAGATCATAGGCCCTGTGGGGAGAACCCACCACTACGCTACTATTATTTTGCTAAATGGACAGTCTTTCTTGGACAGTCTTTCTTTTTTTCTTTCTTTCTTCCTGCCTTTCTTCTTCCTTTTTTTTTTTGAGACAGGGTCTCTTTATGTAGCCCTGTCTGTCCTGGCATTCATTAAGTAGACCAGGCTGGCCTTGAACTCACAGAGAACCCTTTGCCTCTACCTCCTAAGTGCTGGGGTTAGAAGTGTGTGCTTATTTTTATGCCTGTAGAATAGTACTTCTCCCAACCCTCACCAAGAAGCTTCTTCTGCAGTAGATGGTGTTTAACGACTGCTCAACATGTAGAGATTAATGGCACTATAGCAACCTATAGGAGAATTTGTATGGGGCTTACAGTTTCAGAGGGCGAGGCAGGCAGACACGGAACTGGAGTGGTGGCTGAGACACAAGGAAAAGGCAGAAAGAGCGCTAAATGAAAAGAGCATAGGTTTTTGAAACCTCAACCCTGCTCAACAAGGCCACACCTCCTCCAGCAAGGCCACACCTCCTCCAGCAAGGCCACACCTCCTCCAACAAGGCCACACCTCCTCCAACAAGGCCACACCTCCTCCAGCAAGGCCACACCTCCTCCAACAAGGCCACACCTCCTCCAACAAGGCCACACCTCCTCCAGCAAGGTCACACCTCCTCCAGCAAGGCCACACCTCCTCCAACAAGGCCACACCTTCTCCAGCAAGGCCACACCTCTTCCAACAAGGCCACACCTCCTCCAACAAGGCCACACCTCCTCCAACAAGGCCACACCTCCTCCAGCAAGGCCACACCTCCTCCAACAAGGCCACACCTTCTCCAGCAAGACCACACCTCTTCCAACAAGGCCACACCTCCTCCAACAAGGCCACACCTCCTCCAACAAAACCATGCACCTAATCCTTCCTAAACAGTTCCACCAACTGGGGGATCAAGTATTCAAATGTATGTGCGTATGGGGCCATTCTCACCCAAGCTACCACAGACATGCTCATCCTAAATGGGACATCTACAACACACCTCTGGTGCTCAGGGGACATCCAGGAAGAGGAAGCATAAAGAGTGTGAGAGTCAGAGGTTATGGATGGCTACAAGGGAACACAGCAGGGCATTTGCATAATGTATGAATTCACAGTTGTTGTGGTAGTATGTGAAGACCTAAGTAAGCTCAAGTCAGACAAAAATCCCAGCATGAAGAGGAGGTGGGCACAAAGTCCCACCCTTAACAGAGGGAGGATCGCCATTTAATAACTGCTGGACAGGGAGAGTCAGCCACAATCCAGGAATCCAGGACAGGCTCCACACACTCAAGAGTATTAGGGAAACACAAATTTGACTCAATGGGAGAGAGAGAAAGAGAGAGAGAACAAAATGTATATAGAGAGATAGAATTGGGATTAGGCAGGGTGAATGAATATGATCAAAATATATTATGTGAAATTCTCAAATAATTAAACAAAAATGTTATTTTAGAAATTACAGTTGAGCTGGCTGGTGCTGGCACACACCTTTAATCTCAGCACTCAGGAGGTAAAGGCCTAGATATCTGAGTTCAAGGCCAGCCTGGTCTACAAAGTGAATTCCAGGACAGCCTGGACAGCGTAGAGAAAACCTGCCTTCCCCCCCAAAAAAAACCCAACAAAAATAAAGAAGAAATTGCATTTATTTATTAATGTGTATGCATGCATACTTGTGTGCCCTCCATCACTGGGGTCCTGGGGAGGGGATTAAACTCAGGTCATCAGCCTTGGCAGCAAGCCCCTTTACCCACTGAGCCATCTTTCAGGTCTTGCTCGTTTTCTTTTAACTTTTATTTGCCTTTTGTAGTGAGATTACATTGTTATATTGTAAATAATTGTCCTGCCTACTGGTTTAATAAAAGTACTGATTGGCCAAAGACAGACAGGAAGTGTGGGCGGGGCTACCAGACTGAAAACTCTGAGAACAGGAAGAAGGAGGCAGAGATGCCACAGAGAATCGAGAGAAGCCAGCAGATGCAGAGGACAACTATGCTGCTCTGAGAAAAGGTACTGAGCCACATGGCTGAACAGGATAAGAGTCATGGATCAGTTTTATATGCCTGGGCTGGAAAGTCCAAGTCAGAAACTTAATACAACAGCTTTTATATTACTTCATTGTCCTAGTTAGAGTTTCTCTTGCTGTGATCAAACACCATGACCGAAGCAAAGTGGGGATGAAAGGGTTTATTTGGCTTATACTTTTACACTGTAACCTGTCACTGAGTAAAGTCAGGGCAGGAACTCAAACAGGGCAGGAAGCTGGAGGCAGGAGCTGATGCAGAGGCCATGGAAGGATGCTATGTATTGGCTTGCTCCCCATGGCTTGATCAATCTGTTTTCTTTATAGAAACCAGAACTGTTGGGGATATTTTTTTTACACTGTGTGAAGATGTGTTTTTGTTGGTTTCATAAAGAGCTAAATGGCCAATAGCGAGGCGGGAGAGAATAGGCGGGACTTCCTGGGAGATGAATCTAGGGTGCAGAGGAGATGCCAGTGAGACATGGAGGGGGTTGGGCATACAGGATGCAAGAAAGGTAAAAAGCCACATGGCAGAAGATATATTAACAGAAACAGGTTAATCTGAGTTATAACAGCTAGTTAGGAACAAGCCTAAACTATAGGCCGTAGTTAATGATGTCTCCATGTCATTATTGGGGGGCTGGCTATTCAAGGAAAGTCAGAGGAGAAAGCTTAGTACGCTGAACTGTCTGCCCACAATGGGCTGCCCCCCCATCAATCACTAATTAAAAAAATGGTACGACAGCTGATCTTCTGGAGTTTTCTTGGCGGAAGCTCCCCCCTCTTCAACGACTTTAGCTGGCGTCAGGTTGACATAAAACCAGCCAGTGCAGTCATGAGCACATTTTATATACTTACTTATCTGTTTGTTCAAACAAGGTCTGAAGGTCACTGGCTGGCCTGGTAATTTCACTAAATGTCCTGGGCAACCCTAAAAACTGTGATCCTCCTGCCTCAGCCTTCAGATGGAGGCAAATACCAGCATGCCTGGCTTGAACATGAGGATGACAAGACCTTTCTGGGTGGCTCCGTTCTGCAGTTGTGTAGTGTATTTAACTTTTCCACTGTATGTGAGAGCCTCTTCCTGCAGCGGGAGCCTGTTTCCGAGCTGAGGAGACTGCAGCACCCCAGGCCAGTGCATCCATGTGCAGCAGTGAAGGGGCAGGCTAAATTCTAACCTGAGCATCTGGAGCCTAAAGGTCCTCAGCTTTCTGGTGTCAAAGGAACCACTCCAACTCACTTTAGTCCACAGTTCCATGTCACAGCTCATCATCACAAGGACGGCTGGCAGGAACATGCGCAGCCAGTCACATCAGAGAGAACCGAATACATGCGTGTGCTTGTTTGCTCACTTGCTTGTTCTCAGCTCAATTTCTTCACTCCTATAAACTGGTAAGGACCCCTTTACCTAGGGAATGGTGCTTCCCGCAGTGGCCTGGATCTTCCCACAATAATTAGCTCCTAGACATGCACACAAGCCAACAAAACACAGGCAATCCATCATTGAGACGCTCTTTCTTCATGATTCTAGGTTATGTAAAGTTGACTGTTGCACAAATAAAGGAGACTCAGAACCAGCTCTCTAGGAAAGGTGTTGGGCGTGGTATGATTCTTGCTGTATCATCCTGACCTGGCGTTCTGCTGGCATTGCACTGCGCATGTCAGATTTGCTGTTGGGCATCTGACTTTGCCTTAGCCAGCTCTGGCATGCTTATTAGGGCTTGTGATACTCACCAATCCTATAGTGCCCTGTGAGCTCTTTCCAGGCAGTAGCCTATCACGACGCAGCACATCCCACCAATTTTAATATTTAATAGCCGCCTCTTAGGCTTTCGGGGTCCTTCCCTCCATCTTTCCTATCAACCAAGCAGAACTCCAATAAAGTGTGATTAAGAAGAACCTCTGCGTGTAGTTGTGCTTCACTCTGCTGGCCAGAGGCTGCGGGCTACAGAAAGGCAGAGCTATCAGAGAGTAAACACCACAGTCAGATCTCACCCAGCTGTCTTCCAGCTTCCTCAGCCTCACTCCTCCTGGCTTCTCCTACCTGCTCTGTCTTTCTATGCCTGCCTTAAATACTTTCTTCACTTAGTTAATCACTGCCTGCCTGGGAACCTGGAACTCCTTCTGTAAACTAAAATGACCTTGAACTCAGCACCACTCACGAGATATTCCCTGTGCTGGGATTAAAGGTGTGAGTTATGACTGACTGATCCTCCTAGACAGACTGTGGGTAGATCCCTCTGATATCTCCGAATGTTTTTATTATATTTGAAACATATCCCCACAGCTGACCAAGATCTTGATTTGAGAAATGAGACCTGGGGGTAACCTCTGCCTTCGCAAGTAGTTATACACATGAGCTCGGGTACACACACACACACACACACACACACACACACACACACACACATATGCATGCACACACACACATGCATATTCTTGCTGGTCACAAAGGAGTTGGTGAAGCATCCACTGTCCAGAACCCAAGGGTAACAGTCTCACATGATGTCCCCACAGCATCTAAACCTAATCCAGAGCCCCATGGGTCACCCAGCACCCAGCATCCCTCTTCTGTCTGACTCCTAATCCTGGATGTCTTTCGTTTTGAGTGACTGAGCACCTGCTGATGCATGTGGAGTCTCCTACTTTTCGATCTCACAAATGCTGGGGTATCTCTGTCCCTCTGCTCTGGCATAGGTTCAAGGGTTTCTAGAGGAACTACTGGTCACCACGCCTCTTCCTTATCCCCACACATGCCTTCTCCTGTCTACTACTGTTGTTCATCAGCCTCTGAGCTCCAGCCTGGCATTCTCTCCTCAGAGATGCCTCTGTTTTCAGGGCTGGGATGTTTGCTTGTTATTGTCAGCTCCCCCACTGCCTCACAATCTCATTCTCTTTCCCCTAGAATGCACCTGCCCTCCGAACACTGGAGGAAGACAGAAACACGTCTTATATGAATGAACCAGCACTATGGGAGCACATGTGACTTTAATGATTTCAGATTAGTGATGGTGACAGACTACTGCAATGGACATTAGAAATCTCACAGGCCCTTACAGAACCTGCTTGTGCCTTTAATGGAGCCCTGGGGACTCTCAGCACTGGAGTGCGTACTGGCAGAAACCTAGTAAATTTTAAAGCTCAGTAAGATGGCGGAAGCTAGGGGGAATCTGGTGGCAGGCTGTTGGAAGTGATTATAAAGGAGGCCAAGAAGGGGACACATGAGTGTCTGAGTCCCCGTGACTGAGATGGACCATCTAGTCCAGGTCAGTGGAGTTAGTGAAGTAGAAGGGGCGGATGATGACACGGAAGCTGCTGAAGGCCCCTGAGGTGCAGGGAAAGACTGAGGGAACCTTGGAACTATTGGTCTCCAGGGCACTGGGAATAGGAGCCTTATTGCCTTCAAAATTGGTGACATCCACCGCACTGTCCCCCCCACAGAATGTCAGTACTTTGTTTTCGTAGCCAATAGTAGGATCAGAGTATCCAGACTTGGTGAGTCCCATCACAGGGAGCTCGTCAGAAGTGCACGAGAAACCATAGTTCCAGCAACTCTGCATGGTGGGGAGGTAGGTGGTTGACCAGGAGATCAGCTTGTCCTTGAAGAGAAAACTGGGGTGTTGTGGGGTCTGGAAGGACTGGTAGGGGCTGTACCAGTCTTTTGAGCCATAGCCATATGAGAACTGATTATATTCATACCTTTGCATGCCCCGTGACCTTGACGAACGGGCTGTCACAAAGGTACTCCAGGTTGAGGAGGTGTAGAGCCGGGGCATGTAAGTGTCATCCGTGAGGTTCAGGCCTCTATACTTAGCCAGCACTGGGAAAGGCACAGTATGGAACTCCAGGGCCTGCATGGTCTTCCTTTGGAACAATGCCTCGTGATCCTGGTACAAGGACAGGTTAAATTGTAGTTCAAACAGCTCCTGGGGCAGCATCATAGGGAAGCGGACCTGTTCCAGCAGGCGCTCTTGCTCCGCATGGGAGGAGACAGTCTCTGAGCACCACTGATCCACCGCCTTTAGCAAGTCCAGCTCACTAGACACGGCCAGCTCACTCTTGGAGAGGAGAGCCTGCAGCAGGGTGGTGGGAACACTCAGCCAGGCCTCAGCCTGTGTCAGAGGCCCAAAGTTCCAGGCCAGGAACTGCACACACAGATCTTCCAGCACAGAGTCCCTGGTGGCCTGCGCATAGGCATAGAGGTCCAGGGGTGTATGGAAAGTGGGATCCTGAGGGAGGAGGGTGGCAAAGAGACGTCCGCAGTAGTCTCGAAGCTGTGTGGCCTCAAAGGCTGAAGCCAGCTTGTGCAAGCACTTGACAGAAGACATGGTGACCTCGATTCTTCGGGAGTAAAAGTACCTGGGGATGGGAGCAAAGTTTGGAATCTGAAGCTGGCTCTGAGGGACAGCAGGTGTGTATGGCCTGCTGTCCCACTGACCTCTCTTCAGGGCGCTAACACTTAAGTCAGTCATCCTCAATCTCACACCAACTGACAGAAACTTTGGGGTGTCAGGCCATGGGGTGGATAATTGTTGGCAATGACACATCCACTCTCTTCCTCATCTGTGAATTCACACCTACATTTCCTGGTCACTCTGAGCCTTAGTTAGCAGATGTCTGGCCGTGGGTCCTGCTGGGTTCCTGTGGGTACTCCTGTCTCCCCAAGCATCCACTCTCTGTCAGGTGACAATGGCTCTTTGGTCACCTTATTTCTGCTTCCCTGGGACTGTGAACCACACGAAGGTTTAAGCCCACCACGCCTAGAGTAGCATCCTCCCTCTGTGACAAGTATTCAATTAGAGCTGAGGGTCCCTGCAATTGATGTCACGGCACTCAACAGGTTGGGATGGCAACTCTCTTCTCTGTACTGATTCACCGCACACAACCCACAGTGAAGACACTTGAATGTCACCTCATAGCGAGGGCATGGGACAGTAGCATGCTGGTCCAATGATGTCACTGTGAGCCTTGACATCAGAGAGACCTCCCAGGCCCCCCCCCCCCCCCCCCCCGTTGTTGAAGGAGGGAAGACCAGGAAGAAGGATTGGTGCCAGCTTCTAATTCTCATCTCACAGCATGGTCCCTTGGACGGCTGGCAGCTGTAGTGCCAAGGGAAGCTAAGATGTACCTGGTTCTTGGGAGTGCCTCTCTGTCATGCCACCCCTATGCCCACTCACTCAGGGTCCAATCTTAGGTTCCAGAAGTCAGAGTGGGTTTCCCAGCCCTGTCTACTCTTTTCAAGTAAAAACCATATATCTAGAGAGGGGAAAGGCCCAAAGCTAGCAGTGATGGATGACTTGAGGGACAGCTGGAGGAGCCTAGGGGGTTGCTTTCTCCTATGGACCTAGGGGTGTGTGTGTGTCTGTGTGTGTCTGTGTGTGTCTGTGTGTGTGTGTTTTCAGAGGGAAGCCAAGGGGGATGAGAAGGAGAGGAACAAGGTGAGGAGAGAGAGAGAGAGAGAGAGAGAGAGAGAGAGAGAGAGAGAGAGAGAGAGAGAGAGAGAGAGAGAGAACAAGAGCCCAGACCTCAGGCCACAGCTGCAGGGGGAGCGGGGAGCGGGGAGCGGAAGAGGCAGGGATGGCGTCTGCTCCACCCTCCACTGTATCTTAGACATAGAATTCACCGCCCGCAGGACACAGGATCCCTGCCAGATTTGCATACTAGGCTGGAAGCAAACAGTTCTAATCTGGGCTTGGTTGCCAGTATTGTTCTCATAAATGTCACGTTCCATTATATAAAGCTTCATGTCATAAGGACGAGACTACTTTTTGATACGTGTTCTGTTTTAAAAATCCCTGCTTTCAAAATGCAAGCCTGAGAAGTCCTCCTGGATGGGGAATCTGTGATCCAGCAGGGAGGTGTTGGGGGGAAGGATGTGCACCCCACTGATTGGCTTTTCTCTCTCCTGTAAGAATCCTGCTCCTGACCCAGGAGCCAGGGCTACTCTGCGAGGGCTCCTCAGAGGAGCCTCCTTTCCCTCCTCCCTCCACAGACAGTTTTGTCAGGGCTTCCTGCCTTTCTCTTAGCAAGGATCTTTCATTGAAGCTGGTACGGTGACTCAGCAGCTAGTCCATGACTTCCAAGTCTGATAACCCGAGCCGATCCCCAGAACTCACATGGTGGAGAGACCCTATTCCCACAATTTCCCTCACCTCTACATCTGCCCTGTGGGGCACACACAAATGAGCACAAAGAACCTCACATTGTACCTCTACCAACTAAGACACTTGACAGAGAGGAGAGGGGTCATGCATGCGTCTACTTGTGCTGTCTGTGCCTTCCTAAGGGCCCTGGGGGAAGCCTGGGGTTCTGCCATAGCCTTGCTGTCGGAGCTCCATGCTGCCCAGTGCCCTCTCAGGTAGCCACAAACAAGCTCTAGGACTGGTATTCCATGCTAAAGTCATGACCTCAGAATATCACAAACTTCTTATCTGAGTATGTGGTGATTTGGAGAGAGTATTTAGAGTTGTATAGTGAAAATGCATGTATTTGTGCACACTAAATGTAGGTGAGCACACGTGTGCACACCAGTTCAGCGTGCATGGGATGCTTTTATATAGGAACACTATGGTGGTCTGAATGAGATAGGCTCATATATGTGAACGTTTAGTCACCAGGGAATGAGACTGTTGGAAAGGATTAGAAGGATTAGGAGGTGTGGCTTTGTTGGAGTAAGTGTGTCACCAGAATGGGGAGGTGGGAGGCCTGTGAACGTTTCCAAGCTCATGCCAGGCCCAGCCTCTCTCGGCCTGTGGATTAGGATGCAAAGCTCTCAGCTGCTCCTCCAAAAACTGCCTGCATGCTTCCATGTTCTACTTCCCACCACCCTGATAAGGACCAAACCTCTGAAGCTGCAAACAAGCCCCCAATTAAGTGTTTTCATTGAAGAGTTGCCCTGGTCACGGTGTCTCTTCACAGGCTAGAACAGAGACTTAGACAAGTAGACAAATAGGCATATGTAAAAGTAAGGTTTGGAGCATCAACATATGCTTACACAAGTGTGAGTACAGGAAGTATGTGGATACATAAGTGTGCACGCACGTGTGAGCATGTGTGTGTATGTGTGTGTGCATGTGTGTATGTATGCGTGTGTGCATGTGTATATGTGTGTACATGTGTGTACCCTGCATGCATGTGTGCATGTGTGCATGTGTGTACCCCGCACACATGTGCAAAAGTAGTGAATATTCAGATGCATGAGTGTTCAATGTTTCCATGCAAGTGCAGGGAGCATCTGGTTGTGAGTGTGTGTTCACACAAGTGCAGCAAGCATTCAGATGTGTGCCTCCATGTGACTCTGCAGACAGCTGGGAGTTGGCCACTGCAAGTACAGATGTGTGCAGTATGAAGAACCATACATATGGTTGTGTGGTGTACAAACAGATATGTATGGGAGTTTCATGGGCACATGCTTGAATGTGTGGGACAGATCTGCTACCTTGCTGCCCCACCCTAGCATAGTGGATGTGCCGGTCAGGAGGAAGGGAAGAACATGAAACCCAGGCACTACCAGAGCTAAAGGCTTGGCTTACCTGAGGAAATCTTTGACGACAGGCATGCATTCCTCATCTACTCTCATGATGACGCTGCTGCCCACTGTTTGCCACAAGCCCTGGGCCTCAGGGTTGGCGTTCAGGATCAGCTTGTGGGCACAGAGGGTCATATCCCCATGCCCCTGTCCTGTCACCTGGATGAACAGGTCACAGCCCTGCTGGCTGTCAAAGATCTGGCCCAGCGCATCTGGAAGCTCTCCAGAGAGGTCCAGGATGTGGACACTCCTGGTTTCTGGGAGAGACAGAGAAAGTTATTATGCAAAGGTATGGGCTCTGGCAACCATTTTCTCTGACTCAGAGCCCCACTTCTCAGGAGTCAGGTTCTTCATCTGTACCAGCCATCCTGGTACCTGGTCTTGCTCAGAAGAGCTGGTGGGAAGATGCAGGATAGAACAGGCCTTGAGGAAGGGTGCAGCTGCCCTCTGAACCTCATGAAATAGGAGCAGGCCCTCCAGCTTCTGTGGTCATGTGTGGCCCTGTACCTGTATATACTCAAAGGCTGGATCCCTGTACCCTACTCAGGCTCTGTGTGTTTGGTTTGTGGAGAATGCTGTGGTGGTCTGAAAAAGAATGGCTTCCACAGGCTCGTATATGTGAACACTTGGTCACAGGGAAGTGGGACTGTTTGAAAGGATTAGAAGGATTAGGAGGCGTGGCCTTGTTGGAGGAGGTGTATTACTGAGGGTGGGCTTTTAGATTTCAAAGGGAGGGAGGGAGGGAGGGAGGGAGGGAAGGAGAGAGACACTATGCCCATCCTTTACAAACTCCTCAGAGGCCACTCACCCTTCTATACCCAGTGAATAATGTGAGAAGTTAGGGTCCCATGGAAGTCCCACATTAGAACTTGTGGCTTGCCAGTGCCAAGGGAACCAATCCTCGAGGGGCTATGGCACCCCTCTGTGCACCCGTACTTTCTCCTGACTCCCACAGCCTAACCCAGAACCACGTGCCACATCATCAATTGCCCTGTGAGGCTTTGGCTTGATTTCTACATTCAGAGTGGGTGGGTCGGCTCCTTGTGTCTCCTCACACTGTGACCCTGGCGCCCCAGCTTCCACCTCCAATCTCCTGTTCACGTTGCTCGCCGGCGAGAGGGACAGTGTGAATCTGCTTGCCCTCCCGGAAGCCTGCACAGCTTGGTCACACTCAGGAGACTCCTCCAGTCTGAGTCCTCCACCCCAGATCAACTTGTTCCCAAGTTTGTCTGACCTTGTGGGATTCAGTGCCCTCATGCCTCAGTTCCCCAACTTAGGACAGAGGGGAGTGCTCCAGGAATCCCATGGGCCAGGCTGGAAGGAAGCCACAGGTGGCATCCAGGAAGGAAAGCTCCCACTGAACCTCAGACACTGGAGGTGATGAGTCAGGGCTTGGCGGGTAGGGCTTTGGGTACCAGTGCCCTTGACCATAGTCATTGAGAACTGCTTCAATGTCATCACACAACCTGTGCACAGGGGTGATGTGCAATGTCAGAACATGTAATAATCACAAGACACCGGGCTTTAGGGAGCCAGCCCTCCCTCATACAGGTGTCATCCTATATGAGATACAGTCCCTCGCCCATAATCCACTGCTCTGCTACAGAAGCTTCTGTGACATGGCTAACACAGAGACTCTCTTGGAGGAAATGGGCTTCTCATACATCCCAGCCACACCAGGAGTATTGCTCTAAATTTCTATTTACATAGGGCCTGGGCATAATCACTTCCTCCAGGTGCTGGAGGGCAAGGGCAGCTCACCGTTGGAACAGACCACGCCTGCATCCTTCTCATGACCACATCGGCTCTTCAGCCAGCCCAGGGAGCTGCAATTGGCCAGTGAGGGCTCTGTTCCTGTACACTCCACCTCATCCAGCATGATGGGTCCCTTTCCTGTGGGCAAAAAAGAAAGCCAGAGGCCACGCTGGCTGAGGAACCGGACCCTTGGTGAAAAGCAGATCCTGCGACAGAAATGCTCGGTGACACAGTAGGGATGCTTGAGGGACATTACTAAGTGACCTCAGCTTTGGGGGGGGCGCCATACCTGGCCCGAAGGCAGCTCTGCCCAGTGCCCGAGTGGCATTCTCATAGCCCAGGGCCCGGCAGACGACGGTGGCATCTAAAAGGTTCCAGAGGTTGTCACACACTGTCCCCCACTGGCCTCTGTAGAAGATCTCCACGCGACCCTCATTGGCTGAGGCTCCATTAACCAGGCGCATGTCTCCATCTTCTGTACCTATCAGGAAAGTGGAGGTCAGCTGGGAGGGTGGCTGGCCTGTCTTTGTGCCCACACCCCTAAGAACCTTATGCTCTGTGCTGTCCTGGTGGGTAAAGGTTACCCAACTGGGGTGGAGTAGCTTCTATGGTTGATCTTGAACCACTTCAAAGCCCCCCGCCCCCGGTGTGACTGGTTATTCACTGAGGAAGAGTGAAGGACCCCATGGAGGCCATGGCCTTTCTATCTATCAGTTCTGGGCCTTGGTGGCTCTCCGGCTTGCAGAGTGGAGGCGGTGGGCCCCGGGAAGAGGGCCCCTACACCACCGTTATTTGAGATGACTAAGGATCCACATGGAAAGAATCCTGACTCCTGGCACCTCGCAGGATGACACCAAGGAGGGGGATGACCCACAGAGAAAGGTGCAGCAGCCTAAAGACTTACGTTTCACCGTTTCCCAGTGGGTCCGACTCACCTTGAGTTCCTGGAAGCAGCAACCACACGGAGAGGAGCCACAGGAGAGCCATTGCCTGACCTAGAAGGCCAGCCTGCAGCAGAAGGGACAGAAGAGTGAGACCGGCATCAGTTCTCTACTGGAGAACAGTACTTCTAAGGTCCCCACAGACCTGCTTGTGGAGGGCAGGATAGCTTTGTGTCCCTCTTCTGCAGGGCCCAGATGGCCATGTGATGGCCCTCATGCAGGCCTCTCACATGCTCTGTGGGACAACCTCCAGGACAGTAAGACTTCCCAGGTACAGCAAGAGGGTTGAGGGCTCCTGGCAATGAGGATCCAGGAAACCCAAGGGGCTGTCCCTTGGCAGTGGACGGGTGTAAGCCTGCTAACAGTTGGCCTTATCTTCAGGTAACAGCTCCCTGCATGGTGTGCTCCAGAGATACAAGATATGCATACTGGTGGGGGAGGGAGCTGTGGATGAGGTTGGAGCAGGGAACTCCTCAGGAGGAGAGTGACTGAGACAGTGAGGGCCTGGGGCTTGAGGTATAACGTGGGGATGAGTGGGAGGTGGCTCAGGGTCAATTCTCAAGATGCTGGCAGCTCTAAGCAGGTGGGCAGAGAAGCCTAAGCTCTTGCCTGTGTGTAGGGTGTGCCCCCCTCCCAGGCACTGTCCTTTAGCCCCTGCAAGGAGGTGGATGATGTACAGAGCAAGGTGCAGAAGCCCTGGAGACACCCACTCTACTCTCAGTAGCCCACAAGCTGGGTTCTGGCTAGTGGGCGGTACTATTAGGAGCTGGCAACCTCAAGATGTTTCTTTGTTACTCAGACCAGGGACGGGCAACACAGATATCCCAGTACCAGTTGAAATACCAGGATTGCCCCTTGCCCCTACCCCATCCCCCCCTCCACCACCCCTGTCCCAGACACTTCTGCATTCAACCAAATGAAGAACCTCAGTGTCCTAGCTCACTTGGCAGGGGTGAAGTTGTTCTAAGAGAGACTTGGGCCCCTCCTTTTGGTTACCAGACCACTGAAGCAAGGGCCCCAAGGAGCTGGAATTCCCCTAGGAGTCTCACACTGAAAGCAGAAGGCTAAAGTCTGGTGACAGCTTCACCAGGCAGAGCTTGTCTCCCGGAACGAGATTTACAGCCCAGGAAATGGCCAGGACAGCTTAGTTATGCACACTTCTAGCCCTCTACTTAAATCTAAACCTCATGCTAATACCCTCTAATAGACTGCGGGGGAGGCCAGATCTGTACTCATCTTCTCAATATAGTCACATTAGGTAAAGCTGGACCTCGGAGGATGGGTGGCTGAGCCTGGTTATCTGGAGAGCTATCTGAGCACAGGCTCTGACCATTGTGTCCTGCAGTGCATCGATACGTGAGAAGCTTGGACCTTATTGCTGTGCACACCTCCACCCTACTCAGCGTGTTCCCGCCAGCCTTCTGAAGCCAGCCATACAGTAAATAAGATCCTAGAGCAATAAGCAAGACTCCGCATCCCAAGTGAACACGCCTCAGCTGGAAAGTCAACTGATTTCCAGGCCATACAGCTAGTGAGCCCCTTGTAGGGGCCTGTTCAGGAGTAGCCACCTCCTGCCACATAGAACCTGGCAGAGGCACAGAACTGGGGAGCCCCACATCCCTGTGCTGAGATATCACCCCAGTTTAATTCCAGGGAACCCTGGCCTCTGGGAAACCTAAGTTCTAAGGTAAACTGTACTGGGTGCCCATCCCCTCCATAAGGTGCGATCAATAGGTTTGTCCATTGTGGGCCAGGAACTTCAGGCCTTGGGAACACTGCAGGTATGTGGATATTGCTGTCCTCTGCCTGACTCCTCTGTGTGGGAAGCTGGGACAAGTCTACCCATGCTGGCTTATCCCATACCACTGTGAAGGCAGGATTAGCCCTGGACAAGAGTCCACAGACTCAATTCTAACCCACTTGCCCCTTTGGCTGGCAAACATCCCGCCCAACTGTATAGAGGCCCCGCAGGCCTAGGGAGAGCACAATGGAGCTTCTGCTCAGTGGCCTGCCAGTGATCATGTGTACAGTGGGGAGACTCACCTGGAAGCAAGAGACAGGAATGCCCGTCTGTCAGAGCAGCTGCTGAAGGTGCTCCTGGAGCCTCCCTGCTGCCTCCTGTCCTCGGAAGCTTCCTCTAGACTGATGAGCTGAGCGAAGCTCTGCTGTGTGGTTTTCCTCAGCCTGGTCCCAGGAAATGCTTCATAAACTTGGTCTGGTTTCGATTTCCAGAAAACACATGACAGAGGTTGCTTCTGGGGTTGGCTGCAAACAAGGCTAACAGTCCTTTGCTCACTCGCTGCTCTGCTGGGGCGGGATGGCAGGTAGCCAAGTGCCTTGTAGCTGAGCAGATAAAATAGCAATGTTGGGGTACCTAGACTGTGTCTCACCAGATGCATGTCCAGGCTAGCCAGGCAGGCACCCTGGAGGGAAAACGGGGGTGGGATGGGGGTGGGGATGGTGGAAAGGTAATGTATTTGGGCCTGGGAACCGAGGCTCTGGTAGGACAGACTATCTGTGAGCATGGATGTGGGCTGCACAATTTTTTGCTGGACCTGAGCAGGCTGGCTGTGCTCATACACAAACCTGCTGTGCTTGGAGTGAAGGTATGTGGACCACATGGGACTGCCTGAGGAACAGGTATATAGAAAATAGGACCAACAGCAGAAAGCAGGGCTGGGAGCTGGGGGTGGCTTAGTGGTTAAGAGTATGGTCTGCTTTTACAGGGGACTTGAGTTCAATTCTCAGCACCCATGTCAGTTGGCTCAGAATAGCCTGTAACTCAGATCTGACTCTCTGGCCTCTAAGGTCACCCAGACTCAAGTGTGTGCATGCATGTATACACACGATTTAAAAAATTAAATCTTAAAATGTTCTTACAATCCCTCAGACTAAACGGAAGGGTTAGGTGAGGGGACAAGAGCCAAGTGACCATAGTTTAAGGGTTGGAATAGCAGGGCTAATCAGGTATGGTGGCACCCACCTTTAATTGGGGGCAGGGGCACATGGGTCTTTATGAGTCAGAGGCTAGCACAGTTTGCATCATGAGTGGATGAGGGCACTCGCAGCCAATGCTGACTCTGGTAAGCTGCCTTCTGGTCTCTGCGTATATGTGCATGGCATGATCGTGCATGCGTGTGATCACAGATGGTAAATAAATGTAAAAAGTTGAAAATCGAAGAGGACTTGGGAGATGGCTCAGTGGTTAAGAACAGTGGCTGTTCTTGCAAAGGATCCAGATTCAGTTCCCAACACTCACATGGTGGCTCTCAACCACCCATAATTCCGGTTCTAAAGGATATAATTCCCTCTCCTGATCTCCATGGAGCACCAGGCACACATGCGGTGCATATATATACATGTTGACAAACTCCACACACAAAATACTTTAAAATATAAAAATTAAAAAGGCAAAACTGTGCGGACATAATTTTATACAATGGGGGCCTAATTTCTAATGGCTCCTGCACCTCACCCTAGTCTCCAGCACTGAGAGAGTTACTACTCAAGACCCTCAGGTGTCCCTGTGAACTCTACCCAAAGGGTCTGACCCAGATGACCCAGGAGGCCAGGCCAGGTGATGTCTCGCTGGTACAGAATCACCCCGTTCCTTTCCAGGTGTATGATTCTTTTCTAGAAGCCATCTGCTGTGCTTGCACTTAGTGTCTATTTTTTTAAAAAAAGATTTATTTATTGTATGTGTGTGAGCATTTCATCTGTATTTTGCACACTATGTGCATGGTATGCATATGGGAGCCACAGGAGGGTGTCAGATGCCCTGGAACTGGAGCTGCTGATGGTGTGAGCTGTCATGTGGGTGCTGGGAAATATACCCGGGTTCTGTGCAAGAGCAAGGACTCTTAACGGCTGGGTCTTCTCTCCTGCATCTCCAAGTATCTATTAAAACTTTGACACCAATTCTAAATCCTTTTATCCCTGTGCCTTGGGTTCTTTGTCCCAGGCATAACACCAGGGAGGCCCTGAGACGTGGGAGGACCTGGCCCAGGCAGTAGTTGGTGAGCAGATGATGGGCTTCTACATGCACCTGACAGTACTGTCACCAACGCCCAGTAATGCAATGTCCTAATGGCCCCAGTGCGCAGGGTATAGGATGCCAAAGGTTCTGCCCGGCTCACACCTCTTCCCCTTCCCCCACAAACAAAACAAAACAAAAAATCCCCAAACCCTCACTTTGGTTTCTACTTGGGGCGTTCTCTGCCCAGCACCATCTCAACCTGGGTCAGCCAGAATTGTGACGGACACCAATGTCCATATCAGCCTGTGGAGAGTGGTACTGGGGCTTTTGAAAGCCCCAGGAAATTCTGGTGTACAAGCCCATTGGATTCACCCCAAAGCTTTTAGCCCAAG
Organism: Phyllotis vaccarum; assembly: GCA_033318265.1. Lineage (NCBI taxonomy): Eukaryota > Metazoa > Chordata > Mammalia > Rodentia > Cricetidae > Phyllotis > Phyllotis vaccarum. The sequence goes on along the minus strand of JARWLC010000008.1, from coordinate 3,687,285 downwards.
AGACCAGAGGCTGGACCTCAATGACCAGTTCCTTTGAGACATGCTGCTTCTAGGAGCTGTGGGGTCCTGTAACCCTGGAAACCACTGCAGAGAGCTATAGGCAGACAGGCCTGACTCTGCAGAGATGTCCAAGTTTTGTTGAATTGGGGGCTAGCTAACTTGTGGCTTCTGTCTCCTCGGAGAATGTGAAAGGGAGGGTGGGGGTGCCGGCTTGCTTGGTGCCTCCACCTTGGATCAGCTCCATCAGCCAGCTGAGCACCAGACTGTTATGCTTCCTATGGAAGGAAAAATGCTAGGTCCCAGAGGCTGGGCCATCACGGGGTGTATAGTCCCAGAGGCTGGGCCATCACGGGGTGTATAGTCCCAGAGGCTGGGCCATCACGGGGTGTATAGTCCCAGAGGCTGGGCCATCACGGGGTGTATAGTCCCAGAGGCTGGGCCATCACGGGGTGTTAGTCCCAGAGGCTGGGCCATCACGGGGTGTATAGTCGGTAGCAGGTCCAGTTGCTCTATGGCTACTCCAAAGCCAACAGTGCCTGTTAAATGGGCCCAGAGATTACAACACAGGGGACTTCCGAGAGACTAGGCCCCAGAAACATGGAGCTCCCTCTAGCCACTCCATGACACATCCGGAGACTCAAGACTAGACGGAAGGACTAGGTGAGGGGTCAAAAGCCAAGTGACCCCATTTCCATTTCAGGTACCCAGGGCAGGGTATCACAGCCTGGCTGTCCTGGCCTCCTCAACGACAGGGGCCTGGAGCTCACAAAGGCCTCTTAAGGATAATGCCCTGAAGAAGTTGGGGCCACAGTGACCTCTAGCAGACCCCATGTCCCCTCCTAACATTCTGTGTGATAGAGCCTCAGTGCCAAGACAGCTGTGACTCACTAAGACCCCAGCAGAATAGATGCTTCAAAAAGAAGTTTAATTTTGGGCTCCCAGACAATGTAGGGCTCCTAGCTTCTCATTTCTTTTGCTTTGGATCTGTGGCTTACGATACCCGGCCTTCGAAGCCAGGCCCCACATCTCCATTCTCTGGACAGACTAAACCCATGATTTTTTTTTTTTTTTTTTTTTGCTTTTCAACACTGAATGGAAAATGGTCTCTTAGGGTAGCATGGTTTAGGAGTCTCTCACGCTAAGGGGTGATATGCTGGTAACTTTTCTTCCTCAACCCTCTGGGGTATTCTCAGCCGTATCCTGGGGACTTGTGTGCATCCTTGGAGGGCACATTTCAATATACTGTGGTTTCATTTGTCAGCAAACTTTCCAGGTTTCCTCAGTGACTGGCACGTGCCCATCATATGTGCACACACTGGTCCCTGCAGCCCGGGCACTGCTTTCAGGGTGACTGCTTTCAGCACAGAAAATGGACCACAGGAAGGACAGAGACAGACACACGCACCGCTCCCCCCTTGTCTACCAAACTAAGGTAGTTGGACTATAAGAATCTGGAATTTTCCCAGGGCTGAGAAGGGAGAAGCTGAGGCCTGCTGCTAGCGGAGGAGACCCTTGTTTCCTAGGATTGCACATGGTCTGATTTATCAAACTACTCTGGCAGACAGCTGAGAAACTGGGGCCAGACACAGTGATGGGTCAGTGATGGGCAGGACACCACCTTGACCAGGCCTGTTTAGCTAGGCATAACTCTTGCCCTCTGTTTAAACCTAAACTGTATGCCAGCAACCATGAGATGGGCTTGAGAGAGCCATTCTGTGTGTGTGTGTGTGTGTGTGTGTGTGTGTGTGTGTGTGTGTGTGTGTGTGTGTGTGTGTGAGGGACGGGGCACATGTACCACAGGGAGGCATATTAAGATGAGAGAACAGCTTTTTGGCCATCAGTTCCCTCCTTCGACAGGTTTGTGTTGCAGGTATTGTCCACACTGAGCTGCTTTGCTGGCCCCACACTGGACCGTTTCTTTGTCCCTCTGCTTGATGTGGCCACATGGAGTAAACCTTTTTCTGCTGTTCTCTGCCTGGCCTGTGAGTGCTGAGGTCCTGACTCCAGTAACAGAGGGGAGACACGGAGTGGGACAGAGCCAGCCTCTCCATACTGCTCTTCCGATGGGATTGAAGCTGAGACACGGGGTATCCAGCACTTGCAACCTCAGCTGTTCAGACACTTAGGGGCAGAGCCCTTGGCAACAGCCTGTAACACAGACAAGAGGACCACGTTCCCCTGACACTTTATTGTTTACAGAACAGAGGGAGGGACGGAGGGACACAATCATTTGCTTCTGTTAGGGAAAGGAAGGTGTGTGAAGGTCACAGGTCCACACGGACCTAAGACTCCCTCATTTCAGCTCCTTCAGTTTAGAATCAGAATCATACACTCTACCCAGCTGACACACATCAAGGAGGTATGGCTGAGCTCCCAGCAAAACACAGAAAGCACACAGAGACACCACCACAAGTCAGTATCAGGCTGCCGAGTGGGTAGCCACCCCCCCTTCCCCTGGCAGTGGCCCGCCCGCCTAGCTTCCCAGCGGAAGGGGCTTGTGAGGACCACGGCAGTACCTGTGTCCTATCCTAAGGGTGCTGCAGGATGATGAGATGGCTGCTACCTACAGGATGACCTCTGACCCTACCTCTGCAGTCTTTGCTGTCATGCACGAGTAGGAAGGGACAGCAGAAACAGTGATGCCCCCCCCCCCAAGGCTGATAAATACCACTGGGAGCAAGAAATGCAGGGGACAACAGGATGTCTCTAGTCAGGTACAGGCCCCGTTAGAACCAGAGCCCTCCCTCAGCCCCTGCTGAGCGGGGAAAACATGGCAGCTTTTGAAGTTGCTAGAAGGCAGAGCCAAGGATCCCGAGACCCTTCTGTAGAAGCTAGTGTAGCCATTGTGGCTGTGGGGCAATTCCCTCGCTGCTGAGAGCAGATGTGCAAACTCCACTTTTGCTGTGTGATAAGGTTTGGTGACTCTGTTCTATAGAAAAGGAAATTAATAAAAATAAGTTAATAAGTCAAAGAACAGCAGGTGTGTCCCAAGGGGTGGGGCCCTCGCCCTGCCGATGTAAACATTTACTTTCCAAGGGTCTGCAGAGTGTGGAATGCCAGGGTCACACAGGGGAGGAAGAGTGGTACCTTGGAATGCCTATCTGGCAGGCCCACCTCAAAATGCTTTGTACTCACAGGGTGAAGCTAGGACCCAACACACCTGGCTACCTCAGATATGTACTGGCCACAGAACTCATGTAAAGGCAAGAGAGGCCGAGAAAGAGATGGAGGGAAGGAGGCAAGACTGGATTTTGAAGGCCAGGGGCTCAAAAGGAACCTGCAGCAGCGACCAATCCCTACCACAAGGTGGCAGTGCAGAGTGAGGCATGGGTGGGCAGAGGCCAGGCCCTGCCTGCCCTTACTCCCAGCTGCAGAATCACCTGAAGCTGTGCCACAAGGTCTGGGACTCAGCTCCCTATTCTGGAAATCTCTATCCAGGCACACAGCTCAGTTTAAAAAAAAAAAAAAAAAAAAAAAAGCAAACAAGTCAAAGTGTCCTCTGGTTTTATGAAATTGAGTCCTGGTGTAGCCCAGGCCGCCTGGCCTTGCCTTGCTCTTCTAGATGAATTCTATCCCTTCGTACTTGACACTGCCGATCTTAGTCTCTGGAAGCAGGAGGCGGCCATCCAGCGTGAAGGCCATGACATAGGTGGCAATCCTGCCACCATCCTCTTCAGACTTGAGAGCCACAATGATCTGGTCATCAGTGTTAGGGATGAACTTGAAAGATGAGAAGCCATGCGTGGGGACCAGCTCCCCCACGTGCCTCACAGAGATGTCTTTGAAGTCCTGGGCTGCGCTCAGCAGAAGGTTGCTGCCCTTGTGCTCATCAGCCCTCTCGCTGTAGCGCTCATGGCTGGCCCGGCGGGGCAGGAAGAACCAGCGTTGCAGCGTGTCACTCCAGCAGGCCGATTCATGAATGAGGTAGCCTGGAGTCACAGCAGATCCACGGTCACCACACAGCACAGCCCTTCTTCCCAAGAGCCTGGCTGGCTACCCCAGAGGCTACACTTGAGGGACCTCACTCCACCTTTTCCTCTCATCTCTAGCTCTCGGAAGAAGCTACAGCTGTTCTCAGTAGTCTAGGACAACCAAGCAGCACAGCCAGAGCATGTCACATGGGGTCCCCCACTGGCTGCCCTCATGTCCCCACAGAGGCCTGTTTGCTTCTGTTCCCTTGGTGCTAATCTCAGGGCACATAGAACAAAGAGTCAAAAGGGGAAATCTACCAAGCAGAGCAGCCCTGAAGCTGAGGGAAGCACCTCCACCCACTTCAGAAAAGCTTCCTGCTGCCCTTTGCCCCACCTGCCTCAGCCTCCTTCAGACAAAGGTCACACTCCTCAGAGCCCAGGGAAGGCAGCTGGGGCCCTACCCATCTCCTCCTCCGCTTATGAGGGCCATGACCCCAACCATTAGGGCCCCAAACTAAGAACACGTTCTATGGATGAAGGAATTTAGTGTGCAGTGGGCAGAGGCCATCTGTTGAGGCTGGTGAGGGACAGAAACAGAAAATGGCTTATTTGTCTCAGAATCCACCTACATGAGGAGAGTGACCTGTGGATCCAGCGGATGAATACCATCACCAAACTTGAGCAAGCTGTGAGATCTTTATACTTGGAAGCTCAGAGAGAAGCCTCATACCTGGAGGTCGGATCCCAGCAGCAGCTCTCAGAGCATTGTAGCTGGACACCCAGTTCTCGTGGTCCACGTTGCCCCTGTGGCCTACCACCTTCACCCACTCTGGGTTCTCGTTCATCACCTCCCCTGTGGTGGTGGTCCACTCCTTGCCCAGGCCTCCCACATACAGGTGCTCGTCCTTCACGGCAAGCCACTCAGCTTTGAAGCCTGGGGCAACAAGAGGGGCGAGCCTGAGATCCTGCTCCCACACCCCAAGCCCATCCTGGCTCTGGCCTATGCTGCTATCAGCTGCATCCAGAGTGGTGCCTAGCCTCTTGGATGCCACAAGTACCACGCTTGAGGTTCACTGGAAGCTGGGATGAGAGGCCTAGAAGGGAGTCTGGAAGAGCCCTGGGACGGGCCCCAGAGTTCATCTCTTCTTTCTAACCCCTTTCCTTCCAAGGAGCCCCATCTCCTGTGCTAGGTCTCCATCCACCCTTCAGCTCCCAGGGGCCAGCAACTCCATCCCTCTTGCTGTGTGATACCAGCAGCCTCAGTAGCCTCGTGGTCCATGCTGCCCTGTGGCTTACCGCCTTCACCCACTTTGGGTTCTCATTCATCACCTCCCCTGGGGCTCTGTGTGCAGCATCTGTCTGTCACTGAGGGCCACAGCTGACAACTCGGCACAAGGCTGCCCATTTCCTGCCTCTCACCTGCCAGGGTTGTAGACCACCATTATGTGGGCCTGTTCTTCCCTTAACCAGGAAGAAGGTGGAATGACAGGGTCTTTAGGACTAGACAGTGATGGTTACTATCATTGTCTTCATCTGACTGACTTTCCACTGCCTCCTGGTCAAGCTGGCAATGAACCTGTGCTGGTCCAGACACTCTCCTTCCTGACATTCCCAGACATGTTAGCTCTCCAACACTCCTGCAAGTTCCCCAGCCTCTGGGAAGCCAGGGCTGCACCTGCCTCCCCACTGTAGGATGGAGGCCTCTGATACCCCCCTAGAATGGTCCTGGAGGGACTGGCTTGGTTTCTGTAGCCCTAGTGACCTTCTGAGCTGCCTCCATGAGAAGATGCCCATTTGCCAGTCTTTGGGCCCCTCTGGATGAACATCACAGCTTGGCCCTAAGCACCCCGTTACCATGCATTCATTCCTCTGAGGGGAAGAACCATCCAACACAACAGAGGTTTGCAACCCTGAAGATTTCGAGCAGGAAATGGGTGAGCAACGTTGTCACTGATAACTAGGTGGGGACAGCCTCTCCCGAGAACCCCAGCCTTTGGCAAACACTAGAGATTGTATCACCCAGGCAAGGCCTGGCAAGCTGTGCAGAATGAAAATGAATGCAAGCCTCCTTCCACCTGAGGAAGTCTGCAGGGGCCTCTCCAGATCGCTGTAAGGAATGGATCAGATCTGCTACCCTGTGAAAGTAGATCTGCTACACATGGGGCTAACATCGGAGTCCATTCCCAGGGGTCATTGCTGCTCAACACAGAAACCCTTGTGCTGAGCTCTGAGCAGGACTCAGCAGCAGCACTTGACCCATGGCCCCAATAAACTGAGATTAAAGCCTGGGATCACAGTGAACCACCTGGTGGAAATAATACTGTGGATCCTAAGTCACCTCTGAAGACATGACAGGACCAGGGTCCCAGAAGAACTAAGGGAAGCAATGGACATAGCCTTGGCTCATTCTGAAAAGGGCTTCTCACTCAGCACCAGGCTTCCAGTGATTAACTCAAACTTCTAGAAGCAGTTTCCTATGAGCCCAGTCAGACTCTGCTAAGGGTGGAGGTGGGTGGGTGTGCCAGTCAGAGTTGAATGACATGTCACCAGGGCCTTTAGGAGGCATCTGGGTTACTTTTTGTGGTTATCTTGAGTTCAACTTGATGGGACTCATGGTCACCATGGAAACAAACTTCTGGGCATGTGGGGTGGAAGTTTCTAGATGGGCTGAGGTCCCGGACTGAATAAGAAGGAGAAAGCCAGAAGAGCAGCAGCGTTAGCCTCTCTGCTTCCCGACTGTGAGTCACTATGACATCCCCACCAGGGTAGACTGCCTCCCCCATCAGGACAAAAGCCCAGCCCACAGACAACGGGCCCACTTACCCTTCTCCACCGTTCCGTCACCATCAGAAAGGATCACCCAGGGCACAGCTCTGGTGCCTTCAATCTGGTAGATGACCCCGGTGCGGTCATCCACGGAGTACAGTTTCCCATTGAAGACGATCAGGTCAGAGAGCTCCATGCCCCGCCCCTTTTCTGCCAGGTGGGACTCCAGGATCCCATGGTCTTTATCCCACTCCACAGTCACCTTGTCCCCGCTGTCCGACAAGGTCAAGTAACCTTTCTTAAGGTAACTAAACCAAGTGTTTTCCTTCTGGGCCCTGGACCCTGTGTCCAAGTCGGCAATGACTGCGATTCGGTACCGAATCCCACCTGGAGTCCTCTGGGGGGGTGACAAGGGATAGGTGTCATTGTAGTGAGAGACGTGTTCCAGGCTGAACCTCCGGCTGTGTGCATTGTGGGTGGGGGACCTGCCCGGTACTGGGGCCTGATGATGTGAGTACAGCAGCCAGAGGAGGGCGGCACCCACAAAGGATGTCAGGATCACCCTCCAGCGAGGGCGGAAGCGAGGGTCTGTGGCCTTGGTCATGGATGCCAGCACAGGAAGGCCTCCTACACTGATCCGGAGGGAATGCATAGGCTCATTCCATTCCCGGTGGTCAAAGGGCTGGATGGGCATCAGACTGCACGCTGGGCAGGACCTGAATCAGGGAGGAGAGAGCAGCCAGTGAGCTCTGGAAGACTTCTCCAGTCCTGAGTCAGACAGGCTGGAGTCAGCCTCATCCAGGAGAGACAGCACTTCACAGCGGTAGTGACCCCAGCAGGGAGGTTAACTGTTCTTATCCAGCAGGATGGCAAGTGTTTCCAAATAAAGCAGAGGGGAGGTGTAGATGAGGGCTAGTAGCCACAGGCTAGCAGATGCTAACAGAGCTGACAATATGACCTGAGTGCCTCTTCTCCAACCACCCCGCTTGCTGGCATAGCAACACTCAAGGCTGCCAGCCTAGTGTCCAATAGTGCCTCCCCTTAGCAGCCTGGCCACTGAGCCTTTACTTCCTGGGCAGGTTCTGTAATGTCTCAATATAAAGACGATGTGAGCGGTGCAAACACGCTGCTGCTGGCTTAGGTGCTGTCCCTCGGCACTTTTCCAAACACAAGCAGGCATGGCTACTAGCACCACTCACCTTATGACCTGGCCATGGTTTTGGCTCCAGGCCTGAGCTGGGCTCTATACGATGGCGCAACTACCTGCCCTGCCTGCTCCCAGCAGACCACCACAGCTCGGTGCCACAAACCCCCCAGGACAGTGCTGCCTGTGGAGAGGTGTCATCTGGCCCAGAAGGGCTAGCCGTTGTTGCGCTCAGCCTCAGCCCTCCACCATCGTACTCCAGTCACAGGCTTTCTCCCACACTGTAGGCTGCTCACAGCCTCCTGATTCCTGGATGAGCTCAGGTTTTAGAACCCCAGGATCAGGTCCAGGGAGAACCATGGTGCAGGGCATGATGTCACAGCAAGGGCAGGAGAAGGCTATGTGCTCTTCTGGGGCTGCTATGCCATGGCTACCTTGCTTTTAGCAACAGCTACAGAACTGGTCACTCCAAAATGTCCCCCACCCCATGATGGTGGTGCCTCCTTAAGACTCACTCTGCCTCTGCCTCATGTACCGTTCTTTATTCAGAGGCTAGACTCAGGATATCAGTTATATCTTTATCCTGGACATGGTGCTGAGCTCTGCCAAGTGTCAAATACTGACACATTCCAGTCCTTAGACACTATCTCAAAATATTAGTGTGAGTTCCCCAGCCTCAAGCCAATTAACCCAAACCTCCTCAGGAATGGCTGACATCGTCAGAAACATCACCAAGTCAAAATTCCCATGAAACCCAAAGAAAAGGTGCAATTTTGGTATGAATGTTATGTTCCAGCTGCCAATGTGCTAAGAAGCGGCCACAACCTTCCCTTTGCCTTCCCTAATGGCTCCCCATTGGCAGGTGTGTCTGACTTACATGCCATCTGCACAGCCGCCCCTCAACCACCATGCCAACAGTGTCCATGCTCTCTGCATCCATCCAGCAACCAGTACTACTTGCTATGCAATCTTTTAATGGTTCCCCGGACCCTCTTGGTCCTAAGCACTAATCATAGGGTCATTTCCAGGGCAAACCCCACTACTCCCTTGCCCAGGACCCCTGCCCTGCTTTGCATAGCTGCTTCACTCACACCCTGACTCCCCTCATGTGCTCTCCTCCTAGTGGGAACGTTACAGGATGAGGTCTTCCTGCTTTGTCTCAGACATCCTACTCGGCTAACAGGCAAGAGACATACATCTGAAGGATTGGAGATCGACACCAGTAAGTCCTTAAAGTACACAGCTCTAGATCAAGGCCTGGTGAATAAGCCCCTCAGCTGCCCAACAGATATGACTGCTATGTAAGAGCCACACAATGAAACATCATCATCCTTAGTCTCTGGAGCCCCCAAACTGTCTCTGTTCAACAAACTCTGCATTCCCATAAGCTACCAGCCCTTCACTGTCCTGCTCAGGTCACCAGCCCACCCTCTCCAAGAGGCCCTTGGAGCAGCCTAGATAGGAAACAGCCCATTTCCCCACACCTCTAGTATGCAGACATTATCCACCTGGCTGGCTCACGTGCTCCTGAACCGTCTTCTCAGGGACAGAGCATCTGCAAGTCCATGTAGGAGCAGGTCTCCCACCAGGCTCCGGTGCTCTGCTTACCATCTCCAGAGCATCACACTCAATGTGCTTTCCTGCATCTTGAAGCCCTGGGCCTAGGTTTACATTCCTGAGATATCTATGTCTCTCCAGACACTGTCCCTCCTAGAGTCAGGAAGACTTCTCTGCTGGCCCAGGGGCTGGCAGGTGCCATGTTCTTGATTCTAGGTATCTCTGTAGCTTAGGCCCTGACTGCAGACGAAGGGGCATCAAGCAGGCTCTTGGGAGAACTCTATGCTTCCTGGGGATGGCCAGCTCGCAGGAGCATCCCAGGAGCATCTGCACTCACAGGAGCATCCCAGGAGCATCTATGCTCCTCTCTTTCCCCGGCAGGCATCAGTCAGGTTGTTCCCCACTGCCTTGGGCCTGGTCCTGTCTCACCCAGACTTCAGATCTGTGAGACAGTCTTTCCTTTCACTGTGAATGTGTTGATACCATTGGCTAATGGATAAAGTTGCTATGGCCTATGGCAAGGCATGACACAGCCAGGTGGGAAATCTAAGGAGAGGTACAGGGGGAAGAAAGGCGGAGTCAGAGCAGATACTTCGAGTTCAGAGACCTGACTGAGCAAGATGTATGAATGAAACACAGCTAAAGCCACGAGACATATGGAGACACATAGATTAGTGGAAATGGGTTAATTTAAGATAAAAGAGCTAGTTAGTAATAAGCCTGAGCCACAGATCAAACAGCTCATGATTAATATTAAGCCTGAGTGATTATTTTATAAGCTGCTGTGAGGCCGCGGGGACTGGATGAGACAGAGAAAAACCTCTGGCTACACTCCAGACCCTTTAGAGGGTCTCAGCATCCTCCCCAGGCTTGCCAGCAATTAAGCCAGCTGCAGAGGAGAGGGGCCTGTTAGCCCTTCTTTCTCACATGCTCTTCTCACTTGTCATAGCCTGAGGAGAACCTCCCTTGGTTTTCAGCCTGGCCTCCCATAAACCGTAACTTGAGACAAGAGAAGCACTGCAAACCCAGAGTTCATGTGCCCAGACCATGACACAAGTGCTCCCTCCACCTGGGATGCCCATGTCTGACCACACAGGGCCATCTAGAACACCTGCTTTCACTGCGCTGCCCTGTCTGGCCATGTGTTCTCACCCAAGAAGTCATCCATCCCGTGGGAGGCTGCTACTAGCGCTGTCCCTCTCCAGGAGCCCTTCCATGCCAGCAGACTCTGAGGAGTGATTAAGGACCTCAATGAGGAGGCTGTCCACGAGGATGCAAACACAGTCACAGGTGTTCTTCCACATGCTCTTAAGGCAGGGAGGAATAGGTAGAGAAAAGGCCACGAGATCACAGAGGCTGGGGTGTTGATATGGCCTCAAGCCAAGGAATGCCTGAGTATCCGGGAGGACAAAGAACGAGTCCGGCCCCTCCAGCCTTCCCAAGGAGCTCTGGGACACCCTAATTTCAGCCCTGTGGCAATGATACTGGGATCAAGAATTCTGGCGCACTGACTTGTAGACCTGTGTGTGAGGGTGCAGGCTGCCTCAGACTTTTGTATATGTCATTCTCTATAACACCTCAAGAACAGATCCCCCGACAGTGGCCAAGGACCACCTGCACCTGAGCTAACCCACGCCCCAAGGGAGGGGTTTGTTCAAGAGTGAAAGGAAGACAGGAACCCCTGGAACTCCGGCATCTTTGGTTAGGAGGGAAGGCACTGCTTTCCACAATAGCAGCCTTCTAGAAACTTCTGCCTGCCCTCCAGAAGCCTCTGTGAACATTCCTGTCAGATCGCCTTCCTGCTCTTCTTTCCTTCTCTAGGAGGACAGCTTCAAGTCAGCTGCCTTTCCCTCGTGTCCTTGGACCCAGATACTGAGTGGCTGTAGATGCTGACAAGGCCGTAAGACAGGAGCCAGTGGATGCAGGGACAAGATGGACAACTGTCCCAGGAGCAGGTAGGATTGGGCTCGCCTCTTCCCAGCCCCCATGGGAACCCTGAAGTCATCATGGGGTTTGCACGGTGTGTGACAAGAAGTCTGTCCACCTTGCCTACAGCACAGCATGTTCTGACCTGAGTGCCACGAGGTCAGTTCCAGGCCAGCAGACAGCCCCCCTCCCCCTTCCTCAGCCAACTCAGCTCCGATGCAGCAATGGAAGGAACAAACAGAGGCACCAGTCCGCTTTCCTCCCCACCCCCTTATGTGGTGGATGACCACCCTCAGACGTAAAGCAGCAAGGCCGTACCCCACTTCCTCATTAAACACACACGCATCTGTCTGTCTGTCCAGAGGACATTCCTAGATGATTGAAGGAGTAAGCAACAAGCCAGGGACGGAGTGTTTTTCTCTGTGCACCAGGAGGTACCAGGGCTGCTGGCCTAATTATTAGGAAGAGCATGGGTCAAGGGCACCTACCTCCATGGGCTCCCTTGGGTCTGTAGAGCGCCCAGTAGAACTACAGCCAAGGTGACCTGTCTCCCTCTGGCTTCCTTCACAAGTGGCCTGAGTGGGTTAACAGGTGGCAGCTCAAACAGGTTCAAGGCAGCTGCCGGAGCTGACTCCTCCCCTCCAGGATCAAAGAAGGGCTGTGACACTTAAGGTGACACTCTAGCCTCTCTCCTCACTGCTGCAGAAAGCCCCCTCCCCTTCCTTCCACACCAAAGAGGGGACAGGCCTCGGGTGTGGTATAGCACAAAGTCCCTGACCAGCACAGGCTGCTGGGGAGGAGGCAGACACCCAGGGCTTCCCAGCAGCCTCTATTGGCAGGTTCCTAGGACGCGCACACACAACCTGTGTTCAGCCACAGCTTAGACACTTGGACGTGGAGGTTGGCTCCGGACCTAACAATTCTACTTCCGATTTCGAGCAGGTGGACAGTCCAGGGGGATGAGAAGAAAGGAACTGTGTGTTCAAGGGACTTCGGAGGCCACTCAGATCCTTCTCAAAGGCCAAGTGTGGCTCTCTGACATCTGACCCCGCCCCTAGAGTCCCATACACGAAGGCAGTAACAGTTCTCTCCTGAGTCAACTTCTGTTCTACTTGGGGTAGTTTATTTTCTCAGCCTGTTTTCAAGTCAACTACACAGGACAAATGTTAGTTTTCCTGGGGCTGTAACTAATTACTGCACACATAGCAGTTGAAACATCATACACCATTATTTCCCACCCTGCAGAAGTTTGGGTTGGCCTCACTGGGTTACACCCAAAGGCTGGTTCCTTTCCCAGGTTCTTGGGGGAAGGCTGACCTTACTCCCCGCCTGTTGTCCCTTCCTCCCAGTTTGGAGCCAGCAACAATGACACCCACCAGCGGCCCTTTGCAGTCTTTCCCCTGGCTTGTCTGCCTCCCCAGCTAACCTGTCTTGTCTTGATTAAGAGGAAGAACAATATTTAAGGTCAGCATATAGCGTTTTAATTCCTTCAGTGCTGGCATTTAAGACATGCTTTCCAGGACTTCTCAACACTCACTGGCTTCTGATAGGTGTCCTCATGCCAGTGTGCACGACAGCCCCACTGTCTTCAAAGAGCACCTGCTAATGCACTGGACCACCTACCTGTACAGCCACCCTGAAGACAGCCACAGTCCTGTAAAAGACGTTCTGAGATCCAGATGAGAGGGTCACAGGTGTCTGTGGGAGCTTCACGGGCACACATGCCACATTTACATGGAGGGTGAAAATGGAACACCTGCCTCCATCACTCTCCAGACCTTTCTTCCCGTTCACTCTGCTCTGCAGGCACAGTAGATGGAATGCGCTGTTGGATAGGTTGGTGAAAATGGTCTTAGGTACCAACAGCTTCAACCAATGCCTCTGTAAAGCTGCTGCAGGCTGTGGAAGCAGGGTGAAAATTGTAAAGGACACTTAGCTGGCTCTATGTGATACAAATTCCTTGTTTTATCCAGAAAGAACTAGGCTGGCTCCTCCAATGTACCTTCCACCAGGCCTCGGGAGCACACAGAAAACTGCCTGCTGTGCTTACAGGTACCAGCAGGACTGCTAGGCTGAGGTCTGGGGAGCAGCTGAAAGGAGGGTCTGTGGCACAGTCCAGAAAGACTGTCCTCTGTCAAGCTCCACAGAGGGGGCAGGGAAGAGCTACCAACACAGGTCCTGCAGTGTATGGCTCCCTTGTTAGCCCCGGGAACTTATAAGTTCTGGCCAGCCAGGTCCCACGGACACCATGAGATCAAGCTCCCAGGTCTATGCTTTGTCAAGTGTATAGTCCTGAGACGGGAATGGGAAACGAAGTTGTTACTGGGGTGCCCTGAGCGACAGCAGATGGGTGCTTGTGTTTGCTGGACGTGGATGAGTGTCATGGACACTAGGGACTGGAATATCAGGCAACAAGGATGGACCAGAGGTTGCCAGTCTCCGAGGCTGGGAGAATCTAGCTGAGGCTATGGTTCTATGTGCATAAGAGAAATATATGGTGAGTGCAGAAGGGGCAGGGCATGTGGATAGTTAAAAATGAGACAGTGCTTAGTGCTGCCCAGGGCAAGGTCCAATCTTCATTGAGGACAAGAGCCAGGACAGCAGCAAGTAGGTGGGGATGGGGTGGATAGGTGGGTCTGTTAACAGTTGTTGTGATCGAGTGCCAGACTGCAGAGGCCCTGCCCAGGCCAGGCAGGAAGGGAAGGGACAGTCGCTAGGGGCTTGAAGCATGCTAATCCGAAGAGGAAGAAGTCCCACACTGCTCCTCAGGGGGATAGCATTACACACTCATCAGAGAGGGGAGGTCCCCCACATTAGCCAGAGGGGAAGATGTCTGTCCGGCACCAGTCACAGGCTAGCTGCGGAGGGGACATGAGGTGCCCGGGACCAGGCTGAACGGGTGCGGGTGGAGACAGGCCCCAAAACACGGCGAGGGAGGACACCCGGCCGCAGGCGCCGTCACTCACCCACTGAGAGCCTGGCTCCGGAGCCCGCGGGCTGCCGCCTACCTGCGTAGGGCCGGACAGAGCAGTCGGCCACTTCCGCCCTGCCGCGCGCTCCCGGCAGCCTCTGCTCTGCGCCTGCGCCCCACTCTGGCCGCGCGCTCCCGGCAGCCTCTGCTTCTGCACTTGCGTCCCATTTTGCTCCGCCCAATCTAGAGCCACGTCATCCCGGCAGCCTTTGCTCTATGTGTCTCTCCCCTTTCCCACAATCTCTGTTATGCGCCTGTGCACTGGATGTGGGGCTGCTGGGAGTTGTAGTTTTTCGCTTCGGGCGCGGTGGCTGTCATTCCCCAACTGAGGCTCCAGGGTTCTTTGCCCGGTTTCCCCCTGCTTGTCTCCGCTCGTGCTCCCTAGTTCTCAGCCCTTCTTCTGAGCTCTTCCAAGCTGGCTATAACGCAGTGCTGTCCGGTTTCCACAGTCAGAACCAGAGCCCTGCGCTGAATGAGGATGGCAGTGTGTCCTCATAACCGACTTCAGTCAATAACCCTCTTTTCCCGGTCTCCTGCCTAGCCCTGAGTTCTTGGGTCTGTGAACAGGAATCCAGATACCTGTTTAGTCCCAGACAGTGGTAGCATAGCAGGACTCTTGAGAAAGGCCTTCATCAGCCAGGGAGTGTCAGGCCTGTCTCCTGCACTTCAGCATCATCTCTGGGTCTCCTAAAAGCCTCCTGGGAAGTAACAAGGGGCACAAATTCAAAATATGCAAACCATACACAGTGGGAAAAAAAAAAAAAGGCCTTTCTTATGCCCTTCCTGTTTAGAAGCCACTGTTACTGCCAAATTTTTCTGATTCCTCTGAAAGTATAGGTCACAAATAAACTAAATTTCATGTCAAAATGGAAATGTGCTGGGTTGCTTCCTCTGTGCTTCCGGTGGGAAGCAACCTTTCTTGAATTCACTGACGTTCCCTGTCAGACCAAACTGAATCCCAATCACACCTTGTTTTTCCTGTAATTTTTCTGAACCATCCATCCTTTATTTGTTACAGGTTATCCACCTAAGTTATAACATGACTCTCTGTGTTTTTAAAGCATCCTGGGTATTCCTTCCCATTCCATGCTCTTCTCCTTAAACCCTCAAAGGCAGACATGGTCCAGAACATGTGTGCATCACTCTCTTGCCTTGCTTTGCTGTCTTAGGGCATAGCTTTGTGGTTCAAAATAATACATCGCTTAGTTCTGCCTCATTTAACTTAAATAACATGAAATAAAACCTCAAGGTAGATGGGAGTCCTGGTGTTCTGCAGGCAGTTTAATTTTGCCAATTTGGTGACAACAAATGTCCTCTCCTTGCCCGATTAGAGTCGTGTGTATGTGTGTGTGAGTGCACACATCGTATATAAACACATTACTATATTATTTGTTTTGATTGAGACAGGGTCTTACTGTGTGGTCCAGGCTGGTTGTAAACCTGCAATGATCCTTCTTTCTCATCCTCCTGAGTGAGATTACAGGTGTGTTCCACCATGTCTGGTGCTTTTTGCACACACACACACACAGACACACAGACACACAGACACACACACACTCTTGTAGGCGGAACTTACCCACAAGGACACCAATACCAGATAGATATTTATTAGAATATAAACCAACACTCACGGTACAGGCAACAGAGTACAATAGCACCTGAACAGGGACCGAAATCTGCAGACGGACGGACGACGTGAGCCTCCCTCCAGCAGCCAGGAACCAGGAAGAGAGCGTGTGTGTCGTATCCCGCAGACCCTTTTCAATGGGGCTTTTCCCGCCCCCTTCAGCAGACCCTTTTCAATGGGGCTTTTCCCGCCCCCTTCAGGTCGGGGGCCGGTGCTCTGTATAAATGTCCCTTGACCTTGTCAGCTGACACCTGAATCCCACAACACACTCTCCTCCCCCACAGCACTCCCCCCTCCCCCAGCTCTTAGTTCTTCCATCTCCTCTTCTACAATGTCTCCGAGCTTCGTGGGTGGCGTGTGGGGCAATGTCCCATCTCTGGGGCCGACTTCTCGCAGTCTCTCATTCTCTGTACACAGAGGGGCGGGGCGCTTACACCATGTTCCTGTTTTCTGGGTTACAGGTATACAGGGGAAGAGGAGTGGAGAGCGCAGGGCTGAGGGAGTGAGAGAGGGTTTGCTTCCCAGGGCCTCTGCACCCCTCCGCATCCGTTCCAAGGACTCCACCATGTCTGGGTGTCATGTTTTGGGCACTAGCACCTCTGACACGTTCTTGGGCCTGGTCTAGGTGTAGGAAGGAAATGAAGAAGGGACAGAGAGACATACAGGAAATCTGATGTCAAATGGGCTGTGAGCACTCTGGTGGAGTGGACCCAGCTACAGCAGAACCCACCTCAGTGCGCTCACTATGTACAGAGCAGGCATGGGAGTTAGCCAGTTGGGGGGGGGGGTGTCTGCAGGGCCAGCGTCTCAGGCGCTTTCTGATCTGTACACACTGGTCAGTCGCTTGTGCTTGGACTCCAAAGAGGCTTTACCCTCCCTCTGGGCCTCACCTGGGGAAGACTTTGCCACGTCATGGGCTGGTGGTCTTAGGGTCCTGACATGGCCATACCGGTGTCAACTAGGCACTCAGACCTTCCCTCACCCAGGGCTTTCTTTACTCCCGACACGCCTCCTTCCAGAATGCTCTCGGTGCCTGTAGCTCTGGATAAAAGATGTCACATCCTCCACTCCACGGTCCTTTATCACTAACTGCGCCTCCTTTAGTTAAGTGCTTAGACTGTGCCTTCCACCAGGGGGCGGTCTCACTTTATTTATCTGGTGAAATAAAGCATCGGGTTCATCCTTTGCCCCTGTGTTAATTGGAAATAATGTATTCCCCAAACAGAGGAAGCCAGGAGAGATGGAGAAACTGAGGCACAGAGAGATTAAATGGCTGCATCAAAGTGGAGAGGCACGTGAATGGCCACAGTAGGACTGTGCTGACCTTGGAAACAACCCTTACACTGATTTCCTTACAGCCGTGAGGTCACATATGAGCCATGCATCTGCCTGTCCATGCTGCTGCCAATCCTGAGCTTCACCTTCCCGAGCCTCCCAGGTCACAGGCGGCTCCAGGCGGGAGCCATGAGTTCAGGCTAGTGGCCAGAAGCAGGCCTGGATGCCAGGTTTCCTTTCCCATCTCAGCAATTTCTGTAGATCTCTGAGAGGTTTCCTCACGCCACCCCCACCCCCTTGGCAGTGGGACACCACCAATAGGAGCCTGCCTGTCATACTACCCTTTGGAATGGAATTTAGAAGTTTACAAAACCAGCCTTTGCCTGTGGGGTAAGCTGGGCAGACTGGCCTAGAATAGCTGGGTTGGCAGGATGTTAGGGCCCCAGTGGGAGATGCCATGGAGCTGCTAATAACATGCTGTGCCTATCAGGAGCCCAGTGTTGCCCAACTGTAGCCAAGGCCTCCACATGGCCCTTTCCAGAGATAGGAAAACAGCAAATTGCCAAACAGGGGCTAGGGAGATGGCTCAACAGTGTGAGAGTGTGTGTGTGTGTGTGTGTGTGTGTGTGTGTGTGTGTGTGTGCATGTGTGTGTATGCGTGTGTGTAACCTGTTGGACAAGCATGGGAACTGAGTTTTCAAAGGAAATCAGGTGAAGAATGACCAGCATCCTCCTCCAGCCTCTGCCCATCTGGACACACACACACACACACACACACACACACACACAATCATAGTTACAGACACCCCCCTCCAAAAAAACCCCACAAAACACCAAACAGATATACCATATACACACTATACTTATATACACATAAATAAACATAGCATTGTTTATTTGACATTATGTCAGGGCACAGAGTGTGCCCTCCATGGTGGGCTGCAGGGGACTCTCCAGTGATCCAGTGACTCCCATGCCCTCTCTGGAGCTGCCTTGATCTAAGAAGAGAGAGCCACTTGAGAATATGGAGGAAGCCCTTGATGGTTTGGCCCAGACACCCTTGAGTAGGTGCAGCCCCTAGGGAATTCAGGGCAGAAGTAGCTTACAGCTCATTTAGTAACTTGACAGGAAGACCCGGAGGAGAGCTTGGTCTTGATGTCTGTCACATCTCCTCAGGGCTGATCCCATCTGACCCAGGCACTACTGACCACACAGCACTACTGCTGACGTGGGCTTTCGCTTATTAGGTTGTTGGTGTGGTTCACCATGACTCTTGCCTTTGCCTCGGAGCAAAGGCTTTGGCTCTGGAAAACATTCAGGTTCCATTTGCTTGTGGAGGGATGGAGGGAGACTTGGAAATCTGCAAAGCGTTCCCCGTCTTGCCAAATTTCCTGTCTTTCTTACAGTTTCAAAGCAGAGGGCGTTAGGAGCCTAGCAAGCTGTCCAGCTCAGTGGCATGTTATATTTCCTCTATGACACTGCCGTGTGCTGGCCTTTGGGACCTGGCCTTGTGAGTTCACTTTGTCCGATTGCCTGTTGGGTTGAGTTGCGGGTTGTGATGTCACCCTCCAGACACTCTTCATCTCTGTTCCCATCCTTCGGAAGTCCCCATGCCTCTGAGCCTTCTGGCTCTCCGGAATCATGGGAAGCCACAGGTTCCTTTTGCTGTGTTTAATACAATGCTTTTCCTCTCCCAGTTTCCACCTCAAAGAAAATGAACGAGCTGAACGATCCCCTTCAAGATTTCTTGGGAGATGTGGAGACTCAGCCCAAGAGTCTGAAAGGAGAGGAGTTATATTTACGAGTGGTTATGGATATCCTAGCATTTTATGTCCACTTCTCCAACCTTTTTATTAATCATGTGAGAAACTTCAGGTGTAGGTTGCTTGTCCAAAATTCCCAAAATACTCCAGGCATGGTGGTGCGTATATGTAGCAGTCCCAGCAACTGGGAGGCTGAGACAAACGGATGGCTATTACTTGAAAAGCAGCCTAGGTTACCAAGTGAGGCTCTGTTCAAAAGAAAAATCAGAAAGAAGAATAGGAACTTAGTTATTAAGTGTTTCTTTGAAAGCATCAGGACCAAGTTCTAACCCATAATCCATGTTACACAAGAGAAGAGCAGCCAGGCAAACAGATAACAAAAGGAAACACACGTGGTGAAGGGGTTTCTAATCCAGTTGCTGGGGAAGCAGAGACAGCCAGCCAGCCTTGCCTACCTGACGGCTTCCCGAACTAAGATCGAAAATTTTCCTCCGACCTCCACACTCATGCTTACACACATGTACATCCACTGGAACACACACGAACACAAACACACACACACACACACACACACACAACCAAGTAAGTCTGTTTGTTTGCTTATTTATCGAACCAGTGTCTCACTATGTATCTCTAGCTGGCCTGGAACTTGCTATGTAGACCAGGCTGGCCTCAAACTCACAGGGTTTCACTTGTCTCTGCCTTTCAAGGGCTGGAATTAAAGATATGCACTGCTGTACCTGGTTAATATATATAATTTAAAAAAATAAAATGTAACAGAAACAAATCAACCAACTTACGCCCCAAATCTCCCAAATACAAAAACGTATCTGAAACCTTGGTCTTTCTTAAGTTTGACAGAAACTTGGCAGGACCATGTGACTTGAGTTGTCTTATGATTGTATTGCTTTTGTTCTCTGCCCTGGACAGCAGTCACGTCCATGGGGCTGCCCCAAGTCCCCTGGGTGAGCTGCTTCCTGGGAAGTTTTCATCTAACTTGAGTGCATCTGGCCCAGTTGACTGTACTTCAGGAACTCAGAACTCATCTTTATGTTCTCCATAAGGACCCAGCCTGTGAGTTCAGCTACCATTCTCCAGGCTGGATTGAGGGAAAGACACAGGACCAGGATGCAGACTCTCATGTTGGAATAAGCAAGCTGTGGGGTTGCTTGCCATCTGGTGTACTTTTTAGAACTTTCTAGTTGGCATCTTAGAATTTCATTAGAGAGTGTGGCCATCCTGGATGTGTGGGGTGGGAATGATTCTTCTGCCTCCAACTCTTGCCCTCTCCTGAGCCACATGCCCGGCTTTAAGAATCTTGTGAGCAGGTCTTTCTTGGGCGGAGCCTTTTGGATAGGACCATGGGAGCCATACCACCATACCCATCCCTCACAAAACTTTCAAGGCACTCTGTTGTCCCCTTGGCAGTCTAGTAGGGGTTAAGCTTCTGCTGGCTGCTCTTCCTGGCATCTCTACTGCAAAGGATGTGGGGGACAGAGTGACAGGGGACAGAGTGGGTACATGTGCTGGGTGGGAAGCTTCATGTCACAGGAATAAGAATCTTATCCCTGAGTTTTCCTGTATCGATAACCAAGAATGTGATTTTGCTCAGCCTTAGATATGTGCTAAGCAACAGGAACTATCTTGCTAGGCCAGTGCAGGTCACATCTCTGGTGGGAACATATCTACTTATTCTGGACAAGTGCCCTGAAGTGTCGCCCTCTTACCGCCCCCCCCCCTCCGTGGGTACCAGAGGGCTCAGCAATCTCTCTCCTTCTCATTGGGTTGGCACTGGCATTTGGAATTTCTGGAGAAGCCTATGGGAATTCACAGGCTGTTCCCTGCAATCAGAATGCCCCTTCCCGTTCTTTCATCCATCCCTGCCCATTCTGGGGTCTGCCCTCTACTGATCCATGCCCAGTCTTGGGGTGAAATTATGGGAGATACTGAGGTTCTAGGCTCCTCTCTTCCTGCTTTGATTCTCTTGGCCCCTTTTCCTGCTGGCATAGCAAAGAATAGCTAAGTGCAGCCTGCTTATTCTGCCTAGGATATCCCAAACTCGCCTCCTAATTTTACATCTCTCCCCTATAAAGAATAGGTAGGAAGAGAGGGGTGGGAAGGAGGAAGGGAGGGAGGGAGGGGAAGAGAGAGAGTGACAGAGAGAGAGAGAGAGAGAGAGAGAGAGAGAGAGAGAGAGAGATGGAGAGGGAGGGAGGGGGAGGGAGAGAGAGAGAGGGAGGGAGGGAGGGAGGGGAAGAGAGAAAGTGACAGAGAGAGAGGGAGGGAGGGAGAGAGGGAGGGAGGGAGGGAGAGAGAGAGAGAGAGAGAGAGAGAGAGAGAGAGAGAGAGAGAGAGAGAGAGAGAGAGAGAGAGAGAAGAGAGAGAGAGAGGGAGAGAGAGCACTCAGAGGCTGATGTCAAGGGGCAGTTTCTCCTCTCTCACGGGTTATGATAAGGTGCCAGAACAAGCCATCTGACTCAGTGTTTGGGGACGGAGAATAGGAGGAACTTCTCTGGAGAAGCCTGAGGCAGTATCCCCAGAGACTCACAAGGGCATATGTGTAAGATTAAGAAATGCCCGGTGTGAAGCTACCCAACTGAAGCTGAGCAACCATCTAGCCAGCCTTACACCCCAGGGTTTCCCCAGAGGACCTGAACCTTGTGGAGGCTGTTTTCTCTCCTTTGCCTCCTAGGTCCTCTAGACTCTGAACGTAACAACTGAACCATCCCCTTTAAGTACCTACTTGCATGAATAAAAAAAAAAAAAACAAAACTGCCCTTTACACAAGGGACACAAATCCCTTTACAGAGGGATTATAGATGCCCCCAAACGTGCCCATTGATCCCTGGATTGCAAGTAGATTGCTGGAAAGTGCATCTCAGATGGGCCACTGGTTTGGAGTCAGTTGTCCACATGTCTAAGTCAATTCCCCTACCATCAATTAAGATTTTCAGTGTTTCTGCAGTTCTCTATCCTGACTGGGAACATCCTTGTCCTGGGCTTCCAGCCACCTCCACATCTGGAAAGACCTCTAGATAAACAGAAGTTTCAGTCCCCATCTCCTCCAAGCCTGCGCTAGATCCCCAGAGGGTCCAGAAGGAGGGAGCACCAGCCAGCCAGCCAGCCAGCCAGCCAGCCAGCCAGCCAGCCAGCCAGCCGGGCACACACACAGTTAATCCTCTAAGACTGCTGTTTGGATAAAAAGCACTAGGAGTGTTCTAGGCTCCTCGGCAGCTCACATCTGGCTGGGGTTTGCTCTTTGTATTTCTGCCGCTTTCTTCCTCTCTTCCTTCTCTTTTGAGAGAAACCACGTTTCCGCTTCTGGCCAAAGAGACCTTGGAGTCAGCTGAGGAGATAAAGGTGTTAGGATCGCTGTGCCTTGCACCGCCCCCTCTTCCTCACCCTTAAGTTTGTCCCCCCTGGGGGACTTTTTTCTCCCTCGGGGCTCTCTCTCTCTTTCCTCTTTCTGGCTTTGATGAGTCTGTGCTTCCCCTCTGACCTGACCTAGAAAAGATTCAGCCCCTGAGAGATGCTTTAAGAGTCAGCCCCCGAGAGCCCTGAGAGGCAGGAGGATTCGGTTGGCACAGCGGGCTCAGCTGGACGGAGGTAGGTGGCTTGGCTGTCGAACAGACCAGGAAGGACTCTGAGCTCTGTCTTCGTGGCTTCATCTGAGTGCCAGAGCAGGGCTGAACAGACACTTTCCCTGCGGTGAGATGTGTGGTGGCGCTTATGGCAAGGGGGCAGGCAGAGCAGTAGTTTGGGGGGACAGCATTGTGTTGTTCTTGCATTCTCCCTGCACAGATTGGCTCTTCAGACCTGCTGGGGCTCCCTGGAACGTGCAGGAGGCGGGTTCCTTGGCAGACAGGATACGGACAGGACCAGCTGCACCTTCTCTCACTGTTTTGTGGGGTGTCCTTTTTCTGGGTGCTTTGGAGGGTGTGGAAGGAGAGAGAGCATTTCTGTTCCCACCTGGCACCACGCTGTTCCTGCCATATCACCTGGGCCAGCTATCCCATCTGTCAGTGGTCAGATGGAACCCTAACACTGAACAAGAAGTGTGGACTTTGGGGTCTCTTCTAACAGCTGTTTCTGGATAGCATCCAGCCTGGGCAGGAAAAAACAAATATCCCTTTTCCGTGGACCTTCCTGGGAAGTAAATCTGCCTATAGTGCTAAGAGTGGCCAGAGCTCTGGCTGCAGTCTCTAAGGTGCTCGGGGACCTTTGCACAGCCATAGCTACCTATTACTCAGATACCTGGGCATCTCTACATGTGTAGATGTCTTCCTTCCCAGTTAACCCGAGTCCCCACCCTGTCTATCTCTGTGCCCATCCAGGCTGATCCCTGCCCTGGAGAGCTGGATTTTTTTCTGAGGAGCCTCTTCTGTTCACACTTCTGTTATTCCCTGCCCTGCCCTTATCTATCGGATGGGGGAGGGGTGCCTCTTCCTCCCTGTTTCATGGAAGGGAGACACTGAACATGCTTCCCCAGCTTTGGGTTTAGGACGTATCTCAGTAGCGTGGTGTAGTGCCTAACGCGCGGAAGGCTCAGGGTTGCATCCCCAGTCATAGAAACAACAACCAAATACCAACTTTGATTTTCACTGAACATGCTGGCTCAAGACCATGAGGTAGAAGACTGCTGTGGGTCTGAGGCTGTCAGGAGCCCGATAACCAGCTGAGGAACTCTCTCAGTCAGCCCAGGCTGTAGTGTGAGGCGCTGTTTCAGAGCAACCAAAAAAGAATGAAAACAATTAAAAAAAGAAGCTGAGGAACGTCACTGGGATCCCCCTGGGAGTGAGTGACGCCCTTAGAGACTGCCCAGGCTCGGGCTCTGCTTTTATAGTGCTTTGACTGCATGGCTGCAGGGTGGGCAAAGAGGAGGTTCTCTCCCAGGCCTGCACTGGTTCTCACTAGAGTAGGGAAACCTGCAGAGGGAAGCAGAGGGCTCCGAACAAGGGGATGATTGCTGCTCCTGCACCTCACAGCTCTGTTCAGGGGCTTGCAGCCAGCACGGGACGCATCGCGGCTAAACAATGTCTTCATTCCTCAAAACTCAACTTGGATTCTCTACTCGGGCAGGAGACGCTGAGCTTTTTAACTGTCCCATTTTACTTCCTAAAAACTCACACATATGTGTGTGTGTGTGTGTGTGTGTGTGTGTGTGTGTGTGTCCCCGTCTCTCATCCCCTGTGAAGTTAAAAGAAGCGTTTTGAAGTCCATGGAGAGCAGGCTAACCCAGGAGCCTGGAGTAGGCCTCATATGGGCAGGCCTGTCGTGGAGTGTGAGGGCAGCTCACTGTTCATTCCTGCTGTAACCTCCCTATTCAGAGCAACCAGCACAGCATTAATTTTTTTCTGAACATGCTCCTTTCTGTTATTCTCCTTGGTGCCTGCCCTTCCCCCCACACCCCGTAATTAGCATGACTCATAAACCAAATATTCTGGCATTGAACGTCACCCATCAAAACAAAGATAAAAAAGAATTTCGTAGAAATTACAGGTCGTGCCTTGGGGCACCCTCACCCATTTGTTTCTTATCCCCAGGGGTCAGGGCCTTTTGGGGGTCACAGTTCTTAGGGCTGGGAGTGGCTGAGGCTCTAGGGTTAAGGAGACAACGTGCGGCTGAAAGGGCAGGAAGGATGCCCACTGAAGGCTGCTGCTTCTGCCTGGCACCCCCCTCTCTGGAGGGAAAGGACTGTTTGGGAGCAGGGTGGGCACCGGCCTTGAAAACTCCAGAGACACTGGAGCATGGGTGGTGGGTGAGAGGACTGTCATTTTCCCTAGTTCCTAGTCACTGAAAAATCTACCTCCCACTATGGTCAAGTGGCCCGTGGTGGCTGTTTGGACAGGACCTTGCCACCTCCCTAACTCGTTCATGAGGTGCAAGAGACATTTTGGCTTCTCCAGAGAGCAGTTTCCTGGAAGCCCCAGAACCGCATGCGCCTACTGGTGTTCTGGCTCTGAGTCTCAGGGCCCTGCCCTGGCAGAGCCTGTGGTGGGAGACTGTAGTCTTGGAGGCCTTCACAAGTGACTTCTCTTTCTCTCCTCCCCAAGCAGGAAGGGACATGCCGAATCCCCGCAGGCCTGTTTGGCTTGGGAGGAACAGGCCTGCACACAGGGTGAGGCCTCTGAGCCTAGAAGGGCCCTGTGTCTCAGAGCCCTGGTTAAGACACAATGGCATTGTACTGGTGCCCTGCCAGCAGTAGCTCTTCGTGTAACAGCTGGTGCCCATCATAGGACACCCTTCCTGCTCTCACTGGGTATAAGTGGGTGCCTTGGTACTCCATCACCACTGTCCACTGGGCATTCGTAGCCTGCTTCTGAGGTCTTTGCATACCTGCAGTCCCCCCTTGGACACCTGCCTTGATATACCACTGGGACTCCACATGCTGACTAGGCTTCTGTGTCCCACCATCTTCCTGGCCTCTGTAGGAATTTCCCTTCAAATGAGACAGCTGAACAGGAGGCAGCAGGCAGGGAGGCAGGGAGCTGAAGCTCAGGCAGCAAGATTGGGAGAAGAGCCAGGCAAGGATGGTACAAGGAAGCCAAGTTCCTAGTGCCCAGGGCTGGGCCAGACATACTCCTGGCTGCTGAGGCCACATGTGGTGGGGAGCTTCATACCCTGGGGGGAGGGGCTGTAGCTTCTCAGCACCCTAGGGCATCTGGTTACCAGCTGCCTGCTGCCCTCAGTACCAGGGAAGGAGAGGGGGAGCTGCCAGCCATGGGTGGGCTTAAGATGCAGGCCAGAAACTAGGCTGGGTCTGAAACCCTCTCCCTTACATTTCTTGGGCTGGCTCTTCATAGATAGAGTCATTGCCAAAGTTGTTAGGGTCAGAGCCTGGGCTCCTGGAAGCCTGAACAAGCAAGGTTCAGCCTCCGCATTCAATAGATCAATTAAAGAAACAAATAATGAAATCGGGCAGGCTTATTCATTAGAAAGAAAAAATAAAGAGGTCCAGAGACCTCCAAGTCTGTCTTTGAGGTCCTGACATGAGGTTTAGACTTGAATAGAGGGCAAGAGGTGTACAGAGAGAGCCAAGCTGTCCTGACCAAAGCATGGCAGTCAAGGCTTTGTCCATCACTGTCCCATTTATTGTCTTGACCCCAGTAAGATGGTCTGAGAAATTGTCAGGCGCTCTGAAACCTCTTTCTAGGGAACAAGACTCCCTTCTTGTTGGTACCAGGCTTCCAGCCTTTCCTTCTCTAAATAAGAAATAACTGGGGGAAAAACTCAATTTTTGGGGGGGGGGGTCCACTGTCAACACTCATACCCAAGGGAAAGGCACAAGTGTTTCTTTAGAATGTCTTTATTTTTGCCAGAATGCTGAGCTGGGTTCTGATAGCTGAGTTCTGATGGGAGATGGGAGGAAGGTTTAGGGTGCCGTGGGGCTCCTGAGTCTTGTGTATACAGAGCCCCTCCTTCCCTGGGCCTGGAGCCCCATGAAGACCAGCCACAACTTCTGGGGAGGGGCCTGCTGTGCAGGTGGAGGCTTCTGGACAGGGGATGAGACTAGAACCCTGGGTCTGTTGTGGGAAGCCAACCCTACCCTGTGGTCTCATTCTTTAGTCTCCAGGGTTGCACCTAGTGGATCCTTTGATGGTGTCTATCATAACCAACTTCTGATATCCCAAGGGATGGGAAGAGAGTATTCGGCCCTTCCCTCCTCAGTAATGACTTCACATAGTTTCTTCTGGCTGACCACTGGATGTGGCCTCAGGGTTCCCGTGATCCAGAGTGCACTTTTGCTTTTATTGTGTTGTTGTTATTATTATTGACAAGATCTCTCTACGTTTGTAGGGCTGGCCTGGAACTCAGACTGTACCCTCGGGCTAGCCTTACACAACGTGACCTCAATCACATCTGAGCCAGCTCAGATGGCTTCTCCCTGGGGCACTGACAGGCAGAGGAGTCCCCATATTCCTGTTCACATACCTCTCCTTCCCAGCTCACTAACATACTGTTGTCTCCACCGGGTTAAAAACAATGCTCAAATCCAAAGGAGTTAAACTCTAGGGTCAGGGGTTAGGCGTCAGCCTGCTGGAACCACAGAGAATTTTAAACATTGAACTAAAGAGGTCAGTGAAGGGTCCTGGTGCCCATACCGTGTCTGGTATGCTGTAGGTGCTCAGAAGTCCTCCGCTGAGTTGCAACATCCCAAGGGTGGCTGCTGGTGTCCCAGCTGTCACTGAGCAACCTAATCAGTTCGGCACCCCAAACCCAAGCCCAGTGTGTGAGAGGGGACCCAAAGGAAGGTTGGCATCTTCTTGTCCAGATACTTCCACCACCAGCCCACTGCCTGGCATGTTACAAGGCATTCATAAGCCCTCAGGAAAGGTATAAAAGAATGTGAAGCCCGAAAGCTCCCTGTGAACCATAAATGCTTTGCATCCCCTCCCCCACCCCGTCTACTTTCCTATGCATAGTCAGCTTCCCAGGAATAAACAAAAGGCTCTCTTGGTCCCCAGGGTGGGGCTTAGTTTGTCATTTTCTAAGTGGAAAATAATGTGTACTTACTGAGAAGAAAATGATGGGATTGTTACAGGAAGAAAGAAAGCAAACCCAGAGAAGCCCAAATAGGAAAGTGTCAACAGTGCTGTGTCCAGCACCCCCCCCCCATGGCTGTTGGGAACAGCTGGAAGGGTGGGCTTCAGGGTTGCTAGGTGTGTGGGTCTGCATTGCCCTTCCTCATGGTCCTAGAAACAGCTGTGTCAATAGGTACTTGACCTGTTCGCACAGACTGCCACTGCTGAGTCCTCTCCGTTCTTGTCTCTCTTTCCTCCTCCTTAAGACAGAACCACGGTTTTCCAGGTTCGTACAACCTCCATACTTCCCTGTGGCTGAATTTACCTCTAATCACCAGTCTTGGTTTCCCCCACAACTGGTTCCTGTCATTTATCGCTCTGTCTTCCTGGTGGCCTCTGGGGTTTGTAACCTTGGCTAAGGAGGTGCAGAGTTGAGGTGTCTTAAAAGCAGGCAACATTTTGAGTGCAGAGAAGGGAGGCATTTGGGAAAGGCCAGCTCTAGACTGCAACTAGATTCAGAATTGAGGTCACACTTAACAGCACGTGGCTCTCTCTCATGGACTTTCCTCATCTGAACCCTTGCAGATACACGAAGATTTTGCACTGGGGATGACCACAGTAAAAATGACACAGTGTGGGGGCTCAGTGGTTAAGCGGTTGCCAATCTTGTGGAGGATCCAAGCTCTGTTCCCAGTACTCGGGACACCATCAATCACCATCACCGAGGTGCTCTGTTCTAGATGCTGAGGGAGGGCAGCCACAGTAGATAAGGGTTCAGGAAGCCTGCTAGGGGAGGCTGGTTCTGAAGACATGGCTGGGGATGGGTTAGCAATAAGAGGGCATTCATCTAAAGACCTAGAATGCCTGTAGGCGGCTGAGTGATGGGAGAGGCGGAGGTCCGTGTTGATGCTCAGGATTTAAACACTTCCTTTCTTGTTACCAGATACCCTTAAAGTCTAGAATGATGCTCCAATTTGTATTTTAAAGCTGCTTCTGGGAGATTGGTGAGAGACAGCTGGGGGACAGGGCGACTCTGGGCCAGCTTGGGGAGACTTGGTGCAGGACACAAGGGGCCCAGACCTTTGGGAACTTGGTGATAGCTTAGGTGTGGAAGATGTGGGTCTTAACAGTTCCTGCACTTTTAGCCCCAGGGGACAGTGCCTTCTCTCACTCAACTGCTAGCCTTAAGGGGAGAAGTCAGGATTGTGGGAACAGGGGGAGAGGATGAGTTAATTAGGGGTCACAAGGTAGGGCCGACCAGAGTCACCTAGCAGACATTTGGGAACAGGGATGCAGAGCCTCACTGGTCAAAGGCATAGTTAGGAAAAGTCCAGCCAGCCAAGCTGCCCGGTCTGGTGGCCAGTAGTCCGGTGGGAAGCTTGAATGCATCTGTGAGGACCTGGGGTTTTATTGTGTTTAGTCTCAGCTAATTGAAACAGCCCCCTGTGGCTGGTGTGTTAGAAAGCACAGCTGTGGGAGGCTCAGCATCTCTACTGGGGAGGATGGGTGGGGTGGCATCTGTTGAAGGTCTGACAAGCAGGAAGGGTTTGGAGTGAGAGGAGCCGAGAGCTGAGGAAGCAGCTTTGGAAAGCAATTGTTTTATGAGAAGACCATGAAGGATGCTCAGCACCAGGGAGGCTGAGGCAGGGTGATGGTGAGTTCAAAGCCAGCCTGGACCACATAAGATCAAGGCTTCCTTCCTTCCTTCCTTCCTTCCTTCCTTCCTTCCTTCCTTCCTTCCTTCCTTCCTTCCTTCCTTCCTTCCTTCCTTCCTCCCTCCCTCCCTCCCTCCCTCCCTCCCTCCCTCCCTGCCTCTCTCCTCCTTTCTTTTCCCCTTCCCTCCATTCTTTTCTCTGTCTTTCTCCTATATAGAAAGGTAAACCCAATAAACAGGCCAGGTCAGAGCTGAGTGCAAATGAAGGGGCTGCCGAAGCTCGTAGGCATTGTTTTAAACATTTTTTATTCATATATATACATGTCTGTGTATGCTTCTGTGTGAGTGTATGCTACATTGCTACATGTGTTTGGGGGCCCCTGGAGGCCAGAAGACAGCACTGGGTCCTGTGGAATTGAAGTTATAGGGCATTTGCTTGGAGTAGAAATGCCTCTTAATCTTTCCTGCCCCATGGTAAATATTTTAAATCACTTACGCTGGGCCTGGTCTCTTATGCCTGCCATCCAAGCACTGAGGAGGCTGAGACAGGGGCATTACCGTGAGTAGAAACCCTTCCTCAACAGTAACAACAACAAAGTCAATGACAGAAGAACCCAGGGCATTGCAGAGAACTTGGTACCACCAGGTGGCAAGTGTGGTGTGAGCACCTTGGGCTGGAATAGGGGGTAAGCAAGATTGAGAGATGCTGGCCAGAAGGTGCTGGCGCACGCTTTTAATCCCAGCAAAGGCAGGCAGATCTCTGTGAGTTCAAGGCCAGCCTGGTCTATAGAGTGAGTTCCAGGACAGTCAGGACTACAGAGAGAGACCCTGTTTTGAAAAACTGTAAAAGAAAGAAGCAAGATTGGTAGATGCTGAGAAAAACCGAATTGCTGACCCAGGAGGCACCAGGTAGAGGGCAGCGTTTCCTCTTGGAGAGTATCCTCAGGCGGTTCCTGTGAAGTGCTGGGAGATGTCCAGGCTTAGGGTAGCCAGACAAAGGCCAGCTTGTGCTGCTTGCTGAGGGCTGGGCATGCTAGAGCTGGGCCACAGAATCCCCAGGTTCTTTCTCCCCTAGGTCTTGGGAGTGGCCAGCCCTCAGGGCAGCATCATTGTTGGTGCCAAAGAAATGGGCAGCAGGCCAGGCCACCTGCAGAGTGGGGCCCTGGCACAAGCTCCTGGGGCCTCTTTTCTCTCAGACAGTTCTCAAAGAGGGGTGAGCTTCCAGCCGGAGGGGGCCCAGCTGGGAGGTGACCTAAGGACAGCTGCTCTACTCAAGGAGATCTTTGTTTCCTTGAGGGTGCACAGAGCCCTGCAGGCTGGGCTGGTCAGGTGCTGCTAGGGCTGGAGGCCCAGCAACCACATGGCAGGGCCTGGGCAGACTGCTCCAGGTGAATCTTCCTGGACAGGGTGCAGAGGAGGGAGATGCTTTAGGATGGGGGAAACTTCCGGTCTTTCCCATCTTGGTTTTGCCCCAGACAAGACCTCATTTGCATCTAGGGACAAAGAGTCCTGTGGTCATAAGCTGGTTGTCCCGGTGGAATCCATTGTCTCCATCCCTTGGGCTTTGGAAGAAACTCCCAAACCAAGACTGGAACAGGAAAAGATATAAAAAGGGAAGATTCCAGGAGAAGCCTGGAACACATGTGAGCCTATCCAGCTCCCTAGCTGCCTCCCTTAAGCAGCTGAGGTAAGAGGCAGTGCCTCCTCCCAGCATGGGCTTCTGAGTCCTGGCAAGGAAATCACATCTTGAAGGGGCTTCTGGAACAAAGCATGAACAGGGTTCAGCACTGACTGGAAGTTGCTCTAACACCCTCTTACTTATCCTGTTTAGATGTTTGAGGGATAAATGAGGAAAGACCTAGGAGCTGATGTCACATGCTAGAAAATCCTGAGTACCACCTTAATGCGGCCTTTTCTCTTCCATGCTTGAATCGTGTCCTCACACAGATGCTCTACTCTCCTCAATGATTGAAATCAGTTCTACCCAGGTTCTCTGGCTTCCCAGGGTCTGAGAGGGTGTACACACAAGAGAAGAGAAGTGCTGTGTGTGTATGTGTGCGCGTGCGTGTGCATGTGTGTGACAATGATGTGCTCAAACAAGCAGCATTCTGATGCTACGCTGTGTGTCCTAGAGCTTAAGCCATTAGGGAAGTGTGTGTGTGTGTGTGTGTGTGTGTGTGCGCGTGTGCGTGTGCGTGTGCGTGTGCGTGTGTGTGTGTGTGTGTGAGCATCCAGTCCTGTCTTTTCCAGGCATCTTGAGATATGAGTGTAAAATGGTAGGGTGCTGTCCAGGTCCCAGCAAAGTTGGACAAAGATGCCTGTCTGGGAAGCAGCCAGAGCCCATGGAAAGCATCTGGTAGGGTCAGGAAGAACAAATGATTTCGAGGCCCCAGAGGAGGGCTGGTGGATTGGATGTGCTGGATTCAAGAGAGGAAGAAGTCTAAATGATTCCCAGATTTCAGGCCTGCTATTGGTCTGTAGCTGCTGCTTCCTCCTCCGCTGATGCCTTTTAATCTAGAACAGAGTCACCCTCAGAACTGGCAGCCATGCCCGACATGTTCTGAACTGTACTTTCCAATATGGTAGCAATATTGCCATGCACGCAAATTGTCCAAAGCTTGGGATGTGACTGGGAGAACTTAGAATTTTATTTTATTATTATTTTGCAAATAGAATCCAGTACCTTGTCTATGGTTATAAGTGCTCTACAATTGACCTAAGTCCCCAGCCCTGTTACAATGAGGTTTTTGACCTGGTCTGGCCAGAGGTCTAGACCTACAGACCTGCAAGGCTTAGCTGCCCACTGCTGTGTAGTCTCCCAAAAATGATTTAGATGCTTATATTAACTTTATGCTGTTTGGTCTATGGCTTAGGCACCTTGCTAGCTTGCTCTTTTATCTTAACTTAACCCATTTTTATTAATCTATCTTATCACATGGCCCATGGCTCACTTGTATTTTTTATGTTTTTTTGGGAGCGGGGGGACAGCTGGCTCGATCTGTCTCTGACTCTGCCCCCCCTTTAAATCTATTTTGATTTTCTACCTATTTTTTCTATGGTGCCTGTCATGGGCCAAAACAGCTCTTTTATTTAAAGATTGATATTTACAGCATAAAGACATTCCCACATCTGCGCATGTGCAGTGCACAGAAGGCGGGCACCGATGGAGTGAGGGGGTGGGGCATGTGGGGTCTGGGGTGGCTGTGCCACCAGGGAGGTGGAGGTCTAGTGGTTAGGTGCTCTCACCACCATGGACCGGGAAGGGGGCGCATGAGCCACCAGCAACAGAGCGTTGTGAACCAAGGGCCCCCACCATGATCAGAAAGGCGATCGGCTATGGGAGTGATAGTTAGGAGTGTAGAGGGCAGTTGGAGGCTCTGGCACAGGGACAGAGCATCCAACCCACATACAGGAGTGCAGACTCCCAGGGCTGAACACTCTGCCTGTCCTCTGCTTTCTGGCAATGCTTAAGGCATGAGGCACGGAATGCCAATGGGCTAGATGCTCACCCAGGGATGCCAGCTATTGTGATAAATCTCACTTGCGGTATATCAAATATAGGATTAATATTTATTGGAGGGTATTTCAACACTCACAATTACAAGTTAAACTTTAGGACAATTTCTTGGCGATAGGATGATCCAGGCGATGGATGTTGATATAATCGCTAAGAAAGCAGGAACAAAACGGGGGGGGGGGGGGACGCTCAAGATCCCAGCAGCCCCTTTTTGAACGGGGCTGGCCACACCCCCTTCAGGACTCTAGAGACATGCCTCCCAATCTTATCAGTTAGCACCTGAATCCCACCACACAGCCCTTTTGAGATAGTCTCATTAAGCAGTCCAGACTAGCTTCAGATTCAAGATTTTCAGGCAGGTACATTAGCCCAGTCAGCAAAGTGCTCACATTAAAAGCACAAAGACAAGAGTTCGATCCCAGAATCTGTGCAAAAAAATGACGGCACGATGGCCTACAGGAGTAATCCCAGTGACAGGGAGGCAGAGATGGTCTTGAGCTCTTTCTGCCTCTTCCTAGTGCATCCTGGGGTGACAAGTATGTACCCTTGTGTTTAGTCCTTAATTTGTGTTCTATTTAAATTGATTTCGAGACCGCAATGGCTGCTGTTCATAGAGCAAAGGTCTAGAATGCTGCCTGCTCATCACTCAGTCATTCCGTCTTGAGCATTTTTCTATTTTTCTCCCTGACTGTTACACAGTTGACATCCGGAATACATTTAATTTATGGCTGAATCACCTCCCCCACCCCAACTCCCAGCTCTTGCACAATGCACGTCATAAGCCATGCCTGTGTTAAATTGCCAGCCGAAAGGGCGGCTCTAACTCCTTCCAAGGTTCCTGGCCATTCAAGGAGATGCCTCTCTGAACAGCTGCTTACCCAATGATGATTTTGATGATGAAGGAATCAGTGTTTACAAAATGCTTTTGTCAATGGCACTGAGCTGGGTGTGTGTGGGGGAGTACCAAGGCCAAAACTACAAAGGTGTCCCACACCCAGGCATGGGAGGGGCCAGAAACAAAGAGCAGAAGTGAACTTGTGGATGAATACTGTTTTCCATAAAGGACCCACCACATGAGGTCTGGGGAGGGGATGGACAGTCCCAGGAGGAAGTGCCTTCCCATGCCCTGCCCTCCTGTGAGTTGCCTTTTTGTAAAGTGGGGGATTTCTCTTGCTGGGGTGAGCTGGGTGGAAACAGGTGAGGTAGGCTGAGGAAGGATGCTCGCTCTGCTCTGCCGGGTCTGTGGGACTTGAAGGGAGAAATAAAACTACAGATTTTCCCATGGAATTCAGTTCTCCTTGACAGGACAGGGATGGGAGAAGCTGAGGAAGACCTGGGGTCATGCTGGAGTTGCCACACAACCTAGAGACAGACTGTATGAGTCCTGGTTGCTCAGTGTGTGTGTGTGTGTGTGTGTGTGTGTGTGTGTGTGTGTGCCACCCACATGGTCAGGATGTCCTAGCTTTCTGTGGACCTTCCTCTCGGTGTGGAGTACATCCCCAGATGGCCTCACGGCAGGGAAGCACCACCCTTTGCTGGAGACCCCTTTGTGCTGGGAATAAAGATGGATCTGTGGCCAAATTTGGTTAAGTGTTGAGTAATACTGAAATGATTAAAATTATCCTAACGTGACTTGACAAGGCCAACTTTGCTATAGAATTGCTTAAATGGTTGTTAAGATGGAGTGGGGGAGGGGAATATTTCAGTGTTGGCTTCATTTGAGTCTGCAAAGGAGGCTGTGTGTGTGTGTGTGTGTGTGTGTGTGTGTGTGTGTGTGTGTGTTGGGACCACTTTATCCACCTCATTGCCATCAGCAGGAGCCTCTGACTACCTTGGGGGCTGCTCTGGGCACCCCTGTTCTGACAAACATGTGTAAAGTCTCTTTTCTTGATTGGAAAGAAACACATTGCATGGGGGCCACGGCACTGGATCCTGGATGGCAGCAATTCTGCCCCTGAGAGGGCAGAGGGCAGTGTCTGGAGTCATTGGTTGTTACAAACTGAGGGTGGGGTAGGGGCTAGGATTCCACAAAGTACCCTTAAATATACAAGGACAGGGTTCAATATAAGGGGGACTGTCCAGCCTCAAATGTCAGCAAGAACCCAGTGGGTTAGGACATCGCAAGGTAATTTTATGTCTGCTTTCATTCACAAGCCCCCCTCCCCAAGCATACATGGTTTTTGTTTCATATGTGTGTGTGTGTATATATATATATGGAGAGAGAGATTAATAGAAAATTAAATTTAAACCTAGTGTGGTAGTGCAGAGCTATACTGCCAGCACTTAGGAACATAAGGCAGGAGAACTGAGAGTTTGAAGCCAACCTGAGCCACAGTTTAAGGGAAAAAAAAAAAAAGAAAGGGGGGGGGGACCCAAACAGACCCAAGTTTAAGGAAAGGAAAACTTCCTGTTGCCTAATGCAAGCTTAGCACTTGCAGGGGGCTGGGAGAATAATTATGAAGGTACCAGGAAAAAACAGGAAATACAGAAATAGAGAAATAAACAGATCAAGAGAGCTCAGCTCCATAAATATTTGTTGAGTACTAGTGAAATCCAGGATGCTGCAGGACACTTGGCTGGGCCAGAGACGGCCATGTCTGATGGAGAGTCTCAGAGCCAAGCAAAAGTCTCCACGGCTAGAGACAACATGACATATAAAACTACGGAGGGGCAGGGTTTTCCCAGGTCAGGGAACAAGTGGCTGGGCTCTTCACAGGGCCACTTGGGCTAGTGTTGCCTGAGTTTAGCTTGTCTGTGCTCTAGGGCAGCCAGGCACCTAGCAGTAGGTCATAGTTTCTTCCCTGTGTGTGCTGTACATGTTCAGATGTGAAGAGCAATAGCTCTGTGGGGTTTGTGTGTGTGTGTGGGGGGGTGTAGGACAACCTCAACTGTTATTCCTTAGGTGTCTTTTGGTTTCTTTGAGACAGAGTTTCTCTGTGTGGTCCTGGAGGTCCTGGAACTCACGCTGTAGACCAGGCTGGCTTCAAACTCACAGAGATCTACCCGTCTCTGCCTCCCAAGGGCTAGGATTGAAGGCGTGCACCACCACCACCAGGCTGCCTTATTTTTTTGAGACAGGGTCTCTCATTGGCTTGGGATTCACCAAGCGGGTAAGTCTGGCTGGCCAGTGAGCCCCAGGCATCTGCTTTGTCTCAAACTTCATGATACGGGCGCTGTAAGTACGGACCATACTCAGCTTTTATTTTCATTTTGTATGTGGATTCTGATTCTATGGATGAAACTCAGATCCCGTGCCTGCCAGGCAAGGCCTTTATTGACTGAGAGATCACCGCAGCCTCTCTGTTCTCATTGTATGAACGGCATACTAATGAATGAATATCGTCTCCTGGAAAGATTAGCCACAAGTTCCCATGAGGCCTGGGTGGGATAGAAGTGATTAATGAGGACATGCTCTGAGACCTACCCTTACCTCAAGGGCCCAAAGAATTAATTGGAAGGATGCATGGAATTGCAGCCAGGTGCCTGGTGCCACTGCTGAGCCCTTTCATTGCTTATCGGTCCAAACAGGACAAAGGTACTCCAGGCTAAGGAGCAGGAACGCAGGCCCTCTGACAGGTGCCAGGGCTCAGGGGTGTGGCTAGAAAGTGGCATGCAAAGTGCTATCTATCGGCAGAACCCTTGGCAGCACCAGGTTATGCTGACAACACAGAGGCCTTGATGCCTTGCCCTGGTCAGCTGAACCAGAAGCTGAAGTCCTAGATTTGAGAAACCAAGTCTGGACCACAGACTGAGGTGTGCAGGCAAAGGGGCAGAGGGCCTGCCAGGCCAGGAGCTTAGAGAGATGACAGGTGGATGGGGTAGAGAATTTAAACATGTACTTAAACTCAGTAGCACCGTGGTGATAGAGTGCATATTTAATAAAATGAGTCTGAAATATTAGAGGACAGAATCACCCACAGCCAAAGTCAAGGGCTGGTGACCCACGTCTTTAATCCCATCACTTAAGAGGTGTGTCTGTGAGTTCAAGGCCCAACAGCCAGGCAGTGGTGGTACATGTCTTTAGTCCCAGAACTAGGGAGGCAGAGGCAGGAGCATCTCTGTGAGTTCAGAGGTCAGACTTTTTCTACAGACTAAGTTCCAGGACAGCCAGGGCTGTTACACAGAAAACCCTGTCTCGAAACAAAATAAAACAAAACCAAAAGGCTGGTGAGGTGGTTCTGTCCTCTGATATTCCAGACTAATTTTATTAAATTTTTGGAAGAGGTGGATGTTTCTTCCCCCAACACTACATGCAAAAGGGCACTCACTCAGCGCCCCCTGGTGGTAGCAAGCAACTGCATCCAGTTTCTGCCCTTTAGTCCCTCTGGGGAGCTAGCTATTGCCGTGGGCTCACTTGGGATTTTTCTGCTTATTGTCAGGGGTTGGCTGGTGATGGGGACCCCACTTCCTAAAAGGCTGGTGCAGTTGACACTGTGTTCAGTGAGCCAGCAGCTCCTGTGGAGCAGTGTGTGTGTGTGTGTGTGTGTGTGTGTGTGTGTGTGTGTGTGTGTGTGTGTGTGTGATGTGGGGCTGGGTAAATAGTTCTCACTGTTGACTGTTTCTCTGTAGAGCCCCTTCCTTACCCATACCCTCCTTGTATTTTAGCAGGAAGATGGGCTCCTATGGACAGGGATTCTTGCTGGGATGCTGCCTGCTGCTGGCCATCGCCTGGAGCCCAGTCCTGAGCCTTGTGCCACGAAGTCAGCAGGACCAGCTGGATTGGGAAGAGAAAGAGGAGCTGCCATCCCCTCTGGACCCTGTGAAGAGGTGAGGGGCTGTGAGGACTTGTTATCAGGGCTCTTGAGCTGACCAGGTCAAGCGTGTGAGTTTGGGGGTACAGCGATGGTTACCTAGAGTTGCAAAGGGGCAAAGCAGAAGCGGACAGTGGACCTCAGGGAGGTTGATCCTGGAGATCAGACAGGCAGTTTCTTCTTCTGGTAACTTGGGCATCTTGAGGATGGTGGTCCAGCCTCATTCTAACCGCAGGGCTGTGGAGTCTGCAAGAACTTGACCTCTCTATCAAAAAAGGGCCTGCTCTGTCCTTTGGGTTACCTTCACCTTCTGGCTTGGTCTCCTGGGAGTACGTACCAGGGCTCTGGGTACACAGGCAAGCAGGCAGCAGGTACAAGTGACCTCAACAGCTTATTCATTTATAAGATGGCAATACAATCTTAGGGGGTCTTAGTTAGGATCGTTTTCTCTGCCAGTTAAAGAAAAAAATCTGAAGCTCCACAACTAGAAGCAGAGGCATTTCCAACACCGCAGACAGGGTTTTGGCCCTGTCTGGCCAGAGGCCTAGACTTATAGATTTGTAGTCTTAGACCAACTAGTCTTAAATAATTATATAAAGGCTTATATTAATTTTATGTTGTTTGGCTTATGTTTTAGGCATATTGTTAGTTTTTTTTTATTTTAACTTAACTTATTTTTATTAATTTGTTTTGTCCTGTGGCTCATGGCTTATTTATTATTTTTTATGTTCATTTTATTATTTTTTATATTAAAAACATCCTTTTTCCCATGTATCCCACAGTTCCTCCTTCCTTCTCTCCTCCCAATCCCTCCCAGCCAGCCCTCCACCTCGTCCCTCCCCATCCTCCCATCCCCTCTCCCAAAAGGGCAAGAAGTCCCAAGTGTGGCACATCCACTCCAGGCAAGTCGGATTTACTCATCCCAAAGTCAATGCTGGGCTGGGCGTTCCTCTGCGGGGAATGGGCTCCAAGGTGCCAGCCCAAGCACAAAAACACAGTCTGATCCCACCCCTCGAGGCTCCACATACTGCCCATGCTAATCTGTTAATCCACAGTTGCCTACCCATAGAAGGCCTAGCTCCTTTTCCTGGTGGTTCCACAGTGGCTGTTCTTGATTCAGTGAGCGCTCCAGAGCTCCAGCCAGCCATTGCTGTGGGGATTTTCCTCATAATCCCTATCCCTCTGCTCAGACAGACCCTCCTCCCCTGTTCTTAGCTGGACCAGGAGCTCCGCCCAGTGCTCAGCCATGGATCTCTGCCTCCGCCTCTGTTCATTGTTGGATGTAGGTTATGCGATGACACCTAGGGTGGTTAGTCATTTGATTATAGGGAAGTCCTGTTTAGGCGCCCCTTCCACTACTGTTTGGAGATCTAGCCAGGGACATCCTGTGAGTTCTTGGAGGTTCCCCAGCACCCGGTCTCTTTCCAACCCAAATTTATTAATTTGTTTTGCCATGTGGCTAGTGGCTTATTATTTTTTTTATATTTTGATTTTTGAATGCCTGTTTGGTGGCTTTTTTGACTTTGTCTTTTTTACAATTTATGTTTTGATTTTTTGTTTATTGTTAAGGTGTTTGATATAGGCTAAAATAGTTTTTTATTTATAGTATATAGAAAGACATTCTATATTATTTTTGTCTAATTAAAAAAGGTTTTAATTTTAACATAGTAAAATTATATATAATAAAATAGCTATTAAGAATTTTAGTTATAATATTTAGTTTATTTGTATTTATAAAATTAAAGAAAACAATTTATTATTTATTTTATTTTTGTGAGTCTAAAGTTTTATATTCAATATATTTTTATAATGATGAAAGAAAATTATTTATAATTGTTTAATCTTTATATTAAAGACCATAGAAGGATATAATATTATCTAAGTAAACAGGAAATGTAAGTAACTTTTAAAATTTAGAAATGACAGAGATGACATTTGTCTGTCCAGACAGTTACTTAAAGTTTTTTTGTAACAGTGGGGCATTTATTTTTAGCCTATAGGCTCAGAGTCTCTGGCATATTTTTTAGTGAAGCAGGAAAGTTGAAGGACTGTTTATTTTGGCAGAGTTTGTTAGTCACTTTTTTTGAGTGTTGAGGGATGTCTGGCAGGGTTTTTTTGTAAAGCAGGAATTTGAAGGATTGTCCTGTTTTGTTTAATTGTATGTTTAGTTTATATATTGTTAAGTAGTCACTATAAGAACAGTTTTTTCCTAGTGACTAACTGTTGCCATAAAGAGAGTAAATTTTATATGGAGTTTTTTTTTAAATGTGTATTATTTTTTTTTTTGAAGCAGATTGGTACTGCCAGGAGTAGACTTGTCTCACTGTCTAGAAAAATTTAAGTTTTTAAAACATTTTAAATGTTATATTTTGTAGCTTTTTGAAGTGTTTGAAGATTATTTATCTGACTGAAATATATTTGTATACTTAAAAAAAATCTCACTAATATGACTATATGTTTGGTTATCATAGATGACTATTAATTTGTATTTTTAAATATATGTTATAATTTTAAATGAGTTATATACATCATATCTTAAACAAGAGTAGGAAAATATATATCATATAACAAAGCTGACTTTAAGTTTGTATCAATAAATCAAAATTTATATCAATTTAAAATATTTTGAGATTAACAGCTGATCTTTGGATGAGAGTAAATTTAATGATTTATCTTTTAAAATTATTTTATATCATATCTCTTTTTTTAGAAAGAGATCGACTATGAACATTAACTATTTATAATGAAGACAAACATTTATGAACAATATTTTGGGAATTTGAGCGTAGCTTTTTATTATTACTTCCTGCTGATTGAGGGGCGCTGGCAATTATATCTCTAAAATAAGACATGATACAAAAATAGCTTCGTGTCCAGGCCACAGACAAAATAACAACAGACTCCTTACAGGCTGCATAAGCTAAAACAGGACTGATTCCCAAAGTCTCACAGAAGACTCAGCATAAGCAAGAGCTACATACGATAGATTTAAAGTTTCTGTTTATATTAAACAGCAACAAAAACAGAGAGCAAAAGAGAGTTTCTTAACAATACCATTTTCCAAGACTTCTCTGTTTGCTTGGACAGATAGACGCAAGGCTTTTTTAAAAAAGGCTTCCTGACTCAGCTTTATCCGCAAAAACCGTGTGTCTCTTTAAGAGATGCTGCCACCAAACACTTCAAGTGAGCCATGAGCAGCGATACTCTACTTAATAACATATGAAACCCAAAATTCCCCCAAATAAAAATAATAAAAACTTCCATAATACTTAACACTATTCTAAAAATTAAAAAAACTAAGCCTGGCTCCAACGCCTTCGCCATATTAAAAAACCAAACAAGACAAAGTCAGCAGCCAAAACAACACTACACAGTCTAACATTTTAAAAGCTCTTCTAGTAAAAAATAATAATACACAATAAAACAAATTCAAATAAAAACCTCTAAACAAATTACAAGATATAAAAAATGTACATAAACTTTAAAAAATCCCTTAAAAATATAATAAACCACATAAAAATTAAAAAATAAAGTCTAAATTATATTTTCTTTTAATTTTTTAACTGTTAATAAGCTAACTACAAAAAACCATTTAATTACAAAAACTACTAAGTTAAATGAACATATATATTTTAAAAATAGCTTTAAAATTTAAGTCTAACAATATATTCCTCTTAAAAAAAATTCTGCTTTTATTTCCACAAAAGATAAAGACCTATAGATTACGTCCAGGCTCTTACGATTTCATCAATCAAGACCACCTAAAAATTCTCTAATTAAAAAAAAATAGTCACATCAACTTCAAGGCTACAACTAAGATGATCCAGTCGCAGGAGCAATTGGTGGCAGAGGCATTTCCAATACTGCAGACAGCAGTGCTGATGAGGAATAGCCTTTTCTGGGGCTACGTGCATGCAGCAGACACACCAAGAAGACCCTGGGTTTTACAGAGGAGGATCTTGGAAAGCCAAAGCATCCAGTGATCTCCATGC
Organism: Phyllotis vaccarum; assembly: GCA_033318265.1. Classification (NCBI taxonomy): domain Eukaryota; kingdom Metazoa; phylum Chordata; class Mammalia; order Rodentia; family Cricetidae; genus Phyllotis; species Phyllotis vaccarum. The sequence continues at coordinate 3,645,909 of JARWLC010000008.1, read as the reverse complement.
CTTTTTTTTTTTTTTTTTTTTTAAAGTCTCTAGAGAGTTTCCTCCCCTAATTCAGGGTTGGTCAGTTTGAAGAAAGACAGATGGTTGATTGGCCCACAACTGTTGTGTAACATGTCCTGAGCTAGCCTTGAGCCTCTAGCCAGTCCATCAACAGGGGTCCTCCTGGCAGGAGACCAAAGCCTACAATACTGTTTTAAGCTGTCCGACTTTTGTCTCTAGTCAGAAGGTTGAGGAAGAAGCCGGTTATAGAAATTCACCACCTTTATTACTTAGCCATGGTTCCTCTTCCTGTCTGTCTGTGTGTCTAACTCCCAGGTAAGAAAGTGCTGGTGAGGAGGAACTGGACAGGCCAGCTGTCAGCTTCCCTTGGAAGGTTATAAAGGAACTTCAGGATGTACTTGCCTTCATGTCTGTGACCCTCAGTGATATACAGACCCAAGGCTATGGAAGATATTTTGTAGAGAAATCAAACATGAAATCCCAGAGGTCTGCACAAGGCTCCATGCTGGCTTTAGGCTTCTTTATTATCCTGCACATTGCGTTAGTTTAATATTCAACGTTCCAGGCAGTATTTGGGGCCAAGGACCCCCATTCCTTAGCTTCCATTCAGCAAACATTGATTAAGTAGCTGCTGTCAGTCAGGTTGCCTTCTGACTAGAGCACTTGGAAGACAGACTTTGGCTTCTAGAAACTCCAAAGCAACACAGAGTGAGATAGAAAAACCACAGGCTCTGGAGAAAAGCTGCATCCACAGCGCAGTACCAGGGTTATCCTGGTGTGGCAGGAAAAGGCAGAGCTGTAGGCTGAGGTAGATGGGTGGTGCAGGATGGGAGGGTGGTTTGGGGTGGTGGGAGCTGGAGCCTGGGAATGGAGGATGTAAAGTGTCAAGTCTGAGGTGTGTGGGAGGGAGAATCTCATCCAGGCTTTGTTCTGTAGGGAATAGGGATTCCTGCAGGAGAGGTTTGTGTTCAAGGGTGTTCTAGAAGAAACACCAGAGGGGGAAGCATCGGAGAGGGCATTGCTGCTTGTAAGACCAGCTGCTGCCCACATGCTGTTAAAATTAGAGATGATAAGGGTCCAGGTTGGTCCTGACGGTCCTTTGGATAGGTAGGGGCTGGCTCTGTTGTACCTGCTAGATATGGAGGAGAGATCAGGGAGGCAGAAGGCTCCCTTATGGGCTACTATCATGTGCTGAAACAAGCATTTGGAAATAGCACGTTTCACAGGCCAAGGGTCTTCAATTCTGGACACATGAGGTCTGTGGGGCTTGTTGAATGGGCAAGAGGCTTGAAGCTCAGGAGAGAGGTGCGAGTGAATGCCTTTCTCCAGGAGCTGGGTTTTCATATGCTTAAACTCGGGGTATGTGTGGATCCATGTCCCAGACTGTCTGGGAATGAAACATGAATCAAGGTCAGAGAGGGACTGGCTTATTTAGATTCATTCCTCTGTGCCAAGGGGAGCTTCAGTGAGGAGTGTAGCATGCAATGTTGCACGTGGCCACGAGATGGCAGTGTACAGCCATTACTGTTCACCGGCTGCTGTAGCCTAGAGGCACCAGAAGATAACGTGAATGAAGTGAAGTTGTTTACAAATGAGTTGCTGGTAGGTTGTGCTCTAGATTTCATAGCCCAGTTCTTTACCATGGAAAGATCTGGTCCTGGAGGTGAGATTTCTCCACCTAAGTCCTGCCATTATTACCATTTGCATTATCTTTGCTTTACTTTAGATATATTACTATTATAATGGTGTGTGGTGTGTGTGTGTGTGTGTGTGTGTGTGTGTGTGTGTGTGTGTGTGTGTACGCGCATATTTATAGTTTATGTCAGGATCTTCGAATTCTCCCCCATGCTAGTGCTAACCAGAGCAGTGCATATCCAGGGGAAGGGAAGTCAGGGGAGGTAAGCCCTGAGTCCACAGCGCAGAGAGCTCCCAGCTCAGAGAGTTTATAATTTTGTGGTGATTTATTCCCTCAGGGATGAAGACACACATGAGAAATATAGCTCCAGGAAGGGCGAAGACCCCTCCACTTCCAGGTGCCACCGATGCTGTGACCCTGGCATGCCTGTATATCAGACAATCCCACCACCGCAAATCAACATCACCATCCTGAAAGGTGAGCTTTGCAGAGATAGCTGAGGGCACTGTCTGAGGGCTGCTTTATATCAGCGGAGAAGGGGATGCTGCTGGATGGGGCTGGGCAGGAACAGAGCTTTCGGATAGGGCAGAGGTTGGCTGTCATCTGGAGGGAAGGAAGACATTTTGGGTTTTGAGTTGTAACCCTTTTTACATGAGCATCAGAGGATGCTAAGGAGATGGCTCAGTGGGTAAGAGCACTTGTTGAGGAATCAAGACTATCTGAGTTCAAATCCCCAGCACCCATGTAAAAACTAGGGGACAGAGTCAGGCAGATTCTAGATTCCAAGTCTTCTAAAACAATGTGATTCAGTGAGGAACCTTACACCAAAAGCTAAGGTGAGAGCTAAGGTGTGGTGGTGCTGGAGAGATGGCTCAGCAGGTAAGAGCACTGATTATTCTTCCAGAGGACCCAGGTTCCCAGCACCCACATGGAAGCTCACACCTGTCTATAACAGTTCCAGGGGATCTGACATTCACGGAAAAAACACCACTAGAGGACATCTAACATCATCATCTGGCTTCTTCAAGTGTCTACAGGCTATACACACACACACACACACACACACACACACACACACTCGTCACACATGTACGCAAACACCACACATGCACATACATAAAGAGGGGCCTCAAGGATTCTGCCCCCTTCCTACTGATATGGGACTCTCAGACCTTGAAGCTTTGTTTTGACAGAATACCAAGCCCGTTCTCTGAAATGCTTCCTCTAGATAACTTCCCACCACCTCAGGCAGTGCTTGCAGCCTGGATCCTGCTCTGAGTTCTGACATCTGCAGTCCATTTACTCAGAGTGAGCCTGGCCACGGAGCCTGTTGCTGGTGGACAAGCCCATATGTTCCTTTATCTTTGCCAGGACTTTCCAGAAAGAAAGTGCAAAAGCCTGCCTTCTGGATGAAAATAGACCCACCCTTCACAGTGAAAATGTTAGTGTTAATATATGAGAAACAAAATGTCCCCTTGTCCAGGAGCATCAGAGAGGATGCCCAGGTCGTGCCTGGGATGTGGAGTCCGACAGTTGCTCAGAAGCCAAAGTGACTTCCTGTGGGGCCTCATCTCTTCTTGTTCTCTCTTAGGTGAGAAAGGCGACCGAGGGGATAGAGGCCTCCAAGGAAAATACGGTAAAACAGGTTCTACGGGTGCCAGAGGCCATATTGGCCCCAAAGGGCAGAAAGGGTCCATGGGGGCTCCTGGAGACCGCTGCAAGAGCCATTACGCAGCCTTCTCTGTAGGCCGAAAAAAGCCTTTGCACAGTAATGACTACTTCCAGCCCGTGGTCTTTGACACGCAGTTTGTGAACCTCTACGAACACTTCAACATGTTCACTGGCAAGTTCTATTGCTATGTGCCGGGCATTTACTTCTTCAGCCTCAACGTGCACACTTGGAACCAGAAGGAGACATACCTGCACATCATGAAGAATGAGGGGGAGGTGGTGATCTTGTACGCGCAGGTGAGCGACAGAAGCATCATGCAGAGTCAAAGCCTGATGCTGGAGCTCCGTGAGCAGGATGAGGTGTGGGTGCGCCTCTTCAAGGGCGAGCGTGAGAACGCCATTTTCAGTGACGAGTTCGACACCTACATCACCTTCAGTGGCTACCTGGTCAAGCCAGCCTCTGAGCCCTAGCTGCCCCCCCCTCCCCGTGCTGTCACAGACTGATGACCTCTTTGCCTGTCACCCCTGCCCATCCCAGCATTCCTCGGACACTGGAGTCCTGCCCCAGGCTGACCTCATCACCTTCTCTCTCAGTACTGGCGTCTTTGGACTTGGCTTCCTTAGTTTGCTTTTTGACAAGATGCCCGTGGCCACTGGGAAGCCCAAAGGGCCATGTGGTCTCAGGTTTGGCAGTTCTCATTAGAGAGCTGCCGGCAGATGAAATCACTGGGCGGGGTGCCTGTGAGAACATTGGGGGACCTCCAGCTGGTCCTGTGTGCACAGCCTTAGACGACCCCGACCCCGTGGTGGTGTATGACCACAGGGTGTTCCAGAGCACAGCCCCTGTGTGTTCCCATTCCTGAATGTAATTAAGCAAATGACACGGGTTTCAAAGAAACAAAGCGAAGCGGGGAAGACAGACAGGAAAGTGGTGTTAGTTTTGGCCTTTCAGTCTGCTGGCTCTCAGAGAGAGAGAGAGAGCTGTTTGTACTGGGGAAAGTGGGCCAGAGACCCTGCACAGCAATGGGTCTACAAGGAAGCCTAAATGACGATGGATCACTGCAGTTTGTAGGTTTGAAAACCGCATCTGACTTAACTCTATTAGGTCACGTAAGAGCTTTTCTTGGGGACAGCAGGACTGACCTCTGAGCTCTGCTGACTTGCTACAGCTTTGCCCAGGGGCCTATCAGTCTTTCTGAGCCACAATAGCTAAAGGGTTCGGGGAGGGTGGCAAATGTCAGCTTCCAATAAGGGCGGCAGGCCCTCTGTGGTTGACACTGGGCTGGGGGCAGCACCAGGCTGCTCACTCCAGCTCACAGATTCCTATAGTGGCTGGGAACTTCAGCGACTCCTGAACCTGCAGGTTTCCCTGTAAGAAATGTAGCTCCTAGTGTACCCCAGCACCGCTCTGCTTTACTCCACTTCCTCAGGCTGCTCTGAAACCTCAGGTGGGTTCTCCCCCTGCCTGGTGGGGGATCATTTCCTTGTTCCTCCATCCAGATGGGTCAGCCATAGAAGGCACCAGGCCTTTGGTTTGGGTTCCACCAAGCTGTTCCTCACCATCGCTTCTTCTCTCTGGCTCAGTGTCCTGTCTGGGTGCTTGATGTGTCAACCTGCAGGAGCTGATGAGTCTCACAGGGCCATCTAACCTGACATAGCCCCAGTCAGCATAAAGCAACGTGAAGGGATTTCCCTTGGGTCCCAGAGCTGAGGGAGCGCTCATAAAAGCTAGAGAGTATATCCTGCCTATTTCTGGGTCACTCCTGAAGTGGTAGGAGAGGAAATATGAAATCATATCCCACCACCAGGCTCAGACTCAGGGATGGCTTCAGGGCTGAATCTTGGATCTCAGAGAACCTGTGGCCTCTCCTCATCTCACCCCATGTTAATGCCCAGGGCCCGCTATCTGCATTGTGCCGACCAGGCCTTGCTTGCTGCTGCCTGCTGACCCTTGATTCAGGCCCCTCCCTTTCCCCTGGGGTCTGACCATTGGGACTTGGTGTTTGCATATTCCACTTGTGAAGGGGCTTCTGCCAATCAGACCCTCCAAGCCAGTTTCCTCCAAGCCAGGGTGGGCCTGCAGCAGAAGCCCAATACCACTCATGCTCTGCCCTGCTCTGTCCAGAAAACATTAGATTCACCATTGGCAGTCTACAGCAAGCTAGCCTCTCTGTCTGTTCATTGTCTAGAGTCCCCCTCCTCTCTTCCCATCTAGCACCCACCTTCTGCATATTAAAGGCCAATTGTTTCCTAGGCTTTGTATTCAGGGCCCGAATTGCCATATGTCTACCAAGGAGACATGGATTTCCTGAGTATGGTTCAGTAGAGCTGAACACTAGAGTTTTTCGGTGCGTGGACAGGTCTGGAGACATATAGTGGTGTCACATACTTTGTTCTGTGCTGGAGCGTGAGGCCCTGGGACTAGCAGAGCAGGTAGCCCCCTGGCCTGAACTGCAGCCCAGATACCTATAGTACTGTCTTGGGGCAGTCACAAAGGCCCAGAAACCAGGTGACTGCAAGCAGACAAATCTCTTCTCATAGCTCTGGAAGTGAGAGTTCAAAATCCAGCTGTGAGCAAGGTGGTGCTCCTAGCAGGCCCTGGGGGAGGGTACTTCCTGCTGCCTGTATCTGCAGGCCTGCCATGCCTGGAGGGAGGGACCTTATCAGCCTTCCTGTCCTGACTACGTGACCTGTCCTGACTACGTGACCTGCTTCCAGAAGCTTGTCTTCCTTTCAAGAACACCTGGGGCTGCATTCAGGGTCCGTCTCCCCTAAATCAGGACTCATTTTCCAGATTTTTATTTAGGCACATTTGCTAAAGGGAACACTAATAGGTGTTGGAGGCCAGGGTGTGCGCGTCTCTTTTGGAAATCACAGCAAAGCTCATTGTGACGACTCATGGGTCTGGACACTGTTAACAGCCCCTCAGTGTCCCTGTGGTGAAGGGTAGGCCCTTCTTTTCACTGCTTGCCCCGCAGATCAGCAGCCAGACACTCTTTCCATGTACCAGCAGATGGCTCGGATGCTGGAATCAGCAGCTTGGCAAACAGCTGGACTTCTGCCTCCAACCGGCCTGGGATCCCATGTGGCCATGCTTAGCCTTGGGACAGGGCCAAAATGGAGCAGGTGGACAAGGGCCCTGGTCAAAAAGTGAGCTCCCTTCTCCACAGTGTGGGGGCTGCTGGACCCATTCAAGGGCCACTGGCTGTCTGTTCTCCTGTCCTGTGGCCTGGGTGCACTCAATCCATGGCTGGCCCGGCCACCAGGGGAAGAAGCAGCATTTTCTTCCCTTGTGCCCATCTGATGCTTCCCCCTACCCTTCCTTTTTTCTTTGTTGAGAAGGGTCTCATGTAGGCTTGGCTGATCTCGAACTCATAACATATAAATAAGCCTGACCTTGAATTCCTGACTCTTGACTCCTCTTCAATGGAGGATGGCAGGTGTGCCCCAACACGCCTGACCTTTTAAAATGTTAGCATATATTAATTATATATAATAAACGTTTCCTTATGACATTTGCATACATGTGTACAGTATATTTTCATCATAACTAGCCCCCATAATCCTTGCCTGTTCCCCTTTTATTTGGAAGAATTCCATTCTCGTCTCATTTAGTCTCCCTTCCGTGTGTGTGTGTGTGTGTGTGTGTGTGTGTGTGTGTGTGTGTGTGTGTGTGTATCTGTGTGTGGAATTGGAGTTACAGATGGTTGTGATCTGCCCACATGTGGGTTCTGGGAATTGAACCTGGGTCCTCTGCCAGAGTTATAAAGTTGATCCGACATCTTCAGAGGCAGGGTAGGGAGCATGATGGCAACAGCCAATGTGTGCTAATGCCTCCATGGTTGTTCTGATGTTTTCTGATTAAAGTATTCTAAAAATGCCACACAATACTGTGACTGTTAGGAACATTTGAACTGTATACTTTGCATTGCTGTATAACAGAATGACATACACAGGAACACATTCATACTCATACATGTACCCACATGTTCATACACACTTTCATACACATGACCAGGTTCCCCACGCCTCTCAGTTTAGGGCTGGAGAATCCAGTTAGGGTCCTCAGCAGCACCCATCTATCATGATGTGGCTAATGTAGAGTCAGGAGCCAGTAAGGTAGGACAGGAGCATGAGAGTTAGCCCTTCCAAGAACATTACTGAAAAGGCTGTTTTCAGCATCTAGAGTGTGAGATCACTCAAGTTTGAGAGGCTAATGCAGAGGCCAAAGGAACATTCCAGAAGAACAAGTAATGGAGGACCATGCCTTTCTCAAATCCCTGCCTTGCTGGGTTGGGATCAGAAAGGCAGGGTGACCTTAAGTGCCCTACCTTAGAGGCCCCAGTGTCCAGTCCCTCCCAGCACAGGATGGAATCAGGCCCATTTCTCCTGGAACAGAGGGCTGGTGTAGACAAGGAGGCTGCCCTTCAGAGATTCCTATAAATGGAACTTGACCTCCTTCTCCAGAGGGGAAAAAAATGTACTTCTGACTGCTCAGTGGAGATGCTGTTAAGTTCATACAGCTAGAAGGCCTGCTTGCTAAGGACAGGCACACAAATGTACGCATGCTCACCAGGCAGGGAGGGGATACCTGGTTGTTGTCACCAACAAAATCTAAGATAATACACTTGCTACAGCTGGAGAGATCAAAGAACATAATGATGATCAGAAATGAAATGGAAATGCTAGAGGAGGAAAACCAAACCAATGAAACCGAGAACCCTGTGGACAAACTTACTCACATGCCTGTAGTGGGAAGTCTTCCTGTGTCCCACAGCTGCTTAGTTCCAAATAAACACACAGAGGCTTCTATTAATTACAGACTGTTTGGTCTGTGGCTCAGGTTTCTCACATCCTAACCCATTTCTATTCATCTATGTTTTGCTATGTGGCCCATGGCTTACCTGAGTTCCATTACATCTTGCTCCTCCCCCCCTCCCCTGCAGTTTGCATCATCTGCCCCGACTCTGTCTTTCTTCTTCCTGTATCTCTGTTTGGAGCCCTGCCTGGCTATATCCGGTTTCACTGTATGCCAAAGCATCTTCTTTATTAACCAATGGTAGCAACACAGATTCACTGCGTAAAGACCACCCCACAGAACATGCTGTACAAAGCTAAAGAGAAAATCAGCAAATGAGCCAGAAGGAATTTCCCAGGAACAAGCATGGAAAAGGTGAAAGAGAGGATAGGAGACCCCAGGAAAACCAAGCCTCACACATGAGACAGAGTCAGGACCGAGAAACAGGCATTAACAGGATATAGTAACAGAAATATGTCTTGTGTGGCAGTAAGACAGGTGGACACTAGCTCCCCCAAACCAGAGGTGGAACTTCACATACTGGCTGGTTGATTTTGACCGTCAATTTGATAGAATGAAGATGTTCTCAGGAGATGATCGAAGCATTCTTGGGTGTGTTTGGGAGAACTGTCTCACTCATCAAGGCTCTGACAATTAGTGCAATCCATTGATTGATTCATAATTTGAAAGGACTATTGACAGGTGTTGGGAGGAAGTAGGTCACCGGGCTTTGAAACTAGGAGCCCAGATAAATCTTTCCTCATTTACATCTTACAGCCAGGCTGTCATGGCAACTGGATAACACAAGTGTTAAGTTGGACAGAGGTGAGGTGTGATCAGAACACACTGGCCTTTCTTGAGACTATTAACACGTCCACCGTCAGTCAAACCACATACCGGCCATCATCAACCTGCACACTACTACCCTCAGCTGGCTATTTTGGGATTTGGTGTGTCCTATGGGGTAGAGATGACGCCAACAAAACAGTAGTTATAACGAGTTATGTCAAGCTGCATCAAGTGATGTCATAGTCCTGGCTAAACTAAATGGGTCACAAAACATAACCTGTGGTCATAGAATCTGGGGAAGGGACATGTGTGAGTGTGAGTGTGTGTGTGTGTGTGTGTGTGTGTGAGTGTGTATGTATTAGTGTGTGTGAATATGTGTATATGTGTGTATGTGTATGCGAGTGTGTATGTGTATGAGTGTGTGTGTGAATGTGTATGTGAATGTGTGTGTATGTGAGTGTGTGAGCATGTGTGAGTGTGTGAGTGTGTGTGCCTGTGTGTGTGAGGGATGAGGTTTGACAATGATGGAAGTTGGATCAGAGAGGGCAGGTGGACAGAGTAATCAGAAGGCATTATAAACATCTATAAAACTGTTAACTATTCTTTTTTAAAGTGGAGAGCAAAGTTGGAAGGTCTTCTGCTCTTCACAAGTACAAATACACACACACTTGAGGGAGCACAGACAGAAGAGGGAGGGAGGGAGGGAGGGAAGGAGGGAGGGAGGGAGGGAGGGAGGGAGGGAGGGAGGGAGGGGACATTTGTAAACAGAAAGAACTTGTGAGCATTCCTCAGGGAGGAAGAATTGTGCCCAAGGAAAAGCTGGAAGTGGGGAAGGAGGGAGGGAGCCGGTTACATTTGCTGCTGATTCTAAGTGAACATCTCTTGCCAAAAAAAATAATAACAACTTCAGAAAACAGCTTGGAAGTTCCTCAAAATGTTAAATATAGAGTTGCCATGATTCAGAAATCCCACTTGTAAGCACATGCCAAAGAGAAACAAAAAGAGGCTCCCACACAGAGGCTTGTGCACACACACACACACACACACACACACAGAGGCTTGTGCATACACACACACAGAGGCTCATGCACACACATACACAGAGGCTCGTGCACATACACACACACACAGAGCTTTTCTCCTTTCTTCCTTTCTCTCTCTCTCTCTCTCTCTCTCTCTCTCTCTCTCTCTCTTTTCTGAGACAGGGTTTCTCTGTGCAGCCCTGACTGTCCTGGAATGTGCTCTGTAGACCAGGCTAGCCTCAAACTCACAGCGCTCCCCACCTGCCTCTGCCTCCTGAGTGCTGGGATTAAAGGCATTTGCTGCCACTACCTGGCTTATCTTTTCTTTTGAAAGGACATCATTAGGGCTGACGAGATGGCCCAGAGCTTGCTGATGCCAAGCCTAACAACCTGAATTTGGTCCTGAAACCTACCAGGTGGGGAATTTAAACTGACTCCTGCAAATTGTCTGTCGATGTCCACTTGTGTACTGATCCCCCCAATATACATATACTCCCCACACATATACACTGCACACTCATACATTTATAAAAATCATGGAGACACACAGAATGGTGATATGGCAGATGAAGTTACTGCATGATGGGTGGGTTTTGGGTCACATAGAGTGGAAAGAGCCGTGGAGGGCAAGGGAGGTGAGGGCTGCCACTTTCCGGATGCATTTAACACTGTGGTTATCTCCACAACCATCTGGGGTTTGGACCCAAGCTATTTGCAGCCCTGTCACACCCCATCACCTCTGGCCTAGTTCAGACTTCCCTTCCTGAGTGGTTGGTTGTGATGAGGTCTGCTCTTTCTTATCTTCTTCACCGTGAACTCTGCAGCTGTGACCACTGGACTCCCAAGGGTGGCATCAGGGGATGTCACCAAGTTCCCTCGGTGTGTGTTTGCGCTGAGCCAGCACTGCACAGCTCCAGGGAAGGCATGAGGACACCATAGGGACCTAGTGACAGCACAGCCCGCAGCCCCCTCCACCCCTGTCTCATATTTCCTTTCCTCTCTCCCCTTCCCTCCTCTCCCCTCCTCTGACTCTCCTTCCTAACTCTGTCTCCCCCTACACTGTCTTCATGGGTCCTCTCTCCTGCTCCCTTCCCCCCTGCATTCTTCCCTGTCATTGGGTCTTCCCTCCAGACTCATCTTCCCCAGAGACCCAGAAGTGATGCACTGTCCTGTTGTTTTATGTGTATTGTGTAGTCTCCCGATGACATTATCCACCTGGTCAGAGCTGTCTGAAGAGTGGCCATCTTGCCAAGAATGAATCGGATGCAGAATTAATCATATAATCTATAAATCAACATTTTTTAATTAAACACACAGATTTTGTGGGTTTGGAGCATGTGGGACACAGAGATGGAGACAATTGTGGACTCTCATAAAATAATGGAACAGGAAAATAATCTAAAAAGTATCATTGCAGAGTCTACCAATATGGAATATAAAGGAATAATAGCAATTCCTTCATGTCAGTGAGCTTGAGAAACAGATAGACAACCTTTAAAAATTCACAATTCTTGAGATTAGTGTAAGTATAGAGACATCCAGATAGTTTTAGAAATATCTAGTGCAAACTGCAATTTAAAAGTTTCCACAAATGAAACTCTTCAGCACAGACTATCTTTTAAAGGAAGGTTTATTTGTGTGTGTGTGTGTGTGTGTGTGTGTGTGTGTGTGTGTTTTGCCTGTAAGTATGTCTACCATGTGCATGCAGTACCTGTGAATGCCAAAAGAGGGCTCCAGGCTCCACGGGACTGGAGCTACAGTGGTTGTGAGCCACCGTGTGGGAACCAAACCTGGTACTTGGCAAGAGCACCAAGCACTTTTAATTACTAAGCCACCTCTCAGGACCCAGCTGTTACATATTCCAGAAGAGGGAATGTTTTAATAAAGCAATCCTAACATACCCCATTCCTGATGAGAAAATTTCAAAAAAGGAAAACTCGGGGCGAGTGAAGAACACTCCTGAACAGTGCAGTCACACCATGAGTAAATGAGGTTTATTCTATGAAGGCAGGTGAGTGGAAAGGCCCATGGCTTCTAACCACTGAATGGAACTTCAGTGGCTGTGCAGCGGTTGGAATGTTGCAGATCAAGGGCCTAATTGCTACTTATCTTACTAGCTTCCTTGCCTATCTCTTGCCTAACTGCTTATGGCTGACAGCTATATAAAGGCTCCACCACTGAGCTTCACTCCCATCTGCGCCAGCAGGCTTATGTTTGAGATTGGTCTGGAGGGTGGACACAGATCATGAAGGCAAGAAAAGTTGATGCTGAGGCAAGAGTTAGAAAGGGAAAAGGTGAAGCTATTAATGGGGAGACATGCAATTTATAGGTGAAGTATACGCACTGGTAATTAATGAATACAGAGAACAAAAACCACTACTCCAGTGCTATTGGAGTAAGAGTTCGCCTTTCCTTCCAGCAGCTCCCAAATAAACACAGAGAGGCTTAATATCAATCATAAATGCTTGGCCAATAGCTTGGGCTTGTTACTGCATCTGCTGGTAACTCCTCAAGACTCCTCAGACTTCACCCTTCTTCTCAACATTCTCTCTGCCCCCAAAATCCTGCCTAGCCATTGGCCAGTCAGCTCTTTATTAACCAATGAGAGTAATACATATTTACAGTGAACAAAACAATTATACCACAGCATTTTCCTCTTTTTTGTCTAACCAAAAGGGAATATTTTAATTTTAACATAGTAAAATTGTGGACATTATCCACCTGGTCAGAGCAGCTGTCTATGCAGCCAAATGTGGAATATTCCTTTACACTATGTGAATATATGTCACTGTGATTGTTTAATAAGTTGACTGGCTAATAGCTGAACAAAATAAGGTTAGGTGGGGTAAACCAAACTGAGAATTCTGGGAGAAAGAAGGGCAGAGCAGGAGAGTTGCCAACAGATGCAGTGATGTTAAATGTCTTTCTGTCTGCTGTGTATATATGCTGCTTCCTTTGGTTCATAAAGAAGTTGTTTTGGTCTATGGGTAGACAGCTTACAGCCAGGTAGGAAACCCAAGCAGAAACAGAGGGCGAGGAAAGGCAGAGTCAGAGATGCTGCCAGCTGCTGGGGGAGCAGAATGTAATGGAACATAGGTAAGCCACAAGTTATGTGGCAAAACATAGGTAGACGGAAACAGAAAAGATGCATGGGCTAGCTAGCAAGAAGAATGGGCCATAGGATGAAGAGTTTGCAACTAATATTAGCCTCTGTGTGTTTATTTGGGACCAGGCAGCTTCAGGACACAGGAAAACAACCAGCTACAATGCAGAGAGAAGCAAGCTGGGTATGTCATACTGAGAAAAAGTACCAAGCCATGTGGCAAAGCATAGATAAGAAATATGGGTCAATTTAAATGTAACAGTTAGCTAACAACAAGCCTGAGCTATTGACTGAGCATTTATAATTAATATTAAGTCTCTGTGTGGTTATTTGGGAGTGGCTTGTAGGACAGAAACTTCTGCCTACAGGCTGGCAAGATCGCTCTGTGGGTAAAGGTACTTGTAGCTAAGCCTGATGACTTGAGTTTAATCCTGGGTCCTCTATGGTGGAAGGAAAGGTCTGATGCCTGCTCATTGATTGACATCTGACTTCCACAAGAGCACTGTGGCACTTGAGTACTCACACAGACTCAAACACCAGATAAATAAATATTTTAAATTATAAAAAAAGAAAACCAACCAAACATAAAAACCACACTATAACAATAGCAGGCAGGAAGGGACATTTAAAACTAGATGGTAGGAAGCAGAGGCAGTCAGAGCTCTGTGAGTTGGAAGCCAGCCTGGTCTACACAGAGACTCAGCTGCCAGGGTGTGATGCCCTAGGGTGTCTGTCTGAGCCTGTTTCTGTCCACTTTGTCCTTTGTCTCAGGAGTTACTTCTTTATAGAGTGACTTCTGACCTCCACAGTGCTCTAAGGAGGAGGGGCAGAAGATTCAAGGTTCCTTGAGACCCAGACTCAAAAGTCACGGCCACTTCAGCCACATTGTTTTGGCCAAAGTAAGTCACAAGGCCAGCTCTCAAAAGGGCTGGAAGCTGACGTCATCTTTTGGTGAGTGAAGATGTAAAGAACATAGTGCCGAGTCTTATCCATCACAGGTTTATAGTGTCATTTAGAAGCAAATGTGACTAGGTGAGATCTCTGTGCTCCAAAGAAGTATAAAAATCAAAACCTATAGACAGTATGCTGAGTGTGCTGTCAAAACAGGGGCTAGCACATGAGCAAAGCTGATTTTTACACTTCTGTGAAGGTTTTAGGCAGGAAGGAGGTTGGCAGAGGATGTTCAAAGTATGTGAGCTGGACACTTGGGAGAGGGGCAGGAAGAAGATAGACCAGCACAGCTCCCCAAGGTTTGGCCAGACTGAAAAGCTCATGAGTTCAAGGTGCGCTCCCCATGGTCTCAGTTTGGCAGCAAGGTGGATCCCAAAGGTCAGCAGCTGATATCTTTGGCCAACTGTCCGCCGGATGCAAGGGATCCAAGTGGTTGTATGTCCCCACCCTTCCATGGAATGTAGCACACTCACAGTCTGTGAAATTTAATGACATAAAGATGGCACATCTTCCCAACTGGAGCTTCCAAGCCATAAATGCATTTGTAACAGAATCTCGGCAGAAGCAGCATCCTGATTCTAAATATTAAGTAAATCTTGAAGATTCTCAAAGTAGAAAGCCTGTCTAAATGCCACAGTTAACTTTAAACCCACAAACACTTCTGGGTTTACTTAAGTATAAAGGATCAGAAGGGACAGAGAGCACGAGACAGACTTGGGCACTGTGGGCATTGGCCTCACCGAAGGGTGGACTTGGGAAAAAGGTAGCCTCCTCAGAGATGAAATTGAAGGCTGGGTGGTGTGACACAAGCCTTTAATCCCAGCACCCGGGAGGCTGAGGCATGAGGATCTTTGTGAATTTGAGGCCAGCCTGGTCTACAGAGTGAGTTCCACAATAGCCAGGACTGCTTCCTAGAGAAACCCTGTCTTGAAACATAGAAAAATAAACTAAGCAACCAAACAAACCCAAGGGAAAGCACCAGTCTCACTGTGCTGGATGAGACGCAGCTCAGTGGAGAAGGACAACTTTAGTAAGCAGAAAAAACGACGGGGGAGTAGATAAACATAAAACATTGATAACAGTATCAAACACAGAGAAACTGTAACTCCAGAGAAGGATAAAGGCAAAATGAAAAGCTTTAGGGGCCGGCAAGATGGCTCAGTGGGTAGAGGCGTTTGCTGCTAAAAGAGCCAACCTGAGTCCAAGGAATCTTGAAAATCCAGAGTGGGAGAGAACCAACTCCTTCAAGATGTCCTTTGACCTCCACATGTGCAGCTTAGCCGAACACACACACACACACGCACACGCACACGCACACGCACACGCACACGCACACGCACACGCACACGCACACGCACACACGCACGCACGCACGCACGCACGCACGCACGCACGCACGCACGCACGCACGCACACACACAACTCAGGAGCCCATCAGAAGGGTTGAATCCCCTGGAACAATCAGTGAAATTCAGGAGAGGTGCAAGGTCACTAGAGCCATGGTGTAGACGCTGGGAAGTGAACCAGTGTCCTCCAGAAGAACAGTTAGTGCTGAGCCATCTCTCCAGCCCCACCAGTCAATGACAGGGTAGGCAGGAGCCAAAATTAGGACGAAACAGCACCCTTCCCCCATGAGCACCTGCGGCTGGTGGTGGCAGGGCCTGCGGCCTGTAGTCCTAGCTACGAGGGTTCAAGGCCAGCTTGTGCTCCACTGAGTCCCAGGCCAGTCTGGGCTCCAGTGGATCCTCTGCCTTTAACAGCAAAACAACCCAATAAGAAAACAAAGTAAAGCCAGCTTCACGTTCGTCTCAAAACCAGAGACGTTTAGTGCACAGGCCAGACAAACTTCCCACTTTCAAAATCAGAGGAAAAGGAACAAAACAAATCCTAAAAAAGGCTGCAACGCAACACAGGCAGAAATCAGACGGAAAACAAGCACACAGAGGAGACGCTGCCCGGAGAAAGAATTAGGAGAGGAAAAAATAATAAAAAAACAGTGCACAGGGACGAGGGTGCTTTTCTTTTAAATCAAGAGATTTGGCCAAGAACATTAAAACCCCACATTTGAAAACCTTGATGAAATGGTCACTTTACAATGAAAACATTCAGTTAAAAAAAAAAAAAACAAAAAACACTGGCTCAGCAAGTAAGAGAAGATGGATGTTAGAGACCCACCTCCCCAGAGGCATCTGAGGAGGCAGAGCCTGGTCAGGATGACCTTGGCTTAGGGACAGCTGGGCTGAGTGGGAGATGGTTGGCCGCATACATCTGTCCTGGTGGAAGTATCATACCCTATTCCTTGAACGATGTGAAGAGCTAAGATGAGCTGTACACGTTGTACTCCTTCATGTCTGCAGGAGGAAAGTCAGTATCCACACTGTGTAACAGGCTCTTCCCACCAGAGGGGAAAGAGCTTTCTGGAACTGCCTTGGAGGTACTGCTGCGTCCAGGTGCCTGGGCAATCCTAAAGATTGTGCAATGTGATATCAAACTAACAGCTATGCCCCGTGCCCACCCGGAGTAGGAAGCAAGTCCAGCACCAGGGTCTAAGAGGCTTGGGGGAAATTCATACTGATCCCAAGCTGAGGGGTGAGTCTGTGGCTGAACTCCTTTGGATGTCACTTTGTGGTGGTATGTTTGATTCCAGCACTCAATGGCAGAGGCAGACAGATCTCTGAGTTTGAGAAAGTTCCAGGACAGCTAGGTCTGTGTAGTGAGATATTGTCTCAAACAAAACAAAACAAAACAAAACAAAACAAAACAAAACAAAACAAAACAAAACAAAACAAAACAAAACAAAACAAAAAACCAATCAACCAACCAACAACAACAAAAACACCCCCAGCAAAATGAAAATGTGGATTAGGAAGATGGCTCAGGGGTAAAAAGTCTGCTGAGGATCCTGGTTTCATTTCCCTGACAAAGGGGCTGGAGAGATGGCTCAAGGGTTAAGAGCACTGACTGCTCTTCCAGAGGACCTGAGTTCAGTTCCCAGCACCCACACAGCGGCTCATAATCATCTATGGTGAGATCTGGTGCCCTCTTCTTGAGTGCAGGCAGAACACTGTATACATAATAAATGAATTAATTAAAAAAAATACCCTGACAAAAAGCAATTGTGGGGAAGTCAAGGCAGGTTCTTGTCACATTGTATCTACAATCAAGAGCAGAGAAGAATGAGCTCACACATGCTCACTTGCTTTGTGCTCAGCTCCATTTCTTCACTTCATAGTTCAGAAGCTCCTGCCTAGGGAATGGGGCTGCCCAAGATGGACTGGGTCTTTCTTCGTCGATTAACTTAGGACAGTCTACTCTAAACAAACCTACCCACCAAGTCAGTGTAGACAACCCCTCAACAAGACTGTCTTCCCTGGTAATTCTAGGTTATATCAAGTTGGCAATTAATCAGATCATTGAACCATGCAAGCCTGACAGTCTGAGTTTGGATCCCTAGAGTTCACTGAAAAGCCAGAGGCTGTGGCACATCTCTGTAAGCCTAGCATTCCCACAGTTAGGACCGGAGGTTTTGACAGAATGGGTTGGAAGCACACGATGCAGCAGCCACCAACAACACTGTCTTGGCAAAGTGGAAGGAAAGAGCTGATGCCCAAAAATTGTTCTCTGCATCTCTACAGTGGACTGTGGCGTGTGCTTGTGTGTGTGGTGTGTATGTGTACATGCGTGTGTGTATATGTGTGGTGTATATGTGTGTGGAGTGTATGTGTGTGGTGTGTATGGTGTGTATGTGTGTGTGCATGTGTGTATGTGTGTGGTGTGTATGGTGTGTATGTGTGTGTGTATGTGTGTGGTGTGTATGTGTGTGGTGTGTATGGTGTGTATGTGTGTATGCGTGTGGTGTGTATGTGTGTGTGCGTGTGTGTATGTGTGTGTGGTTTAAATATTTTAAAACATCTGAAATTATGTGTGTTCTACCATCATCAACTTTCCTACATTTTTACCATAAAAAGAGAAAAAGTATGTGCACCGGGAAGCTGTTTTGTGAAGTATTCATTTTAACATTTTTAAAGTGACAAAGCCAGACAGTGGTGGTGGCGGCCTTAAATTCCAGCACTCAAGAGGCAGAGGCAGGCAGATCTCTGTGGGCTCAAGGTCAGTCTGGTCGACAGAGTGAGTTCCAGGACAGCCAGGTCTACACAGGGAGACCCTGTCTCAAAACAGAAGCAAAAAATATCAGAGAAAAGACATAAATTAGAGCCATATAGATCAATTTAGCTTTCATCTTGTTTTTGCTTGTGTGTGTGTGTGTATGTGTGTGTAGGTGTGTATGTGTGTGTATGTGTGTGTGTATGTGTGTGTGTGTATGTGTGTATGTGTATGTGTGTGTGTGTGTGTACTATGTGCATGCCTGGTATCCCTGGAGGCCAGAACTTGAGTTATAGACATTTGTGAGCCATTATGTAGGTGCTTGGAGACAAACCCAGGACCTCTGCAAGCCGCAAATATTTTTAAGTGCTGAGCCATCTCTCCAGACCCCAAAAAGCTCAACTAAAAAAAATATACTGGTGATTTACAAAACAAAACGTAATTTTTACAGCATGGCACCATTTTTATAAAGCACAGTATCATACAAGTCTATCCACATATTTTATATATATATGACTGTATAGAAGAGTATTGTAAGACGTCTGAGGGATGCCTGGCAATATGGAGTGGAGGGGTCTCTAGAGAAGAGGGGTGAGTGAGGAGACCCAACAGGGCTGGGAAGGGAACTTCACTCTTGGTGCAGGACCATAAAAGGGCACCGTGCTGAGGAAGCAGAGCCTGACAAATGGATCTGTCATGGTGACATGATTCTTTTGAGGGGCTGGGGATAAACCCAAGGTCCTGGTCCTATGCTTTCCTTCACCACCATCCTTTATTCTACACAGTGGATGGAAGCTCTGTAGGACACTGGCTGAGTGGGGGTCTGTAAGATGGGGACCTAGGTCACAGAAGAGCAGGGGAAGGGCTGGTGCCATGCCAGGAGGCAGGATTCATTTTCTGTGATTGTCAAGACAAAAAGACTTCCCAATACACAAGTGTACCCTTGTTAGATGTGTGGAACTCCACCTCTCCACCTCTCAGCTGTTTCTTTAAAGCTGCAGTGCGATGGCTCCATTCTCTACTGGTCAGACCTCCCATAATGCTCATTTACAAACTGTGTGATTACAATAGAATAAGGGACACAGGATGCAAAGATGAACATCCCAGGTGATGTCCTTTCACTGTGGAAGACAGAGCAGGTGGCTTTGATGAAGGCATGAAGGCTGGAGAGTGCCAAGAGCCATCAACCCAACTGGGCAAGCTGCTGAGCAGGTGCCTTGACACAGTCTCCAGCGTGCAAGAAGCTGGACCAGGCAGCAGGAGCCCGAGGTCAGCCCCAGCTCAGCCTCAGCTTTTCTCATTCAGTAGGATGTGCTGAGTGTCTGGGAAAACTGCAGGCAGATGCAACAGCTGGGAAGACTTTGCTTGTGCCTCAGCTGTTCTGGGGCAGACCCCTGGATGGAGGGATAATGGGATGTATTACAAAAGGAGAATTTATTTATTGCACAATGCAAAAAAGGAGATAATAATATTTTGAAATACAAAAACACCCTACAAACAAAGGGGAAAAAGCCTTGCAAGGCAGGCTGATATTCCAAAGTCTCTCAAATCAGTCCCATATAATTGACTCGGTGGCTTTCTGACCCCAGGGTGGTGCAAAGTGCACATATTATTACTTTTCACTCTGCATTTGCCATTCCATGGGTTTCAGGAGATACTCTTTAATAATCATCAAGTAGGCTCTGTGTTAGATCATGTAGCCCCGCAGGTGTGTAGGCTGTGGTGCGTTGCTGAACAGCAGTAAAGACAGTTGAAAGATGTGTGCAAGAGAGGGGAAGTGTGTGTGTGTGAGAGAGAGAGAGAAAGAGGGGGGGTGAATGTGTGTGAGGAGGGAAACGTGTGTGTGAGGGAAGAGGATGTGTGTGTATATGAGAAAGGGGGGTGTTTGTGGGAAGAAATGTGTGTGAGAGGGGGAAATGTGTGTAAGGGGAGTGTGTGTTTGTGTGTTGTGTGGGGAGTGTGTGCATGTGGACTCTGTGTGATTTCCCTTAATCAGATATAACTTGCCAAAAGGGAACCTCCCAAAAATTAGGGTTGAGGAAGGATTTTGTTTTTGTTTTCCAGGAAGATAAAATCATCCAGCTAAGGAATCTGAAGACCACAGGATAAACAAGACATGGGAAGAGAAAGGATAAGTCACCCAGAAAAATGTCCCCCCAAAAGTAAATTGGTCTACTAGTATATCTCCAATGGGATAGAATTTTATAACTCTTCACAAATGTTTTTTTTAATGCTTTTCTCTACAAACATATAATGTAAATGGTCTTTTTGTAGTCCCAGTTCAATTGAAAATTAAAGCTAGCTTTGGAGTTGGCTCTCTCCTTCTCTAAACCCAAGCATGCCTGTTAAAGTAAAATCCCAAAATCTCTGTCTTATGTCAGAAGAGACACCTTATATGGGACAGAAGAAAAACAGAAATTTAAGGACTATTCTACTGCCACCAATCCCACAATCCTTTGGTTTTATTTTGACTCTTTAAAACTTTTCTTAAGGCATAATAATATCTCTAAATTATATATATATGTGCATGCATATATATATATTAGACTTTTGTCATGATATTAATGGTCATATAGAGTAGTCATTAACTCTAGAAAAAGGCTTCATTTAGCTTCCTACATGATTTGGGGTTTGAGACTATCAGTTTTCAGCAGTTAATTCCAAGCCTATGAGTGACCTTTGAAGGCTACAAATGGGAAATGAGGCCCCACAATGATTCCACTAGGACCATGATAATGCTCCTGAAGCTAGCAAACACCACCCAAACGTTGTCTTCGGATCAAAAGCTGCTCAGGACAATTTTGCTGAGATGATCCAGCCTCACAGACCCCTCTAGCCAGGACTTGAGACAAGCCCTGCGTTTTCCATTATACAGAGACTGGACAACAGATGGTCCAGCTACCTCTCCCAGGACTTCACAATTAACCCCTTTTTTTTCAGGATCCCTTAAAGGTGGCTTCACTCTCAGACACCAGGAAGTAAATTTAACAACACAACACCTACATTCCCAAGAGGTGGGGTGGTGGTCTTTGGTTTTTCATGGGTTATGGACATTAGTCATTTAGGGTGGGTGGTTATAAGTTGTTATTGATAATAGTTTTAAAAAAAGAGAGAAAGTTGAACATTTGACAAATCTAGAGAAATTAGATTAGATTCAGGGTTCTTGTTTTGAAAAGAAAGTAAAGGGGATATAGATATCAAAGAATAAAAAGGTAGATTATTAAATCTATTATGAAAAGAAAAGAGAATACGGACATGTAAAAGGTAGATTGTTGAATCTACTTTTAAAAAGAAACTACTAGTTTTAAAAATCTGACATTGGATTGAATTTTTGTATATTGCATACAAATTCTTTAGATTGGTACAAATTTGAGGGTACTTTTGTTAGAACATACTCTTTATACATTCTAGTCTTGCTCAAGATATTGTACCTTTACAGCTCATTTAACAATGTAATATAAATTTCTAGTCCTTGGAAGTTATTACTACAAACTATTTAGAATAGTATAGGAATGTAAGTCATTTACTGCAATCAAAATTGTAGTCAAGTTAGGTTATGTTTTCAAGGTCAAATAGATATAGTTTAGATAGATAGGCAGGTTGTCTTCACAAATACTTCAGAGATATACAGAATATGACATTTAAGATGTTTTAACAACATAGGTTCTTTTGGGGGGGGGGGCAATGAGACATGTCAGCTCCTGGCAGCACTAATCTACTTCAGAGACAATCATGGGCATCTAAGAAACTCTTTATGGAGTTTACTTTCTGTGTGGCAAACGTTAGCTACTGAGCAAGACAGTGACCTTGCTTCAAATGCTGACAGTATGCTGTCCAAGATGGACAAGCAGGACACAAAAGAAAGGACTACAGAGCCTTGCCAAGACAAGGTAGGACAGTTCTTCAGAAAATCCTGTTTCACAGATAAGTCTATCAGATCTGCTAGACCTGTAGGCCAAAGGTAGATGCCCCAGTATTGCAGAGGAGCCTTGGGTGACTGTCCAGGCAACCAGATCTTTCTATCATTTCTCATAATTTTTGGAAGTCACTTGCTTGCACTTCCTGCTTCCTCAGTTAATATTATCTTCTTCCTAGTTTTCTGAAGGGGTTGAGGACTTTATAGTTATAGTTTTCCTTGTTACAGATTCAGAAAAGAGGTGTAAAATGTATAGGACTGAGAGACATTAAAAGATAATTTTGGTAATGCAAGTTAGGATAGAAAGTGAATTAGGTACAATCCTTTTGGACTCACCAAGATAGGATAGATAATGGAGTGTTTTCTCTGAATTTGTCAAACGTTAATGGACTAGACATTGTTGATATAATTATTGCCTGTATATATATTGCATATAGTTATTGTACTTATTGTATATAGTTTTTCTTATATTAGTTATGACCTTTTTATGTTAGAAAAAAGAGGAAATGTGGTAATATTTTGTTTATGCTCTTAAAAAAAAATCAAGCTTTCCTGGTGATTGGAGGGCAGAGCTAGCCGCTAGTTCACCACAGAGGCTGGCAGTGGTGGTTCATGCCTTTAATCTCAGCACTTGGGAGGAGGAAAGAGGAAGTGATAAGGTGGGGGAGACAGGAGATTGGCTCCTTTTGGCCTGAGAGGTTCCGTAAAGGTAAGAAGTCTCTCTAGTGGCTGGCTCCTCTTATCATTCAGCTTTTACCCTGCTATCTGTTCCAGGGTATTTTTATTATTAAAGCCGGTTAGAATTATTTGTGCTACAATAATGGATTGAGAACAAACTCGGTCCACCCCGAATTCCTTGTATGGTAGCACTTTCGTGGAGTTTTTGCCGTGTCGCAGAACAAAGGAAGCCATAGATAAAGACACTTTTCAGATACATTGTTGGAAACATCAGGTGGGTGGTCACAGCACGGGGGGGGGGGGGGGGGGGGGGGATTTCCTGCGATGAGCCTCAGATGCTATTTGGTGACATTCTTCGCTCTGGAACTGGTGGAACCTAGGGGCCTGTTTGTACATTCCAAAGAATTTACCTACTAGTCACAGGACATTAGATCATAGAGAGGTGGACAGTGGCTATTCCGGCCTCTCACACCAGGACTTGTTCTCACTGATTTTTCTTCTTGCTTCTGATCTCTGGAGCATTAGAGAGGGCTGAGAGAGAGGGGACAAGAAATAGTGAGGTTGTGCTGTAGAATGCTGTTCTCTGGCACGACATAACCATTACCATCTAAATCTGAGTAGCTGACTGCCTTTGCTCATATGACCTTCATGTGACCAGCCCATTATCATGTCCTTGAAGAGGGAGTGGGGTGGAAAGTGGGGGAGGAGGGGATAGAAGTGGGGGTTAGGAGTGTGGAAGGGTCAGACCCTAACCTAGTGACTCCTGCTCTCCCACTTCTAGCTATTCTAGATGCATAGGTCTGGGGGGGGGCTAGAGTACAGGGGTGAGGTTGTCAGAGTTGTGGGGACACACCCATCTATACAGCTTTCAAGAAAGCTGTTTCTTTCTTTGAGACTTTACATTAGATGACCGTGTTTGGGGTTGGAGACAGTGGCCCATGCTGGGTGACCTGTTATATTCTCACTGTTTCAGCCCTACACAGAGCTCCCCTCCTCACCCTGGGTACAAACTCTGTCTTGTAGATCATTATATCCTGTTCCCCAGGGCCTCTTCCCTGTCCAGCTGCCTAGCCAGCCTTAGAACCAGGGCCCATATTCAACCACCTTAGTCACTGTCCACACCCTTGGCGTTTATGGACGCTTGGGGCCTCATTAAGCTCAAAAGCTGCAAACAGTAATAAAGAGGCCCAGTTAACTTGGCTTGGGCAAGCTGCGGACAGATGCTAGGCTAGGCAGGAGAAGCCATCTCTTCATCTCCTGGCACTTTTCATGGCTCCAAACATGGAGTGTGAAGTTCTCCGTGAATGTCTCCTGTGCCTAGATACTATAGAGGTGCCTTCTGACAGATGCAGCTTCCTGGGCGGGGTATATTTCTGCAGAACACAGGCTTGGGAGTGTTCAGGAGAAAACTATCTTTGCTCACTATCCTATGGCATTTCAGCTGTTTCCAAGTTGTACAGGATAGATGAGGCAAACAGCCCCTCCTGGAGAGCATCACTGTCCTCCATCCCCCTCCCCCTCCCACTTGCCTTTTCTCTCTTGGATTTCTCATTGCTGAGACTTTCTAAAGCCCCACCTCAAGCTTGCTCTAACACCTCTTTTCTTCTTTTGTTGAGGAATGAGAAAAGATCCTCAGCCCTTGTTGATATATGTATGAGAACCACAGTTTTATCTTGTTTATGTTCTGAAAATTACTCTCCAGTGTGGTTAGCAGACTTGAATTAAAATCTCATCACTGGAGCTGGAGTTGGCTCAGTCGGCTTACCCATGCTAGCTTTGAAGCCTGAGGACCAGGGTCTGAATGCCCAGAACTGAGTTTAAAAGCCAGCATCCTGCTGCCTTAGTGAAGTGTTGATTGCACATCCTTCTCCATGATCCGTGGTATCGCTAGCCTGCAAGGTTGGCTAGGATTTTTAGTACCAGGCATGATTTCCCTTCCGTTGAGCAGAACTTAAGTCTACTTGTGTCTTCTAGAAATGGCAGAGAAACTACATCATGAAGTTTCATCAACACGGTTGCTTAAACAAGACGGCCAGTGATGATGGCCCCAATCCTAGACATTTATGTCCTACAGGCATGTAACAGACACCTAATCCTCCAAGCATCTATGGAATGCCAAGGTGGGGGGGGAATAGTCTTCCCCAGGAAGACCCCCCTCCCCAGTTGGTCATTCAATATCAAATGACCAATTCTGAAAACATATACATACAAGTAACATTTATAGGCACTGAGCAGGTTGTGCTTATATATTTAGGAATGTATACATGCATATGTAGCAACAATTAAATTTGAGAGTGATCAGGTGAGGGTGGTACACAGAAAGTGTTGGAAGGAGGGAAGGAAGGGGAAAATAATATTATATTTTAATTTAAAAAATCAGAAACCTGGGTATGGTGGCATATGTCTGTAGCCTCAGCGTTTGGACATGGTAAGCAGAGGAGACAGCAGATCCAGGAAACCTCCAGAGCCAGCTAGCCTGCTCTGTGTGGCCAAGTTCCACGGCTCATCGCTGCCGTGTTCTAACTTGGTGGTCTCTGGCAATTGCTTCATCTGTCTGGGCGGCACCTCAATTTACTGGGAAGAGAGCTCTGCAGCTTGGATTAGATTTGGGAGATCTCCTAGAAGCCTGGGCTCAGGATCGACGAGGCCCCGCCCCTCTACCAAACCCCGCCCACTTATCCCCGCCCCTCGTCGGGCTATTTAACTCCCACTCCGCCGGCCCCGCCCCTCTACCAAACCCCGCCCACTTATCCCCGCCCCTCGTCGGGCTATTTAACTCCCACTCCACCGGCCCCGCTTGCAGAGGGCTATTTGATCTCAGCCGGAAGGAGCTAACCGCGCAGAGTTGTGCACTCTCCATTGGCTGAGAACGGTGGCAGGGGGCGGGTCCAGACCTGCTATTGGCTGTTGGAGCAAAGTGTCCGGAGGCCTTAGCGACCAGCGGTCTCTGACGATCATGGAACCCCGGTCCGTGCAGATCCAGGGGGTTGAGCAGGAGAGGGACCGCACGGTCTCGGAGACGCGGGCGCAGGACCAGTCGAAACGGAGGCCGGGGCGGCGGAGGGCGGAGCGGAGGTGCGCACGGCTGGGCTGAGCTCAGGGTCTGGGCCAGGGTGGCCACGTTGCCTCTCTGAGCACAGTGCGACACTATCCACTGATGGCGGTGGGCTTCCTCTATCCCGGCATCCCTCTATCCTTCCGTCCCCGGCCGCAGACGGGCCGCCCGAGCAAGATAGCAGCGCCCTTGTTTCTGATCCATGCTGACCCTGTCCCAGCCCACCGGGTCCCTCCCGTCCCGAAAAACTGGCGCCATGGCTACCGTACCTTCCTTTGGCCCTATAGATCCGAAACATGGATGGCTTTCTGTTAGGGTGATATTTGAGCTGAGTCTTTAAGGATGAGAAGGGGGATCGCTGTTGGTGAATGTCCACGTAGGAGGATCAGAATGAGAAAAGGCACTAAGTCAGGAGTGGACAGACATACCCCTCTTGTCCACGGATTTGCCCCTTTAGGGGTAATAACCCCCTGGTCAGTAGGACACTGGGAAAGGTATTCTGGCAGACTTGGCTTGTCGTGTTTTGTGTTTTAAGCCCACAGTAATGAGACAGGGTCATTCATACTATAGTGTGGTTGCTGGCTGATGGGAAAGGTATTTCTGGGTAGGAGGGATTCCAATATGGTCCTTTGCTTCTTACTGAAGGAATTTTGAGGTGACAAAGGTGAGTGAGGACATGCAGGATTGATTTCTCGGCCTTTGGGTGCAGCTGAAGGCTAAAACAATCAGGCAGGAAGGGGCACTGGAAAAAGTCTGAGAATGAACTTTGAAAGGGGGTGGTTTGCATGACCTGATGATACGGGCCTGTAATTCCAAGTACTTGAGAGGGTGAGGCAGGAGGATCACTGGTGTGAGGCAACCTGGTCTCTTGAGGCTCTGTATTAAAATAAAAATGAAAGGTCTTGAGATAGACTCATGGGAGTGCATTAGCCTAGGATGTGGGAAGTCTTGGGTTTGAGCCCCAGCACCACAAGAAAAAGAAGGCATCTCCTCCGATTTAACATGTTTCTGTCTGGCCATCTCTGCACTTGCAAGGGCTCCTTAGTTTAACTGCAGAGGCCCTGGGTCAGTGATGATGCCTGGCTGAGCCTTTGGTGGGAGCTCAAGTCATTGTTGATGGCTTCAGGTCTTGGGAGGTTTAGAGGATTCCAGCTTAGATGCCTGTGATCCCTAAAGGCTGTTATAGTGTCTTCTCACTGCTCTTGAAATAATACTTTGAAACATAGTAACAAGCAAATGCTTTCTGATTCTGGTGTACTGAGACTTTGTAACTTCTTGAAGCCAAGGTACTTTCCCTTGTTTCTCATTGGTAAGGGGGTGGGGGTGGGGGGTGAGTGTTCCATGTCCCTGTGTGGACGGGAGACAAAGCCTGGTCCTGCTCTTTTAGGGCCTTCAATTTTACTAGTACCCAAAGACCCTATGCATCCCTTGGCCATAGAAGGCCAACGGTCCTAGGAAGTGCTGATCTTGGGGTTCCCAGTGTGTGATTTGCTTGTTGGGTGGGGGAGGTATTTCCTCAGGTGTGGGCTGCTGTTGGTGTCTGTCCAAGCAGAAGCAGGCCCTGGTTGCTAATAAACAAGAACCCCAGCTCCCCAGTCTTTGGTTCCATGCATGCCTCTGGTTTATGTTTTATAAGCCATGTCCATAGATATATAGCTGTTTGCATCTAGCTGTTATGTACTTTTTTTTTGGCGGGGACGGGTGCTGAGAATATAGCTCAGTTGATAGCTTACCTAACAGGCTCAAAGCCCAGCATAAATGGGGCATGATGGAGCAGCCCCAGAACTCCAGTATTTGGGAGGTGGAAGGAGAAAAAATAGGCTATATAGTCCTTGACTACAAAGCCAGTTCCAGACTGGCCTGGGCTATGCAAGGGCCCTGTATCAAAAACAAAAGCAAATTAATCTTTTAAAAACCTACCCTCTGCCTAGGATCAAAGATGACCGAGAAGAGGAAGCAATTTTTAGAGATGTGGTCAGTTTCACCCCAGACCCTTTACCAGGTGAGGTGACTGATACTCCCACTAATATCCCGTCATGACTATGGCAACCTTCTCTCTGTCAGGCCAAAGCGTCTGCACAGGCTCCCTGATTTCCATTTTTCCTTACTACTTCCCTCCATGGACCAGCTAGATATTATGACAAGGACACCACCAGGCCTATCAGCTTTTACTTATCAACGCTGGAGGAGCTCCTGTCCTGGACCCCCCTCATGGAGGATGGCTTCAATGTAGCCCTGGAGCCCCTAGAACGTCGCCAGCCCCCACTGAGCAGCCCTAGGCCCCGGACCCTGCTGTGCCACGACATGATGGGCGGGTACCTGGAAGACAGGTGAGGTTCTTGACACTGCACTGGTCTTGTTACTTCCCATCCTAGGATGGGAAGAGGGCGGCAGTTGGGATAGGGAAAGCAGCTTCTAGATGGGCTTCTGACGCCTCAGGAAGAGAAACACAGCTCTTGTCTATCTTAGCTACATAGACAGCTATGGCTCTTTGCC
This sequence comes from Phyllotis vaccarum, assembly GCA_033318265.1. Classification (NCBI taxonomy): domain Eukaryota; kingdom Metazoa; phylum Chordata; class Mammalia; order Rodentia; family Cricetidae; genus Phyllotis; species Phyllotis vaccarum. The sequence goes on along the minus strand of JARWLC010000008.1, from coordinate 3,617,690 downwards.
TCTGGTTTCCTGTGCTCTCACTCCCAGCTATGCACAGGCTAGCTAGAGAGACACTGAACACTTTTAGGATAGTTTTATACAGGGTAATGAGAAGCTGAGTCAGAGCCAATTGTCCAGTCTGGGGCATGGCCAACCGGCAGACACAGGGAGATGGGGTACTGCTGACCCTGCTCACGGGGTGGAAGTGAGGCCTCTACCCAGCCTTCCTGCTTCTTCCTCTGCTCACAGAGGCCAAAATGCTGTTTATGCAGATCCAGTGGCCTGGTGAATGAGCTCCCCTCCTCAAACGCACTGGGACTTTTGAGGTTGGGTCTTTCTCTGTATTTAGTCTGGTATGGAACTCATTGTGTAGCCCAGCTGGCTTCCCCCTGGAGTCCCTCTGCCTCAGGTGCTCCATGTCTAGCATCATCCTCACTTTGTGTTTCTATGTGTGCATGTGGAGGCAGGGGACAACCTGGGCTGTTGTTCCTCAGATGCTATCCATCCACCCTTGAGATACCCTTCCTCACTGGCCTGGAGCTCACCAAGTAGACAAGGCTGGACCATATGGGACTCTCTCATCCCCGAGAGTATGAGCACACTCTACTGTAACTGGAGTTTTTATTTTTAAGTCAGTTCTGGGGATGAACTCCCACTAGGCAAGCACTTGGCTGACTGGCAGTCACCCAGCTCCTGCTCCTGGCTCCTCTTGACAGAGGAATCTCAGGTAGTTCCAGCTCTCCTCACACACAGGATCTCTCACAGCAGGCTTTCAGTCAGAGCCAATGACCGGAACTGACTAGAGACACCCTACCCAAGGTTTTCTCCCACGCAAATCACTGTGCCCTGATTCTATCTCCCGGGACCTGACTCTGTTTCATGCCTTCCAGGTTCATTCAGGGCGCAGCGGTGGAGGGTCCCTATTCCTTCTATCACTGGCAGTACATTGACATCTTTGTGTACTTCAGCCACCACACGGTCACCATTCCTCCTGTGTGCTGGACCAATGCTGCACACAGGCACGGGGTCTGCGTGCTGGGTAAGAGCCACATGGTTAGTGGACCTGGCGGGTAATCCTATGACATAGCTGTGTCCATAGGTTAGGATGGGTGTCCGTACATTTTCCCAGGGAGGACCAGATGGTACCTATTTTTAGTCCGTGGGCCATTGCTCACTGTGGTGGTGACTGGTAAGAGAGCAGTCGTAGATGACAGGTAGGCAGAGGGGCCATGTTGTGTTCCAGGGAAGGACTACTTACATGAATGGTGGCTGGGTCTGGCCCAAGGCCATAGTTTGCCAGCCACTGGTTCAGAATGGTGTCTATCCAGCTTTGTTCTGAGTCCTCTATGAGCATATCCCAGAATACCACTGAAGGAATGTCTGCGTTTTCCTATACTCCTGATGTCTAGGAAGCACACTTGGCCAAGTCCTGGGTCAGAGGAGAGCCATCCCTTCAGCTGTTCCTATCTCTTGTCTCACAGGGACCTTTATCACAGAGTGGCAGGAGGGAGGTAGGCTCTGTGAATCCTTCCTGGCTGGGGATGAACGTTCCTACCAGGCAGTGGCCGATCGGCTGGTCCAGATCGCTCAGTTCTTTCGCTTTGATGGTTGGCTCATCAATATCGAGAACTCTCTGAGTGTAAGCAGCGTGGCCGTGTCCTAGCACCTGCCCCCTCCACCCCTTGCTTTGCAAATCCTCTCTGCTTGCTCCCACTGCCTATACTCCTTACTTGACCATTTGCATGACCCCTCTTGCTCCGGAGCCAGCACATGGCAGCAAGACCCACATCATGCATCCAAGCTAGGGTGGCCTGTGCCATCTCTGGCTGCAGGGAGAAGGGAGCCCAGCTGTTTCATGAGCTTCCTTGGCTGTGCTGTTCTTGCTTTCTTTCTCGGTGTGGCCACAAACTTCCACCCATCTCTTCTTTGGGCTTGTGTGGCTTTTCTGTGACCATGAACCCCTTCCATTGCTTTTTTATCTTCTCATGAGTTCTGGGCTATTTTCTTTTCTGTCCAGCAAGGATGACTAGGTCCTTCCTCCCCTGTGACATTTTTTTGTGGTTCTTGCGATCTCCCTTCTTTACTATCATGGGTTATTTTTCATGACATACGTGCCCAGCCCAGCCTTGCAAGGGTCTGACCCTCCTTCCTCTTTTGCAGTCAGCCGCTGTGCAAAACACACCCCCCTTTCTCCGGTACTTGACCACACAGCTCCATCAGCAGATTCCTGGAGGTCTGGTGCTTTGGTACGACAGTGTGGTACAGAGTGGGCATCTCAAGTGGCAGGATGAACTCAATGAGCAGAACAGGTGAGTGCCAGGGGTGGCTGCTTACAGGACATCGTGTGTGGGCAGCTTTGGGTAGGAGGGAGCAGATGTGACCAGTACCCAGAGGGCTGGATGCTGCACTCTAGTCATAGCCAGCCCCAGCCCATGGGTGATGTGTGGCCCTGAGCAGCAGGGAGGCAGGGAGGCTGACAACAGATGGCCCGTGTCCCATCCGGTGGCGCATGGCCTTAGTTGGTTCTTGCCACCCCTCAGGATCTTCTTTGACTCCTGTGACGGCTTGTTCACCAACTATAACTGGCGTGAGGACCACCTGCAGAGGATGGTGGCACATGCCGGGGAGCGTCTGGTTGACGTGTATGTGGGTGTGGACGTGTTTGCTCGGAGCAATGTGGTCGGAGGCCGTTTCGATACTGACAAGGTAGGTGGTGGCCTTCGCAGCGCACAGTGGACATACACCTGTGTGTGGACAGACAGGACAGGGCTACTGATCTGCATGTCCTGCGTGGCCCTTCCTTGGGGACCTTCCATTTTCATTAGCACATCAAAAAAGGGACAACTGTCCCCTGAGAAGGGAAAACCAGGTGCCCTGAACTCTGTGTCTCTTCCGGACCAGCGAGTCTCTGGTCAGATGGGCTGAAGGACCTGTTTCCACTCATGATTCACCCCACAGACACCGACTTTCCTCCTGGGTCACAGGCTCTGGAGTGTGTTGAGTGACCTTTCATACCACTCAGTAGACAGAGGGTGTGCAGGGGGCTGTAATGGACAGAGATGAAGCACTGGTGTTTGAGACCAGTGAGATTTTCTGTCAGGTTGTCTCAGTAGGGAGAAAATGTGAGCAGTAGTCTCAATTCCTGTCCATCTGTCCTGAGGGAACCTGTCAGTGAGTCATTCACTTCAGGCCCTGGTCTATTTCTATAGTCATGGAACAGGAGACACAGGGTTTCATTTCAGGTTACAGTTCCAGGCTACTGTTCATCAGTGTAGGGAAGTCTAGGCGGCTATCACATTAAGCAGGCAAGATCAGAGAGAATGAAATGAATGCCCGCTTATTCTCAGCTAGCTTTCTTCTCCTCCCCCATCTCTCCTTATTTCTGAGACAGCATCTTTTTATGTAGCCCTGGCAGTCCTGGAACTTGCCATGTAGATCAGGCTGGCCTTGAGCTCCCAGTCTCTGCCTCCTGGCATTAAAGTCACCATGCCCAGCCTTCTTCTCCTGTTCAGAACTTCCTTGCCTAGGGAATGGTACTGCCTACAATGGGCTGGGTCTTTCTACATCAGTTAATAAGACTGTACTCACGCAGACATGCCCACAGGCTAACCCAGTGTAGACCATCTCACTGAGACTCTTCCTAGGTCATTCCAGTTGTATCAAGGTCACAGTGAATACTAGGCCCATATAGTTACACAAGTCAGTATCTTCAGATCCTCTACCTGCTGTGATTCAGTAGGACGAGAGGTGTCTGAGAAGGAGGAGAGAGGAAGGTAGAGCGTTAACCGTGAGCTCAGCTGCTCTGCTCACCAAGACAGCACCTTCATGGTTGATCCCGCCATCTTTTCCGCTCCTTCTCTGTCACCCTCTTTTAGCTGGCTCGTGAGACAACAGGGATGAAGCTCAGGGCCCTCGGCTTGGATTCATGAGGGAGAGCTTTTCCCAGCTGGCCACGAGAGAGCCTTCCCTTTGAGCTGGCATCCAGGAAGCCTTGTCTGGACTCTCGGCCCAGTGTTCAGCATCTCCCTGGTTTCTGTTTCCCCAGTCCCTGGAGCTGATCCGTAAGCACGGCTTCTCAGTGGCACTGTTTGCTCCTGGCTGGGTGTATGAGTGTCTGGAGAAGAGTGACTTCTTCCAGAACCAGGACAAGTGAGTCCCCAATAGCTTTGCATGGACTGGCAGGAGAGGGCTACTCTGCTGCCATGGTTACCTGGCAGTAGCCTGGGTCTTGCTATATAGTAATCTCCTCCAATGGGGTGGTGACTGGTGGATGAGATGGATCGAATGAGAACCAAGTGGCCACTCTGGCAGCTAGAGACCATTTGGGTGGGAGGGAACACAGAGAGAACCCACCGCTTCCTGCAGAAATCATCTGGACTACTCCTAGCAGGGTGCTGCAGTTGCCCCCTCCCCCCAGCTCCACACAGGGCTGTAGGGATGTGGAGCAGCCCCTCACCCCGATTCCCTTATGTCCCTGTCAGGTTCTGGAGACTGCTGGAGCGCTTCCTGCCCACACACAGTATCTGCACCCTGCCTTTTGTCACCTCTTTCTGCCTGGGCCTGGGGACTCGAAGAGTGTGCTATGGCAAGGTCTGTTGGTCACGGTGCTGAGGACGGGGTGGGGAAATGTTTATGTCTGGCCTGTGGCTGGAATGGGCAGAAGGGAGCCAAAGGGTGTGAGCAGGAATGCTGTGCATGGCCTTCCTGTTCTGTTTAGCTCTGCAGAGGAGGCCTCTGCCCTTGTCCCATTTCTCACTTTTCCTCTTTCTTCAGGAGCAGGCAGTGGGGCCCTGGTACCACCCTAGTGCCCAAGAGATCCAGCCCCTCTTTGGTGAACATAAACTGGCTGGAGACAGTCAGGGCTGGGTGAGGACCCATTGCTGCCTGGCTGATGCTTGGCATGGGGGAAGCTCTCTGCTGCTCCAGGGCCTGATCCCACCTGAGGTTGACAATGTAGCCGTGAGGTGGGTGAGTGATGGGTGAGACGGGTGAAGTCTCTGCCTTCTGTCCCCTTCGTCTGCAGCTAAATTAGGCAGAGGGTCTGCAGGAGCCAAGCGACCACAGAGCTTAGACCTCAGATCTTTTACCTTGTGGCCAGACACATCACAGGGATGCCTCTGCAGCCTTCTAAAGTGTTGCGTAGCTGGGCGCAGCCTTATACAGGGGTCTCCAGCAACCCACTGAGTTGTACCTCCCAGCCTGTGGCTGCCTTAGATGGTGCATGGAAGGAAATTAGAATGAGGGCCTCCTCAGTCTATAGCGGAGTCTGGCCATAGCATGGTGGGTGTTTGGCCAACCCCACTCCCGTGCTGATGCAGGCAGGGAAGGGCTAGTGCAGGGTCTGCAGTCTCTCCTCCATTCGTGATGTCTCTTTCCCCCAGGTTGTTCTCTCTGCAGGTCCCAGCCCCACCCAAGCTTTTCCTGTCACTAGTGTACAAGTTTGAGGGCTCAACAGACATCCAGGTGGCTTTGGAGCTCACAACAGGGGATGCCAGCAGCTGCCACATAGGTGGCGTGTCAGTGTTGAATGGTGAGAGGCTGGGTGACTTCATGGAAAAGGCCCCGGCTCTGAGCGGGGCTGCTGGGGGGGTCGGGGAGGGGCTGCTTCCACCTTGGGCGGACTCCAGGGCTTGGGCTCATTACCTGCACCCCTCTGTGACCCTGCTAAGCAGCATGGCCTTTCAGGCAGGCTGGATGCAGGGTACTGAGATGGGTACACCAGTGGGCTGTGGAAATGGCAAGGGGTAGAAGCCGGGATGAGTGAGTCTGGCCAGGCCCAGACACACATCCCGCTTGTCCTCCAAAGTCTCTCCAAGCTATGTCCCACCAGGGTTCCCTAGAACTGCCCCCTCTTCCTCCACTGCCTCGTCAGGGGTCTTCTGGACCCTCTCTTCCCCCACTGCTTTGCTAGAGGCCTCATAGACCCCCTCCCCCTATTGCTACATCAGGGATCTTACCTAGACTCCCCTCCCCCCACTGTTCTGCCAAGTAGACGTCTTGCCCCTCTTGGGTTTTCCTGTGGGATTCTCCTTTCTGAAGTCCGTGTCTTCTAGCAGAAACTGGCTCAAGGTACAGCCCCCGACCCCTCCGGGTGCCCCCCACCAAGCTGGCCAGATGGGCCAGCCGTTGTGGCCAGCAGCTCAGTGGGGGCTGGATTCAACGGTGAGTCCCTCCCCTGTTTAGTCTCCATAAGGCGATGGGCACACATGGGGAAACCTAAGGAATTAAGAGTCCCCACCGAGAAACCCCAGAACAAGAAGGAAGGAAAGGCCTTGATTTGACTCTTGGTTTTCGGCAGCAGTGAGACAGAGCAGGACCTCACAGGAACCTGTTGTAGTCCTGGGCTCTTTGACCAGGGGTACCCTCTGGGCTGCTTCCCCCTTCATGCTGTGGTTAGGATCCTCCCCATAGCTGGCTTATGAGTAGCCTGTGTGTTGTTTCAGCTGCTATGAGGTGAGCCTGCACGGGTGCCTGCTTCAGGACCTCTTGGTGAGCTTCTCACGGCCACCCGGAAGCAGGGAGGAGAAGAATTTCATTTGTCGGCTTGGAGAGATCCAGGTGTGTACGTGGGAGCTGAGCCTATGGGGAGAAGGGGTAGATGGGTAGTGTCTGGGCCCCTGTGGAGCAGGAAGGGTGGATGATGCACTGAGGAATGCCTCCATATGGGATGGTAAAATGTCCTCGGTGGACATCCAGCCAGCCAGACCTCTCTCTTATCAGATGGTTGATGCCAACAGCCTGCTGGCCCCTCTGCCCCGGGTGCAGAATGTCACCATTTCACAGCTCCGCTGGATTCCCCTGATATCTGGGTCTGAGAGTCTCCCTAATAATCTCCTTCTCTGCTGCACTCTACACTGGTCCTATCTCCTGCTCCACGCCCGGTGTTTCCGGATTCACTGCTGGGAACGGCCAGGAAGCAGCTCTGCAGCAGAGGAGACCCCTGGGACAGAGAAGCCCAGGTTCCTGGGCCTGGCTTTTGCCAACCAGTACCGCGTGGTGGACTTGTCAGTGGAGGCTGCTAGATTTGGGCAGGATGGTCGTGTGGAGTTCCTGGTGGAGCCTGTCCCCAGGGAGGGCTTTCTGGTGCCTCAGGCTGAGTGGGGCAGGGCGGTCCTCCTCTACTCAGCCCCTCAGTGAGCCCACCCCAGAGCACAGTACCCTTCTTGCCTGAAGACTTGGCCAGGCGCCCAGGGCTTAGCGGACTGCTGGGTATAGCTTGGTCCCCAGGAGGCCAGCTCTCTAGGCTCTGGCTGTGACCTCAGAAGCTCTACCCTGTGGGTGCTCCAGGTGGGTACCCTAGCATCCGCACCTTCTGTGTCATGCTCACTGTGGGACGCTGATCTCCAGGAAGGAGAGTGTTGGAAGTTTCTTCTAGAAAATTTTATAAAGGCTATTTACTCATAGTCTCAAAAGATGCTTCTGTTGAGAACGGTGGCCATTTATCCCTGCAGCTTTGACAATCAGAGACAAGCGTCATTGGCAGGGGTGGGGTAGCTAGGTGGGCAGCAGTAAGGACCCTGAAAGGCCAGGATTTGTGATGCTCCCTGAAAACTGACACAACATCCCTCAGAGTAGGGGTGAGAGCCAGGGACTAGGTGGGCACTGGGACCACCCCTCCCCACCTGTACAAGGTGAGCCAGTCATATTTCAGATGACCTGCATGGATGGTGGCTTTGGCAGCTGCCTGTCTCCATGAGCCCCAACTCCCTTGCCTGTGCAATATCTCCCATAGATTGTCCGCTTATGGTAAAGGTACAGAGGTAGCAGAGTACCACCAAGCTTCTTCCTCTGTGTCTTTCTAGAGGCAGGTGAGCCTTGCCTCTCTCTGGGTGCGGGTACATTAGCTGTGGAAACTACTTGCTGTGTATCTGGGTCTTGGGTAATGGCACTAGCATTTTTCCCTGCTTCTCCTGGTGCTTTATGCCCAGGCCACAATACAGAGCTCTCTCATCCTTTCTGCGTTCAGAAATATGACCCCTTTTGACCTGGCTCTGAGCTCTGACCTGTGGACCTTATGGTGTAATATGGAGGGAGGCCACTAGATGCCAGCGCAGCCTGTCACCAATCTTCCAGAGGTGTAGGGGTTGGGTGAGTGGGGCTTCCTTAGAGTCCTAAGTACCAGGCAAGGAGGGCAAGGGTGACTCCTGCCTGTATGGGTTGATGCTGTCCTGCCCATCTTCCCGGATTCCCTGGCACTCTGTCTCTCTTGAGTGAAGTGTAAGGATGAGGACCTGAGAACCCAAGACTGGGAATATTCTGCTCTGTTTCTTGTGTGGTCCTATCAGCTCTCACGGGGACGGGGTAGGACAGGGGCTGCCTGACTCTCTCTGGTTCGCTGTCAGGACCTGCCCCAGAATCCTAATTTTACCTACCAGAGCAGGATACTATGCCTGGAGCGGAGTCCACGGGTGGCAGGCAGGGTAGGCGACTGGTTTTGGGCAAGGGCAGCATTCCTGAATGCCCCCACTTCCCTCATGGTACCGAAGTCTGCTTTTTAAAAGTGCTGGTTCCTTCAAATATTTTATGCAGAGAAGGAGGAAAAATTTATAGTGGCAATTATTTTCTCACAGTCTGGTGAGCAAGCAATTAGAAGGAAGGAGGCTTAGCAGAGCATGGCGTGAGGCAGAGCTGCACAACCCTGCTTCCCAGGAGCATGCTCCCCAGTCCTAGCAACACTGGCTCCTGTGCAGGAAAATTAATCTGCCGGCATTTAAGCCAGGGCCCCTCTGGCGGATATAATCGCTTGGAAATAAATTATCCAATGTGAAAAATGAGAAGGCAAGTCTTGGTGTGATCCGACTCCCGGCCTCAGCCTTGAAGCTTTTGGTTTGGATTCTGTGTCTCTCCCAGCAGACCTCAAGCTCCCGACTTCTAGCCACCCTCCCTGCTGGGCGGCACATTCACTTTGAAATGAATGTGGGCCACAGTTCAGGGCATCCACACCGCGATGGCCTCATTCCCTACCCCTGGCTCTGTAACCTCTTACATTCAGTTGAACACCATGGCCCAGCATGCTCTCCTTTTTAGATGTAACTTCTTACAGAAACGTTGAAGGCTGCTCTGCCCCACTAGCCTGTCTTAGGGTGGGGTGCAGCAGGCCAACCCGAAGAAGAGGGTTGGAACTTCCCAATTATTTGCCCAGAGGGGTCTCCAGCCTCTCCATGACCACTCAGCAGGAGAAACCTGCCTATCCCAGAGCTGGCCCCCAAACCCCAGTCCTCTAGTGCACCCACCCCCACCCCCCTTTATCGGGAACTGCTAAATCAGAAAAAAAAAAAGCCATCCTGGTTTGAAGAAAGAAATCTTTATTAATCTTAATAATAATACTGTTAATTTGAATGGTCACACCGTGGAAGCACACAGAATGGTAAGAAAGGAAGCCTGGGGCTCGGCTGCAGTCCTGGGGGAGGGGCTGGGAAGAGGGGTTCCGAGCTGCTGTGGGAAAAGGGTCCGAAACAGCAGAAGGCAAGGGCTCTGTACAGAGGACAGAGCCGGAGGCAGGCGCGGGCTATGTACAACAGGAATAGAAAAGGAGGGCTCCGTTTCCATAGCTTCGGTGGCTGATGCTGGATAGAAAGTGAGGTGATTTATTTTGAGGTGTCACGAGACAGTGGTACCGCATCGGGAGCCATGGTTTCTGTTAATTTTTTGCTGTTAATGCTACTCCATCCATCCCTGCCTTGCCAGGGGCTTCTTGCTACCTGTCCCCTGTACCATCCACTGGGCCTGCTCCTTTCCTGTGACTCCCACCACGCCTGCCCAGGGAGCAAAGGGGATGCAGCCCCGCTGGACTTCCCTGCGGCGGGGCCAGCCCAGACCTTCCCCATGGGTCCTGCTCTCTGACTGTGGCCCTCTATAGACTCACAGCACCTTGACTCCCAGCCTCTAGGTGTAGCCCAGGGCTGGCCTATCTATCATCCCCTGCTCCCCAGCAGGAGGGCTGGGTCCTAGCAGATAGCTGAGGTTGGCCCAGCCCACAGTGCCTTCTTCAGAAAGGCTACCACTACGAACAAATCCTGTGCTCCCGGGCCCACCGGTCCATGCTCACAGCATGGGGACTGGGTCCCTGCTGGCTGGACTTTCTGCTCTCTGTAGCTGGAAGCTTTCTCACATAGGGGAGCGGGGCATGGGGTGCCCCAGAATTCTGGAGCCCTGTCAGCCCTTTGCATTGGGAGTTGGACCCCAGAGCGGCTGGTTGGACAGCTGATGGCACTGGTGCACATTCAATGAGACCAGGCTGGTGACCTGGAATGAGTGACAAGCCGCTGGCCCCTAAATGCCCCCAGCTCCTCCAGGGCTTAGCAGGCAATAGACCAAGTCATCTGGCCGCTCCTTCTCAGGGGCCTGCTCCACCTGGGAACCTCCCGCCTGAGGAGCAGGGTGGGAAAGGAAGACTGGACAGATACCCGAGCCCCCCTCCCGCCCCACACCCACGGGCCACATTTCCCCTCCAGGTCTTCCCCAGCGCCTGGCCGCATCCCTACTGCACCGCCAGCCAGGCAAGGCCACTCTCCAGCGCCCCCTGGGGGACGATCTCCCTCGGTGCGGGCGTACGCCAGACGTGGACTTGGACTTGGTTGGATGCCTCTTGGTTTGGTTGGAATTTTGTTGTTGTTGCTTGGATCTTTAACATCTTTTTTTTTGTTTTTTGTTTTGTAATTTTTTTGTTTTTTTGTTTTTTGTTTTTGCCCTTCATGGTCCGAGAAGGAGACGGTGGAAGGTTTCACTACAACAGAAACAGAAAGGGAAGGACTTGCAGTTTCTGAGGGATGGCTACAGCACGTGGGGCCACTGTGCCTGTGGTCTTGGGTTCAACCTGAAGCCATGGTACCTCTAAACCTGGCCCCCCTAAAGTTTCTGGAACCACACCATAAGCTAGACTGAAAGTAGACCATGTCATAGGAATGGGCAGGGCTGTGAGTGGATGATAATTAGACCAGGTAGGATAGGGTATGGAGGAGAACATGGGTGGAAAGGGAGCAGGGCTCTATCTATAACAGGGCTTACAACTTTGATCACCTTGTGGCTCTAAACCCCTGAAGTGGAGGGGCCAGCAGGGATAATTCTCCAGAGTTTTCAGCCTGACCTCAGGTACCAACTGGCATCCTTTCTAGGACTCTAGCCAGTAGCGTTAGGTGGGTCCCACAGGCCACAGAGGCACACACATGCTAACAGGGGCTTGGGTGGCTGTGGGGAGGCTGGAGGAAGGCAGCTGACCCTTGTCTCTGGCCTGACTACAGGCACCCTTTCTGTCCTGGGCTGGACCTTGACAAAAGATATGTTGAGTCTTGGGGATGGGTGAAGTGACTCTGTAGGTCAAGGATAAGTGCCTGAGGAGGTTGGTCAGGGTCAGGGAGGGTCTCCAGGTCTACCGATGCAGGGTGACCCTGGGGCAGGGACATTTCCATTTCTCTAAAGAATCCAGACCTGAGGTGACCACAGAACAGTGCACACAGAACAGTGTGCTTGTGACTACTTGGACAGGAGGATAATTAGTAAACTTTAACAGAAAAATCAACTTCAGCTGAGTGGAAGTCCAGGGGGGGTCGCAGCTACTATTCATGATATTTCTTGTGAGAGGTGGATGGAGGTCCCCCTCCCATGGGAAGCCCACTGACTAGGCCTAGGGCCCCGGTGCTCCTCTATCAGTCACCAAGCATGGAGGTGGCCAGGCCTGCAGGAGGTTGGCTGAGGTGGCTCTGAGGGAGGCTTGGTGGCACTTTTGGAGCTCTGAGGGCCCGTGTTGCCCTGAGACATAGGCATGGCCCTGGTAGGGTAACCTGCTGTCCCTCCCCCGGCCTGTCTCCCACCGTATGCATACTGTACCTGAAGTGTCTTGTACAACATCAACAAATGCCAAGATAGGAAAGAAAGGTTCAGACATACAGGAAAACCAGGGTCAGAGACACACACACCAGCATGGGTGGGGTGGGGAGACCAGCTGGCCGGAGGTAAAAATCTATGGACTTTAGAGTCGCAGAGGGTCAGCGGCGCTTGTCGCTGACCGGGAGGGGCGCACTGTCCTCCCGGTGGTTGTGTCTGGTGTTGGGACTGTAGGGTTAGGTTTGGAATAAGCAGTGGTGTGAATGCTGTGAGGGGGATCTCTTGCTAGTAGGGGGTGAAGCGGCTGTACCCTCCTCGGCAGAGGCTAGCCTGCAACATCAAAGATCAAAAACAGCCAATCAGTACCGTCTTACGGTGTCGGGAGGAAAAAGCAAAGAGAGAAAAAAAAAAATAAGGAAAACCATAAAGAAAGAAAGAAATAGCCAATCCCACTTTCTTTCCCCCGATGGCATCTCTTTGGGAAGAATGGGTTTGCGGTTGCCACGGCAACCGAGTGGCCTGGTTCCTCGATGGTGGTCTGGGAGGGATGATCTTCCCTTGCAGACTCTTATGCTGTCTTGGGGAGTCACTTCTTTAGGGTTTCCACTGGGCTCGCAATGCCCTCTGGTGGAGCTATCTCCTCACGCCTACAGGATTAGTCAGGATGCTCCAGCAGGGCTCCTAGTCCGCGGCTCCAAAGCCTGAGCTGTGACCACTTGCTGGTCACAGCTCCCGCCCTGCATCTGGGTCTCTTAGAGCCTTCTAGCCATGGCTCTGTGTCCTGCCAGAGAGACTTCTGCGGAATCTCGTTCCCACCCCCCGAGTTTGCAGGAAATGGTAGAATAAAGTAGCAAATTCAGGAGGAAAAGTGTTGGGAACCTCAAAAATAATCCATAACAAGAGAGGCCTGTGAATCATGCACAGCTTGTTGCCTTGAGGCTGAGCTATGTAGGCAGCCTGAGCCTTCAGGCTGCAGTCCTGGGTCTGGGTCTCTTTCTGTATGGCTGTGACACCCTCTTAGCTAGAGCCCTCCACAGGCCTGCTCAGGATGTCTGGGGCGTGTTAAAAAAAAAAAAAAAAAAACCAATGAAGACAAAAATCCCAAGGGAATAATCAAAACCAAGGGAGGTAGTGAAAAAATTCATGCTGCCTCTCAGCTTTCTCTCTTCATTGCCCCCCAAACGTTTTCATCTTTGATGCTGGATGTCAAGCTAAACCATACATCAACATCCTTGGGGGTCAAGGTAGGAAGTAGGTGTGCACTGGACACAGACTGGGGTACAGAGGGTCTGGGCTATGTTGACATCTGGGCACACACACACACACATACACACATACACACATACACGTGCACACAGACACACCAGCCCGCCCATTCTCCCACCCTGAAACTGTAGATGAGGCTGCTGGAGACCATCCTTGGAACCCAGGGGTGGTCTGAGAAGAGAGTGTGAGAAAGGGTTGCTGTACTTTGGTCCCTCAGACAATTGAGAATGGGGTGGGGTGGGGGTTAACCTCAGACACTTCACAGGGAAGAAAGACCGCAGTACTGGGAATGGAAGGATCTTGGAGGACTGGGGTCACTGGGCTCTGGAATACTAGGATGCTTCCCAGAGGCCCAGTCATTATGAAGGATTGTTATCTGCCCCCGGGGTGAGTCCCTGCCTCTGAATAGTTTTTCTCAACCCTCCAGAACTAGGCACTGGCTGGAGGTCTCAGTGTCTTCCTGCAGCCTCGTGTCCCACCCATCCCATTACAGGATGGATCTCTTCACCATTCCTGGTAGCTGTTCTTACCATGGTTCCGATGCTGTAGGTTGCTGTGGGGCCGATGGTGTGATGGTAGGGATCAGTAGCTGCATAGACTCTGCCATAACTAGGAAAGAACATGAGAGAGAAGGTGCAGGAGAGAGGCAGCTGAACAGGCAACAGCTGACCACCCTTCCCATGAGGCCCCTCCCTCCTCCATCAGACCCGCTCAGCTTCTTGTCCGTCCCTCCTCTTTGGAAGGAAGTTTCTGGATCTTAGCAGTATGCCCACCCCTTGTTAGGTGGCCAGTGTGCTCTGTTTGGTGACATGGGGAGTTCTGTGCAAATTCCCCAAGCAGAGCTGGGGAAAGGATTTAAGAGAAGAGAGGGATGGAGATTAGAACCAGGAACATCACGGCCCAGGAGGTAGCACTCTGTCCCAGAAAGACCTGAAGACAAGGCTGGGTCATAGCACCCTGTATGCCTTGCACATTTGGTAAAGTGGGGCAAAAGACTGTGAGGAGGACTAGGGGCAGAAGGTGGGGAGCCAGCCTCCAGGCCACAGGGGCATATGGACAGAGTGCCAACTTCCTGTAGGCAGATCTGCTGTATAGCCCAGACAGGAACTCTGAAGCTACCAGGCTGAGGGAAAAGGCATCAGGCTCAGCCTCCAATGAGGACTTGCCCCTGAGCAAGCCCACCTTTCTGCCTAGTGTTCTCACAGCTGGGTGGAGGGAAACCTGGGTGCTCCCAGATACAAACTGGACCAGAGTCGTTTCTAGAGGCCAAACGGAGCCCCTTTGTAAGGGGCTTAGGATCTGTGAGACTCCTGGGGTTGAGAATTGGCTGCTATTATCTACCACACAAGACAGAAGGAAATATCTGGTCAGGGGCACCCTGGTTCACAGATCTCTGGGTTCAGTCTGCATCTGCTTTTCTTATAGCCCTGTACTCACCAGACACAGACTATCTACAGGTCCTGAGTAGTCTGTGGGGCTTCCTATCTGTCTGAACCCACCCTCCAAAGAGCCCACCACAACCCCTGTGCAGCTTGCTGCTCCCAGCCTCACCTGTCGCTGTAGGCTGCGGCGGCGGCGGCTGCGGGTTGAGCGTATCTGTAAGCTGCATAGCCTCCCTGCAGGGGAGGGTGGGAAGGAGAGATGGCAGGTGGACTCAGTGGGGCTCACTCAAGTTGAGGCAGAGCCAGAGAAACTGAGTGGACACAGACCTAGCAGAGCCAGGCCCTCAGGTGCTGCAGACCCTCTCAGGCCTCCTGTGCCCAATTTTCTGCTCCCACCTTGGCCTGGTATGGCTTAGGTGGTCTTGGCTTGGGAACCTGGTCTGTGATCTGATGGAGGTCTTGAGGACTGCTCTGTTCAAGATGAAGCAGGGCTGCCTATTCATTTATCCTTCCTTCCTTCCTTCCTTCCTTCCTTCCTTCCTTCCTTCCTTCCTTCCTTCCTTCCTTCCTTCCTTCCTTCCTTCCTTCCCTGTTCTCGCAACTATTGGGAATTTCAGTGTATACTAATGTGCACCAATTGTTTCAATGGCTGCATGCTGGTTCTGGTGCACAGTAAGTGCCCACAGACTTACTGATGGACCAGCTATTATTTGAATGCTGACAGTCATAGGAAGTCCACTGGTGACTCTGGACCCAGTCCTGGTCACCAGGAAAGATGAAGGGGGCCTTGATGGTTTTGGTTCAGATATGCCTTAGACAAGAGGGTTGTTAATTATGGGTAGCTGCCCAGGGGCAAGGCACAGCCAGGTTCATTGTGGGGAATTTTCACTGAGGGTTCTGAGCCACAGTGATGAGTATAGTTTCAATGGGAGAAGGAGGTATAGGATATTCCTCAGAAAGGATGGACACCCAGGGCCTGCCTCTGCTTTCTCTCGGGACCTCCACACTGGGCAAGGGTATCCTTGGATGCTGATCTTAGCATGGTTAGGAATGGGGGAAGGCCACTCAGTGCCCCACATATAACCCTCCTGACCCACGGGGCAGGATGCCTTAGGCTTACAGAGCTACTGTTTCAGCCATTAGCAGCAAGTATGGTCTGTGTGCATTGGTGCTCAAGCAGTGAGTCAAAGGACAAGAGAAGTGAGGCCATGAGGGCAGACAGACTTCTCACGGGCACAAAGAGAATGTTGGACCTACACCCTTCCCTCCCCAGGGCTACACTTACATAAATCTCAGCACCATAAAATCCATCCTGATACACGACCCTGGAAGCAAACGGACAAGAGAGTGGTGGGAACGCTGTAGAGGTGGGGTAGGCCGGCTCCGGTGTCTGCTGAGGAGGGAGGGGGCACGGTGCCAGCCCCGCCCACGGGACTGGCATTTTAACAAGCGTTTGCTCCAGTGCCCTGTTTGGTATAACAATAGAGTAACACCCTTGCTGGTCAGCTCCTTTCTCCCAAAACCCAGGGGCCCAGCAGCCCACTCTTGCTACCTTCCCCTTTCTCTCCCACGCAGCTGTTCCCCTTCAGCAGTGGAGGGCAGGACCCCAGGGAAAGGACCAGAGAGGGCTCCCAGAAGGCCTCTGTTGGACCCAAGGGCTAACACATGCCCTATTTGCATTCAGATGACACGTTGGTGCTAAATGATTCCTCAGAGGCCATCTAGCCATGGAGATGTCCCCTGTGGTGGGGGTATTGATGGTACAGACAGCTAGGTTCTGGGGTCCCCACCATTCTGTCCTGGCCCACAGTTTTGGAAGGGCTGCTGAGCTCTCTTAACTTCTCAGGGTTGCCTCCCGTGCCCCCTGACTTCCCTTCAGCCCCCCTTGCAGGTACTCACGCTCCATAAGTGGGTATGGGGGGCGGAGGTGGTGCAGCTCGAAATGTATTATACACAGCCCGGCCCCGGCCCCGCAGGTGCGCACCCCGGTAGGCGACAGCAGTGCCCGTGGTGGGGTAGGGGAAACTGGTCACTGCAGGAAAGGAGCATGAGAGAATAGGAAGGGGCAAGAAGAGAGAGCCCAAGGCTTACAACCCCACTTGCCCTGCCCATTCCACCTGCCCCTGGGCCCGCCTTTACCTGCATAGAATTCAGGCCCATAGACTGCCCCTACTACAGGGTTTAGCTTCCAGCCTAGAACAGAAAGAACACAGTCACTGGCTTTCCAAACCTATTACCATTTCTCCTTATGCCTGAGGCCTCCAAAAGCAGTCAAAAGCTAGGCCTTGGTCCTGCAAAGGGCAAGAACCTGTCCAGGAATGGGCTGAGACATCAACCTGGGTCCCTCTCACCACACCACAGCCAACTATTACTAAAGCAGGCACCCCTACTTTAGCCCATTACATGGGTTCTTCAGTCTCCCTGTCATGTGACCTCCCCAGCTTGCTCCTGGGAACTCTTGCCCTGGCAATTCAGAAGCTTGGATCTGTACAGTGGAAAGGGGAGCCACAGCTTGAAAACATCTGTATCTCCATCTGGGACAAAGGAGTCACTGATAGGGGTCTTTCATTACCTCCCGTCTGAAAGTCTCCCTGCTGCTCTGAGGTTCTTGGGGATCCCTTTTCTGAGTAATGGGTTCCCCACTCTCTGTCCTCTTATTTCGAGCCCTTCTATAGGGTTGCTGGAGAGGAGGAAGGCCATTGGATGGAACGGAGGAACAGTGACATAGTCAGCAAAGTGGTAAAAGGCGTCACTGAGCCTGTTGACCAGAGTTCAAGACCCTAGAGCTACACTGTGGAAGCAGAGAACCAACTCTTGAAAGTTGTTTTCTGATTCCCACACATGCTACAACATGTTTGTAATCACACACACACATCATAAATAAAATGCTAAAATAATAATAATAATGATGGTTAATATGTCCTGTGTACTTGGAGTGTGCCCAAAATACTGTTAATTCCCGAGGTTCTCATCATACATGGGGCAGATATCATAACCTCCCCATTTTACACTCAGAAACACAAATTGGTAATGTGTGTGTGTGTGTGTGTGTGTGTGTGTGTGTGTGTGTGTGTGTGTGTGAAGAGTAGGTTTCAAACCCATACTCTCAAGCCAGATGACGTTTCTGGCTTTTCCCTGCACTCTGGACTCTGTACCCCCACCTCTTTCTTCTTCCCGGTGGACGGCCCTCTTTTCCTACTAGGTCACAGGAGCAAAGCTGTTTCTCTATGGCCTCCAGAGGTAGAAGTCAGCTGGATTCCAGTGGGCTTCCGGTCAGACTGAACGTGGAGAAGGATTAGTTCACCTCTTCGTTTTTCTCAGGTCTCAATTATGCAGTCCTCATTTGCACGTATGATGAGGAGGGACAGAGGGCCTGAGCCACTGGACAGCTGGCAAGGGTAGCAATGGACTGTAGTAGACCACACATGAAAGTTTCTAACCTTAATTCTAACACAGGAGGGCAGGTGAACAAGTGATACCCATATACCCACCTATGTGAAACTAGGGATTTGTAATCTCCCATGCAGCTAAAGTCAGCAGGGAGGAAATATGGGGAAATATATCCCAAGATTTCATCTTCCAAAATGGATCATAATGAAACAGAACCCTAGGGCTGGGCTGGGTTCCCACTCTCTCCAGGCTTCTTTCCAGGCCCTTCTGGTTCCATCCTGGTGAGTCAGGGGCTTCATCTTGTCTCAGGGACCTAGGCACTTTGACCTGAGAACGTCTACTTGTCTGCTGGCTCTGTTTCAGGTGAATCCCACAGAGATAGCCTGAGGACCCTCCTGGATGACTATTTGTGTCCACTGTAGGTAGGTTACCTGGTAACACCTGGTGGGCTTGCTTTCTACAGTGGGACTTCAACACTCCCAATGACGATCTCCAGAGTACTCAGCACTAAAGCTCCCATGAGCCAATGCTCCTCATGGCCAATGCCACAGTGAACCTAGGGCTGTCCCTCTGAAGCCCCGGGATCCTTGCCTGTTGAGCAGAGGCAACTGAAGCTCAACTCTCTGACAGTGACTGGAGTTTCTGCCTCTCTCACTCCCTGACACCAGCCAGCATCAGAATCCTTAGGAGCCAGCAAGGTACAGAGCTGGCTGGGTCTGGATTTATTCTATGCAACATACTTAACTCTCCTGGTTTATTCAGACAGGGAGACTCAAGGATCTTGAGTGAAGAGAGAAAATGGGATCAACTGTGTGTCACCACTGTTGTAACTACCACAGCTCTGTGGATGCACAGAAGCCGACAGGTTCCTTCACTGCCAGAGCTAGTGTGCAATGGCTGCATATGGCAGTCCCTCAGCATGGCTGGCAGACCTTCGAGATAGACTTTCTAGTGCATGCTGTGACTCTGTACCTATGACCCAGTCCATGATCCAGAGAGTTAAGGTGTTTATGGCTCACAAAGTGACAGGTGTTCATAATTGCTAGATCATTGTGTCCATTTACCCCAAACTGCATAATTAGGAACTCATTACTCATGCTCTGCAAAGGGCCATGCTTAAGTTTTTGAGCCATTAAAATATCCAGATATTAAAGAAGAGAGCGTTATCAATTTAATGGGAGTGAAGATGTGGTAGCTGAGTGGGATGCCATGGGGCCAAGTGTGTCTGAATTGTGGTCCTTAGGACAAGCTCCATTCTAAGAAGGGCCTCCTCCATAATAACCACTGCTTAATCTCACCACCTACAAACCCCACATCTTGTCCACCTTAAAGAAAGCCTACCCTTTTTACCTGTGCCAAGCATCAGCTAAAATAACTCGGCCAAGGTTTACTAGGGACTCAGGGAAATCCAGGACACCTTCAAGTTCTCAGAATTTTTGAGAACAAAATTCTTGCAAAAGTGAGAGAGGTCTTTGCTACCCAGTCCTAACCTGGAACTGGCCAGAATCTCCATCAGGGCTGGTTAGGTTTCTTTGTTAGCTTCCCCAACTTTACACAAGCAGGGGTCATCTGGGAAGAGGGGGCCTCATTTGAGAAGATGACCCTATCACATTAGCTTGTAGGCAAGACTGTAGGGGCATTTTCTTGGTTAATGACTGATGTGAAAGGACTCAGTATACTGTGAGTAATGCTGCCCAGGCAGGTGGTCCTCATGGCATGAGAAAGGCAGGCTTAGCCAGGGTGAGCAAGCCAATAAGAAGTGCTCCCCCATGACCTCTGCTTCAGTGCCTGTCTGCAGGTTCCTGCCTTGGATTCCCACAGTGACAGACTGTGATCAGGACGTATAAAACCAAATAAAGTCTTTCCTCCTCAAGATGCTTTTGGCCTGGTGTTTATCCTGTAACAGAAAACCTAACTAGGACACCTTGTCACCTGAGATCTGACACCCAATGTTGTCTGACCATGAACCAGCTCTACTGTAGGCTCTGTACCAGTGGGTCATCTATCTCTGTGTATGGCCCATCACTTAAGTCAAGGGCAGCTGGAATGTGGTCCATCCTACCTCCATGCAGAGGTGGGTCATTGTGCTGTCTATGAGTGGACACACCTTCAGCTACAGATAATTGTTTCCCAGTAGGCCTCAAAAGCTAGAAAAGTCTCTCTTACACACTCAGCTACCCTTAGGGCAGACCTCTCACTGGCAATCTCTAACAGTCTCTGTGGAGTCAGCCACCAGCACTGGCAGGCACAAGGTAAAGGGCACCCACAGCTCTGCAGGTTCATCACCAGTATCTTATATAACATTGACACCCGTGTCACTAGCACTGACTGGCCTTTAGACATGCCATTTGTCATTCCCCAGTTCTAGGCAATGGATGTAGGGTCTCATGTGGCCCAAGTTAGCCTCAAACTTCTGGTCTTTATGCCTCTACTTTGCAAGACTGAGATTTCAGTTGTGTTACACCACCCTTGGTTTATTGATGGAGAGGGATGCAGCTCAGGACCCTGTGCATGCCAGGCATGTAGTGTGATTATGTTACATTGTAAATAATTGTCCTGTCTACTGGTTTAATAAAAATGCTGATTGGCTGAAGGCAGACAGGAAGTGTGGGTGGCGCTACCAGACTAAGAAAACTCTGGGAAGAGGAAGAACAGGGCAGAGAAGCCAGAGTCACCAGACAAGCCAGAAGAAGCAGAGGACAGCTATGCTGCTCTGAGAAAAGGTACTGAGCCCCATGGCTGAACAGGATAAGACTTATGGGTTAGTTTAAGGGTAAAGAGTTAGCAAGTTACATGCCTGGGCTTTAGGCTGATCATCATAAAATTAATGTAAGCATCTGTGTGTCTCTGTGGGACTCTGGGTCTGCAGGTCTAAACCTCAAGGCTAGGCTGGAAAGTCTTGGCCAGAAACATAATACTACACAGGCAAATATTTTACCAACTAAGCCACATCCACAGCCTTCCATATTCCTGTTTTTCAGATAAAAAGATTAGGGTAAAGGGATGCCTAGAAGCTTTACTGAGGTCCCTGGCCCCTTCTTCCCTGTCCTGTGAATGAGAACAGGGCACTAGACCACAGAGCCTTCTAGACTCAACTCTAGTCTTTCAGGAAGCCACCATTGTTTGTCCATATCCACTGCTTTTCTATACAGCCTCTGGAGGCTGTGGACACTTGGAAAAGCTCAGGGCTCTGATGGCAGACACCAGTTATGTGGGTGGGGAGGATAACTCCAGCTATCTGCCTCAGCTGACCACTCCTCTCTGACAGGACAAACTGGGAAAGCTAGGGTACCAGATAGGGGCAGTGGCTTAGAACCAGGAAGGCTGGCCTTTGGCTGCCTCAGTTTCCCCAGGCTTCTGCTCCAGCTCCTGAAGCATTCTGGGAGTCCTGGGTTCTCACCGTTGGCATATGGGTTCCCAGGCTTCTTATTGGTCATGACCCGGGCTGTGGCATTATTAACCTGTCCGAGAGAGAGAGAGAGAGAGAGAGAGAGAGAGAGAGAGAGAGAGAGAGAGAGAGCAAGTGAGTGTGTCAGCTTCACTGCAGGCCCTCAGCCACCCTGGTTTTTCCCTTGGGGTGTGAACTCTGGGGAAGAAGGCCGCTGAGGCTCCTAAGTTGCTCTCTGGATCCACAACCTGGGCCCAGACTGGTGCTTTTCATGAAGCATTTCCAGTAAACAGAGCCATTACTGCTGGTAACTGGGGGCCCTTGGAGACAGTTCAAGGCTTGTTAGCCAGGCACCATGCTGTTTACTTCCAGGTAGTTGCTAAGGCCCTCCGAGGTGCAGGATGCTACTCCCATCACCATGGGCAAGCAACTCTTTTCCTGGGGCAGGGACTTTGACCACTTTCTGCAGCATGGCTCTTTCTGATTGGGCCACTGGGTGCAAAGTGAGTAAGGGAAGCATTAGGAAGACAGAACCCAAGGGTTAGGTACTGTTTTCCAGATATGTAAGGTCTAGCCAGATTGCCTGGGGGAGGGCAATGACAAAGAGGACAGAAGTGACCCAAATGGAAGTGAGGGAGGCAGGAGTGAATCAGGAAGTACCCGAGGAAGAGGTCTGGGCACATACATCCTCTATACTTCTATGTGTGAGCTTAGAGGTCTGGACAGAGGTCTCAGGGCTACTGGGCACTGGGCTGAATCAGGGGTGTCAGAATCCCTTCAGCTCTATAGCTCTAGACCCTTTTAGAGGTTATCTCTTCCTCTTTAGGCCTGCTGGGGGAGCCTGGCTCTGGACCCCAAAGCCACACTGAGGAACCAAGGGGAGGAAAGGGGCAGAAATGGGGTGTCTGGGTGCCCCTCCCAACTCTGCTCACTGCTAGCCTGTGACCAGCTGCTGCTACTTCTGTCTCTACAGAAAAAGGGTGGCAGCTGAGGCTGCTTGATATGAAGACTCTTGGTCAGGGATAAACAGGGCTGTCCACAGCCCTTGAGAACACCTGGCTTCACATGTTTTCTGGAGCCCCTCATGTGTGGATGGGGCCAGGCCTCTTACAGAAGTAAAGAAAAGAAGAAGGTCTGGAGGTGGAGACCTCATACGGAGCCCTAAGCCTCCACCTTAAGCACCAGGGTGACAGGTGCTAGGTTTAGCCAAAAAACCTGATGGTTGGGAGGTGGGGCTCAGGGCAGCTCCTCCTCCAGTCGGAAGCCCCTGTTGGGTTCTTTGTAGGGTGGGTATCAGCCATCAGGCTAGTGGGGGGTGCAGGGGGACAGGGGGCATGCTGTTCAGGACCTCCCTGCCCTGCCGCCGCACACACTTATCTGAGCACCTCAATTTTCCGTCCCTCTACGATCGTCCCATTCAGCTTCTCCCGGGCTCGGTCAGCATCTGAGCTAGTTTCAAAAGTTACAAACCCAAAACCCTGTGAGCAGAGGAGGACAGACAGGAGAAGACAGGATGAGAAAAAGGTAGGAGAGGAGGGGGGAAGGGGAGAGGGAGGGAGAGAGGGGGCAAGTCAGGTGAGTGAAGGAGAGCCCCCAGTGTTGGAAGTCTGTCTTGGTGCCAGCACTTGGTGCCAGGAGATTGCTCCAGGCAAGGGCAGGACCTGAGCCCAGCCTGAGCCCACCATGTTTGACAGATTCATAGGAGATCAGGCCAAAGGGATGATAACCTGGCCAGGGGCCATGCCTGCCACTGTAACCCCACCTTGGGGTGAGGGGCTGAGACTGGGCTCCATGGGGTTCGCACTCCCACCTCTGCAATAGGAGCCCAGGGTATGTGTGGGTCTTCCTGGAGATGGGAGCAGAGCTTTTCTTTGCTGGGTGCCCTCCCGGATCTACAGACTCTGCAGCCCCTCCCACAAGCCTCCAGGGTTGTGAGTGGTTGGGACCCAGGCCCAGGATTGGGGGCAGTGGGGCTCTGGGGTGCAAGCAGGAGGTCCTGGCAGCCCGAAAGAGGAGAAGCAGCCTGGCAGCAACAACAGACAGCTGGGGGCGGGGGTCAGAAGAGCAGGGAATACAAGCACCCGTGTGGCTCAGGGGTCCTCGAGCGGGCGGGCGGGCGGGCGAGCGAGCGGGCGCGAAGCTCTCCAGGAAGGAAACGCACATTTCACACGTTAGCCTGGCGGGACCTACAGCCGGCGCGCTGTAATGGTGGCGGCCTCTGTGCGGCACCCACCTTGGAGCCCCGCTCGTTAAAAATGATCTCCACGTCTAAAATTTTCCCGAATTGCTGCAGAGACAGAGAGAGGAGGGACGGAAGACAGGAGAATGGGGTTATGACAACAGCAGCCTTAACCATTCCACTCCCAAGACGCCACCAGGCTCAGGAAAAAGGACCCCAGGGACACCTTCCCCTTCTTCCTCTGGAGGCCTTTGTTTTCCTTAAGGACCTGTGATAGTACCAGCGTCCCTTTGGGCCCTGGCCACAGCAGGGATGGAATGCCCAAGGTATTAGTGTTATCTTTAATCTGCTGAGAGGCCTTTGCCTGAATGGGCTCCTGGAGAAGAGGAGGGTCATGCTGGGGTGGTGGTGGAGGGGAAATGACTGTTGAGATGGTCAGTCAGGACTCTTGATTGGGATAAGATAAGGGCCCTCTGAGGTGGGGAGGAGGGTGGGTTCTGGCAAGTAGAAGGTGTTAAGAGTGAAAGACCAGGGACCAGGGAGAGGACTGGGTGTGGGAGGTACAGATTCTTAGACTGGTGACTCCTGGGACTCAGTACTGTTTGCTCCTGTACCCAGGAAAAGGCTTGTGTGTGGGGAACTCGGGCCTCCTGAAACAAGATGTTCTGATAGCCAAGATACATTGCACCAGCTCTGGCCTATCCCTTCTACCTCATAGCTAGCCTGGAGTCTCCATGGTCAGCCTTGTCTCCCTCAGTGGTATATGAGACCATGAACCTGTGACCCACGTCTTCACATGATACCAGTGAGGGCCTTAGCCCACACCCTCCTGGGCCAGCAACTGACAGGGGCTTCCCTCACCTTGCACATTCCTGACACAGAGCAAGAGGGCCTGGGGGCCAGGGGGCCAGGGGGCCAGGTAGCTATAGGGCCTGTTTGCAGGTTCTGAGAAGAGGGGAACCCTTTTACCTCATTATATATGGACCCAGAAATTGACACTTGGTCTCTACTTGTCTGTCAGGACTCCTGTGAGTAAGTGTAGGGGAAAGACCCCGGTCAATAATTGTTTAAAGTAGCAGATGCTTAATGCAAGGGGCCCAGGCTCAGAGTCCCCTGAAACTGTGGGTTAAGAGAGCTCGGCAACTTCAGCATCTGATGGTTCTGAATGACTCCTGTACCACTGATCCAGCGAGACCCACCCCAAGATCAAGGGTGTAATTCTAGGGTCCCACTAGGGCTGCTCAGAGGTACCCTGCACTGCCCTAGCTGTGTAAGAAGGGCTGAGCAGAGTGTTGAGCTCAAGGCCTGAGTTGCTAGTTGTGTGGTAGAAGGGGACCAGGTCCTGGACAGAGGGGAGTTGAGGCAAGGGTGGAGACAGAGAGAAGAAATAGAGGCATGCTACATGGTCCTTTGTAGCCAGGACAGGTCCAGGAGCTCTGAAAGCTGCCCCATATTCCTCAGCCCCCTTCACCATGCAGTCCATCACCCACAGACACCAGCACTCAGAGCCCAGATCCAAGGCAATCCTCCAGGGCAGCCTGGCGTAGGGTTATAAGGGTACTGCCCTCTCTGGAGCCCAGCAGTACAAAATCTAGGACTATATCCAGAGGACCTGGGAAAGGTACCGATAACTGTTTTGTTCCAATCAATAGTATTTGCAAGTTGCCTCTCCTCTGGAGAGCCAGAATACCCAGATGCATAGAAGAGGCTGCGGCTGTTTAAGGCCAGGAGGCCAGGCTGACCTTACCGGTACCTTCATCTGGCGAGCAGAAATTTGCCTCTAGGGCCCGCTGGGGCCTAGGTGACTCTATGGCCCCATGGAAACAGGTGGCATGGGAATGGTGGACAGATTTCTGGTAGAGAACCAGGTGATCACATGAAGCTGCCAAACCCCTGCCCCAAGCTTGGGTACCTCCTCTCATGTTCTGCCAACAGACTGAGGGAAGAGCTGACCAGACTCAGAAGAATCCAAGGGCCCTACCTCCTCCTGGCACACTCTCTGCAATGATGGGGTACGGACCGAGAAGCAGGGGTGTGCACACTCACCCCGAACATTTGCCGCAGGTCGGGGTCCCTGAACCGGAAGGGGATGTTGGAGACATGTAGTCGTTTGGGCTGCTGCTTCTCCGTGGGGTCAGAAGGGTGGAGCTGCTGGCTGTCCGTCTGTGCAGCCTCATCTGCTTGCTATGGAGAGAAGATTAGGTTGCAAGGCAGCCCTGTAGACTGTGTGGGCCCACCCTCTTTTTCCATCCTAACCTTTCCCACCCCTGGGCCAGCGATCCTCAAGAGAGCTCCGGCAGACAATTCTCAAGGTTTAAACGGCAACCTGAGGCCCCACCTTTTCTGTCCTGATGAGCCCGTGAGACCACATCTCTCCTGTTAGGGCAGGCTCAGGCCTCCTCGGCCAGGTCTGCTATGAGCTCCCTCACTACTGAGTCCCACCCACAGTGGCCTCTTAACCCAATACTACTGTTTCTCTCAAAGAAGTTCTGGGAGTGGGGGCCCTTTTGGTGACGGAATTGGATTGATTTTACAACCAGCTTCCTGGGTACTGTTATCTGCAAAGTGTTACTATGTCATGCCATATACTCCCAAGGCTCCTTCTGATCCTGGTCATGCCACTTCACTCAAGCCCTGGGGGCTGCTCTAGATGTTAGGTCAGTGATGTGGGATGTCTTTCTGTAGGCTGTTAATAAAGGAACTGTCTTGGCCTATAGCAGGCATCCTAGAAGTAGGCGGGGAAATCGGAGTATAGATAAGGGAAGGAGGGTGGAGCTAAGAGAGACACCATCCGCCCATGAATCAACATGTAAAAGTAACACAGGTAAGCTGTGGGTCACATGGCAAGGCAGAGGAATGAAAATGGGTTTAATTAAGATGCAGAGCCAGCTAGCAATATGCCTGAGCCATAGGTCGAGCAGAATGTAATTAATATAAGTGTTGGAGTCATTTTTTTGGGGGGGGGGGGTAAAGTGGCTGCAGGCGGGTCTGGACCTTGAGACTAGACCAGGTCAGAAACCTCATATTACAGGTCAGTCTCACATGGAGTACTTTAGACTAAACACTGGCTGCTCGGAAATTTGAAAGGACTTGGGTTTCAAGGCCTCTAGCTAGCGTAGGGAGTCTGGGAACCCTAGAGGCAGCATGCCTGAGCGTAGACATCAACAGTAAGGTTGGCCTGACACAATTTCAGTTCCATCTGCAGCAGCCGAGACAGACTGGCCAGCTCTTCCTCCTGAGGTCTTCATCACAGCCAGGCACACTACTCAGTCGGCCTGGTTTTCTACTCACCCTCAAAGCTTTAGTGTCTAGGATAGGAGCTCTGAGGTGGCACACACACGGGTGGATGCCCCAGCTCCTACCCTGGGGTTCCGTTTGCTCTTGTCCCTGTTAGGACTGAGAGCCCTGCTACTTGGCAATACCGGGCTAAGAACACACGTTCAAATGACTTTTTTCCAATCCTAAGGCCCTCTGGCCCCTATGGATTTGAGGGATCACTTCCCAAATACATCCATTGAACTCTGAGTATTTCTGGGGTATAGGCGGAGGTACTGGATGGTATAAAGGTAAGTGTTAGTCATTGTGGTTTCCACTGTAGCCCCCACGGAGCTGAGGCAGATGCTGGGCAGGTGATGGGAAAGACACCATATTCCTTTCCCATGGGCTTCCATGCTGGTGTTGTCAGGTTATTTCAGGGTAGACTCTATTCCAGGAATGCGGATGGTATGGGTCTCCTGGAGGCAGGCTAGAAGCCCAAGGCTATTGTGCTGGGTCTGCCGCTGTAGCTGAAAAAGGTGGAGGCCAAATGGACAGTCTCTTCCAGATCTTCTATATTTAAATGGCAAGGAATTGGCGTCTGGGTTCCAATTTGAGTGACTCCTTTATGGAGAGACAGACTATTCCCTTATGCTCCTGTGTTCAGCCAAGAGGCTCCCGGAAGACAGGTACCAGCTGGGGTGTAGTTGGGACGCCTGTAGGGCTGCAGAGTTCAAATCCAAAAGTCCTGCAGCTGCAACTCTACCTTGTGACACTGGGAAGTTAATACATGGCACAGCTAGGGGTATGGGAGCCCCTCCTTTCCTCTCCCCTACCCACGTGAACAGCTCCATATCTATCTCAGAAAACCAGCTGCCTGTGTCTAAGCAGTTTGGGTAAATGTGTGTCTTCTGAGCCCCATGTTGAAGCTGTAGGTATGGTACTCCCCGGCACGCCAGTGCTTCTGAGAGAGGCAGTGGCCTGTCAGAAGTCTCAGGCTTGGCAAGCCGGGAAGCTATTGCTTAGGATTTGCTAACACTACCCAGGAGCCCAATGAAGGGAGCCGGGCTTGGGCAGGAAGACACAGATAGTAGGAACTGCCACAGTAAGCAGGAGAGTGCACTTCTGGTCTGTTACCCACCAGCTCTGCCTGTGTGGGGCAACACAGGGCAGTAGGCTGTCTCTCCAGGAGCCGACTGACTCCCCTGAGGTGTGCTGGGCTAGACTTTGAAGGAAGAACTGTACCCCTGGATAATGCCAAGCTGCCAAAGAAGGCTGTGATTTTTTTTTTTTGAGGTATGAGATCCAGACTCTATTCACGGCAGGTTTGGTCTCTCGCACCCCCCAAAGGGAGCTGAGTAGCAGACAGCTGCAGGTGTCTCTACTAATTAAGTCATCATCTTGGATTGGAGAAATCCAGCCTTATTAGGGATCTGCAATGCTGACTTCTGACCAGCAGAGGGCAGCAATGGGCATTACCAGGTGGCTGCTGTAGCTCATGAATCCCTGTCTAAGGAAGCTGACCAGAGAGGTGGGGGACACACAGGACTGCACTACTGAAGCTGGGGTGCTGGGGCTTCTTTCTTTTCTTCATCCTACTCAGCAGTGTACAGAGGCAAGTATATGGGCTCAGCACCTATAAAATTGTAACATGCATGGAATAAACTCTTAGTATGATTGCATACCTCTGGCCCTGAGCAGGGGTAAAGTCTTTCTACCATTTACCACAGGGGTGTAGATGGCCCGGTTAACCCTTCCTTCTGAGAAGTGGGTCTAACTGCCCCCTTTCCCTCTCCCTTCCTCCCCTCCCGGTCTTTGCTTGAAGTCCTCAGATGAGAGAGAAGAAAGCAGCACCATATGTCCCCAACCTCTCCAAGGATGATGGTGGCTTTGCTATAGTGACTTTCCAGTGCTGTATCATGGTCTGTTTATCACAGACCCTCCCTCCTCAATCCAGTCAAGTGCCAGCTCCTGGGGCTAAGGCAAAGTCATGGCTTGGGTCTGTCAAGATCTGCACAAAGGAATGAGAAGTTGCTGGGAAGGATGAGCAGAGCGGTTCTGGGAGGGCCTTGGACAAGCCAGAGGACCTGGCCACCCTATGATTGGTCCAGAGCCAAGCTTGGCCGATGTGGTATAAACTAAACCGGCTGCTGGAATCCCACTCTCGCTGACCCAGCCACTCTGATGGGTAGGCTTGGGAGGAGCGGTTCTCTGCATGTGACCTGAGCTGTCTTTCTTCTCTGAATGGTTTTCAGAACCCCAGACTCCGTGCTTCAGGTTGGAGGTTGAATAGCAGGCCGCGCCTCTGCTGACTGGCCGCACATCTGCAGCATTAGCAGCTGACTGTTAGGTTGGTGAGCCATCCCATCCCGCTGAGCTCAGGAGCTCATACCTTTAACTTCTTTCTCTCCTTCTCAGCCCATGTGCCAACTTGGCTCTGCTGTTGGGCAGCAAAAGGAACCAGGGACCCAAGGCTTCACTTCCTGATGGAAGAAGCCCCATTATTCCCCCGCACCTAGAAACACCTACTGTCTGCCCTGTTCTGGTGTTTTCCAGGTGTGCACCATCTTTCCAAGAGCCTCCATCCAATGTAAAGACTGGGTGTAAGCCCTCTAGACTTCCAGCCCTGGCCCTCCCGTAACCCTGAGTGGATGAATGCGCACTTGAAGAGGGGTTTCCTCTGCCTGTGAGGCTGAGCCCTCTGTATGCTGTAGAGCTCACTGTACCCCTGTTAATGATGAGACTGTGTTGCCTTCAGCAGGTGGCCCTGAATGGTAAGAGATGTGAGACTCTGAATCCATGTATAGGAGCTTCAGGCTCTATAGCCGCCCTGCAGGGATCACAGGTGGGCTTTTCAGAAGGGATCTCCAGACGATGGGACCCAGAATAGAGGTCTCCTGTGTGGTAATGAGCAGCTGTGTCAGAAATGACCAGGGGTGAAAGTCACTGGAGTTAAGACAAAACTATTGGAACGGGCCTAAAGATTTCTGAGGACCCTGGTGGCTAAGGCTATTGGGAGTGGCAAATGGTTGATGGACTGGGTCCCTCGGGTCAGTCATCCCTCTGTTACTCAGGGTCTCTGGGAATCTTGTCTGGGAAGTGGGTTGCCAGGAAGAGTCCTGAACAGGCAGAAATAGGGGTCCCTGATTCTGAGCTGGGGGCTGTTCCTAAGTGGGGAAGCCTGCTGGATACAGCAGATTCAGGTCACATAGAGGTCCTGACCCCAAACAAAGAAAGCCTTTCTGAGCCAAGGCCCAGGATACATGTCTCTGAGGGAATGGGGGACAAGAAGAGGCAGGTCAGGTCTACCAGCTGCTGGGCCACTTGCTCCTTTCTGTATCACACTTGGCTTGGGTCGGTTCAGTCTTTTAGAGTTGACTTAGTGGTTATAACCAGTAAGGTGTGACTGTGGATCACATCAGAAGAAGAAAATCTCTTGGGGGAGAGAGTCTCCTATGATGTGTGTGTGTGTGTCCATGAGGTACTCGGGGTGATGATATACACATCCTGGGAGCCCGGATGTGTGTGGGCATTTAAGGGCACCAGGGCACTTGGTGGCCATGTCCTGGGAACTCAAGGGAGATCCTGAACCAGGTGAGAGAAGCTAGCTAGGTCTAGACCCCACCTCTGACCGTCATTCTGGTGCTCCTCAATCCGAGTCTCAGGCTGCTCACGGAAAGGCCCAGAGAAGACCAGAGTGAGTGGAAAGAGTCCTCTGAATGTCCATAATAGGTTGGTGACATTGAACATGGCCAGCAGATTCTGGCTTCACTGCCTATTAGGCAACTCTTCTGAGGGAGGGGCTAGGCAACTCCTGGATTCTTAGAACAGAGCACACCTGTCCTCCACTGAGCTCCCTCCCAAGGTGGGAAGCTCTGCTTGCAAAAATGCTTCAAGGTCAGAGTGCAAGGCCCCAGGCACCTGCGGTTTTTAGGAAGTGAGTATCTTTCAGTGCCCTCAATGTCCGCTTACTTTCTGTCTTCCCAGGTCAGAGGGCAGATTTGGACTCATGGTGAAACAGACCTATTTAGGTGACCCTGACATCCTTATAGGACCCAAACACTCCAGGCAGAGAGCAGGACAGTTCGGGGCGCATGTTCCTCAGGGCTCTGATATTCTCTTGCATAGGCATGTTCCCCAAGGAACATTTGGGTACCAAGCCTCAAAGCTCAGCTTGCTCTGGGTGTTCCCAGGTAGTTCTAGTTCTCTCCCCAGCCCCCAGCTTCCTGACATTGCTGTCTTTGACTAGTGGAACCCAAAGGACAGGGCTGGTCACACCCTCTCTGCACCGCAGACCTGCCTCAGAGTTTGGCACTCAGCCTGTGTTATGCAGGGTGGAGAAGTTGACTCAGATCCTGGTGGTTGTGTCTGGTAGCCGCAAGGTGTCCAGAAGCTTCAGTTCTGGTTTCTGCTGTTGAATTACAAAGTTGTCTGTCCCTTCTTAATGTCATCTGGGATAATGACCAAGTGAAGCCCCATGGATCATGAGACCCACCCCTCCACCCCTCGCCATTTGTCAGAGGGCATTGTCTGCTAAAGTAGACCAGAGAAGACCTGGGTCACATGCTGTGACTTATCTATGGTGAAATTCTTTAGCTCAGAGGTCACCTGTCTATCCTGAGCATGTAGAGGCTATGTGTGGAGCCAAACCTCCAATTCTGTAATCCAGGGGTTTAGCCTTTTCAATCTGGGGCCCACAGCTGGAAGAATCCTGGTTACTGGGAGGGTGTGTGTGTGTGTCAGATGCCCTGTACGAGAGAGGGACTTCTGCTGGCTTCAGAGCAGACTCAGGCAGGTAGTACTGGCATAGGAAGAAAGAACATTGGCTGGGCATGGATAAGGTCAGGTGCAGCCTAGGTACAAGTTGGTGGACGCTTCACAGAGGGTTGGAGAGGGGGAGATGGTGGAGGAGGCCCCTGCCCACGCACAGAGGGCAATATCTGGATCTGTACAGCAGCTGTGGAGCCAGGCTGGTTGGGGGGGGGGGTAAGGCTACGGGAGCACAGCTGGAGGCCCCTGGGGAGACGCCAGGGTGGTGCCACTCTGCCTGGGGAGAGCAGAGCGAGCTGGCCTCCTGCCCAGACCCTGCCAGCCAGCAGCCAGCTGCTGGGATGGAGCCAGCAGGGATGGGTGGATGAACCCGAAGCCCCAAAGCAAGGAGGGGAAGGCCCACAGAGAATGTAATGGGAAGAGCCAGAGAGGCCTGAGCAGCTGCAGCAGCGGCCAGGGCCTGGGAGGGGGCTGTGGGACAGAGCCCACCCAGGCGGCTGTTTTCCCATTCCTTTCTCCATGAGGAAATCTGAGAAGTGCAACGCTCAGCACTTTTGCCTCCGAGCTGCATTACAACCGCGTAATTGAAGCTATCTGATTGGAGGGCAGCCAAGCAGGTAGATTACAAGTGATTAGAAATGATAGGGGGCCTGGAATCCGAGACAGCTCCACAGCCGCCCACCGTTCACCGCCCACCCTTGCTTTCTCCTGATACCCTAGGCAGCCCAAGCCTCTGGTCCTTACTTCCCTATTAACAGGACATCTGCAGCCATACTTCTCATCTCCCAGTGGAGGTGAGAGTAGGCCTGAAGCAGACTGCCCCACTCTGTGGTCCCTCCCTTGGTGGCACCTGCTCACGGCAGGGAACTCTGGTGTCAGGTGTGGAGTACCTGAAGTCTGAGGCTGGAAGCAGGCTCACTGGGGTGAGGACCACTGAGGCACATACCCAACAATGAAGTCTGTCCCCCAACCCCATGTATCTAGAGGTCATTTCTAGAAAGTTCTACCCAGACAGCATATACTGGGGACACTGCCCCACACTCCTGGGCTGGCCATTGTGGGAAGGGTCTCTTACCGGCACTGTCTGGGTCCCAGCAATGGGCTGTGTGCTGGCCTCGGTGCCTGGCTGCTCAGGATGTGTCTGTGCTGGTGTGTAGAGGGTCATGCCATGCTCTGGGGGTACTGGGGTCTGGCCGGAGTAGTCCTGCGTAGGGTGTGGCGGAGGCGGGGCATATTCAGCTGGGATTCCATTCTGAGGTGGAGGGGGGTACTGGGCAGGGGGGTAGGGCTGGGCCATTGCTTCAGGCGGAGCCGTGGCGTCCTGATTGCCCTGTAGGTGGAGAGACCAAAGCCCTGGTTAGAACCTTTTGAAGCCTGTAAGGGATGTTTGCTTTCAATTCAGGCTCTGTGATTCCCACAAACTACTTATCCCATAGCATCTCACAGGTCCTCAGAATGGAGCTCCACTATCAGAGCTGCTGGAGAGGCCAGCAGCATGAGACACCTACCCGCTGTACCCACTTATACCTGTCAGACATGACCACGGAATTCTGCTTTCTCACCTTGGTTTTAAAATTAATTATATTCTATTAAGACCACTGCAGACTCATATGTTGCTACAAGAATCAACATGGATGAGTCTTCACTGCCCCCAACCTGGTTCCCCCTAACAATCGTGACCACTGAAAACCAGCATTCCCTGGATACGAACACCCATGCATTCAAGGGTTGTCTTGCCACCAAGCCTCTTGCCCCATGGGGCTCCAAGCTTTGATTTCCCACTAAAAGGAGTGGCTTCAGAGTTCACCTTGACGAACAGGAGCAGAACACACCCCTTCAGTGACAGTGTCAGGACGGGATGATCCCTATAGCCAGAAGCTCTCCAACATCTCAGTAAGATTCTTTCCTGCCCCCTTGAAAGCCTGCAGCCCAGAGAAATGATAAACACCCCTTTGATGCTGACCCTCAACCCCCAGCAGGATCTCAAAGTTGGTATCTGGGTCCTCTGTGTCAGCATCACCAGGGTGCCTGGTGGCTGAGGATGCAGGTCTGGGTACCACCCCATGCCTCTTGGATACTTTGAGGAAAACTCATTAAAGGCAGACAATCAGCTCATCAAGGAACCCCTTCCTTCATTCCAGAACTTCTGTCCTGCACAGCCAGGTGCAGGAGAGGCCAGAGACAGAGACTAGTTTATTCTGTTCTTTGCTGTGGACAGAAGCATAGTCCCTGCACAGTCCCTCTGGGCAGGCAGTGTGTGGCCTTTTGTTTGTGTGGTTTCAAAGATTCATCACCCAAAAGGATAGGCAGCATATCCCACTGGAGCAGACACCAAAGGGGACATCAGCAGAAATTCATGTCCTGGCTGAGTGACTCTGCTAAGTTGAGGAAGGGGGAAGTCAGGGACAGCCTCCTCCCACCCACACATGTCCAACACGGACTCCTCTGTGGCCCAAAGCATGAGACACTTCATTTACTGAGAATCTACTTAAATGTGGGCACGAGGTGGGGGGAAGTAGGAGTGGGCTTGCGGGTCTCTTTCCTGTTTGCTGGGTCTGCCCGACTCCTTTGCCAGTTGTGCGGTCTGAGCTCTCAGCCTGGCTGTGTCCACCTCAACCTTGGGATGTGAGGAAAGTGTCAGCCAGTGGGCTATCTGCAGTAGCATCTCCTCCCCATAGCTGACCCCACGTGCCTTAATGCCCCATCCTCACTAACAAGAGAGTCTCTTCCGTCAGAGTATACACTGGGCCTTGTTGCCCAGACACATCGCTAGGTTTCTGTTTACTCTCCCAGTGGCTGCTTTTTTCTTTTTCATCTTGGGTGCACCAGGCCCAAGCTGGGGGCTGGGTTACCTTGAGAAGCAAAAATAGACCTGTTTCACCAGGCTTGTTGAAGGCCACAGCTGTCCAGATGCTGGGTCTGCTTGGTCTCAAGGGGCCTGGCCACCACATGACCACAGCAACTATCTATATGACCTGGCACCAACCCTGTCTGTCTGGTCACTAGCCGTGAGTGTCAGCATTGCCCCGCTCCCTCCATCACCCAGAGCCAGCCACCCTGGCACAGAATCGCCATGGTTCTGGTACTCAAGTCCTTTTCTCTATTCTTTTATCCTCACCCTCTCTCCCCAGCTGCTTTGTCCCTTCCCTGTCTATGCAGAAGCCCAAAACTAGGACCAGTGTGTAAGCTCTGAAGGAAGGAGTATGCCTCGCACCCCCCACCCCTACCTTGGACACAGCAAACGCCCATACTGGAGATTCTCAACTCCTTGCTAGATCTAGAAGTCACTGTTACCAGACATGCTAAAATTCAAAATGGGCAAGTGGCTGATGGATGGGGGCGTTGGAGGGCTGGGGAGAGAGGTGAATGCCATGCAGGGGTGGAGAGCATCTAGAACCAACTCCTGATGGCCAAGGGGGAATGGCAGGATAGAACAGGAGGCCTAAGGATGTAGAAGGTGAGGGGGAGGGAGGGAGGGGCCTGTCAGCGGCCTGGCAGACGCCAGGGAGATCAATTCCTCTGTAAATATTTGATGAGAACCTTCACTAACTGATATGGCTTCACAGATCCTTTCTCTGTTCCTCCTGGGTAGCTTTGGCAGTGAGTCACTTCAGCCGCCTGAGGTGGAGTCCTGACTTGGGCATTTTTTTTTTTTTTTTTTAAAGTCCTTGAGTGATGAGTTTGTAGCTGGATCTGAGGGCCACCTGGGACCATGGCCATCCTCAGCACAAGGAGATGGAAATGTACAACAAGGAGGCCATCACCCTGTTACACCTGTTTATTCTGCATCCTCTGGTCCAGGGTTTCATAGTGACCATCTGCAGATGCTCAGGGGTGACCAGAGCCACCTGGTGACTTAGGGGTTCAAGATGTCATCACTGCATCTCTCAGGATCTGAATTTCATCATTATCCTCTGAAGGGTCCTCCTGGGACAGGGTGTAGTTCTCCATGGAGGGCAGTGGCCTGTCGTCTCTGCCTCCACTCACTCAGCCGTGAAGTTTGGAAACAACCATCTACCATGTATGTGGACTAGACGAGGCCACGTGCCTATGTCCACGTTCTCACCAGAATTCCAATCACCTCACACAGCAGTACAATTTGGTTCCCTTGCAACGCTCCATTGGATCAGCTGCTCTGAAAATCTTTCCATTCTGGGGTACACATTACTGTCCGATCACTTGAGAATTCAGCATTCAGCCTGAACCCCTAGGTTCAGGTCACAGTGATGGCTCTGCCGATCCCCCAGCAACTCCAGCTCTGCCTTCACAGACCCAGAATCCAACCACTGAGACCAAGTCAGGACTTCCACTCTGCCTTGTCTCTCCAGACTTCCCACTTCTGTTCAAGCCTCTACAGTCTGCTCCCCATGGAGTAAAACCCCAGGTCCTCGCAACACCCCGAATTCCTGTTCCTGGTTTTTGACTCCTGTATCTCTCCTCTGGCTTGTTTTAACACAGGTGCCGTTGTTGCCCCTGGCTCAGGTCACTCTCTCTGGCTCTTCCTCAGACCCTGGGCCTCTCTCACGCCCTCAGTAGCGCATTCTCAGGGAGGACTTTGTAAATCAGGTCCCCAGCTCAACGTTCACCATTTCTTGACCCACATTCCCCTCAGTCTGGGAACTTGTATTTATCCCTAGCCCATAGGATGCGACATAGTCCCAAGGGAGCAGGCACCGTGTCTGCCTTGCTGTGCTGACTCTCCAGTGTCAGAGCTCCAGGGGCCATGAAGGGAAACGGTGACAAGAGGAAAGTGGATCAAAGGGGTGTTTGTGTACACAGTCATTCACCGACTCAGCTCCATGAAATGCTTGGCGTTCTCACCCAGAAGATGGCCTCAGATACCACCATCCTCTAACAAACGGTCTGGAAGCTCTAGCTTAAGACCATGAAGCTTGCCTAGCACCTTTGGGACTCAGGTTTTTGGGGGCCTTCATTTGAAGTCCCCACTCCCACTTTGAAGCACCAGCCTAGGATACTCACCATCTGTCTCCCCAACAACAGGTACCATGGCTGCCATGTTTATAGAGGGATCAAAGTGCTTGTGGAGAAACAGTATGTGAGGCACCGAGTGGGGACTGTGTTGGAGATCTGACCCCCACATGGCTTCTGAAGACTGGCTGGGAGGCTAGGATCTGTTGGTGCATAGGGCAGTCTGCGGCTGTATGCTGGAGCTGGATGGACCCAACTCGTCCCAGCAACCCGGGAACATCTCAAACAGCTATAGATGAGTGAGCTCACCTCACTGGCTGGAAATTGGCCACATCACAGGACTCCACAGGGCTGGGCTGTCCCAGGAGAAAAGGTATTCCACAGCAGGCATTCATCAGCACATTCATAATGACTCCCACAGCTCACACCACA
This sequence comes from Phyllotis vaccarum, assembly GCA_033318265.1. Taxonomy (NCBI): domain Eukaryota; kingdom Metazoa; phylum Chordata; class Mammalia; order Rodentia; family Cricetidae; genus Phyllotis; species Phyllotis vaccarum. The sequence goes on along the minus strand of JARWLC010000008.1, from coordinate 3,580,897 downwards.
GGCAAACCCCATTGCTGTCTGGGGGCTCGATGTTGGGCAGAAAAACACCTATAGACTTAATGTTGTAATTTTTAGCTAAAATTATTAGTGTGTGTGTGTATGAGGTATATGGAGTTGTACATGGCACAGTATGTGTGTAGAGGGGTACACACACCCCAGTGTGTGTGTGAAGGGCATCAGTTGATTCTTTTCTTCTTTATGTGGATTCTGGGACGAAACTCAGGTCATTAGGCTTTTGTGACAAGCGTGACAAGGGCCTTTGCTCTCAGAGCCTTCTTGTCTACCCTCGATGTTTTGAATGGTGTGATTCCAGTGGTATTTGTGGGAATCTTCCTTGAAGCCCCTATTATAGGGGCTGAGATGAGTCTGTGTCTTTGAGAGGTCTCTGGTCTAGGAGTAATTGTTCCAGACAGTATGATGAAAGCTGGATGTGGGGGGGGGTTTCAGGGATCCCTGTGTCTATCCCTGAAGGATTCAGGGTGATGCACGAGAGCTGGAACTGGCTTGGGTGTGCCAAGAAGGCAGGGGGTTGCTGCTCCTTGTATCTGCCTCTCCAGACCCTGTTCATCCCTTTCTGCTTCAAGTTCTGAGAGGCAGGGACACCTTGTTCTCCAGCTTCCAGGTGGTTGGGGTGGGGGAGACACTTTCTCCCCTGGTTCCTCTCATGGAAGCCCCTCTCTGAGTGCCCCACATCACTGCTTCCTGTTGCTACAGTCCTAGGCTCCTGCACTGCCTCTCATGGTCCTTCTACTGGCTCCCTAGACTCACGAGGAATGGGTGAGCTACCTGCACCTCTTGGGTCATAGTGACATCCCTTTGCTCACGGGTGGAAAGACCTTGTAGCTAACTGCCACTCCCAGCAGCTTGGCCTAGGCATTTGCATTTAAATGGCTGTGCCTTTGAATCTGGACCCCAAGTACTGGCCATCACCTCCATAGTTAGATGGGCCTGGATGTGACCTTAACCCTTTTTTGGTCTCCAGCTGTGCAATGGGACAATGACCTGCCCCCTATAAAGTCCCATCATCTTCAGGGATTGTGGCTAAGGAGGTCTGAGGTCTGTGTCTGCATTGCTGGCCCAGCTTTCCCAGCCTGTGTCCTGTAGTCTGCACATAGGGTGCCAGGCAAGAGAAGGTGCTCCGGGTGTGTGCTGATGGAGTGGACAGAAAGCTGGAAGCCTGACAACAGCTGGAGCCTCTCCCCAGAAAGCTGGCCACTTGCCCTCTTCGGTCCTGCTGGCTCTCTCTGCTCTCAGGCCCTCCAGGACAATTAAGATAATTGCTCTCGGACTCCTCACCCCTGGAGAGAGGGTGCTGTCTGCCCAAGGTCTACTGGCCATGCTGTTGGCGTGGGGGGGGATGAGTGGGCACTGGGCCATTTCTCCCCACTCCTGGGCAAAAGCTGCTTTAGGCAATAGTGAGGAAGGCAGCACCGTGGAGCCATAGCCTCATCACCAAACTGCTACAAGGGTCACTGTCCTGTGTTACCTACATCCCTAGAGATGGATCCCCACTGCATGCCTGTGCCTGTATATGCATGGACCTTCATGGCTACCCACTGCTCATTTAATTCTTATAGTGTCTTAAAAGAGTGGATACTGGGTCAGAGGCTATGTATGTGGTCAGAGAACAAGAGAACCCTCCAGTCCCCATTCCCCCTCATTGACCATGGGAATGGGATCGTGCATATCTAAGTGGCTGATGGAAAGAGGAGATAGGGGCTGGGTCCTGGGTACCACAAGAGGAACCAGCATGAGATGGTGAGATGCCAACTTCAGAAAGAGGGTAGGGCAGAGCAGCCCCACCCAGGGCAGCTACTCTTGCTGTATGATGCCAGAACTGGAGGTGCTTGCTCTGAGCTTTCCTGACCTACCCAAACCTTTGAAGAATTCAGGGTCTATGAGGCAGGCTGGCTGCCCTTGGGGCTAACCTCCAGCAAGAGGGTTGCAGTCACGAGTTCCTGTGACTCATGGGTGCTCTGATGGTTAATCGTCACTATCAAGTTGATTGGTTTGGAATGACCTAGGAGACTCACCCCTGGGCATGTCTGTGAGGGCATTTCCAGGGCTATTTAGCTGAGGAGGGAAGACCCAGGCTGAATGTAGTTGACACCATTTCTTAGGCTGGCATCGTGGGCTGAATAAAAAGGAGAAAGTGGGCTGGGCACCTTCATCCTTCTCCACTTCCTGATGGTGGACGCAATGTGACCAATTGTCTTACACCCCGGCTGCCATACCTTCCCATGATGCACTATGTCCTCAAATTGCCACCCTCCCCCCAATAAACGTTTCCATTGATTTGTTTTTGGTCAGATATGTTGTTTCAGTAACACGAAAATTAATAAATACCAGTGACCTCAGCTTTCAGCGTGGAAGCAGGGATGATCTTGCCCCCAGTCCCACCCAAAGAGGGCACTCAAGTGGGGCTGGGCCAATCTCTATGGACACCAGGCATTTGTGCATTATTGTTTCTGGCTATCACTGAGCAAGTTGAATATTCTTTCAGTTCCCAAACCTTTGGATAGGAAGTCACAACAAGAGGCCCAGCCTAGCCTGTCATTACCAGTGAGGAGGTTCCTTTTGTCATACCACTCATACAGCTGAAATATTTTCCCTAGAAACTTTTGCCAGACTTCTGGGTCTAGGTATAGGTCATGGATTTGTCCCACGTAGGACAACTCTCTGACAAGCAGTAGAGTCTAGTATAGCATTAACCAGCATATGCTCTTTGTATAGACCCAGGAGTTGAATATCGCCCCCTAGCTACCAGGTGAAGAATTGCAGGTAAATGGAAACCAACAGAGGGGCAGATCTCCAGATCTCTGAATCCACAACTAGCATTTCCAGAATGTGGTGGTTGTGCCTACTTGGGGGCACTGTGCCTTGCCCTGGGCTGAGCAACATCTTTTTTTGATGCCCACCTGTAGGAGGGGAAGCTCAGTGGTGCAGTCCATGTGTGCGCAGTGGTCCTGGTTAAGAGCAGATGTAGATCTTTGGGGCTTCTGGAGGTAATAAGAAAGCAGATGCCTAGCGAGGCCACCGGGGAGTAGAAGGAGGTGGTAAATCAGGAGCTAGAAAATCTTAGGGGGAGACAATTTCTACTTTCTTTTCTTTTTCAAATGTGCACATTACAGGACTTATAATTTTGGGGACAAAAGAAAGATTATCTAAGAGGAATGGATACGCTAATGTCCAGGGAAGACACCTAGCACCTGCTGCCACACTCCTGGGTTTCCAGGGCTCTGGAGAAGGCACCCTATTGTGATCACAGGGCTTCAGGCAGGATCAACAAGATGAATACACACACAGAGGGCAGAGTAGGGTTGCTTCCAGAGGACTTATGTCCCCAGACCCCAGGATCTCAGAAAGAAAAGGAGCTGAGCTTATCAGTCTGTTTCCTCATGAGTGTTACAGGGCTGGTACCAATTGGATGGTAAGAGGTAATGCGGCACTGCTTACCAGATATGCTCCACATCCCACTTTGTGACAGGTCCATGGAGGGTGGCAGTAAGCTGAAGTTTGCCCTCAGGCCATGGTCACCTGGGCATACACCCCCAAAATGAAGTAACTGGAGCTGCACCCACCCCATCACGGCTGACCAGTAAATTCTCTTCTGAGGTGGAGGGTGGGATTGGTCGTTGTTCCCCTAACCCTGGAACTTCCCGCGTGGCCTTATGACCGCAAGATGCTCCTGCATCAGCACCAAGCATCCCTTTCAAAGGTTCCCTGTAGAAACAGTGATCTTTTCCTATGGGTGGGGAAATGAGCCCCAATAGAATGCTGGAGGAATTAAGGGGTACCTATAGTGGGCCAGGGTCCCTGTGGATCCAGGGCTCAGCTTGGCCTTCAGCTGGAAGCAGCTGGTAGGAGAGGCAGAAGGCCTAAGAGGACACAGCCTGCTCTCTCTCCTAGGCTCTTGTCTTTTGCCTCGGTTGCTTCCTTGGCAAAGAAACAGGCTATCTCCGTGGCTCACAGTCTGTGCTAATTAGCTTGCCACTAACGAGAGAAGGGGCATCTCAGTGGAGAAACTTCTTCCCTGGGACTGATCTGAGGCACGTATGTGAGCTGTTAAATTTTTCTTCTTGCACTTCGTTAATTGCTAATTGATGTAGGTGAGGCCAGCAAGTGGGCAAGGTGGTCCTCTGCTTCAGCTCCTGCCTCGGTTTCTGTTTAAGTTCCTACCTTGGCTTCCCTCTGTGATGGGCTGGAACCTATACATTGAAGCAAACTAGAACACAGGTCTTGATTCCATGTTCCAGAGCTCAGGTGGTAATAGATGGAGAAGGTTCCCACCACATTGGAGAGAAGGTCATCCTAGGTGGCTGAGAGAGCTGAGAGGCAGCAGAAGTCGGCAGATCAGTGATTCCTGGGGGTGACCTGGGGACAGGAAGAGACACCTGTCCCCTCCCTTCCCTTTAGCTCTCCCCAGATGCCCCTTTCTAGGGTAAACAAACCACCACAACCTCCACAGGCTTCCTTTTCTGGTCTGCAAGTGACACCCCCAAGGAGCTGGGCACAGATGTCCTGCAGGCCACAATGTCAAGGGGAAAAAATGTAAGCAGCAGGCTTGTTTAGGTCTGAGGCACTGGGGATAGTTTCAGAGTACAGGAAGGCCCATGCAAGGGCCACTCGGGGGTGTGTGGGGGTAGGGGGGGTGGAGGGCAAGAGCTCTTTTTCAGCCTGAGCCCCTAGAGTGTTGTAGAACCTCATCTGTTGAGGATGAAACCAGGAGACCTTGAATTCAAGGACTTGTGCCTCCACCCCACTCAGGTACATGGCAGGTGCTCAGGACAGGTTAGTGGTGACAAGTGACTGTGGTGGTAGCCATTGGTTGCCTTAACAATGAGTCAGGTTATAATCACACGACTCCCTTTAATCACAGAATAATCTCTTGAATTGACATTTTCCATATTAGTAAAGAAACTCAGAGCAATCAGGGTATTTGCCCAAATACACACAGCCAACTCATGGCCAGCCTAGGATTTTAAACGAAGCCTGCTTGATTCTGACACCTGACTCTGCTTGATGGGTATAAACTACTGTTCAAATGAGAATACAAGGCTTCTGCTTCTGTGTCCTCAGGGTTTCTGCTGTGTGAATGTCCTAGCCCAGAACTGCTAGGGCTATATGTATCAGGAAGGCAGTAGTGTGCTGGAAAATATTTAAAAGGAGCCCAGGGGACGTCACTGTGCCACAGCGTCTGCCCATTTCCCTGGTGTAATTTGGTATGACTACTTCATGCTGCTAGTCTTAAGTCATTCATCGTGCACCTGGGGACAGATGGCCAATTGGAGCTTGCTCTGGGACTCCAGCACCCTAAGAGTCAAAAGGACCAGTCCCAGGGGTTTTGGTGCACCCTTTTGCTCAGCAGGAGCAGGACCTTTGTGCCTTGGCTAGTTTCCTTGTCTGCGCCGTGACACCGATCTGATCACATCAGGATAGGATGTGTCCCAGTGAACAGAGCACCGGTGAGGCAGTATGTTCTATGTGTACCTGTTTCACAGTCTTGTGTGTGCATACTCCATGGGCATAGGTACACTGCCTGCTGTGTGAACTCCATATGACTATGAATCCCACAGGCAATGTGTGCTCTGTATGATCTGAGGGCTGTGTGTTCTGTGGGCTTGGTGGATTCCACAGGTTCAGTGTGCACTGAGTTTCATGTGTACCTCATTTCTCTTGGATAAATGTTCATTGCATGTCATGGACTCTGTGTACAGTACATACCATGGGCTCCATGTGTCTTGTGTGCTTCCTGGGATAAGTATGTATAGCCTGTCTCATGGGCTGCATGTACCCTGCATGTTCCATGGGCACTGCATACTCTTGAGCACAGAGCTCAGGAGTTCTGTACTCTGGAAAATTCTCTGTTTCTATCTCCACTCACGGTATGAGGTGAACTGGGGTGAATGTGACTTGGGACTCAGGGCCTCTGCACCATCTCCAGTCACCCCAATACCTACTGGTCTTCACATTCACTGGGCTATAAATCCAGAGTGATCCCAATCAACCTGACATCTCTTGGCCTTGTCCTAGCATCCAACAGACCTGCTTTCTCTCTTCTAACTGTATTTCAATCTAATTGTTTCTCTTCATAATCTCATGAATTTTATTCTGTGATTTAAGGCCGTTTTAAGAGAGACCTGGTGTGCTTCATCAGATGCCAGGGGGGTTCCAGGAACAATACACACAGTGGGAAATGCTGGCCTTGTTGGAGCCCTTTGCCCAGCTACTGACAGATGCCCAGGACAGAGGCTACCCCCAGAAGAATCCTACCCCAATACTGACAGCTTCTCAGCCCAGCCCCTTTCTGCTTAGGGCTGGCATAGATTTCAGCTGAAAAGCCCCAGGCCAAGGGAAGGATTTTCACACGATTAGGCGGTAATTCCTTCCAAGCTCATGGCATACCAATCACATGGAATGAAGTGCCATAAATCCCCTTCCCCCCCAGCCTCACTGTCTTGCCTGGGGAAATGAGCCAGCATCCAGAGCCATCTCACTGATGGCTCTGGGAAGGCAGTGGCTAGGGCATGTGAAGACAGGCTTTACCCTTGACTGCCAACCAAGCCGATGGGGATGAACTGTGAGTCTCTCCTGTGGGGCTCTGTAGAGTGTGAGGCCATTGGGCTGGGTTGAACATTGAGCCTAGGTGGAATTTCAGAGGGCCAGATGGTGGTGAACTGTGCTATGCTTCGAGTCAGCAAGAGAACCAATCCAGTGAACTGGGCTAGTTCCTACCCTGATACATAGACATCCATATCCATTTCCTGCAGCAGTACTATAGTCCGACTTAGAACTTACTCTGTTTGCATGCCTACAGGTACTGCCACAAGGAATGGGTGCCAGACACTGTGTAGCTTCTCTCTGGTGACAGGCAAGGCTAGGGTCAGCAGGTAACAGTGTCTGTTGATGAGTCTTATAGGCAAAACCATAAGCCATGCCAGAGCAAGGGGACACAGAATCTGGAGTGAGGATTAGGTCTGGGCCTTCCTTCTCGTCCCCTAAGAGAACACTGGGAGTATGTGGCTGCTCACTCATCTCTAGAAGGTACCAGATTTAATCTCTACCCACTGGCTTTCCTTCTGGACGTTAAAGGATGCTCAAGAGGGGCAACAAAGGAGGAAGAAGAGGAACTACTGGGCACACAAGAAAGGTCCTGGCTTTGGTTATAGAGCACCCCTGACTCCAAGAAGTACAGGAGGTTCTGGGAAAACAGACCTCTTTACCAGGCACAGGCCCTCCACAATACAGTTTACCAGAGTGCTGGTCCCACAGAAGCTCTGTGTCCTGGTTCCACTAACATGAGGCTTTGCCCAAATCACAAAGGTTCAGTGAAGCTCTTGGGGGGTGGGGCCCCACACCTGGCCATATGGTGAAGTGACCAAAGCTAGTACCTGGGGCTCAAAGGCTATGCCACACTCACAGGGCTCTTTTCCATTCAGGAAAGCTTGCTGACTTATACATGGGTTAGGGCATGACAGAAACCAAGGGAAGCTGAGCCCCAGCCCATGCCAAGGTTCAGAGATACCTGTAGACTGTCAAGGCCTGGGGCTGGTGAAGGGTGTCAGAGGAATATGTAGACATGGAGGTAGAAAGATGAGAAACCAGAAGGTGGCCCCGGACTAGCCCACCAGTTCCCTGTATGCATCATGGCAGATCCACAGTTTATCCTGTCCCCAAGTGCACTTCAACTCACTCAACCAGAATGATTTGCTGAAACCCACCCCATCACAGAGAAGACAGCCTTCCAGTGTCCCCTCTACCCCGTGACAGTGAAGGCAGCCTTCCAGTGTTGTGTCCTAGACAGCCTGCAGAGATTTCCTGCTAAAGCCCCAGGCCTCCATCAATCCTCTTTAACATTCTGGAGGTCATCCAACACCTCCTCTAGGAAGCCCTCCAAGCTTTTCCTCCCCACTGCCAGCTCCACTTTTCTTATCTTCTTCCTTGCCCAAGGCTTGCCAGGAAGGATGCAAACACAAAATGTCTGGCAGACTGACCAAGGAGTGCCAGACCTAACTCCAGTTGGGGGTGAGAAGAGCCAAAGCCCCCTCCCTGGAGAGGTAATTAGGGACAAAGTGGGGAGGTCAGGTGAAGAGGGTACAGAGGGACCAGCCAGTCCCTGGATCGGGTTCTCCCAAGCTCCTCTGGCAGCTTGCTCTACACCAGACAAGCCCACTTCCAAGCACATAGGCACCTTACAGTTGTTCCCTGTATATCCTTTAGGGAATATTAGCATTATTAATTAATATTAATTACCTATGAATTAAATATTCATTTAGCAAATGGAACAAGATCTTAAGCATGGTGCCCAGGACACCAGTGGCCAGTGGGATGGAGGCGGTGGGGGGGGTACAAGCAGAACCTACCTAGGAAGCAGCCCCCAGTCTGTACAGCAGCCCTAGGTCCCTCCCACAATGCCCTCGGGTTCCCAGAATCCCCTTCTAGCTACAGTGAGCCCTGGAAACAACAATTTGCGAAATGTAATTAGGAAGGGAAATTTCCTAGCAACGAAAATTATGTAATGCTTCCCACAGCCAAACACCCACCCGCTGGATTTCGGTTTGAGAAGTTAGGGTCTATTTGATAAATCCCCTGGTGGGCTCTTCTTTCCTGGAATTCATAGGAAGAGACGGCTAGGGTAGCGTCTCTGGGAGAGGGAAAGGGGACTTATGCACTCAGGCATGTCTGTGTCTTTTAGCCACATCACTGGGATATTGCTAGGGCAGAGGAAGTTCTCCTTTATGTGAGGAGTTCAGATTCTGCTCCCCAAAACGTAGCCTAAAGATCAGTGGCACCCCCTTGACAAGAGCTCCTAGAAATGCAGATGTGCTGAGCCTGACCTATCCACTTGGGACTGACCCATGACCACACCCTGCTGCTGTGCTCACAAGCCACATGTACCTGAGGTAGGGTCAGGACTCAGGGTGTGGCAGGGAGGGACTTCCATGAGGGGCTGAAATGGAGAAGGGAGACGCATCTCTGAAGAGATGCTAGTGGCCATAGGTGGATGCTGGCATTTGCAGAGCTGAGGATAGTCTCTCCCAAGGCTCAGAAATGCAGGGCTGAGTCCACTGGGCAGTTCCAGGCACCTCCACTACCAGGCAGGGCTTGTGGGTGCCCAACAGGAAGTTGACCCTGACTAATCCTGTGGACAAGGAGGGTCTAGATGGGAAAATGGGTGATGGGTAAGTGGCCTTGTCTAGCATTTGGATCCCTGGCACAGAACTGAATCCTCCCCAAGCCTGTACCACACCCTCCTGCTCTGCCTATTGTCCATCTCATGTCAGCTGGGGAAACTGAGGCAGCATGTGGTCCCAGCAGTGTTCATCTTGGGCCTGAGTGAGATAAGAGTGGTGATGGGGAGGAGCCAGGGCCATCCTAGATGCTCCCCAGCCGTAGCTGCCTGTCTTAAGCAAGGACATAATGCTTCGAGTTGGCTCCCAAGGCCCAGGGCTCACTTTCCAAGTGAGGGGACCTAATGGGCTTGAGACCCTCCCACCAACAAGGTGGAGCTTTCAGTAGGCGTCTGGGCAAAAGGCTTTTTCTAGGTACTCTCCAAGGTAGCAAGGACCTGGAGGGAATGTCAGAGTAACAGCTCCCTTTCAATTCCATATTGGTGCTCTATAGGGCTATTCTCTGCAAGTTTCCCGGAAAATTATCCTCACACACCTACCTTTTACCCTTCCTCTCTCATACCCAATATTCCTGCGCTCCTCCCATGACCATGGCAGAAGCCAAGGATATATTGATGCTGGCACTGGAGGCATGCAAGGTTGGAGGCCCTCCCACCTCAAGGCAGGATGGGGTCACAACCTGCACACAGCCGGCAGCTTTTAGATGGAGATGGGCTTCTGTTCCTGGTATCAAACTCAGACCCTCTGCAGTTTGGGACCCTTTGCTCCTGCTTTGAATGGCTACCAGCCAAGGTGGAGGCTGCATCTGCCCCTGAAAACCCAGATGGGTTATAACGATAAGCAGCCTGCTCCCTGGAATCTGCCTGCTGCGGGTTTCTGCTGCCCCACAGCCAAGATTGAGTCTTAGCTCATCTTTCTCCTCAGCGTGGGCCTGGCAGTCCTTGTAGCATATGGACAGTTGGCACTGCCACCCTCCGCTGGCTCCCTGTGGACTTCTGCAGCTGAGAGCAGTCTAGGCACAGTAGGAGTAACACAGAGGTCATCCCATCCCAGGCCGAGAGCTGACTGGAACCAGGACTGTGGAGATGAGATTGGAAACCAGTCATAATGACTTGGGCTGGCATGGTCAGTGACTGGTACATGAGAAGGCAGAGGACAGGGTCTGGCAAAGGCAAGAAGAGACAGAGAACACACAATCTCCGCTAGGTTAGGATGGGATCGCCTGTGCTGAGGACACAATGCTATTTTACGAGCTGAATTTCCAGGCCCTCAAAACATGATCCATCTCACCTAAGCGCTGTTCACAGCGAGGGGTCTTGCCCGGTAAAAAGGGATGAGAAGGTTCCAGAAAAGCATTGGGACCCTGTCATGCCTTTCAGGGGGAAATGCTCTAATCCAGAGACCCCACAGATGCTGAGAGGGTAGCATCTCATGTCTGTAACCTCAGAGTCCCCAAGCAGGCAGGTGGGGCAGACACCCTGGGGATCAGGGATCCAGCTATGTCAGCTCTTAACTAGATGAGCTCTGCCCCTGTGAATTGGGCCAGTGATTCCCAGGAGGCAGGAGACTTCTGCCTTAGGGAAGGGCACAGTCCGAGTCTGCAATGCCCTGTGTGTGTATGTGTTGAGGGTTTAGGTGTCAGCTCATGGAGCTATGGCAGAAGGTGAAGCCTTGTGAAAGGGATTGAAGACTCTGGGGGCCAGGCATGGGGGTGACAGGGAGCTTCTTCCCCCCTTTGGTACCCAGATATCATAAAGGAAGCTGCTCTATACCCGCTCTCATCATGATGTTTTGCCTCATTCTATACTCCCCAAACTACCTCAGAAGCTGTGAGTCAGAGTAAACATTTACTCACTATGGCTGTTTGTCTCCGGTATTTGGTCACAGTGTCAGAAACCTGACTATCACACACACTGATAATAAAGTCCTTCCCTGGAGGCTCAGGGTTGGCCACCAGGCCATGCACTGCACTGTCAGACTTCCCTGGTGTAACGGGGTCTCATTCTCAGTACCAATGATGCCTGTGCTCTGCTCTGAACTCCACTGAGGGCCCGCACAAGGATCTGTCTTGTCTAAGACACACTTGGGCTCACACCGCACACTCCCTGGGGCTGATAGGTTGGAAGGTGGGGCAACACCCTTAGAACTGCTGACCCTGGTAGCCCTCACATTACCCTTCACACATGCTCGTACATACATGTATACATGCATGCCTGCATGCACACACACACTTGCATTGCATCATTCGGATACAGGCACGTCTCCTTGTCTAAACACTCTTCAGGCTCTGTGCCACACCCCACCTTCACACCAGGCACACCTGCTCTTTACCTGCCTACTACCTCAGCAACTTCTAGTTCACAGGAAGCCCAGGAACTTCCTTTCTTCATAGACAAGCCGCAGGCGCCTGAGCCCCCAGCACAAGAGGTGTACAGGAGGCAACGGCTCTTTTCCCGTAGGCGCCTGGCTCATGAAGAGGCAAGTGTGGATCTAATCTTCAACTGATTAAATGTCCCTCATTAATGAGTTTCTTTAATTAATGAAGTTTTGGGGCCTGCTCCACTTGCTTTATCCTAGCCACACTGCCTCCTCAGCACAAAGCGGGGCCATTTCCTCCTGGGTAATTGAGGGAGCGGTGGCTGTTCTTGCCGACGCTGCACTTTGCTGACTGCGCCTGTCAACTCGGGGCTGACAACTCCATTTTTAAACATTTTCTCTCTAGAAGCCATGTGCACATGCGTGCTGGCACACACCCATGGGGGCACATCCCAGACACCCTCCCACATGCTCCCCACCTCAGTCACATGCCAGGCACACGAGTGTTCAAGCCTAAGGGAAGGTCTGTTTCACTGCAGCATGAGAGGCCCATGCTGAGAGCCTCTTCTCACAGTGAGCAGGCCCCAGAGGCCATGCACAGGTATAGGCTCTCTGCAGTGCCAACAAGTGTTAGCAAGATGTTTACACACCTGTAACTGTGAGAGGGTCATCTATACACAGATAGTCTCTATGTACAGCGACTCCTAAACACAGGTGTGTGTGCACTATGGCACACACATGTATACACGACGTGTTCTCTCTTACCGGTCAGCCTCATTCTTGAACTCATGTACGTTCTCACCACTTCACCCCAACTTGTATACCCCACTGAAGTCACAAATGTGTACATTATGTGTGCCCACCCGAGGCCCCACAGACATGCATATACCAGTTGACATCCACTCCCTGCCACCCAGCACACACTGACAATCTTATACAGGCGCACTCCACCCAGCATCCACACTCAGGCCCATATTCAGTTCCCAGGACAGTTTAGGTTCTGGCACTCTGTGATGTCTCTGACCCAGATACACAGCTTTGTTTCAAGCCAGGGAACCGCAAGTTACCCATCAGCAGGCAGCAGCATCCCAGTAGGAACAAAGCTTGCCATAGAACCCCAATATTCAGGTGACTGGGACCCCAAATGGCCCTGTTGGTGGCTCTTTAGCTCCAGTGCGTGATATCCTGCTGTGGCCGAGCACTCACTCTGAGCTCTTGGGCCTGGGGGGATGATGCTGTCCGTTTGGCTAGTCAGAAGGGGCTCTGGACTGAAGCATGAATCTCCTGGTAACAAGGTGGGCATCAGGAGTCACAGCTGTGAGGTCGGGGATGAGGGCAAACTCCTGCTCAGCTTTCCTGCAGGTGGCCAAATGGCAACACTGGGCTGAGAACCAGATGGGCTAATTCTTTAGGACAGAAATGGGCTCGTTAGAAACAGCAGGAATGGTGCCCTCAAACAGGACCCAATACCAGAAGTCAACCGTGAGAAGATGTATCCGTCAGAGGACAATCCCTGCAGTAGTTATGAGAGGCGCAGCCAGCTTGTGGCTGTGTGGACCTCACAGACTTAAACCAGCCAAGGTGCGTCTTAACGTCCCCACAGGCCACTGGAGAAATAGATCATGAGCAGACAACTAGTTCTTAAAATCCTCCCCTATCATCAAGTGGTGGGGTCACTGAGCTCAGCTTGACCCGCTTTCCAGGTCTCACTCCTCCATCCATACCCCTTTCAGACTGTTCCCAACAGGAGCCCTGCCTGAGGGTCCTGACAACCATCTTCCTGCCTAGTACCTCACAGACATACTCCTGAGTGGTACATACAGCGGCTGTCCTCACTGCAGAGGTGAAGAAACCCGGCCTCCTGCAAGAGTCATGGCACTCACCCACAACCACACAGTTTACAGGGCAGTTAGGAGCCCATTTCTGTGCCTATGATGATTCTTTTCTACTCTGAACCCAAAGTGGGGGGCTGGCATGGACTGGGCCTTGGTAAACTCTGTGAAGTCACATGGTGCTCCCTCAGGAACACTCAAAATACACACTGGAAGGGGCCGTCCACCCATCTATGACTCTAGATGCTGCCTGGGGACCAGACTCAGTCAGTGAGCGCTGAGTACCTACTGCCCACAGAGAAACTAGGCTTAAGCTATGGGCAGTCCTAAGATCCCACAGCTCATAGGGTGCACGGTAAACTTCCTACAGGGCTGCTCTGTACTGTCCCTATAAAAGTCCTAAGACATCTTGCTGTCAGGAAGTGTTTGACAGTGCAGGTCCTATGCCATTATCATCAGGACACTCTCATTACATCATTATCTAGCATCCAACATTAGGCCCTCTCCCCCCCAAAAAAGCATAATAGACATCGCCTTGGGGCAAGAGAGCCAGATTCCATGCTTGTCTCTTAAAGGGCACCTGGCTGTGGCTGACAAATGGCCCCTATCAAAGGTCCTTGGTGGGTGACAAAAGGCCCAGGCCTTGCCAGGCAGTAACTCTTACCAAGAGCTGAGGGTCACAGGATGCAGCTAGGGATGAGGCGCCATGGAACTTTGGATTGTGTGGCCAACTTCTGGGGAGATTCTGGACACCAAATGCAATAATCATTTCCCGAGGACCAAAGTGGGCAAAGCTGCGTACTAGAGAGGGCCCCAGTGCCCCAGCAGAGGGGCTGTAGGTATTGGGGATACACTGTGGCTTCCAGCAGCCATGATGGAGGCAGGTGATGAGGGACGCTCTGTAGCTTTAGCAGCCATGGATGAAAGCAAAAGTGAGGTCATGAGTCTGGGTCTGGGATGGGGGTGCACCTGAGTGTCCCAAAGTGAGGCAGTACTGGGGATAACGGGACAAGACTTAGACTTTCTAGACTATGGCAGGAGAATGGGTTACTTTATTCCTTCAGTAACCAGAGTCAGTGGAAGCCAAACAAAGCAGGAAGATGGGCTGAGTGACTGACTGAGTGAAGGTAATTACTCAGCTGGTAATCAGACCAGGGGCACTTCATCAACTCTGGGAGTTACCTGAGGAAGAAAGAGGACCACAGAAGGTCAGAGCAGAGAATACGCCTGGGGGGAGGAGCCTTCAAAGGTCTCTCTTAACTCAGAGACTGACTACATCATAAGAAACCAGGGCCCGGTCAGAAGCTTTCCTCTGAGGCAGTATCTTTACAGGCAAAGCAGGCATTATACAACCCTTCCCGCCCCTCCCCCCCCCCAGAATGACAGAATACAGACTGGATGTGTTGTTATAGGTGACCAGACAGCAGGTACCTAGGAAGGGCATTTGATAACCAGACACTCCATGGAGCTCCCAGACCTCAAGGGAGATGCAGGAGAGTGGAGAGATTGAATGGGAACTGAGGCTGTGGACCACCTAAGGGCTTTCCCTGAGTTTGTGGGTTAAGGAAGGAAAGTTGAGCTGATCGTAACTTTCTTTGATGCTTTTTGAAATATAGTCTAGATCAAAGGAAATTAAACACTTCTCCTTTTAACTGGGGCCATGCTCTAAACACTCCTGCAGTAAATAAAAATACGGTTCGCCACCTTGACACTTTCATTTACACCTCCCCACACACACCAGGTGCCTCATTTGGAATTACTCCCCTCCTTGCCTGGTCCAGCTTCAGGACCCTTACTATATCATCCATCCTCAGGTGGGCAGTTGGCCCAGGAGTGCACAGGGGCCAGCTGTATAGGGAGGCCAGCTCTGTCCAGAGCGGTGGATGGGGCTTGAATGTGGCTCATTATGATTGAGATTAAGCTGAAAAAAATCAATTTTTAATTGAATGTATTCTTTGAACAGGCCCCGCCGCCCATCGCTGCACGCTAATGGAAGTCTCTACTCTGAGCTGCCCTGCCTTGCATGACCAACCCCTCCCCCCCCCTGCTGACCCCAGCAGGACTGGCTCACTCAGTAGAGCATCACTTTCTGGGCTGTAAGCAATGGTGTCACTGGGGATCAGTCTTGGTGTGTGGATGGGAAGGTCTGGTCAGTGGGTAGCTTGACTTAGAGGAGGCTGGGGGCATTCCTTCACTCTGCAGACCACATTCCTACACCTCTGCACATGTTCCTTTCTGTGTCCCACGCCATCCAGATCTTGGACTGAACATTGATGAGGGGAGCTTGAGGTAGTGTGGAAGAAAAAGAGCTGGCTTGACCCTTCTGCTCCAGCCATGCAGGGTAAACTGCACCCACCTCCCAGGACTGGGAATCATAGCTGAAGAAGATCCTTGACCCCTGACTCTTACTTTTGTGGAGTGTGGACTTGAACCCTAGCACTGCCTGTGTACCAGGCAAACACTCTAGCACCAAGACTAGCCCCTTGTCTTCTAATGGGGACAGTTGTCAAGAGAAGCATAGTGTCCCATCAGAATGAGGGGATAACCTGCACTGGAGACAGCTTTGCCATTTTGGGGCGACAGCTCCACCAGCCTGTCATGTCACATCAGCCTGCTGGCTGAGGGAGACTGCACGGGTAGGACTTGATCTTTAGTCTCATGAGGGTCTTTTGTTTCCCTCAGACCTGTACCGACTCCATTTTCAACTCTTGGGTAGGCCCACATATATCACAAGGTCCCTACAGACACAATGTCACTTTCAGTGCCTGATGCAAGCTGGGCTTCAGACATCAGAGATGGCATTTCTTCCTTAGCCGGGGTACCTTTGCTGTGGCCACAGATGACTCCCTTAATTCTGATCTGATGAGACACCATGAACAGAGCCTCCTCGGGGTGGGGATGTTGCTTTACCCAAACCTCCTTGCCAGGACACTGCTCTGCACCCGAGGGTCAGGCAGACTCCTGTGGAGAAGTGGGTGGTACTCACAGAGCCCTCTAGTAACAGGTGCTAGCTCACAGAATGCCACTTCTCATTTTCAGTCTCTAGGGATCCCAGCATGAATGCCTTGATCATCCTAAGACACCTTCGCAGAGGGTGAACGTCTCCCCAGTACCCCATTCCTATTAACGGCCTGACATCTGGGTAGACTCCAATTCTTCCACTTAAATATGGCCCATGAAGGGACATCTGGGGAGATCATTAGGTGCCCAACCACCAGCTCTGCCCATGACATCCCTCCAGGGGTGAGTGATTTAAGAGCAGGTTAGGTATTGGACACTGGGGCCACGGGGCTCTCTCTCTCTGGGGGCAGCCTTTATGTATGAGTGAGGGATGGGCTGTGGTAGTCGGTAGCCTGGCCTCTTCTGTCTTTAGTCTGGCTCTCTCAGTCACTCAGATCAGTCGGTAGATGGTTCTGCTATCAGTGCAGTCCAGAGACACCGGAAGGCCAGACCACCCTGTCATAACCCTATCTCCATTTCATTAAAAATGGCAGATACTGCAGGGAGGCTGTGGAAGGTGAGAGTGAGTGAGGTACTCATTGCAAGGTCCAGAAAGGCCTCTAATATCTTTCCCTTGGGAAATAGAAGGCAAGACCTTGGTCCCAAGGGTTGACTCAGAAGACAAGCCACTGCCCTCTGTCACCAGGTCCTGAATCTAAAGGATACATGTCTACCTAAGCTTGCAGACCTAGCTCCATCTGAGCTAGGTGCTAAGAATCCCCAATGATGCTCTGGAAAGGGAATGTTCTTGGTAGGGACCATCACTGAGTGACAGCTGGGTCTCATTGTCACATGTCCTGAATCACAGAACCAACTTATGACAAGAACAGGGTTCAAGGAGGCCCAAGGCTGAATATGTTGGGCAAATCCTGTCCTGGAGTCATTGAGCTCCCATGGGACCATGGGCCTATGTGACTCACACCCGCGTATCCATACCTTCCTTGAGGGCTCATGGGAGTTCTGATTTAGTGGTGTGGGGCCAGCTAACTGTCCTTGAGCCTTCCAGAGACTTCATACTCATCTCTCTTTGAAGGGTCTCGAATGTGGCCCTATATTAAAATCAACCTGTGAAGATGAGAAAACTGGCTGGTTCTCATCTCCAGAGGGTCTGCTGTTACTGGTTAGAAGGGGCTGTGTGGAAGGAGGTCAGAACAGCACCTCTCCCATTTTTTTTTAATACAGGGTATTATTATGTAGCAGTTCTAGAACAACTCATTTTAGACCAGGTTTGCCTCAAACTTACAGAAATTCGGCTGTCTCTGCCTCCCCAGTGCAGGGATTAAAGGTGTGCACCACCACACCAGCAAAACAGGGATCTTAGAAGCTGTTTAGATGCCATTTAACGAAGCCGAGTCAGGGGGCTCTTTGTGAGGAACGCCCTCAGCTTCTAGCCCCAGCCTTCTTCCTGCTTCCCATTCCTTCTAGACAGCATAGAACGGGGAAGGGTCACCTAGGCTCAGGGCAGTCTTTTGGCAGTCTTCACCAGTTGCTCGGGTTATCTCTGGCTACCAGATGCCTGTTTAGGTCCCTAAAGCTAAGGCTAGCCATCCTGGGTCGGCTATCACTTTGCTTAGTGAATAAATGACAGGTGAGGTGGATTGGTGCCTGCAGAGGTGCCAGCCTGGGCTCCTGCAGGAAGCTGGGTAGCGTACCAGCCTCCCTGAGCTAGACACTAGGGGTACCTTATGTCTAAATCTCCAAATATCCTCTGGGAGTAAATGTCTACTGTTAGGCTGAGAACTCATTTCCTCTGTCCCTGGCACACAGTTTATGCTGGGTTGGTCCCCTGCCAACCATAGGCAAGGCAAGCTCAGTGAAAGCTAGCCCCCTTCTTTAGAAAAGGTGAGTGGTTGGAATTTGGGATCCAGGCTGGGACAGAGTTTGAATCCTCTTTCTAGGGTTAATGGCCTAGACTTTGTATAAGGCTCTGCTTCTAAGAAAAGCCATTTGGTTCCTAGGGCAGTTGACACCTCTGTGCCCTTCCCCAGGGCAGCTGAAGGGCTGATTTGTGTGAGGGTGGGCAAAACAGTGCTGGGTGCCTCGGCACAAGGACAAAGCCACATGCTGTAGTGACCCCCAAGTCTTAGTCCCATTAAGAAAGGAGGTCTGTAGTGTCCTGCCTCCAGAGAAGACCTGAACCCCATCCGTAGCAAGCCTGTCCCTGTGGTTCGCATCCAACTTGGCTGCAGGCCACAGAGGCTTTGTTAGGAAGACAGTGGTCTTCAACTTCAGGCTCTACTCATAAGAAGAGAGAGGGTGGACAAATGTCTTAGGCAGAGTAGGGGAACCTGCAGCCTGATATTGGGTATGGTGTCCTTTCTGGCTTTAGTAAAAGCAAAACAAAACAAAAACAGCCTGGGCCTTCTAATGGCTTCTGGGCACCGGGAGCTGCATGCATTCTTCACTCCTGATGCTGACCACAAAACAGGCCTCTGGCTGTCCTAGGATCAAGTCTAGCCTAGGTTCTGGGCCCACTGCATGCCCCTGGGACACTGAGATACTGATGTTGGCACTGTGCAACCCAAGGCCGCTCACTTCACTTACTGTCTTCATTCATCTCCAAAGCAAGATGGCATAAGCTAGTGGCCACAGATGGCCTCCCTTGCATCCATGAGCTGGGAAGAAATGAGAGGCTACTGGATCTGGGCAACCAGGTGGTATATAGCCTTCCAGAAAAAAATAGAAATTACTTCTGTCTTCCTCTGCAGGGGCCTTGGTGAATTCATGATTCATACCAGACTGATTCATCCCATCTTACAGAGGGAGAAACTGAGGCAAACAGAAGACAGATAACTATCATCCTCAAAGCTTATGAGTGGCTGTAATGACCTACTGGGGTTTCCTAGGTTGTGAATCAGGGGTGTCTGGGTAGGTTCGTGTTATCCTGGGGGCATATAGAAGAGTGTCCCTAAGGAGGTGGAGTCTCATTTTTTTGTGTGAAAACTTCGTGGGCCTTCCAAGCACAGCCCAGAACAGAGAAAGCCCAGGAGGATATCAGCATCTACACCCTGCCTCTGGGCCTGCTGCCCTCACACATACGTGTCTATGTCCCACACCCAAACCCCACTGGCTGCGACAAGACGGCAGCTCGTCCCCGACTCTGACAAGCGCCTTCGATCCAGCCTCTCTCTCAATGCTAATGGCTGTCAACATGAAACAGAGGCTGTGAAGGGGAAGAAAATTACTCCCTGAAAAGGAATTGACTGATCCCCATCATTTCTCAAGGAATCACTGACCTGTGAATATTTCATTACCCAAAATGCCGCACCATCCATACAAAGCAGTCACTGCTGCGGTACAGCTACATGAGCACTGTCTGAGGTCGGGGTGGAGAGTGGACATGGGGGAAGCAGGAGTGGGGGCCCATGCGGTCTATATGGCTGGGGCTCTGGGGTAACCTAGGACATGATGTGACCAGTGAGCCCAACCAGAGCATGGGGAGCTAGCCTGGTCTGTGTTCCACTGACTCTCTCTCTTCCAGGCTGCACCCACTTCCTCATTCGTGGGAGCTCTGGAGAACCACCAGGAGCCTAGCAGGTGCCAGCATACATTAGGGGAGCCTGTAGGGTCTTGGGATGGTGCTGGCTAATTCTCTCTGCTATGTCATGCTTGGAACTGCCATGTGTCTTCTGAGATACCAATGATTGTCCCTGAGCTCCAGCTGCCTACACCTCAGCCTCTCAAATACTCAACCCTTCTTGTTCACAGGCGGGTCCACATCTCAATGACTCTGGAGCACAAGCTGCCCTGATTCCTGCTGCTACGGCAGAGGTGAGAACCAAAGGGAGAGCATGCGTGGACTCCACTGAGTGACCCTATAGCCAAGAGCAGGGCTCAGACCCTGTCTCTACCTGGAATCCCTACTACCCTACCCCTAAAAGCCCACAGACCAATGGCTCTTGCTGCCTTCAACCATCTGATCCTAAGCCAAGGCCGATAATAGAGCCACTCTATAGGTGGTTGGGCATGACACACAATGAGATCTATCTTCAGGGCCATCTTGGGGAGGGGTTTGCTATGCAGGTGACCTGGTCAGAAGGTTCTGTCCTTAGTTAAGACTTCAGGGACTTCAGAGACAGGAGATAGCCTTCTTCATAGGCTGCAGTCCTGAGGCTGGAAAGGCTAAGAACAGCCTTTTAGGCTCAGTAGGTTCCTAAAACAACAGGGGGAAATCTGGGGCTTTCTATAGTGACTTCAAAGAGCTGGAAAAGAAATCCACTCAGAAACCCCTAACAATAAAACCTCCTTGCCCTGTGGGACTGCAATTGAGTAGACGCCAAACCCTGGTTCTGGGGCTGCCACCAAACAATGACAGGGTACCCTGAAGCTCAAGATGGTGAGACCTCTCAGGGAGCCACACCAGCCAACTGCTGGGGAAATGTGTGGGCTGCTTTATTGCCAGGCTACATTGGAAACGGTGTTTCCAAATTATCCAGCTCCCTTGAAAGTGCCAGGCATTCATTTGGGATTAGTAGAGCATGGGAGGCGGTGTCTCATGACCCTTCTTCTGGCATGGTGCAGCTGCAGAGATTCGAAGGACAGGAGAGGAAGCCCCCTCCCTGCCCCAGCCCCTGACAACTCCTCATGGCTTTCCTTGTTCTGAGGAAAGAAGGGACACTGGAGGCCAGAATGGGAACTTGGTTTACAGCAGGAGAGACTTGGGCTGGCTACATGGAAGTACTTTGGCAGTGAGGCATGTCACTGGGAGGGAGTCTGTGGAAAATTCCTTCCTTCAGCCATCTTTAGAGCGGACAGCTGGAGGACTGGACTTAGGGACCCTGGAAGTCAAGGGGTCACTTGTGAAGTCCTCTCATTTTATTTAAGCCTTCTCCCCACAGACATTGATCTCTGAATATGACTGGAATTGAACAAAGGGGGATCTAGAGCCCCTGGAGATTGGGGCAAGATGACAGGCACATCTCAGATGTGCAGCACAGACAAAAAGGACAGAGGTGGGCACAGCTTCCTCTCTGCGGACTAGGGAAAGGCATGGCAGACTCTCCGTGCCTACCTAGGGCTCCAGTTAAGTGATAGAGGAGGTTCTGTAGATTTAGTTGAAGGATTTAGGAAGGGGCTCTTGGAGCAAGAGTCCTTGGGAGAAAGATGGCCAGGTTGGCACTTCTGGTCACAAGAGAGGCAGATGTCCGACATTGGTGGCTGGCCACTGGTCACAGTGAAATAAAGGTGCCACAGCTTGCCTTTCCATGAGCATGAGGTTTAGGCTGGTGTCTGAGGTGGGTCTATCAGAGTGCAGCATCCTGTATTAAGGGGTAGTGGGGATGGCTGTGTCCCTAGGTACCAGACTCTTGGTGAGGCCTGTGGCAAGGTGTAAAGAAGCCTGGGAAGGAAATCCAAGGGAAGGAGGCATAGAGGGCCGACTTCTTTCTGGCTGGAGTGGTCAGGTGGAGGGTGTGAGCAGGTGAGTGGGGGAAGGGAGAAGCTGGGGTGACCCAGGTCATAGAAACAGCATGTGCCCTGGGCTCCCAGGGCAGCTGAGCCTCAGAACAAGTGTGTCTGCAACCTTTCTCCTGGCTGGCTTCTCCAGCCCAAATGACTATGCTTCTGTGCCCCACAGCACCCTGGCACCTGTGTCCCTATTTCTCAGGATAAGAGGTAGTCAAGTGATTGCCCCTTCTAGGTGTCAAGGCCAGCTCTGAAGACCAGGGGTGACAATGTTAGCCATTTCTGGAGGTGCAAGGTGGCCAGACTCATCTCCCCAACCTCCCATTCTCATTTCCCCTGTAATCCACATCTGTCCTGTACTATCAATTAATTTCTGAGAGTGGAGGTAGGTAGGGCTGGACAACTCTGAGAAAGCTCATCATCGGTGGTTTCTGAGGGTACCCTTAAAAACACATCATTTCTAGAGGAATCTTGATATCTCCACCTGTGAGGCAGAGAAACCAGGGATCATAGCCCTGGTCAGTCCTAGGTGCCATCCCAGGGCAGACACTTGAACTCTCAGAATAATGGAATGGTTCTTGGTATTTGACCTTCACAGGGCGCTCACATCAGGCATCTGACTTTGACTGCTACTCAGCCTCTGCCCTGGGAGAGAGAGCTAACTGTACAGGTGGGTAAGACAAACCCCCCGGGAGAATAACAAAGCCCAACATCTCCCGGAATGGCCCCCCAGTAGGCAGGGGCCAGCAAAGCTCTAGAAAGAGATTGGGCCAAGACACACAGGCACTGGGCTGGGAGGGGCCCTGGAAAGGGAGATGAAAGAGATGGGCCCTTATAGCCTCCCCCTCATTCCACAGGGAGACAGAAAGAAATGGGGAGTCAGGAGAGAGAGCACTGGGGACCAGAGGACCCTGACCCAAATTCAGGGCAGCCATCTCAGACAACCTGGTGGGCAAGAGTCCAGAGTGGAAGGGCTGGAGGTGGGGTGAACTCCAGAGGGCGTCATCTCTGCAGGGCCAGAAGCCACCATGTCCTGCTTGCTACAGTGTGACACTGAGAAACCACGCTGTGGTTCAGCAAACATGGTGCTGCCTCCCAGATAAATCACAATGTTGCACCAGGCAGTGACCGAGGAGAAGCTGGACTGTGAGAGCTGTAGAAGCACTGTCCGGCAAAGGTTAGCCAACCGGGAGAAGTTCTTATAGGGAAGCCACACCAAGGGCCCTGTCCAGCTGGGTGCAGGATCAACTGAGGGGGAGTGTGCCCATCTTGTGAGTACCTCTACCCTACCTGCGTCATCACTCCCAGGACCCTGTATCCTCCGCACTATGCACAGTAGGTCCAGAGAGCTGGGAGAGGCTGAGGGACCACAGAGGCAGATGAAGACGAGGACAGAGAATGACAGTGAGGTTGCATGAGAGTCCGGAGGCAGATGCTGCCTGCAGAGGGCATGGCAGAAAGAACAGCATGTGATGATGAGGACAAGACAGAGCAAGGGATGGAGACAGTGAAGGAGCAGAGCCTGAAGCTGCCACCGGAGGCTGGCCCTCTCTGGACTTCCTCCTCCTTTTCTTCACTGTGGGTGGGCTGGCTCCTCTGCAGTGCTGGAGCTGGGTCAGGAGAGGCTGCAGGTGTCTGGGTTCCTACACACTGGTTTTCTTTCTGCGGACCATGGAGTGGCTCTGCCCAATGCTGCCATCTTGCCTGACTCTGTCCCACAGGCCTGCCTTCCATTATGCAGACCCTGTAGATCCAAATCCTGGATTGGGGGAGTAGAAGCAGAGGGATGAGCCCTCAAGTTAGGGTTGGGGTTTTCAGAACATGAGCTGTGGCTAAGGCACATGGCTCCTTGAGAGCTGACTCAATAGTCCAGAAAAGCCAAGAGTTGCTCCAGGATACCCAGCAGTCAGCATGCCTGGCTCCCACATTTCCTACCAAGTGTAGGTGCTTCCCTAAAAGCCTCTTCTACCTTCCACATGCCTCCCTTCTGACTATCTGTCCTGAGGCCTGAACTCACAGTCTGTACTGCTAACTCGTAACTCCATACCTTTCCCCCGCCCCTTTAACTTTTTATTTTGAGACAGGCCCATTCTGGACTTGGATCATTCTGTGTCAGTCTCCCTAGGAGCTAGGATGACAGGCTTGTGGCTCCAGCTCTCTGCTTTCTTCTTCCCCCCAATCCTGACCTGCTACACAGACAGACACACAGGAGAAGTTACTAGAAGAGAAAAAAGACGTCGGTGCATCCCTGTAGTCCAGACTTCAGCACCCAGTCTCCACACCTAGGTTCAGACATTCTTACCTGGTTAGGATGGAGGAGAGATGTAACCAGTTGATGCTACCCAGCTCTGCTCTGGCTGCACCTTGCACAAGACTGATCTCAGGCTGCACGCCTGCACAAAACACAGCCACTTCACATTTCAATGACAACATCTGGTCTTAGCTGGCCTGGGAAGTCTGGATTGTCCATGGCTCCTCAGCGGCCAGAATGCTGGGTAGCACATCTAGATGGGATCTCTACCTAACCTCCCTCACGGTTTTTTCTCACTTTGAAGAAAAGGCACCATAATGCCCCGAGCCTGCAAAACTCACCCGGCCCCAGTTCAATCTGCCTCAAGCTCTTTGGAGATGCTATTCTCTGAGCCTACTGTTTTGTTCCCCTTAGCCTTTCCAAGATCAATTCCTTATAGTCAGTCTTGCCTGAGTTACCTGGGGAGATCAGCTGGTAGACATGCCTGCTGTGTGAGTATGAAAGGCAAACATGGCTGTGATGCCAGCACTGGAGGTGGGGGGGTGAGCAGAGGCAGCCGGAGTGCTGAGGCTTGCTGGCTGCTAGATTAGGTCCAAGGAGAGACCCTACCTCCACTAAGGTGGAGAGTGATAGGGACCGATACACAGGTGCACAGACATATGTGCATGTAACACACACATACGCACACACACACACACACACACACACACACAGAGTCACTCAGAAGTGTTCTCCCAGACCCCTGTCTGAGACTAGCATTATCTTTAGCCACTGTATCTTCACCGCTGAGGCTAACCGCTAAACATTTTCTTGGTTCCCCTGTGTCTCAGGAGGTGACAAACATGGTGGTGGGGACCATGTTTCTCTTCTTCCCTGCCATGTGGCGGGGGGATAGCGGGAGGGTTGGTGAGGCAGGTGGATAGGGAAAGCATTGAAGGGCTCAAGACTCAGCCTAGGATGCAGTGAGAGAGGATGCTGCCTATTGCGGTGTTTAGGTAGAGCTGACCCTGTGCCTCTCTCAGAGTGAGCTCGCTCTGCCTGTCCCCACGTGGCTAGGAGACTGCAGTGGCATCAGCAGGCTACACCATGGTCTTCAGTGCTCACAGTCACTGGTACATGCCTACCCACCTGTTCCTGCTGCTGCAGTCTCTGGGGCGGTGGTAAGAGGGGTTCCACAAGGAAACATCTCAGAGTGCTCGGGGTAGTACCAGATCTCCCCCTGAGCAAGCTGAACCCTATGTTGGTGCATACGCAGGACACGTGCAGATGGGACACTGTCCCATGCCTTTTCCAGTCTCCTAAACTGGAAAAGCATGGCAACTCAGGGTCCTTCTGACCCTAGGATTCCTCCAGTCTTGGAGGTCCTTATGCAGGAAACCTGGCCTTAGAGTCTAGGGAAGGATGCCGATGCTGGGTCAGCCATCTGAGAGAGGGGCTTGCAAGGCTGTCTCTGTTTGGAGACCCCCTACACAGCAACATCTCCTGCATGTGACTTCAGGATGCAGCTAGCTAGGAGGTTAGGACTCTGCGGTTCTTACCTTTCTTTCTTCTCTGCCTTAGAAGGACAATTTTCTGACCACTCAGGCCACCAAGTGGGGCTGTTGTTGCTAGAGTGCAGCCCAGAGCCCACCGCACACCTGCCCCCAACCTCAAAGAGCCCTTTAACTTCTCAACATGTGTCTCCTTCCCCCTCTCCTTGGACAGCCTTAGCCAGCAAAAGGGCTAGGCACTGCCGGCTGTCGGGCAGGGAGCCAGTGGGCAGGGAGGGCCAGGGCAGCAGTCTCCACTCCATCAGACGGATACCTCGGAGCAAAGCCAGCATGAAATATTCATGCAGTAAATGGTGCAATTTTGTCTGCATTCAGCCAACTCCACGTATATTTCAGAATATTATGGAATGATAATGTCGGACAGAGGCAGAGAGACCAGGAGGGCCAGAGCTCAGGGCAGGGGACGCTCAGGGTAAAGATGAGGCATGTGGAAAGAACAACAATGACCCTTAGGAGCAAGGACAGAAAACAGATAACTGTATGAAGAGAATGGGCCTGAGGAGAAATTGCAAACTTCAGAGGACTCATCAGTGGCGGGTGGGACATAGGAGGCCTGAGGGCTCCAGAGCTGGGCAAATGACCCGTGTTCCCGGACACAGGCCTCCTGGATATCCCACATCCCCATGGTAGAGGGGACAGAGCTGTTCCTGCCGCCTGCCTGCTTGCTTCTCTTCATGGCCAGCCACAGCGCTCAGGTTTCGGGCCAAGGCCTTGGTGCCGATTCAGCAGCTGCAGGCACAGAACAGCCTGGTTCTACGGGGATTTCCAGAAGGGGCTGTCTAGAGGTGGATCTGTCCTGGACTTCCTGGGCTTGTATCACACAGAGGGCGAGTCCCCCACTTAGGACGCAGAGTCCCTTGGTCTCTGTCCTGATGACTGAGAATATGGGGATAAAGGGAAGTTTCGTAGGAGGGAGAGCATCTGGCTTCTTTGTTGGACGCTGGGCTATTTCCCAGGGGCCTGGGGCACAGTCATCTGAGGTACAAAGAGGTCATCGGAAAGATAAATTGTATTTGAGCCATTGATTTTAGGTGTTAGCCAGAGCTCTGGCTTAGGGGCTTCACTGAAGTTACCCTAATCATGAGTCACTCTATTTGTCAAGCTGGGCAATGATGACCTCCCTAGATCCTGCATTAGAAGAGATACCCTGCCTGGGGGCTTCTCATCCTCAGAGGTATTATCCCTAGAAGTCTGCCATATCCACACCAAGAACACGAGAACTCTCCTATAGGCTGCTGGGCTGGTGACCAAGTTCCCATGGCAACTCAGGGTCCTTCACTCTACAGCTGGGCAGGCTTAAGGAACCATGGTCAGCTCCACTAGCAGAGGCCATCTCAGTGGAGGCCAGACTTATTTGTGTAAATAAAGTTTTATGGGAACGCAGCTGCATGAACATCCTCATGTATGGTCTAGACTGTTTCCTTCAGCAGTGGCCTTGCTGAGGAGGTGTCAGAGAGTAGACGGCCTTGAAGCTATACATCGTGCATCGTGGAGTCAATAGGGAACTAGCTTGCTACCCCAGAGCTAGGCACCAGGGGCTCAACCTGCTTGCTGAAATCCTTATGGCTTCTGCAGACGGAACGGGCCTTTGCTGGAGTCCTGAGAACACAGGGTACTTTGGAGGGAACAGGAACTGTATGCCCTCGGCTGGCTGTATCTGTTCCACTGTGGTCACTGGGTGAGAATGAATTTCATCCCTGGCAAACCACAGAGCCATGCTGTCTGGTTTGCAGTCTCCCTGGCAAGGGTAGAGCCCCTTTCTCTTCTGCCCATGTGGGCCAGAGAGGAGGAGGAAGCTGGAGGCCAGGTGCATCTTGGAGTCTTGTGCAAATGCCTGCACTCTCCTGCTCCTCTTTACACGCCGAGCCTGGCTTTCTGCTCTTGCTTTGTCTCTCTCAGCTTGGTCTGTCTGTCCCCACACGTTGTGCTTTCCTGGCCTTCAAGCCAAGCACCATCAGCACCTGGGTACAGTCCAGTCTGCAGCTGCCCCCTGCAGCACAAAAGCCAAGTGGCTCCCGGCTGATGGTCTTCCTGCTTATGCTTGCCCAATGGATGTCCGTCTCCCCTGCTGCCAACCATACGACTCTAGGCTAAGAAGCCACCAGTGCTTACTGCTCCCTACTGTCCTTCCCACAAACACTAACTGTAATGATCCTCTCATGGGGCCAAGTAGGATGTCTCAGGACTCTGTGGATGGAGGATTGAGAATCTGACCCAGACAGAGAGATTTGGCAGCTCATAGGGGCTTGGCATAGGGATGGCTGGAGTGAGGCTGTGTAGGGCCAGGACTCCTAAGCATCAGCTGAGCCATCTGAGCCTGAGCTGGCCCATCTCCCAGACCAAGGAAGCAACTCTTTAGAAGACCACCACCCAGGGGACAGGAACTATGGCTGTGGATTCTCCTATGTCCATAGCATGTTCACCATGATCCCCGGAAAGTTAAAGGCAGCTGGGTGCGATATGTGGTGTGATGACATGAAGCACGCAGACATATTTATTGTTGTCTATGAAATCTGGAGATGCTGGAGCTGGAGACAGTCTCATCTGGATACAGTTGAAATGGGGATACCTGTGTCTGTGGAGCTGTGCCCTTCAAAGCTGCATGCTAAAGCCGCAACCCTGAACCTCAGGATTAGTGCATTTGGAGACATGGTCTTTTTCTTCTTTTATAATTAATTAACTTTATTTTATCTGCATTGGTGTGAAGGTATCAGATCACCTGGAACTGGAGGAGTTAAAGACAGTTGTGAGCTGCCCTGTGGGTGCTGGGAATGGAACTCAGGTCCTCTGGAAGAGCAGCCAGTGCTCTTAACCGCTGAGCCATCTCTCCAGCCTTGACACGGTCTTTTCTTAAGTTACCCGGTTAAACTGACGCTTCTCTGGTGACCCTCATCTCGTCTATCTGTCCTACAAGAAGAGCAAAGAAAGAGGCTGGGGAGGCAGCTCAGTGGACACTCGAGTTTGCTCTGCACGTGTGAAGAACTGACTTTAAATGCCTAGCACCCACGTAAGAAGCTTAGCACAGTTGTGTACGCTTGCGATCCTAGCAATTGGGCAGGAGATCAAAGAGATCCCAAGACCTTGCTGTGTGGCTGGCCTGACTGGGCTTCCAAGCTGATAAAGCAGAGACTGAGGGGGGGGGGCATCCAAAGGCTTCCTCTGGCCTCCACATACATGTGCACTGTATGTGCACCTGTATACACATGTGCTGACCATATATCACATATAGAGCAAAAAAGTAGAAAAAGGATACCAACACTCATGGACAACCTTGCAGGATACAGGTAGGAGAAGCCTCAGGAGGTACATGCACTGCCTGCATCGTAACCTGTCTCCTGTTCTATGGACTTGGGCCTGTGGTCTAAAGCTGTCCAGGATAGCCATACACTCACTTGTTTGCTGACTTAGGCAGACCTCCATCCTGCAGCTCCACTCCCTCCGCTGTGAAATGGGGATGTCCCTGCATCCACCTTCAGTCTGTACTGAGGACCTGGGAAGTGGACAGTGTGGGCAGGCTGACCCTCCTTTCCTCACACTGCAGAAGCCTGAAGACCCTGGACCAGCTCGCAGCTCTCATGTGTATACAAACACATCCAGGCAGAGACCCAGTACAACGAGATGAGTATGGGTGCCTGAGTGAGGTCAGCAGAGCCTGGCAGCCAAGCTCAGGGCCACTGGCTGGAAAAATTAGTTATAAATGAATAAAAAGCCCTTGGTCTGGGCATGGGTAGAGACTTTAGGGCAGAAATGTTCATGGAATCACTTAGAAATTGCTGGGGACCTGGGCAGCCACGGCAAGCCCTGCTGGGCCCCTGGAGTTGGCAGACTGGGCGTCTGAGGCAAACAAACACTCTGTGTAAACAGTTCCAGCAACGGAAGAGTCTCTCTTCATCTTCCTGTATATAGAAGCTGTGTGCGGCTTCTGGGCCTGCTGAGTTTACATGGAATCTTTGAAGAGATACACTTCCCAGGGCAAAGGCACCTAGGGAGAGTGTGAGCCTGAACTCCCAGAAGCAAGCACTATCCCCAGTAGGAGGCTGGCTGGGAGACAGGCAAGAGAGGAAAGTCCTTGGCCAGCAGCAGCCAGGAGTCTAGGGTCTCACACGTTGACAAAGACCAATGGGAAAGCCAGCATTTCTTAGTGAGCAGGAGCCACCTCCATACCCCATGGAGATTACTTCAGGCAAATGGAACCCAAACTGAGTTGGCTCAGGCATAGGCCTCGGACCTTCACTTTTCCAACAACTAGGCCGACAGTGATTCCACCCTACATGCCTTATACACCCCAAAGCCTTATACATTCACTCTGTTACCCCTGGAATGCTGGAAGGCTGGCCTCCCTCATGGCACTGAGCAATGGCCAGGAGACTGTGAGCTACTATGTACCAGGCTGATATGTGACCAGAGGACATAAGAGCTTCTAGTATAGGATGCATGGTAAGGCTTTGTGTGCGCAAGGCTTTGTGTGTGCGTGTGCAGCATGCACACATACCACACTACTCACTAAAACTCATGGCCAAGCTAGAGGCCACTTGGAGTTCAAGGTACAGCAAGGTGACATAATCAAAGTCATGTGGGAGTCAGAGAGCATCTCTGTTGGAGGTGGGATTTATAGGGTTAGGATGCAGACAGCTTCGCTAGATGGCCTGACAGAGCATATGCAGCACTGGGACTGGGTGAATTTAGCTGAGGGGTCTGGGCTTCTGCTGATCAAGGAGCAGCATCAGGCAGGCCTTCCTCCTGACTCCTCAGAATGAATAGAAAGGACAGACATGGTGATCAGGAATGACAGAGGAGAGATGGGGGTAGGCTGCTTAGGGGTTGATTATCATCACAGACCCCCAACTCTGCCCATGACATTTCTACATGATCCCAAGAGTCCGCTTGCGTGTTCATGAGCCCACTGAGACAGCACATGGAATAGTGAAACAGAGAAACAATGGGTAGGGTGAGGCCCTTGCTGCCTCCAAACACTTGAAGCTTGGATGGGGCTGCAGACTTACACACAGAGACAGGGGCTGTGCCCAGACCACCAGGCACTGTTACAGGGACACACACATGCTCATGGATGTATCATATGGACTGGCTATTCACATTCACTACACCCAGAGCTCTTTGTCACTCACACTCATGACTACATGCTCACAGCTGCCACATCCTCCTCACCTTAAGAGGAGCTGATATTGTGACCAAGGGCATGATGGGGAATCTGTGTGCATTCCTGTATGCATTCCAGGGCGTCACACCAGTGAGGCTGAGAAAATGGAAGAGTTAAAACAGAAAAGACCTTTGCCTACTCACACCCCCTGGCTGGGACAGCATCCCTAGAGGCCACCGTGTGTGAGCGATGACTGTCTTTGCTTAATGTCCCAGGAATTCTGAGACTCACAGCCAGAAAGCATCTGTGGTTGTCCAGGTGGGTGCTCAGTCCTCAGGTGTAAAGGGCAGGACATACATAGAGTCTACAGTGGTCCTACCTGTTTTGTGCCCGCCTCCCATGCTCACTCCAAAAGCCAGGCCAGGACAACCAGGGACCCCGCTCTCATACAGTCCGACTGTCGCTTCTCCAGCAGACACTTGGATCAGAAAATTCTCCGAGGAAGAAAGTAGATTCCAGAGCAGGAGAAGCCCCCCACCATCCTTTCACGGTATCTCATGGGCAGAGCGTATGTTGAGAGGATATCCCTTATTCTTTTTACAGCATCTCGTGAGTAGGGTCAGTGAGCTGTCTCCCTTGCTGGAATTTATAGGTTAGAGGCATGAGCCCCTCTGCAGTGGGACAGAGGACACAGTCTAGCTATAATGAGGTCACCCAGATGGGTGCTCAGGGCAGCTCCCAGAATGCTTAGGAGCTAGCCAAGAACGATGAATACAGTGGCCAGGAAAAGTCAGATCACAGGAGCAAGAAACCCAGATGTTTCCAGAGCCCACAGAACAGGTGGAGTGAGCGACAGGACACAGAGCGGGAAGCCTGTACTTTGCTGGAAATACTCTGTTCGTGGAGCCCCAAATGAGGACTGGAGCGACCTCATGGCTTCAATGTAACGCGTGTACCTTTGGACCCTCCCGGGGAACTGCACCCACTTGAAATGACCTCGCATAGTGCATCCTTCTACGATGCAGTACCTCTTGGGTGCCTGGAGGCCCCTTTCCTGCAGCTGACAGTACAGGTTTCCTGGCTCTCCCCACTGTCAGGCCTCTCTAAGCCGCACCCATACTCTGAGGGAACCAGGACTGCCTGCAACATGAGAACCCTACAGTGACGGAAGGGGTCTGCGGAGCCACAGAAGGATCCTCCTGGAAGTGGGCAAGAAGAAGCCTTAGAACTTCACAGATCAGAACACTGTACACCCTCCTCTCCTGTGGCCCGCTGTGACCCAGGAGCCATGATCTGGGGCTAAAGCTCCCTGTGACCTCTGCTCCCACTGAAGGGGGTTACACAGTCCCAGTGTACCTTGCCGAGCCAGACATAATGGGGCATTAGAAGGGAATTGAATTTCCCCTTAATTACAATGGCCCACAGATATTGTTTAATTTGTAATCTAGAGCTAATGTGGTTTTCTTCTCCTGCAATCACGGGGTTGCCTTTGCACACATGATCCCTTCCATACAGACGAGTACCCCATCTTGCATGGTGCTGACCTCCTCGTGACTATCCCGGATGGTGAAATGCTGGGCTCCAGCCCCGCCTCTGGCCAAGCCCACTTCACAGAGACTCTCACGTGTCACATGCGCACACATGCATGAACCAGCCTAATAGGCAGGCAGGAGCATAATTTTTCCTCTAATTACATATTCAGCACTTCTGAGAAAATGAGATTTTAGTAATTCAATTGGACTGAGAAGCGGGGCTATAATAAAATGAAATTTGTAACAATCGTGCAGTTAAATTAGTTAAGTGGAGGGGAAGGAGCTGTAGAAAATTGACCCCACGATCTCCTAAGGACTAATCAGACATTTGAACCGAGTTGTGCTAACAAAGCCCTTGGGTGTTGCAGGGTGGCAAGGATGGGAGGGAGAGTGGAGGCTGGGGGCGGGGCTGGGGGCTGTAGGCATCAGGTGGAGGAGCAGGGGCAAGAGGGTTGGGGTATGGCAGAAAAGCAGAACTCAGGCCAGTTGGGAAAATGCAGGTGGCTGGGTGGAAAAAGCCAACCGCCTACTTTCCTTTGCAATGGAGTTATTCTCCACAGCATCCCCAGGGTGCCACCTTGAGAGGAACATCACCTTGAAAGTTCCCTGACAGTGCCAAAGTTGCAGGGTTTCCCAAATACCCAGGCTTCAGCTGGAGGAGGTGAGTCAGGTCCTTCCCTGGCTGCCCAGTGTGGCCCTTTCCACCTCACCTGGAATATCTTGGTCTGGATAAAGCACTGCTAAATTGGGATTCCTGAGAGACCCTGCCCCACCCTTTACTGGGAGAGTGGAGTGGTTTTGCGCAGAAGCAGCAAGCCATCATCAACGCTGGATGACTCTGGCCCCAGGGCCAGGGTAGGGAATTGGAAAGTAAAGAAAGAGGGAGTTAACCCCAAACCTTGGGGGGCTGTGAATCCCAGAAATGAGGTTCAAGGGATGCTCTCCAGGCCAAACCGGGTCCCAGACTGGGGAACGGAGCTGCTGGGCCCCTCACCAACCTTTCTAACCCTTAGCAGGACCATTTGTCTCCAGAAATGCCACCATTTTGAGTTTTAATTTCAGAGTGCAGCTCTGAACAGACAAGGAGGTCACCAAGGCTCACAATGTCCACATACAGGGCTGAGATCCACATTTCCTAAGTGGGGAAGACTCTAAAAAAGGCCCCTGCCTGCCAGGTCTCTGCCCATTACAGAGTACTTGCCTCTGTCAAGATGGCCAGATGCAGAACAGGACCCTTGCTGAGCACGTGTCTGTTGGGTGCTCTGGGCATCTCTGGGCCAGATGGTGTCCAGACAAGCCTGCTGGAATCTACCCCTCCTGGGCCTTTCTTGGCCCTTCTGCTGAGCCATGCAAACAGAAAGGGCTGGCTCCAAGGCAAGCAAATGGGGGCCCCCTGTCCTGAGGCCCAAGCATACGGTGCATTCTAGAAAGTCAGCAGAAGTGACTTCCTGCTCCCCTCATTTGGTAGGGCTGCCTCCGCTTGGCAGCACCAATTGAGACAGCAGGGAAAATCAATACAGAAGCTGCAGGTGTTGGCATCAGGACTCATTCTGTGCCCAGGTTCTGGAAAGAGTGATATAGGAGCTTGAGACTGGGAATGGAGAAGGGATAGAAGAGACCAGGAAGATTCTGGAAGCTCTTGGAGCCCTAGGCAAACCAGGGCAGTGAGAAGAGACTCAGATGAACTCTTGGGAGTACTTCTAGCTAGCTTTCAAGAACCAGGAACAGTTGTTGAGGACCAAGATGGAGGCCAGAGGGCCCAGCATATCGAGGCCAAGGAGGTTCCTCCATCAACACCAGTTTCTGAAGTCTTAGTGGGACTGGCTGCAGAATGGAGGCCCTTGATGCCTGTGGGAGGGCTGATCTGTTTGGCAAAAACAGATCTACAGGCTCTTTGTGGGAGGCCAGGCATCAGGTGCAAGATCTGTGTGTGTGTGTGCATGTGTGTGCACGTGTGCATGAGAGAGAGAGAATGAATGAATGAATGAATGAATGAATGAATGAATGACACAGGGGTCTACCCAGGAAGGTGCAGGACCTCAGTTCACCCTTGGCAGACTGAGAATCCAAAAGGCCTCCTCTGAGCCTTATCAAGGAGATCCCTTAGTTGGAGTTCTTGGGAGGATTAGCAGGGAGGGCCTCGGAGGTCTAGCTTCAGAGGACACAGGGAACAGAGACTGGGAACGTGAAATTAAGAGGTTCACCCGGTACCTTCTCTTAGCCCATTTCTTGCTGCACCAGAGTTTCCCAAGGGACTCAGCATCACATACATCTCTCTACCCTTAATGCCAGGAACAAAATGAACCTCGGAACAGCGTCTGCAGAATGAAGACAGGACCACACCCTCACTCTGGAGCCAAGAGGAAAGGAGTGCCCAGAGCTAGCCAACGGAAGTGGGTCGGATCAGAGAGGAGACCAGAGGGGAGAGGACCAGGCCACCCTCTCCCACTGGCTTCTACCACCCAGGCTAAAGCGAGCCATTCAAACATTTATCCGAAAGGGGAGCAGAATGAAATCACTAGAAAGAGAGGAAAAAACCCTCCAAGTTTCTCATTTGAAAGTTAATTAGTGTAATTAGGTCTAATTAAGAGCCCCCACACAAAGCAACTCAGGAGTAAACCCCTGTCTCCTTCGTTTCTCATTTTAGACTGAGCTCCAGGAAAAGGATGTAAAGGAGCTGGTGAAGGTGGGTGGGCGGTGGGATGCCCTCCCTTGGACTGGCAGGAGCCCCACCGAAGCAGGCTCCAGAGTCTTCCAAGCCCCTTTCCCAGGATGCACGGGGAAATCCATGGAAAGCCTTCTGTATTCATTTTCAAACTGTCCCCATTTCCTGTCTTCCTGTCCTCCTGTCCACTGCCGTCCCCCCAGGGGTTCTGGGTTCCAGAGTGGGTCTTTGTTCCTTGGGCACAGGGACACAGACTGTTGGAAGCTGCTGAACCCTGCTCAAGAGATAGAAGGCTTGTGTCTAAGATCTGTCCTGTTCCCCAAGTTCTGTAGGCTTCCAGAGTTAGGTGAAGGCAGGCCACTGGGGGCTAGGTTTCACTTCAGAGTTCCAGTACCCATCTGGAATACCTCCAGGGAAGCTGGCTGCATTAAAGTGTGTGTGTGTGTGTGTGTGTGTGTGTGTGTGTGTGTGTGTGTGTGTGTGTGTGCGCGCGCGCAAGCCTAGGATCCTGACTGTTGGAGGCCCAGGTGGCCCCATAGGCTCCTTCTGTTCTTCCTGGGGCAGAACTAGAGAAATGGGCTCTGTGAGGGCAGCTCAGTTCATCAGTTAACCTGCGAAGCTCTCACAGGAAGCTCTGAGTTCTCAGCTTCAACAGTGCCAGACACCCCAAGGGCTGCTGTTCCGAGACAGGAGGGTTCTTAACTGCAGCAGGGCTGGTAATGGAGAGGGTCAGGCCTGCTGAGGACCAGCACCTGTTAGGTTCCCTGCTGGGCATCCTCTCACACTGGAGCATTGTGGCATAGGCCCCGGTTTGCAGACAGGGAAACTGAGGCTCATGGAAGTGGACTGAAATGAACCCAGATGTGTCAGATGCATAAATTGAAGGTTTTCCCTCCCCCAGACTTTGGCTTCTTATAGGGCAATTGCATGGTAAAACTTGGTCCAGAGCAAAACATAGAAGACTCACCTTCAAGCAAGTGTTGGGGGAAAGGTCTCTTCTGAGTTCCTGGGGTTCCAGCCTCAGCCTCACAGGCCCACAGAGGAACTCAGAAAAGAAGGGCAGAGCAAGCGCCAGAGGAGCTCTTCACAGCTGCTGGCAGTCTGGGGGTTCTGGCTAAGGCAGGCAAAACCCAGCAGAGCAGTGACAGAAATGACTGGAGGGCCAGCTTCTAAACCAAGATCAAAAGAATTAAGTAGGCTTAACTCTGAGCCAGGGATGGAGGTGGCCACCCACAGGGGGTCAGCTGGAAAGGGAGCAGCAAGGAGGGAGTCAGGGTCCCCAGGGAGGGCAGAGGCTTGGGTAAAGGCTGAGCGCCCCAGCACAGATGTCTGGAGAAGCATGCCACACCCATGTACAAGGGACAGGGAGCAGGGACTCAGCCTCACGTCTGTTTAAGGGGAACCTAGGTACCCGCCCACCCAGCCCCAGCAAAGTTGCTGAATAAATGGTTTGCTGGACTTGGGGAGAATCATGTTGAGGGAACAGCTGAGAAACTTTTGGAGTGAAAAATGTTCTAAAAACTGGTTTGCGGGGCCAGAGGTTCAACTTTACTAACTTGTTAAGTTAGTACTGTACACTGTCCAGGGGGAAAATTTTATGCCATGGCCACTAACAGAAAGGAAATGAGGTGGAATATGGATCTTCCTCAAGCACAGAAACATCCTTGTGTACCAGTGTGCACCAGCCACATGAGAACGGGCAGATGGTAAACTTGAGAGGCAGGCATTGGGAAGTACATGGTACACAGTCTTAAGAGAGAGGTGGCTTTTCTGTCTCCCCCTTTCTCTAGGGTCTGCATCGAACTCTGTGGTCCTACAGACACGCTGCTCTCTATCCTCTAAGATCTGTGGGCCACAGAACCTACACAGGGCAGAGTGTGAGCATTCTCTGGACTCTGCTCATCTTTACCACTTCCCGCGTGTGGCTCATAGGCAGATCAGAGTCTGAGAGAGGGAGGGGATCCTATAGTTTCACCCATTTCTCTTTCTGTTTCTAAGCCTAGCTCCCTTCATTAGCTCTGGAATCCCTTCAGTCCAAGATCTACCCAGGGTCCACCCTGGAAACTTAGATGGCTGAGAGATCGTGGGAAGCTGCTCAGGGAAGTCACAGCCTTCTGAGAGGTCATCCAGCCCTCAGCAGATACTCCAGGGCCTTCCCAGGGACAGAGGTAAGAGATAGGACGCTCTGCCAAGCTGATGGTCTTCCTTCCACTTTACCTGCAAGAGGATGGGAAACCTATCTGGTTCCCAGGGGGACAAGGTTAGGGGATAGAAGCTGTCCAAGCTGTCCAGGGCTTCCACTGCACATTTCTACTTTCAAGTGAAATCCTTGCCATCAGCTTGGAAACAGCAACACTCCATGGCCTCTGCCTGAGTGTCAATTTAAAAGGCTAATTTGCCAAACGGAAATAGTTAAGACAAGCTACACATCCCATGACCCGATTTTTGTGATTGATTTCTCTTCATTTAACCAAGATAAGGAGAGGCCAGGGTCTGCCCAGCTTGATCTGTTCTATCAACAAGGAGGTGGCCTTGCTCCCGGAGACCAGAAAGGAACTAAGATGCAGGGTAGAGAAGGCCTGGGGCTGCTGAGAGGGTGTGGAGCCTGTGGGATCACTGTCCTATGCCTTGCTCTTCCCACCCGCCCACCTGCCTCAGTGTCCAGGGAGATGAGGACAGGCGTTAGGGTCCTCCTGACTGTGGACAAGAAAGTGCTAGCCTCTAAGGCCTTCTAAACCAGTTGACTTCTGTAGAGTACAACCCACTTGTCAGCTTCTTCCCAGCTTCCTCTGACCTTCAGTGAGGCTTATAGGTCTGGAGGCTCAGAGCCTCGCTGGGCTATGTGGACAGTGTTGTCATACGCCTCTGGGTGGCAATCATGGAAACTTGAGGCTTGCTTTGGTATTCTCATCTCAAACAGCCTTGCAGCAATGCAGCCATCTCTGCCCCCCCCCCCCATGCACACACACTCACTCATCAGTCCATGTGGCCAAGATATCTTCCTAAAAGCCACACAGGTCCCGCCCTACACCTGGAGCATAGTCTTGTCTGAGGGTCTGGATCTTTGGGCAGCAACCTGACTCTGCCAAGGGACAGAGGCAGTGGCCACCGGTGCCACAGACGTTAGGGGTGAGTATCCTCCCTCTTCAGTTTGGACCCTGAACACATGCAAAGCACAATCAGCCACTGAGTTTTTTCCTTTCAGACACTCCAAGCAAGGTGAGGCCTGAGAAAGACCGAGCAATAAAGATCCCAGGGTTGGGGAAGGGTAGGCCCATCCTTCACAGGGCCAGGCTTTTTCCTGATCCAGCCTCACTCAGCCATTGTGTGCAAGATGGACCAGCAGATCTCTCCTTGAGGCTCATCCAAGGATCATCAAAGTGAAGACAGCACACCCAGGCCACGGCTCTCTGATCTGCAGTCTCTACCCACTGCAGCATTCCAACATGGCCCAGGAAAGGAGGCCCCAGTAGATGGCTCCATTTATAAGAACCATATGGTATTGGCACAGCCATGAGGCAAAGTTATGGGGCTGCAGGGTTGGGATAGGGGCTACTGACAAGTATGGTGTTAAAGATATCTAAGAATCAGAGCACAGGGATAGTCGCACAGCTGAGTGCTACAGAATTGCATGCTTCATATGGGTGTGTTTTATAATATGTAAGTTATATCTCAATAAAAAACCCCACAGACATAAATTATCCAAAGGGAAAGAGAGGAGAGTATGGAGAGAAGTAAGCTGGCCGTTTTCATCCATTGAGTCTAGAGTCCCAGTAGGAACATGTAAGAACCTGTCCTGACCTTTTTCACCTATGCCACAGTGGCTTCCCATATTCTTAGCCATGAAGTGGTGGCTCCAGGTGCACAGGCATTACACACACACACACACACACACACACACACACACACACACACACACACACACACACACACACACACACACCCCTTGCCCCACAGCTGCCAGGCATCCATGTATGCTTGCATAGATTCTTGCCCAGCACTGAGATTTCTTTCCCTATTCCTGGGTTGTATAAGAAGGTCTTAGATTCTCCTGTGTATATAGAAGGGTGCCCCACCAGGTAATCTAGAAAAGATCTCTCTCTCTCGATCTCTCTCAGCACACATAGCTGAAAGATGGGACCCAACTACATAGTCATTTCTTTTCTAACAACCACACAACCGCACACTGTCCGGCCCTAAGAAAACATCAGTGGGCAAAACAGACGAGTCCTTCCCTTTCACAGAGGGCTGGGCTGAGCAAGTAACTAAGGTGTTCGTACCACATTAGATATCCACAATGATGAACGATGCAGCATAATCAAGGTGATAGAGTAAAGCATTGCAGGACCTGGACAGGTGTGGGAGGGTCTGCGGAGCGGCAGGCCCAGCAGGTCATGCCCCCTGCTCTACTTCAGCCAGCCCTGCCCCAGGCTCCCCTCCATCTGGTGTCCACCTTGCAGATGTCTGGTCTTTTGGTCTTCCCAGGGATGCTGGGTGAGCTGACAGCTCTTTCTGTGACTTCTCTGTACCCATGGGGCATCATGAGGAGGCTACCTGTCAGGCTCCTGCCCATGCACCTCCCAGCCAGGAGCCAGTGAGAAGGACTTGGGATACTGGGGCTAGCAGCACGGGTTCCTGGGTACCTTTGCCTTGTTTCCTCTCACATGGAACATGCTGGCTTTGGGATTCAAATAAATGATGGGAGATCCAGGAAGGGGGCTCAGGAGGGTCGCACAGGTCAACGACATATACCTATAGAAAATAGCAGATAGAAACCTGAAGAACATACTTGTGTTCATAGCTGGCTCTTGCTCTGTTACAGCCAAACAGACTGGCAGAAGTGGCTGCAAAGAGAGATCATGACCTGTGAGTGCTCCACTAGGGATGCACAGCCCAGCCTGGTGCCACGATGGATCCACACACCCTGCATCAGTACCATCATGAAGGGGCCACCAGTTCAACAACCTTCACCACTACACACTCCACATTCCTCTTCTGTCTCTTCCTGCCTTATGTCTCCTGGGTCAAGCCTTGTGACTTTGTCTTAAGCCTTTCTCCTGCTGATCTCTGGTTCGTTTTTCCAGCCCCTTTCCAATATAATCCCTCTACTTGCAGTTCAAATCCCGACATCCCTGTTCAAAGGCCTTCTGTGCTTCCTTACTGCCCAAACGTCTCAGCCTAGACTCCCAAAACACTCTAGTTAGGAGCTACTCCTTCCTTCCACCTCAGGGTAACAAGCACTCAGGCGCTCCAGAATCCCCCCCACTGAACTCTGTTTTTGTTTATGTTTTTCCTCTATGGAAATTGCTTCCTCTATCTGGGGCAGTACAGCCACAAACTCTGGTCCCCTTCATCAGCCATGGCAGAGCATATCCCGAGATGTCTCCTTGGATCCCCATGGACGGGTAAACCTCATCATGCTAGTCTGAGCCATGCTCAGTGGTGACCGCCAGCCTCACCTGGCTGCTGAGCATTGGGCATGTGGTTGGTGGGATCTGAGACACGCTGTTAGTGAAGAACACACCGTGGACTTGAAAGTCTGAGCATGGAATGATGCTAAATGTCTCAACTATGTTTATATTGACTCTCTGCAGGAACAGGACCCAGGATCTGGCAGAAGGAAATGCAGTATTAGAATATGCTTCGTTAGTCTCTCTCTCTGCCTTTGTGGATGTGCCTTTTAGAAATCCCATCATCACTGCTGGCCCAAGTCTTTTTTTATTCTTTATTTTCTGTTTTACTCTGTAGCTGGAGGCTGGTCTCAGACTCACAGTGAACCCCCTGACTCAGCTTCCCAAGTGCTGAGATAGTAGGTGTAAGGCACTGTGTCCAGCTGGGATTTTTTTTTTTATATGAAGGGTTAGGTTACTCATGACCTATGCTGAGGCTCTGGGGCAGCTCCAGGAGGCTCCACAGATAGTGCATAAGCCAACACAGGGCCCTTTCCAGTAGTTTGGTCCATGGCCACAGGTGGGGATGGAGTTGACCCTTGAACCTCATGTTAAAGCGCAGAACCCAGACCTTAGAGTGTATTAATTAGCAAGATTTATTCTTTAAAAGGGGTGGATGAGAGGCCAACCACAGTAGCCAACCTTTTGTTTATCAAATACAGACATGAGGGAAATGGACAAATGGGTAGTCCCCTACAGACCATCATGCAACGCCTTTTGGAGGGAAAAAAAAAAAGACTTATGTATTTTCTTATTTTCCTATTGGGGAGAGTGGAGACACAGCCACAGGCTGTCATAGGAAGCCATCAGTATACTAGCCCAGACCCATCTACAACCAGCAGCCATAGAGACAATCTCAGAGCTCCTAGGCTCTTCAATGTCATAGCCTACCAGGTCCCCACTGGATGGCAAGTCATCACAGAAGGTCTGGGGACCCTAAGGACAATCCTGGTCTGTAGATCACACTGTACTGAGGCTCCAAGAGTTTTTCTACCCCAAATATTCTAGATTTGCCTAGTGGATTAACCATGAGATTCAAGTTATGACCGCCGACTCAAAACATGGCCCATTTTAAATGGAAATGTTCTCTGTATAAACTGACTCCAGATTTCAAAGGCTGACTCCACACACAAGAGTAGAAGGTATGATGAGGCGCGCCACCCCTCGCCAGGACCAGTTGAGGCTAGTAAACTAGGATGTAAGGGGTTAAATAAGACATACTATTTGAGGTCATTTCACCTGCCTTTTTCAAGTACCCGGTGCTAAATAATTTAAACTTCCCTATTGCTTGGCACTATTTTTCTGTGGGCCAGTGTCTCTCCTGGAGTTCTCACCTGCCATAGGTGACCAGATCACAGATTACCATTGCAGACTGTCTACACTAGGTATGTGGCTAGGTGGGGGGGCCTATTTCCTTTGACATACCTACATGCATGCGTGCATGCATACGTGCGTGCATGTGTGTGTGTGTGTGTGTGTGTGTGTGTGTGTGTGTGTGTGTATGACCACCCTTGTTCCTGTGCACATGTGTGAATGCATATGCCACAGCATGTGTGTGAAGGTCTGGTCTTTGTCTTTCTACCTTATTTGAGAGAATGTCTCTTCTTCCCTGTGTTAGCTGGGTAGCCTGCTT
Organism: Phyllotis vaccarum; assembly: GCA_033318265.1. Taxonomy (NCBI): domain Eukaryota; kingdom Metazoa; phylum Chordata; class Mammalia; order Rodentia; family Cricetidae; genus Phyllotis; species Phyllotis vaccarum. The sequence goes on along the minus strand of JARWLC010000008.1, from coordinate 3,539,036 downwards.
CCAGGAGCTTCCATCAAGTCTCCTTAGGGACACACTGAGACTATAACTATTTGTGTTATTGATACCAGCTTTCCTGAGGGTTCTGGTGATCTGAACTCAAGGTGCCAGGCTTTGCAGGGCAATGGCCCTTTACCCACTGTGCCATCTCCCCAGCCCTGGCACTGAGACCTCCATTAGCACCCCCTCCCCCACTGCATACAGTTGGACTTCTTAGTCACCTTCCACATGCTGTGGCTTGGCAGAGACAATACAGCACAGCTGGGGAGGACCGAAGCTCTCTGCTGACCTGACTGGATGTACCCAGGTGGGCAGCACTGAGCCATGCCTTTTATTTAGGGACAAGTCAGGGAGGTCTGGGACACCCAAAAGAAAGCGTTCTTTTGTCTTCCCTGGTCTGTATGTATGGGCCTTTCCCACTCTGCTTCCTACTGCTGGAGAGGGAACAAGCCCCTTCCATGTCCCTTTTAGGTGATGGTTTCTGAGTGCCACCCTTGGAGCCCCTTCCAAAACTGGCCCAGAGCTCTGTGCACACCATGTGCTAATTAATGCCCAAGTCCCCAGTAAAGGAAGCCATAGAAATGGCATCTCAACTCCAAAGTGTCACAAATGTGAGGCCATGAGTGTCCTCATATTTCTGTTTCTGTTGCTTATTTCCTATTGGGTCCCCTTAAGTATAACAGTTGAGAAGTTCCACATGCTCAACTGCACCAAGGGAAAGAGAAATGCAGAAGAGCTCATCCACATGCATAATACACATTCACACACTCATATGTGTACACACACACACACACACACACACACACACACACACACACATACACACACACCCTCTTTAGCATAGGACTTGGCTTTGAGGTACAGGCAATATTTGGTTATATGAACACTTATTGGAACAATAGACTCCGTTGTCCACCTGTTGCAAGGAGGTTTATCTCCAAGCAAGATGCTCCCCTGTGGCTGCCCCTGGGGGCTCTGGGCCTCAGCTTTTAGCTTCCGTAATTCACAGAATCACTCTGTAGCACCATGCTCCTCCATTCCACCACCTAGAAATTTCACCCCATCTTCAGCTCGTCCACAGCCTTCCAGTTATTTCTGATATGCCTATCTCTCGCTGGTCATCTAGTCATCCTCCCCAGCTGTATGAGAGCTCCTCGTAGTCAGGGATGGTCACTGACCTGGGTTCAACTCAGGTTTGCTGAGTGGACAGACAGATGCCTGAATGCATGTGGGCAGAGGTGATGTCACCTGAGTTAGAGCACCAGCCATTCATGGGTCAGCATCCTTGTTCTTTAGAAAGAAAAAAAAGGTCGGAAACCATGTTAATAAGGGCTTAGAGAAGACACTGTGGGGCTTGGCAATTCTTAGGGACCCACCATGGTGCCAGCTTTTGGGAAGATGACTCTATGGGCCCTCACCTGGGGCACTCGGGCTGCAGGAAAGTGGTAAAGCATCCTCTTTCCTTCTCAGGGTGTTCCAGAGACCAGCAGACACAATACTGAGTCCACTCCCCCATGCTCATCTGCCTGTACCCCACTGCTACCTTGGACAAACGTGCTGGGACCAGGCTCACCATAACTAAGAAATAAGGCTTGGCACTGCCACATTAGGTGAAGTCCTGATAAAACGTCACGTCTGGACTGGGAGGGAGGCGTGAGCTGAGGACATGTGTGGGCAAGGGTGGCAGACAGTAGATCAAGCTTTACATCTCTCTGGAGAAGAGAATATAAAATTCTGCCTCAAGCTAAAAGCACACGGATGCCTCAGCGGGCAAGGAGACCATCAACGGGTTTCTTCCTTCTCCTTCCCCAACGGGGTGGGCTTTGACCAGGTCTTCAGAGCCCAAGTGGAGCAGGTACATGCACGCGGTCCTGGGGACTAGTTCCTGTTGTTGCACTGTGTCTGTGACTCCAGGAAGGGCAGTTGTACACCTTCCACCCCCAATTATAGACCTGGTCTAGATTCCAGGACTGAAGACCTGGAATGGCCGTAACTCCATGTGTGGACATTGGCCATGGCAATAATGTAATCTGATGTATGAAGATGGTCCATGGCATTGAATTATAACTCAGTGTGTGCACTGGCCACGGTAACGGCATTCCTTGACACTTCTCTGCCTTCTCTTAAGTCTATTCCGCGAGCCATTCAAAGACCCCAAGGCTGTAGGAGCACAAAGGCTCACCTACGGACCAGACATTGCTTTCACTTCCTCTTTGTGGCTACAGGGCTTAGCTCTGCTGCACCTGGTGGGTATCTCACAGCCTGCAGGTAGGCTGGGCCCAGCTTTTATCATAGACCTTGGATCTGGGGCTCAGTTGCGCAGCTCAGTCTCCTGTTCAAGATTCGTCTCCACCCGTGTTTCCTTCTGGAACTGGCCTTGCATATCCAGATGGGCCTCAGATGCCAAAGACCACGACACAGGTACACCAGTGACAAAACACATCAGATCTACTCACATCAGTCTTCTCCAAAGAGAAGCCTATAACCACCTGGTAGATGGGTGGGCCAGATACAGGGGGCTGGCTACAGTATGATGATAAGGAGGTGGGATGGGAATCTTCTAGGTGCAGAGGGGAGTGTAGAGGAGAAGCAGAGAGAAAATGATCATGAAAGGGTGCAGAGGGAAACAGAGAAAGAGGTTGCTGGGGGGGGGCAGAGGGGTTTGAAAACAAGGCAAGCAAAGGGGGCACACTGGCCAGATCTTCAAAACATCCCCTGTAAACAATGTCCCAGCTCTGCTCATGGGACCTGCTGCCGGGATCCCACACTGCCAGGAACTACAGTCTCTTCACCCTAGGGGCCGTCTGTCTCAGGCCCTGGTGCCGCTTGGCCTGGCCCAAACTGGATGCCAAGGGTTGCAGGCACCTCCTTAGAGCTGGACCGAGGCCACAACCAGCCTCCGATTCTTGCCACATCCCCTGCCTTCTCCCCAGGAACATGATATTCTGCTTGGAGCCACCTTCAGCTTGCTGTCCCTAGGGTCAAAAGGCAGGGACAGGAGAGCACTCAGACTGGAATTGTATCCTTTACCCCCTTCAAGGATGATGGCCAGCCCTCTCCATGTCTCAGTGCCCTGGAGCAGGCGAACTGCTCCCCTGACTCGCTGTTGGAGCAAGGGTCAGTGGTAGGACAAACCTTTCAATCAAGAACTTGACCCTAAGCCTCCCTAGCCATAACAATGGAGTTAGAATACGCTACAGACCCTGTCTAAAGCAGGTAGCCAGTCTTCACCTCTCCACAGGCCTGTGGCTCCCAGGTTGTGCCACATCCTTGGGGAACGTGGCATAGGAAATGATGCAAGAGACGTTCCACAGTATAAGAACCTGTTTTTCATCTCTGGGCACACACCTAACGGTCACATGGACATCCAAGCCTGCTCAAATCTGCAGTTTGAGCCCTAAGCATTGAGTTGTTCTCAATTTCTCCTTGACCATCACCCCCGCCCACACTGGCCATATTTATCTGTCGGACAGACAGACAGAACCCCTGCTTCACACCCAGAGAATTCCCCACTCACTCCATAAAATGAAGTCACATATAAGATCTTAAAATCCTAAAGCAGGCTACTTCCATTTTCCCTAGCTTTAAGCATTTTGGGGGCATCCAGTTTGGGGCAGATCCAGCTTGGAGACCCACTGGAGATTCAAGAAAGAATTCATGCCATTAGAAGCTCTGGCTGATGTGTCTTCTATTTTGTGTCCAGCTGAGAAAGCAGCCGGGAACAGAGGAAACTTCCTGAATTCCAGTGTTCATCAGAATGTGATACAGACTCGGCCGTGGCTCTGGAGTCTTGGTGCTGGGATGGAATCCAGGCTTTGCTGCTCAGTGGCTTTACAGTGTAGTGTGCGATCTACCTGCCCCTTCCCTCAGTTTTTCTAATTGTTAAATGTTTCCATAATGAACTCATAGGGTTAGACTTCAGCAGGTTCTAGAATAGGCATGAGCCTATAAGGCATGAAAACTGAGGAGGGACCTGCGGACATGATTCTGTCACCGCAGTTACCAGTGGCACTGGGGTAAGGCGGTGTTGTTTTGAATGGACACGTCAAGGCAGCTAAGACATAGTGCTTTGTCCCAATGGATCCCAGGGTACGAGGACACACAGTCTGACCTCTTAGGTCAGTTTCATCCTGGTTTCAATTTCATTTCAATTTGGAATAATACCTTTGGTTTATTTTTATTTGGTTTAATTTTCAGTCTAGTTAATACCTTTAGGATAATTTGGGGGCTGTGGCTCCACCAACACAGCAGATCTGAATAGCAATATTCTCTTGAAGACATGGCAGAAGGTGTCTGCCCTGTGCCTTCTTTCTAACCATCAGCTGTGGGGTCCTCATCAGCCATGTTGTCTCACTATGAGCAAGTGTGTATCTGGTAGGGTTTCTAGAATCACATCAAGTCTATGGATGATATTCTAACAATGAGGGAAGAGAGACTTAACACCAGGAATTCGCAGAAGGTATGAGAAGCGGCATTATGTTTGCTACAGTAATTAATCCTTATTAAAAATTGCTGTGATTAGCAGTGTTCTTACCTCAGAGCAAAGAGAGAATGGTTTTAAGTAAGAACGCAGCTGCCTAATGAATCTCAGAACAGGCCCTAGGATTCCCAAGTCCCTCCGTGTAACTTTGGGCTCTGCTCCTGGGGGAACACACTCTTATCATCTACTCCAGGAAGCTAACTGCAGACCCCATCCTGGAAGGAGGCCTCTAGGGCTGGAAGCATTTGCCATGGCAATGGAAGCTCTCTGGGGTTTTACCTTGATTAAGTACCTGCACACAGTTATATCAACAGAACTCAGGACACATCCTTCAGTGTGCATGGACCCTCACCTCTCCATGGATTTCCCAGACACCCCAGCCCCTTACCTGCACACCGCCAACCCTTCTGTTCTTTCCTCCCTACCTGACAAACACATCTTTCTCCCCATGAACAATTTACCACCTCAGTAACCAAGTGGCTTGATATGATTCCCTTTTATAGGATACTGTAGTTTAATAATAAGGAACAATGGACAAGATCCCATCTTATGAGCTAGATCTTTTTCGCACCTCATCTCCAAAAGCTGCTTCTGCATGAGACCCCATGGCAGGTTAGCTGATGTTTTGGGTTTTTTTCATGAAGTCTCTCCCCCCCCCCCCCGCTAAAAAATTATCATGATTAGTTCTTTCACCTGCTGGGGACAATACACCAGGGACCAGAGACTTAGAGTCTCTAAGAGGGAACAGACCCCCAGAAGGACCCATGAGGCAGTTCAGCAGTATTCCTGAGACCTCCCAGGGAGACAGAGTCCTGTGGTAAATCTCTTATGGGGCTCCTGGTGCAGACTGCGAAAAACCAGGGTGGAAGGCTGGGATCACTTGGCGACCAGAGTCCAACCTAGATGGTCCCACCCTAGTGTCGGGTGAGCCCAAGTCATTTTAGTAAGAATTCTAAAAAGTGTCATCACCGCTGCAGAGACTGACATATGATAACAGAGCCTTGTGACAGAATGCAGAATCGTGTGTCTCTGAGGGGACACGGCCTCATCATCTGCCCCCCTACCTGGGGTCTAGCAGCTCACAGAGGGTAAGGGTTAATGATGCTCTTTAAAGAATGAGATGACACTGGTTGGGGTTTTATTTCTTAAATTTCCAAGTCAAAAGGCTATAGGGTTTGAAAGTCGGCCTGTTTAAAAGCTGCATCTCAATGCGCCTCCAACTACATCTCTTGTCTTGCTTGATTTCATGTCTTCTGCTTCTGATGTTAAATGTGCTGTTTAGACTGAACACACTGTCGGCATATGGCACCAGCGTTTGCTTGCAGCGGACCCGCAGCCCCCACAAGGGGCTGGAGGAGGGGCCTGCTCTCATCTTTAGAAGTCCAGCCAGGTGCAGCCCAAGGTCCCCTTTTGTACAACCTTCTCTTCAGGAGATGTAAGAAACCATCTCACTCTAACGGTGGCCTGGGACAAGCTGGGTCCCAAAGCTGAATGCCACTATTTTTTTTTAATGGCTCTGAACCACCAGAACTGTATGTATTCCCATAAAATGGTGTATCCACAACCGCCAGGGATGATTTAAACCTGTGCCGGCACACTAGGCTATCTGTCCCTGCAGAAAAGCTGCAGATGGGCAACGGAAATAGGGGTGCTTCTGAGCCTGGTGCAGCGGGCATGCGATGGCTGTCCCAGGAGGGGTTCTGCTCGCACTGGCATCTGTGGTAGGGAAAACTCATCTGAAATCCTCTTGCTAACCCCACTGAAAACTGCAAATGACCAGTCAGGGTGCATTACCAAGCCCTAGAGGACTTGGGTTATCTACGCTGCAAGTCTTCCTGGTGGGTTCACCCCAAAGGCATACTCTGACCCATCAAGACAATGCTGGGCTATACATCATCTTAACTCAGCTCTTGTGTCCTGAGGTGGGGAAATCGCGTGCCTGAAGAAGACACAGGTTTAGAAAGGTGAGGCCACTCGCCCAACACAACAGTCAGTGAAGTGTGGACTGGCCTTCAGAATCTGTACTCCAAACCCCTCACTTGCTTTCTGATTCCAGCATCTTGCTGCCAGGGGCTGCCCAGGTTATCACTGCCCGTTATAGCTGAGTGTGAGGGGTAGGGTGACCCTTGAACTTCCAAGTGGTCGCATCTGACAGACAGAAACATATGTTGTTAAAGAGATCCCATTAACTGACCCCAGTGTTCATGGGGACTCAGAAGGGGTTAGGAAGCTACCCTTTGAGGACCAGAGTCACTGTGGCCTGTGACTCTGAGAATGACTAATGATGAATGGAAATACGGGGATCTGGTCAGTGGGTCTGAGGCTCCCAGTGGCTCTTATAACATCCTGGATGCCACACATGTCACAGGTGGTCTAGGAAGGTGAGACCAAGGGCCTGGAGTGCTGGCGATAGGCCATCTTTTGTCTCTAATCACTGTGCAGGCCCCTGTCTCTCCCTCTGCAGTGGCCAAAATGTTTGGTAATCCTTAGTGTGCAAACAAGGGACCCTAGTAGATGGGTGGCCCCAAGGCCCGGAAGCCCGGGGCTTATTGTCCTGAGCCAGATTCTGGGGGCCCATCTTGGCCATGTCCATGTTTCCTCCTACAGCACCTCCCATGGCCCCCTGGAGACTTTATGAAGGAGGATGACAGATAAAAGCTTCCCCCTCCCCCAATATCTAGCCTCAATCTTCATAAAACCTCCAGTGGAGGCCAAGAAATACACCTCTCCATTTCCAGTAACTTGTGCACCCAGCTGCTAGTTCTTCGTGGCCTAATACTGACTCTGGCCCCCCAAAGCTTCTTGTATGGTCACTCTGTCCCTCTGCCTCTCTATATTACCCCATTTCTGAAGGGGGTCGTATGGGAACCCTCTAACTGGGCCGAGCCAAGGAGCAGAGACAGGAAGGCAACCGGAAGTTCTTAGCACCACATGCCTCCCCCGCAACGCTACCCACCCACGTGGGTATACCAGAGGCCAAAGTGTGAATCCACAACAGGGCAGCCCCTAAAGCATGGGGAGAAGGGGCTGGCCAGAGGTGTAGGCAGACCGAGTGGGTGAGGCCAGGGTACCGCAGCCTCAAGACAGCTGTGGCCAAGCTGGAGCCCCAAGACACAAACTAGAGGGCCTGGGGGAGCCCAGGGAATCCCCTCTCCACCTCTAGTGCAGGCCTGGGGCCCGCACTGATTCCGCATTGGGTGGGATCGCGGGACCCCGCCCCCTGCGCCTCTGGCCAGCTGGCAGGCGGAAGCTGAGGTTCTGCACGCACCTCCCTAGGGGGCATCCTGGGGAGGTAGGGGCTCCTAACCGCTTGTTTTGCTGTCCCCCATCGCCTGCCGTCCAGAGATTCCTGCGCAGTCTAGCAGACTGAAAAAGTCCAACACAAGCCCCCTCTTGAGCCTAGCTTCAGGGCCTAGCTTCTCTGTCCCACTAGGCAGGTGGCCCGCCTCCCCAGAGGCCCAGCACGGTCCGCGCTGCAGCACAGCCGGGCTCCCCAGCCGCCACCTCCCCGCGGCCCCTGGGCTTGCGCGTCGCGGCCGAGGAAGGAGCCTGGCTACCGGTCCCCGAGTCCCTCGCGTCTCGGCGCAAAGTTCCCCAAAGTAACCGGGTGTCCAGAACCCCTGCGTCCTCCCCTTGGGCTTCCCTCGAGACTCCGCCCGCCGCCCCCTCTCGCGCCTTTGAAAAAGTTGCGAGCGACGCCCCAAACTCTAGCCGGCCCCCCGACCGGGCACCGTGCGCTCCCCAGGCGCCCCCATGCTCCTCTGCCACTCAGGGGCGCAGTTCCCCCAACCCCAGCCCGGGCGCCATGACGTGAGGAGAGCCGCGGGGCCACCAGCGGCGACGCGGAGGCGGCCAAGTGCGGGGCGTGGGCGGCGGCGCGGGGCGCACGTGCGCGGGGCCGGGGGGCGCTCGGGCCGGGGGCGCTTACCTGTTGGAGGTAGAGGAAAGCCGGCGGGCAGGGCACGGAGTGCGGGAGCATGCTGCCGGAGTTGGACAGCAGGAGGCAGCCCGAGTTCGCCATGGAGCACAGCATGGGGCGGCAGGGGGGCGCCCGGCGCCGAGGAGGCTCTGCACTCGCTGCGTCCCTCGATGTGTGCGCGCGCCCTGCCTCCCGGGCGCCCTCCCGGTCTCTCCTCCTCCGGGCCTCCCCTCCCCCGCGTGGCGCTCGTTAAGAGGGAGGCATGGAAAGGGGAGCGGCGCGCCTCTGCCGGGGGCTGCCCCTGTCCGGGCGGGGAGGCTTGGAGAGAGCGCGCGCGAGAAGATGGAAAGAGGATGGATGAGATGTGCGAGAGGATGGATGTGGGGAGAGGGAAGCCAGTCACTTTGGAGCCACCGGAGCCCTGTCTGCAAAGAGTGGTGCGTGTGCGTGTGTGAGTGTGCGCGTGTGCGCGCGTGTGTAGCGGTGGGAGGGGGAGTCCCTGGCGTACTCCAACATCAAACGGAGCCCCGCGCTCGGGGGAGAGAACCCGACCGACGACGGCACCACCGCCGGTCCCGCACTTAACCCCTCGCCCGCCGGCCTGCGCCGGGCCGCCAGCCCTAGCCCCCTCCCGCCGGCCTGCGCTCCCCTCCTCCGCCCGCGCGCAGCCTCTGCTCCTGGCAGCCGTAGGCTCTGGGACCTCCGCTGGCCCCTGCTAGTCTTGGCTGCGGCGGACTGGCGAGTCTGCGGCCCACCGACCGGAAGGCGCTCGTTCTGCCTGCGTTCAGAGAAGCGCCTCTCTTGAGGGAGGCCGGCTCCGCGGCGGGGAAGTCGGTGATGTAATGAGGGCATCTACGCAGAGGCTTCCGTGCTGGGAAGGCTTTTCCAGCTACCCAGTGCCCAGAAGCCCAGCCAGAGCCCCCCGAGAGTCTCTCTTGGCCCTCTGCTGGCCTCCAGGCCCCCACGAGACACCTCAGCAGCCTGCCGCAGGCTCATGATCCTGTGGATACTTAGCATGGGGATGAGCAACAAGAAATAGTGACCATCGGATACCCTCCCTTCGCCATGGTCAAATGTGCTGAATTTGGTATTCACACTCCAAGTCCCAGAGCACACAGCACCCACCTTCTAGCCTCAGGCAGTGATAGGCAGAGGCCCTGATTTTCCTCTCACACCACCACTGCAGCCTGCCTGCATACATCCGCAGCTTTCCAGCTATACACATCCGGGCCTGCCTGTCTCACACTCAGTTTTACCAAGACGAGCCACAGGTGAACTTGGCCACTTGGCTGGCAGTGAGCTATCCCCTGCCACTGTGAGAAGTAGTCCAAGGGGGCGCGTGCCCAGCCTACCTCCCAAGAAAGGGCACACACCCAGGTACACCTTGGAAGAGGGCAGGCCTAGTAGTTTTGGTGGGATCCTTCTACGTTACTGTGTGAGTTCAGTGAAGGTGTGTGTTGTCTCAAATTAAAGTTGGTTGGTTACTTACTGTGTTGCCTGTGGACTGTGGACCCTTGAAGTGGTGTCAAAAGATGCTCGGCTGAGTGTAGCCTCCCTCCAGGCACCACTTAGGAAGTGACACTGTAAGGGAGCAGGTGGGCCTATGCAACTTGGGTGGTTTCTTGTCAGGTATCCCTGACTCCCACACTCAAACCGAGTTGGTTGTGGCCATCAGTTGTGGACTGGTAGCTCATACCCTTCCATCCCCTTCCTGTGCTGGTATGGCGTAGGCAGAATGTGGGTTATGGGTTATTGGAGGCCATCCTTGCCTTCCACGAGTGATAGGTCATGATTTTTTTCTTCTGGTTCTAGTCAGTGGTAGTGTACTCCTAGCACCATGGACTGGCACATCTGGGGCATGATGCACATCTGGGGCACGATGCTTCAGGTGGTATCTGGAAGCTGAGACCCTGGAAGCTGGCCTGCCATTGTGGGTTAAGCTATGTCAGCATAATTCCCTTGCCTGCTTCCTGCCTCCTCTTCCCTACATCCTGCTGTTTTACTGTCCTGTTATACACCTGTCTGTGTGCTCAGAGTGGTGTACAGTCATCACTCACTTCCCAGTTGCCTTTTCCATACAGGGACCTTGGGGCAGTCTGATGGTATTCACCCTAAGCTCAATGCTCCAGACAGGCCATCATAGAGCTACAGTCTGGGTTTAGGGGCTATTAAAAGTAAGTTCTCTTTCCTGGTGTGAGCACACGACCTAGTGGGGAAACCAAGTCTGCAGCCTAATGTGGTGGGAGCATCAGGGCAGGGGAACCTGTCTAGACCTCCACTAGCCAGCTCATCACATGTAGGCTCTCTGGAAGAAGTGACAAAGAATTAAAAGGAACTCTCCAGAAATAAAAAGAGAACAGTGCCCGGTTTATTTCTTAGGACAAGGGCTGTGTGCCTGCCGCTTGTCATACCTGCTCTGGATGTGTCATGTCACTTCCAAAACAAGCCAGTTACTGAATTCCATGGACCCCAATCTAAGCAGGGTTACTGCTGAGTGTCTTGGACCTGCCCATGCATATCCCACAGGCCAGAATAACTCTCTTCACCTGTATCCAGTACTGGATGGTGGACTTCTGTATTAGCCTGGGCTGTGCTACATTCTCCATGTCCTCCTAAGATTCCTGATCATTCTCCTGCACCCCCAGGGCCTTGTGGACCAAGGTGTGTGGCCCTGAGTAGTGGCTGGGGGAAGGCCAGCCCACCAGCCACTTGCTAGGATAGGATGCCCCCACTTTTTCTTGAAGGGAGTCTGCGGGCTGGGAAGAGCTGTCAATCCAGTGAGAATATTCACTACTTAAAAAAAGATCCAGGAAAAAAAAAAAAAATCCCGTTCGCCCTGAATCTGAGAAGGGCCTTGTTAGGGAGGCTCAAACTGAGCTGTAATTATTTCTACGCTCCTGGGCACCGCTATAAATATCAGGCAAGGGAGGCACCTCAAAAGGTTTGGGTGGCTTGGCTCTGAGCTCTCCTGGCTCCCTCCTGCCCCCATCCTGTACCACCTTCCCAAGCAAGGCCTGGTTGGCTGTGTGTGCTGCCTCTGCCTGCAGTGCACGTGTCTGTCCCACCATCTCTGGACCCATATTCCTCCAATGGACACTGTGTCTCTTAGGTGTCTACATTTGTGGAATGCCCATGACAGTTAGTGTCTGGTGGCATTTTGTCTCTTGAGATGGTCTGTGTTTTTTTTAGCAAAGGGCAGGCCAAAGTGTTCTGTGACTAAAATGATAAAGAACCAAGTGCCTGTTGTCTCCCAGTCTTTGGGAACTTACCTGTGTTACCTTCAGGTGGAAAGAGAAAGCCCTGCCACCAGGGTCTCAGCTCCTCATTGTCATGCCTTCCTATTACCTTCAAAATGCCCCGTCTGACCATACCCAGGCTTTCCTTTGCAAGGAGGACAGTATGGAGCTTGGCAGAAGTGTCCCAGAGCAAGGAGTGAGCTCACAGTCTCCGGTTGCAGCTGGGTTCCACTATACCAAGCCAAGCCATCATCTACAAGTACACTGAGCTTCCCGTGCTCTGCAGAGCCAGGCCTTCCTGCCCCAACCCTGGACTTCCTGGCACATGCTTGGACATGAGCAGTGGGGATCGAGGCAGCATGGCCAAATCCATCATCCCCAGTGGGGGTAGGCCAGGATGGTGTGGCTCAGGGTAGGGCTGTGCAATAAGAAGTGGACTTACCCAAAAAGCCTTTAGACATGTGACTCCCACCTGAGTCCTGCATCACCAGTGGGACATTTTCCCAGGGGAAATTAACATCCTGATTTGCCACTGAAGGAAAAGAGAGTCAGGACAAAACCTTGGGTTCGGGGTTGTCTCTTGTTTCTTAGAGCAGACATCTCAGGGGTATGTCAGGTTGGGAAGTTCTTGAGCTCTTTTTAAAACATAGAAATGTCTCTGGTTCCTGAAGGTGGCAGCCCCATAGTGCGGAAGTCTGGGATGGTATGTGATTTTATCCTGGCAAGCGTTCTTCCCATTCTAGAAGGGCAGAGGAGTCTCTGCAAAGACAGGCATGGTCCTGGGGAGCAAGCAAATGACCCGAGCTGTTCAGCCCAGCCCTACATGATGAGGCCACATTGAAGACATCCAGCAGAGGGCCCACTCATACTGGCTGGAACTTCTTATGAGGAGGAGCTTCTGGGGGGTCCCTCTCCACTTCTGGGCCTGCCTGCCTCTCTCTGTCAAGGAGTCCAGAGCATACTGAGGTCAGTCTGCTGTGGTCAGCACCTACCTTTCAGCTCAGTGGGGGAGTCCCCCACCTAGTGACACCATCCCCCTGTCTCATCAGAGACTGCAGAAAAAGTAAAAACCCGCGTGCAAAGGGAGTTTATTTATCTGTTTAATTAAGAGGCATTTGCCAGCCACATTCAGCTCCATCCGTCTCACTTACAACCACGTCCCAACAAAATTAAACATAATAAATACTGGGAGACTGAAAGCAAAGGGCACACTCAAGATATATGGGGAAAGCCAGAAGTTGCATAGGGTTGCAGTTATAGGGACATCTTTCTTTTGCAAATGTCCCTCCCCTCAGGGGCCCAGGAGTCAGAGGGCTGTTCCCAAAGAAAGGGCTGTCCGTGCCTCTGCTTTTCCCACTCAGCTTTGTTGCCAGTTGCCAAGCTTTCTTCATTGTAAGTGAGCCCCAGGCCTCCTCCCTTCTCAACTCCTGCAGAAGTGAGCTCAGTGCATAGCCGGAAGACTGTGGAAATGACTGTCCCGGGGCACAACATCTCCGGGCTAGGTGGGTCAGAGGCCTTGGCAGCAGTAGCTTTGACCAATTCCTCGGGGTTTTCTGCCGCATCTGGGCCCCGAATGCCTGAAGAGGCAGTTGGCAGAGCCTGAGCAGAGGTTTGGAGGAAAAAAAACCCCAAACCTTTGGTTTTCTGTGCTAGCTGTGGTCAAGCCACCATTCAGAAACAGCCCCAGAATCTCAAAGGAGCTGGAAGAGGAAGCTGGCCTATGGACATGTTTTTACTTCCATTTTAGACCAGAAGGATAAGGTGTACTGTTAGCTAAAACTTCCCAGGAGTAGTAGCTACAGAGAAGATGATTGCCTGTCACTACCGATAGAGATACAAAGGGAAACAATACTTTGAATTTACTTTGTTCTTTCCAGGCCTTTCAAATACCTTCCACAATCCATCTTACCACATTGTTGCAAGTTGCAACAAGCCCATTTGCTACATGATGGCACTCATAGCATCATAGAGGTGGTGCAGCAAAGTCCACACAACCAGTAAGAGGCAGAGCCCAGACTGGAAAACCAGACTCCAGGCTCTGGGAATTCATAGAAGCCTTTGGCTTCCCTTTGACTGTACTGCTTGGCATATGCCCTTCTGCAAATATCCTCGTCATTAGCCCTTGGCTCTCTCTCCTAACAGGATCAACCCTCAACCAAATCTGTTAATGGAACAGTCATTTGCAATAGCCCAGGCATCTACTAATCGTGCTGCAGCTCAGGCTGTGCAGCAATTATCTCCAATGTCTGCTTTCTCATTAGGCAGGAGGTCGCAAGAACCCAGTGGGCTGCTGAACCCTGTGAAGAAGCCATAGAGAGAAACTGCCATTGGTCTGGGATTTTTTTTTTTTTTTAAACATCCAGAGTGTCTGGTCCATCAGCCAGGCATTTTTACCCCACTCTGAGCTTTGCCCATTATCCTGGACCCCACCTTGCACATCACCTTGGTGTCTTGATGTCAAGACCACAAATGACCCCAGGAAAAAGGTTCTGTGAATCATGAAAAGCTATGTGTTTGCTTGGGCACGAAGACTATAACTCAATGAAATGAAGTGCCCTGGGATGGCCAGGTTCCTGGTGCAGTTTGGGCTGAGGGAAACTTGTGTTCACATTACAACTCACATTACAACAGGGTCGTTTTTCAGGCTACTGATGTCCGGGACATTAGTGTGAGTTGCAGGGCTGAGGAAAACCTGTAAAACTCACTGCCCCCAGAGCTTAGCCTGGGACACTCAAGTTGCCCTTGTCAACTCTACTGCAGCAAGAAAGCTCCATAAACAGCACCCCCCTCTTCTCCTGGGTTCTTCATCCCCTCCCCCATTGGGGAAATACATGGGGGAGTTACCAAGAGGCACAGGGAGATAGGACTACAAGGGAATTTGGAGTCTACATCGCTCAGTTCCTTGCCTTCTAGCCAGAAGCCTTTGGGGACAGGTTCTGGCCTCCTGTTTATTTCCTTGAAGCACTCTATGGAAGGAGCCCCTGATGCCCCTGGGGAGCCCATCCAGGTTTTCATCACCGTGACTGTCAAGGAAGTATGCCTCATATCTTAATTTTATTCAGACAGTGAAAGCCTTGAAGGAGTAATAAGGGGGAACTGAAGCCACTGCCACCTCCTCTAACTCCCAGGAGAGGCTGAGGTCACCCACCAGGACTTGTAGAGCAAGGCTCTGCATGAAAGGGAGGCTGCGTGAATGCAGCACGAGCAGCATCAAGAAGCAGGACTCCACTTTGGGCAGCTCCAATGCAGGGACTAACGTGAACTGCCATCAAGTCCCATTGGAATTGCATCAAGGAAGCAAAGCACTTGTGGGGAAGCAGTGAACTTGCAGGAAGGGGTCAGGGCTCTTTCAGATGCATGTCTGGTGCAGCTCTGGAGAGAGGCAGCCAGGCTCCTCCCTAATTTGACTCTACAAAGCTGACATAGAAGGTTGATGGTCTTTCTACCTCACCGCCTTTTTTTTTTTTTTTTTAAACTCTTACTCCACAGAGAAACTAGTAACTCTTTTCTTCATTGTTGAGGGGGGAGGGGCCAAAACTAACAGACTCAAACATCATCCCAGTGGGTCCCTGTGCCAAGGATCATGGAAGCTAGATCCCTCAGCCAAACAGATGAGAATGAACTGGATGAGCCTTATGTCTATAGACCCAGAGCCAGCACACATCTAGTTAAGGAGCCACTCTGTGGCTTCCGGAAGCAGAATGCAAGGGGGCTGGCACCATGTTCTTCCCCTGCCATTTGTGACCCTGAAGCCAGAGCTGCAACTCATTAAAAGCTCATTAGGAGCCCACAGCACACAAAGACCCAGGGAGACAGTAGCATCCTGCCAAACTGGATGGCCCTAGAGAGGCCAGTGCACTATGTCATGCAGGCCAAGCCAAGTTACAGACAGAGGCTGAGTGACAGAGCAATGACAGGCCAGGTAGGGGAGGGGGCTCTTCATATGGAGCCTTTTAGGAGCTGAGCGTGTCCAAGGACGTGGGTAGAGATAGTATCTGGTGGCAGACAGCAAAGAAACAGACAGATGCTAACTCATGGACTCTCATCACACCTCTGAGGTAACAGGGGTCTAATATGAGCGTCTTTCTTGGGCCTTGGGGAGAAAGGGCAAGGTCTGTCAGGTTTGGGGTGGAGACAGGCAGGATTCAGCCAGTGTCAGCTTGTGTGACAGCTGAAGGCATATCACAGAAGTTCTGAGAATAGCCATCGCCTGTGAGCACAATGTGAGGGTAAGGGGACCATGAGTGAAGACATGACCCTTTAGACGCTTCATGTTTGCCAGGGAACAGGGCAAGTGGCATGTTCTTAGTGGGACTGAGGGACAGAGCTTTCAGTTAGGTACAATGCTTTGCCTTACTGAGTTCCTTCTGGTTCCCCTCCTGTCTGGGGAGAAACCCCCTCCCCATCCTTGATCTATGTTAGCACCAGGGTCCAACACTGTTTTGGCACTAAAGCAGTTCCCAGTGCCAAGGCACAGGGTTTCTGAGAATTCACTGGCAAGGAGGTTTAGGAGAAGCTGGGGAAGGCTGCAGCTGTGAGCCCTGGGCTGCTCTCCACAGCTCCTGCCCTTTCCTCTCACCGAGAGTTGCCGCATTAGGTTTGAGGAGCCGTCTGTTCCTTTTCTTACTTCCCTGGGATGCTGTGACTTTTGATTTCTGCTTGATTAATATATAGCCAACAGACGCTGTATTTAAGGAGGTTCTAATTCTCTTAGGTCACCAAACTCGGGAGCAGCAAAGCCGTGAGGAGCCAGCCCCGCAATAGATCAAACACTGGGACCTTCAAATCACTCCTTGGCCCAATTTTTCATCACTGCTGCCGTCTGATAACCCTTTCAGCCTGAAGCCAATCTCCCTGCTTTCCCGGGTGTGGGCTCAGGGGCTGGATGTAGGTATCTGTGGCTGAAACCCTCCTGGCAGCCACAGGGCAAGCCGGAAGGACACAGCATTCCAGTCCTGCAAGAGTGAGTCTTTCATCACCAAAGACAAACAGCCAGATCGTGGGGCGCCTGCACCCTAGACTCCCTGGGACACACAAGTAAATGAATCTCTCTGGTTGGTGGAGACAGGCAGTGGCTGGCCCTGCTGATTGCCACAGTTTACCAAAACATCTTCCCAGCTACTCCAGGACCCTGCACCCTTCACCTCATCCTCACTCCGTTTTTCTAGAACTAACAGTCTCTTCTGAGCCACCCCGAGGCCTTCCCGATGAGGAGGATATTCCCAGGTGGGACTGCTTCTCTGTCAATCTTTGGTACCACAGCCCACATTCTTTTTTCCCCATTTGCCTTCAGGTGTCTTGGAAAGACAAATAAACGCTCTGCCTAGCATTTGGGGTTTCACTTGCATGGTGGGGAGCAGCGGTAAAGACTCCTGTGTGAAGGAACACTGTTTCCTCTGAAGCATCTTTTACAGACCCCCCCCCCCCCATGTTGCAATTTTGGGAGAGATCACAGAACAGCACAAAGTGGGAAGATTACATTCAGCTTGTAAATTACATCCCAGCTGGGGGTGGGGAACAAGTGCCTTAACCAAGAACCCAGTGCCACAGTGCAAGGTGATTATTGAAGAGCTGGGTCCTCAAGGATCTGGTTCTGATCAATTCTCCCTGCCAATAGTTCACCTCAGACAGAGATGTCTGCAGAGAAGTTGAAGGAAGCCTGGAAACTCCTTCCCAGGTCCTCCTGACTCCTGTTGTATTTATTTTCTCTGTATCAAGCCTCACTGGACTACTCCTCTCTATCTACTTAAAATATCATCTATAGATTTTCAAATTATCGCTACACTTTCCGAGAGAAGGCCACAGTGGTTAAAAATTAACAGCAAATTTATAGGAATTCCATATGGCAATTACAGAATTATAATGAAGTAGCTGCCACTTGGCCAAGTGTGGGTAATTGGAAATCCACGCTGGGAGACTAGAATCTTTATGTTATTGGGATTGTATTTTTGAGAGTAAATGCTGTGGAGAGGGTCAATGGACCCTTGAGCTGGCCAAGTTCTTTAGAGAAAAGCATGGCCAGTCCATTTCCCACTTAGAAACAATAGGGTGTTGGTAGTATCAGTTTACTGGCACACAGAATGGCAGTTGAAAGCTCTTTGGGACAGAGGGATCTCGGAGGTGTTTGGGACCAGAGGGATCTTGAAGCTTCCCAAGCTTGTTCTGGAGAAAGCAGGAAGGAGGCTTGAAGGAGGAAGAACCATTAGCGGCAGAAAAAGCAAGGTATGGTGCATATGGTATCTGACCACAAACCTCAAAGAAGTGAAGCTCATGTTTTCCCTACCTCATGGACAACTGCATCCCCAAACTGTGTGGGGGAAAAAAAAATCCCAGAGATTGTTATCATGAAGATGTAACATGGCACCCTCTCTGCTGTTCTCATGATGGAAGTGGTGGGCTTAAGATGCATCTGTACACCCCCAAGACCCTAGTGGCTGAGATGCTATACAAAGAGAAGTCTTGGGAGCTGTAGAGATAACTCAGTAGTTAAGATCACTGGCTGCTCTTCGTTTGGTTTTCAGAATCTGCATGGTGGTTCACAAGTGCCGGTAACACCAGTTCCAAGGGATTCAAAGCCCTTTTCTGACTTCTTGGGCATGTGGCGCACTTTCAGATGCATGCATGTACACAAACACATCAGATAAAAAAATTAATCTTTTAAAAAGAGAAGCCTCATTTGGAGGGAAGAAAAGAATTTTCCTGGAAGCCAGGAACAAACTGCAGACATCAAGAATGTTCTCTAGACCCAGTACAGTCTGACAGGGAACCACTGGCTATAACTATCAAAGACAGGTTGGGAGGTGTCTCAGCACATAATAGTGTTTGCTGCGAAAGCTTGAAGACCTGAGTTCAAATCCCTAGAACTTACATAAAAAAGCTGAGATTGGTTGCCTTCAACTGTGTGGAGAGCAGAGACGGGAGGATCACTGGGGCTTGCCCAATACCATCCCAGCCTCAGGTTCAGCAAGAGACCCTGTCTCAAGGGAGTAAGTCAGAGGACACTAGAGCAAGACGTTTAACATCCTGTTCTGGCATCTGTGAATGCACAGATGTGCACGCTCATACACACACCCATGCATGCATGCATCACACACACACACACACACACACACACACACACACACACACACACCACACCCACTAAGGGCAATGATCCATGTGTGGGGAACAGGCTGGCGTTTGAAGAAATAGTGCAAGATAGAATAAAAACAGTGTGCATGCATCAACTACACATGACTGGCAATAGTTTGAAAGCTCTGGATTGTATCAAGTGCATGATAAAAATGGTTTAACCACTTTTTTTTTTTTTTTTAACAAACTAGTTACTGATAAATTAAGCTGTTTGTATTATACCTTGACTAAGTCTCTGTGAGGGCACAGTGCTTCCCACTAACCCTGTCTCCTTCGCTCATTGTCTTTACCATTGCCAATCCCATCCTGGTCACTGGCTACCCCTATAAGGTTGTTTTCATGGTTGGGCCTGGGATGGTAGAGCATGCACTGGATCTTCTGATATCTGATGCCCAGCAACAGTATTCCTTTCATTTAGAAATATCTCCTTTGCTTGGGTTCTGTTTGCCTCTCCAAGTTCTGGTCTCTATGTCTTATCAGGAGTGTCGTACAGGCAAGGGCTGAAGTCATGGTGGGTATTCCTGCCTCCCAGCATCCTAGAAAACAGTGCCCATGTGAATGAGTTTCTCCACACATGGCTCCCAGGGGGGGCTTATTGAGTCTCCTGGAGTAGAGTGTGAGGCCCTGCAAACTTCATTCCAGTGCCACAGAGCATGGAATAATTGCCACAATAACAATGCTTTGAGCAAATGGGATTCCAGGCACCAAGAGCATCTACAGACTAATTCTATATCCAACAACCCTCTGGAGGCAAGTGGTGGAGTGTGAACTTAAGTGCATCCACAAATGTGTGCTTGTGTGTGGACATGCACGCGTGCCTGTGTGTGCACAAGTGCACAGGTGTGCATACTCATGTGATCTTACCATTTCCTAAATAAAGAATCGTAAATTCGAATACCTAGGAGCATCCTGCATATAAAGTGAGATCCAAGTCTTGGGGTTCAGGTTATCATATTAACTACCTGAGGAATAGAAACAGAGCTGAGCCTGTCCTGTCTGAAGCTTGACTGAAGAACATACACATCCTTATGTCCCTGCCTTCCAGTATACGCCCATCAGTTCTTTCCAGCCCTTTCATCAGCCCAAAGGGGAGCCTCTTCAGCCTGAGTTCACACCTCTCTCTCTCCAGGACCAGTGTAACTCTGGGCAGGGGTTCCGCACCTTCTCCTTTCTAACTCTAAAGAACAGGACAGTACCACCTACCTTCATGTCAAGTTCACATTCCATAGACAAAGGTTCTGGCATGCAGTAAAACTCAATTACTCATGCTAATTAATTCAACAATATATATTGAGTGCCTCTCCATGCCAGGCTTTGTTCTGGGTCCCTCCTCTCTGCAGTGGGCAAATGTCATAGCCAACAAAACCTCCTTTTCTTCCACCTGGCCAGACTGAATTGCTCTGTTCATCTCCTCGGCTTTGGTACAGATAGTACAGTTAACTCTCAATTATCTATGCAAATGGAGTGGAACATTCCACTGATAATTCGGAAAGAGCAGTGAGTCCACAAATAATTCTTATTTGAAATTGGAATGCATTATGCTTATTTTTGTGTTGGATTTACCTTTCTAATTACTGTTTGTTCTGGCTTTTGCTCAAACTGGGTTGCATTCTCAGAACCCAGGCTGCTAGATGAGGATGGATGTACCCTAGAAATACACCAGGAAGAACCAGTCCCAGACCCTGTGTCCTACCCCACTCCAAGCAGTGGTGGGCACTGGGGACTGTGATTGACAGCTATTTTCATAGTTGCTTAAAGTCACTGCCCATGTGGGTGTCTGGGTATTGGTGGCCAAAGCAGAGAAGAGACACTGGCTTCTAGGGGAAAGGGTAGCACAGGGGTGGAATGTGCAGCCCTGACTTGGAGTTGTTTGCACTCTTCTGTCTTTTTGCCTCTCTAAATGTCTGTCTTCCCATAAAGTGGTGTGCCCATCACTCTCTATCCCTTCTCCTCTGTGTGCTGCTTCTAGGATCAAATCAAAAAACAGGTATTTCTTTCCATGAATCTGGAGGTTGGGACGCCTGTCTCTCTTCCAAAGCAGTGAGCTTCCATGGCCAGAGGCTTATATCCAGACAGACCACTCCTCTAAGGGCCACCTGATTTTCCTCGGTAAAGCAGGGAGTGAAGGGTAGGAGAAAATACCATCCAGACAGATTTCCCTGCTGGTCAGGACCTGAAACACATCAAAACCCTGAGGTCTCTGCTCTCCCCCACCTCCCCTGCTCTTGCAGGGGTCTTCACAGACATGGGTGAGATCCTGCCTTAACACTAGGCATCCAGGACATCTCCTCATGCCTTGGTCATATGCTTATGAGATTCTAAACACCTTTTGGAGTGCCTCCTTCTGGATCAGCAGGTGTGAGTGTGAGGGCTGCCATCTTGGAAGTGACATGTGGTCATTCTCCACATGGCACTAGATCACAGCTGCTGCTCTGAAAGGCCCTCTGCCCTTATAAGAAATAATGCTTATGGGCCATGTGTGGTCAGAAAGTGATGCCAAGGGAAAGAGATGCTTAGGAGGGTACTTAGAAAAGGCCCTTCCAGCATGCAGCTTCAGTGCTACCAGATCATAGGGGTATGTTTATATATATGGCCTTGCCATGGCTCATATAACCCTGTGAGATGACAGTTCAGCGAAGTAAAGGAATTTTTCAGAACATTAGCCAGGTTTCTGGTCACTCTGATGTGACTTAGGAGTTCTGAGGGGCCATCCTGCCTTTGAGGTTTCCAGTACCTATTTGGCAATTCCCAGCGGCAGACTACAGAACCTTTCCCAGGAAGATGTTGAGAATGTAATGCCAAGGGAGCCTACAACAGAGCAGTGAGACTTTCGACTGAGCTCATTTTAGAGTGTAAAGGAAGGGACCAAAAGTCAGTGGAGTAAATGCCACACAGAAACAGGTTCAACTGCAGGACAGGATGCAGAGCCACACATACAGAGGGACCCGGTATCTCAACTGGCCTTTTTCTCTGAAGGCAGAGTCAGAGTGGAAAGAGACCACCAGGAAAGGTAACTGGTGACCCGTGTTGCAGCTGAGCCTTGGTCACTCTGGGGACCCATCTTCTCCATCTCTTGCTTATCCCAGCCTCCCCACAGCAGGTGTAGAAGTTGACTCAGAAGATAAAAGATGGCTGGGAACCCTTGGTCCCTCTACACATCGCCACACAGTGTGAGCTTCAGGTCAGAGCACTCTCTCCAGGGAGGGAGATTAGTTTAGCTAGGATTCAAGGAAGAGGGATGGCTGGCCATCTGGATGGCCTGAACCCAACAGTAGCCTTAGAGAATCCAGCGACCTCTGTGGTGGGAACAGATGACCTTCAACAGACTGGTTTGGTTCAAGTTCAGGAAGTAATTATATGTGCTCATAAATAAGTCTCCAATGCTTTAATTAAACTGAAATAAAAGTAAAGCTTCAATCCCTCGATCTCATGAGCCACATTTCAAAGGGCCTAACCATCACATGTGGCTATGACTAGTGGATTGGAGCTGAAGAAATACATTGCCACAGTTGTATAAGGTTCTAGTCCATAAGCCCCACTCCAAATCTTAGCATGTTCCTGTGTTTCTGCTGCAAGGAAGGACATAACCTCCCCAGCTGTTGTCCAAGGCCCAAGGAAATGACAGATGGTCAAAGCAGAATGCACAGGTCTTAAACAAAGTGGCCTCAAGGTTTTGTCCAAGCTGCCAGGCTGCAGAGAAAGGAAAGGAACAATATAAGCCCCCGGGAGGGCTGTGAGCTTGCAGGTAAACCCTCTGCCACAGCCAACCCCAACCATCAGAGGAAGGGCCCCTCTGGGAACTCCAAAGCCCCTGATTCATTCATCAGTCATGCCATGTGACTGTCACATATAGCCTAAATATAACAGAAGGAAAGACACAAGCTCCATAGACAGAGGCAATGTAGGAGCCAGCCCGGAGCAGAGATGAAGGCCGGGGTATACAAGAGAGATGACACTTGGCTATAAGAAGCTGGAATTCTTGTGGGCCAGGACAGGACTGTGGGGGTGGGCCTTGGCAGGCGAGGTCTCAAGGTTTCACAGACCATGTCCATAGGGAGTTATTGAGGCCAAGAGCACTTTGCTGGGCTGGCAGAAGCCTGTGGTCTAAACTAAAACAAAAGGGGACATTGCACACTGGGCAAATCCTTGCTGGGGAAGGAGACAAAACCTGTTAGAAAAAAATGACCTGGCAGGTGGGTCTGACATCTCGGACCCTTCCAGTCTGTAGCTCACTATACTGGGTTACATGAGGAGAAATCCCAGCCTCCACTTCCTGGATCCTGGAGTGTTTCAGAGGTTGGAGGGCTGGCCACACCACTTCACTCATAAGTGGGTCTCAACCTACACTACAACACTCTGATGATTCCACGTCTCCTTTCTCTCATTAGCTACTTATGTATTTTTCTTTTATGCATGACCCCACCCACCCACGCACACACAAGCAAATGTGATGTTTAAGATTTCTTTATCCAATTAAATTGCAAACTGAGCCATGTGGAGGTGTAGGTACTACCCACAACCAACCCATGATCCCCAGAGTACTTGGAAGTGTCTGCCAAATGGGACAAGATGAGCCACTCTTGGCTTCAGATGGGATTCTGGTCACCTTTAACACAGACTGTGAGGAGATGTAGAAAGAGAGATGAAATACAGAAATGAGAAATAATACGAGTGTCTTACCAAGAACACAAGTTAGTTTTCATTGGTTGCTGAACCCAGAAGCTGTGTGTGACTGAACCTGCCTGCCCCATCCCGATGATCTCAGTGTAGATATAGGTGATAAAAAAACACCCACTCGAATGTCCGGCTATTGTTACTGTCCCGGGTACTGAAATCACCACCAGAGAAGCGCTTTGTCTGCCATCCATGGTACTGAAAAGACTCAAAACTCACCGGTCCTTAGGGCAGAACCCGAAACGTCATTGATGGCGCTGTTCCTGGTGCTGAACTATCCCCCCCCGCATGCTGCTGTCCTCGGTTCTGAAAACTCCTGCCTAATGCCGCTCCTGGCCAGACTCTAGGGTGGGTGCTCGTCTCTTCTCAAGAAAGCATCTCTCATAATTTCTGTCCCTCCCCTTCCTCCTCCTACGCTCGCCTCTGTCAAGTCCTATGCCGTTTTTAATAGTTACTATAGATTCTCTTTGTCTCCTCTGTTGGAGGTGGCCTGCCCACCCTCTGCATTCCAGGTAAGTGTTCTCCACTCTTCCCACATGGCTCTTTTCTTCCATACTCTCCTGACACCACTGGGGATGTGGGGGAGACTAATGCCTAAGGCAGACTCAGCAAACTTCGCTCAAAGTTGCCACCACCTCTCAGGCCCCTCTCTTGAGTCTCCTCCCCTGCAGTAGACAGCCCAAATGCTCCACTTTAAACTGACACAACCCCCTCCTCCTCTTCCTGCTTCATTCAGAGCTGTCACAGACTCTGGGTGATGACACATGTCTCTAGAATATCAGCAGCCAGTCAGTCCCAGGAGAGCATTCTTGGTCTTCTGGCTGCTCCCAGAAGTGATGACAAGGCTTTCCTGGTGTAGGGGGTTGAGTGGGGGCGGGATCTAGACTGGGAAGGTTCTGGAGAAAGGAACTCACCCATAGAAATAGTAGCTCCTAAGTACTGCATATTCTGCAGGAGTCCCTTGTCCCCTGGAAAAGGGGAGACACCTTGGGGACAGATAGGGAATGCAGATCCAAGACAACTATGGCACTGAGTCCAACATCCCACTCTGGACTTAGGATAATAGGATCTGTTTACAAAGATCCATGGAGGTCATTGGTGGTCCACTGATGTATGTCTGTTGTTATCATTCTCCATGTTTCCAAATCTGTTAACAAAAGCCATCCAGCAGCATGGTCCTCATCATCACTGTTGTTTGAACTGTTGTAGCCACTGCCTCACAAACTTCTTGCTAACCTCAACTGCCCCTCTTCCATCTTCTTGCCCAACCATGATGCCTTCACCTTCTAGGGGTTGTTGGTGACCACATTTGTTACCAGCGATGTGTTCTTAGCTGCTCATCCCCTTAAATTTACAAGGAAAATTCTGCAGTTGGGATATGGCCCAGGCTCAGGTGCCGCAGCTCCAGGAAGACATCAGTCATCCCTGGAAAAAAAAACTGTAAGGGATACATATGATGCATTTTACCCAGGGACCAGGATCAGGAGGAAAGTGGACCTTGGAGCTGGGTTTTTGGATGTGGATAATCAGAAGGTAAGGCCTGGCAAAAGATAAATGACTGACATGGGGGGAGACTCCACACTTAGACCTACTATTCATGGGGACCAGGACACACAGCTCCCTGGACCAACTAGATGGTGAGGAGAGCTAAAGATGCTGAAGTCACCTTGGGAGAGTATGAAAGGGAGATCTGTTCTCCAGGGGATGGAGCACTGCTTCTCACAAACTTGCCTGAGATAGCTCAACTTGAATCCACAAGTCAGACACCCCCAGCATCTGACTCCATGCTAATCTCCCCATTCCAGCCTTTGCTGAATGTCTTAGTTAGGGTTTCTATTGCTGTGAAGAGACACCATGAGCACAGCAACTCTTATAAAGGAAGCTTCGAGGTTTAGTCCACTATCATCATGGCGGGAAGCATGGCGGTATGTGTTGTTTCACAAATTCTAATTGATCTTATAATAAAAAACAAAGCCAGATATTGGGGAAAAGCTGAAAGATCAGAAAGACAGAGGATCAAATCACAGTTGCTTCTTATCACTACTGACTCCTCAGGCTGAAAGGGGAATATTCTGTCTCCTCACATCCTCAGACAGAATGCCTCTGAGTCCTCAGCTGAAAGGAAAGGGGTGAATTCTGTCTCCTCCCACCCGATATACCTTTCTTGGCTCAGCTGTATTATTTCCTGGTTCAAACTTCCTAGTGCTGGAATTAAAGGCAGGTGTGTTTCCCAAGTACTGGGAGCAGAGACACAGATCCCAAGTGCTGGGATTAAAGGTGTGTATCACCACCTTACGACTGGCTGTGTTTGGCCTTGAACTCACAGAGATCCAGACCGATCTCTGCCTCTGCCTGCTGAGTGCTAGGATTGAAGGTGTGTGTCACCACTCTCTGACCTCTATGGCTAACTCTGTGGGTGACTCTATCTCTGGTCTTCGGGCAAACTTTACTTCTTTAGCACTTACACGATGTATCACTACAGGCATGCAGGCAGACATGGTGCTGGGGAGGCAACTGAGGGTTCTACAGCTGGATCTGCAAGCAGTGGGAAGGGATTGTGAGCCACTAGGCCTGGCTTGAGCTTCTGAGATCTCAAAGCCTACCTCCAGTGACATACTTCCTCCAACAAAGCCACACTTACTTGAATAAGGCCACACCTCCTAATAATGTCACTCCCTGTGGGCCTATAGAGGACATCTTCACTCAGGCCACCACGCTGGGGCATTTGGAGCATATAGCATGAAATCCCCTTCATCTGAACACATTATCTCTCACTTTCTACCCTGGGGCCTCAGGAAAGGCTACTGGATCTGGGCCAGTGGTGGTTAGACTGTGCTAAGGACCAATTACTGTGACAAACAGAGTTGTCACACCACCTGGAAGGTAAGAACATTATGACTTTCTAGGCTGTGGCTGGCAGAACACTGGCAAGAGGGCAGATGTGACACCAAGCATTTGGCGGGACAACAGCAGCCGTGACAATGGTTGAGAGCCACAGTGATGATAAAGAGCACAGAGCCGGCTGACTCTGGTTAATAGATTTAGAAATCTGGAGAAAAATGAGGACAGCCTTAAGTCAGTGGGCCATCACTGGCAGCCCCAGCTCCAGCTGCATCCCCAAAGAAAACTACAAAGCATATGTGATACACAGCAGCAGGGGTGAGGAACCTAGGAGTAGGGGTGGGGAGGCAGAGGATAAGGGCAGACAAAAGAAATAACTGACTTAGAAGAGTCTCTATGACTCAGGTCTGCATTACAAAGGAGTCAGACTCTGCTCCTGGTGTTGAGGTGACCTAAGAGCTTGGAGAGGATTAAGAGGTGGGGTGCCTTGGAGTGGACCAAGGAATTCTTACCTTTGACTCCCGCTTCCCAGGAGGGTCAGGGGACCTGTCTTCCCTAAGGTGGCAATAAGCACAATGCTGAGGGTGACAAGCTAGGCAACAGACACTTTCTGTGTACCAAAGCCTCCCCACTAGCTGGATCTCTTTGCTACCAGCTGGGAAGAGTGGATTCCAGGACCAGACATCAGGTGGCTATATGGCACTCTGAAGAGCAGATGGGAGCCAATAGCTCTGGAGGCCACAGGAATCTTGAGGTGAAGTCTGTGGCTGACAGAACACAGTGCTTCTGGGGATGGGATGTGTGGGTGAATGGTGGGGGCTGCCTGATCCGTAAAATCAATGAAGTCCACAGAGCTATCGAGTGGTGTGTCTGACACTGGCATCCCAGTACAAAGCTTCAGGGCCTGGATCAGTCACTGGTTAACCCAGTTCTCAGACCAGAGGCGCAGATTGAAGGAGACTGGTCAGAAGTGTGCAGTGATCCTGTATTTCTCTCCCTAGGACCTTGTAAACCTTCCGGAGAACTGCATCCAGGGGAAAGGGAGGTACACAGACTTTTTGCAGACATTGGGATATGTGACCCAAACTGAAAAGCATTCTGGTAAAACAGGCAGGCCATTATAGCCATTGGTTTAGAAGGAGCCAACCACATAGAGACATATGACCTTCTGGCCTGATGGTGTCTTGGGGCAGTTCCAGCAGACTCACGAACTTACGCAAAGGTTTCTCCTGTGGCCTCTGCCTATGCAATATGGATGAATATACTTAACATCTGACACAACCCATATACAGGTCCCTCCCTTGGGAAAGGTATAGGGCAAGGCCATGAGACAAGCTCCGGCTGTTTTAAGGCAAACTTTTGAGATACCCCCTTGTAAGCCCCTGACCAAGCAGAACATCAGACAGAATTGCTATGCTCAAGGAAATGGAAAAAAATCACATTGTCCATTGAATACTCAATAAGAGGAAGAATAAAGGCTTCCATCATCACGCTCCTGTTTAATTTACTTCCAGGGACCCTATATCAGCCAGCAGAGGACTGTGGATGACTGTGAAATTTGCCAGAGAAGCCTCCGTGCACTGTCCACAGAATTTTTCTCACAAGAGGGTGATGACATGATGTAGCCCATTGTTGGGTACACAGCACTGGTGTGGCAAGGGTGTTCTTTACGATCCTTGACCATGAAGACTGGCCAAAGCAGCTTGCCCTTTCACAAGAGAGACAGCCATGCAGGCTCTGGGCGTGTTATGAATCCCTCGCTCTGTATCACAAAGGAGTCTGTGGAGACTTTGGCAGTTGAGATATCTGGAGAATACCATGATCATCTCTCATTGTGAGGAGATCCTGCTTGCTGGATTGAATGGGAGGAAGAAGGAGGTGCCCTGCAGCCCTTTAAAATAGATGTGAGGAATTAAAGCCCCTAGAAGAGGCATGGCCATATCTGAAGTGTGAAGATTTAACAGTTGGTAGAGCGACCTCCCTAACACGCCCCCCCTTTAATACAGTTCATGTTGTGTGACCTCCCAACCAAAAATTATTTCAGTGCTATTCCACAACTATAATCTATTACCATTATAAATTGTAATATAAATACGTGATATGCAGGATATTTGATATGTGACCCCTGTGGGGGCTGAGACCCACAGGTTGGAAACCATTACCCTAGAGCATCTCCTTAACATTGTAAAGGCAAACTGTCACGTGCCGAAAGATTTGCCAAGGATGGGACACAAAACTCAGTAACCTCCTCAGGTGTTGGAGGCACCCACACATAAATGTTGGGGACACTGTTCTGCCTCAAGGTTCATAAGGGCCACCAGTTCTGAATAGATCCTAGGACAAGAGAAGGCCCTGTGGCAGGTCCCACATGCAGTGGACACTTCCCAGTGGTGTGAGGAGGAGGGGCTCAGGCATGACTCCGCAAGACAGTGGATTCCAGTGAAGGTTGAGGTGGACATTGACAGAGCCTGTCCTCTCTCAGCCCTATGAAGCTGCGGTCACTTTAACACAGGAGTGATGCAGGCCCAGAGTTGCGTCCTCACTCAGAAGTAGTCTAAATACCTGATTCAGTTTTCCATCGTCTATCCCCCAAATACCCCCTCCCCTCCCTCAGCCCTGACAGTCAGTTCCTCTTTTGGGAAAATTCTAGACCAGAGCAGCGAAGACTTAAAGCTGAATTTCCTACAGCCAGGGGGGAAATAGGAGCCCTGCGAGCTTTCTCTCCTTGCCTGCCTCTCTAATCATAT
The DNA here is from genome assembly GCA_033318265.1 of Phyllotis vaccarum. NCBI lineage: Eukaryota > Metazoa > Chordata > Mammalia > Rodentia > Cricetidae > Phyllotis > Phyllotis vaccarum. The sequence goes on along the minus strand of JARWLC010000008.1, from coordinate 3,510,011 downwards.
TTATTAACCATCTTGAATGTTTCTTGGGTTAAAGGTACTTCTGCTTAATAGCGTAATTAACAGGTACTTCTGAATTTAGAAAACAGGAAGGGCTGAGGATCTTCACCCAAGCTCCAACCATCTTGTTGGACTCAAGGGTCTGCAATTAACACAAACACATACTCCCTCCCACATGGCAGTGTGTCTGCGCTCACTGCAGGCTCCCGGACTCAGGTGTTCCTTCAGTCAGTGCCTGTTCAGTGGCCTTGGGCTGGACTTCCGAACTCAGGTAGCTGGCCCGGGTGAAGATCTTATTCATCAGTTTATCAGTTTAGGGCTGCTCCAACTCCATTCAGGCTTGAACCCTCAACAGAACAAGTTGTCTTTTTCCCAGACCACTCCCTGTGGCCAAGGTAGAACGGAGCCCTTGGGCTAATGGGCTGTGATGTTACCACACTGGACCACATCCAACACAGGGCACTCTGAAAGAGGCTTTCTTCCCAGAGTCATATCCCCAGCTCCATTCTAGTCACAGGTTCCGGTAGGCTGTCCCCTACTAGAGGGACATTTTCTCAGGTCAGAGTCGCCTTCACAGAAAATTTCCTTTGCCCGCTGGGAAACTCTCAGGACTGCTGTCCTTCCATCCCCGGTGCCATGTCTGGGCTCGCTCCACTTTATCCTTACCCATCCTCAGGTCCTTCCACAGCATCCCGTCTTACGGATGACGAATAAGCACTTACTCTCTTAGTTATATGAAAGGATTAGCACATAACATATCAGCGCATCCTGACTCTGTTTTAAGATACCACAGCTTACAAATCTGAGGCTGTGAAACCCTCAGCATCTCTGGGCTAAGAGGAAGGTGCTGGGTCGTCTCTGCATAGGTTGACATAGTATCTCTCTCTACTTACTTTCATCTCATCCCTCTTTCTCTCCACCTCTCCAGGGACACCTTTGTTTATAGCGGATGGAAAGAATCCAGACTGGTTGGACATCACCTGGCATTGGCTCTCCAGATGCTTGCTCTAGTCTGTGAGCCTCAAGACAGGACTCCAGCATAGGACAGAGACTCTGGGTCCTTTCTTTGTATTCAGACCATCTTTGGTACACACATCAGGTCAGGCCACCGAGGGCCCCGAGGCCATGACAACTTGGAAGGGACAATGCTTGCTGACTGTTTCTTCTCTCTACAGCTAGTTCCTTCAGGAAATATATTTGAACACCCATTATGCTCTTGACCTCTTTGTAGAAATGTGGGTACCAGTCAGACAGACCTCAGTAGCTTTGGGAACAGGCACCTGCCTGGCTGGAGCATCCTCTTTCCTAGCAAAGTGGACACTCTGGGGAGGTGATAATATCTGAGCCAGGATAATCTGAAGCAGTGTCCTCAGGTCAGTGGCTCTTGGACCCCCAAGGCTGATCCTCACTGGAAGCTCTGCTCCCTTCTCTCAAGCCCTTTATCCTGTCTTGGTTTCTGGCATGACTCACAAATCCATTCCTCAGGGGTCATGTTAAGGCATAAGTTGGTCCCTCTGTGATCCAACACTGTTTGGTGCCCGAACTGTATTTGCACATTGCCTTGTAATTAGCTATACACGACTTTCCCTATCAGTCTGTAACCTCATGGGGGTCAGGGCTAGACCTTCATGATGGTCCTATTTCAACAGGGAGATGCCTGTTGAACCAAGCCAAATCTCCACTGGAATGTCCAAACTACTCCAGAATTCAGTGTCACCTCCCTAAGGGCTGGTCTCTGATTTCCCAGTCTGAAGACACTGTTTCCCCCTCCCTCCCCCTGCTTCCTCTTCTCCTCTTCCTCCCTCTTCTTCCCCTCCATTCCTCCTTCTGTGCAAAGAGAGGCCTCGTCTGTATTCTCCGCGCCGGGTACAAGTCCTTGTGTGTGGTAAATGCTCAGTAAAAACAAGCAGAGACAGCACCAAGTGGAGGGTGCGCAGCTCACATCTGCCATGAAAGCTGACGTCCACCTATTGTGGGGGTGTCTTAATGTAAAGACTAGGAAGACAAAGGGGTGTCGCCTGGCTATGGTCTAGAGACAGGGAAAGAAGTGAGCTGGGCCCCTCTCTGGGTAGCTGAGCAGAGAGCCAAGACAGAAGTCTGCGGTCTAGGAGACGAACCGCTTCTGCCATATTCTGCCTCTCTCTCCGGCCTGAGACCTTTCTCACCTCTTTCTCTTCCATTTCCTTATTCCTTTGCTTCAGTGACACACACGGTGCTATATCCCAGCTTGCATTTAGTGTTTGAACAGGGTCTCACGGTATAGATCAGAATGGCCTTGAATTTATAATCACCCACTTGCCTCAGCCTTCTGGGTGCTAGGATGTGTGTATTGCTTCACTCAGCCAGATTATTATATATATATATATATATATATATATGTATATTGGTAATTAAAAAGAAAACAAACATTTATTTCATTTTTCCTGTATGATCCCTGGTCTCTTTGGGCTCACGACACGATGTGGCACGGCCTCTGCTTTTTTCCTTCCTCCATCTGTAATTACAGTGCCCCCCAGTTGTAACCAACCACCTGTCCTACCTACTTTTATCTTTAATGATATTTCAGGTGCCTTCAGCAGCATCTCCCACCCTCAGGTCCAAGCCTTTGTGTAAGTAGCTTAACCGTTTCCCGGCCGCAGCCTGGGCGGCAGATTGCTAGTGTGGTTTCTCCTACTGCCAAAAAATATCTTCGGACTTGAAGCCGCCTTCTCTTGTTCAATTAATTTCTCCACAGGTGGACTCCGGAGAGGGATTATGGGGTCAAAGGGTTTCAATCGCTCTAGTTACACTCTGGAGGGTGTCTTTCAAACCAGCGGGCTCTATAGGCACACAGAGGGTCCCCCCTCCCCTGCTTGTTACTTGTGTATCTTGTGCAGGTTGGTGGCAGGACATAGTCACAGCCTTGGGACTCAGCCACAGCTTCCCAGCACTGACAAGTGCTGGTGTCCGAGGCTGGCCCTCCCTTCCCAGCATCCTATGGCTCGGTCCTGGCTAGTACACCCAAGCTTGTAGAGAGGAGGTAGGAAGACAAACCTTCTGGTAGGCAGAGAATCCTTATGTGGGCAGGGGTGAAACAGGGGTATGAGATCTGGTAGGGTAGAGGACTGTCATGGGGAGGGACAAAGCCTGAATCATGGTGCTCCTTCCAGCAACCGCAGCTTGCACTTCTGACCCCGTCGACGCCAACCCTTGCCGCATCCTCGCCTACTCACCCTCCAGAGCCCGAGCAGGATGTGCCGAGCCAGAACCGCTAACCCAAATGACAGCAGAAAGATAAAACATCCCATAACCCCAGCTTTCTCCCGTTAGAACTTCCCAGATCACAGCAAGCGGACCCCTCTTACTTCGGGGACTTAGCTGAGGTTGGCTGGTGTTCACCCCAGGGCCTGGGCTAATACCTAAACCTGTCCTGCCTCCAGCCCTCTGAGTCCCTGTCTGCCACCCAGCCAACACCATCTTCTTTCCAGGTCAGGTGAGATGTGACTGTAGGGGCCCTGACCTAAGACGCCCAGGCTCTGGCATGCCTCCTTCTCACTCTGTTTACATGCACCTTGTCTCAGGCTTCCTATAGGCAAGAGACCCAAGGGAGACAGGAAGAACCCCTAGTGTCAGGGAGTATCCCTCCAGGCCAAGGGAGTCTGGATAGTCCAGGCCTCCACCAGCTAGAGAAATCCAGGCCCTCTGAAGACAATATCCCCACCAGTCTTGCTGCCCCTGAGGGACTGACCAAGACCAAAGCAATCAGGCCAGCCTCTGCACCCTCACCATGCCAGGGACAAGACAGCAGGGATATAGTGAAGAGATAGTGGTCTTTTCCCATGACCATCCACATGCCCAATCCTCCACCCGCTGAACCTCTCCTCTCTTACACCTGATTTGATCTGTTCAAGATAGATCCTCTTCCTGTGGGACCCAGGCCCACTTGCTTTTGGAGTCAAGTCTCACCTCCCAGCCCCTCTCTGTGATTTTCTGGTCCCATCCTGGTCCCCTCCCCTCCCCTGGATTGCTCACTTCCTCCCATTTGTCCTTAGCTTTGTCCAAAGATTGGTATTCAAAGCCATTTGGTCTGTTCATAAGAAAAATCCCTAAACCCCTTCCCTGAGCATGTCAGCCATCTTGTCAGGCCGTCTGTACATTTGGTTCCCAGCGTCCCCAGATTGTAAGTCATTTCCCTTTTGGGCAGAATGAGGTAAGTAGATGGTTGGGCGTGATCTGTGAAAATTTCAAAGCACGGGCTAAAATCATGAGGGAACTCTTCCCCCTGTCCCCAGGTGTCCCTACCACTGTCCTAGAACTTAGAAATGGTTTCACCTCAGCCAAAGGCTGGACAGGTCATGTCTACAATGGTATTTCTTGTTTCTCTTGTGACTAGGTTTGGATTGTTCAAACAATGGGTTCTTGTGCACCAGGCCTAATACCTCATGGGAAATGCCAGATGCCATCATTGCCAATATATCTTTAGATTCCAGAGATGCCAACCTGCCCCCCAAACTATCCCTTGGTTACTATTGCCACAGGCTGACTACTAAGAGGCCGAGCCCTCACAGAGCTCACTGGGCTCTGTGCCTCCCACAGCTCACTCCTTTCCAGAGGTGACTAGGAGAAAAAAAGTGGAAACAGAGATGCTTTGTTGCTTAGAATATTAAGTCAAAATCAACCTCATTTGTGAAGATTGTGTTGGAGAGCCAGTTCCCTTGTGGGACAGACAGGTAAGGACCAGCTTTGGCTGGTGAGAAGGCTGGAGACCAGGGTGGCTGTTCTCGAAGGGATGCCAACTGTGAGAGATGGGACCAGAGATGCTGCTGCCTGCTCTGGCTGGTCAGGAAAGGCAGGACCAGATGGGCTAGGGTAAAGAGGCACACATCTGGAGGAAGCAGGCTGGGACTATGGTAGCTGCCAGCAAAGATGAGAAGGAGGGGTGACGTAGACCCGTTAGGTGGTGTTTTCTGAGCAGCTAACAGAGAAGCTCAGGAGATCTGGAACTGGAGGGCACACAGGGGCCCCCAGTAGAGTGGCCCCAGGTAACAGCTGCTAAAGCTTCATTATCAGGCTTTTAAAATGCAGACAGGATATTCACATTTAGACAGCCTCCATTACTCCAGGGCAAACTTTTAAAACATAATATTTATAGAGAACCCCATTCAGCTACCCCGGTTGCTCTTTATCTCTCCTGCAATTACTGCTAATTTAATTTGGTGGTGCTTTCTTCTGGCATCCCCACCCGTTGCCAGCCACTTCTGAAGCCAACCTAAGTCTGCTGCCAGAAGGGGCTGCAGGGCTGGTCCCCGTCTCTGTCTCTGTCCACAGACGGGAGAGGGATAGCGCTTCTCACACCAGTGTTTTTTCTGCTATGCTGGCTCCTTTCAGTCCTGGGAGCTCCCCAGGGCTCCCTGGCTGCCTGAAATTCCAGGCTTCACCTGAGCCTGAGCAATGTGGAGACTGAAGGAGGATCCTTTGTCAGCTCCAGGATGCAGCCCCACCAACTGTAGAGCTACCCTGGATCCACTCATGACCATGCCTGGCAGGAGAAGGCTCTAGGAGGTATCCTGGTCACACAGAAGGCTCCACTACTGGCTAAGAACAGGCCACCACCAGTACCCACCACTTTCTCCCCTTCTTCCTGTTCTCTAGATCTCCACCAACCCCATCCCCCTTTCTAGGACAATGCTGGGTAGAACAAAGCTCCTGCCCTCACAGGCATTCCCAGTCTAGGGGTACCACAGACCCACATACCAGAGGCATATGAGGAGACCCATGGAACTCAGATCATCAAGGGTGCACACTAGACATGCTGGAGGTGAGGCACGCCCTGTCCTGAGCTGGTGTGTGGGTGTTGGAGTTGGAAGGCCTGGCACCTTTTAGCCACACCTTCTCATTGCCCAATGGCAAAATCAACAAACCCAGACACATGAGACACCAGAGTTGGCCAGCACAGTGCTCTGCTGTTGTCAGCAGGGAACAACACAACAAGGAAAGCCAAGCAAATTTTGGGGACCACTTGGACTTCACCCTAAAGGGATGGAGGAGGCTTGAGCTGCCCTTGGGTGCAAGTGTAATCCCACAGCTGCTTGAGCAGGAAGGAGCCGGCAGTGTGGGCCCTCCCAAGACTCTGCTGGTCACTCTGCTGGTCAGCCAGGAGACAATACGGCCATCTTGTGTCTTAAGCATGTGGTCCACTTGAGGACAGGGTGTCCACCCCAGGAATAAGGAAATAATGCGCAAGGGCTGCAGAGAAGGTGGGGGTGGGGGTAAGCAGGCTCCTGGAGAACCTGGGGTGGAGGAGGATTGGTGTGCAGATGGAAGGAGAGACAGAACAGGGAGGGACAGCCCCACACTGAGACCACCCCAGGTCCCCAAAGGGAGAAGGGGGGTCCCTGGTGGATGGGAGCACAGGTCACCCAGCAGAATCCAGGTGAGCCAAGAAAGCAGAATGGCGACCTTATTGCCAGTCCTGACCTGTTGGTCGATGCCCTCTCTTCCACAGCATTCACATGCAAAGCGTCCTGCATCTTCACCCAACCTCTGTGTTGGCACTACTGTCATTTTGTAGATGAGAGAGACCCAAGGCTCAGAGAGGTCTGGTGACTTAATGTCATACAGCTGCCGAGTGGCAAAGAAAGATCCTTGTTCATGCCCAAAGTAGATGGCAATGGTCCACTATCTACACTCAGGCAGTACTCTCTGATTCTCTGTCTCCCATCCTTGGTGGCAGCCCTCCTGGGGGAGACTGTGGGTCTTTAAAGATGGGGATGCTCCCAAAGTATGCAAGGGACTCTTCTCAAAGCACTGGGGACTTCTGCACTCTCTTCTGTTGGGGAAACTGTCACAGCCATGCTGAGGTATCAGGTGTCAGCCTAGCTCTGCTAAGCTGAGATCCTGCCCTTCACTCATCTTTGTGCCCTTAGCATATAGGGAAGAAATTGGCCACATTTATAAAATTTTTAATGTGGAAACAGCCATGCTTTCATGGATCCCCTTAAAAACTTGCCTCTATTGGGTAGGAAGACATGGTTGCCAAGTGACCTGTCTGGACAAGAGTGGGTGTTATATGGAGTAGCATTGATTCCTTGCCTGGGCATCGTCCTGATTCATCCCGTCCATCCATCTCTCCATCCACTCTTTTTAGTGTTTGAGGTGCCTGGAGCCCTATTCAAGCAGTGACATGATCCAGCGCCAAGAAAAAGATCAGGATGAGACCTAGTCAATATCACTTGGGGCTCTTGGGGGACAGAGATGAGGTGGTAGTTGTAGTCAGGAGAACTTCCTGAAGGTAGATCTCCCCGCCTGAGAGCTCACCCTGACAGAAGGTGGGAGAAGTTAGTGTAGAGTTGGGGAGGGAACAGTTTAGGGCCTTGTGATCTATTGAGTGGAACAAGATCCCAGAAATGAATAGGGTCCTCATCCACACTCAGACTAGAGCCGGGAAGACAGAGTAAGGCAGGGAGGGGAAGAAGCTAGAGAAGCAGCCGTGGAGAGAAGGGAGCCCCAGCCTGTAGTCAGGTACAGGACCAGAGCTGGGGGGCTGGTCTCAGCATGTCACAATGGTTCCCCAAGAGCTTGTGTTCTGTGAACCGCAGGATAAAGGTAAGGCTCTGTATTCAGGGATACGAGCAACATTTAGGGAACCAAGTGGGAGACGGATGTGGAGGTCAGGTGGATAATAGGCGGTAGGAGCCCCGTGGGGTCTCATGTGGGATTGGTAGCATTGGGTGACCTCTCCTACAATAAGTTTGGGTGAGGCTGCTCAGGGAGGGAGGAAGTGACTCAGTCACAAGGCTCCCAGTGCTAGCCTGAGGGTGGAGCCATGATAGGGTTGGTGCAGCAGGAAGCTGAGAAGGGAGAATTTTCCGATCAGGATCCACCCCTGTCCTAAAATAGCCTGGACATCAGTGAGGGAATACTTAACAGGCCCCCTGCTGCCTGGCTGAGGGTACATAGAGAGCCTTGGCTGGGATGGGGGGTAGAACTCCTGGGAGTGCCATCCAGTTAAGACAGAGCAACCTATGTGGCTGTGTTTGGACACCACAGATCCCTTCCCAGGGTTTCCCAGACAGCCTGAGAGTAGACCCCAGCCTGAGGGAGACACCCCTTGTACCTGCCTCCAAAAGGGTCCCAAGAGTCATGGGAGCAATAAGCCTCCTGCCTAGACATGCTCAGGGCAGGCAGAGGGAAAAGAATCCACCCTGCCTGAGTGTCTAATGAGCATCTTGGAATGGCCTTGACAATCAGGAAGGGCACAAGGGTTCCACAAGGGGCATTATCAATAGAATCGTTAAACTTTGTAAGGGTGGGATAGCTTTAAGGACCCCAGAAACAACCTGGTACTGATTCTGCCCCAAGTGAAAAGAGGCCAGCGGGGCTTGGTGGGAAGTCCTGGTGTTACCATCTGTGAGGCTGATCACAACTTCAGACTCCCCGGAGCCTCTCTGCTGATCTGCCACCCCATAATCCTCTCCTTGGAGAAGAGGCGCAGGGCCAACCAAGAGAGAGAAGAGAGTGGATGCTGATGCAGGCTCTTCCTTTCCCCAGGGTTAACCTCCCAGGTTTCTGGGCTCAGAGAGCTGAGGTACTGGTAGAAGGTCCAGAAGTTCTTTTGGATCTAATTCCCTACCTGCTTCTGCCACTCAAAGGTAGGAACATGAAGGGGAGTGGACATAGCTGGCTGGGGTGATGTGCTTAGTAGCTTCATCTCAAGCAGGGGATGGGGGGTTTGCCAGTGGTTTTCCTTAAGGCCAGGCAAGGGAGGCACCAGAAGATGGGTGGGTAGTGCAACCTAAATTTGTGGTGCACTCCCAGAGACTGACCCAGCCAGACATGTTGGGCTCTGCAGCAGTTAGTGCTTCCTATCTGGGGTCCCTCTGGCCCTGGTACCATTGCCTGCACTGGGCTTGGGGGAGGGTGGAAGAGATGTGGGAGGCTCAGTTGGAAGGTGAGTAGAGGTGCATATAGTCTATTCTCCCTCATTACAACCCTAGACCTGCCCAGAGCAGAGAAAGCAACACGGCCATCCACGCTTGGTACATACCCAAAAATACATCATCATTTCGGAACCCTGGCTCCTGGGGAGGCAGGGAGAAGACCCAGCCAGGGGAAGGGTGGTGAGGCAGGTTAGCGTTGGGGGCTCCATCCCCCTCTGGAGTGCAGCTTTGGTGTTCCCTGCAGCTGTTTTAGGAAGTCCGGATTCTGGTTGGTCCTTCTGGTCTCTCTCTGCGGCTCAGACTCATTCTCCGTCCACAGGCTGTGCAGCTCTGAGCCTGCTCCGGGCTCACTATCAAGTCACTGAAGGTCCTGTCTGGCTTCACCCATAGTGGTCATTGCTGCCACCTGGCCCTCTGCTCAGAACTGAGCTACAGCATGGCCCAGTTCCAAGTTTGACACATGGAAGACTCGGGGAAGGGGGTTCAGAGGCTCTCCCAATAGGGGATCCTGAGGATTCTGAAATGGAGACTGGCCAGGAGGAGATTTTATCTGAGGTTAGGCAGTGTGAAGGAAAGAGTGACTGCTTGTGTTCTGGAGAGCTTTCTCTTGCATAGGGGGAAGGGCTGCCTTCATGCAGAAACTACCCCAAACTCTGCTATAAGCTTCACACCCTCTGGAAAACTGCTTCCTGGAAGGGGCATCTATCAGGTAAGCAGCAGGTATCTTTTCTAAAAGTCTGCACCTTGCATGCATGCACACCTGGGAGATCCAGGGACATGGCTATACACAGATTTATATATACATGCCTGCACAAACACAGTCCCTGCATGTGGCTCTATGCACAACTGTACATGCACAGTTCCTGCTTATGACTCCATGTACACCCACACAGTCCATGCACATGGCTTCATTTATACCCGCACACACAGCTCTTATATACAGTTTCTCACACACCTACATTATGCATAGTCCCTGCACGTGGTTCCATGTACATCCACCTGAACACACAGTCCCTGCAGGTAGCTTTATGCACACATGAACACACATAGTTCTTGAAGGTGGCTTTTTGCACACATGCACATACACAGTTCCTGCATGTAGCTACATGTGTACATATGTGCACACACAGAACCTGCTGGTGGCTCCGTGCACATCAGCACACATACAGCCCCTGTAAGAGGCTTCATGCACACTTGCATATGACAGCCTCTGCATGCACATATACACAAAGACATTTATCTTTTCCTCATGAACTCAGCTACATATCTCCTCACATGCAGTCTCATAAACATCTACATATTTACTCCACCCCAAACCCAAAATAAAATGGGACAGATACTGGAGTGAATCCCTAGGGGCATGCTCCTTCCCTGCCTGCGATATAGCCAGCAGCGGCAGGGCCCCACCAGAGTCCTAACATGTGAGCCAGGTAACGCCATTTGCCACAAATTCAATCCACAGCCTTCCAGAATGGGGGAGGATGAGCAGCCTTGGTCAGAAGGCTGGTGGTTATGAATAAATTATGTCAGGGAGGGGATGGCAGGAGGATGCTCCCTTCACGGGGGGGGGGGCTGTTCTAGAGAGGAAAGCTCAGGCCTGTCACGACCCCCCTGGACCACGGACACGCTCCAAGCTTGGCTGCAATGCCGCAGTGCCCCTCCAGCACAGCAATAAAGCACACAGTGCTCTCAATAATTCAGCAGGCGGAGAGGAACGTGGGCAGGAGGATGTACCTCAGCAGAGAGTGGGGTGGGGGACACAGCCCTGTGCCCTGCTAGCACTGTCTGACTCCTGATTTAAAGTGGTGGGCAGATTCTTCCTTTCCTGGCAGTTCCATATGGCAGCCACCGAGGTGTGACCTGCTGTCAGGCGCCTGGAGCCACCCTGTCCCCTCCCTGGACAGTAGAATTCTTGTGCATTTCCTACCTCCAGCTATGGGGTAGGATGGGGGACATCTCCTCTCCTCTGCGGTGTGACCCCTTTACCTGCCCATATCTCTGTTGATTGTTCCTGAAGCTGCCTTTCCCCCCTAACGTCAGCCAGCTCCCACTGTCTCAGGACCAGTCTCCGGCTGCTAAGTCCTGGCCTGCTCTGGGAGACTATTCCATCTCTAATCATTTCTTTTGGTGTGCAGGGAGCAAGTCTCCACTCCATTTGTATTCCGGGCTAGGAGGCATCCCCCAACCCTCAGATATACTCTAGAGTGAGCTCACCATCCCACTGATGAGCCCGAACATACCTTATGCATGTCATCCAAAGAAAGCCTTGTGAGGGTCAGCTACCTGTGTGCGCTCAGGTGACCCCACATGGGGCTTATCTGCACACCACTGACTTACCGCAGAGCTAACCATACCCAGATGGGGTTGATGGTATCTGGTACTGCTAATTGGACTGAACTTTCCACAGTGAGCCCCAAATCTTCCTATATCCAAGTGGTATTTTTGGACCCACAAAACAGATTTTACATTGATTCTTATCACATTTTGTGATATTTATCTCTGCTTCTTTGGAATATATACGCCACTGACATGAGTTCTGACCAGGGAAGGGCACAGCCTCGCAGTATACCATCAAGGACACCCCAGGAAGCAACCTGTTGCCACTCAAGGCACTCAGATCACATCCCACCCCAGAACCACACAGTGCAGTTAAAGGAGGCTGTGACTAGCCACCCCAGGGCTCTGTGGGATCAACTCCCACATCTCGGCCTCAGGTCCTCTCCCAGACATCACTGACCAAGTTTTGTAGCGTGCTGGTTATTGGGTTCCCTTGACACTGATGGTGCTATGTGTGCTCGCCAGTCCCCCATTCTGCTGGCTACCCCTGTGCCCCGAATCTGCCAAAAGAAAGATGGGTGCTTACGAACTCCTACTTACACCAACCTCCCCATCAACTTTGCAGTGTGTACAGCTTGGCATGCCACTCCGGATGGAGTCTGGAGCCCTCTGCAGCCAATGAGTCTGTCTGAGAGAACAAATGATCTTCTGTAGTGCTCCCCAAATACTGCTGTGGGATGGGGAGGGGCAGGGCCTGGGGCTCCCTGGGTGCTTTTCATAGATTGGGCATTTCTTGTAGATATCTGTTGAGCGCAAGCCATGAACTGGCACTGTCCTGACTGGGAACCAAGGCCACTTGAACCAATAAACTTCCTGTCCTTTTGGGAGTCACCTGTTCAGAAGGCTGAAGTTAATAAACCAGAGCTAGTACAGAGGTCAAAAAAAAAAAAAACCAAAAAAAAAAAAAAAACCAAAAACCAAAAAACCAAAAAACCAAAACCAAACAAACAAAAAAAACAAAAACCCAGGAAGGAGGCCATTGGGGACAAATAATGGGGCCTGGGTGGGAGGTAAGGGGAGAAGCCTGAGAAGACATGCCAGGTGAGTGGGAGGGCAGAGAAAGGGAGGGGGAGGCCGGAGGGAGAGGGGACAGACACAAGCCAGGGAACAGTCCTAGGAAGACAGGAGAGGGGAGATGAAAGCATAGGGGTAAAGCTGAAAAGAACAGGGGAGAGGAGGGGCCAAGGAAGGGGTAAGGGGCCATGGTCAGGGTCTCCGTGGAGGAGAAAGAAGAGTTTCCCATACAGCTCACCGCCACATGCCCCTGGATGCCAGGCACAGCTCAGCACTGTATGCCGGAAGCATGGTTTGCAGCTCAGCATTCACCCCAATTCTCGAGGGAGACCTGTAACTGGATTTTGTGCACCCCTGGAACTGTTAAAACTTTGGGACTCTCAGAGACAAACAAAATTCATTTTGCATTTCAAGATGGACCTGAACCTATGTAGAGCAGGGAACGGTATTAATAATTTGGGTCTGGAATGTTCTTCAAGGGCTCGTTAAAGCTCCTGGTGCTTTCGGAGGTGGGCCCCTAGCTGTGTGTCTAGGGTGTGCCTTTGCGTGGGCACACGCGCATGCGCTCGGGGTGATGGTTCTATTTCAGCCCTTTCCTCTATCTCCTTGGCCACACAGGGTGCAGCAGCCAAATGGAAAAGCCAGATGCTGGGGCAGCCCCTCAACGTGCCCTGTGTTGTGGGAGAGGGAAGACCCACGTATGAGGCTGAACCTGGTTTAATCTCGGCAAATCGTGACATTATCACCAAAGAGGTCCTAAAACATACAACTGCACTGATCAGTGTGTGAGTGGACATCATTGCCTCAATCATCGGCTGGATTACAGCACCTACTTTGTAGACCTCCCGGGACCCAGACAGAACCGTAGACATTTCATTGAAGGCACATGAGCAGGAGGCACAGTGATAGGGCAGCCTGTTTGGCAGGGGCTCCCAACTTCCTGCCTTTCCCTCCGTGGGACAGGCGGGCAGCGGTGGGCAGCGGCGAGAGTGGTGTCCTGCACCACAACCCACCCACAGCTCCCGACCATTATCAATTACTCTGCCGGAGCAGAGCATGCCCTGACAAGCTTAGCCTCCAACTGTAATTTTGAAAACTCTGGGGAGAACACAGACTGGGTTTCCAGCCCTCCACACATCTGCACAGCCTTGTCCTCCTGTTACCCTCCAATCCGGACTCTCAGCTCAGCTCCTTCCTTGGATAGCACAAACCTCCCAGCTGGGGGCTTGCAAGAAGTGTTATGTGACACAAGGGACCCTCTTCATGTTCTGTGGTGTGGAGCTGGGAGCTGGTTTGCCAGCAGAAGCATCCAAAGTGCATCCCTGATATGTTGAGATGTAGGTGGGGTAATGGGGCACAGCCAGAGTTGGGGTTAACCCTTTGCCACCCATGTATTTGGAGATCATTCACTAGAAACCCCAATCCTATACACACACCTAGCAAAGACCTTGTGACATTTGATATGATTCAAACTAACACAAGCCTTGTGTCCCATCACTCACTTCAAATTGGACAGCTAACAGCCTAGATAGTGGAGATACTTCTCAAAGGGGAGGAGGCCAGAATGGGCAGGAAGGCTGAGCCCCCTGAATCCTTCTGGACCACAGTTCCTTCTATGCGGGAGGGTGCAGAAACCCCAAGCCAAGACATCCACAATCACCATCGCTCAGGAACAGGCTTGGCATGGAAAGAAGCATAGCAGGGTGTACCTGGGCTGACTCCAAGCCCCTTGTTGGCAGGCAATGCTGTGTCCAGAGAAAGTGAAGAGAGAGGCTTCAGCCTTACCCGGCTCAGATGAGGAGCTGTGGGCGTCTGTGTTCGGAAGGCTCGATGCTTAGCCCTCAGCACTAAACATACTTGGTGATGTTTATGGGGGTCTGAGGGTTGCTGACCATGGTATTCTCCCTATCTAACTCACTCCTTCTTCACAGACAAGATTCTCTCAAGAAGATATCACATGGCATGTCCTTTGTGAGGTTCTTGGAACTTCTGTGTCCTGATGCTGATGTGTCCCAAAGCCATTCTCATAGTGAAGAAAATGTAGGCACTGGCTTCCACACTGGGACGGACCACAAGCTCCAAATCCCCAAGTGCTTATGACAACATGTCCTGTCTTTCAGATCCCCTCACTCTTCCCACCCTAGAGGACCTGGGGACCGGGACAGGCACATGTCTGTTATCCCTGGATCTGGGCCTGTGAACATGCATACCTATGCACCCTTCAAAAGGCCATGCAGTCACTGCATGGGTGCATCCAAGAGTGTCTAGGCAAAGCAGAGAACTGAGGATGCATGCAATCTTCTCCTTCTAGCAATAACCAACTGAAGAAAGGCCTTCAGCTATAAAGGGTGAGGATGAGAGGGGAGACCAAGGAAGGGAGACTCCGGATCCTCATTGTCCTGGGAAAGGGTACAGGGGTCCTGGCTAGAGTACAGCACCTAGGCTGAGGAAGCAGAGCTGTGAACTAGGCATTGAGGTCCCTGAAGTTGCAAGACTCCAGCAAGGATAATGCTGGCCAGAAGAGGGTCCCTACAGCCGCCTAACCAAGGCTCCCCATGGCGGTGGGGCTGAGAGGCAAAGCACTATCTAGTTCCCGAGGCCCTGGTAGCAGGAATGATTGGACCAAAAATCAGTTCCCAGACACTGACCATCTGATGAAAATGAAACTGAGAAGGTCAAGGGTCAAGCTGTCTCCTAGTAATTTAACTGCACCCAGAGTGAGGCTCAGGGACATGCATAGGGATACGCTGCCATGGTTTATCCCCACCTCCCAATGATGTAGAACTGACGACATCCAACATCCAATAAAAAAATTACCAGGTATAGAGATGGTTCGGCAGTTAAGAGGACTCATGTTTGATTCTCAGCACCCACGTGACAACTTACAACTGTCTGTAACTCTAGTTCTATGGGATCTGATGCCCTCTTCCGGCTTCCATGGGCACCAGGCATGTATGTGGTACACAGACATACATACAGGCAAAATGCCCATACACACAATAAGATGCATTTAAAAAGTTACCAGGTGTGAAAAGAGGCAGAGAACAGCCTCCAGAGTAAGGGGAGGCCTGAAGTGACACTTTCTATGGTAACTGATGAAGATCTTGAAACAGGCGCTGTATACTATATCCCATAATCTTGAAAGAAGTTACTAAAAACAAAAACCGAAAACGGTTACTTTAACTTTAGTCCTAAAAGCTGCATCTGAAGGGAAAAAAAAAATCCTGGATTGGATTAACATAGCTCAGAGTGACATGGGAGGGATCTTCTCTTGCAGCAGATGGATACCATCACAGGAACGGTCCCTACACAGAGAACATCTGCCTGTGGGCTGCCCAGCCCCAGCTGACTGATCTATAGCAGAATCCTCACACCTAAGACTCAGGAGTCACCAACAAAGGGGCAGAAATAACATAAAAGCCAGAGGACCAGGGTGCCTGATGTAAGACAGAGCCTTCTACACGGGGAAGGGAAGCTGCAGCCATAAAAATCTCAACCATATGGCCAAGACCTGCAAATTGATAGTGCCAGCTGACGAGCCAACATGGATGAACTAGGTCTTCACTCCTAGAAGCAGAGCTATGCACATTTAGTGACTGCTGAGAGGGAGGGAGGGAGGGAGGGAGGGAGGGAGGGAGGGAAGGAGGGAGGGAGGGAGGGAGGGAGGAAGGGAGGGAGGGAAGAGAGAATCAGCCTTTCCCAGTGATAAGCTCCCTAAATCTTTACCCAATACCCCGCGGTCAGCCCTAAACACATGTACATATAAGCAGCACTAAATGGATTCAGCAGGTTGTATTTATACGTGTGTGTGTGTGTGTGTGTGTGTGTGTGTGTGTGTAACAATAGCAATTGAATAATTGAATAATAAGAGGTTGTAAATTTAAGAGGGCGTTGGAGCCATGGAAGGAGGTGGTAAGAGGTAAATATAGTGCTCGTATACAAAATTCTTTAAAAAATAGCAAAAGAAGAATGTATTAAAAAGCCTAGTAGAGTGCTACTGGGCAGAGGCAGTTTCGAGCTGCCTAGCACATGTCCTTTTGTGGGTCTCCGAGAGAACAAGAAGAATATTTGGAGAAAATGTTTCCAAATTTAACAAAAATGTAAATTCAGGGCTGTTGATATGGCCGAGTGGATAAAGCGCTTGCTATGTGTGCCCAGTGGTCTGAGCTCACTCCCCACACCAAGGATTAAAGGAGAGAACCATGTCATGGGGACCTTTGACCTCTACACAGTGCTGTGGCATGTAAGCCTCTACCACCATCTCCACACATCACGGTAACAAATAGAGTTGGAGAAATTCAAAGTCATAACCCCAAGAAGCTTCACAACCAAAGCCCAGGAAACAGGGAGAAAAAGACGTGAGTCACAATAAAATCACTCTAAACTAGAAGGTCTTCAAAGCATCCAGAGATGGGCAGCATTGAGATGGCTCAGTAGGTAATGGTGCTTGCTGCTAAACCCGACTACCTGAGTTCAGTCCCCAGGACCTACATGGTGGAAGGAGGGAACCAGGTTCCACAGTTGACCTCTGACCTCCACGTACAAACTATGGTGCCACCCCCACCTCACAAAAGCAAACAGACAAGTGTCATTAAAATAGTTTAGCGTTGGAGAGATGGCTAGGTGGTTAAGAGCACTTGCTGTCCTTACAAAGGGAAGGGCAGAGCAGTCCACAACCATCTATAAGTCTAGCTCCAGGGGATCCAACACCCTCTTCTGGTTTCTGAAGGCCCTTGAATACACACCACATATACTCATACACAAACACATATACACAAAACAGTATTTTTAAAAAGTAGCCAGAGAAAAGAGAAACACGATGTCCTGGGGAAACAGTTAAGATCACAGTACACAGGAAACCCTGCAAACAAAAGGCCTGTGGCATTGCAGAGCAGGAGCCTTGAATGCTGTACTTAGTCATAAAAGGTAAAAGGACAATGTTTTCATATACTCCAGACTTTGTCACAGGGAGTCCTAGCAGCAAAGGAAAGCATGGACCCATACCAGGACCACCCAGAATATAGATACGTGATTGCCTTATCTAGGGTTTCCATTGCTGTGAAGAGACACCGTGACCACAGCAACTCCTAGAAAGGAAAGCATTGAACTTGGGTTGGCTAACAGCTTCAGAGGTTTAGTCTATTATCATCATGGTGGCAAGCATGGTGGTGTCCAGGCAGACATGGTGCTGGAGAAGGAGCCGAGAGTTCTTGATCACCAGGAAGAGAGTGACACTGAGCCTGTCTTGAGTTTCTGAAATCTCAAGCTCACCCCCAGTGACACACTTCCTCCAGGAAGGCCACACTCCCTATGGGGCCACGGGGATCATTTTCATTCAGACACCACAGTGACTCATTTTTTGGTCACCAAAATCCCTTCAAAATATAACTGATGACTCAAGCAGTAACTAACAACAGCATCATGCAGAGTTCACTGCGTGTCCAAGCAAAGTGCATGGTTACAAAAAGCCTGGAGGTCTGGAGCGGGAGGTGAAGACACCTTGGAGCGAGGTGCTCAGGCGGCTGTGTGATGTGGGCTTAGTACTGGGAAGCAGACTGCAGGTTTCACAGACACACACTTCAGACCCTCAAGCTCTTTCTAGAAGGGGCAGAGCAAGGAGCTACAATGGAGGAGGTCAAAGATGAGGTAAAATGTGTCATTGAAGTTATTCAAAACAACCCAAGAAAGACATAATTGGCCCTCATAAAGGCTTTGGGAGTGGTACAATTAGGAGGTGTGGCCTTGTTGAAGAAAATGTGTCGCTGTGGGGTGGGCTTTGAGGTCTCCTATGCTATGTTCAAGCTCTGCCTAGCTCAGGCCTCTTCCTGTTGCCTGCCTGCATGCCGTCATGTCCTGCCATGAGGAAAATGGACTGAACCTCTGAAACTGTGAGCCGCCCAATTAAATGGTTTCCTTGCTAAGAGTTGCTGTGGTCATGGTGACTCTTCACAGCAATAAAAACCATAAATAAGACACCAAGGAAACTAAGAATAACTGAAAATAAAGACAAGAAAATAATGATTTATAATAAACTCAAACTAATGTTTGAAAGACTGTGGATAGAACTCACTGAGCTAATAAGCCAAGAAAAGAGCCACAGAGGGTTACCTGTGTCGGCACAGGGGAGAATCTGACAAAATTTCACACTTGGTCTCCACCCCCCCCCCCCAAAAAAAAAAATCCTCAACAGAATTGGGCCTGGGGAACTGGAGAGATGACTCATCAATTAAGAGCACTGACCATTCCTGAAGAGGATTTAATTCTCAGCACCCACACTGTAGGTCACAACTGTTTGTAAATCCAGGGGATCTGACACCCTCTTCTGGCCTTCATGGGCACTAGGCACACAGATGGTGCACAGACATACATGAAAGCAAAATACTCACACATATAAAATAAAAATAAATAAATCTTTACAAACCATTGGTTTAAACAGATGGCTTAGTGGGTAAAGGGCATTTGCTAACAAGCCTGATGACCTGTATTTAACCTCTGGGATCCACATGATGGACAGAGATAAGTGACTCAGCAAGTCTGACCATCCTCCATGTGTGTAATAACATGCACATGTCCTTCACTGAGTAAGCAAGTAAATAAATAAGTGAATGTGATAATAATAAAATGCTCCAGTGAGGCTGTGCGGGGTAGGCAGAAGGCATGACCTTTAAGCACCACAACTAACACCAGGTTGTAAGACTGAAGCAATACGCAGGGACACCAGTTCTTCCCTTCTATCCAACACTCTTGCCAGCTACAGCCCTCTGAAGAGACGAAGGATCCCCAGACCATAAGGGGTCCATTGCTCCACGTACAGACAACACACAGTCTTCACAGAGTCTGACAGAACTTATGAAGTGGCTTCGGGAACCAGTGAGGACACAAGATCAATACACAGAATGTTCAGGAACAGCAGCCAGAGCTAGAATGGAAAATGCCACTAAGGTAGCACGAGATGCAAGGCATGCGGAGTGGGTCTGTCTGGGCATGCAGGAGCACGGTGAGACAGGGGACACAGGGAACACACCGCTGTTGCATGGCAGTGATCCAGACTGACCATGCTTGACATCCTAGCTGGCCATTTTATTTTATTTTATTAACAAAATTCATATGCTAGCTCTAAAATTCACACGGAAATGTAAGGTGTCTAGAAGAGTCAATACAAATCTTAAAACTTGTTGATAGGCTCACACAAGGCTATTTCCATGCAAACATACAATGTTCTTTGAGCATACGCCACCCATCACACCCTGTTATTTTCCCCTGTTAGTTCCTTTATTTTCTTAATTTTCTGGGTATGGTGGCACGTGCCTTTAATCTCAGCACTTGGGAGGCAGAAGTAGGGCAGATATCAGTGAGTTCCAAGCCAGGTTAGTTAACAGAGAGTTCTAGGACAACCAAGGCTACACAGTGGGATTCTATCTCAAGAAAAATTTTATTATTACATTTGTGTGTGTGTATGTGTGTATATATGAATGTATGTGTATATATGTATTTATGTGTGAGTGCATGTATGTGTGTGAGTGTGTGTATGAGTTTGTGTCTATGTGTGTGTGTGTCTGTGTGTGTATGTGTGTGTGCATGTGTATATGTGTGTGTGAGTTTGTGTGTATATGTGTGTCTATGTATGTGAGTGTATGTATGTGTGTGTATATGTGTGTGCGTGTGAGTTTGTGTGTGTGTGTGTGTGTACCTGCTGAGGTCAGAGGACAACTTGCAGAGATTAGCTCTCTCTTCTTCCACCGTGTAGGTCCCAGGGACAGAAATCCGGCTGTCTGAGCCCTCTGGCCAACTCTTATGTTTGCTTTGACATCACCTGCACATGTGTGACTTAATGTATCTCCATAAAACCAAGGACTCAAAAGTAAAAGAAAATATCGCATATTTGTCTTTCTGAGACTGGATCTCAATGCATAGCTCAGTCTGGACTTAAATCTGACACCCTTTCTCAGCGGTAAGCACTAAGACTGCAGGCCAGTGCCACCAGGCCCGGTGCCAACTTTGAAAAGAACAAAGAGCCAGAATGTGACTTGAACTTAGGACTCCTTACTGCACTGACCACCACAAGAAGCCTAAGGCCTCACGGGGAGGCTCCCTGGTGTCACACTGATGGAAAGCCCACAAAAGACAATGAGCAGAACCCAATCAGTCCACTCCACAGTCGGCTTGTGTGGCTGGATGAAGGCCAGCTTTCACAAGGGATGTCCCCTCCATGTGTAGGATTGACTTGGGAACCAGACATATCTTGGGACAAACACAGAACAAAAGACATTATGAGTTCTCCTTCAGAACACACACCGTTCCTGAACCTGATGGGACCCCTTTTGATTCTGACATGCAGAAAACATTTGAGGCCTTGCCATCTGCTGAACTTTAATGCCTCCTCACATGGAAACTAGTTGCTATAAGAACAAGGTCGGGAGGTGATTAGATCATAAAAGCCCCACCCTCCCGGGCTGGGAGTCTGGGGAGATGGCTCAGTGGGCAGTTTGAGCCCCTTCAGCATCCACATAAGGTGGGGTGTGGTGGCAGAGCATGATGTCCAGCCAATCCAGTCGATCATGAGCACATGGATTAGTGACAGACTGTCCCAAGAAATAAAGAGAATGACAGCCCAAGACACTAACATGGACCTTCGGCCTCAGGGGTGTGTACACATGCATATGTATAATACACACAAACACACCTAAAACCCCAAATAAAGGGTTGTACCTCTGGTCTTTTGACATGTTAATGCAGAGAAATGTCCTCACTGGATGTCAGCTCAAGATCAGTGGGCCACCAGAACTATAAACTGCTAAGAGTGCCTCCAAAAAAAAAAAGATTTATTTTTATTTTATGTGTATGAGTGTTTGTGTGTATGCATATGCACCACATGTGTGCCTAGTGCCCATGGAGGCCAGTAGAGAGCTCTGAATTTCCTAGATTTGGATGTTCAGACATTTATAACTTACTATGACTGTGCTGGGAACTGAACCTGGGTTTTGGGCAAGAGCAACATGTGCTTTTAACTATCAAGCCATCTCTCCATCCACTCTCCCTCCCCTTTTATTAGAGGTGACCCCATGCAGCCTGTAGTACGAGGTTTCTGGCCCGGACTTTTGGGCCTAACATCTAGGTTTAGGACCCACAGACCCGCAGTCCCACAGTCCCACAGAGATACACAGATGCGTTCAATAGTTTTTGGCTGATCAGTCTCAGGCCCAGGCATATAACCTGCTAGCTCTCTACCCTTAAATTAACCCATGTCTCTTATCTTGTTCAGCCATGTGGCTGGGTACCTTTTCTACAGCAGCATAGTTGTCCTCTGTTTCTTCCGGCTTCTCCCTGGCATTCTGCCCTGTGCTTCCTGTTCTCAAGAGTTTTCTTAGTCTGGTAGCCCCACCTACACTTCCTGCCTGCCTTTGGCCAATCACCGCTTTTTATTAAACCAGTGGGTGGGACAATTATTCACCAACACAATCCCCTACAGCAGCCCAGTTTAGTTTCAAAATTACTAAGTAGAAGAGAATGACCTTGGATTTCCGATCCTCCTGGCTCTATCCCCAAGTGCCAGGCTTACAGGTGTGGACCACCGTGTGTGATACATGATGCTGAGGATGGAACCCACAGCCATGTGCATCCCAGGCAAGCCCACCACCTACTGAACTACATCCTAACTTTACTTGCTCTCATTTTAAATTTCCAGCACCAAGTATTCTGTGACAGTGATAGCACAGGCTCAGACCCAACCCTGGACCCAGGAGCTCACCAGCAGGGAGCCCAGCACCCAGGCTGAGGGCTGCAAACTCCTATCTTCCAATTTTGTTCATGACAAACCTCCATTCTTTGGATGGCACCCTTCTCCCCACTTCAAGTAAAACTCTTTTTAGTGACTCCAGTAAGGAGAGGAGATGTGGTGGAGAGCAAACCAAGAAGAATCCAAGAGATAGGCGGCCTCTAGTGATGTCCAGCCTCTGGCTTACATAGCTCCCACCACCAAGAGACTGGACAAAGAGAGGAGTTAGACCACCTCAGCCCAGCGAGCCCATGGCCAGTGGGATCTAAGACCATGCTGCCCCAGGGATGGGTAGAGACTAACTGGAAGGGCACCAGGAAGGAATGGATGCTGTTCCTTGGGCAGGTGGGAGCTGCCTAAGATCAGGCTCCTTGGACCCTTATCCAAGTACTTTAGGCTTCTCTGTCCTTGAGCCTCCTTCGTCAAAAAATTCAAACCCATCTACTAGGGGATGAGAGAGGAGATGTCGAAATTTCCCTGCCCTTCTCCAATCTTCCCCTCCCTCCAGTGAGTGGGAAACCCCAGCAATTCCTGGCGCTCACCACCAGCAGCTCCTGAGATGTTCAACATGCTCATATCTGTCAAAAACCATTCACAGAGAAAAGAGAAAGTCTTTATACCTTTTATTCAGCCAATTTTCCCCGAGGCGCTGTGGGCTCTCTAAGAAAAGAGGAAGCAAGGGGAATCACAATCAGCCTGGCCCTTGAGCATCTGGAGCTGGGTGCTGCTGCTGGCTCAGGGGGAGAGAGGAGAGGGAGGCAGAAGCACCCTCTCCTGGGAGGAAGAAGTCTGCCCAGGTGAGGAGGGTTCCACTGCATTTCAAGCTTGTCAGGAAGTCAAGGCGTCGTTTCGCATGTAAAGATGGAGGGACACATACCAAGGACGTCACCCACACTTCCCAGACTTACGTCTCCTGGGACTTTGTAATGTTTCTGTTTTTTTCTTTTCTTCCTTTGGCCCCCGGCCCCAAGTGATCCTGAGTACACTCACAAATGTCAACCCTGTGGCTGTTTAAACAAGATGCTGAGTCTTGGTTTAGGTTTCCACCACTATGAGGCAAACGGTACGAGTCACTGAAGAGGGTGGTCACTGTACCCCTGTGGGTTCATTTTCTGCAAATTAATCCTAATAGCTATGAAAGGCAAGGCAGATATTACTGCCACCTATGATGTAGCAGCAACTAATGTGTGATGTTTGAAATTAGGTACAACTTCCAGTAGCTTCCATCAGCAGGAGTGAACTGAAGACCAACAGGGACCATGCTCATTCACACTGTTATACGTGGACCAGGAGCTTGAGAATGCACAGAGGGAAATCATGGATAGAAGGTTACACGCTCTGTGCTGTTCTCTAAATCCAGAATCTCAGGCCACTTTGGAGCTTAGAAACAAAATGAGTGTGTAGGAGTATACATGTGTGTTATGTGCATATGCGCATGTGTGTATATGTGTGCATGTGTGTGTATGTGTGCATGGATGTATATGTGCATGTGTGTATGTATGCATGTGTGCATGTGTGTGTTGTGTGCATATGTGTGTATATATGCATGTGTGCATGTATGTATGTGTGTATGCATGTATGTATGTGTGCATGTGTGTATGTATGCATGTGTGCATACATGCATGTTTATGTATCTGCAAGTACAAACTGTGTGTGCTCTGTAGCTATGTGTGTTTTTGTTTATTTTTTGTGAAGTCTCAGAATTCTCTGCACACACAGCTTTGGAACACTTTTAATCATAATCAAGTACACAAATCAATTGTTATTCCAGGTATTTCTCAATGCACAGGTCAGAACTTCCACAGTGTTACGTTGCCCTCTCCATTCCCTGCTTTCAGAATGTTCTCATTTCTCTTAAAACCAATTTATGTATGAGGTTTTTTGTTGTTTTTGATTTTTATTTATGCATATTGGTGTTTTTTCTGCTTGTCTGTACATGTGCCACATGTGTGCAGAGCCCTTGGAAGCCAGAAGAAGGTGTCAGATCTTCTGGAACTGGAGTTCCAGGTAGTTGCTTGATGTGGGTGCTGTGAACAGAATCCTGATCTTCTGCAAAAGAAGAAAGTTCTTAGGGCTGGAATGATTTCACTGCCCTCCCCACAGCCCCAGGTCAGTTCCTAGCACCTACATGGTGTCTCACAACAATCCGTATCTCCAGTTCTAGGGTATCTGGAATTCTCTTCGGACCTTCTGGGGTTCAAGGCACATAAGTGGTGTGCATATATACATGTGCATATATATGTGTGTGTGCATATGTCTATATACATGTATGTATATATATGGCCAAAATATTCATATGCATAATAGAAAATAAATAAACCTAAAAATAAAAACATGAAAAGGCAGTCTATGTTCTTGCTACCAAGCCAGCTCTCCAGCTCCTGTATGCGATTTTTTTTTTTTTTAACTTAGCTGAAGCAAGATGAAGTGAAATGCTCCTGGGCTGAAAGGTAGTTGGACTAGACATCTTTCTTAAGTTCTAGAAAAATCACTATCATTATCTCTATCCACATTGCCATAAAGAGCAGGTGGCTGTGGGCATTTATTTTGCATAGGTCTCATCCAGCCCTCTCCACAGCCACAGAAGGAAGGCCTTGCCTTCCCATTTCTACTTTCAGATGAAAATAAAAAGGAGGTCCTAACTGACACGTTCGCCCCAAGTACTGCAGCCCCTCTTTTGAAGAGGCAACTCTTCTCCATGGAAAACAGGAATGAAAATGGGTGGGCTTGGCTGGCTCTCCAGCGGAGTCTGTGAATCTCCATGGTAACATCTGGGTGTTTCATAAGCAACCTACCTAAGAGCTGTGGCAGGGAGGGCTGTGTGCCAAGAAGCAGCTGAACTTGAACTAGGCACTGGGAAGGCCATGGCCGAGGAGGTCTATCCAGGTAAGACAGCAAAGACTGCTTTGGATCCTAAGCCGTTCTCACATTTACGTGACTTATGGAGCAGGTGTGTCGGCAGGCACTTCGAAGTAAGCCATTTTGAAACAAGATGGATGGAATGATGGCCTCACACCAATTGCTGCCTCTTTCAGCTTGGGGGTTAGTCTTGGTACTGACAGACTTCATAAGGGGATTTGTCCTCCCAACTCAGCATGATTAAGTCCCATCCCCCATTCTCACAAACCCCGAAGCCCAAACACACAGCCAGAGACCCGAGTTTGCAACCACATCTTGAGAGAGGGAAGGACCCACTCCTTTTGCTGGGGGTGGGTGTGAATGAACAGGAAAGCTGGGATGCAGGTCCTTTCCTTCAGCCAGTGTTCCCTATCCCTGTGTCTGACCCCTGGGAGCTCCTCGGGCTCTGGGATTCCCAGAGCTCTGGGATTCTGGCAGCACCTTCCTGGTCCTGACTGTGCACTTCTGAGCCACTCCATAGATGAGCATGGGCGTCGCACCTTCCTGGTCCTGACTGTGCACTTCTGAGCCACTCCATAGATGAGCATGGGTGTCGCACCTTCCTGGTCCTGACTGTACAGTTCTGAGCCTCTCCTCTCAACTCCGCAGAACATGTTGCATGGCTCTTACTTAGTCAAAGTCAAATATTTCAAAGCCGATGATCTGGTACATGCATAAGGACTCATGTAACACCAGCCCTCCACACTGGGAGACTTGGGAGGCCAGGGTCATTTCTACCTCCTAAAAGCCTCTGCATTTAGAGGGCAACGGTCATGGGGAGGCAGAGGAGTAGAGCGCTTCCACCAAGTAGAGCAGCCAGGGTTCGTTACCTAGGTCACGGGACCCGTTTCTCTTCTGTCTTTTTATCACGTCTCCAGAGTTACAGCGTCTTTCATGTCTCTCTTGGAGGCCATGATATACAGGCAGGGAAGCTGGTCCCATGGAGATCTTGTCTCAGAGCCACATGAGGATGGGTCACCCTGGGCTGGGATCTTGCTGTACACAGAATGAATGTGGGTTCCTCTCTTTATCCACCCTGTGCTCAGCGCAGTCCATTTTCTAACAGTTCAGGCTGTCACCTGACCACACTTTGTCCCTCCTGGCTATTCTTGAGAAGGAAGAGACCCAGGGTTCAGTTCCATGTCATCTCCCTCTTGGTGTCCCAATGTGTGGAGAATGTGACACTCCCAGTCAATCACAAGACTGGCATTTCTGGTCATTAGGGAGGATCGTCAGGTTAGCTACTAACTCCCCAAGGGTGGCTGTGGACACACTAGCCACCAAGTCCCAAGAGAGTGAGTAAGCTGACTTTAGTCTCCACACTCAGCTGCTCACTGCCAATGCTTACAGGTGAAGCTGGGGCTGCAGACTTCCAGCTCCCCTTAGGGGAACCTGCCCAGCCAGGAGGTTCCTGGATGGGTTGGCTCTTAAATGAGTTCCCTGGCTTTTCATCTGTATCCCCTGCTGTATTGAGAATGTCTTTTCACAGAGGGTATGTCTTAAAGGCACTAGTGTCTCCATAGCCTGGCAGATAGGAAGGAGGAGTGGATATTTGCTGAGTGAATAAGAATGCCTGACCAGGCAGGTGAATATTTGCCTCTGGAGCCAGAGCCAATCCCCCTGTTGAAAGTGGGATCAGATTCTTCCAGAAGAGTGTGTACCAGTGGCTGGATGCTTCCATCTGCTCCCTCTCCACTCCCGTTCAACCTCCAGCTTCTGCTCCCACGGAGACTTGCCTGGAAATTCCCTTGGATGTCTGATCTTTCCTATCTCTCTAACCCAAAGGACAGAGCCTCTGGCCTCTGAAGCCTTTCACCCTCTAAACATTTCAGTCTTTAGAAATTAAGCTGGGACCTGCTTGTTTAACCATCGGAATAAAAGAACACGTCTCTATTAGCTAAACCCATTTTCAGTGTGATCACACAAAATGACCTGCCAGATAAAAATCCCTGAAAGTTGCAATGCAGAGGGAGGCCTGCTCACAGGCAGCTGCTCAGCTCTGCAGCACTGGACCTCCTCCTTCCTTCCCAGCTAGGTGCTATGGAGGGTGGATGTGTGAAGGTTCGGGGACAGACTATAATTGGTATGTCTCCACCCCCCACCCCACCAGTTAGGGCTTCTGTGTGTGAATCTGAGGGGCCACCATTCGGGCCACATACGCGGCTCCCGGTTCTTCCTCTTTTGCTTTCAAGAAGCAATGAAGAGGCTGCGTCTCCATTTACTTCTCTCCCTTATCTCTTGCTTCCAGTTTCTACACCTCCTGAGAGGGGCAGCTTGGGCACCGACCCCCTTGCTGCGCTGGAGCAGATTTACATGGTACCATGCGAGTTACTACAGTTGACAAGGAGACCTTCCTGTCGGGATGGGCCCAAGGAGCCTCTGTCTCAATTGTCACGGGCTTGTTGGAGTGTGTGTGTGTGTGTGTGGGGGGGGAAGTCTGCTCAACAAGCCTCACCCTAATGATCCTGAGCTGTTTTAGGAGAACAAGCTGCCTGGAGGGCACAGAAGGCACTTACAAACCCTCTTTCTTGTGTAGTGCTTCAGATTTTATTAAACGATCCATTTCTGCTTGCTCCCTGAGGGGACCTGGAGGTGAAGGGTGCAATTTTATAAATAAAAAATTAACCGAGGGTGGCTTAAATACAACTTTGGATGGTGGTGATCACGATGGGGGGGGGTACATTGACTTAAGGGGGTTTTCTTTTTCTTCTGAAAAGAATTCACCTGTAGACAGCTAAGAGCTGGTGTGGAAGGAGGGGCAGAGGGAGGGGCAGGACTGGAGGATTGAGGAGAGAGAAGGGGAGAGACAGGGAGCAGAGGGGATGGGAGCTCCTTCATTTGTGGCCCTGTGCCACTGCCAGGGGGTTTGGAAGTCCTTGAGGATTCTGCCACTAGAAGCCACTGGGGCAGCTTTGGGCTCTGAACTCACAGCTACATATACAAGAGAGCCTCTTAGAGAAATCCCCAGAGCGGCAGGAAAGCACGGGCAGGATCTTTGTTTGAGCAGCCCAGCTTCCTCTCTCTGAAAGCCTGGACAGGGTCCAAGAATCCAGCGCTCCCCTCCCCATCCAACTTCCTCATCCAATGTCCCACAGGGTCCTCCAGGTCCTCAGCGTTGGTCCTAGCTCAGTAAGGCCTGGTGGACAATGCTATGGACCTTGTAATAACAATACTCACAACAGCACTGACTGGATGCTACTCAACATGGCTAGGGACTGCACCCTTTGGGGGCTACATGACTGATGACATCATCATGGGCTCTGGGTGCTAGAATCAATTCCGGTTTACAAATGACAAATATGAGGTTCAGAGAGACAGAGCAGCTCAGCCCAAGTCTCACAGCCAGTATGAGCTGAAGCTTGGTTCTCTCTTGTCCAACAGGCTCACCCTGGGCTGTTTGCTCTGTGCATCTTATCAATGGGGAGCCTGCAGCATCTGCTTGTGAGATGCTCCCTTGGTTGCCGATCCAGGAGAGCAGGCCTATCTCCCGTTGGAACAGACTCTGCCTCAGTCTGATCATTACTGGATCCAGCTCTGACCTGCTGCTAGCCTAGGATGTGAGTGGCCTCAGTACCCATCACTAACACACAGCCTCCTTTCTGTCTGCAACAATCTGAGCTGTCTCTACTCTGAGCATCTGCAGACAGCTGGTTTTTATGCTAGCTTGGGCTCTGCAAGGCCTGTGTGCTTTTATCAGTGGCTGCTGTACAGGCTGGAGGAACTGGATACTGCCAAGTGCTCCTGCTGCATCCAAGGTTCTATTGGAGGGATGAGACCCTCTGGCATCTTGTAATTCCATTTCTCTTTTGTATTTACCGAGCCAAGCACAGACCTGTGAATTTAAAGGAGCTCACTGATCACAGTGGCCATTGCCCAGTTTCTAATCTAGACCACGAATGCTATGGTGGATGGTTTCTAACACTCACCCTCAGAGCCCAGCATTGGGCCATTTCAAGTCCACAGATGTCCCTTCAGACTTCCACAAATGGATGAGATGGATACCAGCCAGCTAAGCTGGGCAAGAGAGTGTCTGTCACACATTCGTGACGACTCAGAACCTCAGACTGTGACCTTTTTTGGAAACGGGGTCTTTGTAGGTTAACTCAGGGGTGAGGGATGGGAGCTCCACTGTAATGACTGATCTTGATGATACAGAGAGGCATTCACAGACAAGAAGGTGGAGACAGAGGTTGGAGTGATGTGTCTGTGAACGGGGAGGAAGGAAGCTGGTCGAGTCTAAGAAGGCCCTTCCCTGAGAGTCTTCAAGTGAAGCTGACCTTGTCCAGCCTCAGCTTCAGAATTTGCATTTCATACCTGCTTCTGGGCCCAGAACTAGGAGATAAAACATTTCTGCTATTTAGACCATCCAGTTTCTGCTCATTTATCATGGGCAACCACCTACCATTCTTACCCTTATGCAATCCCTTCCAGACAACCCCTATAATGTGGGATTCCACAGCAGCTATTTCCTGTGGAACAGGGTCTGGACACCATAGTGGCCATACTTAGACCAACCCGAGATCCAAGAAAATTCCCTTGAAAAGTATTTTGTGGATTTTTTTTTCTTATTATAGAATAGCACATATAATGTTTAGTGTCTTAACCATTTTTGAGGGTTCGAAGCCTGGCATAACCATCATCATTACCTCTACAACTTTTTATCTTTTTAAGTTGCTCTCCATTAAAGGTTGTATTTCATTCTCCTCCTCTGGTTCCTGGTAACTTCCTTCCATTCTGCTTTATTTCTCTTTTTAATTGCATACACTTATTCATTGTGCCTGGACATGCGCGCGCGCGCGCGCGCGCACACACACACACACACGCACACACACACACACACACACACACACACACACACATAGACAACTGTGTGCCTCGGCACACACATGGAGACGGGAGGGTAACTTGTGGGAATGAGCTCTTTTCACTGTGTGGGTCCTGGGATCACACTCCAGAAGCCTTAACCCTCTGAGCATCTCACTCGTCTCTTCTTTCTGTCCTTGAATTTGGTAACTCTAGGATCCATTTATTGTATTTTGGATATGTTTCGACATGTGGTCTAAGCTAGTGCAATTGTTTTGAGACGTTAGCAAAACTTTGAGATTCAGGGCCCAGATTCCCTTCTTCTCTCATCCCCTCCAGCTGGTGGACATCAGCTATGTTCTGGCCCTGCTTCTCATCCTGACTCTGCCTCCTATATGCTAATATGTGAGGAGCTGGGATGCATACCCCCTGCCATAATAGTTTGCAGCCCCCAAACCATGAGTTAAAATTCCTCTTCCTTGAGATTGTTTCTGTCAGGTACTTAATCACAGCGAGAAAAATAATCAATGCACTCCTGTAACTGGGATCATATGGAATTCGTCCTTTTGCATCTGGCTTCTGTCATGACCCATGATCTCCTCAGGGTTCATCATGACATCCTCATCAGGTGCTTGTCAGTGCTGTTCCCTTCGAATGGCCAAACAACCATTCCCCATGTAATAACACATGTTGCATATCCATTCTTTTCTCAGAGACCATCTAGATTTTCAATTACTTTTTAAGGCAATGGGTCTGATAACTGGCCACATTCCCCATTTTGCCTTTGAAACTAGTAAGTTCAGAAAAGAGGTTAGTGGCTCAAACTTACTGTCCAAAGCCTCCTTTAGTCTGATTTTATAGCCCAGTCTCCCCAGTGCTCTGCTTTTGATTTCTGACTGTTGAAATCATAGGGGTAGGAACAACAGAAGCCAAATACAAGCAGAAAGACAGGTGTATGAATGGAAAGCCATCCACAGTGTCATGGCTGGGCTCTGCAGACCATATTCTCTCCTACACTCCGCTAAGTCAGCTCAGAGTTGGCCTCATCTGGGCTGCTGTCCACTCTCGGCTTGGCGGACACGTCATGGCTCCTGTACTTTTTTGTTTATTTAAAAAGATGCTTCTTTTAAGTGTGGGGGACCATCCAAGCAGTGTCCCCAGCTGCTGCTAGGATGGGTCTGTGTGCCTTAGGCCTTCGAGTCCCAGCTGGTATCTCCTGGGAAGTGCTTTTTGGGAGGTGGGATCTACTCATCTCTCACCTTGGGGTGGGCCCTGCTTAGATGCTCTTCTGAGTGTCTTTGCTGGGGGAATTGGAGGTTTGGCTGAATTAATGCTCAGGGCAGGTTCAGTGGTAAAATGCTTGCTTAGTATGCCTGAGATTCTAGGTTGAATCACTACAAGTCAATCGATCAATTGATCAATCAATCAATCAATCAATCAATCAATTAACCAATCAGTTGATGGATCAATCAGTTAAAAAATCCATCAGACAGCTAGCCCCAATGCAGGGTAGACAGCACCTTATAGCATGCCTACCACCATGAACATGTTTTGGTGAATTATTTTTCCAAGACAGGGTTTGTCTATGTAGTCCTGGTTATCCTGAAATTCACTCTGTAGACCAGGCTGGCCTCAGACACAGAGATTCACCCACCTCTGCCTCCCAAGTGCTGAGACCAAGTGTACCACTGTCACCTGGCGTTTTTGTTTTGTTTTTAATGAGCATGTTAGATGTGATAATTTAGATGTGATCTCTTTCCTTTGGGAGTCAGGGAAAGATCTCATTTCCTACACAAATCTCTAAAGAAACCACCTGTCCACTCCTAAGATGTCTAAAATTCTGTCTCCGTTGACGATGAACCTATGCAGCCAATGTTGAAAATGGGGCTGAGTTTGAGAACGCTGTGTGTAGAGGTTCCGGGGACTGGCTGGAGTTGTGGGGGCAGCATAGGGTTAGGTATGATCCTCAACCTACCTTGTGCGGTTGCTAAAGGGTGGTCACCGGGAACATAACCGAGTTGTTTGAATTTAAATAACAACTAGATCTCCACTTGCGGCAGTAGATGAAAGTCAGGTAGAAACTTCTATTAGGAAAGAGATAGGGGACTTGGAATCTACAGCTCCTCCAGCCCCCAAGACGGAGAGAGAAGAGGTGCCATGGGGCTGGTAAGCCAGGCCCGTCTCCCTGTAGGTGAGGACCCCCTACTAGTCCTGTAGGTGGGGACCCCCTGCTATTCCTGTAATTCCTCCATCTCCAAGGCTCTTGGGTTATTCATTTGTGCAAGGTCTGGGAGGGGTTGAGTCTTCATCACTGGGGAGAGAACAGAGTGGCCCATACTCTTCCTTAGCCTAGCATTGTCACCCAGGCAAGGCAGCTAGGGTGGTCCTAGGAAAGGGAGGGGAGCTTGCAGTAAGCCAGGGACTGCTACTGTCCTGGCAGCTCAGTGTGGTAAGCTGGGTGTGGGTGTGAGAGGGATGGTCCTCTGAGATCGCATTTGCATTGGATTCATTTGTACCGTGAGGTCCCTCAAACCTGAGTGGATACAATGTCACTTCTATAAGATAGACTACACCCCACCCAGCCTTAGCTGGTTTCACTAGAAATTGAGAATCTTTGTTACAAACCAAGAATAACTGGCTGTGTGCCCAGGCCTGCATGGTCACTGTGGGGCATTTTTGCAAATGTTATCCAATCCTGGAGAGCCTGCTGGGTGGTGCTTTGGTCTTTAGGTACCTGTGGGGAAGGAGTTGGGGGAGGGGGCAAGTCCATTCCCACAATGGCTACTGGCCTTAAGCATATGTCTTTTGAGTGATTTTATTAGTTGTTTTTCTTGTCCTGACAAAGGCAATGGGGAGGCATGGCAGCCTGAGCCTGAGGCAGATGTTCACATAGTATCCACAGTCAGGAAGCAGAGAGTGGTGGATGCTGATGCTCAGTTCACATTTTATTCAGTTTGGGATTTCAACCAATGAGATGGTGCAACATACGTTTAGGGTGGGGAGGCCTTTCTACCTCATTTAACTCCTTCTGGGAACTCCTCGAGAGACATGCCCAGAGGTTTGTCTTCTAGTTTGTTCTAGATCCTGTCAAATTGGCCATCAATATTGACCATCCCAGGGACTGAGGCTGGGGCGTATGCTGTTGGTGACCTGCAAAGCCAGCCAGTGTCCAGTCACAGCAGGCCCTACCCTCTGTGGCTTCCTTCCTGGTCTCAGAGCCCTGCAGATCCAGCAGGCAGCCCAGGGCTGCACGTGTAGGATGAACAAGCCCTAGAGGCTTCTAAGGGTCTGAAGGCCAGCTGGCCTCAACAAGTTCAGACTGATTACAACTGGTGCCTTAAAGCATGTGCTCACGGCACTTTCTCATAAGCAGGAAGGGCCTCATAAGTGAGCACTTCTTCGTGCCAGCCTGAGGTCTGCCTGGGGGCCTTGGCAACAGAGGCAGAGTACCACTGAGAGATGACCTGGACCAGTGAGAGATGACCATACTGCACTAGTTGATGCCAGCAAAGTACATCCCATCCCCCTGGCTCGGTGGAGGGTATATAGGCTTATCCTTCCTGAATAATTGAGTTTGTTACTTTCAGCCTTGCTTCTGAAATCTGTCATTGGCTTTGTGCCTACTTGCCCCCTCCCCCAAGGTGAACTTTCCGGGACCCTGAAACATCCTCCCAACACACATGGCTACCGCCCATCTTCTACAGGAGGGCTTTATGTGTCCACAGCATAAGAAAGGTCTTTGCCAGTGTGGATGGAGCTGCTGAAGTAAGGCCGCCCTCCTCAGATCAACAGCACATTTGCCTCTTCCTGCTGCTGACACAGGACTCCAGAGACACCCCCCCCCAAAAAAAAAAACCTACCCAGCCCTGCAAATCCATCTTTGAAACTACGAAGAGCCTGGGGACCGGAGCAGTTTCTGCTGCTATTGGGCTGCTGGCAGCTACGGCATGCTCAGATCTCCAAGCTACTGTTTGTGCTTGGGCTGCAGATTGAAGCATGTAGAGTTGCTGAGCTGCTAGAGCAAAGCTGAGGCCTGCTGTTGACCACGCCCCCAGGTCAGAGCATCCTGGCCACTGCGCTCCAGCCCTGCTGTGTTATCATCTTTGATTTTCTTTTGCTTTGCTTTGGCATGTGAGTCTAGCTGCTCCCCGAGGGCAGCTCGCCCTGAGCTCACCCTTTGCAGACTCCTAACAGCCGGTCCAGGAGTGTGCTTGTTAAATGCAAACCTCCAGTTCAGGGCTCCAATATTCCAGGCCACTATTCAATCCTTCCAGAGGCAGATACTGGATACCTGGAGGTAACAACTGAAGTCAAGTGCCTACTGCAAATATTTAAACCAGCCAGTCCAACTTGCCAGGGTTCACCTGTTCTAGCCCTAAAAGTATAAGATAGGATCTTTCCTGGGTCCCCTCCTGGTCCACCTGCCTCTTATGCTTGCCTAGTACCTCCCTAGGTAGCCCTTGCTATACTGTTTCCTGAACACTTCCCACAGTCTGTGCTTCTCATCATACAGAGCAAGAACAAAACCCAGACAATCAAGCTGCACATCCCCCCCATCACTACCCAGAACTGAGAAGTAAACATAGTCAGCAAAGTGCTTGTCTCACAGGCATGAGACCTGAATCTGACTCCCAGAATATACATAAAAATGCAGGGTATGGTGGTCTGAGTTTGTAATATCTCACTAGAGAGGTAGAGACAGGAGGATTCCTGGGCTTGTCAGTTGGCCAGCTTAGCCTAATTGCTGAGCTCCAGGCCAAAGCATCAGGGTGGAACTTCTAAGCATGGCACAGGAGGTTGTCCTCTGTCCCTCACAAGCAGGCACACCTATGTGCACACACACTTAGATCTGCACTTACAAGTATGAACACACACACAGAGAGATTTAAAAGCACGGCCCATCATGTGTCATTGTACCCTCCACTCCCAACCCGTTGTGCCTGCCAGCGTGCCTCTAAGGATCATGGGTTCTGTAAGACAGAGTCAGCTGTAAGGGATAGCACTAAGAACTTCCCCGGGGGTTGAGAACAGTTAGCGTTTAGCTTAGCTTGGAGCCACTGGTTAGACCTGACTGCCACTGCAGAACCTTCTCAAAAAAACTAATTCACTTTCAGGATTAACACATCTGTGCTCACCAATATCGGGTCTTCTGCAAAGGGTGCCAGAAGGAAGAGGCAAACATGGATTTTTATCAAACCCACATCCCGGTGCCTGTCTGCCTGCGACTAACCCACATGGACAAGCGGCTAATTTGCAGACTGTGCCTTGGATTGACAGTTCCGTTTATTTAATAACGGATAGCTGCTGCCTTCCCGGCTTCTGCACATATACAAAGTCTTTGCTGAGACGGAAAACATGATAAATTGTGAATGTGTTTACTCTTACAGTCCCGAGGCCCTGGGGCTAATGGTCAGAACTTAAGATAATAACAGAGACAACTGCTCTGGTTGTTCTTTTGGAAGTCTCTAATGAGGACGGTTAAGTAAGCAGATAGCGGAGCGTGGGTGGCAGTGTCCCCGTGGGCAGATTCGCTTTGGTGGCTGCTCAACACTGGGTGGGTATTTGCTTCCCTGGATAAATGTGGTGGAGGTGGGTTTCATACATCTTTCATCTTGGTTTTGAGACCAAGGACACACCCCAGGAAAGAATTCCTTATGGGGCTCCCTTAGATTGATGCTTCTGGGTGTCTAACTCCAGCTCCTTAGCCAGCACCCCAGGCCCAGCTCTTCATAGGGGTACAGACTATGGACAATCAGCTCTGTGCCTAGCCTTCACCTCCCCCAACACACTTTTCAAGAACATCTCCAGGTGTATGTTCAGCCCAGTATTTTGGGTACCTCATTCCATGGTCACTGCAGATCACTGTGTGGGGCCGAGGACCAGTACTGACTCCTAAGATGTTCCACAGCCCCAACGTTAGTTGGTATTACTGCTGATTTCTAGGCACGCTCACTTCACATCCCAGTCCCTAGGCATCCTACATTGTCCTTCAGTTTCTCACTGTCCTCCTCTATTAGCACATTCTGTGCCTGCCAGCCCACTTCTCCTGCTGGAATGACAGTCAGTCTGTGGTCGTGATCCTAGCTCAGAGCCCTGCAGATCCCTGTTTGTCCCTAGCTCAGCTGCCATCAGGGATTCTTCCTCAGTTTCCCTACCATGCTTCCTCGTGTTTCAGATCTTTTTTCTTCCAGCCCCTTCTACCCAACACATTCTCATCAACCAAATGAGGTGGGGGTGCCCTTGTCTCCCTCTCTCAGCAAAACGGAAGCCTGTTAGCTGTGCTGGCTTCCAGGTACAGTCAGTCCTCTGTCTCCTCGATGGCCCACGCACACCATTGATCTTCTGGCTGTTCCAACAATCCTTCCTCAACTCTCCACAGCCTTTCCTCCAGTGGACACCTGAGAGCTCTGCCCAAGGCCTTCTCTTCATTCCTATAGCTCTCTCCCATGAGACATCTTCAATGTGCAGGTATCAGCCCCACCTAGACGTCCATGATGTCTGATTTGGCAGTTCCAACTGGGATTCTAAGGGCCAGGCTCAATCCTCAGATAACTCCAGTTCAATATGTTCATCTGGGTCCCAGTGCAGGCAAAATCACAGTTCTGGACCATCACCAAGAATATTGAGTTTATCCATGTATGTCACAGAGCCATCTCTGACCCGATGAGCAGATTGCCGGGGTGTTCTTAATCCTTCATTCCATCATCCATCACCCAGTCCTGGCTCTAGAAGTTTATCGGCAGGGTGCCTCTGCCTTCT
The DNA here is from genome assembly GCA_033318265.1 of Phyllotis vaccarum. Lineage (NCBI taxonomy): Eukaryota > Metazoa > Chordata > Mammalia > Rodentia > Cricetidae > Phyllotis > Phyllotis vaccarum. Next base: position 3,473,510 of record JARWLC010000008.1, on the reverse strand, counting down.
GAAGGTAGCCTATGCCCTTGGCCATGGTCTTTTCTTCTCAGCCCAGCAGCATCACCTCCCAGAGTACCCCATGAGGCCATCCCTTACACACCACATCTCCCTGTCTCAGTGCACTAGCACTATTGCTGTGAGAGTATGCTCTGATACGTTGTAAATATTTGTCCCTCCTACTGGTTTAATAAAAATCTGATTGGCCAGAGGCAGATGGGAAGTGTGGGAGGGCCTACCAGACTAAGAAAACTCTGGGAACAGGAAGAGCAGAACAGAGAGAAACCGGCAGAGGAGCCAGCAGATGCAGAGGGCAACTGTGCTGCTCTGAGGAAGGTGTGGAGCCACATGGCTGAACAGGATTAGAATCATGGGTTAGTTAAGAGCAAGAGCTAGCAAGTTATATACATGGCCCCCAGGTCAATCAGCATAAAATTAATACGAGAGTGTGATTATTTGAGGCTAAGCAGGGCTGAGAGCCGGTCTGCACCTCTGAGCTGGGCCAGAAAGTCCAGCCCAGAAACTCCATACTACACACTCTTTTTTCCCTTCGGTTTGTATCTTTCTTCCCTTGACAGTGCCATAATCCAGGAGCAGCATTGTGAACTTTCTGTTTTTATCTTGTCCCTGGCACAGGACAGCAGAGCCGCACACACCTGCTGGATAGACTTCAGGGATCTGCTGGGACATCTGCCTCAGCTACAGCAGGGAGCTTCCCCCTTTCTTTGCCTTCTTGTGGTGGAGGGTTGGGGTAAGGCATGTTGACTGCCTTAGCACAGTCTAAGAACTCAAGTCATGCCAGAGAGAACAAAGGATACCCCAGAAACAGCTTGCTAGCATCAGATCAAGGCATGCCCTCACAGCCCTCCTGGTTTGCGCTTCCACAAAATGTCCATTCCCAGGGTCTCCAGAGTACAAGGCATGACACTTGATCCAAATGCTTGGTGGTTGTTATCTGCTCTGCCAGCTTTCTTTGCTCTGGCTCTAATCCCATATGGAACCATGCGGCCTGCTTCTGCTCTCAAGCCTCTGGTGCTCTCTGCTCCTGGATACCCCTTGCTCCCACTTGGGAAAGCCCCTGATCAATTCTGGTTCCTTCTCAGGCACCTGTAGCAAGACTATCACTCAGTTTCCCTGGTCTCCACGGATCAAAGAGGCACTCCAGGTTTACATAGAGATGGAGGAACCTGTGACAGCTGAAGCTTTCCTTGAGGAGTAAGAAAGGGCAGCCCCTGTGTTCAGGAATGAACACTGGAAGCTATGGTCATGTTAGCTCAGTGCCAAGATTAAATGGAGGTGGGAATAAGGGTTGCTGGATATCTGACCTTATATTAGGGTACCAGGTCTGGGCTGTCCTGTGGGCTCTGTATGGGATATGAGAAAGACTTGACCAGCCACCACTGGCTTTGAAGAGGAAGTGTCCAAACCCAAGAGGCTTCTACAAGTTGGAAATGCCAGGAAGCCACTGTCCTCTAGGGTTTGTAGAAGGCTACATCCCAGCCAACACTTTGATTAAAGTCTAGTGAGATGCATTATTTCTCTGACTTCCACAGTTGTGCACTCTCATAAGCCCTCTGTGTATTTGTTATAACAAGAGAAAACAAATATTGTCCTGTCAGGGTACCGGTTGGGAGACCACGGTCCTGCCTCTTCTCCCCTCCAAGTTATCACACTCAGGGAGATGGAGGTTTGCCCCACTATGGGCAGAGCCGGACAACTGCAACATCTCCCAACTCTAGGCTTCCTAACCAGTCCTTGGGTCCTTTGAGCATAGTGACTTGTCCCCTCCCTGATGAAGCAGCCATCTCCAAGCCTTTCTGCCACCTAAGCTTACTAAGTCACCTTTGAGAGACCTTAGCTTCTAGGACCCTGCCTCTCTCTAGAGTTGTTGTCTGAGCAGAGAGTAAGAGGTGTGGATAACCAAGCCTTGGCAGTAATCTTTCAGAATTTTCCTTGTCTCTACCCTAGCAGAACCAGTTGACTGTCTGTTCCTGCCCAGTATGCATCGCATCTCACAGATTGGCAAAGATGGAGGAAGCCCCTTCCCTTCCCCCAACCCACTCACCCAGACACACACTGAAAGGCTATGGATTAATTTAACTTCAAATTATAATCACTTACTAAGATTATCCAGAAAGCCTGTGTCCCCACACCTCCCCAGTGAAAAAAAAATCCTTCTCTTTATCTATTTATACCCAACATATACATAAGCAGAAACGGAGATTTCTTTATGGACCATTAAAGATTTAATGTTTAATTTATAGCCACTTTCTCTGGCGGGATGTCCAGGCACAATGTCAACATTTTTAATTAAATGAAGTTTTTTTTTTTAAATCACAAAAAGATATATATTTTAAAAGCCACAGTTGGACCAGTTAGCAGCAGCCCTAAGCTCACTGGGTGGAGAGGGTGCTGGGAAGGGAGGCACCCCTAGATTCAGTCACAGGCTTCCCAGGACCCATCCACCCAAGATGAAGGCACAGTGATATGACTGGGTACAGAGGCTCATGGTATTACATGTTGAAAACTGTAATCTGTCCTCCTGACTCTGAGTGGGGGTGGTAGGGGCTAGATGAAGACCAGAGAGGACCTTTGGACAGCTGAACCCGTACCCGAGTCTGTCTAAATGCGAAGGTCAGAATTGGAGCTTCAGGGGCCTGGCCTCCCGATTCCTCAGCTGGTGGCCAGGGCTAGCCCTTAGGGAATCCCCCCCTGTTTCCTTCTGAGCTGTATCAGCGTCCCACAGACTCATTCCTGGACAGATATGGGCAGTGCAGGCTGTGAGCAGAAGCTAGCCAGGCTGCTGGGTAAGGAGTTACTGTGTACTGGTAGAGTAAGAGTTAGGTTGGGTTTGAGAGCAGGCCTGGGATGTCTCAAGGTGTGGCTCTTTGGTGTTAACCTCTGCTCAATTTTTAGGGACACAGCAGGCTTGAAGGTGATGTGGGCTGGTGATGGTATGCTATGCTCCAGGTAGCACCAGTAGATGGCTTATGAACCCAGAGCTGAGGCAGGTTAGCCTTTCCTTGAAATCTGGTAGAGAGGACTCTGCTGACATGTTGTGCCCAGGGCTGCCCCCTTTGTGACGCTTCCTCAAGCTGACCCTGCCACACCTGACCTCTGTCTGACCATGCCTTTCCTCCAAGTGTTATTCAGATCCCTGTCACTCTCAGACAGTCTAGTCCTGTCTCAGAACCAGAATTGGGCAGCCAGGACACAGTGTGATCTCATGTATGGATGAGGAATAAAGGTGTGCATAGCCACTGAGTGAAAAGTCTCGGGGTGATGGTGTTACAAGGCTATCTCGGCAAGGTCTCACCATGCACAGGAGCCTGATGTAAACAATCTTTGGTATCTCCCCCCACCTGTCCTGAAATGAAGCTCTGCAAAGAAGCCTCAGGACACAGTCTCTGTGCTCCATTTTCATTATGACTTTGTCCCTATCATCTGTACCTCTAGCAGAGCAAGGCCATGTTCATTTGCACCCAGAGAAGAAATTAGAATCTTCTCAAAGCCAAGGCCAGCACAAGCCAGTGGCCTTTAATGGGGTACTTCATCTTTCAAGGCAATGGCACTTCCCTGGGACAAAGCTGACTCAGCAGCGGGGGTGGGGTGGGCTTTGGCTGGTCAGTAGCCAATGCCCTATATGGCCTTCTCTGCTGGCACTTGAGTCTCAGGAGTAGTGCTGTTCCCCTGTCCCCTTCCACAAGATGCAGGTCTTGCCAGAGAAGCAGAAGCAGGTGCTGCCTGAGGTGAGACTCTTCACTCCCCTCAAACACCCAAGGATGAGGACCCTGGATACTCCATCATCTAGAAATGAGAACCAACCCAGCTCCATCTACAGCAGCTTGTCTCTAGTGTCTTCAATCTCCAGGCATCTTGAAATCACCTGGTCAGACCCTTCTAGCATTTCCAAATACCATGAGCTTCAGTGGTGTGGACCATTGGGGCCGCTGGAGCAGCTTGTCCATAAGGAAGCCTCCGCTTTATCCAGCCATTCCCAGCCTCCTCCAAAACCTTCATTAGTTGTGGAGGTCAGGATGCTTCTCTTCCCCACTCCCACCCCAGCTTGGAGCGTCCCCACAGGGAGGTAAGCACATGGTCTCTGGGGCTTCAATTCCCATAAACTGGCCCTTCATTTCTCATGTGAAGCCACTTTAATTACGAAGCTAAATAACGAGAAGGAAATATTAAAATTAAAAAAAAATCTCTATACAAAGCAAGTTTGCTGGTGCTGGCCTCTGCTCCAAGCGCCAAGGCAGAGTGGAAAAGGCACCATGCCACTCACTAAAAGCATGTGTCACTAAATCAATAATTCATTTACTTTAATGAGATAAGTACTTTGAAAACTAATTGCGAACCTGCTCCATTTACTCCAGCCCTTAATGTAAATCGCAGCCACTGCCGTGGGAAGGAGAGAATTGAGACGAAAAACATCGACATGTTTCCCCACTTCATCTAAGAAAGAAGGAAGTCCTTCACCCAGGGGCAGGTATCTGGGGGGAACCTGGGAGGCCCATCATCCATCTGCATAGGACAGGAAGCAGCGTGGGGCCACCTTACATTTCACATCACAGCCAGGAGAGGGGGAATCAGGAGAGAGCAGACCCAGCGCTGTGCATGGACCATTGGTGCTGGGAATCAACTATCCCAGGGCCGCTAGAGACTCTGATGGTTGGGGTTAAGCTCCTGCTCAATGATGCTCCAAGAAGCTTCTCCCCACAGCCCCGGGGCTCCGGAGGAATGTATAGTTTTAGAAGCAGGGGCAGGAGATGAGTGACTTAACTCAGGAAGTCCCAAAGGGTCTCAGTGTTCCAGTAACTTCCCAGGTATGTGAAACCAGAAGCAGGAAGGTGCTCCAGTTATTAGGTGCTCTGGGCATCAGCTGCTGTGTAGCCTCTTCAGACTCTGGCAGAACGGTCTTTCAGTAGAGTCCTGAAGTTTTTACCTGGAGCTGGCTGAAAGAGCTGTCAAGGATGGGGGAGAGACACCCATGCCCTCCTCACAAGTCCCCTACTTTGGTTTAGGAGAAGGGACGTTTGCTTCTTTCTGAGATAGACTCGGGATCCCTCTGTTCTCTTGCATCGAACAAGCAACCACACAGAGATGAACCTAGACTGGCTTCTTGCCTTTTGGGAAGCTATTCAAAGTTTAGGGGCCTTGTTCCCAAACATTTCTGGAAACGTAGAAGAAACTACTTTTGTCACACTGTTAGATGCTGGCTTGGACCTCCATCCCCACCACATTGAAACCTACACAGTTCTCGGAGATGGCTCGGTATGGGGAATGCTATTCTTATAGGTCAAGTTGAAGTCCCAGAGAACAGTCTTGGAGTCCCCCAGCACTGACTAGCCCTGGATCTCAAACCTTGCTCACTGTTTGGCTGTGACAAACACAGAGGGTAAAATCCCACCTACCCTGAAGCCAGCAGGCTGGTTGCTAAGGACTAAGATCAAGGATGTTGCTATGATTCAGCACTTCTTCTCACTGGGGTCTCCATCTAAGTGAAACACACTTTCCACAAGCTGGATCCAGGGACACAAAAGACATCTACGTCAGATCCCGGACTAAAAGATGTGGAGTCCCAGGGCATGGAAAATGAGGTGAAATTCTCAGTTACACCCAGCATAAGACAGAGGCGTGGTGCCCAGAACCACCACATTGTCCAGGAGTAGCTGCCTTCTAATGGGAGTACCATCTCCTCCCCCCACATCTTCCTACCTGGGGACTCAACTTCAGGGCTGTTTTCCTCTGTGAGGGTTGGGGCAGTACAGCATAGACCCGAGTCAAGGTTACCCTCCTGCACTTACAACTATTCTGTGAGAGGGTACATCACAGGGTACCTTGTCTGCAGGGGCAGCTGCCTGCAACAGTGGCCAGGAGGAAGGTTGTGACAGAGCTGGGGTATACAGAAGGGGATATTTGTCTACCAGGAAGGGCTTCTATCACTTTCCTGGGAGCAGTGGGGGGGGGGGGGGTCAGGTAAGAAAAGCCCTGGGGCCGGCCACCAGAGAGGCCAGGAGGATGTGCAGCTGATGTCAGAGGAGCTGGGATGGACCAGGGGTGGGGGGCACCTGTGCACTCAAAGCCAGAAGACACAGGAAGGCAGAGCCTGTCTGGGAACCTGGCAGCTGGCTTCTCTAACTATACAGATCAAGGACATTCCTGGGAGATGAGCAACCCTGAGCTTGGATGACCCCAGCAGACCAGCAATGAGGCAGACATCAGTGACCCAGCTTGGAAAGCTTGGCGTGTTCAGTCTGAGCGCCTCAAAGTCCTTCTCAGGTCTGCCAGGCTGGGGTCAAGGGTCAATAGAACTGGTGGCCCAGATAGCCACTTGCTTTAGGAGGGGGAGTGAACCTTCCAAGATGGGCAGCCCTGGGGCCAACCTACCAGAGTTTTGACCACATGGCTGCCAGCTCCAAGGGGGCTCATTATCAGGATAAAGGCTGCCAAGCGTAGATGAGACAGCTTGGAGTGGGAGGAAGTCACAGGATCACCCAGGACCTTGGCTCAGGCTGGACTGTTGCTTTAGGAAGTACAGGTTTATACACTTGGGTGGCACAGCTCTTTGCCTCTTCCAACCTCTGCTATATGAGAAACAGACAGCACAGGAGCAGTGCCACCCTCAGAGACTATGAAACTCTACATCTGGGATGCTACTAGGTATGGAAGGCTCTGAGCCCATGCCTGAGGCTGGCTGTGACTGAGGCCAGCTCCACATGCAGCATTCATTAGTTATTGGGCTATGCTAGTACTGTGCTTAGCACATTGCTATGTTCTTGACCATTCAAGCCTCAGGTAGCTTCCAAATGTCAGAACTGGGCACAATTCCCATTTTACAGACAAGGAAGCTAAGACTCAGAAGTGTCAACAGTGAGTACAAGAGAGACATGAACTCAAGCGGATGACCTTGGTACCTGACTCTGAGCTTTTTCTCACCTGCTTTCAATGGGCAGTGAGGACTCTGGGGGATATCAGATGTGTAGATTTCCCCAGACACAGCTGAACACTAGGGTGTCTCCCAGAACTTACAGACCCTTCATTGCATATGGGACACCTGGATTTATCATCCAAAGAGGAAGTACAGGATAAAGCTGGGATGGGAACCTGCTTTGTTCAGTTCCAATGCCCTTTATTGCATACCACCTTCTGCTATGGGTTCAACTTGGGGTCCCCTTGCCACTATCTCCCCCAAAAGCAGGTCCAATGTCCCTGGTCAACTGTAATTCCCACCCTGATGGACTTGGTGTAGTTATGTTCTGAGTCCTCACACATCTGTGTTTTAGATGGAAACTAGATGAGACCCCGCCCCTTGTTACCTCCGAGCTGGGACCCAGGTGAAGGAAACGTGTGGTCCCAGAAGAGCCAAGAAAGAGCTGCAAGTGTCCTCAGTGACGCTGACGAGAGGCAACTCTTCCAGTCCACTTCAAGTGATCAGCTGCAGCTCTGGTACTGACTCTCGGGGAATGGCTGCCCGCTAAGACAGGGAGCAGCTGCTGGCTAAGACCAAAGCAAGAACCCTGGGGTCTGGTTCTCTTGTTCAGAGATACTGGTCCTGTGACAATGTGGCTGAGGACACAGCAACCTGCCAGAATAAGGGGGCTAGTGGGAGGTTCATCTGTTTTAGTCACTGAAGCGGACACTGGTGTGTCTGTGGAGTCTAAGATAGGGCCTGGCACAAAGCAGATAAACTCAGTGAATGTGTCTGAGTTGACAATGACTGGGTAAATACCCATGGAGGGTCTCTCCTTCCCCTCCCTTATCGCTCATTTCCTACCACCTGTACATCTCTTTCTTTTTTCTTTTCCTTCGTTTTTCTTCTCAAGACCCTGGATCTGGGTTTCTCGGGCAGAACGTAGTACCACCACAGGCAGAAGTAGTCCTTAAGGCAAGCTGCAGCTGGCCTGTGTGTGTGTGACTCCCAAGGGCCTCTTAACCATGTAGATATATACTGCAGGGCGGTTGTGGGGTGATGGTCAAACCTATACCTCCCACGTGCTCCCCAGAGATGTCAATTCTCCGAGCAGGAACCACAGTCTACCAAGGAACCTGGATACAAACACTAGGTAGACAGATACTCTCTGCTGGCTACCACAGGGACGTTGAGCCTTAGGGTCATCAGAGAGGCCCTCATGGTCCTTAGAAAATATGGAGGGATCCTGAATGGGAGGAGAGAAGCTCTGGGCCCCAAACAGCCAGGCAACTCTGAGGCAACTTCTGTGACTAGGAGAGAGGGATCTGCAGTGAGCACCCAGCTCTGTCTGTGATCCCAGCTCCTTTACTGGCTCAAAGCACCATGGCTCAGGGCCATTCCAAACCAAATAACCACTGTGAGGCTCCTAGGGCAGGGTGGGGTCTCTCCCTTTGGAAGCATCATGATCACTAGGATACACAGCAGTTAGCAATGGGGCTAAGTGTACACCCTTGTGTCTCCCCATGATCCCAAGACACTTGGGGGGGGTTCCCCTGGAGTTCTGTCAATCAAACTGGTCCCAGGAGGTCTCAGATGGAGGTTACTGTCAGTGACCACAAATGTGGGGGGGGGGGGTTAACTCACATCCTTTGAGAGACATGGCCCCCCCCCATCATTGCTCCCTTACCCCAGAGCCTGGCAAACCAACACACATCTCACAGCTATTCCTATCATTCTGTTCCCTAAGGAACAGATCTCCATCCATCACACTGGGGCAAACTTATTAGGGTCTTGCATTAGGTCAGCCCCCTTTCATCATCATTGAGGGCTGTGAGAAATATCGCTAGAAGGTGCAGGCTTCAGGACTTTCTCAGAGGGTCGCCTGCATATATATCCACAGCCCTGGAATCAGCCAGAGCCAGACTGGTCCTGTTGGACCAAAGGACCCACTGAAGAGACATCACCTATATGCCTCCAGCTACAGAGAAGCTCCATTTTATTTTGTGGCTTCTGTCCCAGCCCAGGCTGGAATGTGTCTTCCTGGTTAAGAGAACCTAGGGAACTGCAGAATTTTCCTTTGCCTGGCTGCCAGTGCAGTTGAGTCTGTCAAATAGACTGAGGACCTACATAGATAGCACTGGGCTGGGGACACATTGTTGTCACCTAGAGAACTTGCATTGCATCCTTTTGAAGGAATGCATCTGGGCTGAGCAGGCTGAGGGCTAAGGAGGCATTAGATCTCCATCTTTCCAAGAGCTTCCTGACAGATCTCTACTCTCTGACCACAGACAATGGGGCTGTCCTTTTGGCTCTGCCTTGGCCATAATAACCTGCCTGGCTCATGAAGGCTTATGTGTCTGGAACTCAAGACTGGAGTGACAGCACCCTAAAGGTTTCTTTCTCATGATTTTTGCCTGTTCCTCTCCCCAAGCCCAGTATTTGTAGGGGTAGCATTTCTGAGGAGTCATGTAAGTATACATTGGTATTCTGTGTGCTTCTTAAGAACAGGAGAATATTGGATTGACGGTGTTTGTTTGGAACACTGGACAGGTGCAGTTTCTGCTGATGTCAACACATTACTTCCAGCTCGGGTTTTTACCAGCAGGGTAGAGCTCTACAGCCTGGGGCTGGCCACTGTGAGCAGCTGCTGGAAGGGGCAGGAGGTTGAAGGCCACTAACTCATCACAGGCTGCCTCCTCTGTTCCCTGGGGTGGTCGAGTGAAGTTCATCTGGAAGGCAAACCAAAGCCATCCATCCAATGGCCACACACACTGCCCAGGTCCTGAACACCACGAGAACCAGGACATTACTGACTGTTCTGGATGGTGACCTGAAGAATGGGGCCAGTGCACAGCAGGGCATGGTGAATGCACCACACAGAGGGTCGAACTGTATCTCCAAACCATGTTCCTGGAACCTATGCTTGAGGCCTTTGGGAAGGAGTGAATTTTGTAGATACAACTAAATTAAGGTTTCTACAAATGGGAACCTCTTGGGTCTAGGGTGAACCCCAAGTCTAGTGTAGTCATTATGGTCATTTTCTTCAAGAGAAAAGAGAGATTTGAGATATAGATAGGAAGATGAAAATGGGCATGATTGAAGCTGCCGTAAATTCAGTGTCATCTGCACCCTGGCCCTGTAGACATCTTGGCTTCAGACTCTGGGTGTCATAACTACTGTAGGTCACCAGGCTAATGGATGAGGACTTCACCATGTTACCGAGGGGGGCTGATGCTAATGACAGACTGAGGTTCTGCTTTCTGTGCTCTGGGCTTGATATGTAATCCCTGGCCTGTTTGGAAGTTCCCATCCAGAAGGAGGCAGTGGTGAGCAGAACACGGATTGGTACCCAGCATCTATGGACCAGTGGTTCCTGTCGCTGTAGCAGTGTCCAGTCTCAGGGGAGGTAAATCGGTGGCCATTTTACAAACAGCACTGAGCCCATCCAGAAGATCACCCAAGCAGCATCTGTTTTGAGCTAACTTGTAGCCACCTCCCTGCCAGATGTGGTGCTCAGTACTGGGATATCGCGTAGACCTTCATAGGTGAAGTCCCAAGTTCACATTTCAAAAGGTCAAGCGGCAAAAAGAATTAAATAAACAGCTCCCACAAACAGACCCCCTCACCGCCCCTTTACCTGTAGGACAGCTCTGAGCAGAGCAGGCTATTAAGTTTTTAAACAAAGCAGTTGCTTCCCCCCTGCAGGTAGCTCTGGGCATCCACAATTATCACCTGCCTTCAGGCAGTTGGGTATGAAGGCCAAGACTCACTCATGCAGTGACATTGCTGTGCCGGGGTGTCCTGCTCCTGTCTACTCTCCCTCATAGCATCTCTGAGAGGACCTGCTTGTGAGCTTTTGACAATGCAGGCGGATTATGTCCACGGGGCAGTTGGAAGGCTGTCCCTTTATTAACTTTTTAGAGTACTCTGGTGGTTAGTGAGCCCGATTTCCTTCTAGACACTGGAGCGGTTTGACCTTATTACCTCCGGGCACAGGCCTGTAATTTCCAGGGTCTCCCAGGCTGATGTAGGCGATTTTCCCATTTCTGGAAGGAGCTTAGTCTCCCAGCGCTCTCAAGATCACTGCCATTTTATACTTTCTAATTCCATTAGGCGAATCCGCTCCCGTCCTGGAGATTTACTGAACTGGGATTTCACAGGTAAGCTTATAAACTGCGGCCAAGAGCCGGCGACCAGGAAAGCTGCCCAGGGCAGGAGAGTTCTGTCCACCGGAGCTCTAGGTGACTTTGTACAGGTGACTTAGGACTGGCTTGGGATGGGGGCCTCTCACAGCTCAAGTCATGAAGGCTCACGGCTCAGCATCCAGATGGCTTAGGTGGTAAGAATTTAAACTCGGGTGTTACTGAACACCGCATAAATCTGTTTCCACTGCAAGCTCTTCAGGAGGGCTGCTCGCCAAATATCACAGGAGAACCTGTCCACTCTGCTGTCCCGCGCACACACCCCAGCACCTCAGACTAGGCTCCTCTGATGTTTTTATGTAGCATTCATTTTCATTTTAACATCAGAGGCACTCAGGGTTGCCCTTGGCTCTAAGCAGAAACCACACTGAATAAAGTCAACCATTGCTTATATGTCCTGGACTCTGCCCAGTTGATGTAAATGGTCAGAACATGCAGGGGTACCTGCTCTAGAGGATGTTCCGGTTCGGAAGGCAGCATCCTCACACTCTGGGTCTAGCCAGCATCCCATCTTGCTTTCTCTAGTTTCTGATTGACTCATTAGCATCCAGCCCCCTCTCTGTCTCTCCCTATGTGGTCTCTGCCGGAGTCAAGCTCTGCTAGGCACTTCTGGGGTTGTTTTACTAGCCTGCCTTCATCACGGTGGACTGTCTGCTACCAGGCTGTGGTCCTGGCATTTGGGCTGACTGTACTGGCTTACAGGGGCTGAGCGTGTGCTGGCTCCTCACAGGGCTGTGAGGTTGTTGGTGACCCCCGAGCGGCAGAGTCCTTACAGAGCTGCCAATTCTCTAAACAGCTTCAGGACGGAACTTGCCATGAGGAAGGACAGTTTATAGTAGATAATTATAATTTAGGGCCAGTCCAGACTCTGGACCAGGAAGGGATAAAGATCAACTTCATGACTTACGATTCAGCCAACTATGCTCTGAAATGAAGGCATAAGAAAAACTGAATAGAGGCTCAGTAGCACAGCTTTCTTAGCTAGAATACAGTTGTGGGCTGGTCCTGATGCCTCCGTAGCAGGCAGGCACAGACATTATACTCACTGTCCTGGACAATGGTCAAGCCTTTCCTGTCTCACTAAACCACAATGTGAAGAGAGGGTGTTCTCAGGTTCTGGGAGATATTCCAGTGAGCACTTTAACATGAAGGGGATGAGGGGACTTGTGGTGGGATTCAGGTGTCAGCTGATAAGGTCCAAAGATGCTTATCCAGGGTCCGGGGCTCCTGAAGGGGGAGTGGCCAACCCCATTCATAAGGGGCTGCTAGGATCTTGGGAGGCCCCGTATTCCTAGTTCCTGACTGCTAAAAAAACCAGTTCGGCATCCATCGTCCACCGCTTAAATAATCCAGTCTATCAGGCGCCTATATAAGCTGTTATCTATATCGTGAGTATTAGTTTATATTTTAATATGTATTAATCTTAAACCTCCGCCTTCAGGGAGTCAAACAGACAGACAGTCATCAGAAGTTAAGTATGGGTGTCCAAGACCGAGGACCGGAATCAGAAGTGGTGACTTTGCCCTGTACTTGCTTAGTCTGCTGCCAATGCCAGACAGCTTTGGGGGCATTGATCACCTGATCGAGTATAAGCTGCAACTCCGACATCTCGGGACCTTGGTCTTCCTTCACTGAACTTTGTTCAGCATTCCCGTGTTTGAATCAATCAACGTCCAGGTCTCAGTCATTTCACATTTACACTGACAAGACCAGCAGGGTCAACCTGCGCCATGTCTTCTTGTGTGTGAGGAAAGATGGCAGGGCTCATGCTGTCCCTTTCTGGAACTCTGCTCACACCATTTTCTGGGGGGTGGGGGGGGGTGGGAAGAGACCCTGAGCCACAGGGAAGTCAGGCAGAAGTCTTAGTGTGGAAACCTGCGAGTCTTGCCTGGCAGGTGACAGGTCTCATCAAGAAGAGGGCAGAACAATGATGCCTCCACAGCCAGGATTCTCTAGGTGTCTGCACACATCTACTCCCAACAACCCCAAGCCAAGCAGCTCTCTTTTCCAGCTATGGAATTCTACTTGCACACATCAGGAAGCCCCTTGCTCTCACTGCACATCTCCCTTCTCTAGGAAATTTTAAAGGGCCCTCATTTACTCTCTCCCCTTTATCCATCCTCTTTCTCTTTTCTAGAAAGTCTAGTAAGAACATTTTCTTGCTTGATGCCCACTAGATACTCACAGAGTTGAGTTCCATCTGTCACGAGTGTACAGGTGCTCATGGCTGGCAGGGGTTACAGGTCACACAGTCAGACCTTGGCTGACCCCCAAATTGCCTTTGCAGAGACCTCTGGGATTCCTCTGCCCACCTCACTGCACTTCTCACTCCATGACTGGAAACTTTCCTTATTAAAAAGTGACTTGTGAGAATGACTGACTTGCCTTGTGACAACTTCCTTGTCGCTGAGTGTGGGCAGTGCGAACCACGGAGGTCAAGTGCAACTCTGTCCTCCGTGGCTAATTTCCAGGCAGGGCTGGCGGCCATGTCCCACTGCAGGACAGGAGTTATGCCTATCTTCTTTGCCCTGCATGAGAGCCAGGCATCCCTTCCTCCCCCCCCCCCCATCTTCATGGAGCTAAAAATCAACCTTCTCTTTATTTCACAGCCATCTGGCCATGGCCATCTGTACCTCCCCACCCGTGAGCCAAGTGACAGGCATGTCTTGCATGTCAGCTACTAAGAGGTAAGTGGAGTCCCTGTCTGTTCTGCTTCTACAGCCTTCTGTGCCTGCATCCTTCTCCCAACAGCCCCCACCAAGAGTCCCCGGATGCTGCTTGTTCTCTTCCCTGCCACACTTTCTCTGTTAGCAACCTTGTCCCGTCCACCTCATGAGGACAGCATAGCTCTCAGTCCCTGAGTCATCTGGTCCTCCCCTCCTGGATTTACCTCTTCCTTCTCTCTCTAGATGCTCTGGGTTGAACAGTGTCCCCACTCATTAGTTACATGACTTGGTGCTGTGCTTAAACACCTGACATAAGAAAACGTCAAGGATAAAGGTTTGTGCCACGTCATTGTTTTGGAGGGTTTGGTCCATGGTGGTGGGGAGGCTCTGGTGGAGTGGTTCACATCATGGTAAGTCAGGAAGCAAAGAAAGGATCACAGAAAGAGGCAAGATGGAGCCCCATGGACACACACCCAGGTATCGGCGTCTTCCAGCTCAGCTCCCCTTCCACCCACCGTTCAATATGCCATCACATACAGCTCCAATAAATGACAGACTGTAGATTAGGTGAGGTGTCTCAGATCCATCCACTTCCCCAGAGTCCATCAGATGGCAACTCTGACCCACAACAAAGGATACTATGGGACACTTCATATTTAAATCACAACAAGATTCTTTGCAATGATTTAAAAAGTGTAGCCATCTTGGGTTAGTATGGACCCTAAGTCCAAAAAGTATCCTTCTAAGAAGAGAGCTTCAGGTGCAGAGGTACACACACACACACACACACGTGTGATGATGAAGGCTGAGATTAGAGTGATATGGTTGAAGGAAGTGAGAAGCTCTCCGGGACTCAGCACTGACAGAGCAGACAGCAGGATTGTGCCAGGATGCCAACCAAGGCACACCCCCATCTATGTGCAGGGTGGGAGCAGAAGCTGAGTGACAGCCTCACTCCTGTGCTGGGTTTCAAAAAGTGGCAGAGCAGCTCAGACACGTGGTTACACATGGTTAGAGGCAAACGGAAGTCCAAGAAACACACAGCGATGATGGCCTTGTTTATCACAGTGCCATGGCAACCTCCTCACACCAAGGGTCTGCCCTAGACTGTCTTTAGCCAGCTCTGTAGACTGTGCAGTATCAAGGTCAAGATGTCAGGGCTGACAGTTCTCATTCTTCCTGGACTCCAGAGCCCAGGACTAAGCAGCTTTGCAGGGTCCCATACAAAATAAAAATACACATCTTCCCACTGCCTCTTCCTGCTATCAGACATTTCTTAAGGGAGCTTGGTGTCTCCTGCCTAAGGATGGAGGATGTCTAAGCCGTAATTCCAGAGCCCATGTTATCTCTTGTATTTTCCTCCTACCATCCATCCCATTTGACATTCTGACCCTACAGCCAACTCTGGGTAAAACTGTGAACCCCCTGGATCCTGCTTCCTTGTTGTTCAATGAGGACTTGAGCCATACGAGGTGCAGAAAATATGAGCTTCAGAAAGGAGGCCTAGGGATGTAGGATGCCTGCATATTGTGCTCAAAGCACTAGCTGCCATCCCAGCTGTGCATAAACCAAATGTGGTGGGGGGGGGCATGCTGGGAATCTCAGCCTTGGGGTAGGGGTTGTTGTGACAGCGGAATCAGAAGTTAAAGAGTATCTTTGGCTACACAGCAAGTTTCATATCATCTTGAGTTACAGAAAACCCTGTCTCAAAACAAAAGAAAGCAACACACACACACAAATCCCAAAATAATAAGTAAGAAATAGACACATCAGATGTCTAGGACCTAGGGGAACATTAAGGTCCCCAGGGCTCCCAGGACTATTCCAGATAAAGCAGCCTCTATCCAGGGAAAGGTGCCTGGGCCAGGTGCTATACTGGCCCATTTCGTAGATCAAGTCTCCAAAACGGCCCCAGGGCCTGGGTAGGCTCATTGTTTTTCCATGAGAACATGGAGGCTCAGGGATGACAGGACTGGCTGGAATCATAGACCAATAAGGAGTTGGACTAGAGAGGGCTTGTCAGTTCTACAGTCAGGGCCAGCCTTGGGGGTGTGAGCTGCTGCCTGTTTGAGAGCAATAGCCCAGGCCCAGGCTCTGAGAATAAACCAGAAGCAGCGGCCTGGACTGGACTGCTTAAATCATTTTCACTGCTGGCAGTGGGGGTCTGCGGATGAGGGTAACCCCAGAGAAGGTCCACATACCACATCTGAGGATGCTCGCAGCCTGGTTACGCTATCTCTGGTGAGAGTCTGCTTCTCAGGTGGGTTCAGTACTAGATTCCATGAGTGGTATACTGTTAAAACAATCATTTACTCCGAATTAAACAGTAACAGATATAAAACACTCAGTAGCCTTGAGTTCCAGGAACTTCCAATGGGCACCAGGGTCTTCAGATGTAAGTTAATGTGAGATTTGCATGTGGGCACTTTCCTGTACACTTTAAATCATTGCCTGATGACAAATGCTATCGAATGCAATGAGAGTGCCATACTGTGTACACTATCACGTTTTGAGAATCGTGGTAAGAATAAAAGGGGAGGGGTGTGAGAAGATAGCTCAGTAGGTATAGGAACTTTCTCCACAATCATGAGAGAGGATCCAAGTTCAAATCCATAGCACTCATGTAAAAAGATAGGCATAGGGGCTGGAGAGATGGTTCAGCAGTAGAGTGTGTACTGCTTTTGCAGAGGACCTGAGTTTGGTTCCCAGCTCACAAAAGCCTGTAACTCCAGCTCTAGAGAGTCTGATACTCTCTTCTGGCCTCTGTGGGTACCTGGATACACATATACTATTCCCATTCATATATACACGATTAAGTGTAAAAATAAAATCCTTTATAAAAAATCAGTATGGCTCATGGATTCGGGTAGCCCCAGCATTGTGGGGGGTGCTGCAGAGACAGGCAGATCCTGAGAGCTTTCTGGCCAACCAACCTAGCAGAAAGGTCTCCAGGTTATGGCAGATTCAGTGGAGAAGTGGTTCTCAACCTGTGGGTTGCAACCCCTCTGGGGGCTGCATATCAGATATTTATATCACAATTCATAACAGGAGCAAAAATACAGTTATGAAGTAGCAATGAAATAATTTTATGGTGGGGGGGGTCACCACAACATGAGGAGCTGTATGAAAGGGTCACAACATTAGGAAAGTTGAGAACCACTGCACTAAACAAAGTCACCTGACATCTGGCTCTATCCTCCTCGTGTGTGTACAAAGGACTGCACACCTACACACTAACATGCACAACCACCCATACATAGGTCTGTAGATGTTCAGCCTGTGTGAAGTCTTCCTAAGCCAGTTTTTGGTTGGTTAGATCATGGACACGAGCACACTTCTATGAAGACCTGACTGTTTTCTCCTCATTGTGGGTTTGGATATACATTTCTCTCTGCTCAGTGTTGCATGCAGCTGCTAGTCCAAAAGACCCATTGTCCTATCGCACTGCCCTCTGGTACATTTGCCCTCTTCACAAGAAACTGACCTGGTGGTCCTTGGGCTGATGGCTTAGGTCACCTCCAGTAAGGTGAAATTGAATCTGGTGGTTGTTTCCTTCATCTGGCTTTGCAGATGTTTCTGAATGCCAGCAGCCTAGAGTCACCCCTGGGCTAGGGGAAGACGCAGAGGGGTTTCTTGGCTGAAGGAAACAGGGCTTCACATCCTTCCTCACTCTCTCTGCTCCTGCTGTACTCTGCCAACTTCCTTCTTTAGAGACGTCCTCATCGGCAGGATCTCCTCGTGGGCTGACCTGTTCCCTTCTGCAGTCATACCTCATCTCTAGGAACACCCACCTCCAGGTGAGTTTTAGCCTTCCTTCTTCAGCTTACAAAGTCCCTGGGGGTGATGCCACTGAGGTCTAAGGGCCACCTACACTTTGTCACCTTTCATTGTTTGTGAGGACAGGGCTGAGGCAAGATATATGTGTGCAGTTTTCTCTGCCTGAGACTTGGCATGATTAAAATCTTCCCTAGGGGTGCTCAGCACAGACCTGCCCCAGATCAGCCTGCAGCAGCACCAGAGACATCACCAGACACAGTCAGATGTCACAGGGCTTCCCCAGGGCTTGCTGATCCTGGGCACAAATCTGGCATCTACCTGTCTGCACACTGCATATCCTCAGTATATGCTTGCCATTCGCCGGACATGGAAAAGTTCTGGCTGTCAGCAGGTCACTGTTGTGACTTGACACAAGCCTCTGGACTCTATTGCCTCAGTTTCCCCATTGAGGCATAGGGATAATAGTATTCACTTGATCGAGTGGTCATAGTCATGATAACTGAGTGAGCAAATTTGTGTGCATGCCTGTGTGTGCATGTCATGTATATGGTACACATGTGGAGGCCAGATGATAACTTTGGGTGTTGTCAGCAGGTGTTGTCCATTATATTTTGAGACAGGGTCTCCTATTGGCCAGGATCTTGCTGATTTGGCTAGACTGGCCAGCCAGCAGGTGAGCCCCTGGGAGCTTCCTGTCTCCATCCCTGACCACAGCATAGTAAGCACAGGCACATGGCAGCACCACACCCAGACTTTTATGTGGGTTTTTGGGGATCAAACTTTTTCCCTTCAAGTTTGAGGTACAAGCACCTATCTTCCTCCTTAACCTGCGAAAGTTACACAGAGACCTGTGTAACCTGTCACTCTGTGAGCACCCCATAAATGGGGATGTTGGGGGTTCCCCTTCCCTCAGAGAATCCTGGAGATACATTGCTGAGCCTCCTGGAGCACACCTGAGGACGCACAGTGTGCTTCTTCCTGCCCTAACCTCAGCTATGCCCAGATACTCCCCAGGGTGTCTCTCCACACCTTGTATCCTCTGCCTCCTTCCTCCCCCACTTTCTCTCCACTTTCTTTCCAGATTTCTTCTCATTCAGTGCATGTTTCCATCTGTCCTTCTTCATCTGTCTCTCTCAACCTCTCCCTCTTCACAGTGACGGTCTCTGTCTCCCTTTCTCCCGCCCTCCTTCCCACTTCTTCCTAGAGAGTCTGCTCAGCTTGCTCCTTTTGTCCTTATAACAGCTGTCTTTCCACCTGGAAAACTCTGACCTATGACCTCTCCAGGTCATGTAGCTCCCAGAAAGGCTTTGCAATAAGATTTGAAACCCATCCCATGCCCAAAATATCTTCTACTCAGCCCTAAAATAACTGCCAGGACTTCCCCTCTAGAGTCTTATTAGTGAACCAGTTGTCTCTCTTCTCTAAACCATCAGTGCCTTGAGCTCAGGGACTGAACTGAACCCACATCTCTTCCTCATGGTGCTATGTCCCCATCACCTTTATAGAGCAGGAGATCCCCAAAGGTGCCAACTGTCCCTATGGGTCTCCAGGTGTGCTCCTGTGAGGCTCAATGACATATCAGGCTGTACTGTATGTGCCCAACTCTGTCACATGACTCTCTGTCTTATGACAGATGCCTGGATTTCACCCTTGTCAGCATCAGGAGACAAGTGGCACACATTTGTGTTTGATCTAGAAGACAAAAAAGGATGTGAGCCAGGGAGGAACTGGCTGTTACCAAAGCTTAAATCAAGGCATAGGAGTTAATGCCTTCTCTACCACAGAACGGTCTCACAGCTCTACTGTCTCACACTTCACAAAGCCGAGAAAGTAGAGGCGAGGCAAACACAATTGATGGCCACAGATACACATCACAACATGGGAGGCCCTTGAATACACAACAGCCAGTGAAAGGAAGAAAAGACGGTTGTAGATACACAAAGGAGCCAGAGAGAGCCAAGTGTTCATGAGTGTCAGGAGTGGGGTTTTGGGAGATGGCTACCAATGGCCGAGGCCTTTTCTTGAAGATGGTAATAGTATGCTAGACCTGTTGTAGCAGCGACTTTGTGTCTGGCTCTTCACTAGAGACCACTGCCCTGGTGACAGATGGCATATGTCTTGTGGAAAATGTCTTCATGCTGTGTGAATATATTTCACTGTGATTAGTTTAATAAAGAAGCTGACTGAACAATAGCTGGACAGGTCGAGGTTAGGCAGGACTTGCAGACAAAAAGAAAGCATGAAGAAGAAGAAAAGTTTCAGGCTCTCAAGAAGATACAGAAGAAGCAGGAGATGACCTTTCTGTACTGAGTAAAGATACCAAGCCATGTGGCAGAGCAGAGATAAGAAGCATGGCTTAATTTAAAATGTAAGATTTAGCTAGTTACAAGCCTGAGCTATTGACCAAGCATTTATAATTAATAATAAGTCTCTGTGTGGTTATTTGGGAACTGGCTAGTGAGAAAAATAATTCTACCAGTAGTGTCTTAAATGTCTATTCCTGTTGCTTTTTTAGTGACACCCTGACAAAAGCAACTTAAGGGAGAGAGGGCTTATTTTCTCTCATGGTATAGTTCATCATGGTGGATAAGTCAAGCAGGTGGGAACTTGAGGTAGCTGACCACACTGTTAGGAGAATGTATGTTGTGTTGTGGTTTCCTGTAAGATTAAAACCTGATGTTTGGAGGAAAGTTATCAAGACACAGGATGTTAAAAAGGGAGGTAGTAAAGCATTCCATCCTATAGGAAAGCCACTTAACCTCAGGAAGTAAACAACTCATTAGCTTCAGGAGGTCCCTGAAACTGACCAGATTCACTAGGTTCCCTTTCCTCGAGCACTTATGCTCAATAAAGACTGCTGAGAGACATTCCAGCTGAGTTGTCTGGTAGAGGCAGTGACTAACCAAGTTACCTAGGTTACCTAGAAGAGGCTCAGCCCAATGGGGCCACTTGTAAAAGACATTCCAGTCTGTTGAGCTGTCTGCGGGTTGTGCAGTGTGCTCCAGGTTTTCCAATTATGTGAACTGTCACCTATGCTAGGCACTTTGGTAATGCAGCTGCCTAGTCATTTCTGCTCCTGTAAGTAAACTCTCACCAATATTCCCATAAGTAGCCCAGTAAAACTCATTGATTTACCAAGTCGGATTTTGGTGATATTTCATACTTTGGTCTGTTGTCAGTTCCTTATCTGAGATGAGTAGACATTCCCTCATATCCCCCTAAGAATAATGTCATGCAATAACAGGATGAGCACTACTTTGTGCAAGCTTGCAAGGAAGGTCACACTGTATTCATGGTCAGGAAGAAGAGAGGGATGTGCCACATAATAGAATGATAACCACTATGCTATGAAAGTCTGCATAGCTGGCCATACTGTATCCACAGTCAGGAAGTGGGGGGTGTGTGTCATAAAGTAACATGATAACCACTGTACCTGGAAGTCTGCAGGGCAGATCACACTGTATCCATAGACAGGAAGTGGGGAGGAATGTGTCATAAAGTAACATGATAACCACTGTGCCTGGAAGGCTGCAGGGCAGATCACACTGTATCCATAGTCAGGAAGTGGGGGGGTGGGGTGTGTCACATAATATCATGATAACCACTGATGTCTACAAGGCTGACCACACTGCACCCACCGTCAGGAAGTGGGAGGGGTAAATGCTTGCTACTGCTCAGCTGCTTTTCTCCATTTACACAGTCTAGGATCCCAGTCTGGGAATGGTGCCACCTACAGTGTGTGTGTGTGTGTGTGTGTGTGTGTGTGTGTGTGTGTGTGTGTGTGTGTGTGTGTGTGTGAATCTTTACACCTCAGTTAAAGCAATCAGGACAACCCCTCCCAGACATGCCGAGGTGACTCTAGAGTCTATTAAGAGGCGATTAGAGCCAACCACCATAACATAACAATTAAATCTTCATAAAGTTATTTCCAAATGTTTGAGATGCTAAATACCACCACTTGCCTTTGTGGTCTATATTCCTTTAGGCTGGCAGTTTCCGTGAGTGCAATGACTCCTGCTTCTTCCATAGATGAGGAGGCTGAGGCTACCTAAACATGAGCTAATGAGGGCAGAGCAAGCGCCCATCTGGGTTCTTGTGCCTGGACTCTGCAGACCATCTAGGCCAGGCTAAGAGGACACCCGCCTTGGTCTTCCATGGGCTCTAGACTTCAAGCCTCATGGCCAGGTGGGGATGAGGATGTCATGGCTGTTTTAATTATCCCTGAGGCTGTGACCAGGGACAACCATAGTGCCTGTGACCTTCTGTCCCACCGGATGCAGCACACACTCCTCCCTTGTCCATCACTGTGTCTAGGCTCTGGGCTCTCTCTGCCCTCTACAAGCACAGCTTGCTTCTACTATGCCTGCTTTGCTCTGCCAGAACCTTTCTGAGAATCTGGGGGTGGGGGTCGTCCTGTATCTCCCCCTGTAAATACAGATGTGAGTACTACAATTGAGTTTAATATTTAATATAATTGGGTTAATGCACATTCCAAACACCATAAATAATCATTAGCTGAGGGTTCTAATTGTGCTGGTGGGATCTGATCTCATGACTAATTTAAAGACCAGAAGACATTCCCATACACAGCTCCCTGAAACATTGTAAATCAGCCCATAGCCTCATCTCTGCATCAGAGCAGCAGGCTCTCTCAAGCCAAGAGCTCCATCAGCCCTGGGCCTCCACCCACCTTCACAGTCAGCTGGTCAAGCCAGGTCACATGCCATGAGGGCTTGAAGCCACCACCAAGGGTCAAGGGAAGCCACTGTGGGTCATGAGACCCCAGCCTAAGGCAGGGATGCTGGGAAGAGGAAGGGAGGAGAAACCAGGGATGCAGAGCAAGCAACATGGCCATTACAAAGTAAAAGTAACTGAGCCTAGATTAAAAGATGCCGGTTAATTTAAATTACAATGTGGCTGACATCATATGCAAGTCACAAAATCACATGCTGTTTTCTTGGTTGCAACCAGCTGTCCCACTGTGGACTGGGTACTTATAGGAAAGTCTTCAGCAGAGTTGTGGGAGCACAGCCCTGAGGGACCTGAGCTTCCTAGGCAGGCGGTGGGGAGCAGTGATTGCAATGTGAAATTAGGGCACACAACCTGCCAGGTGTTATGGGTGAGAAAGAAACCTAAAAACCATAGCTTAGGCTGTGTCTGTATATGGTGTCCAAGCTCCTATGAGGTGATGAGGTGCTTTACATGGAACCCCAGACTCTCATGAGATTATGAGATGCTGTACATGGAACCCCAGGCCCCATGGGGTGATGAAATGCTGTACATAGAACTCCATGATACCATGGTGTGGTGAGGGGCTGTACAAAGAAAACCTAAGCTCTCATTGGGGTGATGAGGTGCCCATATGAAATGGCGGTGTTGCAGAAAAGCTTAGAACTGCATCTGTTACAGCCAGGGACTTCTTGATCTTGTCTTGGAACATCAGGACTCCACATTTTTGCTCCCAAGACTCAATGTGATTCCCAAAATCTAATGTGTTCTCAGGCATTCATAAATTCCCCCAAATCTGACAAAATCCCTGATGGGTCCTCAAGACCTGTCATATTCCCCTAAACCAGTACATCTCTTCAAAACTGATGTGTACCCTGGCATAGAGCTAGCCCTTCCTAGAGGATCTGTGAAGCATCTAAGACTCGGGAGACTATGACTGGGGGCTGCCCGTCCCCAACTGGTACACCTATAGTATAGAAAAGAGGGTGGGAAGATGGTGAGAACCAGAGAATCAGGACACCGGCTGTGAGACAGGATCAGGGAAAATGCACCTATAAACTCTCAACTATATGCTTGAAAAAGATTGGCATAACGTCAACACCAGATAACACATCAGTGTGGACAGAGAAAACTCCACATGGTCCCACCCCTAGGTGAAGAGCTACACATGGCCAGTGGATGTTGAGAGAGGGAGAATCAGTCTCCTCCGGGCCTAGAGTCCTATATAGATTTGTCTAATTCCAAGTTGTCAGCCCTGAGTGCCTGCGCACGCGTGCGCGCACGCGCGCGCGCGCACACACACACACACACACACACACACACACACATACACACGAGCAAAGCCAGATGGACTCAGTAGGTTTTATATGTGTGTACATGTGCATATGTATATATACATAGACCAGTAATAATTAAAGTAGAGATCATGAATTTGGAAGAGAAACTTAGGAGGATAGGAAACGAGGAGGCTCTGCTCATGTATAGAGTCCTCAGAATTAAAACTCTTAAATTAAAAATAAAAGATGAGGGCAATGCATGAAAGTTATAGACTCCAAAGCTCCCTGCTTCAGTCATAAAAGCAGGGAGAGCTGCCAGAGGGAGAGAGAGTTCTTCCGTGAGGCTGGCTGCAGAGTGTGCAGGAAGCTTCAAGGATGCAGTTTCCTGGGTCCGTCTTTTTGGTGATTGTAGCTGCCTTTGAGTCATCCACACTCTTATGAGTGATTCCTGTAAACACATTAATTTACCCAGTCTGGTAGGTGAAATCATTTTTTTTTTTTTTTTTAGGTGTGTCTCTAGTTTCTGTGTAGAGTGAATAGAAAACTCGCACGATACCCGGGAGATCTGGTTGTGCACTGGGTAATGGCTCAGTGGCTGAAACGCTGCTGCATAAGTGAGGGCCTGAGCTGGATGCACAGAATCGATGTAGAAGTGGATGTAGCATGTGTCTGTAACCCCAGCAGGATGGGAAGACAAGACAGGAGCCTCTGGAAGCCCATGGGTCTGGTGCCAGACAACGAAGGGACGTCACCTCAATAAGGTGGAGGGAAAGAGGAACATAGGAGGCTGTTCTCTGACGTATGCATGAATGTCACAACACACACACACACACACACACACACACACGTGCTCACACACACGCACACACATACACACACATATACACGCACACACATACACACACACATGCACACACACACTTTGTATATCAATACAAATTTAAGGTTATTTTGTTATACTATATTATGGACTCTTTTTAAGGTATTGAGCCTATGCAGCTCATTTAACAGTGTAATGTAAAGTTGGAGTCCTTAATGTTATTACTGCAGACTATTTAGAATAATAAAGAAATGCAGGTTAGTAATTGCTTACCTATAACAATCATACTCATCGTCATGTTAGGTATGTTTTCAAGGTCACACAGTTATATTTCAGACAGACAGGAGGTCTTCAAACACTTCAGAAACATACGGATTATGGCATTTAAGATGTTTTAATAAAACAGCATAAGAGCTTATGGCTTTTTGAGACACGCCTACTCCTGGCAGCATTGGTTTACTTCATGAAAGAACAATGGGCATCAAAGAACCTCCATGTGGAGTTTACTTGCTTTGTGGCCAAAGCTAGCCATTGGGGAAAGGAGCCGCCTTTGCCTCAGCTGCTCACAGTACGCCATCCAAACTGGACAAGCGGGACACAAAAAGCAAGTGTTGACCTTTCCCAAGACAAGCTATGACAGTCCTTAAAAATTCCTGCTTCACAGGAAAGCCTGTCGGATACCTTAGGCTCATAGACTGAAGATGGGTGCCCCAATGTTGCAGAGGAACCGTGGGGCGACTGTCCAGGTAGCCAGATGTCTCTGTCATTTCTTAGTTTTGGAAGTTTCTTGCTCTGTACTTCCTGTTTACTCAGGTAATACTTTATCCTTCTCGGGTCTCTGATGGAGGCTGAAGACCTTGATATTTTTACACTTTTGCTTGTTACCAAAAGTATCCAGAAAAGAAACTCACATAAGAGGGTATAAAGTTTAAAGCTTAAAAAACCGTAAAAAGCTTAAGTTAATTTATCTAGAAGGATGTGTTAAGGCCTAAAAAGATATTTTTGGAAGCTAATATAAGTTATAATAAAGATGGCTTACATATAAAACATTGAATTTATCAAAATAAAATAGATAACGAAGTATTTTCTCCAAATATGGCAAATGCAGATAGACTGGATATTGTGAATGCAATTCTTGATAATTGTTCTTATTGTATATAGTTTTATTTTGTTAGAGTTAAAAACCTTTCCTTTTTATTTAGACAAAAGGAGGAAATGTTGTGGAATATTCCTTTATACTGTGTGAAAATATGTCACTGAGATTGCTTTAATAAAAAGCTAAACTGTCAGTAGCTAGGCAGGGATGCTGGGAAGAGGAAGGGAAGAGGAACCAGGGATGCAGAGCAAGCAGCATGGCCATTACAAAGTAAAAGTAACTGAGCCTAGATTAAAAGATGTCGGCTAATTTAAGTTACAAGAACTAGTTAGAAACAAGGTTAAGCTATAGCCAAGCTTTCATAATTAATAATAGGTCTCCATATCATGACTTGGGAACTGGCTGATGAGACAGAGAAAGACTTGCTACACCACACACACATACACCACACACACACACACACACACACACACACACACACACTCACACTCACACACACACACACTGCAGAACAGGAAAAGCTGTGCTCCTGATGCTCCAGTATAGGGCCAAGGCCCCTGATGTCAAGCTACTAGCCTTGTCCTATGTGGTAGAATGGCTCAGAAATCCACCATGGGCCACCTACCCCTGGAAGGCGAATTTTAAGATAGAAACTTCTGAGTCTTTCCTTCGACTACTTCTGACAGGTGTCTCTGTCCTCTAGATTCTCTGTGAACTGGGCTGTTCAGGTGGTAGCAGCAGAGAACGAGGTACCATCCAGCTTACATGCTGTTGGACATTGCTATTTACTGCTTTCCGCCTGGAGCTCTGCCACCTGAAATCCTCAGGGTTTGTGACACTGGACTGGTATGTGGACTCCAGCTGCTGACTCAACCCTCTCCACCTAATCTGTAGGCTGTGGCCACTTGCCATGACTGTCTTACCATCTGCCCAGCTGGAGTGGTCAGAACAGGAAGGGAGCCAGTGACCACCAGTTACTTGTCCCACAGGTAGAGGGCCAGCATCTGCTCCCTTGCTGGGTCCTGAGGAAGCAGTGTTTCAGTCATCCATGGCTGAGTACTTCCAGGGGTGGCTGCATGTTTGGCCAACATACCACCTGCTTTCTTCTATGTGCCTGTTACTGCTCTGTAAGACACACTCTGTAGTTACGGTCAGCTTACAAGGAGTGAAGCCGAGGCTCAGAGAGTGTTTGGTTGAACTATGTCTAAAATCCTGGCTTGCTGCAGATGGCACCATGATGAGAAAATGGTGTAAAGCAGGGAGATGGGACAGGGTGGGATAAGAAACACTGCTTATGTCTTAGGAATCAGCGGGAAGATCAGGTGGACTTAGGCAAGCAAGACAGTTGTCCTTCTTTCTATGAGCTGGCATGTGACAACACAATCCTAGCACCTAGTAGGCACTCAGCATTTACTGAGCTCCACAGCATATGGCTGCACATTTCGTACCTCATAACCTTCCCCATTTGCTGTGCCCTAGTTGATGTCATGGTCCACATGGGTTCTTCTTCATCACTGTAGTCACTAGGTGACAAGTGGCCAAATGAAGGTCACCTACTAGTCAGTCCTAACAGTTTATTTGCATTAATTCTAACCAGTTTTTCCCCACCACTCCACTCCGTCCAGCCAGTTCATACTCAGTAAATGAAAATTCACCACAGCCGTTGCCTGGCACACTTTTTTGCAGCCAATGAGGTGAAGACATCACATAGAGTACATTCTCTGCATGCAAGGTTGAATCTGGGGACTAGTCTTCTCCAGCAGGAGGACACTTTCTCAGGAAAGAGAGGGTAGAACAGTCACCACTGAGAAGTTAAGAAAATGGACCTGTGTAACCCAGGGACAGCCTGAGAGAGTCTTCACAACCCAGACATTAGCGATGTAAGATGCTGGCTCAAGTGTGTGTGTGTGTGTGTGTGTGTGTGTGTGTGTGTGTGTGTGTGTGTGTGTGTGTATTTAGAATAGCAACAGTGGACAGTCTAGAGGAAAGAGCACCTGTAACCATGACAACCATATAGAAAGATGGAGGCCACAGCAACAGGTGTGCAAACACTCTAAGGAGGCCATTGCTCCATACAAATAAAAAAATGACAATCCTATTGGAGGTACCTATGTGATCAGGTCGTGAGATGACACTCGGAAGAAGGATACAGAGATTACATGATCGTTACACTTGTATGAAAAACATGATAGTTTACTCTCAGGAGACATCTGTCCTGCTCCTCACAGATACCTCACAAGCCATCCCTGTGCCCATTTAAAGGGAGACACCTTATACCTATAGATACCCTGAGCAGCAGAGTCTGTGGAATGAGCCTGTCTCCCAGGGCTACTTCAGGTGGTGGGGGGCAACCCTAGCTTAGGTGAGCATTCACTTGGAGAACTGTTATCTTTTGGTCAGAGCTGTGTGAAAGTTTTCAGGAACACAGTGCAGGATGGGACCAGATGCTGTAACATGTATCCATTTTCTTCCAACAACCAACAGCAAAGACCAGAGTCCAGTTTCTGTCCGCTTATTATCATGCTCTACAGGAACCCGATCCCACATCAGAAACAGTGCGGGAAGATGAGTGAGCTGCCTGGGGAAGGGTCTCCCATGTAGGCTGGGCATAGCTTTGTTCTCCCCACAATTTTACACAGAGCATTCTGGGCAGAACCTCCCATAATTCTGGAGAGGAAGTCTGCCTGCCAATGAGCATGCTGGAAGATGAAGTGCTGCCCTCTCCAGATCACACATGTCGCCTCTGTGGACAGGTGCCCATACCAGATTTTCCCAGACCTTCAGAGCTAGACAGACATTGGTCCAACTCACATGCAGACCAGCAGCACTGAAGCTGCAGGAGCTTCGAACCCTCTTCAAGCCCAAGTTTATTTCTCTGTTCACAATAAAACCTTGCAGGGAGGAGGGAAAGGCATGGAGCCATACCCCAGGAGCTACCAGTTACTGGAGAGCTTGTGAATGGTCACCTTAGGCTGGTCCTACTCTCTTTGGATATTGTTATTACTCTCCTGGAATGACTAGCTTGGCCAGCTCAGCTTAAGAACCCATTCGGTGATAAAATTGGTGGATCCAGCTGAAATTTGTGCCCAACTGTGTGGACACTCAACTGCCTTCCTCAAGGGCTTTTCACGCATCAAAAGGTGTTAAAAATCAATACAGAGCCTTGAGGCTGATTGTGCTTTTAAGTAAATCTATGCACTTGGCCAAGCTTTCTGGGCACCAGGCAGTACAGCGTTGGGTGCTCAGAGACCATAATGAAGGGGGCCGTCACCAGAGAGATAAACATGCCGCCAGGCTGCAAACAGACGTGTCAACACAGGCTCGGACCATTAATTTGATCATCATTGAGCTGACCCACAGACTTTGCTGAGGCAAATATATCTGGAAAGAAAATGCAGAGGGAAGGTTTATAAGAGCATTACAGTTGCTCAGGGGCTGTAGATGTGTCTGACAATGCTGACCAAATGTCTTGCAGGTTGTTACTGACCTTAGAAGCTCTGGAGGGGTTTGGAGAAAAGGGCCCCAGATTCAGGTTGGTGCCGTGACACGTTTAGGCTTTCATCTGCACGTGTCCAGCAAAAGGTAGACAGAAAACCAACCATGAGGGCAGGGGAAGCCAGGGGAGAGGGAGCCTTTCTGCGTTGCCTGAATGAAATTCAAGGAAACTTCTGTGTCAAATGTTTCCCCCTCAGGGATTGATTCACTGGTGCATTTTCTTCTGGGAAAAGTATTCTTTTCTGTTCTCGGGAACTTAATTTCATTTGGAATGAGAAATGAAGAGAGAGTAAATTGGACCTGCAGCTTGTACCCAGCCTGAACTGCTGGCTCGGTGAGCTGTGTTGATTTAGCTGAAAGCCCGGTGGGGAAGTGGTTGTCTTCACCAACACAGAGGGAAGGTACTCTGGGGTGGTCATGGAAGGCTACTTCAGGGCAGAGTGCATGCAAGGGCTGAACAGGCAGGCCAGTATCCGAGAATACACAGAGCAGCCTGCTATCATTCTCAGAGGATACCTGGTAGCATGGTGTCTCTTCCAAGCCTAGTGTGAGTGTCCGGTATTGGTCCAAAATGTAGCAGCAGCTGATGTGGTCATCATGCTGACCTGGAGGGAGACACTGGCTCCCACAATTCTGCTGGTCCATGAGCACCGACTTCTGAAGTGGTTCATGGTGAAGCCACCCCACTAGGGGACTTTTCTAAACTTGATTTTGCGTAGAGACCAGGATGAGAAGAAAGCAAAGAAACAACCAACTCCCTATGCTAAGAGACAAAGTAGTTTTGTTTCCCAGGCATACCTGATGAGCTTTCATTTCAGAAGTAAAATAAGCCACAATGAGAACCAAACCTGATAAAATTATTGGCCTTTTGTCCCACATGAAAGGTGCAGGCACTGTAACTAACTGTGTCCTTCACAGATTCCTGCTCTGCTTCCAGAGCGGATAGAGTATATAAAAGCCCCATGTTGAGACCTATCCGCCTCACTGTTGGTTGGAATGCAGATTGTGAAGTTCAGAAAACGCAGGTAAAGTTGGTCATGTGCCCAGTGACAAGGCTTCAGAGACCCAGGCATTGTGGATGTGGCAGGCAGCCCAGGACTATGTTTCTTAACCTGCTGTCCTAAAAGTCACTCTTAACACCAGCCCATGTCTCTGCTGATGGAGCAGTGTGGCTAGAAGCAGCAGGGATCTGGCTCCTTCTTGCCTTGAGAATTGGGTCTGGCTGGTAAAACTGCTTGGCTCTCCCCAAACCAAATGATCCTCCTTGGTTCATGAAAGCTCATCATTTGCTTCTCAAAGACGACTGACTCTTACTTGGGTCACATTTTCATGGTACTGATCAGAAGCAGACAATCTGTCAAGCATACAGTTGCCATGAGGACTCCTTTGTAATGTTTGTGTACTGTTTGGGGTTTAGGAATTATTTTGGAAGAGAAAAGAAAACCCCAAGTTTATAGAATTTCATAACTTTCTTTAAATTATGTTGTACTGAACTTATATACCATGTCTTTATTTGGGAAATAAACACACAAAAAAAGAAAAGCCACTAAAGGTGCATGTGATGTGTCCAGTGATGGTATCAGGTTCCCTTGGAGGAGCTAAGGCTCCCAGTGTTCCCTAGGAAACAGTTGGAACAGGTGTGGAGGTGGGGATTTGCCTCCTTCATAATTGCCCTCTTGGACTTTGGGCTAGAGAGATGGCCCACTAGAGACCCTTGATCCCCTTTAGCCTTGCCACCGAGAAGCAGGAAAATCATCAGAAGTTCTGGGGTTTTGTAAAGCCAGATGTAGATTCAACCCCCTGCAGAGGTGTCTGTGTGGTGCTGGACGGGAGGTACCACTTGCCAAGCTCGGGCTATGGATCAGTAGACCTACTTGGGAGCGATTACCCTGCAGAGCTGGGGGAGGGCAGGGCAGGGGATATTTGAGGATCATCTACTATAAAGTTGGCCAAAAGAAACCAGGTCTTCCTAGCTCTTTTACAGAGAAGCAGCCAATATCAGCATGCACCTTTTCTGTTCCAGCCAAGTGAATGGCCATGGCGTTGCGAACAGGTCCCCAGAATCTCCACTGTCCTATCCTGTTCCTAGACTGGTCAGCAGTGAAAAATGACACACTTATGAAAAGTCTTGTGCAGATGATAAAGACAGCTCTGGACTCCACTATATTTTCTCACGTATTTCTATGACAATCTCAGGGACACTTGGTCTTTAATTCTCACCATCCTCAATTAGCGACATGTCTGCATATTTTGAAATAATATCTTTTTTTCCTGAAAGCCTCTCCATAAACAGATAATTCAGTGTAGACAAATACTTAAGTGTACTATAGAAGTTGGATTCTTAAGGCACCCCTCTGGAAGTCTGTGTAATTTATTGAAGATCTATCAATAACAGCCAGTTGCTCCTTGCATTTTTGGGTACTGGGTTCTGCTTGTGTGGGCATTCCTGTCTTACACAGAAAACCAATGGGCAAGAAAACCTCTAGACCGTCCCTCAGGAGCTGGGTGCCATAGGGAAGCAGCCCTGTCTTACCTCTCTGAGCCTTAAGATACCACATGTGGCTACTTTGATTGGCATTGTGGATTGGACTAGACCCTATGCCATAGCAGTTACCCAGAGGTGACAATAGCATAGGGTTTGGATGACCTGTGCTCTGACAGCAGGCCCCCTACAGCCATCTCATCTACAATGCTGTCTCAACAGGAAAGAGGCTACACTTCTGTCCCTGTCATGCTGACTTCTCAGCTCTGTTCTCCTGCATCAGAGGCTGCTGCCAACATACGCCAGAGTCAATACCTGGCTTCCTGAGAGAGCCACACCCTTTACACTTGGTGTTAACCTCCCCCTGGGAGATTCCTGATTGCTAGCTCTTTCTCCCTTGGTATGAGAAAATGAAAGGGTAGAGCTGGAGAGATCAATCCAGGCTGTCAATAGAGGAAGATCCGGCACTGCTGACTGTTGACTGAGGAAAATATTAACCAGCAGGGAGTGAGCACCAGACACCTAGGTCCTCTTCAGACACTGGCTGGAGTCACCAGCTGGGTTAAGCTATCTCATTCCACACATTTCCTCACCCTCTTCCCAATGTTCTGAGAGGTGTGCAATTCAAAGAACTGCCACCAGGGGGAACTTTCTTGACACTTGGACCACTGGTGACTCTAGGATGACTGGGGCAGTCACATCAAAGAATCTTCCTGTTTGGTAGGTCGATGACCCTAGGGAAGAGCTGGCACACTCTCCATAGAGGCGTGGTTGCCTCCTGGCCTGGCATTCCGACCTATACAAAGGCAGAGAGATTCTAGCTTTTCTGTTACTGTGAGTTTCTTGTCCTGTTCTCCACCCACCCCCCACCCCCCCCCGAAATTTGCCCACCATGGGACAAATGCCTGTGGAGAGGGAAGGGTTGGGCCTCCATGGGACCTTTTTCTCTTTAAGTTTGAAGAGAGAAGGAGAGGGGGAAACACCAGAAAGGAGGCTGGAGACCCTTGCATCCAACTTCTGGGCTCCACAACATGCCTAGCGAGCTCACAACATGGGTGCCCAGCAGCCAGAGAACACAGGGCAGGCATGTTGACGAGGCTTCCCAGGACCCATCTCTACCAGGAAGATTGGAAATTCTGAGGCAGGCTCTGTTTCTGGCAGTGAGAGATGGGTTGGGGAGTGGGGACATATCTCACAATGACTGTGGAAAGATCGATTCCCTGTCTGGGGACCTTCTGGCAGACCTCAGGTCATGCTGACTACTCAGGACCTCACCATTACTCAGAATAACTGTCTTGGGGGATGCACCCTCTGACCTGCTTACTTTTCTTAAAATCGTCATATTGCAATGATTCCGGGTCACACACCATCTTCACTGGATGTAGTCTGTGACCAGGACTTAGCTTGCCCATTGAGTCAAGTCAGGCTAGGGTGCTGATAAGGCCCGAGGCTGAACTCTTTCCTCATTTCCAAGCAGAACCAGGTAATCACCAAGCCCTATTTGGTCCTCTCTTGTGCCTCGCTTCATCTTTGGGTCCTTCCTAACGTTACCATCACGCCAGACCCTCATCAGCTCTTAATTTAATCTTGAAGCCCTTCTCTCCTGTCATCTGGCAATTACAGTCCTTGTTCAGTGCCATCCCATTTTATACAGGTGCCCGTGGAGCAGGGCTTGAGTCAATCCTCCTTCACCAGATGCCAGGGCTACCAGGAGAGTTGATGGGTGGGGTACACTTGGCTAGGCAGCAGGCTTGTCTGCCTGTCTGTTTAAGAAAAGTCCTTCCTCTACCCCGGCTGCCTTCCAGATCCTTCGATCTCTAGACTCGGCTTCTTGCTGGCATGGCGCCCATCCTTTTCCTATCTCTCTCGGACCCCAGCAGCTGGCTCCAGTCCTTCCATTCTGGGCATTGCCGTCCTGAGTCCTAGCTCAGAGACATGATGGATGGCTTCCATGCATCCCCACAGCACCATTTCTAGCCTCCTCCACAGATGGTTGTTCCCTCCTTCCTGAAGCACTGTACCCCATTTCCTCTCTCCCTAAAGCAGACATGCCCTTGAGGAGTGTGTAGGATTTACCTCTTACTTCCCACTAAGCACTGCTATTTTGGGACATGGAGACTATCTGGCAGAAGTATGGCCAGTACAGTGGGTCCTTGGAGGTTTTGTAGTTTCTGACTCTGGCCTGTGCTTTCTGCTTCCCGAGGAACTACATGAAGCAGTAGCTGCCTCACATACCTATCGTGAACACCACAATGCCTTTCCCACCATGATGGGGTGAATCTCTTCAAAACCAGAAGCCAAGATACTTCTTCCTTCAAATAGCTCTGTCAGTATTTTGTTCAGTAATGAGAAACGTAACACAATTGAGGATGATTCTGTGTCCTTCAGATGAAATGAGTAGAAAAAAAAGAGGGGGGGATATCACAAGTGCTGGGGAGGGTTGGGACACACATGGGGGAGGGCTGGGGACACACACACATAGGGAGGGATGAGGGATGGCCACACTCATCTTCCTAGCATAAGAAAGATCAAAAGCTATATCTGAAATATTACCACAGAATCTAGAACCAACAGCTGTCTGATGCCATTCATATCCCTCCCTCTCAGGCAGAAAGGGCACTTGGCTTCCAGTAAGTCCTGCCCAGCCCCTGCCTGCTCAGGAGTCTCACAAGTTCACCATCCAGGAAGGGCTCTCTTTAGCTCCTTGGCTTCCCCTCAAGGCTGTGAAGCTGAGGTATGAGACTAGGGACAGACATATAGTGCACCCCAAACCAGACTTTGCCCCCTCCCGAGAGTTCAGTGTGGATAGCCAGGGCTGTGTTTATGAGTAGTGGGCACTGGGATCGGTGGCCCTGTCAGCCCTTAGCCTGTCAGGATTTGGTTCTGACCTTGACCGTCAAGCTGAGGCCCTCAAGGAGCATTTGTGTATTTTCTGTTTGATTAAGATCCCCTGACTGTTCCATTTCAGTGTTGGGACAGCCCAGAGCCATCTCTTCCTGGGTGTGACTTCAGCCCCAGGCCAGACTCCTGGTTTGCCTTATCTCTCTCCAGAACCATCCTTAATGCTGCTTCAAGCATTCAAAGCCGCCTCCATCTCCTGGCCTCTGGTTCAGAACTTCCCTCAGAAAGTGGTGTATTTTATCTTTATGTGTCAAGATTTATATAAAAAGGGGGATAGTTCAACTCTCAATGTAATGAGTTGGAAGAACAGCTCTCTGGTGGCTTCCTTGGCGATCACAGCATCAATAACATTGATTGCTAAAAATAACTAATGATCCCAGGCAAGGAACAGCCGGGGACCACTCCAGCACTCCCTGTAACAAGGAGGCAGGTGCTGGACTCAATACACACCAGTCAGCAGGTGGAATCCCAGAGGGGCTCAGACAGAAGGTGGAGCCAAGTCAGAGTATCCTCCGTGAGGCTGATGGTACAGAAGTTACTGAGAGAGTAGCCACAAACCAGTGTGGCCTGAGGCATGGTAGCCAGGTGGGGCACAAGGGAAGCCTTTGAGAGAAGCATCTTGGGAATGTCACATGGGTGGTAATAGCCTTGGAAAGAAGAATTTACATCAGCCGGTTTATCAGACTTGGTTTTCCTCATCTGGGAAGTGGATGTTCATTATGTGTCTGGGGCCCTTGTGGGGAAGCAGGGCATGGCCCATGTGCAGGCCTGAGCCTCACAGGGTTGGGAAGGAGAAGCAATTAGCTAGGCCTGAATCTTGGAGTGTACTCTCTATGCAGTCAAGGCAGGAACTCCTCAGGCAATGTTAGCAAATGGAACTGGAGTCAGACACAAAAGAGCCTCGCTAAGGACCTTCTGAGGTCAGGCCTGGGGGATATAAATGTCATTTAAGATGAAGGCCTACTAAAACCAGAGAAGCAATGGCTTTTGACAAGGCAGATGGACAGGCGTGGACCACATGTATCTCTCTGGGACTCTGACAGTTGCCTGTCTGGTCTGATGACAAGTGGGTGGAGATGTGTCTTCATATATGCAAAATTAGTTCTTACTCCTATGACCTTGGCCTAGCCGCTGTGCCCTAGGTGGTGGGGGCTGTCTTCTCCCTTAACACAGTCACATATCTAGAGATCTTCTCTGGCCAGAGGAGCTGAAAAGCTGCAGGAAAGCTCAATTCACCTGCCTTTCAGGAAAGATTTCCTCATAGCCTCATAGCCTCTTGCAGTCCTTCTGGGACTTCTGGGAAGAGGCAGAGGGCTGGGGTTTGAAGGACCATGAATAAGCATTATATAGCCGATCAATCAGGAGTCCAGAGGACACAAGTACTAGAACCCCAGCTTGCTCCCAGAACCCATGTGAAAGAGGTATGTGACATGGCGCATGCGTGTAAATCCTAGTGTCGGAGACACTAAGACAAGCAAGGTCCCCGAGGTTCACTGGTCAGCCAGTCTAGTAACTGGAGATTGTCCAGCTCCAGGACAGTGAGAGAGACCCTGTCCCAAAAAGGAAAAAAATACCAGATAGAAGTAAACAGAGGCCTTTATAAGCACACACATACACACACCCCTGTATGTACACACATACACACACCCCTGCACACACCTGTATACTGGCACACGTGAACATACAGGTCTAAATGCATGGAAATGAAATAGTATTTTCACAATTGAAGTAAATGCTAGCTCCAAAGGCCAGGCTGTGACACATAGTGGCTGCAGCCTCCCTTGTGAAGTCAGCTTTCTCTCCCATGTGCCCCAGGGATGAGGGAGGTCCACACTTATCAGCAGGGTGAAGCATGGAAGATAAGGAAACTTCTGTGGCTGCAAGCCAGCTGCCTGAGTGGATTTATAATTAAATAGAGCAGGTATTTGTGGCGCTCAGCTTCTGGTGTGGGAATTTACTGAGACATCTTGCACATGCTTTCAGCTGGCAATGATGTCCTCCAGGCAAGCAGACTGAGGTTGATGACCCTGTGCCTGTAGTTCACACTCTGGGACACATCGTCTCTTATGCCATCATTCACAGGGTCCATAGAGTGGGAAGCCTCCCATCCCTGGGGACAAAGGACCAAAGGAGGGCTCTCTCAAGTTCCTCTTATTGTTCTTA
The DNA here is from genome assembly GCA_033318265.1 of Phyllotis vaccarum. NCBI lineage: Eukaryota > Metazoa > Chordata > Mammalia > Rodentia > Cricetidae > Phyllotis > Phyllotis vaccarum. Next base: position 3,437,002 of record JARWLC010000008.1, on the reverse strand, counting down.
GTGGTTGGAATCAGTGCAGGAAGAGTCATCTGTTCACAGAACACAGCCCCTGCAACTTTCTAGGCAGCTTCATGGGCTTCTCTACACTCAAGAGAAATAAGGAGGACCCTGCTGGTTGGACATAAGAGACTGGGCCACCATGTGACTTAGCCAATTCCGACACAGAGTTGAACCTTGAATTTCACAATGCCTGGATTGTAGATGTGCCCAGCCTCTGCTACCTAACAGGATGCCGTAGCTAAGGCTGCTGGGCCACCTATTGGAGCTCTATTTTCAATTCCCTGCTTCCTCTTCCCAAGGTTTTCCCTGGTGTGTGTGTCTTCCGATAACTATATATAGTGAAGGTAATTAACACAGGGCTTGTCAAGCTCTGGTGACTACAGGACACCCATCCCTAAGATGGCCCCAGCACATAGAAAGCGCTCTATACATATTGTCTGAAAGTGGAAATAACGGTGTTGGTTTGTAATGCACCGTATACACTCATATACTCAGCCACCATGGCCATGCCTCCCTCCCCACCCTGCACTGCCCCTGGAAGTGTCCAATGCTGCGTGCTCCCTCCACATAATGAGAGAACAGCAGGATGCCAGGTGCTCAGAGACATCCTCTGCTCAATTCTGCCACTAGAGACCTCTGCCTGTCGTATTCCTGATTCCAGCAACGCAAAAACTACATTTTGGGGAAAATCGCCCGCTTCCTTTATGTCAGGAAAAGTAAGACATAAACAGACTTCATTTGGAAGTGTGGCCTTTCTTTAGGGAGTTGGTATTGAATACAGCCCTCCCTGGAGGCTGTGTCTCAGCTTTTCATACACCCTCTGCCCTCATGAAAAGAAACCTCCTTGGCAAAAGTACTAGAGACTGGGGCACAGGAAGCATCTCCTCATTTAGAATGCCACACTGTCGATGCCCAATTCTTAGGTTACAGTTCACAATCTTCCAACGCCACTTAAGGTTACCTCTTCTGATCAGACGGGCTTCATATCTGCGCTGAGCCAGGGAAGAGACTGAGGAATCAGAAGGTGGGGTGAAGTCCATATATGTGGGGGATGTCAAGGCATTTCCTGGGGCTCGCACCAAGTCACCCTTCTTGGTAGTTAATCTATTGCTTTGGGGGTGTTGCAGATGAGGGAATTGCTACCCCATAACAGTAGAATGTTACAGGTCAGTAAAGCACCAGGGGCCAGGGGCTACCAGAGGCCAGGGGCAACCAGAGGCCAGGGGCTACCAGAAAGTTCTAGCTTGGGCCTCAGCCCAGCTGTGGCTGCAAGGGAAGCCTTTGGCTGTCATGGGACCCACTGGGACAAATGACTCATATATTCATTTTCCTGGCCTCTACATAAGGAGCACATGTATACTGCAGGTGTAGGACCTCTCCGTCTGTCCCTCTGTGAACATGTGAATGCTGTTTTCAGTCAGAAGAGCCAGGTCGATCTACCCCGCTTTCTACTCTTTTCCAGTAAATGACTGCCTTTTCCTCAACTTATCTGCATTTGGAACCCATGCAGAAGAGCATAGGAGCCGGTTTATCAGACTAAACTGGGCATCACCACCATCCAATTACAGCTCTGAGAGACTGTGATGGCCACCAGGAGACACCTGGCTTCTGAGTGAAGCAGGGGCCACAGGAGAGGAACAAGGGTTCAGGACCCCGGACAGAACCACGTGTCCTGAGCCTGCTTCAGCCCTGACTGGGCATACACCTCTATTGTCTCACCCCCCCCCCCCCCAAATCAGCTAGTGACCCTAAAGGCTCACACTGCTTCTGATCTGTCTTCATTGAATCCCAACCTGACTGTTTGTCCCTTGTTTGAATTCTTTGCTATAACTTTCTTGATTAAGTCTGTCCGCCATGGAATGTGTTTAGATTTGGGGACCTTCCCAGAGGCTGTGGCTTTATCTAGTGGCAGTAGCCAGAGTCCCTGAACCATGCAGTATGCAGCTGAATCCTGACACGCATGTCTTGGATAAATCCACCACACTGGAAATGCATTTGTAGGCCATCCCGCCTGCCCACAGCAGATTTTCTAGATCCTGGCAATTGGAGCATGTTAAGGACCAGATATAGCTGTCAGGTCTGATTTTTTAAATCAAGATTTGTTTGGTGGGGATGGCAGGAGGAAAATGGGAATGCATGGCCTGGAGGGAGAGAGAGGGGAGACACCAGGGCCCTGGTCTCTCTGTGCATGCTGGGTGAGAGCTAATTCCCACGGAGTCCGTGAATCCAGCTGAGGGGAGAGAGGGTATGTTGGGTGGACAGCGGGGGAGAGGCAATGCCAGGCAGAAAACTGCACACTTCAGGGTCTGTGTGAGTAAAGTCAGGTGTTGACTGGCTTAGAATGTGTTGGCTGTGTTTTTTTATTTTCCCCTGAGTGCTCAGATGTTCTTACCACATCACATATAGTTCCCGTACTATCACGTTCTAGCCTCCCACAGCATACTGTCTATCCTACAGAGATACGGGGGCAAGTTTCTGATTGAACACAGCAGTGGGGGTATCTAGTACCTTCTTGTAGCCTGCTGCATTTGAGGACAACCCTAGTGTCTATGCATACATGACAGGCAACATATTACATGACAGTTTTGTGGAATGGTAATGTTGGTACAGTATAGGGGAGAGGCTGTTTGTATATCATACATAATTAATGAGATCTACTAAATAGATTGTCACCTAGTCCTTAGCAGTGCATTCTTCTACTTTCAATTACTGTTCTTTTTTTTTGGGGGGGGACTCTGAGCAGGGGATGGAGGAGGGCAGAGGGCAGAGGCAGAATCAAGGAAAATTAGAGAATTTTGTTGCGCTTAATATCAATTCATTTTACAGACTGCTGACAGGGCACATTTCACAGTTTGGAATTTATGGCACTCTCAAACCCACAGACTCAAAAAGAAAATACAAATGAACTTTCTAGAAAAATAACCTGCCATCAGCAACATATTAAAATTTTAAGATCCCTGACCCCACAAACAGAGAGAGAGAGAGAGAGAGAGAAAGAGAGAGAGAGAGGGAGGGACGAAGGGAGGGAGGGAGGGAGGGAGGGAGGGCGGGGGGGAGGGAGGGAAAGGGAGAGAGAGACAGGAGCCTGGGACCCTGATGAACATCTTTGGACCTTATCAGCTGACACCTGAACCTGAATCCCACCACAGGTCAGTGTTGTCACTTGGTCTGGGGACAGTGTCATTATGTAATAACCACACCTTGCACCACATTGAAATTCTTTTAGGCAGACCTTATGTGGTATGGGCATGTAAAAGTGGCTCTCATGAGTACCTCAGGAAAGTGCAGGGGGTCCACTGCCTTCCTTCCGAGGAGTCTTGAGTCTGCCTGTACCCCTTCCCCACAAGGACAGGTCTAGGCTCTCAGAAAAGAGCCCAGATAGGACGCCTTCCCCCTTTTCTCGCCCTCCCTCCTCCGATTCTGCCCCCTGCCTCCCCCATTCCTCCTTTTTGTCCTCCCCCTCCTTCCTCCTGGATAGCTGCTTCCATCTTCCTCCTGATCTTGGCCATTCTCTATTTGTCCATCTCCCTAACATTCCCCTATTGACTCCTTCCTCTTGAAATCCCCAGGCTCTTCTTCCTCAAGCATCTGGGAATAGAGAGACAAAGTCACAGGAAGTTCCAAAGGGTGGCAGTCTCTGCGGGGAGGTCTCTCCCCCATGAGGTGAGCCCCCAGAATCATCTCCACAGCATCACTGGGATCCTTCTTCATCACCCCAGAAATTCCAGGGACCTGGAGCCAGGCTGGGAGTAGTCCCAGAGTAGGGCAGCCACAGGACAGGACAGAAACTATCCACTGTGGGGATCTGAGGCTGGGGCTGAGTCTCTTTTCCAAACAACAAGCCACACTGACCTGCTGTAGAACCTTGGGGTTGCCAAGCTACTGTAGGATCAGACAGGGTGACCCAGAGTCCCACATAACTCCAGCTGTTCTTTAGAAATTGGTCTGAACTGGGCGGTGGTGGTGCACACCCCTAATCCCAACACTTAGGAGACAGAGACAGGTGGATCTCTAAGTTCAAGGCCAGCCTGGTCTACAGAGTGACTTCCAAGATACTTCAGGGCTACACAAAGAAATCTGTTGTAAAAGAACAAAACAAAAAAAAAAATAAATAAAACAAAATTGGTCTGGATCAGAAAAGCCTGTCATCGTCTATCCAAATGTTCAAAGCATAAAGTAGCAGCCAGCCTCTGAACTAGGAAATGAAGCCTGGGCCTGGGAAAGTGGGATGATGTGGGAATGCCTTTCTGTATGCTATGATTCTCAATCTTTAAATAAAGGAGCTGTTTTGGACCATGACAGGCACCATAGAAGAAGTAGGAGGAGGAATCAGAATAGGTAGGAGAAGCAGGGCGGAGTCAGAGGCAGATGAGCTGAAGCTGCCCAAGGAGCAACATGTAAGGAACACAGGTGAGCCACGGGCCACGTGGCAGACAGATTAATAGAAATGGGTTGATTTAAGATGTAAGAGCTAGCTAACAATGTGCCTGAGCCATAGGCCAAACAGCATTAAGTTAATATAAGCGTCTGAGTCATTTCTAAAGGCTTGAGCAGAGCGGCGGCGGCTGGGTGGCTAGGGGTCTGGCGTGGCAGGTCTGTGGGTCCAGGTCCCTGGCCGCCCTAGATCCAGAAACCCCACTACTACAGTGGGAAGTTGTCAGTACCTGTTCTTGAGACTTCTTGGGGGTAGGGATGCCATCAGGTAGTTACATAGCACATTATAGTCCAGCCACCTAATGCACAGCGTGGAAAGTAAACACACAAGGCTCCTACTCATACTGTGCAATTTCAGGAATAATGAAAATGACTCTGGAAGCCAGCAGAGATCCCTGGTAGCCACTGTCTCAACCACTGCCTTGGTGGAAAGCCATCGGATAATGTCCTGCAGGAAGGAGCCACCTTTGCACAAAGGTGGCATGCTTTGGGCATTTGTAAGAAATAATAAGCCTCTGTGTATTTATTTGGGAGCTGAGTGGTGGGTCCCCAAAGAGTCAAACAATAAAGAAACAACAGCAGGGGCAACATACTGGGGACCAATTGTAGGCAAAGATGGCGTTGAATCAAGTTCAGCCTCTAATTGAGCATCCAGGGGAAAACGGGCCAGGAATGTACATTGCTGGTGTGTGTCCAGGCAGAGAAGCAGGAGGTAGAATTTAGGGGCCGGTGATTTCCTGGGGTGGTGACTTGTGGCTTAAATGTCTGAGGGTGAGATGCTTCTTGCTGACAAGGGCTTTGCAGGTAAGACCCAGAGAAGACAGAATTCATGGGCAATGCCAGCATTTCCCTTGGCAAGGTACTGAGAAAGCTCTGCAGTCACTCGATTGTCATGTCACCTCCTCCCAGAATGAAGTGTGTTTATGAAACAGAGCCACACTACCATCCTGGGTCCTGCTGAAGAGGCCATCTCAGGTCTAAGCTATCAGAAGTCACAAGTTCACAGTCCAAGGTGCTCATTTCTGAGTCCTCTGTCCCTGGCTTCTCTCAAAGCTGTTACTTTGCATGCTCAGCATCCAGGGTTAGTTATCCAGGCCACCTTTCCACACCACTGCATTACTCAAGTACTCTGTCGTGGAGGGAGTGAGAGGCGGGTGGTGAGTGGCCTTCCTCAGAGTGGGAGCAGCTGGAGACATGTCACATGCACTTCCGCCAATCCAATACCACTGTGTTGTGAACTCAATGGCAGGGGCAGATAGAAGTAAGCAGGCTGTACTCATACTGGTATCCCCATCTATGGGGCCGGCTCTGTGCCCAGGCTTCAGGCTGGCTAGGAGCTCAGAGATGAGGGAGAGACAGCCACCTGTAACCTGAAACCTTTCCTTGGAGGCAGGCACTGGCAAACCCTAGGTCAGCAGAGGCAGCTGAACTCAGCAAGACGGGACTGGGGTTAGAGGGAAACCTAGAAATCAAAAGCAGTGTGTGGTGCAGGGACCACTGTCCAGGGGAGACTTCAAGGAGACCTGGCTCTGTGTGCACAGGCTGACAGAGCTGCCCCAGCCATGGACTTCAGAGAAGGACTCTATTTGGAGAAAAGGGTCTTTAAATAGGCGGCTGAGCTAAATGGAGGTCAGGTGGAGTAGGCCTGACCCACTGTTGTGAGAAGCTATCAAAGCCCGGACACACACCGACGACCACGTGAGCTCACAGGGAGATGACAATGAGGGAAATTGCCACTCGCTCTCAGTACCTACTCAGCAGCCTCTTTAAGACTGCACACAGATTTTTTATTTATCCAGCCTCAGAGGGAGCCAGCCCTGCTGACACCTCCATCTTGATTTCCAAGCCTGCAAAATGGAGAAAATAAATGTCTGCTGCTCAAGCCACCCAGGCCGGGGCACTCTGTTAAGGCAGCATAAGATATGGATACAGTCCCCAGTTGGCTCGACGCTGCTCTGGGGGAATCACTGAAAGTCCAGCAGAGCTGGGAAGGACGAGAAAGGAAAACATGCTCCAAGGAGAGAGCATAAGTCACTCTGCTGATCTGCAGGCCTGGTTTCTAACAGATGCAGCCTTCCTTTCCTCACAGCAACGAGATAAACACAGACATCCTGGAGGAAGACGAGTCCCTGTGTGCATGATAAGATGAAGACAGAGAGAGACTGAACGAGTAGAGCCAGCCCTGGAGATAGAGGACAGGCTGTGAATAGCTGGACTCTGTCAAAACCGACGAGACAGTGTCTCCCTCAAAGAACACTGCTGTCACAGTGACTGCTGTGCGCACTATGCTCAGCTCTCGGGGTGTCTTCCTGGTCTCCAGAACACTGTTTCTAGGCTCTGGGGAAACATTCCAAGACTGGAAGATACCAAGATGTACCTGAACAGGCTGATGTTTAAAGACCCCACAAGACTCTGGCCCTGTTCATCACAGGTATCCACAGATGGGTTGATGGGGACCGGCTTCATACAAGGAGAGAGAAAACTGTGGTGTGCCTCCATGGAGAATACGTTTCCAGATCAGCTGTTTTCAGAAGGTTCAGATGGAAGAATAAAACACGATCTATGCATGCCTGGCAGCTCTCCTTTCCAGTCAGGAGTGGGGGGCTCATAGCCATCAGCAGGTGAAGATATAAGCCCAGAGTATCCAACCTGTTGCCCCCGGATTGTGAGAGCATGCATATGTTTGTTTTGTGTGACAATGCAGCATGATGTCATTTATAAAATTCATACCTAAATGCTGAATGGATGTGGTCTAGCTGTGATTTAACTGCTGGTAAGACAGAGAACCTCTGGAGCTAGCTGGCTGGTTAAATTAGCATTGTTGGTAAGCTTTGGGTTCAGGGAGAGACTCTGCCTAAAAGAGATAAGAGAGATTAGGGAAGAGTACTAGCCTTGGGCCTAAACACACCACACTACACAACACTACACCACACACACACACACACACACACACACACACACACACACACTACACCACACACACACACATACACACACCACACTATACTACACTACACACACACTACACCACACACACACTACACCACACACACACTACACTACACTACACACACACCACACTACACCACACACACACACCACACTATACCACACACACACTACACTACACTACACATACACACCACACTACACTACACACACATACACCACACTACACCACACACACACACTACACCACACACACACATACTATACTACACTACACTACACACACACCACACTACACCACACACGCACACACATACCACACTACACCACACACACACATACTATACCACACACACACTATACCACATACACACACACTACACCACACACACACTACACCACACACACACATATCACACTACACCACACACATGTAAACACATACATATACACTCATACACACACACACACACACACACTCACATACACGCACTTGCACCCACACATGCATGCTACTACATAATATGCTAAAAATTTTAGTGTTTTCACACATACATACTACACACAGAGGTGTTAAAAGAACTCAATATTTTAAGTAAGTTTTGGGGCCACACTGATAGATACCCAGAGCCATAATGTGGTTGACAGGCCTTAGGCTGTCACCACAACTATAACGGAATACTATCTGTCATTAAAAGGAAAACTCTGCTGTGGATTTATGTTCTGGTATGTTCTAAATATTTGTCCCTCCTACTGGTTTAATAAAACACTGATTGGCCAGAAGGCAGACAGGAAGTGAGGGCAGAGCTACCAGACCAAGAAACTCTGGGAAGAGGAAAAGCAGAACAGAAACACCAGCAGACAAAGAGGAAAAGAGACCAGGATGCTGCTCTGAGAAAAGGTACTAAGCCACTTGGCTAATCATGGGTTAATTTAAGAGTTCATAGTTAGCAAGTTATATGCCTGAGCCATAGGCCGGTCAGCATGAAATTAATGTAAGCTTCTGTGTATCTCTTTGGGACTTTGGAATTGCTGGTCCAGATATTGGGGCTATTCCGAGCAGAAACTAATATAGCTGTTCACACTAGCTGATTCTTCTTCTAAAAGATTATGGAGAATCTGGACTCCCAAGTCAGGTGATCGCCTAAGAATGCCACAAAGATTCTGGAGGTGGGGAGAAGAGGAAACATGAGAATGTGGGTGTGTCTTGCTGAAAAATGTTAAGAGCCCAGCTTGCTAGGTAGAGTTGGCCACAGGTAAAAATTTAAATTTAAAAACTTTCCAACCCACTGGATTCCCTAGGACTAGGCAAAAGATGGCGGCCTTCGAGGAAAGTGCCAGCATTTGGTGACAGATGAGAAACCAAGACCAGATTAGGAACACGGCTCTTGTGTTAGCATCAAGTCAGGAGTTAGCCTTTGGTGGCCCCAGCATCCCTCAGGTACTGGTGTGTGAAAGAAGGGAGACACACCTCCCACCGCATTCTGACCTGCTGTGCTATGGAGGTTACCCTGACTTGCAAAGTGCAGGGAAAGAGAGGGGAAGGCTGGTGACAGCAAGGGCCACTTTTAAAACAAGATAGCACCAAAGACCAATTGGTAATATACTTGAACAAGGATCCCTGGTGGCCTAAATGTGTCCACTGTACCGACCTTCTCTGAATGGGAGGTTCGCACCTATGCTGTATGAATTTCAATTCAGTAAATTATGCTTAATTCACATATGCCCAAAACTGGATGTAAACAAGCCAGAAACCTGGATGCTATTGTCTACAGGGAGTATGGTTTCACAGATGTGTACTGAGGGTTCACCCTGGGAACAGTGTTCTCTAGGGACTGTTTCTGTTCATCCCTTTGTTTCTACACTTAGAGCTTTGAGCTGGCCTGGGGAGGGGGGTGTAGATGCGCTCAGCAGGCATTAATGATATCACTCTCTATATGGGAACATAACAATGCACCACCAAAATGCAAAGCCTGCAGACACTAAGCTTCTGTCTTGGGACTGGGTGTTTTCAGTCAATGGTCGCTTCTGAGGGCTTCCTGTTTTTCCTCATTAAATAGTAAGTCACAATGACTGAGGCCACTGACCTGCCCAGCAACCTCATCAACATCTATTTCCCTTTATCTTTGAGAAAGAAATGACTGCTCATTCCCCAGGAATGGTTGCTAGGAGCAGAATGTTTGATACACAGATGTGATTAAGAATTCAATGAACATCACCTTTCAGCTGATGATGGGGACATGTTGCTAAACATTGGATGTAGGTACCTGTGTGTACGGATGCATGCCTCTGTCTGCATGCAGGTGGTTGTATGTAGCTATGTGTATAGGCCTATGTGTATGCACATGTCTGAGAGTATAAGCATGTGGGCAAGTATGTGTACCTGTGTGTGAACCCATGCTTGCACACGTATGCATGCCTAACCATGTGTGCATGTTAGTGTGTATGAACACACCCCACACAAGCATCTTGTGTACTGGGAAAAGACCTCCGTGGAAGAAGGGGTTCTGGAGATAAGTAAAACTACTCTTTCTGCAGTGGGCCTGGGAGTGGAGAATTCATACACCTTGTAAGCTTTAGTACCTTGGGGGAGATTACTTTTCAAAGAACTTGAAATATATATCTGAAGACTGTCTCTAAAGTGAACAGTTGTCTCCTAATTCCTGTTTAGAAAAATTCATCTTCTAATCTTTTAAAATGTGGCATTGAATTTGGAGACAGAGTCAGTGTCTAAGGCCTGCTTGTGTACTTCCAAACAGACCTGGAAGGATTGGCTACAAGTTGGCACTTCCGGGCAACAAAGTAACAGAAGCGATCATCAAAGAGCAGGAAATCAAAGCTTAGAGGAGACAATAGCAGGAATCTGCTTTCCTTGGGTGTCTCAAGAGCTAGGAAGGGGAGACAGTGGGAAGGCCACACGGTGAGGCCACAAAGCGGCGAGGCCACACAGCGGCGTGTCAGCTTGCTGCACTTGTCTACATTTTCCAAGAAGAACCTCAGTTACTTCTCCTCTTGTGTTAATGATTGTGAAGGGTTAACTTTGCTTTAAATCCTCAGATCTAAAGAGATGGCCCGTAAGAGCATGTACGGCTCTTGCAGAAGCCCCAGGTTCAATTCCCACCACCAACCATGTAAGCTCATGACCACCTATAACTCCAGGTCTGGGGGATCTGACGCTTCTGGTCTCTGAAGACACATGCGCCCATGCATATGCACTTAACTATTAACACAGAGTCACAGACACACACAGACTCACATCTACTTAAAATAATAAACATAAGTTTAAAAATTAAAAATAAAAGGGGGCTGGCATGATGTCTTTAAACCTAGCACCCAAGAGGCAGAAGTGGGCATGCATAACAGGAAAATAATAATTAGAAGAAAAGATAGCAATCCTTCCAGAGATCTCCGGATCTCTGAAGTCGGGAGAGGTCATCAGAAGGAGAGAATGAGGGTGCATACTGACGGTCCAACTGCTCTTGGTTACACTCTACAGTTCTTGAAGTGATGATGATACTCGGTGACAATGGTGGGAACCATGTTCTGGAATAAAACACCCCTATCCTGACCATGCCTGTGGTCTTGGGGTATAGGGGACAACTCTGCAACAGTTAGATGTCGTCTGGGGGAAGGCAGTGCCTCCTCCAGGACAGGAAGTGTGATGGAGTTAGTTGCTTTTTGTCCATTAGTTATCAACCCCTTCCTAATGTTGATCCTGTGGCTCAGACACAGGGGGCAGGAGCTGATACAGGGCTCTTGTCAGTGCGTTGGAGACAGAAAAGCGAGACCTGGGAAAGCCCTGCCATTCTAGCTATCATGAGGAGTGGTACGCAAGGGTCAGTTTGAGCCTTTCATTTTTTTCCCCCTTGTCACCCACACAGCTCCACAAAACAGAGACAGACAGAAAATCCTAAGGCTATTTATTCAAAAGGGAATGAGAAAAAAACAGTAATTCGGTGCGGTTCAAATGGGCTCTGCTGTTGCTCTCTCAGGAACGGCTGGGGTCGCACCTCCCAAGAGGTCTGATCCAGACAGAACACAGACAGCTATGGTGGGCTTGGTGGCAAGGCAGCATGATCCTTAACATGAGAAGAAGTGTTTAAAGTGCCTCCCATGAGCTCCGTTTCCCCTCCTTGGTCCTGCTGCCTTCCCACTCAGTCTGTGTGGGCAAAGCTACTGCAAAAGTGCGCTAAATAAACTCTCAAAAGGGCAGAGAACCTCCAATGGGTCATTTTTCAGAGTCCAATCCCACCAAGTGGAACTTAAAAGGCTTTGCTCAGCTTGCATTCCCTCTGCCCTCCCTCCAAGGAGCCGAGAACAACCAGCGGAGAGTACACAGCCCAGCTACCTATCCAGCGCCGATCTGCTGCAGAAGCCAGGGGTCAGGCCTGCACAACGGCTGTGTAGGCCAGCAACCGGGAGACATCAAGAGCTATCCTACAAGTGCTCAGCCAGGGCCTTGTTTCATCAGACCAACAGCATATGGAGCTTGGCTTCATTTCCAGGAGCAAAAGCTAGGAAAGATTTGAGTAACACAGCTTCAGGCTCTACAGAGCATTCTCTGACATAGGGCCTTCAGGATAGGGGCTCTGGACCCAGGTGACCCAGGTATGAGCTCTGTTCTTTCAGTTGTGAGCTGGGCAACCAAGACTTTGCTGAGCCCAGGAAGAGCATCTCTGCCCATAACATGACCGACCATCAACAAGACACAGGTGCATGACATTCCCTTGATCAGAGAATGGATGTGAAGAGGGAGCACCTAATTGGGGCAGCTCTACACACAGCACATTGGACAGGCACATCTTCCTAGCTCTTGACACTCAGCTGCTCTAATGTCAATAGAGCAGCCCTGGGCATGCCTGAATTCAGAGACTGTTCCCCGGACCCCTGCTCAGCCCCTAGCCTGTTGTCCCCTCCTTATTAAGATTCCCAGACATCAACTCAATCCACGTTATCTTGACCTTAGGAGAAGGATAGCACCAGAGCAAGCCCTTGCTAGGACCACCCAGATCCTCCTGATGTATTTTCCTGCACATTGACGAGGAGTCACCAACACCCAAGGAAATATGTCCCTCCTCATGAAAACCACCAGATGATCAAGACCCCGCCTCCAGTCTCCCTCCACCTATTTGACAACCACTCCATGGAAACCTGGCACACACACCATTGTTCCTAAGACCCCACTAACCAGGGCTAGGGTATCTGAGAGGGAGAAAAAAAATTCCCATCAGCCACACCTCTTCGGCAGCCTGGGAGAGTCTGGCCCCATCCTCCGCAGGAATGCTTTATTGTGTGTTTATTAACCCGATTTCTCTCCTGGCCTTCAGAATTGAGGAAACCTCAGCCAGGGCTATTCATAGGCCAAGGGCATCCCTGGGGGAGGAGAATGAGTTCATAGCCACAACATAAGTGCCAAGTGTAACCAAAGTTCCCAGTTGGCCCAAGCCACACTGGAGAGTGAGGCCTGGAGCTCCTCGGCTAAGCTGAGCCCATCTTCCCTCCAGCTTTCTCACCTTGCTACTCGGGCAAAGCTCTCTACCACCCATGTAGGTACTCAGACCCTGCAGGAGCAGAGCCTGTGATCACACAGTGGGATTCCACCCTAAGTCAGACCCGGAGGGAGCCAGGGAGAAGGAGGGGAGGAGAATTTGGCACTGTGACACGGAATATAAATGACTCATGTAAACAGAGTTTAATAAAAAGGCAGTGAGGGAATTTATGAGCAACCCAAGGATAATTAAAATTATTTATCTACTTACCTCCCTTGCTGGCTGATCAGTCTATTAATTATCTATTATGTACATGCTGATTTGCATTTTAGTGAAGGGAGGGGTAAGGGCAGGTGAACAACACGGGCCTGGGTGGAAGATTAGGATTCACATGATGAGGATAGTATGAACGTTCTTTTGAGCAAAGCATGGCTCCCTCTGTTGACCTCTATTCTCACATGACTTGCCCTCCCTCCCCCTGCCCACATGGGCCACCCTTGGCCACCGAGAACCAGAGCAGAAAGCGTCTCATACCTGTTTGCAGAACGGGGTGTTCCTAGGACAAGTTCCCGAAGACGCCTGTGGGCCAGCTCTGGGGAAGGCTGGCGGATTCCCCCTGGTACTTCTGACGTTGTGCTTCATTTGAAAAGGAAAACAAGAGAATGAAATCATTTTCAATCTTTTCTTATATCTGGGAAACATCAGACACTTGCTGTCCTGTGTTCTCGATTAAAAACATCACAGGATGCAGTGTCTTTTGAACGCTGTGAATGAGGAAATATGGGGGGGGGGGGATGTAAGCAGGTGCTTGCTAGCTAAAATCATGGCTCTGGAAGACAACTGCGAGATGAGCCGGTGTCATGGATCAGAGGGGGGGTGTCATGGGTGACAACAGGATGAGCTGACAAAGGAGAACCACTGATAGATGGTCCTTCTGATGTGTCTCCCACAAGGGACCCATTCTCCTTCCCAGCCAGCATAGTCCTCCCGTGTGGCTGTGTCCTCAATGTCATCTCCAGTTCCCAAGCACTAGGCCCAACCTCAGTGTCAATATCATACCCCAGGGGACTATCAGGCCTATAATGATGCCTTGGAGCCTCGCTAGGCTGTCCTTCCATCTAAACCTGACAGAGTCTCCCCACCCCAGCTCGCCACAGGCACCTCTCCTTTATCCTGACAAAATCCCGAGAGACCTGGTCCATCTCTACTGAACCATGTCTACAATGGGTAGATTGTACCTGGTGGGTTTTCCACAAAGCTGCATGATAAGTTCCCAGGGCCCAACTTGAGAATGTTTGGAGAGGAGCCTGAGAGATGATTAACTGTGCAGACAGCACCTTCATACAGAGTCAGTACCCTTGTAAGAAGCCTTCCTGCTCCTGCATGTTATGATAAGGTTGACACAGGCTCTGCCCACACCTTGACTTGGGTTTTCAGTCTCTGAACTAGAAAAGCAAATGTGTGACATGGCATGTGCCCATGGCATCTCACCACAGTGGTCCACCTCTATCATCTTTCAAGCAGCTTGTTAGGTCAGACACTCAAGATTGAGATGGGGTAAGACACGGCAAGCAGCCTCACACAAATTATAAAACTCTCTCTTATTCTGTCTCTCCTGAGCCTTCCTCACCTGACCTGCATTGACTCACCCTAAACACCACACCCTCCTCCTTCCCTGACCTCTGCCCTTCTGAGAAATTTTTGAACAAGTCCATCTGACCTCGGTGCCCTCCCACATACTGTACCGCCTCTAGATGGTCTTCCCTGAGGCCTCCAAATATTTGACAGTGTGTCTTTCCTCATTTAGGTGTCCCCTCAGAGACGCCTCTCTGGCTTTACACTCTCGAGTCATCTTTCTACCCTGTCATCCCATGGCCATGTCGCCATCATGGTAGGTAAGCCTCATCTACGGACACTTTAGACTGAGAGCTTCCTGACAGCATGCCAGGTGACCCCAAGGATGCAGAGCCCAGAACAACACTCACTTGCTGTGGGTCTATGATCTTGTACACTGTAAAAATTTGTTACTGTAAATATTGGTTTAATAAAACACTGATTGGCCAGAAGCTAGACAGACAGGAAGTATGGGTGGAATGACCAGACAAGGAGAAATCTGGGAAGAGAAAGAGCAGAGCAGATGCCAGCCAGAAACAGGAAGATAAGAATGTTGCACTGAGGAAAAGGTATCCAGCCACACGGCTAAACATGGATAAGAAAGAATCATGGGTTAGGTTAAGAATAGAAGAGTTAGCAAGTAATAAGCCTGAGCCATAGGCCAAACAGTTTATAATTGATATAAGCCTTTGTGTGATTATTTGGGACTGAATGGCTGCTGGACAAGCCGGGCAGGACTGAGAAATTTCTGATTACATCCACATGTAGCCACACTCAATGCATGGTGAATACATGAATGCACTCACAAACAGACAGCACATTGTCCTTGGACCTCTATCACAGCCCCCAGCTCCAGTCTCCTGTATGTCACCCATGCTCCAGCTCACTTCTTTTAGGAAGTAAAAGTTGGAGGCTAAGGAGATGGTTAGTGGATAAAGGGCTACCATGTAAGGGTGAGAACATGAATTTGGTTCCCTAGCACACACACATAAAAACACAAGTAACCGGCTTCATCACAGGCACACACCTGTAATCCCAGCCCTGAGAAGTAGAGCTGGAGTCCATGGGCTTACTGACCAGGAAGTCTAGCCCAATCAGAGGAGCCCCAGAGCTCAGTGAGAGACTGTCTCAAAAAAAGATGGAGAAATTCTAAGAAAGACGCTGAGTGTATAGCTTTGGCCTCCACATGCATGTGCACACAGGTGCATCCACACAAATGTACCGCACATACACACAAAAGGAGGAGCATGTTTCTTGTCATGTTTGTGGTATTTTCAAGGCTTCCAAGTGAAGTTCATATTCCCAAGGAGCAAGGTTCATCACAGTCAGACATGTCTCTTTCCTTCACAGCTTTCTACCTTCTCCACACCCGAGTCCTTGCAAGTCTTCATATCCTGGTGCCTGCACAGAACCCCCGCTGGGCTCCTGGAGTGGGTCTCTGTCAGCCTTCCCCTATCTATATCCCTAGGGGTGATCCCTGTATTTCTTCTTCTTTTCTTTTGTATTTCTGACATTCCCGTGGGAACAGCTACCCCACGGCTGCCTTTTCCCACCTGTTGAGGTCCACACAACATGGGACTGGGGCTCTGAACTGAAAGCTGATCTCTTCCTTCCCAATTTCTTGTGCCTTCTGCCTAGACCTGCAGCTCTCTGTGGAGGGATGTACCCTGTCATCCTTGGTAGAGTGATGAGCCATATCCCCATGCTGCCTCAGCTCCCTCAGCCTCATGAAATCATCAGCCTGTACTCATAAAACACACACAGCAGAGCGGTGTCTTGTGACAGGAGTTCACTGCCATGTGGCCACACTTTAGGGCTATGGAACATATGGTGGTCAGCTTTTGTATCTACCTGGCGAGGGCCCAGACATATATCCCAACACAATCTAGGTTTACCTTGACTTATCTGACATCTATCATCTGTTCCTTGCATGAGAAATGAGTCCCAGTACGTAGGTGGGCCTGATTCAATCATCTTAAAATGGAGAGCGAGGTGGGTTTGACTTGAGGCTGGGTTGGTAAGCTCTGACTGAGCCAGCCTGCAGAATCTGAACAAGTCACCTTCTCCTGAGATCCATATCACTCATCAGTCTATCTCACCACCTGGCTGGCAGGCTCCTGTTGCTTCGATTCATTGGGCATGTGGAGGTCTCTTCCTGATTGGATTTCTAGAAAGGCTGTGTCTGTCAAGAGACTAGAAATCGCCCCCCCCCAGCCTACGTCCTTACAGGAGTTGGGGGGTATCTTCAGCAGTGGAAAAGGGACACTAAAAAAAGCCACCTTGGGGATAAGGGCTTCACAGTCACAAGTCTGGAACCTGCTGGCCATCTTGCCAACCTTGGGCAAGGTTGCAGTAAGGACACCCAGCCTGAACTTCAGCCCCAGCCCCAAGCCCCTGGCCTTTGCACCAGGCTCGCTAGAGGTGTCTCCCTAACCCTCCTCTGGCCTGAGCACCTTCCCCCTTTCCTGACTCTCACTTCCCCATTCCTTACATTGGGCCAACAGCTGCAACACGGAGATGCCACACTGAACACCACATAGTAGGGCTAACTGTGTTTAGAATCGATTCCCAGGGCTGTGAATACTAAGGTGAGGTGGAGCCTCTGGGAGTTAGGCATACCAAGGAAGATCCAAGAATTGAAGAGGCAGACAACGGAGCTGAGAAAATGGAGGGAAGATTTTCCAAAAGGAAACGAAGAGGACACAGCCCACAGAACAAGCACAGTGGCTAGACCCTGCAACGAGGTGGGACAAATCTTTATGTGTGTCCAAGACACCAGGATAGCAGAACAGTGTTCCAAGGTGGGCACGCACAGCACAACTCGCTCTTGGGTGACCGGCGCCTTTCTAGGTTGCAGACATGGGATGGTGGAAGGTTATAGCTAACCCACCTGTTCCACAGAACAGAAGAGCTCAGGAAAGCCTTGGCCTCTGTAGGAGGTAAAAAGACCCGGGCGTCTCTGAAACTCATGTACTTGAGATTTTATTGGCTTAATAAACCATCCCTGCAATGTTGAGTCTTCCCTGGAGAGAGCTTAGGTAAAGGGAGTGACCACCCTGGGCCTCTGCAGCCCTTACAGAGTGACTTGATGGCCATCACAATGGTCCTAGGGGGTAACTAAGGGCCCACCCCCAAACACACCATCTGCACTTTGGTAGCACTGGAGAGTCCAGTATGGATGACCCCTCCACCCTGCTCTTGCTGGCGCTGGCCAGTTCGCTACATCCAGCTCCCCAGAGCTCCTTCAGAAATCCACAGGGCTAGTGTAGTAAGAGGTTTCTGGCCTGGACTTTCGGGCCTAGCCTCAAGGTTTGGACCCACAGAGCCAAAGATCCGCAGAGATGCATAGATGCTTACATTAATTTTAGGCTGGTTGGCCTAAGGCCCTGGCATATAACTTGCTAACTCTTTACCCTAAAACTAACCCCATGACTCTTATCCTGTTCAGCATGCAGCTCGGTACCTTTTCTCAGAGCAGCATAGTTGTCCTCTGTTTCTTCTGCTTTCTCTGTGGCATTCTGTTCTGTGCTTCCTGTTCCCAGAGTTTTCTTAGTCTGGTAGCCCCGCCCACACTTCCTGTCTGCCTTTGGCCAATCAGCGCTTTTTATTAAACTCATAGGAGGAACAATTATTTACAATGTAACATCATGAATCCCCTACAGGCTGGCTCTTCCATGACCACAGTGGCTGTCAGGGGTGGGAGCAGCAGAGTGGGAAAGGCTTCTACTGACTGCCAGGGCTTGTTTTGTTTAGTGTAGTATATCATGCCAGCTGTGTTTAGAAACAGTAACCTCCCAGGCAAAGGCCTGACCACAGAACATTTACATTTAGTGTGCAGGGTTCTGTGTAGCAATGGCTTTACCCAATTATTCACCATTCCATCACCCCAGCCTAGATATTCACCCTAATGCCCCTGGCAGGCCCTAGGTGGAGCTGTCCCTAGGTTGCACACAGTCAGTGCTGTCTTGTCTGGATGTAGGAGAATAGACCGCCTCTCTAGTTCCCAAAGGGTCTGGGGACCAGCCTTGAAGAGGGGTGGAGGGGCAGGCAGAGTCTTGTCTATTCCTGCTGTAAAAGGACATGGGGTGCTAACTACTGCAAACCACAGGGGCCAGGGCTGTAGGTCTGCTCTCTGCATCACTGGTCCAGAACCCCGACTCCTACAGTCCTGAGCTACAAAGGGACTGGCAGTCTTATCCTCCTGGCAAAGCTGCCTTGGCAGCAGCACCTCTACCTGGAGAGCAGGGCTTGCTCTCAAGTTCCTGAGTGCACCAGAACACCTTGGCAAGAATAAACCCTGACTGTCCCCCATATGCAGGAGCTACTATGCAGTCACATGCAGAGCTAGTACCTGGTACCTTGGTGGGGGTATTGACTCCAGGATCTCCATAGATCTCCAGAATCCGAAGATGCTTAAGAGCCCAAGAGATAATGTTTGCAATGTTTTGCATAAAGCCTCTACAGTCTCTACCATATATGCATATATGTTAGTTTTTATTACATTTTATTTATTATATGTCTATGTGGATATGGATGTGTGTGCCACAGCACACATGTAGAAATCAGAGAACAACTTCTAGGAGTCAGTTTTCTCCTTCTGTCATGAAGTCTTGGGAAACAGTCTTGACATATCGGGATGGGTGATGCTGGGATGACAGGCTCCTTAACCTGTTCATCGTCTTGCTCACCCTCTCCCACATACTTTATTTGTTTACTTACCAATAAGGTTTCCTTTACTTATTTATTCGTTTGGCATGTGTGGAGGTATGCATGTGTGTAGTTACATGAATGCACTTTCCCAAGAGTGCACACGTAGAGCCGGGGTGACAGAACATGTCCTCTCTACTTTTTGAGATGGGGTCTCTTACTGAACCTGGAGCTTTTTTGCATTTAGCTAGGATGAACTGAACGGTGAATCCCTGGGGCCTCATCTGCGTTTCTCTAGCACTGGGGGGGAGGGGGGGTGCAGGCATGTAGCAATGCAGCTTTTTACAGGGGTGCTAGAGATCTGAATCCAGTCTTCACTCTACATAGCCAGTGCTTCCCCACAGAGCCATCTCCCCAGTCCCGTCCCCCCCCCCCCCCCCGAGACTGTGAACCCTCACCAGGGTACTTACAAAACTGGTGCAATGTCATGCTTGTAAGCAGCTGAGCTCTGCATTGTTTAGCGACTGGTGACAAGGAAGAGAAAAGTCTGCACATCAGAGCAGGAGCAATGATTTTTCCTGAATATTTCCATCTGTGGTTGGCTGAAGCAGATGTGGAGTCCACATACAGAGAAGCCCAGCTTCTTTCCACAGATTGTTCCTGACAAGCTGAGATGGAGGGAGAGGCTCAGGTGACCAGGCCACCTTGGAGGGCAGCGGGAGGTCAGAGACTCTAAGTGACATCTCAGCCATAACCACAGAGACTTGCAAAGGGGCCACAGGTAATGACAGGAAATCTCCAAAGTGGGTGGTTTGCTTTGGGGGGGGGGGCAGGGTCTTTTGTATCCCAGGATGGCTTTGAACTTGTTACACAGCCAACAAATGACTCTGAACTTCTGATCTTCCTGTCCCCACCTGCCGTGGGCTAGGATTAGTAAGATGAGCTTCCGTATTATCTTAAATGTTTTCCTAGAGCAGGCTCCTTTTGGGAGTGTCAGGGAAGCAGGGGTGTCAATGAGTCCCCAGGAGCAAGCAGGACCACTGAGCCTCCCATAAAAATGAAATAGCAGAAGCTGGGTCATAGTTCCACTCAGCAGGATGCCCTCCCTGCTCCCAAATGCACAAATGTGGGCATGGTGGGACAGTAGCCAAGCATCACCGAGGGTAGATCAAACCAGAGATGGCACTGGCTTATCCACAGGGTTGGATAGTAGGGGCAGAATATGGTGCATTCTGAGGCCAGCCACTCACTGCCTGGTGCACAGGGAGCCGAGCACCTAGGATCTCACAGTTACTCCCCGGAAGAGCCACATGAGGCAAAAACTGAAAGACGTGCATTGTATGAGTGGCCTTGAAAAGAATGTAACCATGTCCTCTATCATTCATGTAGGGGAAGGTTTTTCTCTGTGTGTGTGTTATACACTTATGTGAGCGTATGTGCACACAGGTGTGTGGCCCAATGCACGCAAGTGTAGAGGCCAGTGGTCAACATGAGCACCTTCCTCAACGGGTCTGCACATTGTTTGAGTCAGGATCTCTCACTGAACCTGGAGCTTGCTGACTCATCAAGGCTAACTGGACAGTATTCCACAGGAATTCTCTTTTCTCCACCCCCCAGTGCTAGACTTGTAAGCACATGCCACTGCCCCTATACTCATATTTCTTCTTTATTTTTTAAAGAATGAGTTCTGATGGTTCTAACTCAGGTTCACACATTAGCCACTGAGCCATTTTTCCCCCCTAGACCTAGAAAGGTGTTTTTCTCTTTTTCTGTTTTTTCTTTTTTATTCAAGGAACAGAAGTCAACAGTCACCAAATGAATGTTCAGATCTGTTCCTGGTTGTGGGGAAGTAGGCTGTGCTTGGAGGGAGCTGGGGCTTATCTGGGACCCTCAGCAAACTGGCCCTGGTGGCTCACGCCTATGATGTCAGTATTTGGGATGCTAAGAAAGAGTCAAAAGGTAAAGGCCAGTCTGGAGTTTGTAGGGAAACCCTTCTGTAACATCTCCCCACCTCAACAAGGAAAGGGCTGGGCAGTGCCATTGTAAACATTGTGGCCTGCAGGCTGAAGAAAACACATATTTCTCCTGTTTTGTCTTTAATTATCAAATTTCCTCCACTTTTTTGATGACTGTGAAGTTACACTACAAGCCTCTGAGGGTGGGGGGTTGGGTTTGCTTATCTGCATAAAATGACACTGGCCAGAAGCATGAGATTTTTGTGCACCCCGAAGCTCAGTAGAGGCCGGGTGGGTGGTAGTACACAGCTCTAATCCTAGCACGCAGGACGCAGAGGCAGGCAGATATCTTTGCAATCTTGAGGCCAGCTTGGTCTACACATATCAAGTTCTAGGCTAACCAGGGCTCCACAGTGAGATTCTGTCATTAAAACAAACAAAGGAGTTCAGGTCTGGCTGGTGGTTTAGTGGCCCAAACGACTAGAGGATGAATGTGACAGCAAGATTTTGAGAGAAATCAGGTGACTTCAACACAAAAAGGCCTCTAACTGTTCCAAAATGATGATCTATAGACAAAGATCATTCCTGCTTCCAGGCCTCCCTGTCATCTTCCCGGTAGCAGAACCGGACCTCAGTCCTCGGGGCAGACCCACCTCTCACTTAGGACACTAGAGGGCTGGGTTCCTGGTCACTTTTCCTTGTCAAGCAGAGGTCCTCTGAGAAACACCAATGCTCTTACAAATGACTCCTTCTCCACCCCCATGAAGATGGGTGAGGGGCATGAGCATCCATGCTGAGGTCCTCTGCAGAGTGACCTGCCACAGGAGGCTCTCTGAAAAGCCCAAGATCTCTCATGGTTCCTGCAGGACAGCCTTCCTCCCACAATCAAGCCTAGAATAACAGGCAGCTGCTGGAAACTCTCTCAGTAGCGCCCCCTCCTGGCTGCACCCCAAACCTGCTGGGTCTTTTACAGCTAGGGTTGGCATAAACCACAGCCTGATACATCTGTGACAAGCTCTTGCTTTGATCTCTCATAGCTACATTTCCAGTGCTACAAACTCGCAAAATCCTCGTGATCAAATTCCAGGCCATTACTCAAGGAAAGGGACCCCTCTGTGGTAGACAGCGGCAGTTTCAAACCAATTAAAATCAGCCCCGGGTTCCTGCAGGCCGCTGTTGTGCCGCCACCCTGGAGGTCTCCCAGGGCCCATGCTTGCAATGAGCAAGACGCAGGAAATGTTAATAGAGATGCTTAAATGGCACGCCGCCGAGGGGATTCTGGTAAATAAGGCCACTCTACAAGGCTGGGAGAGACGTCTCTCTTGAGCTTACCCTGGAGGGAACTTCAATAAACACAAGATTGGATTGGAAACAATTCACGCCGCAAGGGGTGGGTCTACCGGCAGAGCAGGGAGGGGTCTTCGTAGGAGAAAAGCTATTTCATTTCCTATTAGTTCCCCCTTTCAAGTGTCTCTGCCCCCTGCTGCTGGCTCCTGAACCCGCCAGGGCCTGACAACACCCACTGAGCATGTAGGGACGACCAGGGTGTAATTTGCCAAGTAAAAATGGGAGGGGTAGGTATGAGTAGATAAGAGGAGGGGGGCCCTAGGGACAGTGGCTGATGAAGGCCTGGGAAAGGACTGTAGGGATCCTGGGGCAGAGCAAGGCAGAAGGAACTTCTCTGGGGAGTTGTGTCTGGGAGCATTGACTAGACACTCTGTGGGGTACTGTTTAGGGAAGACCAACTGTTTGCTTGTTCTCAATTCTTTTATTGCATTTATCAAGTATGCAGGGATGTCCATATGCCATACTGAGGACAATTTGTGGGAGGGTTTTTGGCTTTTTTGTTTTTTTTGTTTTTTTTTTTTCTTTTCTTCTACCAAATAGGTCTCAAGAATTGAACTCAAGTCACTAAGACTGGGGACATATGCCTTAACTTTTCTGGCTCACCATTTGTTTCTTTGTTGGCATGGCTTACCAGTGTGGCCCAAGAGTCCTGCTTCAGTTTCCTAAGGGTTGGTAACACCAGTGTATGTTACCACACCTGGCCTTGGGACGATCAAAGGTGATCCAGGAGTCAAGTAGACAATGTTCTAGAGACTCCAGCCCAGAAAGCAAATGAAGCCATGGATGAGTTGCCAGAATGGACCCTGAACAAATGCTGTAGCTACTACCATGGTTTCCAGCCTGAGTCTGCTCCGTGCAAACATAGGACTTCCAGACTTTAGGAAGAAAAATGGTTTTAGCTATGAGGTCAAACCACAGCTTGGAGAACCTGGACTTGCCAGGAAGCCGGGGTGTTTGTCATAGAACACCCACCCCAGACTCTGTGTGCCTGCATTTCATTGAGCTCTAAAAGTGAGATGTCAGTCCTTCGTGCAACAATTCAGCAGTAAAACTATCAGACACCCAGCCAAATGTGAGACTTTGGTAAACAACAATAACACCTTGATAGTTGTAAGTCTGTGTCATCCAGCCTTTGAAATACACATACACTAATATATGCATGCACATACATATATATTTGTATATATGCACACACACACACACACACACACACACACACACAGAGAGAGAGAGAGAGAGAGAGAGAGAGAGAGAGAGAGAGAGAGAGAGAGAGAGAGACATGAACTCATACATCTTAAAAAAAAAAAAAGAAAGAAAGAAAAGAAAATAGTTCATACTTCCCAATGACTTTCTGGGGACTGGGCTCTTTCCCAGTGCTCACTGAGCCCTCCTCACATCACAGGGTCATCACTCAGACAGGAAGACTGGCTGCAAAATGCCACTTGTTCAAGGCCACAGTCAGCATGTGGCCTGGCTCAAACTGCAGCCCCAGGTCATTCATATTCCAAAGTCTGCACACTTTCTTTCCCAGACCCAATGCATCACATTTTGAAGCATTTTGCAAACAGAAAGGGCTATATGGAAGTCATATTGATTCAGCACTCTGCTCACTGAGCTTGGCTCAGGCCCTTTGAACCTCGGAGTAAAGATTCTGCAATACTAGGTGAAAACTGTCATTAGGGTTTCTGGGTTGGCTCCATGGCTGGGCCAAGTCCTGAACATTGCAGACACCCTGGCCTAGAGAGGGAACCCTTGCACCTTCTTGCATTCTGAACATCCTTCACCTTCTGCTTCGCTTAATGAAGTAGCTGCTCCTAGGGAGCCAGTAGATACGGGAGGTGCTTGCCACACAGAGAATGGTACTCTTTGATGAAGCTAGGCAAGTCTCCTTATCCCTGGGGCCAGCTTCTTGGCAGTCAGGAGCTTATAATAGCCTGCAGGCAGGCCCTGCTCTGACAGTGGACGTGCCCATAAGCATGTCACACGTCAACTCCCTCACCTTCCACCATTAGCTCTGTGAAGATTTTTCTAGGAATACAAGTTAAGCTTAGCACTTTGCCTTTTCTAGAAATGTCTTTTTTTTTTAATCCCTCTTTCTAAAACAATTGTCACAGGGATTGGGACAAAGCCTTCAGCAGGTCGTTAGCCAGCCCGTCTCTAGAGTTGCTTGCCTGCTGCTGCTACGTTTATGAGTTCTCTTAGCTCCATCTCTGCACTGTCAGCTGGAGCCCTTTCGGCAACTAAGCCCAATTCATGCCCTGAGTGGAATAAATGCATTCCAAGCGAGACCATCCTGAGGCTCCAGGTGCTATTTGCTTAACCAGCGACCAAGACGGAGCCTGGGACATGGCAGTAAGAAGCGGGCCAGCATGGATCATCAAAACTCCAACACAGAGGAGGCTGCTAATCAACTGTTAAAATCCAGGACACAGAACTGCTGAGGGCGTGAGCCAGGGAGCCCCACTAAACAAAAACAGCGAACACTCCATTCTGGGTTTGTAATCAGGGCCTCCGTGTTCAGCCTCCTCTCTCCATGAGCGTTGAGAGATGGCACGCACCCCAATGTGGGATTATTTGCGTTGTTGGCTTAATGAGCTTCCACTGGGCGGTTTTGTATGAAGAGTTGCATTTTGGAACCTGGCCCTGTAAGAAGGGAAGGGGTGGGGTGAGAGCATGGGAGAGAAGCCACCCACTGGATTTTGGCTCTTCTAGGGAGAATGCAGATTTAATTACAGGCAGGTTGTTGATTTCCAGGTGACCTACTTCCCACATGGCTTCCTCTGCTTTTCTCCCCTAACACAAAGTTTTGACATATATGAGCCAGAAAGGAAAAAAGTCACACAATGTCACCAAAGCAGAAAGCGGCTCAGGCTCAGTCGCCCTTGGCAGGAGAGGGAAGAGGCAAAAGGCTGCAAGATGACACATGTGTAAAGAGGCAGAGGGGGCAGGAGAGGGAGAACATGGGAAGATGGTGGCTGAGATGGTCAGCCTAAGTAGGAATGGCCCAAGACATCCAACGGCAAGCACACACCACACATATATTCACATACGTGTATAAACATGCATGCACACACATACATATAAATTTATACATGTACATACATTAAACAAGCATACAAACATGCATACACATATACACACAAATACCTCCACACCTATACCCAATGAATACACACACACACACACACACACACACACACACACACACACACGCACGCACGCACATATATACATACAGCTCTTAAATTGACTTCTGCTTATCTTGAGGACCCCATTAGACTAAAGGGCCCTAAGGTGGACTGGGATGGCTGGTGCTGTCCTGTGCCCTGCGGAGTTTGTGGCCCCTTCCAGAATGTTGTGGACTAGCTCCTGATAGCTGATTATGGGGCAGTATCCCCCTTTGAGGAAACTGTGCGACTTCTTGGGACAGGAAAAGGCAGTCCCTCCCTGGGCACTCATGGCCAGAGGTCAGGATTTAACAGGACCCTAGCTCTCCTGCTCTCAGAATGGACAGAAGGCATCCCCACTTACGCTTTCTCCTGCTCTCTGGCTTACATTAGGAGAGTTAGTATTTTTTTTTTTTTTTAACATTTCCCAAAAGCTCCCTACATTCACCTTTCCTTGGCAGACTTTTCCCACATTTGAATAATCTTACTGCTAGGAATAGTCCTTCTTTGAATCTCTTCAAAGTCCTTCTTGCTGTATTTAGTTGTCTCTCCACATCCTGCCTTTGGGTTCCAGCCTCTGCAGGGTGGCCAGGAGGGCCCATGGATGTGACCTCCACTACCTATTGTCCTTGCATGTGCACCTGCTCCCCCCCCCAACAAGCCTCAGAGCAAAAGTCTCCTGCTCACAGAAAAGTTGGCTTCAGGATCCAGCCAAGGTCTCACAACTGTATCCTAAGTCACACCATTCCTGGAAAACGGACAAATGATGTCTTCCATTTTCCAAGTAGCCACCATCTGCACACAACAGACTCAAGTACATTCTTCTAGAAGGCAATCTAGATTCTGTGATAGCTGTGCCACAATTGTGGAGAGATCACACACAGACATTCAAGGGTTCCAGGAGAGAAGACCCTGCTTACATAGCCTCTGTGAGCCAGAAACACAGGCCAGCTTCAAGCTCTATTGTGCTCAAGTGAAACCATAGAGCCTGGAGTCATGGAAGCCTTAGTCTTTGAATAAATAGCCTGCTTCCATCTACGATTCCAGGGGGCCTTGGAGTCTCCTACTTCATGTATTCTCCATAAGAGATACAGCTTCATAATGTCAGGAGGAAAAGGCAAATGAACTTGAGGACATTCCCCTGTGATCAGAAAGTCTTAGGGAAGGGCCCCTGACCTAAATACTCTCCCTGTACATCTGCCAGATCCTGCCAAGCCCGTGTCCACTCTGAGGTCACCAGGGACAGAAAAGCACTTGAGAGCATAAATATCTATGGCCAGCTTCTCTATAGAGCATAGGCGTGATGGGTCCCATCATAGGTCATGGGTGTTCACCACTGCACCTAGTGTGCTAGGGGGAAGAGATGTCAGAGGGAAGTAGACAGAGAGGCAAGGGTCAGAGAAGGAATAGAGAAGGAGCAGAGAGTGGTCACTGCTGTTTGTATCTGCATGTTACAGAGAGCACCAGAGGTAGGGGACTCTGAATTTCGGGGGACCTGTCTGTTCTGAGCTGCTGTCAATGGAACTTGAACCTATGGGATAATAAAATAAAATATGATGAGTTTCACAGAATAGAACATGAGGAGAGAGGGGATAAACAGAAGGGCCAGGGAGGCCCTGTTGGGTTAGGAACAGTGAGGTGAGGAAGATGGGGTGGTGGAGGGAACCCCACAAACAGCAAAGAACAAGAGCAGCTATGCAGAGTCAGCGGCTATGGCACTGGGTTGGGAGGCTGCAGTCTCGTGGAGACTATGCCGCTGGTTTTGGGAAAGCATTCCCAGGCATTGAGTGAGATGGTGAAAGCCCCAAGCACAGGGCTATCCCCCAGCAAGCCTGTCTTTCCCATGCAGGACACAGAGGTTCGAATGAGATGTCCTCCAGAAATCTCAGGCGTATTTGGTACCCAGCTGGTGAATGTCTGCGAAGGGGTGTGGTTTTGCTGAAGAAGGTCACTTAGAATGGGCTTTGAGATTTCAAGATTCCCACATTTCAACTGTGTTTTTTGCCTCTGTTTTGCAGCTGAGATGTATGCTCCAGCTACCATGTTTCACTCCACTGTCAAGGACTCTAAGCCTCTGGAACTGCAAGCCCAAGGAAATGTTTTCCTTTGTAAGTGGTCTTGGTCATGGTGTTATATCATGGCAACAGGAAAGTATCTAAGACATGGAGTGAGGTAGGCTCAGGACAGCGACTTAGTAGCTGAGGATCTGACTGGAGAGCTCGTGTCCCCTGTGTACGCCATACTGCATCCTGTGGTGAGAAGGACTCCCAAGGCTGAAATGAAGGATAGATAAGGCCTGATGTCCAGCCACCATGACAGAGATTCTCAAGTGAGAGGTTGAGGAGCTGAGGACCAAACGGTTTCCCTGGCTCTGACTGCTGGGGCACACCTGTCCACACATGGATATTCTTCAGGGAGAGTAACATGGGCTCTCCACAGGGACTGTGGTACTCCGTGAGCCAACCACCAGCATTGTACGCCCCCCCACCCCGAGACCTTTGCTGGAAGCCATCTCCCAGATCTAGTGCTGGCTATGTTGGTGAGTACTCGGTGTGGCTAGAGCTGGCCCTCAACAATCCGGTGAACAGTGAGAAGAATATGTGGATATCATGGTGGAGGAAGGGAAATGAGGCCCAGGTTGGATGGAATTCCCACTGCGCCATCTCAAGAAGAGGGCTTCTGAATAGCCCACAGCAGCCTTACCCTCTTGGCTGTCATTGGGGGTCCATTGCCACTGTGATGGGTTGCTGTGGAACAATCCTTTTCTACACTACGGATATATGTTACTCTCTTTGGTTAATAAAAACGCTAACAGGCCCGTAGCTCGGCAGGGAGTTAGGTGCGAAGCCAAACAGAGAATGATGGGAAGAAAGAGGGCCAAGTAAGAGGAGATGCCAGCCAGCTGCCCGGGGAGCATGAAATGCTAGTGGATAGGTAAAACCATGAGCCTTGTGGTAGAGCATAAATAGAAAAATGGGTTAATTCAAATGTAAAAGTTACCTAGTAACAAGCTTGAGCCATTGGACAAGCATTTATCAATAATATTAAGTGTCCACGTGGTAATTTGGAAGCAGATAACAGTACAGGAAGCAGACAGTTAGGACAGGAAGTGCCTGCATATGATGGGTAATAACGCTGTTGAAAGATACAATGGATACCTAACAGCAATACTTCCTGTTGCCTCCCATAACATCAATATAACCTATATGATGGTTTGAATAGGCATGACCACACCCTCCACAGACTCATGTGCTTGAATGCTTGGCCATGGGGAGTGGCACTATTAGAAGGTATGGCCTTGTTGGAGGAGGTTTGTTCGGCCTTGTTGACAAAAGTGTGTCACTGTGCAGGCAAGCTTTGAGATCTCATATGCTCAAGCAATGCCCAGTGTGGGACCCGGTTTACTTCCTGTTGCCTATAGGTCAGGATGTAGCATTCACAGCCCCTTCTCCAGCACCATGTCTGCCTGCACAGTGCCATGCTTCCTGCCATGATGATAATGGACTAAAGCTCTGAACTTAAGCTAGCACTAATTAAATATCTTTCTTTATAAGAGTTAATGTGGTTGTGCTGTTTTTTTTCTCAGCAATAAAAACCCTAAGGCAGCTAGGATGATGGAATAGAACCAGGGGGATCCAAAGAGTCCAGCTCATTTCCTGGAGTTGTAGACATTGGGTGGAGACTCTGGGTGTAATCCAGGTTAGTTTTCTAGGGAAGAGGACATGAAAGCCAATCATTAAGACTCAACTCCATTGTGGACTCCATTAAAATTCACATTCCTAGGCAAGCATGTTGTGTTCAAAGAGAACATATTTCATGGCATGGGACAAGTCCAACACAGCATACTGGAGACACTAACAAATACAAACACACTGACCATACAGATGCCCTGTTTCCTGGCCTCTCTGAAATGGAGGCTCCTGGCTTCCATGCATGCTCAGTTCTGCTTGCACTGTGGAGGTAGTGGTTAGTCTGGCTTCAGGATGGGTACCCCCACCACGCATCAGGCATTAGTAAGAGAGACACGTGTTCATGGCTGGTTGTAAAGAAATTGAAGTAAGCATAGGCCACATGGCAAGACAGATTAATAAAAATAGGTTGCGTTAAGGTAAAAGAGCTAGCTAGCAATAAGTCCTAGCCATAGGTCAAATAACATGTAATTAATATAAATGCCTGAGTCATTTTGGGGGGCTAAACAGCTACAGATGGATCTAGATTTTGGGGCTAGGCTGGGCCAAAAACTAATATAACAAATGATGCCCAACGTGGGATACGTACACCCACATAAAGCCTTAGAAAGTGTAAAGAGTTCTAGATCACAAAAACAGAGCCAAAAGTAGTTTCTGAGTTGTGTCTCTGATGTGGGTCATGGTATAGAAATGGCATGGTGTGTGGGCTTACATTACAAAATGGCAAGTTTGTGGCAGGCAGCTTAAGCTGCAACAAGGCTGGTTCCCAAAGTCTCACAGGAGCCTTGATACAAGCACAAGCTGCATATACTATACTTAAGGTTTCTGTTTATACAGAAGAGTCAAAGATGGTTTCTTAGTACCAGCATTTTCTTGGGCAGCTCTGTTTGCTGGCAGCAAGCAGAGGCGTGGCTCCTTTAAGAGAGGCTTTCTGACTCAGCCTTAGCAGCAAAAACTGTGTGGGTTTTTTAAGAGGCCCTGCTGCCAAACACTTAAATGGAGTTCATGAGCAGTGGGCAGCGATACTCTACTTGGTGGCAGTGTGGACCCTAAGATTCCCAGAGCGGAGATGGTAAATAACTCCACAATATTCAATACTGCTTCCCATAATTAAAAAGATAAGCATGATACCTCCTCCATGCTAAAAAGCCAAGTAGAGCAGAATCAATAGTCAAAGCAATGCTTTACGATCTAACATTTTAAAAGCTCTTCTAGTTAGAAAATGATTAAGGATATGCAATAAAACAAATTCAGATTTTAAAAACCTCTAAATAAGTTACAATGTATATAAAAATATGTAGGTTGGAGAGAAAAGAAAGAGGGTAGAGAAAGTCCTTGAAAAGAGAAATACAGTAATAATACACACACCTAAAAATATACAGAGTCTAGATTATGTCTACTATTGTATTTTTGTTGAATTTTTTAACTGTTAACAAACTAACTACAGAACAACATTTGGTTATAAAGGTGTCTAAATTAAACAAACATTTTTAAAGTATCTTGACTTGGAAATTTGGGTCTAAGGATATGTTCCTTTGAAAAGGAGGTTATGCTTTTGTTTCCACAGAAGATGAGAACCTGTGGATTGCTTCCAGGCTAATATGGTTTGATTGAAGAACTCCCTAAAAAATCTCTGATGGGAAGAGATGGCCACATCAGCTTCAAAGCTGCCAACTAAGATGATCTATCCTCAAGACTGCCAGCACCCCTAAACAACAGGAAGTAGTAATGGAAAGCGACGTCCAAATTCCCAAAATGATGTTATAAATATTTGTTTTCATTATAAATTGTTAATGGTCATAGTCAATCTCTTTCTAGGTAAAAGGGGAGAATATGGTATAAAAATGATTTTAAAAGATATATTATTAAATCTATTTTAATCCAAAAATGACTGTTAATCTCAAAATATTTTACATTGGTATAGATTTTAACTTATTGATACAAATTTAGGGTCAATTGTTATACTGTATGTATATTTCTACTCTTGTTTAAGATACTATGTTTATGTAACCCATTTAAATTTATAATATATGATTAAGATACAGATTAATAGTCATCTATGATAACCAAACTTATAGTCATATATGTTAACTATTTTTAGATATATTGAGATATATTTCAATTAAATAAATACTCTTCAAACACTTCAAAGACCTATAAATGACATTTAAAATATTTTTAAAATTTTTCTAGACAGTGAGACAAGTCTGCTCCTGGCAACACAAATCTACTTCAAGAAAAATGATAAACATTAAAAAAAAAAAAAACTCCATATAAAATTTACTTTCTTTATGGCAAAGGTTAGCCAGAAAGCAAAAACCTGTTCTTGCCTCAACTGCCTGACAGTATGCTGTATGAACTACACATACAAGATCCATAACAAGGTGACCTCTGACCGTTGGCAAACAAGCCTAGATGGTCCCTTGAGTTCTTGCTTCACAAAGACAACCAGACATTCTTCATGACACATAAAAATGTGACTAAAAAACTATTCCAAAATAGACAAAACAATCCTTTAAATTTTCTACGTCACTAAAAAATATGCCAGACACTCTAGGCCTATAGGCTAAAAATAAATGCCCAACATTACAAAAATATTTGGGCGACTGTCTGGGCAGCCAGATGTCATCTCTGTCATTTCCAGAGTTGCTTACAACTTAAAAGTTGCTTACACTTCCTGTTTGTTCAGATATTATAATCTTTCTGTAGTCTTTAATGTAGTTAAAGATTAGATAGTTATAATTATAGTTTTCCTTGGTTATAATAAAAGACAAATTAGATATAAAACTCTAACCTCACAAAAATAAGATAAAAGACAAAATATTTTCTTTAATTTTACTAAATACAAATATACTAAATATTATAACTATTATTTTGCTTAATAGCTGCTTTGTTATATATAATTTATGTTAAAATTAAAACCTTTCTTTTTGATTAGACAGAAAAGAAGAAGTGATGTGGGATGTCCTTCTACATGCTGTGAATTATCACTGAATAATAAAAAAAATGGTTTTGGGCTATGGCAGGGCATCTTAAAAACAAGTGAACACATTGGATACCATTTGTAGTATCAAGTCCGTGGTTTTTGGATGTAGCCTGTATAAAGTGGAGGCAGAAGACACTCGCCTATTCCCCTCAAGCTCCTCCCAGGGAGCTTTGCTCTGAATGGGAGCTAGCTGAAGCCATGTGGCAGGGCAGATCTGTATGCTGTATCATCTATATGCCAAAAAGGACTACCATTTCCCCTCTCTTCTAGAGAGGTTAGAAGGATAAGAAAGCCATCCACCAGTCTGCAGAAAGCCTAAAAGGAGATGCCTGGGTGTGTGTGTGGGGGGGGGAGGTTTGGTCACTTCAGGGAGCAATATCTTTCCTTTGTACTATCAGAAGAGCCCACCATGCGCCCATGCCATCACACAGCAGCAAGCACATGACAAGTGAGTCATATGCATTTGTATATGTGGGCTCTGCTCTGGGATGTCCCTGAAAGATGCTGAGGTAAATTCTATTTCCAAGGGTTAGTGATGAGCCACAGTGGATACTAGACCTGCCCTTGGCAGTGTCCTTTCTATGAGGGAGGGTATGGGTCTGGCCTCTGGCATCCTCCAGGAGGTCCCTCTGGCGTGTGCACAGATAGCTACCACTGTCAGGCTTCCATGTGTATGGATTTTCAGGTGTCTGGCTTGTGACCTCTCAGCACTGCTGATCTGGAAACACTCTTCCCCACTCAGAGACTGAGGTGGGGTTGGAGAGCCATGGGAGCTAAGTCCAGGGTACTACCACAATCTGCCAGTTGGTAGTTACTGTCATCTTATCTCATGAAATCAGTCCTGCAATCAAAGAACTACAAGGTGCTTAACAACTGAGTCCTTAGGGGATCCTGATACTGAAGCCAACCCTGTAAGAGGCGCCTCTGCTCCCATTCCAGGTGATAGCTCTCATTAGGAGGCAATGGGCTGAACAAGAAGTGTACACATGTGAGCTCTCCTCTTTATGTGACCAGCTTCCATTGGGAAGACAGCAAGAGAAGAAACAGGTGGGTCAGGTCTGTGGGCTAAACAGTGAACAAGGATAGGTATGGTGGTATGGGAAATACTTATCTTTAGATGTCAACAACAGGTAATCTACATTTCCTGCAGCCAAATGGCCCCTTGACCTCCACCCACCTTGGGATGGCAAAGAAAGATGCTTCCTAAAAAATCCACCCAGGAGACACCTCTTCCTGGGACCTTTAACACCTGTTCTCCCATAAAATAAATAAATAAAAGGCACTCCATGATCTAAGTACACCAGGGCACCTCCATCCCCCTCCTCAGAACTGTGTCCCTCCTCCGCTGCTTACTGGCTTTGAGCTCCAACCTCTTGGATATTTATTGTTCGTCCCCTCTTAAATCACTCCCGACGGCTGATCTGCTCACACTCCATTACAGGGAGAGGCTGCGTGGAGGCAGTTTCCCTTTAGCTTGCTGAAAAAGATCCTCAGAGGAAAAACCCGCCCGGGAGCTGTCCGGTGCTGAACTCCACATGATGGACGATTATGGACCATCTGCACTTTCAGAGGGGGATAGATTTATGAGCAGAGAAGACAGCTAGGAGAGTGTCCGTTGCCATAACTCACTACCCTCTTCAGAGATATTCTAATCAGGCACCTTCCCTACGACCCGAAAGTCCATGTTGGGAACTAGCATGAGGGGAAATCAATTATGTATTTCTAGGCTGTTGTTTCTTTCTTTCTTTTTTTTTTTCTTCTTCTCTGGAATCCCTGCTGCCTCTGGTGCTGGGGTGGGGGGAGACTGGAGTGGGAGCAGTTGGTGGAGAGACCTGGCCTGACAAAGCAGATTCCCATCAGCCTTTCCAACTGTCTCCGCCTGTACTGTGACTCTTGATTTCTTGCAACCGGTGTTGAGAAAAATAAGAGATGCCAGAATGCTGCAGGGGTCTAGGTGAGATTTACCGACATCCTGGAGTGAGCCAAAGGATGTAGTGACATCTGGGGCTTTGTGGCCACCCGTTCACTTTGATTTTTATGTGCGCAGGGGTGGGGAGGCAGCAAATCTCAGGTCGGGAGACGAGTTGGTGTTCCAAATGCTGTTCCTGTGGTGAAGGAGGTGCAGGCTTGCAGTCAAGCCCGTTTGTACCACTGAGCCTAACTGATGCCCATCAGCCCATGTGGCCATGCAGAGACAGCAGATCCTGCTCCATAGCAGTACCCACTTCCCCACCGACACTGTAGCAGCCCCCGTTACCTCATGACGTTACCTCTTGTGTATATTTGTGTGTTGTATGCATGTGTGGATATGTACATGTTTGCTTACATATAGAAGCCAGAGATAAACATCAGTATCTCCTCATATTGATGCTCTTCTCATACATATGCTCTTTATATATATATATATTTGAGTCAGAGTCTCTCATCGAACCTGGAACTCACTGACTGGCTAGGCTAACTGTTCAATGAGCTCCAGGGTCTTCATCCTTACCAATCCCTCCTCCCTGATCAGAGGTTACAAATGGACTCCATCTGGCTCTCTGTGTGGGTGATAGAGACCATACTTGCATGGGAAAGACTTATTGGTTTTCGTCTCCACTGCCCTCCTGACATTGCTTCTGGCTCCCCGCTCTCAGAAATGGCCACAGTGTGCATTGTGACATGGGAAACCCCAGCCTCTATTATCCATGGCCCCAGTCCCCTAGAAAAGATCCCTACAGACAAACACCCACAAGTGAACAGATCCCCCCATTTCTACAGCACGTCAAGATCTCCAAGTGTTCAACATTGACTGGTCTGAGCAGAACCCGCTACAGTGGGTAAAGGTGAGTGTTTTTTATATCTACTTTAGAGTAAGGGCACCAAGACCTGCCT
The DNA here is from genome assembly GCA_033318265.1 of Phyllotis vaccarum. Classification (NCBI taxonomy): domain Eukaryota; kingdom Metazoa; phylum Chordata; class Mammalia; order Rodentia; family Cricetidae; genus Phyllotis; species Phyllotis vaccarum. Next base: position 3,401,851 of record JARWLC010000008.1, on the reverse strand, counting down.
GCAAGGGTCAAACTAAGGTCAAGCCTAGGCCTCCTGGCTCTGCACTCAGCACCCAGCCTCAGTGCTGGCCCCACCATGGACTGTCGTAAGCACTGTCTCCCAGAGCTCATTCCTCTCTAGGCTTTTTCTATCTTCCCAGATTCTACTTCCTCCAAGCCTCAGCCCCATGAACAGACAACCAGCCTAGCCAGAGCAGAGATGTTAGAATTAGTCAAAGAGAGCAGTCACCATTCTCTGTAGGGCTTTGTGGCTCTGGACTCCATGAAAAAGAATTTTCTCTAGCTCAAGTTTGAAGACTCCAGTCTTGACGTGCCTCATACTCTGGTCTCCCATAAGGACCCTCAAGTTCCCCCAAGACAGGTATCAGGGACATGGTGGGGACATTAGAGTCCTGTCCTCATTGAGTGAGACCAGGCTGCCATTGGAAACAGCAGAGATTTCTTTGGTTCCGTTTGCTTATTTCTCCATCCATTTCTGCATGCATTCATCTATTACATTTATGACCCTTTGCACACTGCACATTAAGGATGGGACCAATTTGGGTAGTGGGAAATGCTGTTTATAAGAGGCTCAGCCCAATGGAACAGAGGAGAGAAACAGAGGAGGGAAGTCAGGAAGAAGGAGGTGAGAGTGTCCAGCCATGTGGGGCTCCTCCTCCATGTGTTGGGTTCAGAAGAGAGAGAAAGCTCTTCAGGACCCACACAGGATGTTTCTATGCAATGTCTTCAGTCTCTGGTTGCAGAATGTAATATCACCTGCTAATACACCACAGGAGCATCCATTAGCTGAGCACACACTGCCCATCACTGCATAGAGAGGCTGTGTATCTCTCTCATGAGCATGCCTGATAGATGGTAGAACCGGTCCACATCCCAGCATAGCTTCCCAGCCACTACTCACATGGATTTTGAGCACTGTATGCCTGAAGAGCAGAATTTACAATCGTGTTCCCTGTTAGCTCTGTTGGCATTGAATTGGCTGCTCATGGCTGCATTTGAACAGCAGGCTCTGGACAGCAGTGGCCCTAGAAACCTTTGGGGTCTCATATTGCCTGACCCCATATGCACTAGTGGGATGTGGGTCTTGACAGGACCCTGGAGTTCCAGAGCTTGGAGACTCAGCTGAGCTGTTGGCACCTAGCAAGGGGAGGGCAAGAGAGCAGCTTTGTACCCTGAGACGCTTGGCTTCAGCTTGATGAATAGCTGGTTCTTGCACTTTGAGAAATTAAATCCTCCATGGCTGCCTAGGGATTGAGATTGGGCAGCCAAGGGCTTTAGTTTAGGTCTTGGCAGCTAACTTCCACAGGGAGGGGCAAGTAGGCAGAAAACTGAGCAGGCAAGGACTGAGTGGAGATGAAAAGGTGTTGCCCAACAGCAATCAGGAGGCCAGACTCCCATCCTAGCCTTCCAGGCTGCCCCTCAGGACAGCGGTGCTTCACAGGGGAGGGCTTCTCTAGAGCAGCACTTCTCAGCCTGGGTTTGAGACCCCTTGGGGGTGCAAGAGCCCTTTCACGGGGGTCACATATCAAATATACTGCATATAAAATATTTGTATTATTATTTATAACGGCAGAAAAATCACAGTTATGAATTATCAATAAAAAATAATTATGTGGTGTCTCCATGCACAGAATGAGAAGGAACACAGACTCCCAGCCCCGGTCACCCAGGACTGGACTCCCCACAGCTCTCTCCCTCACTCAGAAGCTTCCTCTCTTAAAAGCTGCTACTCTTTTTGTTTAAAACGGATGCTTGCACAGGTATTCCAGAACCTGTATGGACAGGGGTCACAACATTAGGGAAGGCTGAGAACCCCTGCTATAGAGAGCTGTGCCTATCAGCTCTGACCTTCCCATGAGCTTCTCTGGCTCGGACACAGGAGAATTTCAGCGCTATTATTTCCAGGCCAACCCTGCTCTCTGCAGGCAAATTCCCCTCCTACCTTTTTAGTATTATTACCTTCATTAGCGTGTGATCTAATGTGGAGCCCATTATGGCCTTCCCAGAGCTCCCTAGCACTGCCCTCTACCACAGCTGAACTCAGACCATGGAGGAGGAAGGTTTGCAAGTGTCTCACCTGGGGCCACTTCTCCTGTGGTGACAATTTCTGCTGACAATGTTTTATGGTTACACCATCAACTGAAATCACCTCAGAACTTCCTTCATTAAAACACCACTAGAAACAAGTCAGCAATTATTCTGATCCCATGACCCCTCCTGTTTCCTCTGAAGGGGCACTGCGGGCCAGCCTATGCTTCACACCTTCTCACCCACCACAGCTGTCCTGGATAGGCACTGGCGCCTCCATGCACCTTGTGGGACAGGGAATGAGAAGGAACACAGACTCCCAGGTCTGGATCACCCAGGACTAGACGCCCCACAGCTCTCCCCTTCACTCAGAAGCTTCCTCACTTAAAAGCTGCTGCTCTTTTGTTTAAATATGGTGCTTGCACAGGTACTCCAGAACCCCAACTCCTTCTGAGGTCCTTCAAGACCCTGCAGCTTGGTCCCTTTTGCCGACCTCACCAGTGTAGGAGGAAAAATCTCAGTTTATTAGCATTTTTGTTCACACCCTGAACCAGAAACCAAACAAACAAAAGCAGACACCATCCTCTACCCACCAGGGTGAGTCTGTCTGTCCTCTCTCCCATACAGCTAAGTTGTCTCCCAAAATTGACTAGCATATGAACCCCAGAATTCCTATATGTGAGAAAGCATGTGTAAATTTGCATCCATAGGTCTACATGTGCAGGTGTGAGCATGTGTTTGTGTGCACAGGTGTGTGCGTGTATACACATATGTGTCTGTGTATGTATGTAAATCTGTGAGAGTCCACTGTTACCCCCATCTGAGGCTGACCCCACTTCTTTCTTGCGAGACCCTAATTCACATTAGAGGCTCACATTTGAGCCTCATTTAGGTAACAGTAATGTGACTTTGGGCAGGGACTTCCTCCAGGGATTTCCCTAGGGGCTCCCAGAAGTTCATGGGCTCTGCCTAGTGTCCCCATCATCTGCCTATGATGGCACCTGTCATGGTTTTCTTTCCACGTTGAACAATCTTTCACAGCTCCACAGGTTCTGTATGCAGCGTGAAAAACAACAGGCTTTGCATGCCACCCCATTCATCATGAGCAGAGTCTTGGCACGGATGGAGGATCCAAGAGTTGTCTTCCCATTCCAGTCTCCCAATTCTCCTCATTTTCATTGGTACCTGATTATTAATGGCCAGTCTTCAATAGACTGCCCATCGTGGACATCTCTCAGTGGTCTGCCGACTGCAGCCAATCTTCAAATGCCCATCCATCATGGCCTGCCTACCATAGCCAACCTTAAATGATCCGGCCATGAACAACATGGCCATCATGAAGGCTGTGGAGTCATGAGGTCATGTGTCAGGTTGTGCCTGATGGTTCTTCTTAGGCCCTCAGCCACTCTCTCTGCTGGCCTCTGTGGCCAGCATGTGCGTTTGTTCCAAGCTCACCACCTGACAGCCTGGGTACACCAGTCACTTTCTCCTGCTTTTATTTTGGCTGTACTGTGAGTCTCTTCTCTGCTGCCTTTTAACCTTGACCTTTGTTTTCCTGTGAATATGCATCATTATCCAACCTGCACACCCGCATCTACCAACACCAGCTTTTACTTCCACCCGGGATTCCAAACAGACTGTCCATCTAATCCCTGAACACAGTTGCCCGGATGGGACTCCTATCTGTCCTTCCCAGGTGACCCAGCTTATCCCAGGCAAGAAGCAAGAGTTTGCTACTGTAGCAAACCCTGAGCTCCTTAGATAGCAGACCAGTCTGTCATCATGCCACCCCTTCAGAATTCAGACAGGACGTCATTTCTAAGTACATCTTCTTCCCTTTTCAGTCCCACCACCTTCCCTATAGACATTAGTTACCTTGGGGTCTGCACTGACTTTCTCATGGCTCCTCACTCAACCCACTCAGCCTACCCTACCCACATCAAGCCATTTCCTGTTTCCAAAGCCTGGGGGGGGGTGTCATACTCAGGGTGAGCTTGAATCCTTCTGGCCATGGACTCAGACACCTCCTGGGACTCCAGAGATGCCCCTTCCCAGAGCTCTCCATGCCAAGCTCCATTCAACACAGCAGACCCTGGGCCTCCAAAGAGAATAGAAGAAGCTCCCAGAAGACAGACACCATGTCAAAGTCCTGTCCTTTACCGTGTCCTTCCAGGGGCTGACCCAGGGGCTGACCCAGGGGCTGACCTAGGGGCTGGCCTATAAATAATGTGAGTTACTACTCTCTGAGGGAAGTTATTTTCATGTCCTGCTCACCATGGCCAGCCTTAACTGACCTTTCTATTGCAGCCAAGCCCCAGGGGCCTCTTCACTGTGACCTATCAGCCACACATACAACTGGCCATTGTACAGGAAGCCAGAGATCTCCATCTCAGCTGAAGCCGCTGGCAAATGCTTCAGAAGAGTGTGGATCCTAGCTCACTTGGACAAGTTTTCCCCATGCTCATGAAACCACAGGGTCAACTTCAGGCTCATCTGAGATCCCACTGCAAACCAATAATCATTCTCCTCTGCCCTGTATGGCTGTTTTCCAGTTCCATCTAAAATCTAGATGGGGTGACATGTTCCGTAAGGTTCTGGGAGACTATTTGATGCCTACACTCCTAGTCACTTACCATCCACAGAGTCACCTGAAGGCCCCAGACGCTGCCTGTAGCTTCTTCCAGTGGCTACTTTCTCACCTTCATCTTATGCCCTCTGGGGACAATTCTGCCTCTTAAGTGAAGTCTCTCTAGGCTTCTAGGCTGGGATGGCAGCTTGGGGGGGGGGGGTTTGGTGAAGGCAAGGAGCCATGTGCTGCTCTCTGCTTTATGCTGCTGAGCAAAGCAGCCAGCAAGCTGAGCACAGCTGGCTGGGAGGTGTTCTGTGATAAATCAATACATTGCCCAGGGTGGGAGACTGAGGGATAGATAGGGAGCCCTGGAGGACGGTCAAGATGGCAGCTACAGAACCCACATGAACTCCCGAGTCAATATGGCAGGATGGGAAGAGAGAGGGAAAAGTGGGAGTTAGGAGGCACACATGGGGACAGAAGGAGGGTAGAGGGAGGGAAGGGTGGAGGGAGGAAGGGGAGAGAGAGAAGAGAGAAGCTGTGTGCTGTGAACCTTCTCTAACGAAGGTATGACCCTCAGAACCTATATTAACACACAGAAGATTACCCCATGGCCTCAGTACATGCTGCACCCATCAAAGAGTTTGGGAGATGCTTTTTTTTTTCCCTACAGGGTTTTCATCAGAGAATGGGAGGCTGCCCGCACTGATGCTGGCGCTGCAGCCTCCCGGGCATCGTGCACGGTGATCGGTTCACTTTCTTTTGTTCGAGAAACACAGAACTGTTTAATTCTCATCCTTAAATCAATACCTGGTGTCATGTCATCTGAAGCCATTAACTTCACTCCAGTAAAAAAATAAAAAAACAACAAAAAACAAAGGCTGAGGCTGCTGCAGAATCCTCACTTAGGAGGCTGCAAGCAAAACCCTCACTCTGTTCAGAACCATTCGACCCTGGCATTGTGCCACCAGCTCAGCAGGTTCCTGCATCTACAAAAAGGCTTTGAGATGAACTCAATGAGGGGAAGGTCCCCAGGGAAGGACATGATCTGACAGCAAACATTTCCCCCAAATCATACAGCCCAGCCCCACGGATGAGCAGCTTCCAGGGTTTCAGCCTTTGCCCACCCACCCCAGAGTCTTTCTTGCTCCCATCCTCTGGCACTACCCTTCCTTCCAACGACTTCATGCCAAGCCTCTGCAGCACTCTCTGACCTTATGTCCCCTCTCTCATGAATCAGAGCCCCCTTTCTCACTGGACATTCCCATCCTGATTACCGGTGGCTCCCCATGGACCATCCATCCTGTTTCCTTTCCTCTTGTTTTCTGCCTACAGAAATGGCCTTTTCCAAGTTACTTCCGGTTTGCCCCAGGGTTCCTCTTCCGGGATTCTTTCTATCACAATCCAACTACTTCCAAAATCACCATCTAACTAGTTCTCTGTCCAGCTGGGGTTTCCACACTAGACTGCCCAGCAGGTGCACGGAGAACAGCCAGGCAGTCTCATCATGTTGGATGCAGCTCCTGCTTCACTGTATTCATCATGGCACTGCCAGGATCCTGGCACTAACACACCCCTGAGTCACTTTAATGGGGGGTTTGAGGTTTGCTGTATCTCCCCCTCACTCTCCTCTGTCTCAGGTCACCTGTGCTGTAGCTGCTGTGCCTGGAATCCTAGAACGAGAGCCTCATTGCTTAGCTCTGTGCCTACTCTTTAAGCGTCTTCTACATCCACAGGTCCTACCTTCAAGCTTTTAACTTTGAGAGACCCTAAAAGTTTCTGACCCCAAAGGCACAACTGTTCACAGACGCTGCATTTTGTAACCATCCCTGGAGGCTTCTGGGCAGACCAGAAGTCATCTGCAGAGCTCAGGTCTGCAGGACACAGACTGCAGGACATTCTGCTCTTAGAAGGGCACCCAGGTCACTCTTAGATTCCCATCTCCTCCAAGCCTCTGCTTCCACCCTCTATAAAGCGGGAGCAGGAACCAGCTGTCTCAAAGGTGTTTGTGAGTTTAAAGATGGATGTTGAACCGAGTGTAATCCTCCCTGGTCCAGCACACAGCACACATGTTGTCTCCTTTCCTGTAAGTCCACTTCACATAGATGCACACAGTGGATTCATTTACCCAACACCAGGCCTTGAGCGGTCCATCCTGTCTATCTAGAATGTTCTCTGTGGTGACTCTCATTTGGTCTTTGTGGCATCAGCTCCTCATCTACACCACGTTGGCCTTCAAGGTTCTTGCTTCATTTCTCTGTGGGCCTCTGGAATTATTTATATCATCGTGTCTGCCCTACTATAGGGCCTCTCTGTGAATGTGTAGGCTCCTGGTGGGCAGAGCAGGTAATTTCAGCACCATAGCTCTGAAATTCAGGCATTATATATACACAGTGGTGTTCTCCGTGGATGTCCAATGGTGTGTCTAACATGGAGCCATAGACACTGCACATGAATTCTTTCATAGTGAGGTAGGGGACTGAATGAAAACTATCTTCTGTGCTGATAGAAGCATGTATTTTCAGGCATGTGAACATGTGTTTGTATTTTCAGGAATATGGGCATGCACTTGCACACTTTGGGGTATGTGTATTTTCATATATGAATATACATGTCTACATGTTTTGAATGTCTATGTGCAACCACGTATTTTGGAGTGTGCATGCATATGTTTACATGTTTAAATTGTGTATGCCTATGTTTATATGTTTCAGAGAATTTGTGCAAATTTCCATGTGTTTTAGGGTATGCATATACATGTGTGCACGTGTTTGGGTATATGTGAATATATCTACATGTTTTCAGGTACATCCATGTGTCTTCAGGAGTGTGGATATGTCCATGTGTCTTTGTGTTTGTGAGTCATTTTTTCATGTGTGTCTGTGTTCACATGTTTCCAAGTGTGCCTGCATGCTTTTAAATCTGTGACCTGTTCTGTCCTCAACCTTCTCAGGTGGACCTCCACATTAATCTCAGAATAGGAAGACAGGGCTCCCCGAGCACCATGACTTGATGGTGTGTTCTCCCAGTCATGATGCCCTCCAACCGTCCTCCCTGTGTTCTGGGCTCTCCAGATGCAGGAATAACTATCATCCAGATGCTTCCAGCCTCTCCTAGAGGCCCCATGCTATGCCTCCAGCTTGTCTCCTGTGACCATCTTCCATGGGCTCTCAGGTTTTGCAGCTCTTAGCCTGAATCGCCCTGCTCCTGAGATCATCCTGCCTCCAGAATCATTCAGCCTGTGGCTCATTTCTGCCACTTAGATGTTAGGCTCCTCTAATTCCCTCAGCTTTCCATCCTTATCCATATCCTTTCTTACGGACACAGGAACTCACTACTTCCCCCAACTGTGGCTCCCCTTGCCTGGAGTTCTGAGGACACCTCCACTCCATCAGTCTCTCCCATAGAACCAGGAGGATTTACCCACAATGCTCTGTAATAACTCCACTTTTCAAAGCCCAGGATGGGACCAGGCATACGTTTAGATCCATTATATGAGACCAGACAAAGTGAGGTGTTCTCCTGTTCTCAGGGTAGAGTCTCCATGTGACTCAGGCCATGTGACTTACAATACCACCTTGGACTCCCCCTTTTCATAAGGACTATCTTTGCCCCTGGGTCCCCTACCAGAGACAGGACAAGGGAACCTTTGAAGGAGTTGACACACATAATGAATAACAATGGGAACCCTCCAGAGCTTAGGGGCTTTTATTGGTGGCTGACAGCCTTCAAAAGGCAATTAAAAGGCACAATAAAAAAGTGAAGTGCTCATATTTCAAGCCTCTCACACCTCAGGCCTGAGAGCTGCATCCTCCTGCTTCTACCCAGACCTGCTCCTGGCTAGGACTTTTCCTAGGGAAGACTGCTTTGCTTGACAAATAAAAGCAGCTGGGACACAGTCAAATCTCAAGAAGCAGGATTCCTGCACAGCCCTGGCTGCATGCTCATTCCCACAACCTTTGTCGCTACCCACGTGGATTCAACATGTTTTTGTATTCCCGGGTGTTCATAACAGAGTGCAAATTGTGTGCTCCTTTATGTGTGCTCACGGACACCGTGCACAGATCATGTACAGAACTCCACCCCCCACACAGACACATAGACACACACACACAGACACACACACGCACACACACACACACACACACACACACACACAGACACACGCCACATCTCTCAGAGAAAAAGCAAGCAAACAAAACAAAACAAAAAGCAATTCAGCACATGTCTCCTTTCCACTCTTGATTTCTACCTGCTCCCATTTACCCCACAGACATCTTCCAAAGGAGTGGGGTTTCTTTCTGGTGTCCTAATTACATCCTACAGTGATGGGCAAGGGAGGGACGGGCCCAGCCAAGCGTCTGGCTGCTGTCCATGGTTCTGCAGCCCACAGGGGCCCTATTACAGAAGGATACACTTCTCTATTCCCAGAGTTGGTGAGGCTTCTCAACTCAGAGGAGTTCCCTAGAGGCCATCGTGATCCCACCTCCGCCCTGGCCTCCATGTGCCTACCTGAGAGCTTAGTCTGTGGGAGACCTCCCTTCTCTCTTCTCTAGCTTCCCCCAGACTGTCCTCACCTGGGATGGGGGGGGTGCACACATCACCTAGAGCAGAACTGATGAACACTGTCTCTGAGTGTTTTTGGTGAGAGGAGAGTGAAGGATGCACTTGTTCTGTGCTGGGGACAGCATTCTGTGTAGCTGTCACCCTCCTCTGACCTGAGGGTGAATAAGAAGCCAGCAAGAGCTGGTTTTGCTGTACATTTGGGCTAGTCTAGCTTTTGTGTATGGTTAGAGTTGGCAGCAGAATTGCTGGTTAAGAGGAAATAAAAGCCTTGCCCCCTGAGCTACCCCCTCCAACTCTGAGTTTCTGAGGAGGTATCATCTATCTTGTACGGAGGCTGGAAGGCCTGTTTGCATGAAAGCTTGCAGAGCTGCTGGCCTGGAGTTGTGGTTCTGAGTGAGTACAGTTTGCAGCTGGAGCACAGGGGCCTCAGTATCAACCGAGAGCTGGGAGGAGAAGCATGTGCTTGACCCCAAGCCTCTGTGGGAGCTCTGGGAGACCCCTTAAATCACAGCTTCTGGAATGTACCTGGAGCTGCTGACTCCTAGGTCTGGGGTTGGGATTGGGGATTTGTTTTTTGGGAAGTTTCCAGATGACCCTGATGCTGCCACAGCAGAAGCCAGGCTTTGAGAAGGAAAGCGCAGGGGGAGGCTGCATCCTGCTTGAGCACATCCGCGTTTTCCAGTGCTTAGGGGGTGGACTCATTGCTTCTTGCAAGCATTCCATCTCTGGTTCATGCTCACACAGCCCTCTTGTTTGAGCCTAAATAATAAACAAGCCAAGTTCCTTCCCTTCCTTGGCTCATGTCTTGTGTATCTATAATAAGATTGGTTTGAACAAGCTTGGGGGGCCCTCCCAAGTGCTACTTCCTCTGGGCCCAGCAGGGCTCAAAAGAGGGAGGAGCCCACCCCAGGACAGGCAGCCAGCAGGGAGCCCAGTCCCACCCACTGGCACCCCGGCTCCTCCTTCCACTAAACCTGTCAGCATACTGGTGTAGTATGAGGTTTCAGGCCTAGCCTCAAGGTTTAGGCCCACAGACCCACAGTCCCATAGTTCCACAGAGACACACAGATGCTTATATTAATTTTAGGCTGATCGGCCTAAGGCCCAGGCATATAACTTGCTAACTCTTTACCCTTAAACTCACCATGACTCTGATCCTGTTCAGCCATGAGGCTCAGTACCTTTTTTCAGAGCAGTGTAGTTGTCCTCTGCTTCTTCTGGCTTGTCTGGCAACTTTGCCCTGTTCTTCCTGTTCCCAGAGTTTTCTTAGTCTGGTAGCCCCGCCCACACTTCCTGTCTGCCTTTGGCCAATCAGCGCTTTTTATTAAACTCATAGGTGGAACAATTATTTACAATGTAACATCATAAATTCACTACATACTAGAATGTTCTAAGGAGCTGGGAAGCCAGTACCTTCTGTAAGCCCATTTTATTGGAAACCAATCTTAGATTTGCACTCTCTTGGGTGGGGGTCTCACTGAGGGGCAGTTTGAGCTCCCCCAAGGGCCCTTCAGCATCTGTGTGAAGCTGGAATGACTCACCTCAGCTTTACTCCCTCCATTGGGAAATATGACTTCAGTGCAGTGGGGGAGGGGGAGATGACAGGTGCAGGGTGACATGGCTAGCTACAGTGTCCTGACACAGGCCTGGCACTCAGTGTCTCTGAGATACAAGCTCTTGCAGTTTTCTGTGACAGCCTGACTTGATTTGATGAATGGAACACACCCCCCTTTCAAAAAAAAAGTGATGAAAACATCTGTAAGGAACATCTGGATTCTTCAGTGAATCACAACAGCCAATTCCTCAGAGTCATCATGCTGGGGAGGGGTGGGAAGGGGTATTCATAAACAACTGAAGAATTCAAATGGGAAGATACCCCTAATGCCTCTGTGTCCTGCAACAGAGGCATTCAGAACAGTGAAGTCCTAGCTTCAGCAGGAAGGCTGAGCAGCAGGAGACAGCTCCACCTGCCACCAGAGTAATTATAGCCTCTGGGCTTTGTCCAGTGGTTCCCAGTCACTTGGAGAAAGTGGTCAATCTATCCAAGTGTCCATGTGTGGTGGTGTGCCATGGCCACAGAAATGTCACTACAGCTACATGGACAGCACAGGTGTGTAACATGTGCATACCCACACTGTGTGTACAACCTCACATAGGGGTGTGAATGCATGTTCATAGTCATACATGTCTGGTTGAAGGCATGGTACACAGGCACAAAGGCATGAACTTACATATGTGTGAACACTCACACGTGCACATATATATATACAGCCAGGGGTTTACATGTGTATGAACATTCTCATAGGCACTCACATATAGCCTTGAGCTCCCATATGTAAACATTCTCACATGCGCACACATGCAACCCTGGGCTGACATGAATGTGAATGCAAAGAAACATCGGCACGTTCTGTCAGCTCTCCTTCTCCCTCAGCCTGTACATCACCAAGTGCCCCATACCTCCCCACTATTGACAAATACATTCCCCTCTGCTTGTCTTGCATGTGCCTAGTGACTGTGGGGAGGGCTGCTAGGGATCAGCTTATAAGAGTAAGGTAGCAGATTGTGTTGCTGGGAGCTTTATTTGGGTGGTGCAACTTTCCTAAGATTTCTGCTGGTTATCTTAAACCCCATATTAGCGGGGTACCCCGTTAGATCAAGTTGAGGCACCATCTCTATGCCTAAAGGCTGTACTCCTATGGCTTGACTTCCAGACTATACTCCCAGGACATGACCCCTGATTATACCCCCCAAGGCATGACCCTCAGACTGTACCTCCAGGGCATGATCTCCAGACTGTACCCCCCAGGGCATGACCCTCAGACTATACCCCCCAGGGCATGATCCCCAGACTATATCCCCAGGGCACAAGAAAACTGCCCTGTAGCTGCCTGCTCCCAGCATATGCAGCATCTATACCCTCTGACTTAGGTGACATCTTTTTCAACCATTTTATTTTATTAATTTGCTATATGTTCACGGTATCTTTTCTCTCTCTAGCAGGAAAATTAAAAATAAAATGTACAAGAAAAATAATTTATCAAATGGACTCCCAGCTTCCAGTCATCTATTGAACTATTTAGTTTGGGACGGTTTGGGACTCTGTTCACCATGGGAAGGGGAGTCAGTGCCCCCCTCCACTGACTAATTCTTGCTAGTGTGTGGCAGATTGCGACTCTGGGCTGTGCAGGGATGGGGGTGGATGGCAAAAACACTGGTCTTCAGGCCAATTGGCTGCCAAGGTGCTCTGCCTCACCGCCCCTTCCAGGCTGTCCTCCAGGAAGTGGGGCTGTGAAGGATCTAAGGAAGGTTCTTGTCTTCCTCTTCTTCCCAGAAGAAGAGACTTGAGCTCTCCAGGCCTCCTTAGAGGTCACCCTCCCTCAGTGAGCAGCACCCCACCCCTTTGAGGCACCCACCAAAGCTGTCAGCCACCGTCACAGATGGCCAGGAATACTTGCTTCCCTAGCCTCATTCTGCAGCCTGTGTTTAGGCCCCTTGCTGTATCAGTTTTTATTTTGTGTAATATTCATCACACTGGTTTATTTATGGGGCCCTCATCGGGAAGTTATTTTTCAGGCCTGGTGAATAAAACATTAGACTTTGCGTCTTGACAGGGTGAGTGCGGGGCCCCTGATGTCAGCCTGACAAACCACCTTTTTCTTTTTACCAACGACTGCATTTTTAGAGAAATTTATTTGTATTTTGTTGGACGTTTATTGTTGTTCTCTCTCTGTCCCTCCCTCCCTTGTTCCCTCCCTCCCTTCTCTGGCTGGAGGCGTGGGTTCATAGAAGAATTATTTCTGTTTCAGGGCAAGCAGCATGAGGTGCTCTCTCAGTCTGGGGTCTGACATGTGGGTACTCACTTGCCAGAGAGTGAGGTACTGCCATAATGTGAATAAATGAGGTTAAGTGACCTAGTGGATAAGTGAGGAGAGAGAGAGAGAGAGAGAGAGAGAGAGAGAGAGAGAGAGAGAGAGAGAGAGAGAGAATCTCTACAAAATAAAAGAACATAGGTATTAGCTTCAAGCAAACTTCACCTGATCAGAAAATCCACATTTTCAGTCTAGAAGAAGAGAGAGCGATGCCTCCGTTTACAGGGGCTGCTCTGTCTTGGCCATTCTGTGCGCTGCGGAATATGGAATCCTTTATGCAAACTTAAACATTTTGTTTCATAAAAGAAAGAAATGAGGAGAGAAAGATAAGGGGGCAGGAAAAGGAGAGGGAGGGTGGGGGAGGGGAGGGGGAGGGGGAGGGGGGGAGGGTGGGGGAGGGGGAAGGGGGAGGGGGAAGGGGGAGGGGGAAGGGGGCAGGAAAAGGAGAGGGGGGAAGGGGGAAGGGGGAGGGGGAGGGCGGGGGAGGGGAGGGAGGGTGTCAGTCCACAAGGTACATATCCCATGGTCACAGGATGAGTGTGCTGGGACAGCGGTACCCCATTCCTACTGGAGCCAAGATGTGAAACCCACCCAGATGTCCATCAACTAAGAAACAGATACGTATTAACTAAGATCTTGTATATGTTTATACAACAGAATACTAGTCAGCCTTGGAGAGGGATAGGGTCCTAGCATTTTCTACAACATAGGTGGACAGAATTCGAGGTCATTATGTCTGATGAGATAATTCAGTCTCAGAAAGATAAAACTGTGTGTTCTCACCTACTAAAAAGTTATCTCAAAGAAGCAGAATTTAGAACAGACATTGGAAGACTGTAAGAAAGAGGAAAAAATGGAGAGAAGGTAGTTAATGCAGAGAGCAGAGCCTGAGAAATAATGAGTGTTTTCTCTACAATAGCATAGCCAGGTACCACACTAATTAGTTGTACATTTCAAAATGGCTGATAGGAGAGTGTTGAACTTTTCCAGCACAAAGAGATGCTAATGTCTTGGACGTGCTGGCTTCCCAAATGATTACTACATGGTATGTACAAGTGTTGAAATGTCATACGGTGCCCTCACATATACATACACTTACTCCATGTCAATTAAAAGTAAAAATAGATAAATAAGCAGGTTGGAGAGGGGAAGAGAAGGGGAGGTGAGGGAGAAGGCGATAGTGTGCTCGCATTGGTAAATACTCAAACCGTGGGGCTAGAAGATGGTCGTTCAGGAGAAAGAGCCCACTGTGCATGCACACAGACCTGAGTTTGGATCCTCAGTGCCCATATTTAAAATGAGAGTCAGTTGTAGCTGCATACACCTGTAACTCCAGCTTCTGGCTGGAGGAGATGGAGATGGGAGGGTTGCTGACTGCCTGGCTAGCTAAGAACCAGCAAGCTGCAGCTTCAGTGAGAGTCCTGTCTCAAGGGAATAAGGCAGAGGCCAACAGAGGCAAAAATTCAGTGTCTTTCTCTGGTCTCCATACTTACATTCAGGGGTACGTGAATCTGTACTACTTGTGAACACACATGCATGCAACACACACAAAGGAGCTCTCTCTCTCTCTCTCTCTCTCTCTCTCTCTCTCTCTCTCTCTCTCACACACACACACACACACACACTCACACATACACTCAATCTTTCTCTTTTCTAGGAATCAACTTTAAGAAACATCTTTTTCAATAAGACTCCAGAGAGATGGCTCAGCAGTTAAGAGCACTGGCTGTTCTTGAGAGAAGCCAGGTTTAATTCCCAAACTATGCACGGAGTCTCCCAAGAATCTGTAAGCCCAGTTTTAGAACATACAGTGCCCTCTTCTGACCTCTGAGAACACTCAGGATACGGTGCAGACATATATTTAGGGGAGACACTCATAGCTTTTGGAAGTTTCTGTCCCACCCGCAACTTCCAAATATCCAGCAGCCACTTCCCTAGCCATTGGCTTGAAGGATTAATATTATTTATAAATAATCACCCAGTGTCTCAAGCTTATTACTATCTAGCTCTTAAGCTTAAATTAACCCATAATTATTATCTATGCTTAGCCGTGCAGCTTGGTACTTTTTCTCAGTCTGCCATTTTCATCTTGCTTCCTCTGCTTCTGCCTGGCATTTCCATCTCTGCCTTTCCTCTTCCCAGAATTCTCCTCATATGGTCATGCTGCCTATACTTCCTGTCTGGCCACTGGCAATCAGAGTTTTATTAAACCAATATGAGTGACAAATCTTTACAGTGTACAAGAGAAATATCCCACAGCACCATACACATAAAACAAGAGCCAGTGTGGCCAAAGTGGTGACTCCCTGTGGCTTGCCTTTTGATTAAAAGGTTGAGTGCAAGGTCATGGCTTCCCTTTGGGCATGCCCCCCACCATGCACATCCTTACGAATATCAGGAAAAACCAGCAGTCACTCCAAAGTGAGAAGAAAACATGTCACATGTCTTTCTAGGCATGATCCCCGCTGGTTCAGAAGCTCCCATCTCTCCTCCTTGGATTCTCCAGGAGACCCAGAGCCACTTGGATTTGCCACACATCAAGAGAATGAACTCATTAGTCCCCAACCCTGCCAGGGAAGTGTTCACTATCTCACATCAGAGGCTGAGAGGTTAAGGAAAAATAGAGGTCCACCCTGGGGACCTGGACACTGTGGGGCTCTGAGCTACTCTACAAGGCTCCTTCTCAAGAGCTGCCTGGGCAGGGCAGCTGAGTCCAAGCACAGTCTCCATGGTCACTTGGGGGAGTGAAAGTGTGTTGGGAAGGTGCTGTATCCACAGCAAAAACACTTATGTAAGCATTAAATATCTTTCCCGGAAACACTTGGGAGGATGGTCTAGACTGTTGTGAGCCTAGTCAGAGGTGGGCAGGGGTGGGATTGGGGGTTTGAGTGTGAGGATAATCACACACCCAGGAACCTGAGCCTGACAACATTCCCTCCACACTTCTGGGGCCAGAACGTAATGTAGAAATGCAAATGTATTCTAAATTTCTTGGGCTTCACTTGGGCTCCCCCACCTTCTGGAAGCAGTCTTTATTATGTTCTAGAACGTAGTTCTGATGACTATTTCTTGCCTTTTGGCTGACTCTTCTCTGGCTGCCTGACATTAAAGGCTGAAGTACTCAGAGGGACTTCTTGAGGAGGCCAGCTTAGTTGACTATGTGAGCTGGGGGTGGCAGCTTCATTCTGGGTGTAACATCGTCAGAACTCACTTTTCCCTCAGAGAGAAACCATACTTGAGGGAACCCCCCGCATGCAGAGTGCTACACAGTCACCTGTAGAGAAAGGTTCAAAATGGCTGCTGATACCACGGCCTTCCTGCCTAAATTACTTGGTTCCCACCAGCAAGGAACTTGGTTCTGCCCTTGTGGTGGACTACATGCTCATGATCTCCTCACAGTCACCAGACAGGTACCTAATGAGACTACAAGTTGAGACATGGCATGGTACACCATCTTAGGTGTGAGAAGAAGCTACAGGTGTACAGTGTGGCCTCGAGTGTGAGAAGCAGCTGTATAGGTGTGGCATGTGGGCAGAGGTGTGGCATGTGGGCAGAGGTGTGGCATGTGGGCAGAGGTGTGGCATGTGGCTACAGGCACTGTTTGTCCCAAGTCAGTGACAGCAGCAGCTGAGATAAACACAGCGATCTGACATTCTCCTTCATAGCTGCTCTCCCACAGCTGCTTGATCATCCCTGTCCCAACCCAAGCCATAGCCCTGTCACAATGATCTGACACCCCACTCCCCTCAGTGACTTTGGAGCAAGAAGCCCCATGTTAAGCTTTATAATTGGCAGTTCTTCACATGGAACTTGTCCAGAACAGCCATCCCCTGCCACCTTCTCTTTGGAGCCCCAGCTGCTTCTTCTGGGTCCTGCATCCAGGAGTACTGCTCCATAGGCACCTGGCTAGCCACTGCTGGAATGAAGATCACCTTTGCCTCATTTCTCCTGTGTTTAGTTCATGAGAAAAGCCAGGAGGTTCACCTTGGCTCCCTGTCATCCCAGCACCTACAATGTCATCCTCCACTCTGGAGACAACAGGCATCCAGTTCCTTACTAACACTTGGTCACTGACCAGCAGCTAACTCCCCTGCAGCTCCTGCACACTTCCCACTTTGGCATTGTGGGCTCATAAAATAAAAGGAAGAAATAGAAATCAGTGACCTGCTGGCACTCCCATATCTCTGCCTCATGGTGGGTCAGTAAGTGACAATTGCCCTCCACAGATCCCACTGCCATGATGTTCTGAGAAAGAAAAAAAACAAAAACAAAACAAACAAACAAACAAAAAACTGTGGAGGCCACGTGATGACCATGGACAGAAAGCTCTGAAAAGATCAGCCAAAAATCTCTTTCCTCTTTTCAGAGATCCTGCCAGGAGTTTGTCCCAGAAGAGAGTAACCTAGTTGCTTGAGCAACGAATGTCACATGGGCTGGGTTTGGGCAGGTATCTGGTGATATATGAACACCATCACACTGTTATGCAGAGCAGTTATTCCACTCTGAACATCTGGTCTACCACCTATCACATACACACACTCCTTCTCTTGTCCTGGTCATCATCCTCGGCTGCCTCTGTATTTCAGCCATCCATGCTGATGCGCTTGTGTTTTGTGTTAAGTGGCAGGCCCTCCTGAGTCCTTGGAGTGGGTACCTCTCCGCTCCGGGGTGATGGCGGAAGGCTTAGGAAAGGGCCAGGGCAAAGGAGGTTAGGACGGTGTCTGGATGGTGCGGCTCGGGTCCCTCAGTCTGCCCTACAGCTGCTATTTCCACTCTCTTCAGATTGCAGTGCTCACCCCCCTCACGGTGGGGTTAATGTCTACATGTCATTACTAATCATTAGTATAATTATTTTTAGTTCTGTAGACATGCCCCATGTTTCTGCAAGGTATCCTTGAGCCTTTGAAAGTAAAATTAGAGGATGTAATTATCTCATTTCAGAAAGAATTGGGCTTGGCTCATCATCACCTAATGGTCCTCTCCCCTCCCCTACAGCGGGATTATTAATGGGTGCTGTTGCTAATAGACCACCCCTTTAATGAGGGCTCTTCCCTTTTCACGTCACCCCTTGTGTCTCCAAATAGGATCATTTGACTCAGGGATTCCACTGCCTCTGTCATTTGGAACATCTCCCATGATCCACTTCACTTCTTCTTTTTTCGAAGAGTAATATACTGACGATGAGCACAAGGTACCACTGGGAAAGGTGATGTGATGATTAATCTTCTTGGTCAACTTAATGGAATTTGGAATTACCATGGAAACACAGCCTGTGTGTCTATGAGGGTGTTCCTTGAGAGGTTTGGCTGAGGAGGGAAGACCCATCTGAAATGTGGGCCACATCCCACGGGCTAGGGTCCCAAATAGAATAAAAGGAGAAAGTGAGCCAAAAGCCATTTCAAATAGAAAGTAAAAAGAGGGCTTGGGTACAGCTCAGTGTCTGATATGCACAAGGTCCTGGGAGCAGTTTCCAGTAAAGGAACAAAATGAACCCAAAATTACCCTGAATTCAGCAGTAGTACTGAATAGCTATTTGGAAAACTCAGTTTTCTTCCTGAAATGTTACAGAAGCTAAGCTTCTGATAAATAAACACACGGCGAGAGAATGTGTTGGGAAGAGAAAAGAAAACAGTTTCACGGCATTCGTGGGGCCTCACTGCAGTCCCCTCCCCCACCCCCATCTGGGTGATGTCACAAGGCAAGGGGACCTTGGCTACTGGCTTGTTGCTTGAGAAGCTGGTGTCTCAAGTGTCCACCCAAAACTTGTGATGAGGCACCATGATGACATCTGGGAAGGGGGTGCCCATCCCATCCCCATGGCACTTACACTCTGGCACAGCCCCACATTGGTCACAGACATGCCGTATCTGCTGGTCATAAGTGTCCTGCTCAGGTGGCATGGATGGTACCTTACAAAATGTATGCTTATACTTCCTAAAACTCAGACAAGCTGTATCTCACGCACTCTGTGTGTGTGTGTGTGTGTGTGTGTGTGTGTGTGTGTATGGTGTGAGTGTAGATATGTGTATGTGAGGTATATGTGTATGTACATGAATATGTGCTAGGTGTGTATGTGTGTAAAGGTGTGCATATGTACATGTGTGTATGCGCATGTGAAGGTGTGCAGGCAGCCCATGCTCACTGTCATGGAAAGAGGGTCGTATGAAATTGCTCCAAATGTAACAAAGCAAACATTAGGTAGGTGTTAAAGGAAAATTTCAGCCTAGTGTTTAAATAGATGAAAAATACATAATACCACAGGATTAAAAGGGCAAAGCTGAAAGGGAATGAAGAGGGTAGAGCCCATGATACTTTAATGCTAACTTAAAGGAATCCTGATCCCCCTAGGAGCCACACGAATAGGCCTGTATAAGAAATTTTAGACTGAAGACCCATCCCAAATTTTGTGGATGGGAGGGAGCCTCCAATAAAATAAAAAGCAAAATGTGAGCTAAACACCAGCATCCATATCTTTACACTTTAGGCTTCTGTTGCCATGATGTCCAGTCATGATGGACTGTATCCTTGACCTGTGAATTGAGTTAACCACTCCCCCCCACCTTTTCTAGGTTGCTTTTGTCCAGCATTTTGTCACACAGAAAAAAACAAAAACAAAAACAAAAAAAACCTCCAACTTTCTGGCCATGGTGACATACACCTTTAATCCCAGCTCTCGGGAGGCAGGGATAGCCTGGTCTACACAGTGAGTTCTGGGCCACCCAGGGCTACATAGGGAGACCCAGTCTCAAAGAAGAAAAAGAGAAAGAAAATAATGAATACAAAATGCCTATTGTGAAATTTTTAAACACGGAGAGGAAAATACTTAATACAGCAGGCTCTTGGGCTTTAATAATTGCTGGGTTTTTGTGTGTGTTTGTTTTTGAGCTCTTAGCTTTCCAAATCAATAAAAGTGTGATCAAGGAATTTTGTTTTCAAACCGCTAGGTTCCATGGTCTTCCCTCTGTTTATTGTTTTCTTTGCAATGCCCACAGGCCGAGAAAGATGTGTATTCCTGCAGACGGACGGATGGTCAGAATGTGAGGGAAAGGTCTGAGCGAGACTCACTCACCCCTCTTAGCACCTCCCTAAGCATCCTGTCACCCCACATTTACCTTTTCCTCCCCCTCCTCACAGCCCGGGGGATCCTGCTTCTCCCACACATCCTCTTCCCCCCCCTCTCCGAGCACAACGTCCCCATCATCACCCCTTTGACCTCAATTACAGTTCGGGGTCCCTAGGTTCTCCTGTAACTCTACTGCACTGTCCACCACTAGCAAGGGCCAGCTGGGGACCAGGGGATAATGTCCTTGGCTCTTGTCCTCAGGTGTCCCTTGGTCATCTTCCTGCTCAAACACTACTGCCCAGGGGGGGGGGGGCAGGACTTGGCAGCTTCCATAGGTGGCATTGCTACTTATTTCCCCACCTGCTTGTCTTGTTGCAACAAAGTAACCGACCAACAAAGCTTAAGGAACAAAGTGAGTGTTTGCTAAGGCCCATGGCTTGAGGGGACTTGGCATCCCTGCAAGGACAAGGTGCAGAAGCATGAGACAGCTGAGCAAGGCCCATCCACAGTCAGAAAGCACAGTGTTATGAATCCCAGCATTCAGTTTACTCCCTGCTTTTCATCCAGTCCAGGTCCTCAGCCTATGGAATGGTGACACCTGTGGTGATATATTGTATATTTAATAAAATTTGTCTGGAATGTCAGAGGACGGAATCACCCACACTCAAACCAGGAAGGTCAGAGAGTGGTGACCCATGCCTTTAATCCCATCACTCGGGAGATCCTTCTGGATCTCTGTGAGTTCAAAGCCTAACAGCCAGGCAGTGGTAGTGCACATCATTAGTCCTAACACTTGGGAGACAGAGGCAGGTGGATCTCTGTGAGTTCAAGGCCTGCCTGGTCTACAGAGCAAGTTCCAGGACAGCCAGGACTGTTACACAGAAAACCCTGACTCAACAGAACAAAACAAACAAATAAAAACCAAAAAGGTTGGAAAGATGGCTCCGCCTTCTGATATTCCAGACTATTTTTTATTAAATATACAATATATCGCCACAGACACCAGCCTTTTTACATGGGTCTTTTCTCCTCAATTAATTTAGATAGTCCTTCATAGGCATAGCTGGAGGCTTGTCTCCTGGGCGTCACTATTAGCCATCTCAGGCACTATGGGCATTCCAGCTGGGCACTATGCAAACAGCATCTATTCATACCCTTGGACTTGTTTAATAACTTTGTTTCTGGGGTTGGAGTAAGGGAAGCAAGATTCATGCAAGTAATCAGGTGGATTTAAGCTTGTCCAAATTCACTTCACAAGGGTCCTCAGAGGCTGGGCAGGTGGGGAAAGTGACCTGGCTAAATGCCCAAGGTCATCCTACCCACCTGGAGGCCGCCGCTCTGTCCACCTGGAGGCTGCCCACCTGCCACCCTGCCCACCTGCCACCCTGCCCACCTGCCACCCTGCCCACCTGCCACTCTGCCCACCTGGAGGCCACACCCTGCCCACCTGGAGGCTGCCTGTGTTAGCAGATGAAAATTCAAGATATTGAGTTAAATTTTAATTTGAAATTTAAACAAGCGCTTCAGTCCAAATACATCTGGTAGGGGGTGTACATAAGTTAAAAACTACCGGTAGCTCATCTGAACTTCATAGTTATCAAGGTGTGTATATTTTATGAAGTAATCCAGTCTCCTGGGGACTCCCAGATCTCAAAGGGTTAGACGTGAGAGCCAACCCTGAGGAGCGGGAGGGTTTGCATTGTGAAAACTGTATCCTAGGAAATTCTACATAGAGAAAATATATATACCGGTGCCTCAAAGACCCCAATGATATACTGAAATAGAATTCTACCAGAGATACTCTAGGGATCTGATGTGTGCTGGGATTCCTTACTCAGCATGCGTGAGGGGCTAATGACGGGGCATGGGTGCCTCTTGCACTCACCTTCCCCCCTCCATATGTTCTGACCCTTCTTGAAATACTGCAGCCAGGTGCTGCTGTGAGGGCAGATATGCATACAAATGGCTGGGAGGGGTGGCTGGAAATTCAGGTGAGGGTCCTGGGATCCTCCCCACCTCTTCTTCTATGTCAACATAGAAGAAGATTCTAAAATGTCAACAGTGTGGTGGCTCAAATGGGAATGTCCCCACCCCCATAGGCTTATTTGACTGTCCTTACTCACCAGAGTGGAACTGCACTGGAAGGGTGAATAGGTGTGACTGAATTGGAAGAGGTGTGTCACTAGGGTGGGTTAGGACAGAAAGCGCTCAGCTACTTCTCCAGAATGATGCCAATCAGCATGCTGATATGCTCCCTGCCATGATGGTCATTGTCTAAATCTCTAACTCTTTAGGCCGGCTCCCCATTAAATGTTTCCTTCCGTAAAAGGTTACTTGCTCATGATATCTCTTCAGCAGTAAGTGATCACTGATAACAGTCAACAAAGCCCAGGGGTAAGTGACTTCTATATCACATATCCCGTGATGACTGTGGCTATTTTACTATAGTCTGTGGCCACACCCCACCTTGCTGGCTTCAGGTACAACTGCACAATGTGGCCAACACTTAACAGAGAAGGCACACCATAGTCCCCAGCCTGGATCAAAGCAGGCCAAAGCTAGGATCCTGTCTCCAGCAGCTGGCACTGGATCTTTTTCAGTTGGAACCCAGTGTCTCTATGACCCAATGCCTTACCTTCCCTGCCTGCCTGCTTCAATGCACCTTAGCTAATAAGACTTTCCAAGCACACAGGAGTGGGATACAGTGCTAGATAACCAAGACATGGGCACAAGGACTCAGTTAGCTCTGAGGATGTTGGCTCCATTCCGTAGAACTCTGTGTTTACAAATAACTATCCATCCCTCCCACAAGCTTTAAATCAGTATAGACACTATGTGGATAGTTATTTGCAATTCTTTAGAGCAGAGAAAATGGGCTTAGTTCATATTATTTTGGGTATTTCTGATTCATGTTTGGTTCAATCTGTGGATGGGGGATCTGTGAGTGCAGAAGACCAACTGTATTTAGGGTTACTGGGGAGTCATGGAGTTTGCTCACATGCTGTCATTTTCTAGCACACTGAGATCATGTCAGTGTTAAGTACAGCCTAACAAAAGCAAAGCAAGCATTTGACAGGAGCTCAGAGGCTGGGCGTTCCTTCAGCCTTGGCCAGTGTGGAGCTGGAAGCAGATAGGTACCCACTGCATGATCCCTCTTGGCCTATCCCAGCACTGATTTGGGGTCAGGATTTAGGCAGAGATGTTTCAGCTAATAAAGTGCTTACTATGCAAACTTGAGGACCTGATTTTGATTCATATACACATTTTAAAATGCCCAGACATTGGCTGACAACGTAATCCAACGTGGGGGGTGGATCCTCAGGAACAACACCCAAAGTTCAACTTTGGTCTCTATACACACATTTACACAGACACACAGACACACACACACCAGTCTAAGGTCAGAATATGCCAAGTTGCTTGCACCGGGCAGGGATAAGGATATTGTTCTTGAATCTATAGCCTCCTTGAGTGGAAATCCACACAGCCATTTTCAGGAACAGCAAAACAGAATGAGCTCTCATGCTGTGGCTTGGACTCAATGCTCCTATTATAAAATCAAACCATTAAAACGCAGCAAGGAGGAAGCCAGGCGATCTCCCTATACCATCCTTTAATTTATGGGGCGACTGGTGTCAGCCATTCAGGAAGAGTTCAATTATATGCCAGCCCCACTCAGAGCTCAGCCTCGGAAGCACAGAAATGTAATCACAAATTTTAATTGAGAAAAATGGCCCTGGATCAGATTCCTTGATTTTTTTTTTTCAAAGAAGCAGATTAAATCATGTGGGGGGGGAGGGGGATAGAAATATGAGTTTTAAATTAGTTGTAATAAAGTGGAGGTGTGATTGTAAACCAATTTGTGCATTGAGTATGGGGAGTCGTCACTGGGAACGTGCGGTGTGTTCAACGGGTCCTGCTGTGCATGGAAGAATGTCAGCTCACTTCCCTAAAAACAGAAAAGCAACTCAAGTCAGTAAAACGTACATCTGGGCTAGGATGTGGCTCAATTGGTAGAATGCTTTTCTAGCATCCACAAAGCCCTAAATTCAGTGTCCAGCTAAAACATAATACCAGATGTAGTGGAACACTCCTGTAATCCCAGTCCCCAGAAGGCAGGGGCCAAAGGATCAGACACTCAGATGTTCTCAGCTTCACAGAGAATCTGAGGCCAGCCTGGGTTGCCTGAGACCCTCTCTCAAAAACAAAAACAAAAAACAATTAAAACTCCATCAAAGCTCAAAGGTCTGGAAGGTGATGGACAGCTGTTCCCCTGCCTCACACCTTGACCCCTCTCATTGAGATCTCTGGAGTACCCTGGTCCTCAGTTTGTTACATCCCTACCTGTCCCCTCATGGAATGTTTCCTGTTGGTCTGCCCAAATTCTCCTGTCAAGTGGGCTGGGTTCAGTTAAGCATTTAAAATCCACACACATTGAGTTCTGTGCCCCTGGTACAGACTCACCTCCCCACCATCTTCCATATGTCCCAGATGTCTCTCTGTGCCTCAGGAAGACTGGAGGCACAAACGTTCCCTTCATCTCCTTGGGCCACAATTTTCTCCCCCTGGTACCTCTGTGGAGAAGATGCTGGGCCGCTCATCAGCCATAGCTGGCACTGTCCATGGATTATTTAGGGACTTGGCAGTTCCCAGTGGCTCCATCTCCCCTCGATCTCACCATGTATTAGTATGGCTTTTCACATCTTCCTCCATCTTTCCCCTGAGTTAAGAGCCGGTGACTGTAGGCCTAGCAGCCTGCACTTAGTAATTTGGAAGAGCATGGAAGTTGAGGTGTTGCTGGCTCCTGCATTTCATCTTGATTTAGTCATTTTTATATGGCTCGCAAGGCGTATGCAGATTTCCCTGTTTCTTTATTTGTTCATTAAAACTTCAATAAAAGTGTTATAAAAATGTCTTATTTTGGTAGTTAATTGCCATCTCCATTTTAATATGCAAGTGGTGTCTGGCCTTCCCTGAGCTGCGCCAAAGCTCCCTGTAAATAATCCAGCAGCTTTGGATGGATATCCCCGCCTCCTCTGTGTGTCTTCAGCCATCCAAGCAAAAGCACAACAGGGATTCAGCGCCCCTGCCAGAGAATGGGTGGCATCTTCCTCTGTACCGAGGTCCTCTGCCCGAGGTGAGCATCCTGGGAGCTTTCTCTAGCCCTTGGATATTTCCTATAGTCTGGAAAATGAGTATATGTACCCTCCTCCCCACTGCTGCCACCTACACAACTCTATGAAGTCAGCATTGTCTGCTCAGTATCTGTTGAAGACAGGCCAGGTAGGACTTGGCTGGGATCCCCATTCACAGTTGCATTAGCTCTGTGCAAAGTCTAGAGCAATAGTTCCAGGAACCAAACAGGGCCCTGGATTCCCAGGCATGGGGAGTGATAGCAGTCAGGAGGTTAGGTATAGGGAAGGGCAGGTGTGGGCGGCACCTGCGCTGGCCCTGAAGCAGGGCTCAGAGATGCTGCCAGCTGGCTTGGCTGCTGTGTACAGCGGGCTGGGGAGCCTTTTGTGACCTGCATGTGGTGATGTCCAGAGGCCTCTTGGCAAGGCCTGAAATACCCGGCACATGAGAGTGGGACATCACATCATGTGACTGAAACATTCCGGAGAGATCAGGTTCCCAGCAGCACAGCCCTGTGGCTCCTGGAAATAACCAATGCTGGGCTATCGCTGATGTCCCAAGTGGAACATGGAATCTCCAACATAGCTGTGACCCAGGAAGTGATTCCCAGAATGTGAGCTGCACAGAACCAAGGTGTTCACAGCCTGATGAACCTCCAAAAGATGGGTCTATCTTGTTTCCTGCTAGGATCCAATAGGATGGACAAGTGGTGAGCGTTGGGGGTACTTCTGGAGCTAGAGTCCCTGCCCCAGGCACATAGTCACATGTGAACAAAATCCCAGAGTAGAACTGTTACAGAGTCTCTAGGATCAGAGGAAGCTTAGAGAGATGGCCCAAGAAGAGCATCTACTTCATGGTAAGTCATACAGTAAACACCACTCAGTGTCCCTCCAGGAGGCTCTGGAATTGTAAAAGGCTCCTCTGTTTGACAAGCACAAAAGGAATCAGGACCCTGGCTGACCTTTCAGGTGCATATGCAGAAGAGGTACTCCTACAAGGGCAGATGTGCTGTAACTAGAGAAGGCCCAGACAGCAGCTATTGCCATATCCAGGGATGGACTGGAGTCGCCAGGCTTTTCTAGAATTTTCTGGAAGTTACTGCCACTGTGTATAAAAATGGAGGCATGGTCACTGTCTCATTACACTTGGGCCTGGCTTAACCCCTCTCTAGATGCCAATGAACTAAAGCTGTTCCAGGACACCTCCACTTCACTCACAGCTCAACGCCACACCGGGACTCTTTTATCTAGCTGCCTTCTAGGTTTTTTTCTAAAGACCCGTGGATACATCATGCCCAACCAAGACTCAGTCTCACACTTCCTGTTCCTGCTCTCCCTCCTGGGGGGGGGGGTGTGAGAGGGTGGGGACGGCTTTTTAAACAGCATCTCTGCACCTACTCAGCTAAAAATCTGGGCGTCACTAATGCATTTCCCTTGTTACTAGCAATTCAAATGCCAACAAGGCCACTGGGTCTCCAGAGTAATCCCAGCACCTCTGTAATGGAAACTGCAGTAGAATGGAAAGTAGGAAACGGGAAAAGTTAAACAAAACCAACAGGTTTGGGCAGGCTGAGTAGGGCTGGGGGCTGGGGAGGCTTGTCTCTGTGGAGGACCTGACCCCCTTCCTTTTTCTTTAGACATGTGTATACACATATTATTTCTGGAGGAATTTTTAGCCTCTGTGTCTTTTTAACCCCCTTTCAAAGCAATCGTACTGACTCATGCTGCTTTTATTCTGATTTAAACAAACTCATAGCTCTCGCAGAAGTTCAAGGCCACCATTGCTCCCAGGAAGCAGAGAAAATGTTATCTGCTTCCAAGGTAAGTAACAGGAGAAACTCTACGTGATGATCTACCGGGAGAAAAAGAAATAGAGAGCTGCCTGGGCATCAAGAATCGCAAAACGAAACCGTTAAAGAATAAAACTCATTAAATGCTTGTGCTAACACTTTATTTTAATGGTACATTTAATTCATACTTAATTCCAGTGGTACTCTCGCGCGGCCCCGTGCTCTACACGCACGCCAGATAAATGGATTAGAGCAAGCAAGGAGACAATGAGTGCCCGCCGAAGTCAGCTCTGCGGCAGGTGAAAAATGTCTTAACAGAATATATTTCCCATGTATGAACCAGCGCCACATTTGACAACACCTTCTGCAGAAATAAAACTAAAGGATCAGATCTTCCCCACCCCTGACAATGCGGATTAAATGTTTTTAGCCCACGCTCAGTGCATAAGGCTCCGAGCTGATTTAGAACACTCCTCGGACTCTCTGTAAAGGGGGCAGAAGCAACGGGCCACAGTGTCTGCCAAGGCAAACACCGAGAGAACACTGTAGCCTCACCTCCCCAGAAGCCCTGTCACCATGGAGACAGGAGCCCCTCCTGGTTCCCACCCTCTGGCACCAGAGAGATCCGCAGCATCACTTAGTACCACAGTTCTGCACAGCACAACTCTGCTCAGGACCAACATGAGGAGTGCGGCTCTCGGGGCACGCCCGTCTCTCAGTAACACCCCCAGATGCTTGGCTGAAATACAGATTGCTCCTGTTCAGTTCGAAAAGGAGCCAGGCTGAACTAGAGCCCCTGTGCCAAATTGGCATTGTGGGAAGGACTGCAGTACAAGCTTAGAGGCCCGTGAGGTAGTAAAAACAGAACAGCCCAGGCACCAACCACAGCAGCTAGATAGCTGATGGACAGGTAACCCTGTAATGAGTCTGCTGCCCAAGCCTTGATTGGGTGCATGTAACCCCAGCGGATGTGTCATCCAGCTCAGGTACCGTCAGAACCTCCTGTGCATCATGAAGTGTACTCCCTAGCCAGTGCCTGCCTGTGGACAGCAGATCTTGGCTCTACTTTTCCTAAGATCTCCTCCCCTCCCTTTAAAATATTTATTTGATTTTAAAGGAACGATGGGCTCTGGTGGCTAACACCTGCTCTGAAAGGGAGCTATTCTTGTGTGGCATATAGTGCCAACGTCACATCTCAATCTTCCAAAGTCAGGATCCCCAGAGCCCGAGAAATCAAAGCATCATGAATAGAGTACCACTCTCCAGCTTCAGCCGTCTGTGGGGGCAGAGCCTGGCTCTAGCATACAAAGCTGTATTGATGTATCCTTCTCAAGCAGTCGATGCTGGCCTGCCGCACCACCGCCCAGCATCTGCTCAGTTAAAGAAGGATGAATACAGGGACCCAGCATGACAGAGTAAAATATGCAAGGAGCTGATGCAAGCTGGCCTGGGTCACTACCCCAGGGATAGTCTCACTCTAGTGCTCAGCATGGCTACCCCCCAGAACCCCCTCATAGAGGAGCACCCCCCCCCAGCAGTGGGAACCAGTATTGGTTAATATTTCTATCTGAGCCCTTCCCTGGCCATTATAATTGCAAAAACCACTTGCTTACAAACTCTTGGGTAGCCACCTCCCATGAGAGTTGAGAAGAGCATACGAAGGCTACACACTCCTGCCTTCTGTCTCCAGAACTCCCCACAGGCCAGCTGAGATGTCACATCTTGTGACATTACAACATAACCTTTCCTTTCTTCTTGATTCTGCTGCCTGACAGGCATGGGCCCAGGTCACTCTCTGTAAAGCATGTGGTCATGGCCCTTTCTCAGAGCAGCTTCCCATAGGAATTGAACCTACACATGTCCCCTCGCCCCTCTCCTCTTCTCCATTCATCTCCCCCCCCCCGCCCCCGTTCCTCTTCTATGTATGTCCAGAGTTTCACCTCCTGCTTGACCCCTGTTTCCTGTTGACTAGACTCACGCACTTGTCAGCCAGCATCTAGTTGATGGTGCTACAGAAGATTCAGGCCACACAGAAGGCAGCCCTTTCCCTAGCTCAGGCCTCAAGCTGTGCGGGATTTACCCAGCATGCATAGTGCACAATGTCTTCCACCGTCTACCTGCCCTGAAATCTGAGGAAAGCTGATACCTCTCACCTTCTTACAAGAATCAATGCACGTGTGGTCAGGTGGGTCAAGGAGTCTCACCAGCACCCTAGACTCTTTGGGGCAGCACACAGTGCAGGATTGGCTCACACAGGGTGATAATCATCTGCCAGCCATCCCTGTGAAATCAGACCCTGTGAGCTATATGTGAACAGTCACTGCAGGCGGCTTCCTGATGCCCATTGCTGGTACTTAGGGACCTGGCTTCCATACAAGGGAGGAAAATTATGCAGAGTTTCACACACAGCACAGGTGTGGGGTTGCCTGGAATTCCTGCAGGAGAGTCTCAGCTCAGCGAGATTGGTCTCATTTCCTATGACTGAGACTGAGACATTGGGAACAAAATGCTCGTAACCAAGTTATACTTTGCATCGTGAATGTCTGTGCTCTGAGGCCTGAGCATGAATGCTTTCATTGTATTTTATTTTAACTTTATTTGTTTTTAATTTTTAAAATTGTGTTTATGAGTGTTTCACCCGCATGCATATAAGTACCCCATAAAGGCCAGAAGAGGGTGTCTGATCCCCTTGAACTGAAGTTACAGATGGTTGTGAGCCGTCATGTGGGTTCCAGAAATCAAACTTGAATTCTCTTCACGGGCAGAGAAGCGCTCATAACCATAACCATGGAGCCATCTCTAGCCCTGTGCCAGTTCTTTTAAACTACATCACTTTCCTAGGCCTGTCTTGGCCTCCAGAACCGTTGACTCTTACACAAGGAAAGCCACAAAGATGGAAGGATCCCAGTAGAAGAGGGCATTCTTACCCCTGCCTGGGCTTTGTGAAGCACAGCTCCACAGTCCAGGATGGGGACCAGGAAGCAAGCAAACTTTAGAGACACTCTGCTCTGCTCTGGGCTTCTCTGGATCACTTCTCTATACATTTGAACTAGGGCTTTCCTAGTCAAATCTGTGTTTACTGAAGGAAGAAAAAGGTCCCGCATTTGAGCTCATTTGTATGTGATGTCCAACTCGTTTTATGATTCCACCTCCTACATAAGATGATTTGGGAGCCCACCCACAGGTCACTCACATCAGGGGGTGAATGGTACCACCCTGCAGTGACATTTCTATCTAAGAAGCTGCTGGAACCAGTCAGTCTGGTTCAGTTGCAAATATCAGCCCATGACCTCAGTGTTCAGCCAGCTGCTGGTTTCTCAACTGTGGTGATACATTTTATATTTAATAAAATCATCCTGGAATATCAGAGAACAGAATCACCCACAGTCAAGCCATGAGGTTGTGCTCAATAATCCTCAGCTGGTCACCAAGTTGGGAGTGCTAGCCTTTAAAATCACAGGAGGGTAATAAAAAGCTTTGGATCAGGCATGTTGTCCAATGTCATCAGATAAACTTCAACTAATATTTTAAAGGAGCACAGGACTCATGGAAGTTGGGATACATCAGTGTCCTGGCCACAGTAGCAATAGCAAGATACGTCTTCTTGGTGTCCCATCTGCACACACATTTTCCACGAAGACCCTCCACACACTCATGCTTCCACTGGTAGGCAAGTACAACCTCTCTTTGTGAATACAGAAGCCACATGTTCAGGATCACGACCCAAAGGATAGAGAAACATGATACAAGAGATTAAAATATCCTAAAGAGACACTCGTGTCCCTCAATCTGTATCCTGGCTGGTTTTATGTCAACTTGGCATAAGCTGGAGCCATCAGAGAGAAGGCAATCTCACATGAGGAAAAGCCTCCGTAAGACTGGACTGCGAGCACGCTTGTAGAGCATTTTCTTGATTAGTTATTGATGGAGGAGGACCCAGTGCATTGTGGATGATATCACCCCTAGGCTGGTGGTTCTGGGAGGTATAGAAAGCAGGCTGAGCAAGCCACGGGGAGCAAGCCAGGAAGCAGCTCCCTCCATGGCCTCTGCATCAGCTCCTGTCTCCAGGGTCCAGCCCTGCTTGAGTTCCTGTCCCGACTTTTTTCACTGAAGCACTAAGATGTAGAAATGAAAGCTAAGTAAATGCTCTCCTCCCCACAGCAAGAGAAACCCTAAGACAATCTATTAGACTATTGAGACAATAGACTCCAAGAAACGGGATCCCTCCAGGAATCTCATACTGGTACCGGTCAGAGGGTGAGTATGCCTCCCCTGAAGAGATTTTGTTCACACAATGTTGGCGACTTACCAACCGCCTTGCAGAGAACACTGGAACCTGGACAGTGAAGGGTCTTTGACAGGAGGGATCACACCTTGACTGGGACACGTCTTGCCTTCTTTAAGCCTTACCCTCATGTTAGGACCCTCATGGTGGACCTAAGGGGTGACTGGCTGTCTTCACTCCCTTCCTCCTGATGTGGCCACATGGGATACATTTCATTTTCTACTTTTTATTATTAATGTGGCTGTTTTAACTGTTTCTTGAGGACGAGTGGCTGAGCTTGGCTTCTTGGAGTACAGACTGTGACCTCAAGTTCAGTAACAAAATGACTCAAGATACTGCTGCGAAAAAAAAAAAAAAAAAACCTAGAATAAGCAACTTTTAAAGGAAGGTTTGTCCTGGGTCATGTTTTAAAGGGGTACAACCCATCATGGCTGCCTCTCTGGGACAGGCTCCATGGCAGATTGAATTATTATGTCCCCAATAGGCTTAGATATTTGACTGTTAGTCTCTAGTTGGTGGCCCTGTTTGGGTTGGTTTAGGAGGCGTGGCTTTGCTGGGGGTAATATAGGGGAGGGACTTTTTCAAAAACCCCGCTCCATTCCCAGTGTGCTCTCTGTTTCCTGCCTGTAGTTGAAGATGTAAGTTCTCAGCTGCTGCTCCAGGCACCGTGCCTTGCCTCCAACCATCATGGATGCTAACCCTCTGGAATCGTTAAATAAGCTTGTCTATACATTGCTTTGGTCATATTATTTTACCTCATTAACAGCAAAGCAAATGATGCAGGCCCTGTGACAACTGTGGTAGCAGGGATGTGTGGCTGGTCACCTAAAGCTCACCAGTGTAGAAAGCAGAAATGTCGGACTTCGAGCAGAGCTGGGCTAAAAACCAAAAGATCCACTTCTTCCAGCTAGACACCATCTCTTGACGGTTCCACAACCTCCAAACAGCACTATCATCTGGGGACCGAGTATCCGAACAACATGTCACACTCGCCCCATAACAAGAGGCTTTCCTGCGGAGCATGTGGTGAGTGAGACACACACTTGTACTGTAGATTTGGGAGTGTGGTTATCTCGGTGTTTTCTCAGTGAACACTGGGAAAATGGTACCATCGAAATCCTGAGTAGGCTCCTGAGAGGCAGGACTGAGACAAGGCACAGTGGACCATGTGGATGATCCTAGCCCACAGCACATGCTCCCTGTTTGCAAGACACCATTTCTACTATAATTCCTTTCCAGACAATATCCTTCCTCGGGTCATAAAAGGCTGTCACTGGATCCCACAGCTTTCCCGGGTCTGACAGTTTTATCTCAATGCCTGTCCCTATATATGGATGCTATTCCCTATATATCAAGCCCTCTGTCACCTGAAGCCATTCGGAAGTTTCCATCTCTGGCCATGTGGCCCCATCACCCATGACTGCAGAGGTGTGTGTAAGGAAAGTGTTCACAACATGGAGGACAGGAAGCAGAATGGAGGGGGTACACCCTAAGTGACTTTCTCCCCCAGATTGGGCCTTACCTTCTATGGTTCCACTGTGGCTCAATAGATTCTTTGAAATCTGAACTTACCGACAAATTCAACCATGAATTAGGTCAGAGTGCCCATAATTTAATGGGCTTTGGAAACACCCTCACCTCACAGGTTCTCCTAAGCATGCGTTTTGATAGTCTCCTGGGCGACTCTCAATCCAGTCAAGATGAATCACTGTAACAGGCAGCTGACTTGAATTTTGTTGGGCATTTGAAAGAGAAGTTGGGTGTGGCTCACCAGACAGCCAGAGACCCAGCTTCCAGAGATAACATCCCAACCACAAGGGGAAAGGATTCTGTGCACTGAGCTGGTAACTGTGACCCCAAAGTTCCTCTCTTGCCTGTACAGACTGTCTCACAGAAACCCAGTCAACTTCTCCCATAGACTCATTTTTATTTTTGTGACAGAGAAAAAGACACAGTGAGAGATGAGGCTTCCAAGCCTAGCACCCCACGCAACCTACCACAGACTCTAAGATATCTGTGTAGGTGGTCACCTGCCCCAAACCTCAGAATGAAGGCCAGGAATCTTCATTTCTTAGCTCCATCTCTCCTGATGTTCTTCAGTGTTATTAATGGTCTAGGACAAAGGCTCTGGGGGGTGGGGGAGACGGTGTCTGAAGCCACCAAACCCTTCAATAAGGCTCCATATGAGGAGATATCCATGACCTGTTCCCCTGAATCTGTCTGTGGCCACTTAGGTAAGGCATTTCCCTATAGGAAACGCTCCTGGCCAAGATTCCCCAGAGGGAGCAGACACATTTCTGCTGAACACATCAGATGACATGCCTCTGGAGTGGTCACCTTCCCCAGGCACCTCATTCCTACCTGCCACATCCCTAGGTCTCTCTATGGATTTGTGTTTAAGTTGTGGCTGGTTGCAAGGTTTGGGTTGGGGGTGCAGGATGTTCTATGCTTGGTCAGAAGGGCACCAAGCTCCATTCCTCTAGAAAGGACCATCTTTCCCTGCAGAAGCAGGTATTTCTACCAGCTGAGAATTAAGAAAAGTCATTAAGCTAATTACTTGCTGCCGAGGACATAGGTCAGCAAACACAGCACAGTTTTTATTTGACTGAATTGGAGCGAGGGGAAGCATGCATGGATGGGGCCACACCAAGCGCTCGAGGCAAGGGCTCACACAGCATGTATGCACACGGTGGCACACACACCTTGCAGGACTGATTGTCACTGCTGATTGTCCCTGCTTCAGTGTGGTGTGCCACCTGGAGAAACTTCCATTAGAGAATGTTTACACTGAGCAGAGAGCAGAGGTTCTCCACAAACTCAGCCTCCCATGGCTCACTTCAAATATAATTTGAATTAAAGAAACTTTGTTTACATATGCCATCCCTGAGCCCTCCCACCTCCTCGGCCGCTGAGCTGCTGTCCAATGGCCGCCTGGCACTACCCTGATCTGCTTGCTCCTTCAATACATCCTATGTCAGCCTCAAAACTGCCCCCTCACATCTCTTTAGCTGAAGTCATCCTTTCTCCTCATCAGCTCTAGTGTCCCAGGGCCGCCGAGGACCAGCCAGTACTCCATCTCTGTACCACCGAGGAGCGTATCTTTTATACCTGTAGCAAGGTGTCGCCCTGGGCACTTGGGGGTACAGTCCTCTCAATCCTGGACATTTGGTCATTTCCCCAGAACATCGTAGAGATAGAGCATTGATTAGGGATAGACCCCCTGCAGGGGTAGTGGGAGGTTGGAAGAGGGGGGAGTATGGAATCTGTGGCTCTGCCTAAGAACAGCTCTGGGTTCAAAAAGATAGCTACCACATACTCCAATAGCTGGCCCAGAGGAACTCTTGTGTTGGGGTAAGTGCCTTTAAGGATGTGGAAGCTAACTGGATACAGTTAGATGGTGAGGCAATAAGCTGTGGCAGGGGGATAACCCCACCCCCAGAGTGTACAGCAGTCGATGGAAGCCCTCAGTTCCTTGGGGTGAACATCACATATGAACCTCTCTATATTGGCCTCTCCACCAGAGCTCCACAGTCACATCAAGGAGTTCTTCTTATGGTTGCCATCTTCCACCGGGATGGGGATTCAGACATGCACATGTGCCTTCTGCTGGGCTCTCCAGCCCTCCTACAGGAGAACATGGTATATCTCCAGCAAGATTAGAGCCCATGAAAATATTTTGTGAACTGAGGGAGTGCATGTGTGCATGTGTGTGTATGTATGCCTGTATGCTTGTTTGTGCACGAACAGGTGGGAGCGAGAGGACAATGTCTGTGTCTTTCTCCTTTGCTCTCCACTTAACCTTGAGACAAGGTATCACTGAACTTAGAGCTCACTGATTGGCCGGCTGGCTCAACCGAGTCACCTCTTAAATTCCATGTTTTTAAAAGACCAGAATAAGTTCATAAACTTCCAGATGGAGGAAAATGTACCAATACATAATAAATTGTCTTGATGCAAGTGTCTGATGGCACCAAGGTTTTTAACACGGCCCGGATGCACATGTACACATTGTAGAGACTCATTAGAACCCCTCCCAGGTCCCATGAGCCCCAGAGCCTAGAAAACACCTATTTCCCCAAAAGTGTAGTTTTTCCACCTATAGGACTCAGATGCAATTCATTCCCAGCACCAGTCCAAGGTTCTGGGAAGCCAGTGGAGTGGGCACCCCTTCTGAGGGTGCCAGGAAGAGGGAAGCCCAAAGGGATCCCTTGGGAAGTGTCTCTGGGTAAGGCAGGGGACCTTCAGACCTACCTCCTCAGAGCAAGCAGGAGCCTTAGGAAGCTTGTGGTGGCTGATGGTGGAGTCTCAGGGGACTGTGCCTACTCCCTCCTAAGCAGGTGAGGCGGGACTCTGGGTCAACCGGGAACTGCCCGGGGCTTGGAAGGCTTCTCTCTTTGTCACCTTCTATCTGCAGGCCCTTTGGGTCCAGGCTGGGTTGTGGAGCTAAAGCAGACATTTGCACAATGACCCTGGCTTCTAGGATGGGTATAACAGAAAACATTTACTAATTACTAATTACAGAACATTGATCTCTGCCTTGCAGGGTACAACCCTTGCCTTGCTGGAGTGTTGGCAGGAATCTGGAACCTTCCTCACCATATAGTAAAGCTGGTGTAAGAATGAAGGCTTGGAAGCCTGTGATGGGCCTCAGGACCCAGGGGACCTTCTCCAGGATGTCCAAACCTCAGAAGGAACCTTCTAGTCTTGGTCCCCAGTTCCAGGCCTCCTGAGGCACCTGGGAGAGACATTTTTTTGTTTGTTTGCTTTTTACCTGAGGACAGCATCCCAACCTAACTGATGTCACCTTCCCACTCTCCCATTACTTCAGACAGACTGCCACTCTCTCCAGCACAATATGACCAGCACAAGGATGACCTGCCCACTTCCTGAAGCTTACAAAAATCTCCCATGAGGAGTTCAGCTACGTCTCTTCTGCCCTCTGCTTTGTAGTTCCCTGGCCCTACTGCTGCTCAGCCCTCAGTCCTTAAAATTCTGATGGTCTCTTCAGTTCTCCCAGTACAGATCCACACTGTGTGTTCCAGGCCCAGACCTGACCCCACAATCCTAGAAATCCACCTCATGTCACAAAACCAGCTGCCCTCAGATTTCCCCTCTGGGAAACACAAGTCCTTAAGCCCATGGATCTGAATCCTACACTTTGATTCCTGGAAATTCTGTCTGAGATGCTCTGCTGCTCGGTTCGCTCTCTGGCAACCCTGTGGTAACCTCTTCCTCTGCTGCTGTGACCTCATTTGTCATCATTTCTATTGGTACTCAAATCCCCACACCTCTCATCTCAGCCCCACCCCCACGTGACAGTTCCCAGCATCACACCCCGCCCCAGGCTGCCAAGTCCTTCTCCAGCATGAGGGGCAGATTTTATAGCAGAAGAGTTTAATTGCATGTCAAAATTAAATCTCTTTTGATGAAGGACAATTCAACTCCGGCTCTGCCTAATCAAATTAACAAAGTCTTTTTTGATTTTCAATTATCTTCTTCATAGGGACACTTTATCCAAGGCTCCTGCAATGGCACCCAACAGGCCACCTCATTCACAATGACAGCCTCCTCTAGATGCACTGACCAGGCTCTAGCTGCCTGCCCTGAACCAGCTGAAGGTCTACACAGAGCCTCAGCCTCCTAAGCCTGGAAGTGTTACTGCTCTGAGGAGGGCTGGTAGGGAGTCCTGGGGGAGGGGGTAGGCACAGATCTGTTTATGGGAAGTTGTAGAGAACTGAGTGGGCTGGAAGTCAGGAAGGGGTCACCATGCCTGGGTAAAACTGAATGTCTGAGAGCTGCAGAACACCCCACACAGCTTTCAACAGAACCAAAATCCCTAGCTCTGCCCATATACCAGGTCCCTCTGCATTCCTACCCTTGCCATGTTCTAACATCCCTACTGAATGTCAGCCACTTAGACACCACGACTATCAACAGGCACCTCCGCTTTGAGACCAGCAGTATTTAGGAAGAATACCATGCAAAGTATACATACAATGCTGCATCCCCAGAAGCTACAATGAAAAGCAGAAAAGAACCCCAGTGCCATGGCACATGCCTGTGAGCTCAGCACCCAGGATGCTGAGGCAGAAGGATCAAGAGTTCAAGGTCAGCCTGGCCTACAGCATGAGACACTCTCAAAAATAATGGAAAGAGAAGAGAATGATGCTAATAAGCAATTTCACTTAATTCTATATATGCAATCAGTATAGATAGTGTGGGTGAGATCTCTGATGGTCTTCTGTTGTAGGACATTTAATTATACTGTGAAGCGCCAAGACTGTGTTAACAAAATTAACCTTGGATGGGGGATGTGGAGCCAGTGACTGGTTGACAGGAAGTAGCCATAGAGAGGATGGAGTAGCCAGGAAGAAGTAGGGAGGGACTTAGCGATGTGTGGTTTTTTGATTTGAGACCAGTGGAGAGACCCTTCTCCTGCTGGGTCTCCAGCCAAAAAGGAAAGTCAACTGGTTGCTTCTCGGCTTCTCTGATCCAGCAGGTTTTCACTTCAACATCTGACTCCTGAAGCTTAATTGGTAAATAGGTCTATAGAGACTTTGTTAACACTTACATTTGATGGCAGCAGCTGAGACGGTGCCCATATTACTGGAAATCTCACCAGGCTGAGGTCTGAGCTGCTGGGTGCTGACTATGGGGGCAGGGGTGCAGATATCAGTAGATTGAGTTGTGGCCGCTCAGTGGACAGAGAAACAATACGCTTCCCATCAGAGTCTGGGAAACCAGTGCGTATTTCCTGTGCACAGGCCTCTTGCTGTACAGGAGCCTCAGCGGTCCCCATGGGCTATGGAGGCTACAATGAGCAGTATATTCCAGGCTAAGAGCGTGTACTGGAGGTTGAAAGGGACATCTGTGGCTTCCAGGCCCATTGGCTGTCACAGGCGTGGGGACATGAATAAATAGGAGGTATTATGTGAATATGGCCCAACACAGAAATGGTTGTTAGGGATAGGTGGGGGTGGGGAGCATGACTGTCCTTTGAAGAGTTACTCCCCTTTACTGGCTTCTAAACTCATGGGTCTACTGACAACCACAAGTCTCTCCCAGGCAGGTCTCACTAACCTCCTGTCCAGATGTTTCCACATTTTACTTTTTCTTTCTTAGACCTCTCAATCTCCAGAAGGGGTGATCTAAAAAGCACCAGGGAAGGAAAGAGACTCTAAGGAGGGCCCACAGGGGCCCCAAGGAAGGAAGGCAACCTGCCTTTGCCACGATTGCTAAACATATGTAAAACGTCTCCAAGGACCTGTCTCCTCTTCCATTTTCTTTCCTTTTTGTAGCCTTGAAGGTTGAACCCAGGGCATTGGGCATGATGGGCAGGAATCTACGCTTCCCCTCAGCTCAGCAGGCCACTGCAGGTCACTTCTCTCTGTGTCCAGCTTGGACTCTGTCAAGCAGTGTGTGAAGCAGTGGCCAGCAACACAAGCACTCAAAGGGACCCAGCAAAATTCTGGAAGGATTCTACCCACATACAATAAAATCAACAAAACCAGAGATCTACTGGGTTTTTCAATATAGGTCCCTGGGTCACTTGTCTACACCTGGCTACATCTGGCTGCACAAACTTGGTTCCTTTGAAACTGTATGCTCCCAGAAGCTAGAGCAAATGTTGGAGAGCAGAACCGCAAATATCCACTGCAGATGGAAACCAGTCAACAGTCCAAGAAGACAAGCCTTCCCTTATGCCCCACGGATTGACACCTAGAGGGGACTCAGCCTCTCTCTGTGTATTACATGTTGTGACAAAATACCACGGCCAAGGCATCTTATAAAAGAAAATGTATAATTGGGCTCAGAGTTTCAGACGGTAAAAGGTCTATGATGGCAAAGCAAAGGTATGGATGGCACTGAGAACAGACACCAGCAGGAGACAGAAAGCATATTGGGAATGATTTGAGTCTTTTGAAACCTGAAAGCCTCACTCCAGTGAAAACCTCCTCCAACAAGGCCACACCTCCTAATCCTTCCCAAATGGTTCTACCAACTGAGGACCAATAAGATTCTCTGCAGGCCACTCCATTCAAACTAACACACTGTGTCTCATTGATGGATGCCGCAAAGAAACTTCACTCTTATATGCATTGGCAAAAGAATCGGTCTTTCCCAGGAGCACACACAGGTCAGCTGGTGCTTGGGTCTTCCTCTGCTTCCCACATGCCTCCAGCAGGAACTCGGGCTAGGCCAACATAAGCATATACTCCTGCTAGAGTACCCTCACACTTGCTTTGCTGACCTTCCTTGAAAAAGGCTGTCAGAACCTTTATCCTGGTGATTTATGGCAGATCCATCCTTCCTGGGTACCCCCAGACATCTGGAAACCCCATGTTGCTGGAACATTCCTCAGTGAACACTGAGTTGGGATGTCAGGAGTGCAGGAGTCTTCACCATGAGGCTAAACGCACACTGCAGGTGGCATGGTAACTGATCTGAGTGGTAGGGGAAACCAGGTTGGTTCAAGAGAGGCTTTACCATCCGGGCTGTGGTGCATGTTTCTGAGTCGCTCAATTGTTTCTCATGTGCACACAGGGTCACACTTAGTATGCGGTCAACACCATGCTCTTCAGCAAATCCCAGGCTGTCCCATATGCTTACTATCAGCCAGGGAGCAGGTGTGTCTTACCACGGTGGTGGCACTAAGTCATGGAGTGCTGAGCGGCCCATGTCCTTTCTCATCTACTTTCTCACCAAAGCCCTGTTTTCCCAGCTGAGAGAGCTGTTGTCCAGAAAGCCACCCCAAGGAAGGCATAGAGGTGCCATTCCCTGACCCTTCAGCTGCCACAGCATCAGTTGAAAGCATCCCTCAGCACACAGAATTGTTTGATCAAAAGTTAAGGCACTCCCCCCACCCTCCAAGCACCCAGCCTTGGGCTTTCTTGACAAGGAATTAGTTGCTGCTGATTAAATTTCATTGGTGAGCAGAGTCAATAGATAAAGGTACTGTCACTGAGCCCAATGACCTGTGTTTGATCCTCAGATCCCACATGATGGAAGAAGGGAACCCACTCCTGAGGCTGCTCCCTGACCTCCACACATGTGCCACAGCATGTGAACCCCCCAAAAGAAACACATCTCCTTAGGGGTACCCTTCTCCAGGTGGCTGGCTCCTTTCCAGTCCTGAAAGACATTTCTTGAGGGGCCTAGAATGGCAATCCAGAGGTTATGGGAACTTTCCATGGGCATGTAGCAGGAAAAAAACAATTCGTGTGGTTAGAATCAAAGCCATGAGATTCATCAAGAATGAGGGTCAGCTGCCCATGAGCGCTATAGACCCAGGGGCTCAGCCCTACCTATGTCTCTCTCCTCAAGGGACATTCAGGCTGCTCCAGGCCTCTTCCTGAGTCCCAAGGCACAGAGACTGGTTTATGAGTTAGTCGTGGATCCCAGCACCCCTTACATCTTACTTCAGTAGTGTGGCTTCCTCCTTGTTGGAGAGTTAGGGCACCAAAGTCACATGAGGGGTATGGAGTGAGCACCTCCCACATAGCTGCTGTTATGAAGCACTGGTCCACACCCAGAGTGGGACACAGGTATTAGAGTGAGCCTTCTCACAATCACACTTAATTCTCATGGCAAAGCAGCTCTTAGCAACTTCTCAGTCGCCAACAAGGATGGGCCACCTTGAGAAGAGCCGATAGATGAGGCTTTTAGACACATCCTGGTAGTCCGGGAGAACAGGCAGTACTCACAGGAACAATGCGGGGTGGGGGGGGGGAACAGAGATGGTCTTTTTTCTTCAGATCATCTTTGCTTGGGGATTCCAGACTGGAAGAATGGTCCCAGGCGGTGACCTGCCTTAGCAGACTGGGGTCTGTGGACAGAGGCGCATCCACTCACTGGAGATACAGGCATGCCCATTTTGTTTGCTCTGTGCAAGCTTCTCTGCTTAAAACAGTGTGGTCCACCTGCCAGGGGATGTGTTTAGCTCCAGAGAGCAGCGTTCATGAGGGAAGAAGACCAAATAGGATGCCAGCAGGTTGAACTGTGCCACCCCAAATTTTGCTTCTGCCCTCAGCATCACCTCCTCTGTGAAATCTGAAAGGCTGTATTTAGATCCTGCACAAAAGAACTGAAGGTAGATTTGAGGGGGGGCGGGGGACTCTGTGCAATTCCTGTCTGTCTGTCCCAGGACCATAGGATTACAGCTAATCAGGAACTGGGCCCAGCATGGCCAAGCCATGTATTCTACACCAGCTCAGAAAAGTGGGGATCGGCTCTGTACACCTTGCTACAAGAACAGACTGCCAGTGGCAGCGCTGTCAGCAAGGAGTGCTAACACAACCCTCAGTAACCTCAGATCAGAGTTTCAGGGTGTCACCTGTCTCTTCTCATCCTAGAGCAGTGGCCAAGGGCCTTTCTGGGCATGTCTGGAGGCAGATTAGGAGCTGGGGAAATACATGCACAGATCAGAAGCTGTGCCCCAGTTATTCCTCAGTCTAAGTCCCCAGCATCCCAAGGGAAAAGAGCAAGGGCATAGCATACACCAGCATATTATAGGGTCCCCTTCCCTGGTCAGGGGGTCTTGGACTAGGACCAATACCTTCAGGCCTTTGCATACTCTTCGAGGACCAGGGATGCGGTCTCTCTGATGTTCATGGTTCAAACATCAGTAGCTTGCCCCAAATGGAGAACATGTGGGTAAGTCATGGTACAGGGAGAAGGAAGCTATCCTGAGCCCTATGAAGGTGGGATTAAGCACAGTGCCTGGCTCTCAGTGAGCCAAACCAGAGCATGCAGAAAAACAGGGGTACACAAAGCATGTGCCAGGGCCTGTATCCACAACAGCCCTTCAGCAGCTGGAAGGGCTGGACAGAGAAGAGGCCCGTCTTCTGGAAGAGGGAAGATTGACAATAAACCTCATAGTGACCTTGTTCAGCCAGGGCAGGTGGGGCAATGGGAACATACCTGTGAGCGGTACCCACGTTCCCACATACTTATCTGGAACCCTAGTGGGCCACACCATGCCCCACATCATGCTGAGATGTCCTGTGGAAGCTCTCTGTCAGCTACCCCTCTAGGTATGTTCTATCATTCTTTGCCACTAACAAGAAACAAAGCTTTTAGTCTGGTCCACAGCTAAAGAGAGGCAGAGCTGGGTCCAAAACGGGTCTGTCCAAAGTCTGAGGCCAATGATGGTCCCAAGATGAATGACAGGCATCACATCTGGGAGTCAGCAGAGAAAGGATCCAGGTGTGTATTCTCCATAAGCTCCTGAGAGAGAAACCATGAACCTTCTCCAGGGTCCAGACAACACCCCCCTTCTGCCCCATCACAGTTTACTGATGTTCTAGGTCTGGCCCAGCCTCTCCCCTCTGGAGTGTCTCCCCCCACCCCCCCGCTGTTCTCCTCTTGTGAGAAGGCCGAGTTCTCATCTCTACCAACCCTGGAAGGTGACTATACTGTCTCCCTGCCTCGGTGTTCACCAGTGACATGGCACAAGCCCATATTTTGACTTTCATTTGCTTGGAAAGCAAGAACATTACAGACAGCAGGTGGGCTGGGGGAAGGGTAGACAGGAGAAGGGTGGGCAGGTGGTGGGGTGGGATGGAGGAAGGATGAGCTGGAGGAGGCGTGGGCAGGCAGAAGAGTGGGTGGAATTAAAATTCCCACTTTACAAGATTCTGCTTTTATTATTTCTTGAGCTATTTTCTCTGTCCCATTGACAGGCTGACCAAGGTCAGGGAGGTAGGAAACAAGAGCTTAGCATTGTTTGTCTCTCAGGCCCCTCTTGAGTTCTAGAAGATTCCATTCATGCATAGACTGGTTATATAGATGCTAGCACAGAGCATTTTCATTGGACCATGTCAATAATAAACTGTCCTTATATAAACCTGAGTTGACACAGCCCGCAAAATGACCTGTGTTAACTGTTAGAACTCTCGGCCATTGCCAGCAGCCCACATGCATGAGTCAGAATACAAGACAGGCATTACAACCCAGG
The DNA here is from genome assembly GCA_033318265.1 of Phyllotis vaccarum. Taxonomy (NCBI): domain Eukaryota; kingdom Metazoa; phylum Chordata; class Mammalia; order Rodentia; family Cricetidae; genus Phyllotis; species Phyllotis vaccarum. Next base: position 3,358,591 of record JARWLC010000008.1, on the reverse strand, counting down.
CCCAAGCCTTTAGAACTTCAAACATAGCCCTGTTGTCCACAGCTGCCAGCCTTGCCCACCCACCATGCCACTGACTCAGCTGGGCAGGGTGACTGCACGTAGGTTTCAGGGAGTCCCGGGCACCTGGGCCTGGTTAGATACAAGCAAGGGGTCATCAGACTTCTCTTCTGTGGTTAGGACATCTACCCAAATACTATGCACTCAGCGTCAGGCACTGACCCAAGGACATCTACCCAAATACTATGCACTTAGCGTCAGGCACTGACCCAAGCAGCCCAGGCTGACTTCTCTGGTAACAGGAAAAGTATGTTTTTGTCCCTAAAAACATGCTAACGGGGGCCCAGGCACTTGAGGGCTGACAACTCTTTGTCAGTGTGTACCCCACTGACCCACATGCATACATGTGTATGTATGTGTCTATGTGGGTGCAAATAGGAGCTTTACCATGAGTGTATACATATATAATGTGTGTTTGATGTGTATGTTCTATACAGTGTGTACATGTATGTGCATGTATGCTCCATCATACAGACACACTGTGAAATATATGCATTGTATGCATATACATTCCATTGTATCAGTATTCTATACAAGTATGTACATGTGTGCATATACACTCCATGTATGTATTCAAAGCAGTATGTACACATGTGTACATATATACTCAATATATATGTGCTTTATGCAGTATATTCACATGTGTACATTTACACTCCGTGTGTGTTTTATACACATGCATGCATTTACACTTCACTGCTGTGGGACTATGCTCTTGCATACTATAAATATTGGTTTAGTAAAATGCTGATTGGCCAGAAGCTAAGCAGAAGGGAAGTGTAGGTGGGACAACCAGAGAATGGAGAATTCTGGGAAAAGGAAGAACAGAGCAGACACCAGCAAGATGCAGAGGAAGCAAGACGAGAATGCTGGACTGAACAAAGGTACCAAGCCACATGACTAAACACGGTTAAAAATCATGGGTTAGTTTAAGAGTACGAGTTAGCAAGTTATATACCTGAGCCATAGGCCAGACAGTTTGTAATTAATAGAAGCCTTTGTGTGATTATTTATGACTAAATAGCTGTGGGACCAGCAGAGAGGAACAGAGAAACTTCTGACTACACTCCACAGGATACACTGTATAGTGAGTACTGTATAGTGAGTATATATCATACTTGTATACACACTGTGTGCATGGGCACACACACACTGTGTACACAGTACAATGTGTGCACATATGTTCATACTGCATACATACCTGTTAATCAGTATGTGTTTATGTGTGTGTTAGCGGACACGCTGACCACACAGCCCTCTCAGAGGCTCTGCCTTAGGCTGGGCTTAGGAGATCAATCTGATAGGATCCTTCCAGAATCTCCAGAGCGTCCAGGCACAGCCATGACCAAGTCGGGGATGAGGCCATCAGAGAGCTCTCCATCTCAGGGAGTCCATGGTCCCGCTTAACACTACACAGAACCATTTCCCATCAGATCCAGCTCTGCTTGCATTCTTTCTTAGCCACCAAAACCAGACGCTTCTAAATGAGATTTATCTTAGACACAGGATTTACGCTGAACGCAAATGTCTTGCCTGCACTGGCCCGGCACATAGGTCAGTACGCTCATTCCCAGCGTGTCCACACAAGGATGGCCCATGTCCTCAGACAAGCCTCATGGCAAATACACAGTAGCAGGTGACCAGCATTACTCTCTGGATGGCACCTTCTGCCAGGTGCCCCGCAGCTGTCAGAGATGCCCAAGCATTGCTCCCACAGTGGTCCCTGAACACCCACCCCCCCAATCCGCCTATTTGACAGCTGCAGTCACCTGACCCACCTTAATCTCTTTCTTCCAGGTCTGGAGAGAGTCTTCACCTCCTCTTCCCAGCAGCCAGGTCCTCTAATCCTTTTAGTGGTTAACCTCCCTGCTCAAGGCTGTTTTTCTTGTTTCCAGCATTTCAAAGGAGCCCTAAGCCTGGGGTGTGCTGCCCAGATGCGTCTGTGCACAACCCCCAGGTCCACACAGAGCAGAGGAGACATAGTAGCTAGCTAGCATCCTGGCCACCTCTCAAGCATGCTGACAGCATGTTTTGGCAAGAGTTTTCAACCTTGCAAACAATATGCTTCCCTGGCACAGGTGAGCGATTTCACTCCAGTCTGAGGCTCTGAGTAACCTCTCTCACAGTTAGCCTGTGGTCCTCCTCCGAGGACCTGTGACTCTCAGGGAGAGGCCTCTCTGCATCTCCATTTCATTCTCAAGGCCAGTCCTCACACCCCAGGCTGCCACTGTCTGTACAGCTGCTGCCCCTCCACCAGCTGATACCCCAACTCCTTGTCTTCCCGAGAGAAGTGCCTGGGGCTGGACTTTTGACCAAGAAGGAGGTCAGAAGGAGGAGGAAAGAAAAGATTGGGCTTCACAAAGATGGAGAACACCCTCCCCAAAAGTGGGGTCAAGAGAGACACAACGGAGTCAGCCATCATTCATGTGATCACCACTTCCATGTGTCTGTGTCTTGCTGTCCACATTCCAACTGCCCCTCGGCCCCCTGTCTTTCATCTCTTCAGCACCAGCTCCACCAGTCACCAGGTATCCCCTCCAACTCAGTGACCTGTCTCCACATTCAGCACAGACACAGGTACCAGCTCTCCTAGTCCAGAAGCTTCTCTGACCCTCACTTTGCACGGAGATTAGAAGGCTTCTGTCTGCAATGGAGAGAAGCCGTGACTCCAGCCCCTGCTGATGTAACATATTCCCAACCTCACAGACACACACACACGGAAGGTGGCTGTGAACTCAGAGGCTGAGAGGATGATGTGTGTGTGCGTAGCATCTGCTTGTCTCCTTCCTGCCCCAGGCTCTGTTAATGACACCATGAACCTCCCCACCCCCAGCATTACTCAGCTCCAAACAGGGCCAATGGCAGTAAGTGGATCTGCAACATGGGGACCCTGGAGATGTGATGCCCACACTCACAGATGCCAAAGCTGGATTTTTTTTTTCCCCTAATACAGCTCCTTGATCTTATAGGTCTTCGGCCCCCATTCGGACTTGAGGCTGTGTGCAGTTTGGATCCATAGCTTATGGCCCAGAAGGGAGAAATCTATACCACAAGAATTGGTGGATACACATGTCAGCAGGTATACAGAGAATTTCTCACCTTTGGAAGAGGCTGACATTAACAAACATATGTCATTATGCCCCTGCTTGACACTGAGGCCTCCATCCCTAGGGGTTTGCCATCCAAGCTGCTGGCCTCACTCCCAGGGCGTCAATCTCACTGCTATGCCTGGGACACAAGGTTCACATTTCTGACATTCCTTGGTAGGACAGTGCTGCAGGCTTGGGACCACTCTTGGGAGCCTTCCACCTGCATTGTATGGGTTGGTCGGCTCAAGGATGGAAGGGAACAGCTTCAGAGAGGGAGGGAGGGATGGAGGGAGGGAGGGATGATGGGGACAGGAGGCCAGCTTTGATCTTAAAGGTCTGGAAACTCATTTCTCTGTATTTCCAGAACATAGTCACGTGTTACTGAGGGAAAAGAAGTCTTTGGCCATTAGAGCCTGTGGTAGGGGAGCAAGGAACAGCAAGATGAGCTTAGGGAGGGGAGGCCTCATCCAGAGGGTGATGTGGCCCATAGGCTTCGGGTTCTGTGCCCAGAGACCTCACCAGTCACATATCCTCTATTCCCTGATCCTGGGATCTATCCCTCAATCCCTCAGCCTATAGTCTGATTCTTCAGGTAAACTCCAGCATTACACGGAGGATTTTTTTAAAATTAAATTTAAGTTTGTATTTATTTATTTACCATTTTTTGAGACAAGGTCTTACTACATAGCCCTGGCAGGCCTGAAACACACTTTGTAGACCGGGATGACCTCAGACTCCAGAGATCTGCCTGCCTTGGCCTACTAAATGCTAGGATTGAAGGTGTGCACCCCCACATCAGGTTACACGTGGGATTCTTAAAATACCCTCTTGCCTGAATGTGGGATGGTTTCTCCTTTCCACCTGTTGTGGTGCTGGAGGGTCTCTGAGACTTCCCCAATCACTGATCCTTCCCAGCTTTCCTCTCTAATCTGCCAGGGGCTAACTCAGGACGCACTGGGACAAGGGAGAGCCATAGGGAGTGTGTGGAGTGTCCAGCATGGAGAGGGATCTTCAGACCTCCGAGGTTCCAGTGAACTCCTCCCCTCCCCCTACTCATGCTCCAGGAAGGCCCCTCCAAGTTCCTTCTTCCAGGTGGCCTTCTTTCTTTCCCCTACTCAGTAACCAGAGCCTTTGCACCTGATGGCCATTTGGGGGGTGGCCTGTGACCTCTCCGCCAGCTCCTGCCTTCTTTTGCTCAGACTGGCCCTGGTTGGTTTCCCTAGAAGTCAATCTTCACCTCTAGTCCCATCTTTAACACTGCCTCCCTCCTGACAACCACATTCCCCAGCGCAGCCACTGGGTGGCGCCACCGTTATTTCTTCTCATTCCTGCACCTACTCACACAGGTTGCAAGCTGTCTGGAAGAAACGCCGAATGGAGTTTAGACCTAGCACACCTATATTAAGATTCCCGGTCTGTGGCTGAGGAAACCCTGGAAGGCGATCTAACTTCCTTGGACTTCAGTTTCCTCCTATAATTAATGGTATAACACATGGTTCCCTTGTAGCACCCATGTCAAGTTTCAAGTTCATCACCAGAATCCTAAAAGACAGCCATGACGCTGTCTAATTTTACTCAAATATGACCACACAGGGTGATTTAGGAACTGAAGTCGAAATAGATGCATAGGCTGCACAAATGTGTGTGTGTGTTGGAGTGGGGGCACATGGAGACCCCAGGCTCCACATAGCGATCATTATGCAAGTATTTGAGGCGGCACACCGTGCTATGCCGAGCAGATTTGCGATCTGCAATAGGAGCTTGGCCTGACCAGCTCTGGTCCGTGAATTCCTGGATCCCCAGCTCACTTGCGGTGCTTCGCAGAGGATGCCTGCTGCCCTCTGGTGGAAGGAAGTTTGCATAGCAACGCTCCCACTAAGGCTGCTGGGGGGCAGGTTTCCTACTCGCTGCCTCCTTAGTCTCCTGCAGCAATCGTCAGGATGGGACGGTGTCTGGGAGAGATAAACGGGGACAAGCTAACTCCTGGCCGTATCATGTTTCCCGCCACTGTTAAGAGCAGCTGTTACCCAGTCAGTGCACACTGGGCAGTGGAGGCAGATTGTTATTCCCTCTCGGCATCTTGGGCTTGCCCCTGAGCACCAAACACATTTAACACTCAGATCATCAGGGCTGTGATCACGAGTAAACTGACCCCTGCTCAGATTCTTTAACTGAGCCCAGAGCCCTGCCGCCTGCAGGAACCTGGACTCACGAACCAGCTGGTGTTCGGTAGCTAGTAGCTATGCTAATCTTTCTGCCGCTTCTCCTGCTGGGACAGAAGGGCTACCCTTCCATCCCTTCAGGTCAGGCACTGTCACGTGACTTGCTTTGGCCAATGACGTGGCAGTGGGAGTGTTCTGTTTATGGCAGAAGTTTGCAGACCCAGAGTGTGGGATGGACACTGTTTCGTTCTGTCTATCAATTGCCATGAGATTGTTTCATGAGTTTGGGCACTGGATTATGGTCACAGCGGGCCTGATTGAGTCCAGCAAGCCACAATGCCCATGAGCCAGATATGAACTTAGGCTTCTGGAACTTTGGGGTTGTCACTAAGCTGATGGACACATAGCTTCCTCTGAGCAAAAATCTTCTTCACTTAACATATACTTGTTACATAATATGAAACACATCTGATGTGAATGGGAGGTGCTTTTCTCAAACACTTCGAACCATTAAGAAAATAGACTTGGGGTTCATAGTCATCCCTTTTTCTAACTCTGACTAACTTATTTATAGGAAGACAAGACCATGAGACATGTCAAGAAGGGAAGCAGAGCCAGCCAGCACCTGCTGGGGTGAGCTGACAGCCACTAATGCCTGCAGCTGCGCCTCCCTAGCGCCACCTGGTGGTACAAACTGGCACTGCTTAGTGCCCAGGCCATCTGCTGGTGTCTGGCAGGGTTAGAGCAATGTGAACAGATTAACACTCAGACTGACTCCTTAGTTGGAACCTGAACACCAGAGGAGGGGACAGAGGCACTAGACAGAGGGTCATCAGGTGGCCAGAGTTAGCATCACTCAGAGCTGTGGGAGCAGCCCACACAAGACAGTCTCGGCTGTCTCTGTGATAGGAAACCACTACAGAGGCCATCCCAGGACCAAGCCTGATTCCATCATTTCGTAGTTGGTCCTCAAAGTGCAAGGAAATCAGATCCACACTCCACTTCCACCACAGGTGGGAACCTCAGTGCTAGGCTGAGAAGGGAGGAAGCCGGGGGCAGTCAGCCTCTTTTCCTGTGCACTTCAGGCCTGTGAGGTGGCATATACACCTCCCATGGGACAAGCGAATAAAGGAAATACACTAGACATATGTTCACAGTATGGAAGCGGCCTGCCCCAAGAGGTCTGGTCAGAGCTTTAGACCACAGTGCCATAGTCATATAGTCTCTTAGCACACATTCCAATAAGACAGCCACCCAGATGGTCTTTCACATTTCCCCCTTCTCTGCTAGTTCCCCAGAGCGAGCCACATCTGGGCTGTTCAGAGCACCAGGTTGTCACCCACTAAGGCCGTGAGGAAGAAAACTCAGAGAAAGGTAACGTAAGGAGCCTGGAGCTTCATGCTGGTTCTCAGATGAGAGCCTGGGAAGGGGCTTGGAGATGGCACAGTGCTATTCAAGAGTATGAGGAAGAAGGTAAGATCTTAGGGGCACTAGAGAGAGAAGACAGGACTGCAGGGCTCAGAATAGCTTTCTGGAACATCCTCAAGGATCAACAACTTATCCTAAGGAACATCCATGGCCACTGTGGGATGACTGACAGGCCAGACTCCCACAGCAGACTCACATCTGAGCCTCACACGGGCTCAGCTGGGCCACAGCTTTGCAAAGGCTGGGGGATGAGGTTGGCTTTTGGCCTGTTTTATTTCCAACCTAGGGTTGCTACTAGATGTTCACATGGCCGTTACCTCAAAGATAACATCCTGATCCTGCTCAGTGAGACAGATACAACATGCCTGATGCCTGGCAGCTCACTGACACAGTGATGGCAAGCCTTGGAAAGCTCCGGAACTAGTCCATCTCTAGCTAATGATTGACACGAACCAGCTCTGAGAAGCTCTGAGGTAAGCTGAGTCCTGAGTGGGCACTTTTCCTGGGTGGGCACGGCACTGGCAAGTGTCTTTCCCTGAATGGCATTGCTCGGATTCTTGTCTTGGGAAGTCAGGAGCTGGTTATGGGTCTGCACATCTGGAGATCCTAAGCCAGTGCCAGATGGGGGCAGCAGAGAGCTGCCGAAAACAGAGCCAGGAGGAAGGAAGGACAGGGAAAGAAAGATGTCCTGGATAGTTTTTTGGTCAACTTGACACAGGCTAGAATCATCTGAGGACAGGGAACCTCCACCGAGAAAATGCCTCCATCAGATTGGCCTGAGGGACATTTTCTTAATTGATGCTTGACATGGGTCACCTTTGGGTAGGTGGTCCTAGGGTGTTTGAGAAAGCAGCCAGCATAAACCAGTAAACAGTCTCCATTGATCTCTGTATCAGTCCCCTCCTTGAGCTACTGCTCCGATTTCCCTTCATGATGGCCTGTAAGAAGTAAGCCGAAATAAAGCCTCCCCCTCCCACCAGTTGCTTTGGGTCCTGGTCTTTATCACAGTTATAGCAAAGCAACTAAGACCTGACCTGAGAGTAAGAGATAAGGGAGGGGAAGAAGGATGCTCCTCTGGCACCAGTAGGGTGGTGACAACATACACAGAACCAAATGGCTAAAGGAGCTCAGATTCTGCAGACGGAAGGTGTCCCCAAGTTTGTGCATTCTGCTTCCCCTAAGATGAGATGTGGTGAGGGATACAGCCAGTTAGAGATCTGATATACAGAAAGGAACACATGGGAGTGTCTGCCAAGACCGTGTTAAGGCTCTGGCTTGAGTAGATGTCTTGGTCCCCTGACCTAGGGACGACAGCTGAGGGACAGGCCCTCTATGCTGGAAGAAGCATCATGTGGCCAAATGACTTCAGTACTTATTAGAACCATCCTTCCTGGGAATCTGCTGTGCACTAGGCAACCTGTCATGGCACATGCGTGTTAACAACGTGTGTAAGTGGCCCTGTCCTGCAAGTGGAGGTGGAGAGGGGTCCTGATGATGGTGCGCCTGACCCAGACTCAATTGCTTACACCAGAGGTTATGGCTTATGCTGGAAGGCTTTCTCATCCCAAAAAGGAAAACATAGAAGCATGGGACAGAAGCACCTGTCCGATGCCAAGTAGAAGGCAGAGGAATGGTAAATGAACACACAAAGACACAAGGCAAGACACACAAGAGGACATAAAAAACAGACAAACAAAAATCCCAATTTCCTGGAAGAGAAGCTGAGCCATGCATGTGCAAGTTTGAAATCTCAGGCCAGAGCCCTCCGCACGGCAGGCAGCCCCCACGTTCTTTTAGGGTGATGACAGAGAGTCAAAAGAGATAATTTCTTAGATGGAAGAGCCCCAATAGAAAGGTTAGCACCTGGGGATTTTTTTTTTTTTTTTTTTTTTTTCCGTGCCTAGATTGTTCCGCAGGAACCCAGCCACACCCAACATTTTGGTATCCAGCCCTCACTCATTGGCTGCTTGTGGGCTCCACCCAGTGGTGAGAGATGGGCACTACAACCTTCAAAGGGGCCAACTCCAGCCAGAAGAGGGTCAGCCAAAGAGCCAATTACAAACCAGCCAGCTCAACCATCAATCAATCAGTCATCATTAGCCAGTAAATAACACGACCTTCACCCCCCCCACACACACACCTGCCCCATGGCAGACAGAATTACAGATGGATGGCTTGATACTGCAGCTCCAGCCTGCTAACCTCCCCACATGGCAGTGGGGCACTCTAGAACACAGGGCCAACTGTGGGGAGGAGACCTGGATGATGGGCACCTGGAGAACACAGACCAAGGGCAAAGCCCTATGATGGGTTGCATTGTGCTCCTCTAGAACCTATGACGGGACCATATCTAGAAAGAGAATCTTCATAGGTGTGTGCTTGCTCCCGTATCCATGGGGACACAACCCAAGATGCCCACCGGATGGGGTCACAGCCAAGACCCATGTGGATGACTGAGATATCAGGCAACCCTGAACTTCACACTTATTCACTAGGTTTCCCTGCACATATGTTCATTCCTGTAAGGAGGTTTAATCTACAAATTAAACCCAGTAAGAGATAATAACCAATAATAAATAACAGTAATAAAATGGAGCAATTCTGATAGTACACCCTAATAAGACTTATTTGGAAATTATGAATGGTTTGTTTAGGAATTTTCCACTTAATAGATTCAGAGCCACAGTAAGTGGAAGTGTGGGAAGCAGGAGTCGTAAGGGAGCGGTTAGCATAAAGCTAAGACAAGAGTTGGGTTAGGGTGTGATGAGAGGGATAGAGAGGAGGGAAGGAGGCTTGACCCAGGGTCACACAGAAGGACAGTGGGAAATGGAGGTTGTGGGATACCTGAGGCACGTGCTGGAGCGAACTCAAGGGAGAGGCCGGGAACCCCAGGGGATCCTCCCCTGGGCTACAGAGAAGCGGTACTGAGGGAGCTACCATTGTATCCCAGAGCTGAGGCCCCTTCAGGATGCACCCATTACGGTCTCCAGAAAGTAGTTTGGGGAGCAGAAGCAGGTGACCAGCTCTGTGGCTGGGCACTAGGAACTTGAGGTCCTCAGAGCCTGCTGCCCCACTCACCCCCAGCCAAGACGGAGAGGGGCTCCCCAGAGAGGAATGGGGGGTGAGGGGAGGGGAAGCTGCTGGAACTGAGTTCACACCTCCTTTGCCAGTATGGCGGAATACAAATGACCCGCTACAAACGGGAAACACTGATTCATTACCCCTGATGTGTGATGATGGGGTAATTATTTTTCTAACTGAGGAGAGCCGCCTTCTGACAGCAGGTGGAAATGAATTCTCCACTGTTTTAAGGGCTGATTGGTCCAGGACAGGCGAAAAACTAGAAAACCTAATTAAATCGGGAGGCTCGTGAAATAAATGGAGCGGGGCGTTTGTTTGCTTGCTGCTGACAGGGATTAACGAGGAGGACTCGGAGAAGGAAATGGGAGGGGCTCCTGTGATGGGCGTGGCCAAGGGAGGTGGAGAAAGGAGGAGCCACGTGGCGGTGGGCGGTCCCAACAGACAGAAACAACAGGAGATAGCCTGGGGGCTCTTGATGGTTTCAGGTTTCTTTGGGCATCCACTAAATATCCCTTGGGCATCTGTGAAGTCGGGGAGTCGGGGCAGTCATCAGTTGGCACGTGACAGCTCCACCAGGCTATGCGGGTCTAGCCTTGGAGAACCTGTTGAGAGTTAGCTACAGGTCAGTAGGCACTTTCCAGCGCTGCTGCTGCTCTGGTTGGTATGTGGCCTTATTTTATTTTATTTTATTTCTGTAACGTTTCTCCAAGATATTTGACCCTGTCACATCTTCTCTAAGAGCAGTTCTCACCGGGCATCTGCAGGTGGTGGGGGTAGGCTATGACAAAAGCCTCTCATGTGCTCCGTAGTCTAAAGGTCTACCCCTTCCACCAGGATGTCCTCATATTCTCTTCACATCCCAGAGGAAGCTCATTGCTTGCTGAGAGAAACTGCAGCTGGGCTCTCTTTCCTTGTAGCCTGACCATATTCTTTTCTGGAACCTGGTATAGGCAGTCCACCTATCACCTCTCAGAAAGCAGGACCGTATTCCCCATCTGTGAGGACAGACCCTCTGCTTCACTTTGCAGACCATCCCAGGAGGCTCTCAGTGGGAAGGCTGCCTCCACCACCCTGCATCTGCCCCCTCCAAGTGGAGCGGTACCTCCAGAGGGCTGCCATGGATAGTCAGGCCTCCGTGCAAACTAAAGGGTGCCTCCAGCAAGGTGCCTATGCTACATTCCACTGCTTCTGTTCTGATCCTGAAATCTAGAGCCTGTACTCTAAAAACTGTGGTTTTCCCCAACCAACAGAGAGTAGCACAAAGCATCCAGTTCTTATCACTCTAGCTTGCCACACAAAGCACCCAGCCTTCCTGGAACAGCCTGTTGTATGTTTAGCATGTGACCTGTTTCTCCTGAGTGCTTTGTGGCCAAGGTTTCCAATGACACTATGAATGCCACACTGGGCCACCCCTTCTCTGCTTGCCTGGTCACATATCTATCCATCTCTCTCAGCCTGCTTATTGACTTTATCATCTTTGATGCATGTGAAAGTCAGCTACAGGTACAACACTCTACACCAACCTGCTGCCTACTAACCAGGACTCTGCATTTACTTATAAACCTTTTGTTTTTCTTTTAAGGTAAAAATCTACATACTCAGACACATACAAACCTACAATCCATGCATCCATGCAGCCTGCACTCCCACTGGATGCAGACCTTAATCCCAATCCAGGAACCTCTTTGATTTGGGATGTTTATATGCTGTGACTAAAGGACTGTTTTGGCCACAGCAGGCACCTTAGGAGTAGGCGGGAGAAATTGGAGCATAAGTAGGAGAAGGAAGGCAGAGTTAAGAGAGATGTGATCCAGCCACCCAAGAAGCAACATGTTACAAAAGAGGTAATCTACGGGCCACGTGGCAGAATAGATTAATGGAAATGGGTTGAATTAAGATGAAAGAGCCAGCTAGCAGTATGCCTGAGACATAGGCCAAACAGCATGAAATTAATATAAGCATTTGAGTCATTTTGGGGGGCCTCAGCAATGGCAGGTGGCTAGGCGCCTGGGACAGCAGGTCTGTGGGTCTGAACTGTGGGACTAGTTGGGACAAAACTTTTCCTACAGATGGCGCCCACTGTGGGGCGCCATTTGTAATAAGTTTCTGGGCTAGATTTTTGGGCCTAGCCCAGAGGCTTGGACTTTTTCTCAGTTTCACTGCTGCTTAGGCCCAAATAATCCCACAAAGGATTATATTAATTTTATGCTGATTGGCCTACGGCTCTGGCATATTGCTAGCTAGCTCTTGTTATTAAACTAACCCATGATTCTTATCTTGTTCAGTCATGCAGCTTGGTACTTTTTCTCAGAGCAGCATAGTTGCCCTTGGCATCTTTTGGCTTCTCCACTGGTCTATCTGGCTTCTCTCTGTCATCCCTGCTCTGTTCTTCCTGTTCCTAGAGTTTTCTTAGTCTGGTAGCCCCGCCCACACTTCCTGTCTGCCTTCAGCCAGTTAGCATTTTTATTAAACCAGTAGGCAAGACAATTCTTTACAATGTAACAATATAACCCCACTACACCTCTTCATTTGCTTCCTGGCCTCTATACACCAGACTGTGTATTCTTCTCTCTGTGCAGTTTTGGAACCATCTAGAAGTGGAATCATGTCCTCTACATCTGGTTGTGCATGGAGCTGTTCTAGTCTCAGCCGGTCTCACCCAGATCCTCCTTGCCCATTTGTCATTGCTGTAGACTTCTCTTTAAAAGACAATAATCCCATGGCTTTCTTCCCCTTGACCTTGCTGGACATTGGGTGGTTCCCCTTCTTGGCTTTACCCATCCAGCCACACAAACCTCCTTTGGTTTGGATTCATTTTGGAAGCTATATTCTTATGCCTTTTTGCAATTTCTCTCAAGGACATACTGGGTGGAGAAAAACAGGTTCTCACCTCTTCTACCCAGTTGCCACCTACTCAGGAATGGAGTCAGAACCAGCACAGGGTCTCAGGTTGACTGTGGCTCTTCCCAGGGCAGTCAGCCCTCCAAGGTCTGCTACAGCACCTGTACCTGTCCGTGATGGCATCCACCTCCTCCTGGACCACTGAGGATGTGGCCTCTTATCTATCATCTTACTCTCATCTTTACCTCCATGTAATCCCACCTTACACCAAATCACTGGGAATGGGAACATGCCAGGGTATAAAGACAGTGAATAATGGTACCCAGGGCCCCTTCACACATACAGACTGTGTTGTCTTCCTATCTTGTCTTTTTCTTAAAAAAATATTACTTTATCCATCCATCCATCCATCATCTATCTACCATCTATTCATCCATACATCCACCCATCCATTTATCCATCTATTTATCATCTATATATCTGTTTATCATAAATGTATCTATTATTTATCTATCCATCCACTTATGCATCATTTATCCATCCATCCATCTACCATCTCTTCATCCATACATCCACCAATCCACCTATCATCTATCCATCCATCAATTTATCCATCTATTTATCATCTATCATAAATATCTATTATCTATCCATCCACTTATGCATCCATTTATCCATCCATCCAGCTATCTATCCATCTATCATCCATCCATCCATTTATCCATCGTCTATCAATCATCTATCATCCATCCATCTACTTATCCATCAATCCACCATCCATATTTTATGTATCCATCTGTCTATCTATGTATCTATCCATCTATCTATCAGAGAGAGAGAGAGAGAGAGAGAGAGAGAACATGGCATATATATGGAGGTCAGAGAACAATTTGCAGGAGTTATCTCTATGTTTCCATTATGTAGGTTCCTGGAATCAAACATGGTTCTCAAGCATGACACCGGGTACCTTTATACTCCCTTAGTTGTCTTGCTACCCTCCTCCGTATCTTCTGATGGCCACTGAGCAAACTTTGTGGAAGTGCCCCTGGGTGATAAGATCCCACTTAGCTCATCCAGGAGCCCTCTGTCTGCTTAAGGAGCTTGCCCTTGAGGGAAGAGGCTGATGTCATACCGCCATCGCTACTGCCACCCAGGCATCGCATGTTCTCTGCATTGAGGGTGAGGAGACATGTGGGTCTGTGTGAACTTCCAGGCCTGATGCTGAGGACACTGCCAAGGAGAAGTGGGGCACAGGCTGACGTCTCCTTGCCTGAGTCACAGTGTATTTACATGTTTTTAGTAAACGCAGCAGTAAGCCACACAAATGCTGTGAGAGAACAAACAAATTATCCCCCCATTAGACAGAGCCTTGGAGATTTGCCCACATTGTCAAATGAAGTCCTTGTGGAAGGGCGGGGAGGGAAGACTGGAACATGTGCTTCCAGCTGATGAACTCCGGCTCCCCAGGTCAGTCTTGCCTACCTCTGCAGAAGCGGGTAGTCTGAGCAGTCTGACTGAAGATCCAGAAAGGGATTGCACAGTCAAAACCCCACACTGGGCCCTGCATTGACTACAAAGGGGAGCCTTCTTCATCAGGAGAATGTTTCAGGATGGAGGACACAGGGCATGTGGAACTTCTTCAAAATTACAAATGAGGGGGAAGGAGGGGGAGATTGTGGAAGAAAATCGCTCAAGGTAAATGGGATGGTGATGCCAGTTTTAGAATCTGGGAGAAGGGAACCCCCCTGGGAGCTTGTGAGAGGGCCAGTGCTCAAGATCCTCCTGGGTAAGAAATGGGACAGTGTTCATTCATTCACAAGGCCTGGGCTGGCATCAAGGCAGAAAGACAAAGCCACACCTTTCCTCCAGACCCGTGTGGCTCACGAGATGAGACAATGCCTAGGCTTGTCACAGTGAGAACACTGGAGTCAGCTGGTCCTGTGTCCCTTTCCTGCTTGGAGACCTCAGCACAGCTGTTTCTGAGTCCTCACCTGTAGAATGAGGGTCCTAGGTTGCCACCTCATAGGCCATGCTGGGGCTCATAGCCATGTCTCTGGGACTGTAGCAGGACACCCGGCCCAAGTAAGTGCCCTATGACCTACAGTGAAGCTGTTACTACACAATCTTGGACCAGAGGGAGACATACATTCATAGAGGGAGCTAGGGAGACTGGTCTGGGAGCTGGAAGTACCAGGAAGCCTTACGAAGGAAAATGTTAAGAGGTTTCCAGTCTGGGTAGGCAGGGAGTGACCAAGGTATCAGCAGGACCAAGAACCTGGGCGCAGGTCAAACTCCAGGGCCACCTTGAATCCCTCAGGAATTCAAAGATATCCAGATCAAAGTATCTGCATGTGTCCTGAGGAGACATTGGATCACAGGAACATTTTATTAGAAGGAGGTGTGTCTCCAATGAGATTCCCAGAGTGTGGCTGAATTAACACCAAATTTATCTATACAACAACAACAACAATTATAGCAACAGGTAAGCCCAAACATGTTAGAATTATCATCATTTTCCTCAAGTCAGAGGCCTTTCCCAAGAAGTAGTTCTATTACTAACATTATTTTTTATTTACTGAGGTAAAGTTCATATAACACAAAATTAGCCCATTTTATGTTCCCGACTCCTACCAGTCATGTAAGAGGGTTCAGTTCCTCTAACAAAAGTCTAGTGATGTATAACTGAGGCGTAACCAGCTACTTCACAGGCTTGACCTCCTGGGACCCATTGGCGGGATGCAGAGGGAAATTGGCTTCATTTCTCTTGTCCATATGGAACATTCTAGGTGAGAAGTACCATAGGCATCTGGGCACTGATGCGTCTGGAAGCCCAGAGCAGGTGTGCTGAGCCTGGGAGTTGGCAGTGGGGTTCTAACATGCTGCTAAGGTGGGCAGGTGCCAGGAGCCCTGCCTTGTGTTATCGGACTAAGGCATGTGTGCTGGCTGGCTTCAGAAGCACACCACCTGCTGTGAGGATGCTATCTGGCTCCTGAGAACCCCTCACCCCAGCACCTCTGGAATTGGCTGACGGAGACATATGGTATCACGGGAAGGCATGACAACTTGCTAGTATCTTGAGTGACTTTTAATGCCGATAGACAGATGCCTGGTCACTTTAACAGAAACAGAAGTTCTTTCTAACTACCTGCCCCTCTCCTGCGAGAACCTCCACTCCTCTGCACACCAGATGCTGTTCTTTGCCAGTATTTGGAATGTCAGAGGAGTGTCCTGGAAACACAAGGCCTGGGGTAACATCAAAGCCCCCCAACCTTGTCCACAGCACCTGCCTGCCACACTGAGAGCCTCTCAGTCAGTATCTGACCCTAGGCGGCAGCGCACAGCCTTGACCTCCTAGTGGTGAGACTCGAGCCAGCCACTTGGTCACTCTGTGTCTCATGTCCTCCTCTTTAAAGGAAAATAGTGGCCACCTTGAGCAGGCGTCTTTGCCAGGCCATCAGCTGCAGTGAAATATTTGCATATTTAATAAAATCAGCCTTGACTGTCATCCCATCCACAGTCACGCCGCGAAGGTCAGAGTGTGGCAATACACGTCTTTAATCCCATCAATCAATCAATCTTTCTGAATTTCTGAGTTCAAAGTCTAAAAGCCAGGCTAACACGGTGTTAGTCCCAGCACTTGGGAGGCAGAGGCAGGAGCATCTCTGTGAGTTCAAGGCCAGCCTGGTTTGCAGAGCGAGTTCTAGGACAGCCAGGACTGTTACACAGAAAACCCTGTCTCAACAAAACAAATTAATTAATTACAACAAAAAAGGCTGGAGAGATGACTTTTGGAATATACAGTAAGTCGCCGCAATCAGCACAAGCATTGTGCTCAGTATACGGGTCTAGGGAGTTCGCGGAAGCCTCTCTCATACCATCATCTCATGTCCATATCGCTCTACATGCTTGTGCATTTGCTTCTGGACACATATGCCCTAAAGCATGCTACAGTGCATCAGGGATTAACATGCAAACAAAATGCTCCTTGACCTCTGATGGGGCTGTGGTACGTTGAAAATAATCTAAGCTGGAAACACATGCAGCACCTTCCAACCTACCCTGCACCTGAGCTTGGCTCATGTACCCTGGAGAGAGCATGCTGGCTTTTCCCTCTGTGTCCATGAGAACTGTGCTTGTTTCCACTGCCTGGCAGCATGTGAATGCCCATCTTGCCTGTGGCCAGCCTGGCCCGAGAAAGAGCAGAGTCCAAATTAAAGGTAAGGCTTCTATGGAATGCTCATATGTAAAGGGGAGGAGTTTAAAAATAATTACTGTTATCTGGGGACCATCTACATCCAAAGCCACCAGCCGTGGACTTGAGTCAGTGGTTATGGGGAAAAGGCTCACTCGGAACGGCTGTCTCAAGTGCATCCCTCTGTATGAACTTCCCTCACACAACAACATGCCTGCAGCCCCCACCCAGGTTCCTCCTGCCTCTCCTGCCTTCCCCAGATCTGAACATGTATCCCTCTGTAAATGGGAGTTTCCAAACAATCTGATGTTAATTACAAATGCTCAGGCTTGTTACTAATTCCTACAACTGAATGAATGTCTATGGTATGTATGTACAGGCTGAATGCTTACATATATGTGAACAGGCAAGTATGTGTTAAAGTGCATGTAAATGAAGGTACATGCTATATGGATATATATGTGTGTAGTATGTTAAATGTCTATTTTGTATTAACATGTGTGGTGCATGTCCATGGCCTGAAATGTTTAGACATATTTTTAGCTTGATCTCTCTATTGCATGCTCCAATTCTGACTGTCATGCCTGCTGATTGTTGTCGTATGGACTCTTGTGCTGTAGAACACTGAGCCAAAATAATCCCATATATGTCACCTTGGAAACGTTGTTTTATCACAGCAACAGAATAACATAGAAGTGAACATGCATTACATATATGTCAACGTATGTATGTGTGAATGTATGTGCTGCATGGATGTATACATTTCAAATGTGTGTGGCATGTTGCACATGTTTATGCATGGCTTAAATGTTTACACATGTGGGAACATTGTGTGAAGGTGTGTGCTACATGGGTTTATGTGCATGTGAAGATGTGTGGTACATTACATGTGCTGTGTGCATTTTGTATGCATGCATGTGGTCTGTTGAATGCATACAAATATGTGAACATGTGTGTCCTGCTGCATGGTTGTAGGTAGAAATGTTTAATATAAATATGTATAGTATATATACACATGTTGTGTATATTTTGCCTGAGGGGGTGTCTGGTCAAATGTTTACAAATATGTCAACATGTATACATGTATTTTAATGTGATTATGTATGTAAATGAACTGCCACATGGGTCTATGATTACATGTGTATAAATATATGTGGTATATATTCAAGTGTATACTTTGTATGAGTGTGTGTGATGTGTATGCATGGACTGAGTGTGATCACTGATGTAAGAATGTATGTAGATGGTCATGCTACATGAATATATGAATGCATGAATGTGCAGATATAAATGCATGCAGTATATATGCACATGTTGCATGCTTGTGTATATGTGTATATATGTGTATGAATTTCTGTGGTACATACACACATGTCAAATGAGTCTGTGATAGTTGTGTGTGTACATAATTATAAAAGTGTATATGTGTGATATATATGCATATATGAACATGTGCTACATTGTGCACATGTGTATTGGAGTACACATATGTGGATGTGTGTGTTGTAGTGTGCATGTGGTTGTTCATGTGTGTGCACACATGTTGAATATGTGTGCGATACATGCATTTGCATATACATATATGTGTGATATGATCCATGTGACAGTACAAAAGAAACCATCACAGCCCTTTCTGTGTGCACACACATCTCATGAGTGCCTGGGAACCACCAAAGAGTACAGCCGCTCCTACACACATGGAGAGCTGGCATTTCCAGAGGCTCTGCAGATGTGAGAGGCATGAAGGAACTCCCATGTCTGCCACCTGCTCCATGTGAACAGGAATCCTAAAGTCATGGTATTTGACGCCCCCCCCCCCCCCCCCCCGAGGAAAGACACTCTGACTTTCTTCCTGGCAGTTCCATGTCTGCCAGGGAAGCTGATGTGGCTCTTTTAGAAGTCTCCATATAGCGGACACGGGAAGGCACAACCCTTCCAGCTGTCACCTGTGTGGGAACACACTGCAGCCATAGCAAGAGATGCCACGACGGGTCCGGGCCACAGTGGGGTGGTGCATCATCCCGCACGCCTCGTCCACACAGCCGCACACCTCCTCAGCACACCCGTATGCCTCAAGGGCACAGCTGTATACCTGGTCCACTCCATCCACCTTGGGCCTGATCCCCGTCTGCCGGGCTAGACGCTGCCCCTTCTGCCTTCTGTGCCCAGAAGCCCCCACCTGCCCGGCACAGGGGGAGGCGGAGACCATGGGAACCTGGCGAGCTGCCCATGCAGGTGGCATAGAGCAGGTGCAGCAGCGGCACGGAGGGCGGGGCGGCACCCCCTGCGGGATGGGAGTGTGCAAGGGGGTAACAGCCAAGAGGAACCCTCTCACAGGCAGGCCCCAGGGCCTCAGATTTCTAGTTCCCTCAGGTCCTGAAGCTCCACTGGAGGCTCCGGCAGCATCCTGGGGTGAGAAATGGGGCTCCCCAGACCCTAAGGCCCCTTGCCTACACCAGGGACTTGCAGGCTACATTTTCCAACAAAATGCAAATCGGCAATTGCCTTACCAAAGAACTAGGGGGAAAAAAAATCAGTGTAAACAAAATCTCTGTTGCCATGGAGACCACTAAAAATAGACTGTCTCCCTCCCCCTTTTTTCTGGGTAATGTGCTGCCGAGTTCCTTCACAACACGTTATTATTACTTTTTAATTATGAATAATTTCTCTCTTTCCTTGCAAAGATGGATTAACGCACAGAACTTCCCAAAGGAAGCCTCTCAGAATGGACCCATGCCAACATGCTCACACAGGTGCTGCACTCCATGTTTACACACGGGATCAAGGTCCAGATTTATCCATGCTTGTCCCAACTGCTGTCTCACCTCTTTCTCTTGGCCTCATGCCTATGTCGGTCTCCTGTCTGCCTGTCTGTCTGCCAGATGCTCCAATTCAGGGTACTTGGAACAAGCGAGAGCAGGCTGGGAGAAAGCCTCCAGGGTGGTACAAGCCGAAGGAAAGAAACCCCACCCCAGGGAAAGACCCTAGTGACTCCCACCAGCTGGGCAGAGTGGGGTCTCATAACAGAGTGCACAGTCTTGGTAGCTCATTGTGAGCATCTGTGCTTTCAGCCTGGCAGCTGCTATTTGCTTGTGGCTAGGAGGAGCCATTTAGCCACAGCCTGGCAGTGGGCTGAAAACAGCCAAGATGGCCCTCATCTCCACAAAGAATGACAGACACAGGACAGGTCATTGTGGTCTAGCCCTCTGTCACCAGAGGCTTCCAACCACTGATCTGCCAGCACACAGCACACGGGCCTGATAGCTAGAAGATGAGGAACAGAATTTACCACTGCACGTGAAATCTATCCCACCCTCCTGGGCATAATTTCATCACAGAATTCTGAGTCTTCAGGGTTTAAATGGCTGCTCAGAGACACCCCACCATATCTACTGCCCCCGACACCATTAAACATCAAAGCCCAATTTGTCCTGAGCACCCAGCAAAGGATTTGGGGCTGAAGGTGGCCAGCTGAAGCCCAGCAAACCACAATAGGATCTCTGTTTTTGCCAATGGCACCCGTGTAGGGGGATTATGCTGTTCCATTGTAAATAATTGTCCGACCCACTGGTTTAATAAAAAGCGCTGATTGGCCAAAGGCAGACAGGAAGTATGGGTGGGGCTACCAGACTAAGAAAACTCTGAGAACAGGAAGAACAGAACAGAATGCCGGAGAGAAGCCAGAAGATTCAGAGGACAATTATGCTGCTCTGAGAAAAGGTACCGAGCCACATGGCTGAACAGGGTAAGAGTCATGGGTTAGATGAAGGGTAAAGAGTTAGCAAGTTATGTGCCTGGGCCTTAGGCCGACCAGCATAAAACTATTGTATGCATCTGTGTGTCTCTGCAGGTCTGTGGGTCTGTGGGCCTAAAGTTGAGGCTAGGCCCGAAAGTCAGGGCCAGAAACCTCTTACTACACCCAGGCAGACTTGTCATGGCCTAGAGAGACATTCTAAACCCAGGCTGGAGTCTGAACATTTCAAGACTTCTTTGCATTTTTGTGTGATATTCAGGCCTTTAGGCTGCCCCACCCTGATGGGCCCTGCAAGTCCTAGAGACCTGGAACATCTTAGTTTATCTTATTTCAGCACAAGCAGCAGGAGGGAGCCTCCGCTATGTCAGTAGAATAGCCCCACAGTGGAATGTGGTTCAGTGTGACAGCAGTCTCAGAACTACACACACACACACACACACACACACACACACACACACGAGAAAAGGGAGAGAGAAAGAAAGACACTGTTGTCCCTGGTCATGGCATAGACTTGTCTTGAAGAAGATGCGTTGGGCAGAATGACTCACAGAGAGGATTCCTATAGGGTTCCTTCTATAAGGTCCCTCACTCACTGAAACAGAGCGGGGCCAGAAGGGGGGGTGGAGATGGGGGGGGAATGGAAGCCAGAGAACCATTTGTTCTGGAACTGGATGGTAAGGGCCAGCACTTCAGTACTGAGTGCAAATGGTACCTTGACCTTCACATCGAAGATGTGACACTAAACTTTATGATTAAATGTGTTTTACTACAGTTGGATAAAAACAACACATCTATGTGTGCCTGCATACAGGAGGAAGCCGGAGGGCAGCCTCACATATTGTTTTTCCTCTTGTTTGTTGAGACAGGGTCTCTCATTGGGATCTGGGGCTTGCCCACGAGGTCACACTGACTGGCCAGTGAGCCCTCAGAACGTGTCTCTGCCTCCTTGGTGGTAGGATGATAGACAGGCAACAGCCACACTGGGTTTTTCATTTGAGCATCCATGATCAAACACGTTTGTGTGCAAGCTATCTTCTTGGCCCCCAAAATATATTTTTAGAAGTTACTGGGACACCAATGCCTTTCAGAAGGCATCAGTGGCCAGCTCCCGCCTCCTCTACTGTGCACACATACACACACCCACAGGCATGTAAACATGTATACACACACACACACACACACACACACACACACACATATACACACACCCCTTTGCTAAAAAACTGGCCAAGTTCATTTTGTATTACAGGAAGGTCTCCATCCCGGCCCATCTCCCCCATTAGAGCAACTTCCTAAAAAGGCACATTGCACCTGTCTGATTGTCTCACAGAAGGTGCTCAGGTGGAGAATTGCTCATCCTTGCCATGTAGACAGCAATCAGGTGATGGGCCGTGTGTGTGGCTCTGCTTCCTTTGACTAAGAAGGAAGGCAGTACACAGAGCCACACTCACACCAGGGTGTGGAGGCTGCGGCCAGTCCAGAGCAGCAGCCAGCCCTCACTTCCAGGAGGAGTGAGCCACAAAAGGAATCCAGAGATAAGCTGGCCAAGGCAGGGAGAGGGAGACAGGACTGGACCAATGACACACAGTGTCTCCCAAGTCTGAGAAGCAAGCACTACTCAGCTCAGACCTGCACCTCAAGCAAGCATGGATGCCCTGAACATGCACAAGGGGGAGGGGTACAGGGCAGGCAGCAGCGAGTCTGGGACCTCAGCAGTGCTTTGGTGAGGCAAGCTTAAGGGGACCTGCACCCTTCTTCCCTTGCTAACTTGGATTGGGTCACGACCCAACCACAAATACATCTTTATTTAATTTACAGCAATTATACTCACATTCTGCTAGACAAATAGATTTTACAAGCTCTCGGTTAAATGTGGATAATTATGGCTGCTGGTGTCTTGGGACCGTATGTCCAAGTACCGGAGGAGAAATCGCAGCCCAAGTCCTCCTAACGCCGTAAATTAGCAGGGAACATCCCTGTGGCGGCTGAGCAATTACCCGCGATTTCATTTTCTCTCAAGCCGCCTCCCTGCTGGCGTGCTGCCCTCCACGCATGTGCATGTGTGCGTGCATGTGCGTGCATGGCATATGCTGCTGTCTGTGGCTCTGTTACTCAGAATTGCTTATTTTATCCCCTCCCCCCCTCTCAAGCCTTTCCCTGGATTGAGATTCAGCTCTGCCTATACCTGAAACCACGCACGGTGAGAACAGCTGTGGATGTTCACCACAAAGTGCAACATACCACTGATTACCCTCCCCTACTGCCTTGTGTCAACCCTTCCCGCACATGGCAACCATCAGGGAAGGTTCTGGAAAGCGGAGAACAGACCAAATCCCGAGATCTGCCAAGACCTATTTGTGTGCACATTTCATGTGTGTGTAAACGACATGGAAACTTCAGAAATTAGCAATAGTTGCTGGACAGGTGATAACAATAGACACCTTTGTGCATGTATGTATGTGAGTATGAATGGGATGTGTGTGCCCACGCATGTATGAAAGTGTGCATGTGTGTATGTGTGCATGCCTCTATGAATTCCAGGGGCTCCCCGGGCTCTAAGGTTCACAGATAAAGAAAGTAGTATGGTCTTGGAGTAACCTCATACCTTTCTGAGCTCAACGTCACCATCTCTATGTGGGGAGAAAAGATGCCTTCCTTTACAGAGCTCTTGGCTCTTGGATATGAGGGTCTATGCACAAAGCACCAAACACTGCACTCTGTGGGAGCCCTGGCTGCCAGGTATCCCATCTCCCTTCCTCTTGGAGGATCAGGGGAGATACAGGGTACTTAGCATGTGTACCTCCTTTGGGCAAATTTGATATTTAAAGCCCAGAAATTAGCTGGTGAGTCATTTCCCAAAAGATCCTCTCCGGATAGATGAGGAAGGTTATCTGAGTCCCTCTTAAAGATGTTGTTAAAGAAATACTGTGTCTACAAGTCTCTCAGAACATATGCGTGGCACCCAATCAGCTAGGGACTCCTCATGAGAACGTTTTCCCACAAGGGAGACCCAGGAAGAAATGAGGTTGGATCTCCCAGGGCAGGTGCTGGAAGATGATGTCCTTATGGATGTCAAGTGTCCTCTTAGGCTTTAATCCTCCAGAACTATGTCCTGTCTTTTTCTAACACTTCTGTCCCTTGGGGGCAAACCTCAGGAGAATAGCCTGGGGATTCATGGGTGTCTCTACAAGGCCATCTCAGGCAAGGCAGGCCAGCACAAGGAGTGCATAGGGTTCCTCTTTGCTCCCTAGGTTCTGCTCTGAAGGCCTTAGGGCCACATAGTACCCTCCCAGAGAGAGGGCAAAACTTCTAATTGGTCTTATAGTAAAAACCCAAATATTGGGGTAAAGCTGAAAGATCAGAGAGACAGACAAAGGAACAAGCCACAGCCACTTCTTACCACTACTGAGTCCTCAGGCCAAATGGGGAAGATCCTGTCTCCAGGAATCCTCTGACTGAATGCTCTGAGTCCTCAGGCAAAAGGGGAGGGAAGGGAACAGGGAAGGCTCAAAAAAGGCAGTGATAAACTCCTGTCCCCTCCTGCCTTATATTTCTCTCTCCGCTCAGCCATATCACTTCCTGTCTCAACCTTCCTAGTGCTGGGATTAAAGGTGTGAGCCACCACCACCTGGCTCTGTTTCTCTTTTGAACTGGATTAATCTAGTGTAGTCCAATGTGGCCTTGAGCTCACAGAGATCTAGACTGATCTCTGCCTCCTGGGTGCTAAGATTAAAGATGTGTGCCACCCCTGCCTGACCTCTCTGGCTAACTCTGTGACTGGTTCTGTCCTCTGCTCTTCAGGGGAATCTTCACTTGATACACAAAATAACACCACAGCAGGGGATCAGGCTTTTGCTCCTAAGGCAGGTAGACAGTCTGCTGGTCTTGACGGCCCTGGGGTGATGTGGGAATGTCTTTCTCTATGCTGTGAATAAAGGACTGTTTTGCCCCATGACAGGCACCATAGCAGTAGGCAGGAAATTGGAGCATAGGTAGGAGGAGGAGGGCGGAGTTAGACAAAGATTGATCCAGCTGCCCAAGGAAGCACCATGTAAAGGAACATGGGTGAGCCACGGGTGAGCCACGGGCCATGTGGCAGGACAGATTAACGGAAATAGGTTGAATTAAGATGAGAGAGCTAGCTAGCAATGTGCCCAAGGCATAGGCCAAACAGTATAAACTTAATATAAGCGTCTGAGTCATTTTGCGGGGGTGGGGGGGTGAGGGGGGTGGGGGGGTGGGAAGCAGCTGCTGGTGGATCCAGACCATGGGGCTAGTTGGGTCAGAAACCTTCATGTTACACTGGGGTCTTGGGCCAGCCAAGGAGAGATGGTGTGATGGGGTAAGGGCTTTGAGCCATATGGACGAGGGAACATGAAGCAGAGCTTAATCATAGCTGGAGTCTGAGGTGAGCCATGTGGGTTCCCCTATGCCTCCGTGCAGAACCCCAATAAACCATGGACCTGGAGGATAGGGACATCTCCAACTGGTAATTACCCTGACTGTTGTCACCATGTCATGAAAGTGAGACCCCAACTCCATGGGGGAGGGGCCTAGGAGCCTCCTCTCCACACTTTGTACCACCTCCTGTGCCTTTCCTTTGGCGAGCTCAGATCTGTGCTGGCTCATAGTAAGGGCATAACCATGGACAGTTGGCTTGTTGGGCTGTGTCCTTCCAAGCAACGGGAGGCCTGATGATGGCCGTGGAGCCTCTGAAAAGAAAGCTACTGTCAGAGGGAGGGGTCTCTCTTGGATACTGAAGGAAAGCAGGCCAAACCAAACATTGGAGGACCCCTATGTGATCACCTTCCGGCCTTCTGCACTCTGAAGAAAAAGTGTAGTAAACAAGCCATGAGGGAGGGGTCACAGGCATTACTAGAACAATAGGCTATACTACTAATTATTGGGTCATGGACAGGGTGGGTATGGCACTTGGGAGGCACAGGGATGTGGGTCCATTACCCCACTGTGGCTTTACAAGCTACATTTTGCCTCCTAAAGACCTAGGACCCCTGCAAAGCTGACACTGGACACCAGCAGTGCTGCCTTCAGAGAGGCAGGAGGCAGAGAAAGGGGGAGGCCCCTGACAGGATAAGGAATTCAACCCCCACTGTGGTCTCAGGACCTCAGGCACATAGCAGGGCCAGGCAAGCGGAGGCACAGACAGAAGGATGCCTGCACAGAAGGACGCTTGCACGGGAGTCTCACTGCAGTCTTCTCTCCTTGGGACTGTGACTTGAGTGACTCTCCAGAAGGTACTGTCCATTTCCAGGCTTCCCATTCTCTATGGAGGCCTTGGGGGAGTGCGCTCTCTCTCTCTCTCTCTCTCTCTCTCTCTCTCTCTCTCTCTCTCTCTCTCTCTCTCTCTCTCTCTCTCTCTCTCTAGCTCCCCCTCGCTTGCTTGCTCTTGCTCTCTGTGTGTCTGTATCTGTGTGTGTCTTTCTCGGTGTATGTGTGTGTCTGTCTCTGTGTGTGTCTCTGTGTGCCTGTCTACATGTGTCTGTCTGTCTTCCTTTCTCCGTGTGCCTATGTGTGTCTCTGTGTGTGTCTCTATGTGTGTGTCTGTGTGCGTGTCTGTGTGTGTTTCTGTGTATGTATGTGTTTCTCTGTGTGTGTGTCTGTCTGTGTGTGTCTCTATGTGTGTCTGTGTGTGTCTCTATGTATGTATGTGTGTCTGTGTGTGTATGTCTGTATGTGTAAGGATTATTGTGTAGCCATGGAAGGCCACACCTCCATCCAGGCTGAGCAGTGATGGGCAGAGCCTTCTGTGCCCTGAGGGCTTCATGAAATCAGGAGGGGCTGCTATTGGATCCCCCTAACAGTGGTGGAGCAGAGCAGGAGGAGCAGAGCCTAAAAGGGACATCACATGCTTTAGTCTTCAGATTCTACTACAGGAGGCAGGAATTGGAATCTGGGGGACCTGGGGAAGAAGACGGTAGGCAGGGGAGGAGAGGAGACCCATGGGGAGACCTTTATGAGAACAGCAGAGTCCTGGGGAGGTGGAAGGGACGAAGGCAGCCACAGAAGCTGAGCATGTGTGCACATTCACCTGCTCAGGCTACCTCCCAACTACACAGCAGTCACCATTCGTTTATGGTATCAACAAACCATCTCCGTTCCAACCAAGATCAGGTGCCTATACATGCTGGGTCTCTCCATCCTGATTCCTAGTGCATGCCACTGCCCCATCTACCCAGGCGGCCATCCCCGCAAACACAGCATTTTGCTCTATGTTTCTCAGGCAAAAGTACTTGGCATGATTCTCGGTTCGAATCTTCTGGCCCACGTCCCATCACCAGGACAGCCTGTCAATCCTACCATGGTATGTGTCCATAATCCTCCACTCTACATCCGCCCCCAGAACCCCACCTTAGGGCCTTCTCTGTGAGTCTCTGCTTCCTTCTGTCCACTCCACACAGCAGCATCCAGAATCCTTTTAAGATGGAAGTCATAGCCTTGCTTGATACTCAAGAGGTCGTCCATAACCTTCCTCTTCATTGCTATCAACTAGCATCGGTGAGTGAGCTGAAATCACCTCTCACTTTATCCAGCCTGATGTCCCTCTGGAACACTCAGCATCCTCTAACCCAGCAACACAAACCTTCAGTGTTACATAAGGCTTATTTATGAAGTGTCCCACACAGCGGCTCTTACACCAAAGTCTCCAGATGGTGAACTCATTCTGAGGCGACTGGATCACCAGGAGACTAACTTTATCTGTGAACTAACAAACAAGCATGTAAGTTCTTTGTGGAATGGCCTTTTGTGGATGAGGCATGGCTGGAAGAAGTGAGTCCTGGGTGCTTCTCCCCTGAGGCAAGCCACTCTGCCATGCCTAAGGCAAAGTAAAGCAACTAGGTCAAAGTAAGAAGCCAGGAGAGTCTTCAAAGACATGGAAAGCTAACAGTCATTCTGAAGAAGACACTGGCCTGCTCTCTCCACAAGGGTAGGTATTTTGGCCTACTGTTTCGTGACTGAAGACATCTTCAGCTTCATTTGCACCTACTCAGCAAATAAATCAAATGAATCCAGTCTAGGCCAATCCTCTCCAGAAGCCTCTGGGCTCTATTGACCCCAGCCTGACATCTTTCTCACCTTAACCCTTTCTCTGCTCGGTAACACTGAACCAAAGTGGCTCCTTCCCTCAGCTCCTAGACCTTAGCGCCTGCCCTGTCCTTCTGGCCAGCTCTGACAGCCCTGCGACTTCATCTAGAGGCCTTCTATTCACACAAGAAGGGTTAGAAGCCCGTGTCCCACCCTTTTAACACTGTTCTTATCACTAAGCACTGCATGGTCTCCTCCAGAGCAGAGCATTATGCAGAGCTGGGTCTTGTTCCCTGCTTTTCTGGGGACATATAGAGAAATAGTCCTCTATTGTATATCCCTGTGATAATGGAAGGATGGATGGATGGATGGATGGATGGACAAATGAAAATGAGCCATTCCAGAAAAGACATAGGGGAAGCCAGTGCCTATCCCACTGGCTTCTGAAAGTCCACACGGCCTCCTCTTCTGTACAGAGATGAACAGAAGTGAATGAGGAGTTTGATAGCCAGGGAGCCCCTACCTCCTTCTGCCAAGGCTGGGGCTCAATGGTAAAAGCCAGCATTAAGGGGCAGAAGCCACCTCCATGGCCCAACCAGCCCAGCACAGGCTGCTCAGTCGCCACCAGTTGGCCACTATGTATGCTTCTGCGCTGCCTCCTTAAACCTGTGTTTACTGTGTTTAACTACAAAGCTCCCAGCATAACTCAACAAAGGTTATCTTCAGGACTCCAACAAAGACACCTGCTCACATTTACTTTAGCATACCCATGTGCACTCACCCATCTCATGTACACACATGTACACATATGTGTGCACACAGCACACACACACACAAAGCATCTTTGCTTGTCCCCAACTGTTCCTTTTGCACAGGCAGCTGGCAGGAGGGAAGCCCTAGCAGATGGTGCTCAGCCTGTGGTTCTGGCCGACAACTCACCCTGATGTGGCTGCCACAAATTCAGTGTGTTAGGCAAGGTCTCCAGCAGCTGGTGCCTCACCGTCCCCTCCTTCTACTGGACCAGATGTCCAGGTCACTTCTGCTGAGCCCTAAGCAAGGTCTTGCTGAGGGACTATTTCTAGGCACAGACATATGCCCCCCCTCCCCCTGCAGGGATATCCTCCATTCCCTCTCCTGTGCTTTTCCCTGCCTCCTCCATTCCTGCCATCCCAGGTGCCTGCTTCCGCCTTGACACTTCTTTCTACACAGTAAAAGTCAGGAGCCAAGTCCCCTCTGGGGTCCTGCCAATAGGCAAGGAGACAATGCATCCTTTGAAGTGTGGACAGAGCCTGGCTCCCTCTCTACCCACAACTTCATATATAAAATGAAGTCACCGGCCACAGGATAACTCCGCCACCAGCAAACAGAAGTCATAGTTGGTTTCAACTCTTCCCACTTGTCCCGGTGAGACGGCAGGACACCTCAGTCATGTGGTCCTTGAGTCACCCACTGTGGCTGTTTGAATGAGAATCCCCACTCATGTACTTGAATGTTTGGTTTCCAGTTAGTGGACTGCTTACTGGGGGTGGGGGGTGAGCTTTGAGATTTCAAAAGCCCACACCAGGTCCAGCCTCTCTCTGTCTCTCTGTCTCTGTCTCTCTCTCTCCTCAGATCAGATGTAAGCTTTCCATCACTGCTCCAGTGCCATGCCTGCTGGCTTGCTGCTATAACCCCTTCATAGACCCTGTAACTGTAAGGAAGCCTCCAATTAAATGCCCTCATTTATAAGTGACCTTGGTCATGGTGCCTCTTCACAGCAATAGAAAAGTAGTTAAGGCACTCACCATGGCCAAACCCTGACCTACAGATGACCTCCCATAGAAAGACTCAGAGAGTCTTGGTCACCATGGACAGTTAACACAATAACACTTTCTCTCACTCTGCTGTGACACATAATGAGGGCAGTGCCTGAGACATACAGTGTCCCCAACAGAGAGAGGCTTTGCCCCTCCCCAGGCCAGTTAAGAAAACATTGCAGGTAATACCTCCCATCCTTTCTAGCTCACTCCTAAGACTAAGATGCTCTTGCTAACCACCC
Organism: Phyllotis vaccarum; assembly: GCA_033318265.1. NCBI lineage: Eukaryota > Metazoa > Chordata > Mammalia > Rodentia > Cricetidae > Phyllotis > Phyllotis vaccarum. Next base: position 3,328,905 of record JARWLC010000008.1, on the reverse strand, counting down.
AGAGCTCCCAGCCTGTGTTCCTGCTGCCCTTCTGATGGTTCCAGTGCCACTTTCCTCACAGTGACTCCCACACCTCACTGTGGTGATAGACTGTATATTTAATAAAACTAATCTGCAATATCAGATGAGCAGGGAGCCAAGCCAGGAAGGTCAGGGAGTGGTGACCCCTGCCTTTAATCTCCTCACTCTGGATCTCTGAGAGTTCAAGATATAACAGCCAGGCAGTGGTGACACACACCTTTAATCCTAGCTCTAGGAAAATTGAATGAGGAAGTGAGAGAGCTAAGCAGAGGGAGAGAAGAGAGGTTTGGAGTCAGAGGATTTCTGGAGACAGGCCTGAGGAGTTGGCTGGGTGAGAACTGGCTGTGGTTTGTTCCTGTCTCTGGTATTCCAGCTTTCCCCCCCCCCCAATATCTGACTCCAGGTTTTTGTTAAAATACCAAATAGAATTCATGCAATATCTCAACCAGATTAATGCCAATGATACCTTTGCTAAAGCAGTCTCAGGGCCGACATGCCATACCACTCATAGGCTCATGCACACACACACACACACACACACACACACACACACACACACACACACACACACACTGTGTGACCACTGAGCTTCCAGTACACTCCCAGATACAGGGACATGATCGGTGGCTTGTCCAGCAGATACACACCATGAGGCCAACCAGGACTTGACACAGCTCTGCTAGGTGGCAATGCAGAGGCCCTGGGGTGTTTTTTTTGTTGTTGTTGTTCTGGGAGGAAGAGACAGAAATAATTCTCATAGACTGTTTGTAGACCCAGGTCTGGCCAGCCCATGCTCTGTCCATGAACTTCCACCTTCCTTGGGAGCCTGGATCAGGTGACTCCAGGAAGGAAGGTAGGATAAGGCACAGGCCTGAAACAGAGCTAAAGGACCACTAGGAGCCTGCCAAGGCTTGGATCCTTGCCGTATATGGTACCTGGCTCTACCATCAAGCTTTCTGCAGCATTGGCCCCCACCCGGGGCTAGTGTGGCTTTAAGACATCTTGGAGAGAGTGGCTCCATGTCAGCCACAGTCAAGCACTGGGAAACCACTGTGCATACAAGAGGGGGATCTTTTTCAGGAAGCCTCTGGAAACATCTTTTCATGAGAAAAAAGTGGGGCATATGTGGAAAATGAATATTAAAGCACATCATACCCAGAAACACTTTAGCACACCAGGAAATGTGGACCATGCCTACACAGGAATCTTCCTAGCCTGAAGTTGATTTAAGTCCTTCTGGGGGTCTCTTTCCATCAGAAAAGTGATTTCCAAACCAAACAGACTTTTGAAAATGCCTTTGCTCCTGATGTATAAACTCAGAGACCCCATAGCAGGCTCAACAAATATTATTTTTCATCTGTCGGCAGACTCTCTCATAAGATCATCGGGCAGGAAGGTCAAATTCAACCAACAAGCCAACACATGCACCGGGCACTAAACTCCGGCTGCCATCTACGGATACCATCAGCCTGTCAACGCCCTTCTCCGGATGCGTGCCTGCTAGGCACTGAAAATTGGAAACGTGTCGATATGTGCGGCCAGAAAACCACTTGATATTTCCCAGATTTGATCAGAGAATCTTTTGTCTGGCGCTGAGAGAAGCCAATTCTAAGCATGCTAGGCAGCCAGAGACCCATTCTTTATGACAAAGTGTGGGGATCTAAGTTGGGCCGAGATTGAGAACTTGTGTTGGGATTGGGAAATAAGAGCCCTGAAGACCAACACACCTGAAGAATCATGTGACCATCATCCCCCATCATGACGGTGGCAATGGTCACTAAGTCACCACAAAGGTTACACAGAGCACTGTGAACTGAGACATTCCCATAGGAAATGCAGGGTGGGTTCTGGTCACAATACATCTGGCACCCATCAATCCACACCCCTGCTACTGGTGACCATCTTCATTGTTCAAGTGCACAGTCCATTACATGTAACTTCACACGGCCACACAGATGTTGCCACCAGCCACCTTCAGAACTCTCCCGACGATCCCAAACTGAAACCCCGTGGCCACTGAACAATTACATCCCCCGCCCCTTCCAGCACAGCATTCTACTGTCTAATTCTACTACTCTAGGAACCTCATTTGAGTGGAATCATATAGCATTTTATGTTTATGTGACTGGCATAACATACTCAAGATTTGTCCATGTTGCAGAATGCGTCAGGGATTCCTTCCTTTAAGGCTGAGGAATGAGCATACCACCTTGGCTCATCCATTTAGCTGTCCCTTGATGTCTGAGTCACTTTCTCCCTTGGGCTGTCATGGATACATCGCCATGAATGTGAGGTGCAGACATCTCACAGAGAGCTTCCTCTCCCTTCTGCATGGGCACCCAGATGTGAATGGCTGGCTGGCATAGTATCCCGTTCTTTGCTTCCAGGGAACAGACATCCACATAGAGTGGTATCCTAGGCCAGGCTTCAAGGCACCTCGTTCTTAGAAGAGTTAATATGCTCATCTGATGTCTGAGGTGGTGGGAAGTCTGTGAATGTCCACTTGCCTATTAGAGGCCTATGCTCATTTTTTTTTTTAAAAAATTGCCATTAATGGCTTTTTATTTGTATCCAATATTATTCATTAAAACTTATCTTATTTGTTTGAAGTGGAAATAAAGGACAATTAATTAATTTGTTAACTATTCCTTCCTCTTTCTGGTGCTCCCTGATATCAAAGGCCCTAGGAATGGATGTGAAGGGAACAGACTCCTCTGCTGATGAGAAGCCAGGGAGATGCCCTAAGGCAAAGTAGGGCAGCTGGGGCAAAGCTTTCAAAGGAGACTGTCTAATTGGAGTGAGCTTGGAATCTGCAGCACCTCTTCCCAGGCAGGTGCAAGTTGCAACCGAGCGCAAGCCTGGCCTTCGGCCTGCCTGAGCGTTCAATGATTAAAGCGCAGGAGCTGTCTGTCCCCAAGACAAGTACTCAGAACAGCCAGCTTCTTTTCTGTTGCTCACCACACCCTGGTGTTAATTATCTGCTTCACTCCCTTCATCAGCTCAGTGTGAACCAGTACCCCCCCCACCACCCCCACCACCCCCCCCCCCCCCCCGCCTCCTTTCTGGGCCTTTGGTGAGCCTGGGACCCCAGCCTGTCTGAGGGTGCCACACATATTTATGGTGGTTCTTCCTGCCTCCGTTCATCTTCTCTGGAGACAAACTAAAAAATAAGTCACATGAATGCTTGTTTCTTTCTTTGCCTTGTTTTGAGACAGTGTTCTAAGTCTCAGTAACTGCTAGGCTGCCTTTGAACTTGGTACATAAGAGAAGATGACCTTGAATTTCCACTCTTTCGGTCTCCACCTCCCAAGCACTTGGGAACCTGTTTTATGTGGTGCTGGGGAACAAACCCAAGGCTCTTTACATGCTAAGCCAACAATTCACCATAACTGAGCCCCCAGCCTTCCCTAGGTGTTTCTTAATTCAGGCAAGATCGATCGAGTTTGTCTGTGTAAGCAACACCAATATCTGTGTAGAAAGAATTTTCAGACTTTGTGTTATTTAGATTTCTACCCTGAGAGGTAACCTGGGCTGACCCACTTCTAAGGAGTAAGGCCTACGGGCACCCTCCAACCCTCCTTAGCCCTTGCCACTTTAGACCTGTGCCAGCAGCATTTGTCACTGCAAGAGCCCTATGGTGGCTAGAAAGTAAGGCAAGACACAGGAAAGGGTCCGGGTTTCCACATCCCCTTCAAGGGCATGCCTCCCATAACCTAACTTCTTTTCACAAGACCTCACCTCCTAAATGCTCCACCACATTCCAAGAGCAGCGCAAGTTCGACACCACACCTTTCCCATTTCAGACAACAGACGCTCAACTCTGCAGGGAACAAGGTGTCCAGGTACAAGCAGGAAAGTTGTAGGTGTGCCTACTCCCACCTTCTAGGTCCTCTTAAGTCAGAACCTCTGCTCCAGTAACCTGAGTTCTGGGTCACCTGACCTGGAGATTTGTTATCCTTCCAAGCAAAGACAGGAAATCTAGGTCCTCAGGAGTGTGGTTCCAAATGACCCCTTCATCATGTAACTCTGAAGTGTTTCCCTTCAGGAACACCCATGTCATGGCATTTCTGACACTGGCTTGGTAGGAGACTGAAATAAGTGGGTGTTAGTTAGGGAAGTGTAACTTGGTCCTCCACCTCCAGGTCCTCAGGTCTCTGTGTAGCTGGGAGATGACTGTCACCAAATGACTACTGTTTTTTTTTTTTTTTTTTTCTGGACTCAGATTAATCCTACAAAGGTAGGTTAAACCTGGGTCAAGCCAAACTCACAGCTCAAAGCAGTGGTGTCCATCCAGATCAGCCGCCGCCCCGCTGACCGGCAGATACAGCCACAAGATACAGTTGCTCGTGGGTCATCAAGATGGCTCAGCAGGTAAAGGTGTTTGACACCCGGCCTAACAAGCTGAGTTCACTCTTCAGAACCTATGTGCTATAAGCTGTGAGCCGATCTCCACAAGTTTTCCTCTGATAGACATGCATCCCACATCCTGCATGCCGCCACCCCTCACTACACACGCACACACTAAATAAATAAAAATATGTGTAAAGAAAGACTCAGTTGCTCTAGCTGTTCACTTAGTTAAGTTACAGTCCCATCCCAGCGAAGATGGAGTTAACAGACACTGAGCTGACACTCCTGGGGAGGTACAAAGGACCCTGTGAGTCACCTGCCACATTGGTCCATCCATTAACCCATTACCTGCCTTATTCTAAAGGGACCCCATCACAGGCATTTATTCAATATAACTGCTGAAGCACTGGTGTTAAACTCAGCTCTAAACGTCATATACATATGTCTAAGACACATACTTTCTCCATAATGCGTCTTATAGGCTTTGTGCTTTGAAATATGAGACAGCCCTCAGCACTGGGGGGCATTTCAAACAGTGAGCCTCCCATAAAAGGGGGCATAAAATGTAAAAAGTGTATCAAAAATGGATAGACCTCAGAAGGACACTTCTCTACAACACTGTGGGAACAGAAACAGGAAGAGAGGTATACTTCACCTAGGAACTTGTATGTCATGTGACTTAAATTTTGTGCTGCTCTACACATGCCCGTGAATGACCACAAAGATGATGCTGACATCGATGTCAGGACTGACAAACTTTAATAGGCAAGACGATTAAAAATAAACAGGATTCATAGATGAGGAGGGAATGTAGGCATTAGCAGCCATTGGCTTATAGAGTTTTTTTGTTACATAGCAAGAGATAACTGTTAAAAATAGCAAAGCCCCTTCAGGCCCAGAGCCCCTTAACTTCCAAGAAGGACAGTCTATAGTTGTGAAACCTCCAGAATACGAAGAAGAGCTGAAATGGGGTTGTGATCCCCCACGTCCTACAACAATCAAACATCCATTGTTTAAGCAGTAGGAAAGAAGTCCCTGGAGCCGTCCTCAGGCATTTTTCTCTCCCTGCCTAGTATGTTTGAGCTGAACTGAACCTGTAGATTGGAGCCTAGATGCAAATGTATGAAGATGTGTGTCCCCTACTCCAACCTTTAGGGGCTCCGGCATCTAAAGTGTGACCTTGGAGACTATAAAGGACTCAGAAGCTGCTCAGACACTATGCTATAAACGGTGGGTTTTAGGGCTTGAAAAGAGAGCCATATTGTGGTAATATATGTTTAATAAAATTAATCTGGAACATCAGAGTTAACCACAGAACCGAGCCAGGTCAGGGAGGGGAGACCCACACCTCTAATCCAGCTTTAAGAATGTGGAAAGAGGAAGTTAAGAGAGCTGGGTAGAGCAAGAGAAGAGGGGTTTCAGCTTTCCCAGAGATATTCCCTCTCCTTCCAGCTGAGGACTCAGAGGCACTCGGTTAGAGGCCTCCTGGAGACAGGCCTGAGGAGTTGGCTGGGTGTTGTGCTTTGTTTCTGATCTTCCAGCTCCCCCCTCCCCCCCCCCCCCCCCCCCGCCATATGTGGTTCCAGGTTTTCATTATATGCTAATTAGAGTTCTTGCAATATTTGTTGCTCAACTTTGGGGACATACATCTGCAAAAGAGCTGCTTGCTGGTCAGCCAGAGCTATACAAAAGCCAGGCAGTGGTGGCGTATGCCCTTAGTCCCAGCACTTGGGAGGCAGAGGCAGGAGGATCTCTGTGAGTTCGAGGACAGCTTGGTCTACAAAGCAAGTTCCAGGACATCCAGGACTGTTACACAGAAAACCTTGTCTCAAAATGTGTGTGTGTGTGTGTGTGTGTGTGTGTGTGTGTGTGTGTGTGTTGGAGAGATGGCTCTGTCTTCTGACATTCCAGCTTTTCCCCAGTATCTGGCTCTGGGCTTTCACTATATGCTAACCAGAGTTTGTGCAGTACAGTGTTACACTAGGGCCCCTACCAGGTCCTCAAAGCCAGACCACGAAACATGAATATTCCTATTGAAAGAAAATCCAGGGGAAGACTTCTGACAATAGTCTGGCTAATAGGCATGTCAATAGGCTAATGTGTGAGCTCAGAAGTGCAGAGAATTTCTGTTCCCCTGCTCATGGGGAAGCGACAGACCTGCCCAGAGCTGGGAGTATGGACGGTGCTGAGAGCAGTAGCTGCCAAGCCCTTAGGAAGCTGCTAGATCTCCCCAGCGATAGCACTGTGGATCCATGCTCTCCTGACCAGTAGCACTGTGGACCCATGCTCTCCTGACCAGTAGCACTGTGGATCCATGCTCTCTGGACCAGTAGCACCATGGATCCATGCTCTCTGGACCAGTAGCACCGTGGACCCATGCTCTCTGGACCAGTAGCACCGTGGATCCATGCTCTCTGGACCAGTAGCACTGTGGACCCATGCTCTCTGGACCAGTAGCACTGTGGACCCATGCTCTCTGGACCAGTAGCACTGTGGACCCATGCTCTCTGGACCAGACACCAGCTGCCTTTGGTACCCGTGGTTCTGGGTGAATGATAGTACAGGGCTTTATACCATGCTCAAGGCAGCGATAGCCCTACGTACACTGCTCAGAAGATCTGAAAGTGGACTTAAGGAGACCGTATGTTATTACTAAGGTGTGTTGATGACAATAGAATGTTCTTTGGAGATGTGTGCTACAGCTGAAGGTAAGGGGCTGAGTATCAGCTGAGCACAATTGTGCTCCTGCAGATAGGCCATCGCTGCTCATGTTCCGAGTTGTCTCTTATGGTACATGCGATATGAGTGCTCTATCTTAATCAACGGGGAAGAGCAAAATTAAAATAGCAGGGTCCATTGTGGAAATTTTATTAGTAATATATAAAGGATTAATATTTATTAAAGGGTCATATAAACACTTATTGATATAAGTTGAACTTTAAGACAATTTTTGGAGAGTGGAAATGTTTTATGATGGATGGCCCGATCTGGTCTCTGAAAATGCAGGAGCAAACAGTTTGAAGAAAGGTCGATGTCTTTGTGTCTTAGTGGGTTTGGCCACACCTCATCTAGGCTCCTGGTGCTCTGCTAACAGTCAATCTCACTACATCTCTCTTTTTGTCTAAGAAAGTTTTAAACTAAATATAAGACTATATATAGTAGGAATTATTATGGGGTAATGTCTGGGGGAGGAAAAGGCAAAACATAGGTAAGGTTAAATTATAACTAAAAAATAATAAATATAAGGTATATTTTATATGAGGTGTAGGAATTATTTTAAAGTTGTTTATTTTGAATAACACAGATTTAATATTTGAATTTTCTGTTAAGAGATGACACCAGTACTTTTTAATTGTTTGGTTTTTTATTTTATTAAGACTTGAGAAGGAAAATATATTATTTGAAGGTTGGAAGTATAAGAGAGTAGTTTTTAAAATTTAGGAGAGGATAGTGGTAGTTATTTGGACAGTTATTTATAGTGTTTTGTGTAGTTGGAGTATTTATTATTTTGGCTATAGGCTTATAATATTTGATAGATTTTTTTAGAAATAGGGCGTTTTTGGAGAAATTGTTTTATTTTGTTTAGGTAGGGTTGACATTTTTTATTTTGTTTGTTTGGACTGGACAGTGGTGTATTGATCGTAGTTGAGTTAAGGGCAGTTTTTTGTTTAATAGGCCACTGTTTGTCAAGGAAGACAAACTTTTAGTGGGGTGTTTTTGATGTTTAACGCTATTTTGGGAAAGGAATAGTGGTGTTAAGTGTTGTGTTTTTATGACTGAATTTTGAATAATAAAGCATTAAATGTTATATTTTTTAGGTTTATGGAGTAGTTGAAGATTTTTGTTTGATATATTCGGGAAACATAAACAACATGACTGTTATATGGTAAACTTAAGTAATAGTGATTTGTAGTTATTATTATTTTAAAGACTGAAGTTTATATTGTAAAATTAGGCAATTTATAAATGGGAGTATAGTTTTTGAATGGTGATTTTTAGTATGACTATTATATAAACATTAGAGGTGTATGTATTGTGCAAAATGACAAGAGTATTTTAAATATATGTAAAATATTTAAACAGAGGTATATAAAATATTTTATGTATATATTATGATTAATATAATTATATATTATGACTAATTAAATGGAGGTAGAAATTGTATAATGGAAATGATAATATGTTTAATATTATGTATTATGTAAAATATTTTAAATAGAGGTAGTTGTATGTGTAAAATATGGTAAATTTTAGATTTAATTTTGTATTAATATATAAATTTTTTAGACATATGAGATAATTTTAGATTTAATTTTGTATTAATATATAAATTATTTTAGACATATAAGATAATTTTAGATTTAAATTTATATTAATATATAAATTATTTTAATTAAACATATAAAATGATTTTATATTTGTATTAATATATGTTTTTATATTAGTATAAATTGGTTTTGGCTTATATTTGTTTACTAATTGTTTATAGGAGATATAACAATTTATGCCTATGTTATTTATTTTTAAAAGGATTTTTGAGTTTATATTATTGTTTTATTTTTAACTTAATTTTAACTTATAATTATTTTAGTAGAATGATAATTATTTATAACTTTTAAAGGATAAAACTTATCAGGAGAGGGGCGTAGATTTTAATAAAGTTGTTTTATGCTGGCTTCTGGGTTGCGGTATTTTTTTGGAATTTTTATAAAAGTTAAGGCAGTGGTTAGATTTTAATGGACTGACTATAAACATTTATAATTATTTTTATAGAGTATTTAAATCTCACCCCAGGGGTCCTAGAAATGGGTGCTGGGAGCTAGACGCAAAGAGAATGGGAAGGAGCCACTCCAAGAAACAATACTAGTAGTTTAGTATCCTGCAAAATAAAAAGGCACACACTCACAAACCCCAAAGGCCTGTCAGCTGCCATTCTGGACCCAAATATCCAGTCCTAAGGGTGCCTTATGGGTACCAGTGTATTCCAGCAAAAGTGGATGGAGATTTCTCATTTTGGCCTCGTCCTGTGGCCACCTAGGATTCTCAAACCAGAATGCAGTAGAGGTTTTTGATTTTTTTCTTTTTTTTTTTTCTTTTTTTCTTTTTTCTTTTTATGAGGCAGGGCCTCATGTAGCCAAAGCTAGCCTTAAACTTACTGTGTTGTCAAGGATGACTTGAACTCCTGATCCCTCTGCCTCCACCTCCCCAGTTGTTTAGTCATCAAGCCTAACTTTAGGCAGCTAGAGATGTAACTCAGGTCTCATGCACCAAGCAATTCTCCGCTGATATCCTTGACCTCATCAGTTCAGAACTTCCACCTCACCTCAGCGACTGGACCGCAAAGATCTCAAACTTGAGCTCCGGGACCAGGGTCGCAGATCTCCTAACCCCAGGCCAGTGACTTCTTTCTTCTTGCCCCATTTTACCTCTCTATAAAATGACAGCATTAGTGTGTCTGCCTTATCTAGAAGGTGTGGTACACATGAATGGGTCAACGGACGGAAAGGAAAGTCCTCAGCCCCCAGTAGGCAGCAAACACTGGCCAGGGGCTCAGTTGGGCCCCCAATCCCTGGGCCCTGCACTCTCCTCCAAGCCTTTCTCCTGCATGTGATGTGTGAGGCCCACCTCACCCTTGTTTGCTTGTAGGGCTCTGCACAGACAATTCTTGATTACCAGTATGTGACTTATCCGTGACAGCCTTTTTAAATCCAAGCATCTTCTCTCTGCCACCTTGCACATCCCCAGCCACCTCCTCCCACATCCTGGCTCTGTGTATTCAGGGAAAGCAAAAACAATTTTAACATTGTTCTAAGCCAAACATAATTAGGAAGGTAAAGCACAGCGGCAGCTAAATGGCATAATGCACACTCCACAGCCAAGGTGCATGCTCACTGGGGGCAGCAGGGGGGCCTGGAAGCTAGAAGCACACAGGTGAATCTGCTTCCCCTGGATACCTAATGTGCACATCCCTTCCTGCAGCCAGCTACCTGAAGGAGAGCTCTTACCTTTAAGACATGGCAAATGGCTGTTTCTGGAAACACCGGCAACCACTCCCCTCATAGGGTTCTATAACCAAGTATTAAGAGTCCCATGGGGCAAGGGCTGCCCAAGGGATACTCAGCCTCATGGGACAGGCAGACACATCTAAGCTCCTCTATGGCAGGTGTTGGTATAGAATGAGGAGTTAGGTTATGCTGAAGCCATGTGTGTGCAATATGTAGGCATATGTAGCTAGCAGAGGAGCATGTGACAGGGCAGAGAGGGAGACATGCAAAGACACAGAGACCTGATGGCAGAGGCCAGTGTAGGATCCAGTTAATGTGACGAATCCAGGGACACAGGTGAAATAGCAGAGGTGAATGATCACTGGACAGCGGTGAACAAGATTCCTACAAAGGGGTTGGGCCTGTGAGTCAGGGAACAACCAGAAATGGACAGATTTGCGTTAAGAAGGAACACAGAATGCGTCTGTGATACTCTGAGATATTCTCAGGAAAGGATGCTGGGAGTTAGACACACAAAGGGAGCTGATTGGTCAAGCCAAGAAAGGGAACTCCCATGGGAAGCCATGTGCACAGATAACTTCCTGCAAGGGGCGGAGGGGCTTGGGAGATGGTTCTGCGGATGAAATGCTTGCATAAGTTCTGGACTTTGACTCTCCAGACTTCACATAGAACCCTGTTGTAGTGGTATTTGTGTATCACACTGGAAAAGGGGGTAGATGGAGACAGACAGATTCCTGGAGTTCATTGGCCAGGAATGAAGGGTTCAGTGAAAGACCCTGGCTCAGAATGGTGAAGCATAATAGGAAGATACCTGATGCAAACTTCTGGTCTCCACACGCTAGTCCATGGGTGCATATGCAGAGAGTGTGGAGGGGAGGAGAGAGGGAGGAGAAAGACAGACAGAGAGGAAAGACAAGTCATATGGCATGGGTCCCGTGTGGCCTTCCATGATGCCAAATCAAGACCATCCCTGGCTATCTCAAAGCTGAAGGTTTATTTTGAAACACGAAGAGCCTGCACCCACACAGCCTGCCCCATTCACCTTATCTCTAGGAGGAGAGGGTGGGAGAGCCTCCCTTTCTCTCCACTTCTCCTCCAGAAGCAGTCTGTCAGGAACCAAGGGCCCAAGGGTGGCGGATACAATGACAGCAACTCCATTTCTACTGTGCCTCACACGGGTATCATCCCCCAGGACGTTCAGACACTCACCTCAATCCCTTGCAGGGGCTCTGGCAGCTTGGAGTGTTTTTCTCCCCAGAGTGCAGAGCCAGCTTGCTCCCTAAACTGGGGCTCTCTGAGTCTTGAGTTCAGGAGATGTTCTAGACATCTCCTCGAGGCTAGTACAGGGTAGACTTGACTGACAGTCACTCATGTCCACTGAGTCTCTTGACTGTTTCCTGCTTCTATGGCACTTCCGGTGTCACAGAAGGATGACTCTATCCGTCATGAAGGAGAGACCTAAGGTAGGATGCTAACACCGACAGTCATAGGCCTCTGTCCTACTGTCTAAGGCCCCAGCTTTCTCTCAGACACTTAGAGGAAGGAAACCCTATTCTTGACTCCCAGATCCTGAACTCTGACCCCGCAGGCATCAGGCTTTGGGAGGCTCCCCCACCTGCTGACTTTAATCTTTGGAAAGCCATTTGTTCTGTATGATGTACAAACACACACACACCCACGCACATGCACACACACACATATACACACACATGCACGTGTGCAAGCTACACACATACACACATAGACACACACATATACACACAAACATGCACGCACGCATGTGCACATACAGAGATATACACACATGTATGCACACACAGACATGCACACACATGCACCCACAGATGTATGCACACACACAGACACACAGACACAGACACAGACACACACACACAGAGCACATCACTGCAAAGAGCTACATAAAACAGAAAAAGAACCCTCTTTCCTGCTAGAAGGCAGGTCCTACATGTTCCCTGTACACTGGCCCAGCTTGGTTCCATGGTCTACAAACCTGCTGTGCTCTAACTTATCTCCCCAGGTGGCGCTCCCACAACAATAGGAATAAACATTCAATAGACCCTCTCTGCTGCTCATGGAAAGATCTAGAAGTTCCCCATCCCCCTCTACTTCAGCATCCTCTGAGAGGCTGCAACCTGTGTCTGGTTCTGGCTCAGGCTTGGGCTCACAGTCAGCTGTGCCATTCACCTGAGCATTTTAGTACCCTCCTCTGCAGACCCCATAAAACACACAGGTGAGGAGGAAATGGCTCCCCTAGACAGGCTGAGGTAGGCTGAGACCTTGAAAACTGCTCATCTGAGATCTGCAGCCTGGGGTCCTCACTTCTTCCTTCCGGAATGAAGGACCCCAGCTTGGAAGCAGGATCCTCGGCCTCGGAGCTCAGGTGATGCTCCGCAGCTCGGCAGTAGAAGGAAGCACGGTCCAGGGGTGAAGTCCCAGCCACTGGGGTCTTGCTCTGTCATGCACGGACGGGGCAGGGAGCTGGGGGGAATCTTTACCTTCCTTCTTCAGCCCCAGGTTCTTTGCCAACTCCCCAGTTCCCATGGTTTTAATTTTACGGTTCACATTTTCTCCCAGCAGAATCCTGGGATGACAAGGTAGAAAGTCTGCCTTGATTAACTGCCCCTCTGGCGCTGAGGCAGGGACCAGCGTGATAAATAGCAGGAATAAAACCAAGAGAGGCGCGTGGCAGGCAATCGGCAGCTCTGGCAGTAAATCCTGGCTCTGATGGGGCCGAGAGGAGCTGGTTATTTCATGTAGGGGGAGTGGAGATGGGGGTAGAGGCAGCTCGCAGGGCTGGGGCCCCAATCCTGTGCGGTGAATATTGTTTAAGTAAGACAGAGCAGAATCGCTCTATCGTGCCATTGATTTTTAATAAAAACAGGTAACACGCTGCAAATCTCCCAGATGTTCTATTTCTCCCCTCCTTTACCCAGATGTCTGGGAACTTTCCCTAGGGGTTTCATCCAACAGGCAGCAGTCACGACCGCTGTGTCTGACAGGGTTTGGAGAGGTTTCCAGAAGGTGCAGGCTCTCTCCTTCCCATGTATACACATGCATGCACATTATATATAATACATATAATATATAATATATATACACATGCACGCATGCACATATATATACACACACACATGCATAAGTGTAGTATAGACACATGTGCACATCAGCACACGCAAACACAATGTAGCTCCATTGGGATGTCGGGGCTCATGATCACCTGCACTCACACATTCATCATGCATGTACATACTTACATACATGCACAGACATACATGTTCCTCTTCTACCAGCCTGGCCAATGAGAAGAGACAAGGCAGGTCCTGCCCTTGATTCCCATATCCTTCTGCTAATTTTGATTCTGACATAAATAGGCTAGAACATTCCAGAAGTAACAAAAGGCACACGGGTGAAGACAGAGAAATGGGTATGGCATCAGAGGAAAGAGAGGAAGAAGGAGGGCTGTACCCACTTTAGATTCTGACATAGCCGAGCTGGTGACTCAAGATGAGCAGGCTGAACATCACCAGTAACAGGAGTCACCAGAAATCCAGGCTATCACAGGCAGGTACCCATCAGTCCCCTCAGAATTACTGGACCAAGGTGACACTCTGCTAATTCCCGGCCGCAGAAGCCTGCTGTGTGCCTGTTATCACCAGCTAATAGCATCCATCTGAACTGAGGAAACAGCCATGTCCTGTGGACGTGCCCGGCGTCTCCATGGTGCTTGCTGGGTTTTCAGAGACAGTGTTGCCTTTTTCCACAGGCTGGCAGAGACAGCTCCACCGTCACCTGCCTGCAGGGTCCCATCTGCTGTACCTGAGACTCCACCCCCGTGGGGGTCAGGAAGGCAGGGAGTCCTACAACCCATCAGCTCCCTCCAGTGGCTGTTGTTGGCCTTCCCCACTGAAACACACCCCTACCTCTAATCATTGAGATAGTGGGATTCACGCTGATTCTGGGGGGGACACCTAGAGTTGCCTCTGAAAGGTTGTTCTGGTTCCTCAATACAGACCCTACTAAAGCCACCTCACCCTAGAGCCATTCTCTCTTTTTTTAATTAATCTTTTTCATTTAGTTTACATACTGACCAGTTTCCCTTCCCTGCTCCCCTCCCATACCCCCACTCCTGCCTCCTGTCTACTCCCTCCCCATCCACTCTCCCTCCATCTCTATTCAGAAAGGGACAGGCCTCCCATGGATGTGAACAAAGCATGGCACACCAAGTTGAGACAGGACCAAGCTCCTACCCCTGCATCAAGGCTGGGTGAGGTAATCCAGCATGAAAGATGGGTTCCAAAAGCCAGCTCAAGGGCCAGGTCCTAATCTAGATCTATTCTTATGCACACCGAAGCACTCTAACACTGGTAGTGACTCAAACAAGCCACACCTGTCCCCAGAACTACCCTCAAATCCCTATCTCTGTTCACTGTCCAGTGTACATGTCTCCTGGTATCCCCACCTTAAGAGGGAATGTGTACATTCCCTTTAGACCCAGCAGGCCCTTGCAGGAGCAGTGGAGACCAGATTGGAGACATCATTGCTGGGCCTTGGTTGGCTCTAGCCTCAGACAGGTTGAATACCCCGGGGATCCCAGGGGGATGAATGCCAAGTGGATGAGAAGAAAGAAGAATTTGTGGGAAAGAAGCCAAAAGAATAGCCCCCCAGGACAGGGAAGCAGAAAGATAATGATGAATCCAAGGGGCAAGTGGCTGAGTGTGTGCAAGGCTGCAAGTCTGGTCTAGTGTGCAGTCCTCTGAAAGAGGTCCAAAAGCCTTAGGTTATATCTTCATCTCAGCGCTTTGAATCTCCTCTCCCCTCAACAGCCTGTCCAGCTCAGGGGGCATTCCCTAAACCTTAAGAGCCCAACCAGATTGAGAGTGACTGTACACACATCATCAAAGACCCACCCATAACCCTCCCTTCACTTGTGACAAGAGATCTATGCTAACAGCCTAAACCACATGACATCAAGAGTCAGCCAGAGCCCCACGCTGTCACTTCTGAGCTACACAGTTACCGCCCCTCTGCACCTGTCCCTCGTCTCACCAGCTCCCCACCGTGCTAGTGATGGTGAATCTTGATTATCAGTTTGATTGGATATGGAATCAACTAAGAGACAAGCCTGTAGGGTGTGTCTAAGAGAATTTCCAGGAAGGATTCACTGAGGTGGAAAACTATCCCCAGAGTGAGTAGTACCACTTAGTGGTAGCACAGATAAGAAGTGGTCCAATACAATAAAAACAACCCAGCCTGCTTGTCTGTGTTTGCTTCTTTCTAATAAGTGTGTCTATGCTGCTTCTGCTGTCATCCCCAGATAACATCAGTGAAAGAGTAGGACCAACACCACCCTGAGAACAGGCCTCCATCCAGTGACCAAGGGCTGAACTCAAGTCACAAAAATGTGCTTTGACAGAAGAATTCAAAGCAAATATCTCAGACACAGTCAAACAGGAGGCATGGTAGTAGAATTTAACAAGGGCCAGATGCCTCTGCAGATATCCCTTATCTTGCCATAAATCCTGTCAGCATTCTATAACCATTAGTAATTTTGCCTGACCAATAATTTCAAAAGATTACCTCACTCTATGTCCCTTTAGCCAATCCTAGAACACCAAGACATACATGCTTGTGGTTTTTCCCCTACATAAGCCCTTTGTAATCAGGGCTTGGGGCTTCCTCCACAAACCATAATTGGAGAGCTGGAAGAAGCCCTTGCCTGGGCTGGAAGAAAGAAACCTTTGTTTTTGCATCAATAGTTCAGCTCCATGGTATTGTTAAGGGTCTCACAATATGGGTACAACATTTGGGGGCTTATCCAGGATCCCCCATGGCCCTTTGGTTCTCTTTGTCCTTCTTCGTGACTTCTGTAAGTTGGAGTTGTGGAATCCTCCAAGTTGGAGACATAGAATGCTCTGAGATATTTTGCTCTGAGTCAATTGGTGGAGCCAAAGCAGACAAGCTGGGGGCTTAGAGGCAGAGGTGTGGAAGGCATTCCAAAGTCCATTGTCTGTAGGGATTCTGAATCCCTTCTGGAGGGCGGAGAACCTCCCATTTTCACTGCTTTCAGAGACTCCAGTTTGTTGATTCTCGCTTGAGACACTGGTCGTCCCATTGCCCCTATGATTGTCTTGGTTTTTCTTTCATGTTTTTGTGTGTGATGATGACGTTTGACTTAATGCTGACCACTATCACGAGACTCCTTCCTCACCCCTGGACTTATGCCTAGCACACTGGAGCAATATAAAAAACACTATTCATAATAATGAGGCATGAGACCGATAGTCAATAAGTACCATAAGAAAAAGTTGAAAAAAAAAAAAAACTTTGAAAAGAGAGTTCAAGAGTCCATTTAACCATTAAGAGGTAAATGGGTGGGGTCCATGAAGTCTACCCAGAAGATAAAACCCAACAGCGCATCACATCGAGCCATGCCAGCAGTTTCTGGCAGATCTTTCCCACTCTCCGTTCCTCCTCTCCCCAAGTCCTGCTGCTCTGGTGGCAGCACCACCATAGCAATGCACCTGGATGGCTGGAAAGGTCCAGCAGGGAAGGTGGCTGGAGGGTGGTGCTGAACCATCCAACCCCGAGTGTTACAGACACCTGGCAGAAGTGCTTGCCAAAGCCCAGGGCTAAGGAAGCTGGATACCCGTTACTGTGTTTCCCCTACCTCTGCCTACATTCTACCCCTGTATGGGGCTTGGGTTTGTCTCTCCTTGCAAGGGCTGCCCTGGTGTCTTTCATGGAGGGGGTGGGTCACTGCTCCCACAGCACAATTTCTCTCTTCCCCCACCCCACCCCATCTCCCCTCCTGGGGGGGACAGGGCCCAGAATCAGGGCAAACTGTCCCCAGTGCTCCCTGGTTGTCCTGGAACCATCAGGCCTGGGTCTCTGTGGGCCAAACACACAGGGTTGGCAGCCATGCTGACTACCCACCCAACTGAATTTAAGTTTTGTCTATTTCTCAAGAGAGTTGTGTATGCTTGTTTCGTTGGAAAGTTTGTCTGTGTTTCCTGGTGGGCTCTTAAGTTCTATTGCAAGCATAAAGCTAAAACAGAAATGGTTTAAATATTTTTATTTTGCCAATAGCTCTTAAGTCACCACCCACAGCTGCTGTGACTGCGTTTATGGTCAGGGATCAGAATTTAGCAGGAGTTCAAATGTCTTTTTGATGTAGGTAATGCTGACACAGTGACAAAGCATTATTAAATACAATTGCTGAGCTACAGCAACTGTTGCCTTGATCATTCAGATCCAGTGGGTTATAAATATTTGGCATCTGTTAGAGGGGTTGGTTACAAATTATTACTAGTTAGGATAAAGAAAAAAACCACTGCTAGTCTTTGATGCTTCACGTTGGTAGTATGTTGCTATTGTATAAGTATGTTTCTTGTTTGAAATATTGTAGCCATACAATATCTTCTAGACCACTGAAGGAAACCACAAGAAAGACATTAGTAAAAGTTTGTGTGTTGTCTAGGAAGTGAGAGAGAAGGCAGAAGACTGAAGTAATAAAGACAGAGAAAGGGGGAGAAAAAAATTGTCTGAAGTAAAGGTGCCTGAGGAACTGGAGGGACAGACTGAAGGTATGTAGAGTGCTGTAGAAGGCCAGACATGATGTGGGCTGTTTGCTGTGGTTTCTCATACCTGCAGATACTAAATTTAAAAGGAAACTATAAAGTACGTTAAAAGTTTATCCATATTGGGTTAATTCTGTTTGGTTTTCTTCACTTTAAAAATAGCTGATGATTCTTCACTGCAAATTTTTTTATAACATATGTATGGTTATATGGACTTGTATGTGACTTAACTCTATGTGTGTATGTAAGCTAGCTTTAATTCTGTATACGCATGTATGTAGCATGGATCCAACTCTGTGTCTGTGTGAATGTAACTATTGGTTAGAAAAACATGTTTAGGTTAAAGAATATATTTCTTAGTCTTAATTAGTTCTATGTTCATTGAATCTCCTTATAGACTAAAGAAACAACCAGTATCTTGGTTTGAAAACAATTCTTGTTTAGTTAGATGTTAAAGTTGCACCTTGCTCTGACAGCTAAACTTTGGAATTTAAGAGTCAGTCGGGTGGTAATGGTTTTAAAGACATGAAGGGTTTGGAACAGCATCAGAGCCCATGAGTTTCCATCCTTTCAGGATTAAACAAAAAAGATTTTCACTGGGGTAACCTAGAATCACTTGCATGTCAGATATTTGCATTTAAATTTATAACAATGGCAAAACTGCAGGTGTGAAGTAGCAATGAGAAAGATTTGTAATGGGGGGTTCACTATTACATAGGGAACTTTAATCAAAGGTCAATATACTGGGAAAGTTAAAAGCCAGTGGCTTAGAAAATCTCTCTCCCTACTCAAGGTCTATTCAGGCTTAAAAACGTATGTCTGCCGAGCTATGGGAAGCTCACCAACTCTGTAGTAAGTGCTGAGAAACCTTCATGGAAAGGAAGTAAACCCTCCAAATATATTGACAGTCGAACGGCATGAACAGAGTGTGGAGCCTCTTGCCGTCAGACCAGAGTTTATTCCTGGTGCATGAACTGGCTTCTCAGAGCCCATTCCCTACAGAGGAGCACCTTACTCAGCCTTGACACTGGGGTGAGGGGCTGGGACCTACCTCAACTGCATATGCCAGACTGAACTGACTCACCTGGGGATTCCCTGCCCTCCTTGGGGGAATGAATGTATGCAGGGATGGGGTGCAGGGAGGCTGAGGGAGGACGGGGAGGAGTGGAGAGAGGGGGAGCAGTGGAGGGTATGAGAAAAAGCTTTTTAAATGAAAAAATTTACAAAAAATATACATCCCTCATCAAAGGAAAAAAAAAACACCAAAAATTATGTCTAGACTCATCTTAGATAACTTTGCTAAGCCTGAGCTATTTAGACAAACTGAGTCATATAAAAGTTTTTAATTTTGATACTAGAAAAAGTTTCAATTCAATATCATTATTTTTAGGGATAAACTTGACAGGAATAAATTGTAAAGTCCTAGTCTTGTGAAAGCTTCTGACATATTAAAAGCTGTTAGAAAACACAAGTAGTCAGTCATCTTTAAATAATCAAAGTTCTGTAATTGTAGCCATGCTAAGTACTGATGTAATTAATTTCAGGGATGAGCTTTATTGCGTCCCAAGTATATGTTTTTAGGGTTGAGCTTACAATAAGTAACTAAACACAAAGTTTGTCTATTCAGATATACCTGGACAGCCCTCATACTTCAGAGATCTGCAGAAAATAACATTTAAAATGTTTGTTTAATAGCTTATTATATCAGACAGAGACTCCCAGACCCTAACAGTGACCCAAGATCTCCAAAGAAGATTACAAGGTAGCAGGATGTCTCCATCTGGATTGTGACTGTGCTGACCTGGGGATGCCAGGTGCAGTGCCTGCCACCAGGACATGGCCCAGACTGTAGACAATCAGCAGAACTTCGGAGAATTAATTGCATCCTTTCTCCTAGACAAAGTAAGGTCAGTCTTCTCCATATCCCTCTATCTTGTAAAAACCCCCACCTCATGGGTCTGGCAGCTAAAGATTGATGCTGTTCTGATACTTCTGCCTCCAATGACATGGAGACCTGGGTATGGCTAACTGGGTATGAACTAGTCTCTGCCATTTTTAGTAGGTTCAGAAGCTGCTTGGTCTGCACTCAGATAAAATTTATCCTCAGATCCCTGCAAGTATTGAGGCTAGGCTAGCTATAACTTTGTCAGCTTGGCAGCATCAGACAACCAGATCCTTCTGCAAGGCAATGGGCAGCTTGCTAGCTCGATATATTGATGTATATAAATACACATACATATATGTACATTATATATTAAAGCTTTGCTTGTTCTAAAGCTACTAGATCTCTTGAGGGATTGGTAATACTAATGTATCTAAAACTCTTATGTCCTTGTAATTTGTATAAGCCCCAAAGAATCGAGAGAGTGTAAAATCTGGATCCACTTCAGAAAGATCAAAAGGACTCCAGATAAATACAGCCTAGGTTTTCCTCACCTATTTATTCCCAATAATGGTATTTTTATTTCTCTTGGCCTTGGGACTACTGCCTTTCCCAAATTGTGAGACAACTGACCTAAAAATTACAGCTACATACATAAATTTTAACTTCAGTTCCTAGTAATTTGCTTCAACAGATTTCCAATTGGCCGGCATATAAAACCTGCTCCAAAGGACCATGAGCACTGGACTTGCTGAAAGCTGGTGTGGGCCGGTCCAGACAGTGTGATTTGTTTCCTGTCTCCACAACTGGGTCAGATAACTACATACTTCTGACAAATGCTCCATTTTCCAGTCTTTTACTAGCCTTTCAGCCTCACTGGGCCCTGACAACAATGCCCCAATGTCGGCTTAAGGCAGTTACAGGAGAGAATACATTGTCCTTTGTTCCCTGCCCATATTAGGTTGAAATACTGAGTTAAAAAGAAACTTTCCGGCGGGGAGACAAAATGACTACCTATAATACGCTTTAATATGCTAGAAAAATAGGCTCTTGACCTTATGAAATCATCAACTAAGAGAAGAAGGCTATCTTTTCCAGGGAGATGCTAACACCCAGGACGGCGTGGTCCTAGGTTACTAGAAGGAGGAGGGAACAGAAGAACAGAACCAACACCATCCTGAGAACAGGCCTCCATCCAGTGACCAGGTGCTGAACTCAAGCCACAAAAATGTGCTTAGACAGCAGAATTCAAAGCAAACATCCCAGACACAGTCAAACAGGAGGCATGGTAGTAGAATTTAACAAGGGCCAGATGCCTATGCAGACGTCCCATATCTTGCTATAAATCCTGTCAGTATTCTATAACTGTTGGTAATTTTGCACCTACAGCCTGACCAATAATTTCAAAAGATTACCTCACTCTATGTCCCTTTAGCCAATCCTAGAACACCAAGACATATAGCTCCCTGCTTATGGTTTTTCCCTACATAAGCCCTTTGTAAACAGGGCTTAGGCCTTCCTCCACTCACTGTAATTGGAGTCCTGGAAGAAGCCCTGGCCTGGGCTGGAATAAAGAAACCTTTGTTTTTGCATAATGAAGTTGGCTCCGTGGTATTGTTGAGGGTCTTGTGACATGGGTACAGCAATCAGAACCCAGTTTCTTCAACTTTTCAATGTGTACTGAAGAGCAGTGGCTTTCTATGAATCCTCCAGAACTTCAGTCGAGGCTATATTGGGGTTGCTGAGGCACCCAGTCTTAGAGGTTAACTAGCTACCAGGTTGGGGGATTCTAAGACCCTCTTTAGGCACACAGCACCAGCTCTGGGCCTCTGGAGAATTCTGACTTACACAGAGCCTAAGGTAACGTGCCATCCTCCACACATGGTCCAGTACATTCTCAGTGCACTGTGGAGACCCAGTCTCCCCTGGGCCTGGATCTAGACAGTAAGTTACAAGCGTTTTATATTCCCAGCTGCACAGCAAGCCCTTCACAGCAGAATCCCAGATCACACAAACCACACTTTCAGTCTTGACTCCAGAATGTTATTACTTCCTTCTCCCCTGGTATCCCGGGGTTTACTGGTTCAGGATAGCTTGTGTATAAAGAATTATCTATATATGGACTCTCACTGACACAGTGTCTCTAGGGCCCACCCATTCTGTAGAGCATCCCAGAACTTCACACATACCTCTAACCATACAATATTCCTGTGTCTGGTGTACACAGTTAGCTTAGTCTTTCCCAGTTGGTATAAGTTGTCTCCATTCTGGGGTTAATGCTATTGGTGACACTATGATCCAGGCTGGATATATTTCTGTTTGGATAGGTCTGCTGGTCTCAGTATGGCAGGGAGAGAGAGCATTTTTCTGCCAGGCAGGCCTAACTCTTCAATGGATGCGAAACATGTTTCTAATTGACAGTAACCTCAGGGACCAGAGCCCCACATTCCTGGAAGAAAAAGTCTGTTTTTCTATGGGCACATCACCGTACCTGGGGAGCTCCATCTCTGAGACTGAGGGAATCATCCAGCACTACTGGCCAGTCTGTTAGCGCAATTATTCCTAGAGCCACCAGATACATCGGGGCAGCTCTCCCAAAACCCTCTCTTCACCTTCCTTCATAGTGCCCAGCTAGAGCCCACCAAGGGCACCCCTCTGTCAAGCTCTTTTTAAGGTTCAGCAAAGTCGGAGTGGGTGGTATGGGTCAGAGGTCTCCATGAGGGAACTTTCCAAGACCCATCTAGCCTGTGAGCTGGAGTTCAAACTCTCAGGAGGTTGCCTGGCTGGGTCTTTCCAATTTTTCTGGGTCCACGTGATAACCCCCAAACCATGTGACTCTGTGTAGAAGGAAGGGTAGCAAAGCCCAGGAGCTCTATGTCTGGTGGGAGCAGCATGGCCTGCATGGCTCTTGTCTCTGGGACTACCTGCAGATGCTCATTTGGCTGTCCCAGTGGGGACTCCTGAGGTGCCACTGGATACTGCTAAATAGCCATCTTCCTGGATGGCCTACCCCTGAGGGGAGCTAAAGGAAGAAACTCAGAGGCCTCCCAGCCTGGATCGCCTGGCATTTACTCCATTTCCCCTGCATTTCCAGAAGGCTCAAGAGGCCCCTCCCCACCAGACCCAAAACAGGACTCTCTCCCTGATCGCTGAAAAGCTGCAACATGATCATTTCCTGTTCTGGCCACAAGGTCGGGAGCAGCAGAGCATGTGACTACACCTGGGGTCCCACACATACTCCCCATCCTTACGCCAAGCACAGCTTGGCCCACTTGGCAAGGACTGGGTACCCCTCCCAGTCTCCCTCATCCCTCTAATGTGTGTCCAGCAAATTTGAGTTTGTTGGCAATAAACACCTAAAACAATTTGTAGTTTTTGTGAGCTGCCCTTGGCCTTTTCTCCGTCTAATTGCAACCTTCGCAAATGGCTGGAGTTGAGATCTCTGCTGTTTTCTGACTGGCCAAGGAGTCACAGGGAGAGCAAAGCAGCAGTCCTGTTGTGGCGGGAGCTGCACAGACACCCCACAAGGTGCCATCTCCAGCACACCCCATCAGTCCTCCCTTCCCTGCTACCCTCAGGTTTGACCTCCCAGGCTGTGTGTATTACCATTCTCTTGTATTGGCACAAAGTGGGTGGGTAATGACACATGTTTTCATATTACAGAAGGGGAAACTAAGGAACAGAGATCATATGTCTAGAGGTGAGGGACAGAAGACACCAAACTGATGTGGGGAATAAATGAAATCTACAAAGGTGTATCCAAGGCCTGGCTCTTGGCTGTATTTAGGATAAGGTCTTGATAAGAATGACTTCATTCTTTCCCGCCTTTGTGTGTGTATGAAGTGTGCACTTGCATGTGCATATATGTTTACATGTGTGAGGGCACACATGTGGAGGTGCGTGTGCACAGTATATATGTTTAAATGTGTGAGGGCACACGTGTGGAGGTGCGTGTGCACAGTATATATGTTTACGTGTGTGAGGGCACACGTGTGGAGGTGCGTGTGGACATATGTGCACAGTGAGCCTGGGGGTTGATGTTGAAAACCGTCTTCTATTTCTCTTTCACCTTCTTATTTGCTTCAGGGTCTGTCAATCAAACCCAGAGCTTACTCATCCCATATAGTTAGTCCCACTGCCAGCCTTGGGGACCTCCTGACTCCCCCTTCCAGGCGGGAATTACAGAAGGAGTCACACCCAGGGTTTCTGTAGGCCCTGGGGATTCAACTTCAGTACTCACCTTGGTATAACAAGCACTTTGCACTCTGAGGTGTCTCCCCAGCCCCCTTTGCAGGTGTTTCTGAGGCAAAGATCTCAGAGATAAAACTGTCCTGGATTAGAGCAGCTTCCAAATTAACAATTAGCACCCTGGTAAGAAGCTGAGGGGGGGTGTGTGTTAGATTGGCTCAGTGGGTAAAGATGATTGCCAGGCAGGTCTGACAATCTAAATTCAGTCTCTAGGTTATATCACGGTAAGAGTACCAGCTCCAAATAGATGTCCTCTGACCTTCACATGTCTGCAGCCGCGCGCACACACACACACACACACACACACACACACACACACACACACACACACACACACGCATTCTGAATGTGAGCCCCAACAGAAACTCAGCATATATCCCTTGACAGGCATTGTTTACCAGACGCTAGGCGAGCATGGGGCTCCAGAAAGCCCTGTGCCCATGTATGCATGTGCATAGATGTTACCTTAGCTTTTGCACAAAGGAAGGCAAGTGTGAATCGTTAAGAGCAGATGCAAGGGTTAAAGTCACATGAGCTGCACCGCTGGGCATCACTGGCCAGGTCCCTCCTGGCCATCATTCAGTAGGGTCAGCATATTCCCATTATCTAGGCAGCCTGCTTGTTAATTAATCACTCATTAGACTAATCACAGCTATCTCACTTCCCACTAGGGGGGAAGATGTTAGCATAGTGGAACACAGGGCCCCAAAGCAGCTAATGGGTCTGTTCAGAGGCAGGAAAAATTGTTGTAGAATGTCCAGTGTTTCTGACACAAGATGCATGCACACACCCATACAGGTGCATACACGCAACGCCACAGAAAGTGTGGAAACCAACCTAAGTACTCAGACCCCAGGGCCTCAGAATTGCCTGTGGGTGACAATACTGGGACCTAGCCCCACCCTCTTCTGATTGAGAGGCAAGTGGGGAAGAGAAGAGGCGGGTCCAATGTCACTTCCAAAGGGTTCCCTATCTGGCTGGGAATCCAGGCATGGCTCAAGCAGGAACAACTTTGAACATAGGAAAGTCAAAAGAGAAAAAAGAGGAACCCTGCAAAGACTGGAGGGAGATCTCCCTGCTAATCCAAAGAGACCAAGTCCAAGACATTGACCGGATGTCCCTACTGGAGAGATGCTGCATTGGTGACACCAAGAAGAATTATAGAAATTAAAGTTCATTCAGATCGATGGCTCTGAGGAAAACCATCCGCTCAGCATTAAAGGGCAGAACCGCATGAGGCAGGGGCAGGGGCAGGGGAGGAGCCAGTTGGATGTTCAGGATCCACATGGTGGAAAGAGAATCAACAGCCTGCACGTGGCCCTTTGACCTCTCCACATGACCATCCATACAGCCCCTCTACACACACACACACACACACACACACACACACACACACACACACAAATAAATAAGTGTTAAAAAGAACAGAACGGATGCTGGAATGTGGCTCAGTTGGCCAGAGTGCCTACCTAGCATGTATAATGTCCTGTGTTCAAACAGTGTATAAACAGAGGGGTGGTATCCTAATTCCTAATGCACTCTGGGGGGGGGGGGGGGGCTGAGGCAAAAGGATGGCCCCACGTTCCAGGCTAGTCTAAGCTACTGCATGAGACCCTATCTCAAACAAAACAAAATGAATAAAATAAAAACATTCAGAGGTGAAATAATTGCATTTGTGACAAGGTAGCTTGGACTCACTACATGGTCCTTCTGTCTGTGATTCCCCAGTCACGGATTACAGGTGTGCATCACCATACTATTTAATTGTCTTTCTGTCTCTAAGAGTCTAAAACCAGGATAGTGGCACACACCTGATATCCCAGCACTTGGAAAGTGGAAGCTTTCCTTTATCCTTGGCTACACAGTGAGTCTGAGGCATGCTTGGGTCACATCAGACCCTGCTTCAACAAAACATCTGGAGCCTGAGATGAGTCAGTGGACAATAGTGTTTGCTATGAACATGAGGAACCAGGTTCAGGTTCCTATCACTTGTGTACAATTTCAGTACCTCTTGGTGACCTGTGACCAGCATTGGGAAGTGGAGACAGGTAGATCCTGGAAAGTCACTGGTTATACAGCCCAAACAAAAGAGCCAGATCCATGTTCAGTGACAGACATTCTCTCAAGAGAATAAGATGGAGGGAAAGAGGGGGGGGAGGGGAGGGAAGGGAGAAGAAGGGAGGGGAGGGAGGGAGGAAGGGGCACTGACATCTTCCTCTGGCTTCCACATGGGTACACACACACACACACACACACACACACACACACACACACACACACACACACACACACACAGAGGAGACCTCAGAACAGAGCCATTCCATAAGGAAAATTCAAGCCCCCCCTTGGGAAACAACATGGTACAGGTACAAGGACTCGCTCTAAATGCCAAGTCCAAAAAGACTGACCTTCAAATGCAGGCCAAACAGATCCCTGGCTGAAGAGACGAGAGGAAAACCTACTTTTAGAGGAGCGTGTAACAGACTTCACTAAATGGGGCCAGCAGGCTTCAGTTAGAAGCTGGTGGGACAGCAACACCTCTCAGAACGCTAGCTCCCCATCACCGCTTCCTCAAGGGCCCCACGGCTCACCCAAGGCTGCAGTTTCTCCACAGAAGCTTCAGACTTGCCTGCCTCGATTCATTAGGGCTGTTTGCCATCAAAACACACAATTATTAGGACATAATGATGTTTAGGGATATCATTTGGATGAAATTAAATCTAAACACCTGGGTAGTAAATGGGAAAAGAAACTACATTAGGAAATTGGGTTTTACATGTTTTATGCTAATTTATTCGGCTCAGTCAAGTGTAGTCAACCCTGAACCCCAGGGGCTGCCAGTGTGGGTAACAATCACAGAGGATGAAGGCTGCAAAGAAGTTGTCACCTCCACCACGCTCTGAGCCTGGCAGACAAGCACGTCAATGTCGCAGAGGCATCATCCCAGGGACAGAAAAGAAAGCCGGGGAAGTGTGTTCAAAACCCTCCCCAGAGACAAATCTTTTCACCTTGACGGCAATTCAATCCTTCAGCCTGAATCGTGGCATTAGGCACAGCCTGAATCAAAACTGGCAAGAAGGAAAAACACCGTTTACCCATTGGGGAGAGCCCACAAGCTGTCATGTCACCGCAAGTCACACTCAACCAGGGTATGTGGGAGCACTGCAGGTTCCCTAGGGTCGAGACTCAGCTGTCACTCACAGATGTTGAGATCTGGACCGGCTGACTGATCTCCCAAGCTTCCCACTGAATCCTCTGAAAAGTGGTGATGATAACGGTACCCACACCAACAGAGAGCCTGGGGGACAGGGACGGTGCATCAGCATGTGAAGTCTGAGCAACATTCTCAGCAGGTAGAAGACACTTGCACAACGCCACCTCTCATTGCCATCTGGCATCAGGACACTGTTCTTACAGACCCCCGGGGGGGGGGGGGAGAGCTGAGCATGAGCATCAGCTCTCTTGAGATCTTCTTGGAGCCACACAACAAAGAGGCTGCATACCAAGTCCCTAGAGGATATGAGGAGCATTTTAGGGTAAAGCCCAGCCGGCCACTAAACAGAGGTGGAATTCTGATGGTGTGATGGTGTGATGGCCTTGTCAGGAGTGGCAGGGCTGGAAGGGAGGAAGGAATGCTATGCCTCCAGAGGGGTGGGAACTCAGATACTCATGTGATAGGGCCGTCATGTCAGCTGCCTTGGCTAGAAAGGAAGGCCATGTGCTATTCCCGCTCACCCTTCATGGTACATCCACCTCTGAAACAGCTGCCACAGCCACTGGTTCCTCAGTCGCTCAGAGGAGACAGGTGGTTGGTTACTCAGGATCAGATAGCAATATCCATACAGAAGCTATGGGCTCTGTCTTCTTGTGGGAGACATCACCTGCCCTTCTTGGTGTCTGGCACTGGGGAAGCTGCCCATGAATGTGCCACATAAGCATATGAGGTCCTTTAAAAGGGGGTGGTGGAGAGAAAGTGGAGAGATGGCTCAGCAGTTAAAAGCACTGGCTGCTCTTGCAGAAGAGCTGGGTTTGATCTCAGCACCCATGTGGTGGCCTACAACCACCTGTAATTCTACTTCTGGGGGACCTGATGCCTTCTTCTGACCTCTACAGTTACCAGACACACAAGTGATGCACATACATACATGCAGGTAAAACATCCATACACACATTAAAAACAAACAAACAAACAAACAAACAAAAAAAAAAACAGAGAAAAGAGCCCCTGAGATCAGCTTGAGGGTTATGAAAAAAAGCCAGGGCCACCTAGGGAGACAGGGAGGAACGGTTGGAGTTTGTGGGGGGCTCTTGGGAGAGAAAAACTACACAGTGTGAATGTTGGCGGAAAGAATAGACACTCAGACACAGAAGCATCGGCTTCCGCCTGCAGTACCTTCCCAGGTAACAGGACAGTGGGGTGTGTATGCAGCATGTTTCCTGGTCCTGGAGGAAGGGCTACTGTGGTACAGGGGATATGCTGAGAGCTTTGGACTTTCAGATCAGGAAGCCCACAGAGGGGAACAGTACCTCATGATCCTGACACCTGTAGAAATAATGTGTGACTGTGAACCACGCCATAGCTTCATGTGTCTGGACCCCAGGTTTCTCGGTGTGCCCAGAAAACAGAACACTTCCATGTCACCCTGGGAAGTTGCTTCATCTCAGGAGCGATACCCAGCACGAGCAGCGCTTGACTTCAATGCCGGATGCTCCCAAGAGTCCCACATCCACACGTCCCAACCCAGAGTCTTGGTTTCATCACCTCTTTCTCTACCCATGACCTTTCTCCATAGCCATTTACAACAGCTGGGAAGCAGGTGTCATCCTGGGGTCTCACCTCCAGCAACCACCTGCCCACCACCAGTCCAGATCTTTCTTCAGGGGATGCTGTCCATTTGCAACAGCTATACTGGGGCTGGGCCATTCCTTAGGGAAGGGTCATCCAGCATGCCATTACATGCTCAGAAGCTGCCAACCTTTTGCCCTCACCCAACCTGTGACAACTGCAGACATTTCTTTGAGCTGCTAGGGTGGGAACCAATTCTGAGCTGAGCCCAGCACTGCTGACCCAGGCCTTCCATAACTCCCTCACTCTGCCTGCTGACCTGGTTTCTTCTGAGTACTTATCATGAGTTTCATAGTTGCTGTTATTTTAAGGATGCGTGCCTCGTGCAAGCACTGATGCTAAGTGTGTTTGTATACGAAGAACCTTCCCTGTGTGCCAAATCAGAACCTGTAACCCCCCTCCCCCACCCATTGAACAAACAGAAAGTTCCCATGGTACCTTGGTGCAAACTCCCCCAGAGCCCTCTCCCTATCACAGTCTGGCCCTGCTCACACCTGGGCCCCTCAGGTCCCACACCAAAGCTCTGGGGACATTTGGTCCTGCTGTGGAAACAGAACCTTGCATTCCACTGGCACACAGCAGCCTCCACTGCCCAGTTATTCTGTATCACAGTCCTTGTCCATCTCCTTAGAGCCTTCTAACAACTCACAGACTGTACTTTAGGCACATGGTATAGAACCAGGCACTACACAGCTCTCCCTGACATACTTGAGGGCTTGGTTGCCAAGATGCTCAGGGACTCGAATCCTGTGTATAAAATGACTCAGTATTTACAAAGAACTTCCTCACAATTTACCATATCCTTTCTTTAAAAAATATGTGTGCTAGGTATGTGTGTGTAAAATGTCTATATGTATATGTGCATGTGTGTAGACCCACACCGATACCATGTCACACAGAGAGAAGACAGAGACAAGCTCAGTTGTTGGTCTGTACCTTCCACCTTGTTTTAAGGCAGGGTCTCTTATTTTTTGCTGTCTGGCTAGCTGGCCTACAATCTTCTGCTACTTCTCTCTCTCTCCAATCTCAAAATTGAGTGGTGGGATTACAGATGTGTGCTACCATGCCCAGCTTTATTCTGGATCTCGGGGGACCTGAACTCAGGTCCTTATGCTTATGTGGGAAATGATTTACCTGCTGAACCATCTCTCCAAGCCTCATATCCTTCAAATAATCGCCATGACACTGATTAGTCAATGTAGACACTTTATGGAGAGCTGCTATATGGTACCTGTGCTGGATGGTTTTATACAACCATAGCACAAGCTGAAATCACCTCAGAGGAAAAAAACCTTAATTAATAAAAGACCTTCATAAGACTGGGCTGTAGGCAGGCCTGTAAGACATTTTCTTAATTAGCGATTGATGGAGGAGGGCCCAGCCCATGGTGGTGCCATCCTTGGGCTGGTGGTCCTGAGTTTTATAAGAGAGCAGGCTAAGCAATACTACTGGAGAGCAGGCCAGTAAGCATCCCCCTCCCCATGGCCTCTGCACCAGCTCCCGCCTCCATGTTCCTGCCCTGTTTGAGTTCCTGTCCTGACTTGTTTGATGGTGTGATTTCACGAAATTGTAAGCCCAGTAAAGCCTTTTCCTCTCCAACTTCTTTCTAGTCATGGTTTTTCCTCACGGCAGAACTAAGACAGTACGCTCCATAACAGCATCTGCACAGCACTTTGTTATCAGTGTTTCCTGTCTGTGACTGGTTGAATTTACAGGCACGGATCTCACGGATACGGAGAGCTGAGTATGCCAGTAGACACAGAGTAGATGGACACACATAGATGCTCAGTCTTGTGTGTCCCTAGGTGACCTGCCTCTTAGGCAGGCAGCCAGATTTATTTTCAGAGTTAGATTCCTGCCACATTTCTGGAGTGAGTGGAAGTAGCCCTGGATGCTCTAGTGGTGGATCCCAAAAATGAGAAGCACTAAGCAATGCCATCCAGTGTGTGGAGACAGTTGGAGAGTAATGCACAGAATGTCATCTGAAAGCTAGGGTCACCTAGTGAAATCCTTGCAGAGCATCCGGAAGGGAAAAGTCTGGTTATGGCTGCCACAGGATCCTCCAAACACTTCAGTTGTTATAGGGCACAGACGTAGAGTAGTACGTAGTCAGAACATAGTAGGACCTGCTTTGCCCAGAGAAGTAAAAATGCCTGAGAATTCATGTCTCCATACATAGGACGACATCCAGACACTTCTGCATGGTATTCCCAGAACTGTGCCTCCTGGGTATACCAGAGCAGGAAAAAGGGGGGAACTGTCTCCCCAGGACAGTTCAAGGTGCACCATCGCCATTGTCTCCTCCTGGCCTTTCCCACCCAACTCCAATACCCTGAATCCATTTTATTTGTAAATAAGAAGATCTACCAGCTGATCTCGGCTGTGTAGGAAGGACTAGGAAGCAAGAAGTCTTGAGTGGCTGCACCAAGTGCTTAGGACACTGTCTTTTGCTTACCTTCCAATGACAGACTTCGTCCTCCCTGGGCAAGCAGGTCCTGGGTATCCCAGTGTGGCCAGATGGCACAGGCTCTGTGGGGTGGTGGCACAGGAAAGTGCCCTGCCCTGGATAGTAAAGGGATGCCAGGGAGCAGATGGTGCCTAACAGGAGGACACCAGGCAAAAACAGGCAACCAGAAAACAGGCTCGTGTTTCCTCGGAGGTCACTGGTCCCAGCACCAGAAAGCATACCCTTTCAAACTTCCTTTTACATAGGCTATACACACAAATGTTATGAATTAGGTCCCTCCACACAGTGTTGTGTACTGGGATACTTGGTTCTGTTGGGCATTGGAATACTTGGTTCTGTTGGGTATTGGAATACTTGGTTCTGTTGGTATTAGGATACTTGGTTCTGTTGGTATTGGGATACTTAGTTCTGTTGGTATTGGGATACTTGGTTCTGTTGGGTATTGGGATACTTGGTTCTTCAAAGGAGTCATCAAGATAATTCTAGTAGAGTTGATGGGTAGAAATACTTGAGAATGAGGATGATGGGATTTATGATTATAATAATTTTATTTCTGTACCCCATAAATATGATAGTGGATGTAGGAATATTCCTCAAAGTGTTGATTCTTTTTAATAGTCAAATGCTCATCAAGGAACTGAGTGGGCATATCAAACATGATATATCTATGTAATGGAATATTACTTGGAGCTGAAAAAAATTAGGTTGCAAAACATGTTATAATGCACCGCCAAAGGCTATATCTGATTCTATACATGTAAAATGAGCAGAAGAGGCCAGTCCACCCAGAGAGAACGTGGACCGAAGCTCTCTGGGAACTAGGAAGGATACAAAGTAGCTTTTAGTGCCTTTTAGGGTGAAAAAAAAGGTTTTGGAATTAGAAGCGACCGTTGTCCAGTGAGGTGGCTACACTAAGTGGCACTGGGTCACACACTTTGAAGGACTGATAATTAATTGATGACTGTCATGTAAAGTTTGTCAATCTCTTAAAACTCAGTCCCTTACCACTTCTCCTGCCAGCTGCATCCAGAGCTTTATTCATCCTAACACAACTCCCTAAAGAGCACCTGGTCCGAGGAGGTCCTCTTCGCTGTCACCATCAGCTCCACAAATCTGCTTCCTCAGCTCCCCAGAGCCACGTATTGTGCCTGACAGAAACGTGTCTGGAATATCGGGATCACTGAGGAAAGAGAGCACATGCCAAGTGCCTTGGATGCTATCACCCAATGTGGGCCCTGGTAGGTGAACCTCACTCCAGCGGATGAACCACACCCGTGAGTATATGGGCAGCCTAAACTAGACTTGATAGGTCCTAAAAACTTTAAAAGGAGAGCTTGAAACTTAAAGGGAGTGGATGTGGGGACAATTTTGGAGGGGTTAGAGGGAGGAGTAAAGGTGTCTGTGATAAAATATATTGTATGCATGTGTGAAATTCTCAAAGAATTAACAAAATGTCTTCTTCCTGAACCCAGAGCGGAAAGAGGGAAAGGACAGTGGAGGGGAGCCCCCCCCCCCAGTTCCTCCTCCATTGAACTTTAAGGGCACATCTAGATGGGGTTGTACCACTGCCAAATGCACACTGTCTATATCTTCACCTCCATATTATACGACATATTCCAACGGCCCCCAGAAGGCCTTGGAAGATGGAAATGGATACAACCTAGAATCACTTGGGAGAAGGGCATCTGAGAATGTGTGTGAGGGATTATCTTAATTGCATTAATTAATTAATTAACATGGGAAGAGCCAGGAGCTGTGAGCTGTACCATGCCCTGAGTTTGGCATCCTATACTGGACGAGGAGGAGGGAGTTGGGCAGGATCACGCATGCACTAGTTCATTACTCTTGGCTACAGATGACACGTCAGGTCCCTGCCTTGACTCCTTCACGGTGATAAACTGTACCTGAAACTGTCAGGCAAATAAACCCCTTATTTTTTTATGTTGCTTCTGTCAGGATATTCTGTCATAGCAACAGGAAACAAAGCGGCAAAGGGCTCTGAATCTGGTGACTGGGTGGTGTCTTAGTTAGAAACAGGCCTGGTGATGCACATGTAGAATCTCAGTTTCAGCAAGCTGAAGCAGGAAGACGAAGCCAGTCTGGGATACATAGCAATGCCCTGTCTCAAAATCCACTAGCTAATTAAAAAGAAAAAGGGGGAATCTTGGGGAGAGGTGCAGACCATCGGGTTGTGTGAGGACAGTGGAGACGCAGGAAAGAGGCAGCTGCCAGCCAAGAAACGCAGGGCTACAACGGGCAGAGGGCACCCTTCCTGCAATCCTACATTCCTCACTCTGTTCTTCAGAATGGCGAGACAAGCAAAGGACATTGTTTGCAGCCACCTGCGTTATAAGCCTTCTGGACCTGCTCTGGGGCATGATCCATATCCTGTCTCCCTGCTCTCTAGAAGGTGGGTTCTCAGCTTCCAGGACGGCACATAGTGGGTGATCTATAAATAGCTGTCAGCTGGAATATGATGCCATGATGAGGAACAGGCTGCTGGGAAGGAGACTCCATGGAGCCGCTTCCAAGATTCAAGGCTCGTGAGGACACAGGCAGTAGAACAGGCCATCGTGAGAGTACTGGGACCCTAGGTATCAGGAGTGGAGTCACCAGAGTTCACCATTGGATGGCATGGTTTTACTTGGAGACATTCCTGGGCATTATAGCGTGTGGGGTAGGGCTAGGTATTGACCTCTCCTAGGTAGAACCTGTGACCACATAGCTCAGTATCCTATAGTGCCCAAGACGGCTAGCTCCCCACAACAGTGGGACATCCCAGATTTGGGTAGTGCTGAGGTGTAGAGACCCTTCTTTGGAGCAGAAAAAAAAAAGTCTCTTCAGAAGCAAGACATGAAGATAAGTCAAAGATACATCAGGAAAGTGGACCATATCTGTACACATTTCTGTGTCCCCTAAGCTGCTCCACCACCACCATCATCATCACTACCACCATCATCATCATCACCAGCAGCAGCAGCACCAAGGTCTCCTTGCAAATAAACTCGTGGTGGAACCCTGAGTCCCTGACAACCTCCAGTGAGGTGCTTGACAGCAGCTTTGGGGGACTTGGATCAGGAGATCCAGGTGGGAGGAAAGAAATCAGAAACTCCAGAGATGGCGATGTGTCAGAAAAACCTTCCACCCCCCTTAGGGCACCAGCCCTTTTCTCTAAGGTACGTCTAACACAGAGCAGACAAGCTGCCAGGGAGACGGAAGTGGGACATGTGAGTGCCGTGTGGAGGAGAGGAGATCTATGTCATGGATGGTCCCGATTCCTCAATCACAGAGCTCACAGGTGTGAGGAACAAAGCCACGATACCTCTCGGCTTGAACGTCTGGCATTGGTGGTGCATATCTGCTATCTGAGTGTCGGAAGGATTTGAGAGACCTGCCTCAAAATCAGCAACAACCAAAAGCTAAGCACAGGCGTACAAGTGCCCGTCAAGCCTGGAGGAGTGCTGTACCTCGGCCCACAGAGGAAGGGTGTCCCTGATAGAAAGATGGGACATCTGTCCCCATGCCTGGAGGATGGGCAACAGGCTCCCCCGCAGACATCTGCCTGTGGAAGAGGGGGTTGCAGGCTGGCTGCTGCCTGCAGACAGTAAAGGGAGGGAGTAAGACTCTTTTTATAGCAAGCAAGAAAACAAACAAACTGTTTTGTTCTAAGAAGCCAAAAACCAAGAAAGAAAGAGAGGGGGGGGGGAGGGAGGGAGGGAGAGAGGGAGGGAGGGAGGGAGGGAGGGAGGGAGGAAGGAAGGAAGGAAGGAAGGAAGGAAGGAAGGAAGGAAGGAAGAAAGGAAGGAAGGAGAGAATCTGCCCGTGCTGTCTGTCAGGAGATTAATAAGAGCTATCCCGGCTGCCCAGAGGCAAAGTGCCAGGCATGCTACAGCCAGGCCCTACCCACTTCCTGAGACAGCTGGGAGCGAGGCTAGCCCTGGGCACAGCACTACCTTGTGTGGAAATGATCCCTTCTTCTTTGCAGAAGCCTGGTGAAGTCAGATACCATGGCCCTGAACTAAGAGCAGGACGACCTTCCAGTGAGTGAGTAGGGGCCCAGAGTAGACCCCCAGCTCTGAGCTCATGCCCACCTCCTGTGGGCAGGAGGGTCTGGCAATCAGGAGCTCTGGCTTTCTAGACTTAGAAATCAAAGACTGTCAGTCCTGGCTTCCTCCCCTACTCCCTGATTTCCCTCTCAATCTCCCCAGTCCTGTGGGCTCAGGCCCCTCAACCTTGGCTTCCCAGGCAGCCTCCGTTGCTCTGCACAGAACTGGCATTTTGTATTCTGTTCTGGTCTCTCTTTGTTCACAGTACATAGAAACCCAGGCTGTTAGTCAGAGAAGAGCTCCATCCCATAATAAACAGCATGAACTATTTATAACCCTGAAAACATCTTTATTATTATTTTTCTTCCCTCCAGAAACAATCTCACACAATCCTGTTAAGTACACACCACCAAGGAATGGCAGGCCTCGGGACCAGGCCCGCTTCCCCCCGGCCCTGCCCAGTCGAGCAGATGGCGGCGTGGGCGGTAGGTACCAGCCTCCTGGCAATCCGAACATCTGTTCCCGTTAGAAAATGCTAATTGCCATCAATCAGGACAGCACCTACCCACATTTACATGCAAGCGCACATGCAAAAAAAAAAAAAAAAAATCTAAATTTTTCCCAGCAACACACAGCTTGCATGTTAACTAGCCAAAGTAGCCTGAGGGCTGCTGAGCTGAAGGTTGCAACCAGGGCCTGCTAGCCTCATGGGCTCTGCCCTGAACACCCACCAGGGCAATAGTGATGGAGTCACTCTATAGGTAACCTGGTTCCAGGCCCTGTGGATTCTCAACTGCCTGACCCACATGGGGTCACTTGCTCTGGGTAGTGCAGTCACCTGTGCAGGTAGTTTTCCTGGCCTGGCTGTCCCTCTGGATGGTCACCCCCACACACACCCCTCCATACTGCTTTCAGATTGGATCTTCACTATGAAGTGTTCTATAAGCGAGGGGTCTGAGGCTCTATGCCATAATTCCTGGACCAATCTGGCCTGATGTTTAAGCCCGGATGCCTACTCTTCATGCACATCAGAGTGTTCTAGACACCTTACTCATTTCCATAGTTGGTGAGACATAAGGCATAGAGTCACAGTCTAAATCCAGTCACTCCTGGCCTGAGGTCTAGGAATGCTCTCATGGCGTCCCCAGCCTCTGGTCCCCAGCCAGGGCTTGCTTGGATAATCTGTTTCATTCTTCCCTGGACACTGTTTGATTGATAACCTTCCCTAACCCGAGGTGATCTGGGCTTCTTCTCTGGAAAGCCAGGGATGGATGAGGTTGGGTGGGAGGTGGGGTTAGGGTAGGGGGTTGGGAGATGTTGTAGAACTGATCCTGTCTCTCAGGCAGTGATGGAGAGGAGAGAGGGTGGTACCCATCCACACTCACCTCTGAGGGAGAGGAGAATCACAGCCTCTTCCTCCATCTTCAGCTTCCCACAGGGCCTCATGCCTCCCAGCAACATGTAGACCAGGCACCTGGCAGGGGGTCACCTCAGCTCTCAATCCACCCTTAGCCTGAGGATGTGAGTTGAACTTCAAAGATTACTCTATTACATAACAAGAAGCCATGATCCTTCCCCTCCACTTCTCCAAAGAAGAGATTGTGTTAATTCTGTCCCCCTGCAGGCGCCAGGCACTGTTGCCGGCCTTGGTTGCTATGGGGCCCAGTGACTGGCTGTAGGGTAACTCTTGAGACTGAACAAAAGGTTTCTATGGGGAAGCAGCTCCCCTCACCTGGAGTGAGGGACAGCACCAGGTGGGAAGAAGGGCCTTCTAGTCTCAGACAAAAGGCAGGTGATGTCATAGTGAGAGCCCGTCATTCACACACAGTACACAGCTGCCGGTGTGCACACGTGTGAAACCCCATGTGAATGGTGAATATCCGTGTAAGCTGTGCTGTCAGGTCTGCTGATCAAGGGAGGTTTGTGAGTCGTCCATTCTTACCAAGTAGGATGTCCTTCTCAGAGATACCAGGTGAGATTGGGATGTGGGGAGAGATGGGAGCAGATAGGAAGAGGAGGAAGAGGGAAGGAGTGGGGATCCACTCGTCTCTTTCTAACTGATGCCTCCTCTAAAAAGAGCTGTGCTTGTGCAATGTAGTGCGCATGGATGTCAGGGACATGAGGCCGTGTTATGTCTGTGGAGCACATCCCATCTGTGAGCTGTCTGGTCAGCATGCCTGTTCAATCCTATACTCAGCCTACACAACACGTGACTCCGCTCCCAATACTTCCTGAATGCTGATGGCAACACCTGCCACCTTGGGACTCTGGCCATTGTGCCCTGTTCCAGCAGACACCAGGACTCAGTAGAACGTGATCGACTTATTTCTTGCCAGACTCTGTTTCCTGCATTCCACTTTAACGGCACACTTTGTGATTGCATTTCAGAAGTCGATGCTTCTCTTTAGAAAGGGCAGAGACTTTGATCAAGGTCTCTGGGAAGCTGTCTTCTTCCTTTAACCACCCCCCCCCTTTCTCCTCCACTTGTGTCTTGGCTTCGGTTTCCTTGCAGATCCCCAGCATGGTCACCTTCCCCACCCAGATCCCTGATGTGGGAACCTGGAGGTTGGTCCTTCTCCAGCACCAGGAGGGAACAATGAGCCTCCTCCATGACTTTCATTTTTCTCTGTTTTCTCACCTTTGATATCTTGTTGGCTGGGTCTAGAGAGATGAAGGGGGCTTCAGTGACGTGTGAGATGCTCGGCACAAGGAAGCACGACCTTGATTCTTTGCTCTTCCCACCCTGAGCCCCATAATCGCTAAGACCAAGGGAGTGAAGTTTTAAAGATAAGCTTTTCAATAATGACAGAAATCAATGACTTTCAGGCAGATGGCAGGACAGAGCAATGGATAGATGCGTTTGCATTCATAGGTAAATAAGAGATAGATGAGAACATGGTAGAAGAGACAGGGGTAAAGAGTAGATGATGGACAAATAATACATCATTATAGAATAAGAACCATAGCTAAATAGCTTGGCAGAAAGATAACAGATATACGGACAGATCAACTGATGTGGGAATGCCTTTCTCTATGCTGTGAATAGCAATTTTTAAATAAAGGAGCTGTTTTGGCCCATGACAGGCACCATTGAAAAAGTAGGAGGAGAAATCAGAGCATAGGTAGGAGAAGCAGGGCAGAGTCAGACAGACTGAGCTTGACACCCAAAGGAGCAACATGTAAGGAACACAGTGAGCCATGGGCCACGAGGCAGACAGATTAATGAGAATGGGTTGAGTTAATATGTAAGAGCTAGCTAGCAATGTGTCTGAGCCATAGGCCAAATAGCATGAACTTAATATAAGTGTCTGAATCATTTTTGGGGCCTGAGCAATGGCGGGCAGCTAAGGGGTTTATGGGTCTGGGCCTCTGGCTGCCCGAGACCAAGAAACCCCACTGTAACAATCAACTATATCTCTATATAAACACAGGTACTAGGGATCTATATACTCATATAAAGATAATAAATGTACAAATATATGGATATGTAGACAGACAACGCATATATGCATAGATACATTGATGAGTATGTAGATATGTTGGATGAGTTGATGGATAGATAGATGGATTGATGGATGGATGGATTGATAACAGATGGATGGGTAGGTGTATAGATGGACGACTGGAAAGTAAATGAGTAAGTGAATGGGTGGATGAATGAGTGGGGTGATTAGATGGATAGATAGATAAACTGACACATGGATAAGTGTATGGATGGATTAGTGGATGATAGATGGGTAGGTAAGTTGGAGGGTAGATAGTTAGATGGATGAGTGGGTGAGTAGATGGATAGATGAATAGATGAGTAGATGGGTAAGCAAGTAGATGGATGGGTGGGTGGATGGAATAATTATGGGTGGATGGAAAGATAAGTTAAAGGTAAGTGGATGGTTGGATTGATGAGTGGATGGTAGATTGATGGGTTGGAAAGTAAGTAGATGAGTAGATGTATGGGTATGTGAATGGATGCATAAATAATTGAAAGAAGATATAGATACAGATGATATAGATCCAGAAAAAAAATTCACCATTTCCCCATGTCTAGTTTATAGTTCACTTCAGAGGAAGTAGTCTGGATCACTGGGGTTATAATAGGGCCAAAAGTTCAAGTTCAGATTAACCTTCACTAGGCACTAAGCACCTGATACTTGTGCTAGGCTGCACAGTGGACTGGCCTGGACCACTGCACCCTGTCTTTCCTGCCCCAATGCCCTGTAACAGAGATCTGGCCTTGCTCCCAGAGCTCCTGATAGGTCATGTTTAGCTAAGGACTGAGTTAGGATTCAGCTATGATTAGGCCTCTGGTTAGATTATAATTAGTAGATAAACATGATCTTAACCTTTAACATAACACTAACATAACCCTAAATTAACCTAACTTTAATCTACTCTACCCAAACCCTAATCTTATTCCTATCAGGATAGGTTAGTTTATTGGATTAGGTTTGGTTTAGGTTAAGTTAGGATTGGGGTTGGGTTAGGGCTATGGGTAAGGCTTGGGTCTCGTTAGCTTTATTAGGTTTGGAGTTTGGGTTAGTGTGTGTGCTAGGTTAGGGTTAGAGCAGGGATATGGTTAGGGCTGAGTAAGAATTAGAATTTTTTTTGGCTGGGTTAAGGTTAGGGTTATGATCAAAGCTATGTTACAGTTAGGGTTTATGGTGAAGGTTAGTTTTGGATTAGTATCAATGTTGTTGTCAGGGTTGTATCAGGATTATTGTTGCATAGAGTCTAAAGCTAGGTTAGCTTAGTTTAAAGCCATAGTTAGAATGTGGTCTACTATGGTTAGAGTTAGGGTTACACATAGTAGTGGGTTCTGCTCAAAGTTAGACTTATGTTAGAATTAGAGTTTTCATAAGACTAGGGTCTGGTTCTGATTATTAACATAATAGAGCTTTCCTTAGATCTCGGTTCTGGTTCTGGTTAGTTAGGCTAGAATGAGGGTTATGGGTTGCAGTGTCTTGTTAGACTTAATCCTAGTTATATTGACCTAGGGTTAGCTTAAGTGTTGGTGATTGTTTAACTTTGTCCCCCCCTCCTTCCTATCCCCCCCTCTCACACACACATCCCTCGTCTTTACTTCCTTACCCACTGCTCTCTTGACTTCCCTGAAGACTCTATTGATCTTACTGCCCTAGGCTTCCATCTTGTCTCAGCTGAACCTTGTCTCTGAAACAGATTTGTGCCCCATTTCTCTGCCTGAACTAGGTGTTCTGAGCCAGTGTATTCCAGGACCCGTGATTAAATCTGAGCGGAGTCTGTGGGGAGGGCAGTCATAAGGACTGAGTGAATCACCTTTTCTACCTCCAGATTCTGCAGGCCCTGGCTGTCGCATGGCCTCATGCCTCTCTGCATACTTTGACTACTAACTGAGCCCTGCATGAGGGTTCCCACACATCTATGTTCTACAGGTCTTGGACTTCACAGAAAATCTGTACTTGCTCCACTATATCACCTTGACACTTAGCCCACACTCAGAAATAACTCACTCAGGAACTGAAAAGGCTCCGTGAAACTGGAGGTGGCACATTTTGTGTCTTTATCTCATCCCACTCCAAAGTATTTCTG
Organism: Phyllotis vaccarum; assembly: GCA_033318265.1. Classification (NCBI taxonomy): domain Eukaryota; kingdom Metazoa; phylum Chordata; class Mammalia; order Rodentia; family Cricetidae; genus Phyllotis; species Phyllotis vaccarum. Next base: position 3,287,877 of record JARWLC010000008.1, on the reverse strand, counting down.
ACACATCCATGCATCTCAGTGGACTCTATGTAGCATCTTTGCCCAACTGGATGTAGGGTAAGTGATGAGGCTCTATCGGATACCACAGCTGGTGGATGAGGTAGGCTTGGAGTGCCTGTGTTCACATGACTGTTATTCTGTGGACTATGGGACTCCTGCAAAATGTCACAGTAGCATATCCAGCCTCATAAAATGTCACGTGGAGACAGTATTTACACCCATCCAGTCCAGGCAACGCTTCAACACACACCTTATAGCAACCCTCCCATGCAGCCCTACTAAGGGCTTCCCATTTCCTTACTATCTTTGACCCTCAAGGGCATACAGTGGGATGAGGAGGCAAATCACCCCATAGGCTAAGAACTGAGTCTTTCTAAAGCACTGACTTTTGTTGAGTATTTTGTGAGAAAATGCCTTAACATCACAGCCATCAAAGACACACTGTGGGTTTCATGTAAGATGTGTGTGTGTGGAAGATATCAAGTAGAACTCAGAGGAACGGCATGCTTCCTTTCCCCCTTCTGGAAGCAGATGCCCAGTTCCCCAGGGGTAGGGCTTTAATATCCCCTCTTTGGTAGCCCTCGGAGGGAAAATGCATATCTTCAGCATGGTGCCACATGCCTCTCCATTATCCAAGGGAAATCATTTAACCCCCTTTCTCCTGAGCATAGCCATCATGTGCAGCATCTGTTCCAGCTCTGAGAGACACCGATGTATTTGGTACAAAATCACATCACCAGCTTCCATTACACTCCATAAAAGAGGGGTACCAGGAAAAGAGGACGACAGATCTCAGCCTACGTCAGCAAACATCCTAAACACCAATGTGAGCAAAGAGTCCTAGGATTCTCCCATTATACATGCTGGGAAGGAAGAGGTGACTCCTGGGAACAGGGTCTCCCAGGGGTGACTCAGCTCAAAAGAACAGGCTGATGGCTATAAACCCAGAACTCAGGAGACCAAGGCAGGCAGACTGCCAAGAATTCAAGGCCATCCTTGGCTAGATAAGGTACAAAACAATGTACCCACAGAAATGGTCTTCAGAAGGGCCATCGTAGAGACCAACCACACACACAGCTACATCAGAGAAGCAGGAGAAGGTAGCACCATGATAGACCGAAGGATCGAGGGAGGGAAGGGAATTGGGCAGCTCTGTAAGCAGATCACACCGAAAGGCTACCCAGAGCGAGCCATGGTACCTTCCTACTGCCACAGGCAGCGGAGGAAGATGAGAGAACTTGGATTTATCCTTAATCCCAGTCATTTGACCCCAAAGCATAGATGAACCTGCTGGGACTTGCCTACAATGCCATGGTGGTCAGGTTGCAAAGGTGCTTCTTTTTTCAACTTCCATTGTTTAAAGCCAAGTGTGATGATGCCTACAGTCCAAGTACTCAGGGTTGAGCAAGAGAGTTTTTCTGAACTTCAGCCAGCATGAGCTATATGGTAAGACCGTTCCAAAACTTAACCCTTCGTGTTAAATATTGAAATAATAGGAGACTCATTATTAGTTAGCCGAGAATCCTCATGTGCCCTTCTAGAACGGACTAAATTGGGTTAAAAAAATTCATACGCTGAGTCAAGTATGGTGGTCCAGGACTTTACCCTGCCTTTAGTCTCAGCACTGAGGAGCTGGAGGTCAGTGGATCTTTGAGAGTTTGAGGCCAGCCTGACTAAATAGTGAGTTTTAGACCAACCAGACTACACATTGAGATTACACACAACACATACACACACACGCACACCCATGCCCATGCACACACACACGCACATGTACACACACACACACACACACACACACACACACACACACACACACACGCCCTAACCCTCAGTGTTTAGCCACTTCTGTTTAGAGACAGGCTGCAGACAGGGGAAGAGGGGAAGGTACATCATCATGTGGGTCCTGATCCAATCTTAAGAGATGAGAACAGACACATACGAGAAGAAGAATATGTGAAGATGGGGAAGATGGCTTTCACAGCCCAGAGAGAAGCTTTTGAAACCAACCCTGCTGATACTACCACCATCACCACCATCATAACCACCAAAACCACTGTCACCACCATCACACCATCACCACCACCATCATCACTACCATCACCACCATTACCACCATCACCACCATCACCATCATAACTACCATCACACCATCACCACCATCATAACCACCACCATCATAACTGCCACCATCACCTTCACCATGACCATCCACACTATTATTATCACAGTTCACGTGTTCTGAGCTTGGTCCCCAGTGAGGCAATGTGAGAGGCAGAGAGATCTTTAAAATGTGGATCCTAGTGGGAAATCCTTAGGTCATTGTGGTCCTGATCTCAGAAAAAAATGGGGTTGCTTTCATGGGACCCTGAGTCACATTTTATGAGAATTAGCTGTTATACAAGAACCTCTCTCCCCCCTAACTTCCTTTCTAGCTAGACATGCGACCTCTCTCTCCTGCACATGCTCCTGACACTGTGATATCTGCCAGAAGGTCTTCATCAGAGCTCTTAGCTGATACCAGTACCATGACCGTGAACTCCCAGAACTAAACTTCTTTGCTTTATGAAGTTTCCCAGCCTCAGGTATTTAGCTATGGAAACATAAAATGGCCTACTGCACTGTTCTCTTCTACTACACACATGCACAGACACACAGGCACACACAGATGCACATGCACACACACATACACAGAGGTGCACACAACACACATACACAGATGCACACACATGCACAGACCCACAGGCACACACACACACACATGCACAGACACACAGGTACACACACACACATGCACAGACACATACACATGCACAGGCACACATGCACACACACACACACACACACACACACACACACACACACACACACACACAGCTCAAGCCAAGCATGTGCTGTCCCCTGTCTGCCTTCTTTGGATGTGTGTCAGCTTCCTCTTCTGAAAGCTTCTTCTGTCTTTGAAAACTCCAGTCCTGAAACATTTGGTAGAACCTTGCAAAGAGACCAAATGACTTTCTTCCAATTGGTACAAGCTCCACTGACCCTCAACCTCTGAATGGAGTCACAGATGTCCCTATAATGGCATGCAGTGCCCATGCAAAAGGACAGAATGGATATTCTATACAGCCAGCCAGTCACAGGGACCTAGCTGTGTTCCTACCTGAGAGTTACGCCAACGAGCCCCGTGTCTGACTTTTAGCTGACGTGTTTCTGATGATGAGACATTTGGCCCTAGATGTAGTTAGTCAGACCCACACAAAACCATCTCCTGCCTCTCTGGCCAGGGTGTATCTTTTAAGTCACAACTTCTGTGCTGTTCCATGTTGACTCTATCCTAATGTACCAAGATAGCTACTCCCTCTCTTCTGTGAATAGTGGCTCTTCCTGAAGATATGGCCCTTGTCCCCAGGTGCTTTATTATCTCAAGAGAAAGTGGGACACAAGGGCACTGAGAACTAAGACCAGTGTCCTCAAGGACATCTGACTCTCCTGTGACACCACACGTAAACCCGGAGGAACTCAGAGCTCCTCCTCTATCTCTGTCCCCTCTCCCGGTGACATTTGTTCCCTGTTCTAAAGTCCTCGGGGGCCCTCCATTCTTTCCTCCCCTATGCTAGCTCTCAGTCCCAGAGCCTCCACTTAGCCTCCTCCCATCCCCTGCCTCTGGCCCCCATATCTGCAAGGGCCTACTGAAGCTCTAACTCCCAGAAGCTCTCTGCCCACCTAGAGACCTCACCCTCCTTCCTTGGTACCCCCTCCAGCTCCCTCCACTCTTGTCAGTCCTTCCTGACAGACTGGATGGTTTCCCTCCCCTTGCCTGTGAACGATACTCTGAATCCGGTAATGAATAGGCTATTTATTGTTAGAGCTAGGTTAATGTCCAGCTGTTTACTCTTATTGGATCTCAAGATTGTTTTCCGTGGCTATGGAGATAGCTCACTGGATATACTTGTTGTGTGGGTATGAGGACTTGAATTCAGATCCGTGGTACTCACATAAAAGCTAGGCAGGCATGTCAGCTCCCTAGAATCCCCACTCAGGAGGCAGAGATGGAATCTTTGGGGTAAGCTGGCTAGCCCACATATATGCAAACACACACGTAGACACGCACAATAAACGCACACCTGGGCTCAAAGGAGAGAGAGATAATTTTTCACCACGGTATGATGGGATATGGAGGGTATGACCAGGGTCTCTCAGCTATCAACAAGGTGGGAACGGGGAGCTATCACTGCCTCCTCTCTGTCTGACCAAGACCTACAGGTCTTGGGATTCTCAAGAATTCACTGATGGTTGGAATGTGTCTCTAAAATTCTTATGTTGAAACTTATTCTCCAGTGTCTATATTAATGGTATCTGGAGTGGGACAGAATTCTTTGGGAAAGAATTAGGGCTGGATGAAGTCACAGGGACTTTGCAAGAAGAGACAGATCCAAGTGTTGAGGCTTGCCTGGTCTTTCCAATGCTTAAAGAAGGTCTCCTCGGTGTCTAACACCATTTCTTGGACTTCCCGCTCTAGAAATGTACAAAATATTTATTTTATTTATAAGGAGCCTTGTCTCAGGTACTCCCTACGGCAATAGGAATCAGACAAAGACATCTCCTCTTACAGCGCAGGCAGCCTGTGCTTATGCTATTGCCTGGCTCAATCTTCCTCATTTTCTTGTTATTGTCTTCAACAGTCTAAGTGGTGTTCCAAAGAGCTTCAGGGTCTGGGTGGCCCACTAAGGCTCCAGTGCCAGGATGGAGGACACTGGCTGTGGAATTATGTTCCCCAAAGGTAGATTCAGTCCTGGTCCCCCATCCTTGTGACGAAACACGGATAAAAACAGGAACTTCCCAGGTGTCAATAAGTTAGGAGGATGCTGTACTACAGTCTTTATAGGATGAAAGTGGATGAGCTCAGGCACACAGAGAACACGCATGGCGGGGGTTGGGGGGGAGCAGGATGGAGCACAGCCATGTCCTGGCAGAGGGAGGGGCGAGGGGCGGGGGAGGCACAGCCATGTCCTGGCAGAGGCAAGAAGAGGAGAGGTGCATCCACAGCCACAGGCACTGAGGCTGCCACTACAGGAGCTTAGAGGGGCTCTGGGCATTGCCCCGTTACTCCTGTGTGGGGGCTTCTGACCTCAGGGACAGAACAAGAATAAATAGGTTTTCAGCCACCCAGGCTGCAGTTCTCTGAGGCAATAATCACAGGACGGTAAGACACAGCCTGAACACAACCAGCCAATCTCCCTTTCATGGTGGTCACTCTGACACCCTGGGCTTGGGGACTAGCCCCCCCCCCCCAAGAGATTCGCTGTCATCCTGTCCCTGCTCATAAGGACTAGAGGCAACGTGGAGACAGAGATACCTACTCCTGGATGGGAACTGCACCTGGAGCAGCCTAATAGTTACTTATGCTAATTAGCCTGGCAACTAATGAGTTCTAATAGGATGCCTGCACTGGGGGTCAAGGCCTGGGAACCTCTCTGGCTTCCTCTGTGACTCTCTCAGCCCCTTCCTAGCTCCATCACAGAGCTCAAAGGCCCCCAGAGCTCAAAGGCCCCGAAAGAAAATATATCGACCTGGTCTCCTACTTTTTAAAAAGGGTCATACCAACACCGGTGAGTAGTTTCGCTCTTGAACTAACAAACACAAGGCACAGAAAAGGACAAAGTAGATGCTGAAGGCAGATGGAAGAAGATATTACAAATGTCACCACGGCCTGTGACGTCTGTCCAGGGACCGGTCCCTTAGGGAACATCTGAAAGTTTAGAAGATTTCAGCTGCAGGTTTTTCTGGAGAAGACAACGTCTGATGCCTTCTCACCTCCCCTGACACCTCTCGCATATTACGTCACCATGGACACAGTGGAAGGCAGATGGCAGTGAGGCTCAGCACAGAGCTGGGTGGCCAGGAAAGAGGACAGGCTTAAGGAGAAAGACAGCCTCCAACAGAGGTGAAAAGGAGGAGAGGGGAGGAGGGAGAAAGAGAAAAGAAAGGAAAAGAGAAGCAGGCAAGGAGGGAAGCGAAGGCAGAGGAAAAAGGGGGGAAGCAAACGTCCAGAGGAAGCGGCAGCTGGGGAGAAAGGGAGACACCACTATGGGTGACTAGGTCCCCAGGGTGAGCACAGTGTATCCCCAGAGGTCATTCCAGTGACAGAAATGTTCAGAGGTGCAGTAAAGAGGTTGAGCTCCACACCACCGAGACTTCTCCAAGCACATTTATCAACAGAAGAACCACAGGCGCCTTCTCCCTGATTAAACTATCAGATACTGGAGAAAGCCCAGAGGAATGCACAAGTCCCTGCCAGAAGACTTGTGTGGGTCGGATGGGCACCACCCCTTCCACCCAGCAACACAGCAAGGCAAGAGGAAGGTCTATCACCAAACGGTGATCATGATCACCTTCCTCTCCACACAAGATGCACCAGAAAGTTGGGGGGGGGGTCCACCCACCACAGATTCAGGCAGCCTGCATTCAGCTCAGCCTAAGGTGTCGGCATCCCCTATGATGGATTCTGGTTTAACAGCTTTTAAAAACAAGCAGAGGAGAGCCAGGCATGATGGATGAGTGCAGGAAACACGCTCATTCGGAGATGATTTATGGGATGTTGCCTGTTGTCCTCATGGGATGCAGCTCAAGGGTGGGGGCCCTGGAGATGGATGTCTTCCAACACTGAGCACTTGTAGGGTGCCAGCAGCTCAACCAAGAATGTGCATGCACCACCCCAGTCTGCAGGGTCCCTGTCTCGGTCACCTACTGTGTCCTATGGGAAGGGTACGGAATGCAGGTGGAAGACTTGATTTATCCCTTGGCTCCTGAATATGAACAAGTCTCACCTCTGAAAAACATCTATCTGGAGAAGGAAGAGCTGGGCACAAGCCCTGGTTCCTCCAAGTGATGCCACCAGTACATAGAAGTGTGGCTGTGAGGATCTGAGAACATGGGACGGCATAAAGGAAGGGGGGGGGGCTGGAACAATAGAGTAGTGGTACCAATGCAATGTCCTCTGTGCCAGTGGGTGACAGAAGCCCTCTTCCAGTGTGTCTGATGGGCCACTGCACAGTCTGGCCACCACAACACCTCATTTTGCAGCCGATTAATGTCCACCCATGTTTGTAATGTAGGCTTGGAATTGGCTGTATATTAAGATCCAAATTGACTACATGTTGAAAGGGGTGAGCTTTTAAATAAGACCTAACAACAAGGTCCTTCTTAAAGCACAAGAACTGAACAGGACAGGGTCAAAGGCAAGAGGAAACCATTTCTTCTGCCTTCTTCCCTTGAGCAAGGACACTTGAACGGTGACTGAGATCACATTAAGTAGCCTGTAGGTCAAAGGCATTCCTGGAACTGTGACCCAGCCCTGTGTACGTTGTGGCCCAAGTTCTTCAACTCTGACCTCAAAACCACTCTTAGGAGAAGCACACTCCTCCAAGGACTCAGAGTAAGGGCTTCTCACATCCTGGAGGTGTGTGGCATCACTGCGCATCATTCTGTGGTGGTGGTGGGGGGAGAGTGTGTGCAGAAGTCAGCAGCCTGACATGCTGGCCACTCATCCATGTGCCTGACCTCCTCCTTCAGAGATCTGCCTCCCGCTCTCCCAGAGCTGATGGAAAGACAAAAAGACTGTCAAGGTCACAGACAGGTGGCTGGGACATACATCTGTGCTATCCTCACTCAGATGATGGGCCCCGTGTGAGCCTACACTCCCCATGAATTCAACCCATGGGCGGGACAAATCTCTCACCCTCTAAACAGACAGGCTCAAGAATAAGACACAAAGTAGCTCCATGTAAAGCACTTGCACCGCGGACCTTCTGTTCCATCCTGAGGACCAGATAAGCCTTGAGCTTTCAGCTCTGATGGGCCCAAAGAGGCACCTTGCTTAGGACACTGGTTCTCCAAAGTATGGGAAGGAGGAGCTGGGTTAGCTGCCCTTGCTCAGTTAGAGTCAGGAGGCCCAGGGTCTAGAGTCAGGACCCTAGGACTTGCCTGAGACCAGCAAAACAGCTCTTATGAAGCTCTTAAGAGCCACAAGCCATAATCCCAGAGTGACAAGGGAGTACTGAGGGCCAGCACAACTTGGGCACACTGAACAGGACCATCTCATTCAGCAGAGCACAAGCATCAACTCGTGGCCTGTCATCTATCTCTGGTCTGGTCCCCAACCCAGATCGCTACTCAATAACAGTAGTAGCCCTCAGTTAGCCCCAACCTCCCTGTCTTGAACCGCCCTCTACAGAAGGCAGCAGCTTCAGACCTGAGTCACAGTGAAGTCCCTGACTCATATCATACCCTTTCTGGATCCGGGTTGATTTTAACAGAAGCTCCTCCCCCGAAGGCTTCCTGCTTCAGCCCAGGGCACTGGGTCTCCTGTTTACTTCACCTACTCCACACTCAGCCATTCAACCCTGCACACAGCCATCTTCTAGACACTTCAGCCCATCCCTACCTTGGGGCCTTGGTAGCACATGACCCTGTCTGGAAGGTTCTCTCACGTATTTTTCCATAGCATCCTGTATAAACAGCAGCTTCCTTTGTTCCCCATTGTTGGTCAGCTCAGCGTGGTTCATCTGTCTCTGGGGCCTTTCCACTCCCCGACATTACTTGACATACCCAGCGGCTTGTTCTCCATCTCCCACCAGATTATGAACTCTGTAAGGACCTTCTTTTGTATCACCAGAGTTCAAAACCAGTTGAGGGTCATCGGAGCTGCTCGTATGCAGGCAGTCCTCAATATACAGTGGGCTGCGCCCTGATAAACTATCACCCATTGAGAAATGTGAGGACATATTTTCGATGCCTGACCTCCTGAGAAATCTCACCCACACAACAGGCTCTTCTTTCCCCTCAGAATCACGTGGGTGATCCGAATTGTAACTGTCCAGCACCAGCTCGTCACAGACCCCTAGTCCAGGAGAAGATCAAAGTTCAGAACACCCAAGCACAGTGTCTACTGAGGGCTCATTTCTTCATTACACAATGGTGGTCACATGATCACGGAGCAAGCTACACGGCAGCAGCAGAGTGAGGAACACAGAGCAGTCTGGTTCGAGAACAAAACTCAGGGAAGAGACCTTCAGCCACCCATGAGGGGACACTGAGCATGTCCCTTGAGAGGCATCAACACCACACCTAATTCTTTCTCACAGAGTCTGCCATGGGCTATGGGGAAGCCACCCACTGCCCTGTGTCCAGCTCCCAAAGACCATTAGTGGGAATCAGAGAGATGGTTCATTCACTAAAAGCACATGCCACCAAGCTCTGGCCTGAGGTCCTCCTTAAAGCTCACATGATGGGGTTGACCTACAAGTTGTCCTCTGACTCCACACAACTGGAGGTATTTCCTACCTGGTGAACATGCAGGTGGACCAGAAGAATGGGGCTCCCTAACTTCCCAGGGAGAGGTCATGGACACATGGTACCCACGGCCCTTACAGCCTTTGCCCCGTGTGTCATTTATCATAAAACTGAAATCGTGTAGCATTTTCTTGGGTTCTAGAAACAGACCTAGGAAACCATCCAAACTAAAGTAGTGTAGGTCTTCTGCGAAAGCACAGGTGTCCTTGAGCCCCGTGGCTAGCATGGAAAGTAAGTGAAGTCTTGTAGCTTGTGTCTAAAAATCTGCCAAGTGTGACACCCACCCTAGTGGCCCGTGTCAGAATTAACCTGTTGCCCAACCTGGTGGACAGGGTATCCATCCCCTTATCAGCAAGATGGAGCCTCACTGAAGCTCACTGGGCTTCAGGGCAGATCCCAACCTTGGCTACTGGGACATCTCATGTTGGCAACCTCTCAGCCTACCGCACAGTCTTCCTACCTTCATTCCCAGACCAACTTCCACAATATCATGCTGATGACAGAAAATGAAAATGGGGCGGTTAACTCTTCTTGACTCATAGGAGCCACAAAGACACAAGGAACTATGAACATATGCATGAGACTCTCTGCCACTGCCCCGCAGCACCTTCTGGAAGGTGAAGAGGCCTTACTAGTGTTTCCCACTGCAAACTCAAACATGAAGGCAGAAGCAGGCAACTGGTGCGGCCTTACCTGTTAGAATGCTGTCTCCTCTCCTGTCACGGGAGGCTCACGGAGGACCTGAAGAAACTTTTCCAGTGTGGCGTGTGCCCAGATGAGTAGGATCACAAGAAAGTGTTAGGTTCTCACAGGTAGCTTTTCAACCTAAAGTAAAGAAAAAGTAAAAGACGGGAGTAAATACTCTGTCCTGGATATAATCGCTCCCCTTTAATAAAGAAGCAGACACTGGCATCTAAACCAAAGAGAAGGGAGCAGTAGCCCAGAGCTTGTCGATAGGGATCCGAGTCTCCTCCACTGAGGATGTAGTCTCTGACTGCCTCAGAGGAGGAACTGATTCCCCAGGAGGACACACCGTTAGCATCGCAGTGCCGGGCGCCCACCCACCATCATTCTTCTGACTTCCTGGGCTATTACCCTCTTGGCATTCTGGCCTCCCATTTCCTCCGATTCCCCAGACCCCTTGATGCTCATCTCCTACCAAGCTGTTCCCCGTTTTCTCCCCTGCCCCCTCTTAGCCTCCTTCCCAGTTTCCTCCACCTTAGTCAAACCTGTCACATACAGACACCTTGTCCACCTCTTCTAGTGGGATTGGTCATGGTGCCTCGCTCTGGTCACAACCCTCCAGGACAGTCAGTTGGAAGAAAAATCCAATGCTGCTTCAGTGACCATGGTAAACTCAGCCTGTGGGAGCTCCAGGCTCACAGAAACCGAGGCGCTCTCAGAAAATGAGACCCGAAGACAGATGCCGTGCCAGGCCCTGCGTCTCAAGTGGCTACACACAGCCACAGGTGGTATCATGGTAGATCTTCCACTGTCTATAGGACACCTGAGATCTGGAACCACTCCTGTAACATTCTCTCATCCCTGCAGCCAGGGCCTCCAGAATATTCCTGCATATGCAAGGTAATTCCTCCCAACCCTCAGGCCACACCTGTCCACTGTCATACAAGAGCATTGCCTCTCTTCATACTTGCACAGCCCCCCCCCTCACTCCAATCCCAGAGACTCTGCGTGTTGCATGTTTCCAGTCAGACCTTCCAGGAACAAGATATTCGATTAAAAAAAAAAAATCTTCATCAGCTACCTAAGAAAAGACTGGGACCGTGTTGTTTTCTTTGATCCAAGCTGAGTGGGAGATAATTTAGCAGCCTGTCCTCCACTGTGGAGGCGCATTTTCCTCACTCCACAGTATGAAGTACCATCCATCACCCACTGCACAGAACAGCACAAAACACAGGCTGGAGGCCTGAAGCCCTCACCACACCCTGCTATGCCCTGTAAAACCATGCATTTCCAGCTTTGTAGGATTGTGGGTTTGCTGCTCTTATACCCCGTTATAACAACCCCCACTACAGTGTTAGTGTGTGGCGGGATGAGAGGGGCCAGGCAAGGGCTGGCTGAGATACAAGAGTTGGGTACCCAGCCTCCCCAGAGCCCAGGGTCAAGGCTGCAGCCTGCTATTCTTAAGGTCGGCAGCAAAAGGGTCTCCTCTGTGAGGGTGGGCAGACACTGACCACCCTCAGAAGCACATTTATCATGTCCCCTGTGTGCTGAGTGTGCCCTACTGAGTGCAATACCAGGTCCCCAAGTCTGGGCCAGGCAAACTCATAATCCAGCTGAGGAATTCACATGGCGGGTCTAACCACTGACCCACAAAGGATGGTGTGCTAGCAGTTGAAGGGAGGGCAAGTAGGGAACTCTGAGTGTCATGGTGTCTCCTGTATACGCATGTGCATATACAAACATACACACACACACAATGAAGTACAGGTTGTACCTTTAACTCCAGGAACCCAAAGTCATTGAAGTGTATAGTATTATAGTATTATAGTTGGCCACTGTTGGCAAAGATAATGAGGCCCCTCCCTCCACATTTTACATGTCCAGCAAAACCATCATATCCCTAGACTTTGTAACATACTCAGTGACTCCTATGGAGAAAGACCCAGCACCAAAACCTGCACAGCTTCTTCCCAAATCCCTCCAAAGAGAATTCACACATGGCCTTCAGGACCCAGGACAGGCTGAGAACATAACTAATTCTTTATAAGTTAAAACAATCACCTGAGAAAGTGGCTTTATTTATAGCATTCAAGATGAAAAGAAGAAATGGCATGGGGGGAGGGGAAGGGATGTATGGAGTACCAGCGAGGGATTTCTTCACTGTGGAGGTAGATGCAAGAGGATTAAAATTCAAGGTCTTCCTTGTGTACACAGCAAATATGAGGCCAGCCTGGGCTACTTCACACACACACATACACACACACATAGACGCACTCACACACACACATAGATGCACTCACACACATAAACATACACACACACAGACGCACACACATACACACATATACAGACACACTCACACATACACACACTCACACACACATACACACACATACACACACACACACACACACACACACACACACACACACACACTCACACACACACAGGACCAACAGGAGAGTTTAAAATGACTCTCAAAACCCAAAGGCGCAGCTCACCGTGCCTCTTAACCAAGAGAAAACAATATACTGTACACCACATTTCAGTAGTAAAGATTACGGGGAATATGCAGTATTCTGGGAAAACGAGCCGCCTCCTCCTCCTCCCATTTCTAAATCGCTCTTGCAAAACCCGCTTCACCCTTCACTCCCCTCAGGCCTTATGAATCCTATCTCCTGGTTTATTATGCTGGCATCTGGTGGGAGGCTGACAGTCACCACGGCTACACTTCTTTTTTTAATGCCAGCCTGTTTTAATAATACAGTGTACCTTTTGGTTTGGTGAAATGTGACATTATTCCAGGCACCCAGAGGCAATGGGAAGGGCCTTATGTAATTTATGTGTTCTCCACGCTGTGTTTAACACTCCCAAAGCGAGGGCTGTAATTTGGGAAGCGATTCTCCCCAAGGTCAGGGGAACAGTTTGTGGAAGGCAGGCTGATAGCTGCCTGACCTGAGCTCAGCCTGGGAGCCCAGGAGCCCCTGGCTATGAGGCTGTTCCCAGCAGCAGGAGGACTCTGTACCTCAAATCACAAAAGCCCCCTCAAGAAAACACCGCAGCCCAGCTACAGCGTAGTCACCAGGTTTGGGGTCTTAAGCAGTTTTTAATGAAGAAAAGATGCAAAAGGCACAGCCAGGGGGTTTGAAGGCATTTCTATCTCTTGTCAACAACCCAGATGTTTACTTTTAAATTGATTTATCTTTTTGTTCTGTGTGTGGGAAGGCCGGGAAACTGTGGGTCTGCACATGTGGAAAGCATGTGCATATGTACGTGCATGTCTATGTGGATGCTAGAGTTGATGGCAGGTGTTTGCCTCACTCAGTCTCATTATTTTTTCAGCCAGGTTCTCTTGCTGAGCTTGGAGTTCACCAGTTAGGATAAATTGGCTCATCAGTGAGCCCTAGTGATCTGTGTCCCTACCCAGCCAGGGCTTAGAGTTACAGGCATTTACCACGGTGGCCAACGTTTTATGAGAGTCCTGGGCATCTAAAAGCAGCTCCTTATGCTTATATGGTAAGCACATGTCACCAGTCCCCAGTTTCCTGTTTTGCAATGAGAGGGAGTCTGGCATAGCATACCGGGCCTGCCTTACGGATGCTGAGGAAACCCTGATCAGCTAGCACCCATGCTCTGACCATTCCAGAAAGCACCACCGTGAGTTCTCCCAGTGCTGGGGATAAGGAACGCCACAGGGACATGTCCCCAAGAAGCTTTCAGTAGAGACACAACAGCCAGCTACCCCAGTGGAGGTGGACAAGCCTTGAGACGGTGAGATCTTCCCATCATGTCACACCTAGGGCCTGGCATACAGCAAGTGCTATACCAAGACATTTGAGCAACTGAGGGAATAAAATGTCAATGAGAGAGACGGGGAAACCATACTTGTGGGAGAGGGTGTTCTGGCTTCTCAGATAGAGCTGGTGACAGACCCCCAGAGGGGGATGGGGAAGAATGAAGAGAGATGGGAAGGGGAGAGGAGGCAAAGCAGAGAAAGCCAGGAGGTGCCAACTGGGAACAGCCGCAGGGAGACGTCTATCTGGAAATATAGAGACAGATCGACATCGGGACTGGACAGCCAGCCCAAGATGGGGCTATGAAGTCAGGAATCTGATCATGAAGTGCCTTGAATGCCACACCAAGGACTTTATGAAGTCACTTGGAGAATTTTAAAGTGGGATGCTATGCAGATACGCGCCTTAGGAGTATGTTCAGGTGTTTGGGCAGAGCCTGTAAGAAATGAGACAAGAATCTCAATTGACTGCTACAAGCCGTCAAATGATCGCAGACGTGACAAAAGGCAAGGTGGAAACCGGGGGATATGGCCAGCAGGTTCAGAAGCCAATGTCACACAGGACTGATACCACAGGCATTATAAGCCACTCCATAGCTTCTCAGTAGAGTCGGGTGCCCCTTTCCAAAAGAAGGGGGTACTCAGGATGTCAGGGAAAGCTACCTTGGGAAGGGCTCATTGTGCAGCAATTTCCTCCAAATAAAACCCTTCATCTTGGCATCCTTAGCATGACCTAAGAGAGGTGGAACTCACTCTGCAGGGAAACTCCTTATGCTCCAGAAACAAACAATTAAATATCCCCAGGAAGCCCCTGAAACCAACCAGATTCACTAGATCCGTCCCCTAAGCACATACATGATACACGCAGTAAGACCTACAGAAACGCACACTTGTGCTAGCTGAGCCACCTAGAATAATCAGAGCTCAGAGCTCAGTCACGTGACCTACAGAAGACTCCAGACCACATAAACTGCCTGAAAGACACATTCCAATATGCTGAGCTGACCTTAGGTTGTTTAGTGTACCTCCACACTTCCAGTCTCTGTCTTTCCTGAGCTGTCACTCACATTGGGGGGGGGGGAGCTATGGTGATGTGGCTGTCTTTGAGTCTATTCCTGCAAGTAACCCCTCACCCATACTCCTGTAAGTAACCCCAGTTCACCTCATTGACTTACCAAGTTGGTCTTGATATCCATATTTTGGTCTGGCACCCTAGTTAGGGTGGACAGATGTTTGCTCCGATCTCCCTGGGAAGGGTGCACCACCACTGGGCTTCAGTGAAGTCAATGTCATGTTTATTCCCTTTTCTATGTTAAAAACAGCAGAGACCCAGCAGTAAGAGGGCTGAAGCAGGGGGATAGTATGCTCCAAGACATCCTGGTTGTGTAGAAATCTTGGGGTTGGGTTTTGGTTTAAATGTTAATATATTTCAAGGTGTGTGACCCTGTTGAGATTGGAGAGGGAGCTGCAAGCCTCCAGCAGCTGAGAGGCCACATGGGCAGGAGGAGGCTGAGAGTCCATTGCTGTGGACAGTATAGGAAGTAGCACCTTAATCCCAGGCTGGCTTCAGACATCTACAGCCCAAGCTCACTGGCGACCTGAAGCCTTTGAGATGCCTTGAGCTTTTGAAAGCACACGCTAAGCTGCTTGCAGGTTCTGGAACCCCAGAAACTGAGAGCCGGTAGGTAAATGGCGGTTGTCTGAAGCCATTGTCCTTGCAGGTAATCTGTCACAGAGTGGTAGTTAATCACTAAGAGTTCATAGAAAACATAAACGCTGCCTGAAGCTGAAGATGTGCTTGGAACAGCCAGCAAGAAGGTGGAGGGGGGGGGGGGAGTCAAGATCCAGAGGTGATGTGAGGTCACAGCTGGATTTTTTTTTCCAGGAGTTTGTGTATAGGAAAGTCTTGCACAGATGAACAGGGGTTTCCAAGGAAGGAGAACAGGACAGAGAAACTAAGAATCTCAGGATGAGGGTGTTTCTAGAGGAAGGTACCAGCTATTGCACAGGTCAGAGCAACAGACAGGCACCCTCTCATCCCAGTCTTGACTTTGTTACTTTGTCTGCTGGCCCCTTCTCATCTCTCAGACTTTTCAACGGAAGTCTCTCCTGATAACCTAAGCAAAGCTGTTCTTGCCAAGTCCCTTGCTCACTGTTACTGTGTTTCTGTGCGTTACATCACTCCTCCGTGGTCTTCACAGGTTGAGTAACTCGGCACTGCAAAGCCAGTGGCTGTTATAGTCTAGGTTCTCAATGCTGTGGGATGGAGAGATAGATCAATGGATCGATGCATCAGTGGATGGGTGGGTGAACAGATGGACAGATGTGTGAGTAGATCAATGGCGAGTACATCAAGTGTTGGGTAGATTGATCAATGGATGGGTGTATGGATCAGTCAATCATTCGTTCAGCAGATCAAAGGATGGATAGATAGATCAATGGCTCGATGTATAGATGGATGAATAGACATATTGATGGTTTGATGGATGACTAGATCAATGAATCTATGGATTGAGGAAAGATCCAAACCCTGAACTTTATAGATCAATTGTTAGACTAGCCATTTCCCTCCTACACAATCACTACACACACACACACACACACACACACACACACACACACACACACACACACACACACACTAGTGCTCTTTGTTGTAAAGAGATGTTCAGCTGGGATAGCAGAGGATGTAGGGAGGGGAGAAAACCTTGAAGTTGATCCTGACAGGCTTTTTCACTGTGCTAAAAACAGTATCTGCAGGAAACCCAGGCAAACCCCCTTCTGTCTTCAGAAATTCAACACATACAGACAACCTGTACCCAACTGCACCAGGCAGCAGGAAGTAAAAGTGCTTTCACCTGTATGGCCCCTCAGCAGGGCAGGGTCAGGTGGGGGTGTAGGCAGCCAAGAAACATGGTAAAACATCCAGTCCACAGAGTAAGGCCTGGAGGCCAGCTGAACCCTGCCTGCCCCTACCCTTGAGGCCCCTGCCACAATGAATACTTAAGATCATGGCCTCTCTACCACACAGATTGGATGGGCATCAGAGCATCTGGATCAGGCTGGTGAGGCCTCCAAGCCTTGAAGCACACACAGGCTTGGTAGACATGGGAAGAAGGGGCTGGGTGAAGTGAACAGCTTGCTGACTGAAGTAACATCAGAGCTGAGAGAAAGCTTATCCAGATGGCCTCACCCCAGACAGCTGACCACCTCCCTGCAGATGCCCAAGCAGGAGACCCAATAGACCCATGAAGGAACAAGCACCACCTTGCCTGTGGGAAGCCATCTTGGCCGGAAGCATAATCAAAGACTATCTATAGACACTTAGAGAAGATTCTTGGACACACTAGACAGACACACACACACAGAGGCCTAGTCGTGTGCCTGGATGAACAGGAAGTCGGTGAGTGGAGGAGGTGGTGACTGAAGGAGAGCCTAGAAGTGGGGAGGTCTACCCTATTTCTGTGCAGTGGCTGCCTGTGAGCATTTTTATTCCATATTATGCCATATTCCCGAGGTTAATTCCCATGCTTGGTTCTCAACACCACAAGTTCTCTGTACCTACATAGGGGCTGTGTCTCTTTTTCTTTCCTGTGAGAATCTAGGCCCAGCTGTACGATATTTTGACTAATAATGTGGAAGAGACACAGAGACATCCCAAGTCTGGACAGAAGCAGACTTACATATTGTATATGTTTCTGGTCATTTATTACCCTGTGGTAAAGAAGCCAATGGCACAGTTATACCCTGCATAATGAAGAGCCACTGAACTGACCCACAGATCGACAGAGAGTTTGCCAAGGCCACCTTACCCCAAGTGACCCACGGACCTGTGGGTATCGATCTTGTAGGGAGTTCCTGTCTAGAACCTATAAGGAACTCAAACTATCAAACACCAAAACAAACAAACAAAAATCATCCAATCAATAAATGAGCCGATGAACTGAACAAACCTCTCAGGAGTATCAGGAGCACAAATGGTCAGCAAATACGAGGGGGGAAAAATGTTCAGTATCCTTAGCCATCAGGGAAATGCAAATCAAAATACACTGAGCTAGTTTTGTGGCTATCATCAGCAAAGGGGGACTCTTCCGTGCTGCCGGTGGGAACGTAAACCCCGGTGCAAGAGACTGCACTATGAAAGCAGTGTGGAGGTTACTAGGAGCAACTCAAACATGGAACCACCGTGTGGCACAGCTATACTGCTCAGCATTCCACAAAGCCACCTGCACACTCTTCCTCAGTGAGACCAAGACAAGCACACAGCCTCAATGCCCTCAATGAATGGTGGGGGGGGGGGGTTAGTACCACATATACACAGTGATATTTCATTTCATTAAAAAAAAACAAAAAAGGAAGGAGCAATTATGGCCTTTTCAGGACAATGGGTGGAAGTGGAGACCAACACTTAAACCAAATAAACCAGATTCAGAAACCCAAATCCCACGTTTATTTTCAGATGCAGAATCTTGATATTAAAATGAATAGGATGAGAATATAGAATGGATGTGTGTGTGCGGGGGGGGGGGGGATGAAGGGGAACAGCAGAAGCCTCCAGAGAGAGAGGAATGTGTAATCTGAACAAGGTACATGCTAAACATTCATAAAAATGCCATAATGAAGCTTATTCTCTTGTACATTGTAAAAATAATAAATGCCCCATTCATATGTTCATATTTTAACAGATTACACATTGCAATAATATTTTAAATGTATTGGATTGTGCAGCAATATCTGACCTCCTGTCTCCCAAGGCCTCCTGGGTTCCTTTCACACTCCCATCAAAGGTGCCCTGTAGCTCCAAGCTCTGCCCCCCTCAAAGACCCTGAAAGGAAAAGCCTTCTGCCGGCAGATTCCGCCACGTTCCATGCCCCTGCCTGCAGCCTTGCTCGCTCACAGAAGTACCAAGTAGCATCACAGTTTGGAAGAGGAACAGCCCTGCATGGAAGAGTATCAAGGCCTGGAAATGCAGCTCCAGCCCTAGGATGTGTGTGCTCATCCACCTACTCACTTACTTCTAATTCTAGGGAGCCCAGTTGTCAACAGCTCCAGGGAGGGGCTGCTGGGTGAGAGTGAGCTGAGAAGCTAACAGGGATTGCTGCTAAGAGGAGATTGGACCTCTGAGGAGGGCGCTGCTGCAGTGCCCCGTGGGCACATTAGGGATTCTGTGCAGCAGCTCGCCATAAATCACTTCCCATTCAGTCCCACTGCTGAGGGGCTCAAAGGTCGATTTTCCATGGTTATGACAACAAAAAGGAAAATTGGGTCAAACTTGAAAGGTATTATCTTCCTCCAAGCGGCTAAATGCAGGAGAGTAATGAGGTTGGTTAAGCAATCCACCCTGACATCCCCTACCCCACCCCAAACTACTCTGCCGACAGATGGATCAGGTAAGTGGGTGGGTGCAGGCTTCCCTGCCACACCTCCCTCCAGCCCCCCCCCCAAGGGTTTCTACTCTTGTCTTCCAGAAGCCTGTCTGGGGGCAGAGACAAGGCATCTGCCGTTTAAACCCTTCCTGCCTCTGGGATTCTCTCAGCTTGAAGAAAACATCTAGACCAAAGCTCCCGGACACCAGTCACTAGCAAGGCCCGTCTTGCTCTCTGTGGGCCCTTTCCAGTCTGCTTCTTCCAATCCTGGAAGAGCTGGAGTATTATGGGTAACCTGCAGACAGCCCCACCTGCAAAGGAGTCCGAGGCCTCAGCTGTGGCAGGCCCTGTACGAGCACTGTGGATCTGCAAAGTCTGCTCATCTCCTGACCAGTCAGTCACCTGCCGCTGTATCGTGTGCACAAAGTCTACACAAAATCTTCCAAGCCTTACTGCCAACAGGTTTTGTATGAGACCTAGGCTACACAGCGTTTACAAAGT
This sequence comes from Phyllotis vaccarum, assembly GCA_033318265.1. Taxonomy (NCBI): domain Eukaryota; kingdom Metazoa; phylum Chordata; class Mammalia; order Rodentia; family Cricetidae; genus Phyllotis; species Phyllotis vaccarum. The sequence goes on along the minus strand of JARWLC010000008.1, from coordinate 3,268,182 downwards.
CACCTGACCCAGCCCCTGGAATTTGTCTTGGGAGCTGTGCTCTCTTCATCACTAGACTCTCTCGGAGCTCATTCCGTTCAGAAATTTTGTGTGGGGAGTGTGGAGCGTGTTAGACAGGGCCTCACGTTTCCTCAGCCTTGCTCTCAAATGACCTCAAGCTCATCTTCCTGTTTTTATCTCCTGGGTGTAGCCAGAAGTTTCTGGCCTGGCCTAGCCCGGAGGCCCGTCTCGCAATCCCCCATCAGGTTAGTTCCAAACAGTCACACAAAGGCTTATATTAATTACACACTGTTTTGCCTACGGCTCAGGCTCATTATCAACTAGCTCTTATAACTTAACTCATTTCTATTAATCTACGTCTTGCCACATGGCTTGTGGCTTACCAGTACTTTCACATCTTGCTTCTTTGGGGGGAAGACTCTGTCTGATTCTGCCCTTCTTCCCCTTTATCTCTGCTTGGATTTCCTGACTGCCTCCAAGCTGCCTTGCCATAGGCCAAAACAGCCTCTTTATTAGCAAATGGCAATAAAGCACATTCACAGCATACAGAGAGATATCCCATATCACCCGAGTGCTGGGATTGCAGATATGATACCACACCCCACCTGTTGATTTGTAAAGTATGTGACAGTTCATTAAAATGGCTGATGGTGCTTACCCTCTGTGGACTAGACACACCCCATATCACCCTCCCTGAGGCTATTGCCTGATTCATAGGTTCCCAAGAATCAGGTCACCAAGGACCCTGAGATGAGCTTCTGTGTTCATATTCCCAAGCTAGGCTTGATACGAGGTGAGCTAAAGTAAAGACCCCAGAAGCCTTAGGGTGTGCTCTGCACTATGGCTGACCTCTGAACCCTCAGGACATTTTGCTGAGTGACAGTGGTCAGTTACAAAATGCCACATACCGCATGAGAACACTTACCTTGAGAAACCTAGATTGGTCTAAGGTCATGGAGAGTAAAGCAGAATGGGGCCTCCAGGAGCCAGAGGAGGGGCCAGAGTGACTGTGTTTGATGGGATCAATGTTTCAGTTGGGGGAGATGAGAATGTTCCAGAGATTAGCCACACAGCAACCATCACCACAAACCATCAAGAAGGTAGTCTAACGTAACATACATTTTACGACTTCCACCACTTAATATTATACAAACACAAAATGCTGTGTTAATACCTGGTTTATGAGCCCCAAAAGAAATTACCCTCTCCTGTGTGCTCCAAGCCTCCTGGGAGATGGAACAGTGTAAGCATTGTTTGTGAACGGGAGAAAATGTTTCTGTTCCCCAGCCTCACCACAGCTTGCTGTACTTGGAGCTGAAGTAGGAAGACGGGTTCCCCGTGTCTGTCCATGTGGTCCCGGCAGGCTTTGTGGAAGGGCATACCAATGCCACCATCTTTCCAATCTCCTTTGGCATCTAAGTCCTGTCTGTCAGCTCAGTCAGCAGAGCAAGGCCACAGTCTGGGTATCTCAGGCACCAGTTTCTCAAAGAGCTGCAAACTGAGGTTCCCAGATCTGGAGGAGTGGAATGCTGGACTGTGGTGAGGGTTCCTAGCCTACCTTTATGCTGTATGATCACAGTGCAGGGCAAGAAGGGGGATGCCACTTCTCATTAGGGCACGAATACCATCCTAAGGGCCCCACCCACATGGCCTTATCTAATCCAAACAGCCTCTCAAAGGCCCGCCAAACATCATTTCACAGCAGACCCTGAAGATACTGAGCAAGCTGACTAGTCCTCTAGTCCTCTAGTACTAGGGCCCAAGGCTAGTAAAAGTACTGGCTGAGCTTCATGGCTCAGGTGGAGCTTGGGGACATGAGAGTGACTTTAAATTTTCTAGTAGTCTCACAAAAAGCATTAAAAACTAAAAAAGAAACATCAATCCTTATGATTTTTCTATTGAACACAACGTATTCAAGATGTTTTCCTTCTAGCATGCAATCAATATGAAGATTCTGAGGTGAGATTTTATACCCCGCATCCTGTGCATCAGTCTCTTAAAACCTGGGGTTCATTTTAAGTGTTTCATACTTTTAGCTCCAATTTGTCACATTTCCAGCCACACACCCTGATACCTACGGCCATGGCGGCCATGTTGGATGTGAAGGTAAGAGATTGCTTTGTATCCTGCAGTCCCATGATAGAGCAGACAACCGGGGGTGGGGGTGGGGGGAAGAGAAGGATTGGGGGAGGGAAGGGCTGTCCTCTACCTGGTTGCCTCCATCAATCACTTCCACTTGGGGTATATGACAGTCAGAAGGAAGTCTTGGATCACAGAAGAACATAAAATCCTCTATCCATCTAGACTTGGAGTTGAACAGACCTGACACTGGGGACATCCAATCTGTGACACAGTCAAGAAAAAGGAAGGGCCGGGAAAGGGGATGTGGGCTCTCCACCTTGAGTTCCTGTGACTGGAGCATAAAGGAAATTTCCCAACCCCACACCTCTCCTGAAGCTACCTCAGTTGTGGCTGCTTACATATGTAACTGCTTGGTCACTAAAGAAGGTATGGCAACAAGATATCTCTCAAAATGTGGCCAGAGAAAAGGAGAGGAGGGTGTGTATATGCCAGTCGTTTGCAGTATATCCCATCCATCCATGCACTCATCCATCCATCCATCTATCCATCTACTCATCTATCCATCCATCCACTCATCCATCCATACACTCATCCATCCACTCATCTATCCATCCACATCTACTCATCCCTCCATCCACCCACCCACCCACCCACCCATCCATTCATCCATCCATCCATCCATCCATCCATCCATCCATCTATCTATCTGTGTGTAGGGGGTCCTCATGTGCCAAGGTCAGAGGTCAACCTCTGATGTTCTTGTTGGTGAAGACAATGTCTCTCACTAGTTTTGAGCTTGTAGCTAGGGTGGCTGGCCTGAAAGCACCATGGATACTCCCATCTCTGTCTTACCAATGCTGTGGTTAAGGTGCACACTACCAGGCCCAGCTATTTATCATGGGTTCTGAAGACCAATCTCAGGTCTTTACATTTGCCACCAAGCATTTTTATAGTGTGAACTATCACCTGGACTCCATGTGCAGCACATTCTTAAAAGTCAGAGAGATGGCCAGAGGACTCGCTTGTATCTGTGGAGGCCATCTTTGTCCATGGCATAGGCTAGTGTCTAGTGCCGCAATGGCCGGGGCATAGCTGGGCAGCTGAAGATAGAAGAATCATTCTCTAGCCACAGCAGGAGCTCACAGAGCCAAAGTCAATTCCACAGACCTGCAAAGAGTGGGCAGAGCCATGCTCCTTCCACAGGCTGGGAGGAGGGGCCTTCCTACCTACTCCTCCCCTCTGGAGGCCTAAGGCATCTCTCAGCCTGTAATTATATCCCTTCAACCTCTGTCATCAAGGTCACAAGGCTTCTCTTCTGTCAGTGAAATTTCCCTCTGCCTCCCTGTCAAAAGCACTCGTAATGATATACAGGGCTCACCTGGATGGTCCACAAAATCTCCATTCGAAGAGCCTCACTCACGTGTGTAAGGTGTTCTGGACACACACAGTAAGGTGCACACCTTTTAGGGATTAAGCCGAGGGTATCTTCTGGGGTCCATGATTCAGCCGGTCACAACTAGGCCCAAAAATTGCGCATGGAAGCTAAGGACGTAATTCAGTCAGTACAATGCTTGCCCAGCATTCCTATGCCCAGAGTTTGGTCTCTAGCACAGCATAAACTGTGCATGGTAGGGCAGACCTCTACAGTCCCAGCACTTAAAAAGTGGAGGCAGGGGGATCAGAAATTCAAGATTAGCTTTTTGGCTTCACAAAGAGTCAAGGCCAGACTGTACTACATGAGATCTTGTTTTAAGTCAAGCTAGCAAATGAAGAGTCACAATAACAACAAAACCCCATGCCTACAGGTGTGAGACTGGGGGTGAAGAAGGCAGTGTTCTCAGATCCAATCTGCTCTCAGGTGATAAACAAGGCCGTTGTCACGAGGAGACTGTTCTTGGGAAGGTGTCAACATGGCCTTATGAAGGACCACCGTCTCCCAAAGGTGAAGAATCATACACAGCACCAGGCACCTAAGACCCAGGGCAAGCAAAGAGGCTCCTGAGAAACTTTCATGCTACCCAAGTGGGGTGGTGAGGAGAGAAAGACAGGCTAGGCTTGGTCATCAGGTCATGACACCCTCCTAATCATTGCTGCTGCCATCAGCACTTCAGAGGAGGGTCTGTAGAAGGCCAGGCCCACCTCACCATTCACCACAACATCCCAGTACAGGCCAACTGGGAGCAACCCACCCATCTCTGGAGAACTCCAGGGTTCTCTCAGGGACTCCAGGCGGCTCGGCTCCAGAAGTCCACAGCGGTCCCCAGCTAGATGCCTCCTTCTCCATCTCTCCATCTCACTTTCCCACTTTCTCCTCCTCCACCTGTCAAAACTGCCTGAACAAGAGAGACGGCTGAGTTGGCAAAGGGCCTGAGTCACAAGCATGAGAACCTGAGTTTGATACCCAGGCACTATAGAAAAACTCCAGGGCACTGGGAGGCAGATACAGACAGATCCCAGGGGTTCTCTGACCAATGAGAAACTGATGAACTCCAGGTCACAGACCCTGCCTCAAAGAGGCTGGACAATGTTCCTGAAGCTGACTAGCAAGGTTGTCTTCTGGCTTTGAAACACACATGCTACACAGACACACACATGCAGCCCAGCAAATGCCTGAACAGAGACAGTACCAAATTCTACAATACTGTTTTATCTCGTACATAGAGACCTATGCTAAGATTTACAAGGTAAAGATACTCAGCATTTAATCCAGGTGTATGGCTCAGGAATGCTGGCTGTGCACTTAGAAGGCCCTGCATTCAGTCCCCACCTAAAAAGCTAAGTATAATGGTACACATCTGTAACTCCAATGCTAGGAGGCAAAGTCAGGTCCCAGAGGCTTGCCAGCCAACCAGTGTTGTGGAAATGATCTCAAACAGCATGTACCACACTCAGTGAGATACCCCTATTTCAAAATGCATGGTGAAGGGAGGTAAGGAAGATTAAGATTGTTAGTGTTGACCTCTGACCTCCACATGTGTACTATCTCACAAACGTGCTCACACACACACACACACACACACACACACACGGGGGGGGGGGGCAGCGGGAAGCAGTATAACTAATATAGAACCCTTCTAAACGTAATCCCATGATAGCCAGTCTGATGGCTGAAATGGTTTCGAAGTAAACAACAGAGGAGTAACCTGTACCGTGTGGATACACTAGAAAGGGGGTGTCTTGTGCCTCAGGCGGGATGGAACAGGACAGCGGATTTCACCACACTATTGAGAGGCCTGTGGAACTTAAAACTTAAGAAGTTTATTTCTGGAATATCCCACTACAGCCATGAGTGGACTCCCAGGTTCTGCTGCCATCTGTTTATTGGTTGATATCTGGATGGTACCAAGCTCAGTACTTTACCCTCATAAAATCTATGCATAAAAGGTCTGTCAATGCCCTGTTTACAGCTTGGAAGAGGAAGGCTGAGAGGAGAATTATCCAGGTCACACACTGGGGTGTGGTGGAAAAGAATGCTTCCGGATCCTTGTCCCCGTGCACACCATACCTACTAGTGACAAGTTTGAACGCTCCCAGTTACAGAGAGAATGTCCTCGTGCACACCATACCTATTAGTGACAAGTTTGAATGCTCCCAGTTACAGAGAGAATACAAGGCAATACAGTAACTTAGGGGAGAGGAAAGAAGCCAGAAAAGGAACAAAGAAATAAAGAACCTTCAGGACCCACTGACAGAAAGAGAAAAGGTCTGAGCACTTCTGAGTAGAAGCATGAAAGAAGGAAACCCCAGAGGCCAGGTGTGAGGAATGGACCGGTGGGCTGAGCCTAGGGTTTTTCCTGCCTGGCTGGATCTTCAGAGAAGAAGAGCAGGTACAAAGGTTCTGGAACTGTCTCTTGGCTCCTGTGGTTCCTAAATCACGAGCCAGAGGAATGCCTAAGAAGATGTGGAGTGGCCATCTGCACGGCATGCTGGGAAAGCAGGTGGTGCTGGGCAGGAAGCTAAGCATGGGAACTCTTCCTTCCTAGCCTGTCCTTGGGTTCCTCACACTGTCTAATTTCCCTCCAATGTTAGGCCACCGAGCAGCCCATCTCAGCATCCCAAGATCATGGACCCAAGCAGGCAGAGAAGAGGAGATGCGGATAAGGTCACATAGAGACCTATGAGGAGTAAGCTGAGTTGGCCCTGCTCTGGATGTTACGAGGGTGATCAGTAACTGTAATCTTACGGAAGGCAGAACAAAGCTCTGCTTCACTGAAGGGAAGGGGGAACACTGGGGTTTGGCTCTTTCCATATGAGAGCTGTCTCTGGGTGACCCTGGGGGCCAGAAGGGGGCTGGAACCCTTCCCCAAGCTGCTAACCCTGAGGTCTAAAAGGTCTAGCGATGCTTCCTCTACTGACAGCATCTTGAAGGATGCCTGCCTAGGGCTAGCCTATGGCTGATGTTATCGCTGCCTGTCCAGAAAGAAGTAGCAGGGCTCCTGGGTGGAATCTGACATACTTAGGACCACTGTGGGCGGAGACAGAGGAACCTGGTTAGAGCCAAGGCTCTGCCATTCACCCACAGAGATTACTTCCTCCCTACAGACCAGAAGGGACATAAGGAGCATCCAGAGCCCCCGGACATCCACCTGCTATCTCTACTTCAGATGGTGGTCCTGGGCCCACTTGTGTCTTTCATTCTGCATGGATGACCCTAGGTAACCTCATTAAGATGTGACCAGGGACACAGCTTTGCTCTTCCCAGTTCCATGTTACCCTCTCCACCTGCCATTTAAGGAATTCAGACTGGAACACCTAAGCTCTAAGCAGCACAAGCCTAAGGTGTAAGAAAACCATTATCATTCATCCATTCTTGTGGAGCCACCAAGTATAACTTCAGCTGGTGACATGGCTTGGGACATTACGGTTTCACACCTCAGCTTTCAGGGAGGGGCAGAGGAGAAGATATCCTCCTAATGACCGCCTCTCAGCCATCCTGTCCATCTCAGTGGTCAATGTGGACCTGGGACACACAGAAGGCTTCCCTTCCCAGAGCCAGGAGGCACGCCTCTACTGCATGCCTCCCACGGCTCTACCATCTGCACAGGAGACATAAAATCACAGTGTCCCTGAGCAACAGCTTTGAGGCTGCAGTATAGCTCACCCAGGGCAAGCCATTCACTCTACCCTCAACTTCAGACCCCACAGGTTCTGCACAGGGCTTAGTTCTCTGGTAAGTGGACAAGAACTTACAGCCTCAGGAGGACACGCCTCCATTTTACTCTTTCATCAACAGTGAAATCTTGTTAGAGGTTCCAAAGACTCATCCAACAGAGAGAAAGTACCCTTTTACCATTGAGCACATGAGAAAAGCCCAGCCCAGTGAAGACTGCACTTCCTGACCTGGAAATCCCACAGGGTTTCCAAGGCCACTTGGCAGAGATGTTCAGTCTTTAGTTTGCCCCAGAACCCTCCACCAAATGACATCCTCTTGTCTTTCTCATGGATGACCCCTAACTGGCCCCTAGGACACTGGATGAATGTCTAAGAATGGGGAGAAACTTTGGGCCTCAGAGTCCAAGTTTCCACAGCAGGAGATCTGTAAGCTCCCTGATGGACAGTGTAGAAAGCACCAGTGGGTCTCAGCAGCCATGCAGAGTACAGGGCAAGGGGGTCGGCTTGGAAGCAGAAAACAGTAGCACTTCTGAGACCTCCACGGTTATTGAGAAGAGTTTCCAGGGCAAGCCCACTAGGAGCGGCTGCACAAGGCTAGCCTCATCCTTCAAGGTACCCCTCCAGCACCTGGGGCCTTTGGAGTTGAGGTGTTTTTCATGCTTTTTATTGGTTAGTCTCAAGCGGCAGTGTGAAGCCCTTTCCTGGAGGGTCTGCAAGAGACATAACCTTTGTCCCTTTGGCTTGAAGGTGGCTGTGATGAGAAGTCCCTGGGGAAAAATCTCAGGGTACACTGAGTGGCTGTTGCTACTGAAGGACCCTCCAGCTAGCGCAGAGGAGGGGCCAGGATGTGTGGCAATGCTACCAGCTCCTTAAAGAAGCTTCACTTCCACATTGAATTTAAGGAGGTTTGCCTGCAAGGAGTCTCAGGGATGCCTGCCCCCCCCCCACCTTCCTCATCTGTCCTAATAGGGAGAAAACTAAACTAAGCCAACCCGCCCCTCCTTTCTCCCTCCCTCCCCATAGATCTCTGGGGCTCATCTCAGGCCCCGTTGGAGCTGATTGCTGATTGGAGTTTGAATGACTCTGGTTGGGGTAGAACAGGCTACCCTTCCCAGTCAGTCTCCCTGTTGTTATGGAACTATGTTCTCTGGACATGACATGATGTGGTAGTTTGAATGTAGTGTGGCTCCACAGACTCAAGTGCTGGCATACTTAGTCCCTAGTTTGTAGAACAGTCTAATGAGGATTATAAGGCGTTGTGCTGTTGGAAGAGGTGTGTCACTAGGAGAGAAGGCTTTGAGGTTTCAAAAGACCCAATGCCATTCCCAGTGTGCTCCACACGCTCTCTCCGCCTCATGGCCACGGATCAAGATGTAAGCTATCAGCTGTCCTTAGCTGTCATGGAATCCAACCCTCTGAAAGCAGAAGTCCAGTTACGTGCTTTCTCTTATAAGTCACTCCGGTCACGGTATTTTATCAGAGTAACAGAAAAGTAAGACACACAAGCATTGCAATTTTAAGTCAAGACATCAAATCCTCGAGGCTCACAACCATCACAAACCAAGCCTGTTAACATTACCTTGTAGGAGCTGGGGGTCATCAGACCCTCAGCATAGAGTCTAACCACTGACACTCCCTCTGTACTGTTAGCTTCATATAATCCTTCTGTATCTGTGTGTGATCCTGGGAGGGCCAGAGTATATAGAAGGTGAAAGGTTAATGAGTAAAGGGGGACACTTTATAGCAGTTTGTGATGCCTATTCTGTGGTGGGCTTTTGGTGACATAGCTGTTTGGGGGGGTCACTCGTGTTCCTGTAAGTAAGCCTTCAGCATGTGTCTTTAAATTCATTTATTCACTGAGCTGAACCTGGGTGGAATCATTTCTTCATTCTGTCTATGGTGTTGTATCTTGGGTAAATACACATTTTTTTTTCATGTCTCTCCAGGAGAAGTCACGCAGAACCTGTCCTCAACAGCTAGGTCCAACTCCAATGGATAACCACAGGCTGCTCCCTAAACTCAGCCTCACTACTGTGCAGCCAGAGTCCCACATTTTCACAGCACAGCTTATGGCCAGGACAAAATTGTAAGCCTTTGTCCCCAGGTCAAAATTAGCACCCTCCAGCCTGCCATGGAATGAAAATTCTTGGAGAGCTTTGAGTCTCCCATGCCAGGCTTCCTTCCATCATTTCAGGTCAAAAGAATCACAATGCAAGGCAGGGTGGGCATCGGTGTCCCTAAGCTTAACTGAACAGTTCAGCCCTAGAGCCCCATACCAGAGTCTAGGTCCCCCACTGCATCCTCACGCTGAAGTGAGGTCTGGGAAAGCATCCTGCAGAGCCAGGATATAGCGGTGGGCAGCCCAGGGTTTTGGCACAGTGGTACACAGAACTCATTAAATGCATTTCAGCATAGATGGCTGTCTTCGAGTTATCATTGCTGAGGTGAAACACCATGACCAGAAACAGTTGGGGAAGAGAGGGTTTGTTTCATGTCCACATTGTAACCCATCACTGAAGGAAGTCAGGACAAGAACTCAAAGAGGCCAGACCTGGAGGCAGGAGCTGGTGCAGAGGCCATGGAGGGTGCAGCTTACTGGCTTGCTCAGCATGGCTGGGTTGGCCTGCTTCCTTATAAAACCCAGGACCCCTGACCTAGGAGTTGCCCCATCCACAGTGGACTGGACCCTCCCTCATCAATCACTAGCCAAGAAAATGTCTTATGTGGCTGCCTACAACCCGATCTCATGAAGGCATTTTCTGTATTGAGGCTCCTTCCTCTCCAGTAACTTTGGCTTGTATCAGGTTGATTTAAAACTAGCCAACACAGTGACTCTTGCTGAAATAAAAAAAAAAAAAAGAAGGTCCTCCAGTCCTTCCCAAGTCCCCTTCAAGTCTCAGAACACAGCTCAGAAAAGCCAAAGACCTCCTCAGGCTGAGCATGGTAACTCCATCCTTCTCACACCTGGGTTTCCATGCTGCATCCCAAGAAGCCCTGGTGGCCTTTCTCTCTGCCATCCATACAGACATTACACTCTAAGTGACATGCTCATTTTGAGACCCCATATCCCGCAACTTTGGTGTTCAGAGACTGTGGCAAGGAGGGTACCATGCATGTGCACAGTCCCCGACCCATCTGAGGCATCCATTAACATTCCTAGAGTAAGTTGGGGCTGTAATTACAGCAAGTGATTAACAGGCCTGAGGTAGCCTGCCTCTGAGGGAACAGATTAACAGCCGAGCTTAGGGATGCCTGTACTCACTCACCTCAGAACCTACAGTGCATCTTAAACAGGGCCCTCCGCCCCTACTAGCTGGTGATTAATGGAAGGGATGTGGACAGAGGACATTTCTCTGGCACCTGGCACCTGGCACTTGGCAGTAGAATGAGTCAGGTACAGGGGAGGGGTATGGAGTGCATCCAAGAATTGAGATGTAAACCTAGAGGTTCCAAGTGGGACGCCTCCCTCAGGCCAGTATGGACTCCTGGGCTCTGACAGCTGCCCAGTGAGGGAAGCAGAGGAAGCCAAAGCCCCAGTAGCCAAGTATACCCCAGGAATGGGCACTCAGCCTCTACTCCCCAAATGGTGTGCAATCCATGGCTACCCCCTCTGGCCTCCACACTCCCAGATAGTACTTAGTATTGAGACTCCTGGTAAGATTTGTCATCACTCAAGCTGGGATGCTAAAGTCAAGAGGAACACTTGCCCAGCTGGCAGAAGGGGTGCAGGAGTCTCCAGCTAAGTGGTGACCTGAATATTACTGAAGGAGAAAGGGGACAAAGGGGTCACTCGCAGGCAAGCATACATGGGTATCCGTGTGAGTAGGGGGTATCAGTATGAGACATTACTCAATCATTTAGGTGTTGATTCCCACACTTTACCAAGAGAGATCCTACTGAGCCAAAGGCTAAGAACACAGAAGCCACTTATGCGGCCATGGTCCTTCCCAGGAGGCTCTCGTTGTCGCAGAAGATAAATATGAACACATTGTCAGAAATGCTCACAGACTCCATGAGAAGGGATACAGGGAAGTCACATTAAAGTGTCCATTTAGCCTGTGTGGCCTGGAGGCAGGGACAGGGAGGGTGTGATAGAGGAAGTAACTTTAGGCAAACCCTGAAGCCAGGTGATGTGACTCATTAGGTGGTGTGTCAGATGTACGACACCATCCAACATGGCCATGGTACACACATCACTGGATCCAGGTCATGCCCCACCCCCACAGTGGGGATTTTTAGTGGCACACACTGAGAGAGAATAGGGGCCCTTGATGGTACCACATTGCTTGGGTTCCAATTCCAGCCCATGCCTCTTCCCCACTGTGTAGCCTTTGGCAGACTATTGTCTCTGAGCCTCTATGTCCCCAACTATACAGGGTAGCAATTAGGTCTCTGGCTAGGCATAGATTCCTGTGCCAAGCTAGTAAGGCATCCTGAGACCCTCCAAGCAGTGGGTGTGTCTGCACCCACAGCTCTTTCTTACAGATGTGTGCTTCACCTGTGGTTATCTACACACTCTGGACCCCTGAGGTTGACATTCCATGGCTTTCCCTTACCATCTGGTGACAACCAGCCTTAGGATTTTAGAACTTCCAGTCAAAATGCCATGCCCACTATGGACACGTGGCCAGTCTTCACAGAGCACTAAGACTAGTTCATGCTTAGGCCTGCGACTTCATCCGCCAATCAGTGTTTTTCCCTAATGTTTTCACTTACCGAAGAATGACAGGATGGCCTTCTGTCCCTTTGGGTTTGATTGTGGGAAGTAGGAACCACATGCGGCAAAATCTCCACAGTCAAACTATCCTGCCTCCAACCTGAACTAGACAGAGGAATCCATGGGAGGTGGAGATAATGAGTCCCAAACTCTGAGGTGCTGTTCACCTGGCCAAGTTCCCACAGCCAGAGCAACACTTAATTCAGTCTTCCCCACTCAGGAGCCCTCTGTGGTGAACTAAACCCACACTCTCTCCTGCACAAACTCAGTGGCCACTCGTGTGAGCTCACTGAAGGCTGCTGCCGCCCCATGGGTCTTCTCATAGTCCAACAGGTTCAATTCTAGAACCTTCCATTTTGGCCCACATCCTCCCGGAGCTGCAAGTGAGAAGACCACATTCAAGTGCCATGGTCTTCCCCTAAAGTCTTGGATCCCATGTGAGTGGATGTTACAGGTGGCGCTGTGTGGTAGCAATGCAGCCCATGTGGCATCCGTTCTTCCCGTGACGTGATTCTTTAGGGACATAGTGGGGGAAGAACAGAGGACAAGAGACTTTCCAGAGACAAGATACAACCCCCACTGGTCAACCTCTCTGGTCACACCACCAATTTCTCCTCTCTAACTGGGGTGAGGGAGTTCTCTGACACCATCTACAGGATCCTGATATGGGATCGGGCTCCTGTCCACACCTCCTCAACAAAGGCAGAGCTCATCATGTGATTGAAAGCTAAGGGGTGGATGGTGGGGGTGGAGAGATGGATCAGTCGTTAAGAGTAACTGGCTGTTCTTTGATCCCCAGCACCCACATGGCAGCTAATAACCACTTATAACTCCCCATTCCAAAGGATCCAATGTCTTTTTCTGACTTTGGCAAGTGCCAGGCACATGTATGGTACACAAACACACATATTGGCAAAATACTCATAGAAATAAAAACAAATTTTCTTTTAAAAGAGTGGTTGCCGCTCCAGACAAAGAGCAGCTTTCCATGTCTGTCTCGTGCGATCTTTCCCTCACAATACCCGACTATGAACCACCATCATGTCCCCCGTTCCCTACATCCTTGAGAATGTGAACAGCCTGCAACCCACAACGTGGTGCACAGACCAAGGCCCAGACCTGAGACCCCCCAAGAAACCTGCCCGGCATCTGCTTATTGTTTGGAGTCCCTCTCATCTGCAGACCCTTCTAGGCATTATTACTTGAATCGCCAAAGCCACGACTACAGGAAAAATCTCCTGTCGCACAGAAAATGTGTGACCAGTGTCCACCATCAGTACTGACCTTCATGTCTTCTCAGTGTCTCTGGTTTGCATTTTCCCATTCTAGAACATTCTCCCTTACCATTCTCTGCCCAAAACTGATTTATTCTTCAGTTTCAACCTCAGTGCCACTGTCATAGTGCTACAAAGCCCAAGTTACCCTCAAAGAAGTGCCCATCTTTCTTCACGGCCTCCGGGAATACCCCAGAGCCTCTATCAGAGTCCTGCAGGCAGGCTTAGGAGCTCACGTCCACCGCAAGACAAGCAAAGTCCTTTCTCTCTGCACAGAGCCCAGCATGCTACCTGGCACACGGAGGGCTTTCGTCCCTGCAGGATGGCATGGCTAGGCTGGTCACTGGTGAGGTACACACTTTATCTCCACCCTTCCAGAAAGTTGCTTTAATTAGGACTCTCACCTCCAGGACATAAGCCAAGGTCTCCTCCACAGAACCTGCCTGGAGTCAGAGGTTCCGTGTGCCCAGAGCCAGGAACATTTCCCCAGGACAGCAGATAAGGAAAGAGAGCGGGAGAGAAGGCCAGGTAGTGAGGAGCGCCAGCTGCTGCCCTATCAGCCAGCATTCTCCAGGGATGACAGACGTTCAACACCACAAATGAAGAAAAATGGAGTGTTCCTACTGCCTAGAATACTCTAGTTATCACGGGGCTTAAGACGAGAGTGAGGAGGGACAGGAACTGCCAGGAAGATGCCTGCAGACTGAGCTCATGTGTCCCCAAACTGCTCCTTGGTCCCCCACATTCTTTGCAGGTTCTGCTTGACCACCACCACCCCCCATCCACCTGCCCTGCACACAGAGGCTGCCCTCTACTCTGGGGAAGATCACAGAATCTGTTGGAAGAAAGCATTGCTTTCCAGAACTGCTTTTTTCAAGACACTGGAAAGATCCACAATATGGCCGAAGGTCAGAGGTCTCTCACAGGGAGAGCAGACAACTCTCTTTGCACAGTGCTCCCCAAGATGAAGACCCAGAAACTTTGGTGATACAAGTTCTTCAGGAATTCAGATCTGGGAGTTTTCAGATGGTCTGCCAAAGTCACACTGAATGGACCCTAGGACCACTGAGAACCAATGGACCCTAAGAACACTGTCTAGTACCGCGAACACTATTCAGCCTGAGAAGAGCCGTGTCCTTAACCCACCACAGCATACAGTAAGCTCGAGAAGTTCAAACGTGAGCCCGCTGCCAGTCTCAGGGGAAGGTAGGCTTAGAGAAACAGGGTGGGTGCCTGAAGCCGAGGGATGGCAAGGAAGCATTAGAGATGGACAGTCCTGAGGGCTCTCGTGGCAAGAAGCAAAAATCACCACGGAGTACACGTGAATACACGTGATGATAAATTTCGTATGTATGTTACTGAAGCACTTTACCGCACAAGCATGAGGACCTGAGCTCAGTCCCCAGTGCTCCCAATGAAGCCAGGTGTAGTGGCTGTGTGCTTCTGAGAATAACATCTGAGTTGACCTCCGAGCTCCACACACACATAAATGTATGAGTATGTACATGTACACACACAGACACACACAGAGGAAGGAGAGAGGTAGGGGAGATGTAAAGACAGATGGGCAGAGAGGTGCCGAGGTCTGATCCCACTAGCCAGGGCCCTAACCTAGTCTATCTCTCTGTGGGAGCAGCTGTGCATACATATCTCTAACAATGCCAACTTCAAGAAACCCACCCAGCCACTGAGGCCTCACCCTCAACCTTAGAGTGAGAAGCGGTTGGAAATGCCCACTTCTGAAGATGCATCCCTTCCACCTTCCTCCCCACGGGGGCTTCAGGAGCACCCACCTGCACATGACTACACATGGCGCCTGGCAGCTTACACAGCTTCCTGAAAGCAGCCAGCCCCAGGTCTGACCCGGTACTGATACTCCAAGTGCAGGCAAAGCTGTCCAGAGGCCGAGACTCCATAATTACATGGAGATAAGACTATCCGGTATAATTAAACAGCATTCATGGTAGACTACTGGAAGTACCCTCACTCTCCCACGCCACACTTCCTGTCTCTGGGACTGCAAAATAAATTATCCCGTGAAGTCTGCAGAGGTTGAGCTATGGAAACAATTAAAGAGAAATTAAATCTAATTCATTTATACTCTGAGCACAAAGTAGATAATGTACGTTTCTCTCTCTCTCTCTTCTCGCCCTGGTGTTAGAGGACTATTATGGGAGATTAATCATGAGGCGTCGTAATGAAAGTGATCTATCATGCATTAAAGTCCGTGGTCGACTATACACCATGGACAACAGCAGTTAGAAAATTTAGAGGTGATGCCATGCTTGGGAAGCCAGAGGCCATAGAAAGTGGGGCCAGACAGTCTGTGTGGTCCAAGCCCTCTGTTCTCTAGATGTGGTCAAGCTGGAAGGCACCTTGGAAGTTGGTGAGCTGAAACTCTGGATTGGGAGGAATCTCCTTGGCAGGTAACCTGGATGAATAAGCTAGGCCTCAGTTTCCCCAGCTGTAAACTGGGTGGAACCAGTACGTAGCCACCTTAAATGCTCAGGAGGACCAGATGAACACAAAGGCAAGAAGGTATTTAGAAAGTCAAAGCCAGGAGCAGCAGATGTCTGGCACATGGCTCAGCAAGGCTTGGTCCTGCTTTCAAGAGAAAATATCTCAGCTCGGAGAGGAGATTACCTCTGGATGCAGGTAGGCGAAGGCTGCCTGATATACCACAGAGAGCTATAGCAGAACTCTGCAGAAGACAGCTCCCTGCCACAAGCAGTGTGTGTCTTCAGAACACTGTGCTCAGGAGTATCAAAATAAGCCTAGGGCTAGTGGCCCCCCAAGTGCCCGGAGACTCGTGGTTCTCCAAACAGACACTCTGCAGTTCAACCAAGGTGCCCGGGTGCCAGGAAGCTCAGCTCTCAGCTTGTCATAAAAATAGAGAGGAACAAAGGCCAGCCTCTGCCAAGCTCATAGGGTGGCAGATGGGACTTCCCAGAAGCCCACATCCCCCGCTGCTCCCCCTAGGGCCCACGCACTGAGCATGGGCCTGCTGCTGCCACCTCTCCAGCAGGTGCTTGGGGACAAGGGAGGGCAAAGCCAAGCCAAGTCATTAGCAAGCAATGTTCTAAGGTCCTCTGGCCCTAGATAGGTGCCGACCTCTCTGTCCACATGGCTAGAAATCAACCCAGCTTTCTCTACCTATGCTCAGCGGACTCAAGGCCAGATAGGTAGAAAAGAACCAGAGATAGCCTCCCTACAAGGAGAAACAAACTGTCACACAACTGGTCCACATTTTACTCTTCTGTCTGTACTGTGAAGATCCTCAAGGTCATGTGCAGTATCCAGTCTTCCTGTCTGGGTCCTAAAAGGCCACCTCGAAGCCCTAGGAATGTCCTGCCTAGATATAGAATATGCATATCTGGCACCTTGGGCCACCCTGATTAATCTGTCCTTCTGTGTGGTTCATAGTTTGGTCTTCCACCTGGAAGTGATGGAGACCAAGGGCAGCCTGGCCACATGACCAGTACCCTGGATATCAAGGCTGTCTTAGAGCACTTGATATATATTGTCACACGTCAATTCTGGGACATCAGTACTACCCACAGGACACCATGCTGGCCTTCTGTTCTCTGGGCATCTCTTTATTCCATTGAGCTCATTTGTGAGGCTTTCTCCCATGGCACTGTTTCTATAGCATAACAATGACCTCCTAGCAGTGGGGGTGGATGACCTCTGACCTCAACCATCCAGAAAGCAGTTTAGATGCCATCAACTCCGAGTGTCATCTGTGCCATCAAGGAAACTGAGGCAAAGAATTGCACACATGCTCAATGTCTCATGGCACAAGGGTCCCTTCCCAGGACAGCCTGGACTTCGCAGCTTCCTCCCTAAGGAAAGAGGCCCAAGGGGTAGTGCTATGGGACTATGCTCTTGTACACTGTAAGTATTTGTCCTGTAAATTTGGTTTAATAAAATGCTGATTGGGCAGAAGCTAGGCAGACAGGAAGTTAGGCAGGGTGACTAGGCGAAGAGAATTTTGGGAAGAGGAAGAACAGAGTCACTTGCCAGACTCAGGAAGCAAGACAAGGATGCTTCACTAGGAAAAGGTACCAAGCCACATGGCTAAACATAAATAAATATTGGTTAACGTGAAGTGTAAGAGTTAGCAAGCAATAAGCCTGAGCCATCATAGGACAAACAGCTTGTAATGAATACAAGCCTTCGTGTGATTATTTGGGACTAAATGGCTGCAGGACCAGCTAGGCAGGACAAACAACATTCTAACTACAGGGCAATTTTTCAGCAGGCAGGAAAGGATGGTAGATGACAGGCAGAAACTGAGCAAATGGAGTAGGGGTGGGGGAGTGAGGGAGATGGGGGGTTATGCCTGTCATAGAGACCAAGGGACACAGAACAGTTGCCAAGATCCTATTTCCAGGATGTCAAGTAGGGCAGGAAAGGGACCCTTCCACTGAAGGAGAAACCTGGAGCCTCAGCCATCCATACAAGGGCACATGGCAGGTAGCAGAGTAAGCATCAGAGACGCATGGTGTTAACTATGCCCAGCACCATTCCCATGCCCAGATGCTTGTGTTACCACACACCCCCACCAGCACCCAGCCATCCCCTCTCTGCTCTGCCTCGGGCTCAGGGACACGGGCGTGGCCTGATGAGTGGACCCATGTTTCAGCCCCAAATCTCAGCAGCCAGAGCAAAGCCTGAAAGAGGCCATACCTGCCATTCAGCCCATGAATAGAAAGAGGATAACACATACATGTGCTCTCATACATGAACATACACCTACACACGGATGCTTCTACTTTGTGCTCAAACACATGAACACATGCTTCCACACACTTAGACATGAACACTTACAACACATGGGTACTTCCACACACGCGCGCGCGCGCGCGCGCGCACACACACACACACACACACACATGGACACTTCCACACATGAACAGATGCTTATACAAACCTACATGTGGACACTTACACACCTACACAGGAACACTTACAGGGTTGTTTTTATGTCAGCTTGAAGTCAGAGTCGCCTCAGTGGAGGGAATCTTAACTGAGGAAATGCCCCGACATGCTGCAGGCAAGCCTGTAGGCCTTCTCTTAATGAGTGATTGATGGGAGAGGGCCATCCCTGGACTGGTGGTCCTGGCTTCTGTAAAAAAGCAGGCTGAGCAAGCCATGCGGAGCAAGCCAGTAAACAGCACCCTCCATGGCCTCTGCATCAGCTCCTGCCTCCAGGTTCCTGCCGCATTTGAGCTCCTGTCCTGACTTTATTCAGTGATGAACAGTGATGTGGAGGCATGAGCCAAATAAACCCTTTCTTCAACTTGCTCTTTAGTCATGGCGATTTCTACACAGCAAAAGAAATTCTAGGACACATGGATAACACATGCTTACACACACCTGTACGTGAACACTTACACACACATTTTCACACATATGCGTATACTTACACATGGACACTTACATACACATACTTACACACATGAATGTTTACACCTATATACACATATGCTTACACTTAGATACACACATGCACACACACTCACACCTATACATAGACAATGCACATACATGCACACGTACATCTTCACTTTGACAGTTCCATACACACTAATACACTTTCATACCCTCACCAACTCACACACATGAACACAGGAACATACATTCACATATATACAGACACTTCCACATGTGCACACATCCACATGTAAGCATACACATGTTCACACACACATATATGTACACACACATCATCAGGAACAATTCCATACACACTTATACACATACATAGAGATAAGTACATACAGACGTGTGTATATAAACCTGCTTGGGCCAACGGGTGCAGACCTGAGCATCTCCCTTTGACATTCCAAGGAGAACATGAATTCTGGTCAGGAATAGATACATGGACCACGCAGGGAACATCAGTCCTGAGTGGAGCCCAGAATAACACCCCAAAATAGAAGGACCAAGCCAGCTCCACTCTCCCACCCATGGACCAATCCACGTGTCCAAGCTAGACAGTGCCAGGAAGCAGCTCCCAGCTGCCTTAGAGTGTAGATGGGGATGAAACCTGAACCAAGTAAGACTGGCGGAGACCAGAGACAGAAATAGACACCCACAAGGCCATGGGCCCTTCAAGGAAGGAATGTATCTTTGTCCTTACGTTCATATGTTCATCATATCAGTGCATCGGGTCTCAAGCTGCCCTTAACAGTACCTGGCTTAGGAGAGAGTTCTGGAGTCCGAATATCCCCTTTTGCACATCGGTTTGGTGGAAGTCTGTTCATTAATGGTGTTTTGTTTAATATCATTTCAAGAGAAAATTCTCTGTACACGCCTAGGTGGCTGTTTGGTTTTCTGACTGGCAGTTCAACATAGAGACCCTGGTTTTAACTGAGTCCTGGTTCACAGGCAGCCATCGGTCCTGGTCGCTCCTGCTATCAGCCCATACATGTGTACCCATGCACACACAGAGGCAAGCATGTCAGTGATGCCCTGGTTTCACATGTCCTGAAGTGGGACTGTAGGGTAGAGGACCAGGATTATGCTATAATGCATCATGAGCTGCAGAAACCACTGCAGTAGAGTGCTGTGAGGAGTATTTCCACACGGTGCTGCAGGGGCTCTATATTTCTCTCTGTTTTACGAATATAAATTAGTAAAATTTTCTCAGTTCATAAAGTATGTTAGGTCATTAATAATCCTGTTTAGTCTTTTATTGTGTGTCCTGAGAGTGTACAGTGTACAGTGGCTTCGTCAGCTTAGCACTTAGGACAAAAGTGACAAGAAAAGGAAGCTGTCATTGGTGCCACCCCTTCGAAAACCCCGTCACAAATGGCCAACCCAGCCACACCACATAGATGGCATCAGTGAGTCTGGGAATGCTCCTGTCATAGATGGCTAGCCTTGGCCACACTAGGTGGACGGAAGTCAGGGAGTCAGGGGCTCCCTTGTCCTGATGGCCAACCTTGGCTACAGACCACCAAGAAAGAAAGACCTCAGCAAGCATTCAGATGGCTGGAAATGCTTCTGTGGTGGGGAAAGTCAATATATTTTCAGGCATCATGTAACTCACATCACTCCACTCGATGTCCATACCCTTGGGGAGGTGTCTGCTCTCTGTGCCTGCTTTTTCTGGGCAAAGTTCCAAGCCTGGAACCCCACAGTGGTGTCTTACTTAGGGAATCCCTGCCAAAGGCCAAAGTCTCTGCAGACTCACTCCAAACTCAAAGCTACCTGCAGTTGATACAGGCCTTTGACTTTGTTTCCAGGAATGCTTACTTCATGCCACTGTGCTGTGGGCAGAGGGACTTGGGGGAGATGTCCAAAAACCATCTGAACAGGATGGTACAAAGGACTGAGGAAACAGGCTACCCTCACCGCTTTAGAAGTCTGTGTCCTGCCACTTCCTAGCTCAGGAAAGTGTACATGACTCAACCAGGCATGCTCCCAGCTGTGAATATCTCAAGAGCAGAGACAGGACCCAGCCATGCAGAAGGTGATTCTGAACACTCTGACAGGAAGAAAGACAACTTCCGGAAGCACCCTATGATGGAGGAAGGGTTCTATCAGACAGGACAGCAACACTCACCTAAAGCCGCATCCACTCTGTGCCTCCCCCACAAGGCAGTAGCCAACTGCTGTCCATACATGGAAGCAAATGATAGTAAGAAGTTGGAGGGCTGGAGCTCGGGGTACAGCATGAGCTTGGCATGCACAAGGCCCTGATTTGCTGCCTCATACCACAGAAAAGGAAATGGTTCTTCCTGCAAGGACACTTGTGGGTGTACACTCGAAACATGTAGAAATGAGTCTCTGACAAGTTTGATACCTTGTTCCTAACAATATGGTGCACAATTCTCTAACAGTCAAGAACCTGTGCCCATCAGTGGGTGAAT
Organism: Phyllotis vaccarum; assembly: GCA_033318265.1. Taxonomy (NCBI): domain Eukaryota; kingdom Metazoa; phylum Chordata; class Mammalia; order Rodentia; family Cricetidae; genus Phyllotis; species Phyllotis vaccarum. The sequence continues at coordinate 3,247,117 of JARWLC010000008.1, read as the reverse complement.
AGAGAGACTATGATCTGTCTGGGTCTGTCCACATGATGAGACATTATTTGGCTTTGAGAATGAGAGAGGTTTGGAGCTGGAGAAATGGTCAGTCATGGATGAAAAGCCAAGCAAACCCGGCAGAGTACAGCAGGGGGAGGCAGAAGACTAGTGACCATCAGACCTTCCAAGCCCACGAACATGCCCCCAAGCAGACCTCTTGAGGTTTCCTAAAGGTTTGGCATCCTAACTGAGCTCTCTCTTTGCAGGCTGCCAGGCCTGCTCCAAGGGCCTGAGGAGTTTCCCATCCTCGTGAGAATCTGAGGCTTGGATTTGTTTGGGTTTCCCTTCCCAGCCTCAGTTTCTCCATTAATAAAACTAAGAGTTAGGTTAAATGATCCCTGAGACCTTTCTGGGATCTGGGATCTAGGATTCCTGAGAGCTCTGAGCTAATGAGATGGTCTGATCCACATGTGAGTAAGAAACCATCTGACCATCTGAACCAGACAACAGGTCTACAGGAAGCAATGCCTGGATGGGTTTACCAGAGGCAAGCAGCATTCCTCAGCCCTTCCCTTGGAGCTGATCACAAAAGCTCTGCTTTGGGCCTCCACACAGACAACTGGTTTTAAGAGCCTTTTATGGAAGCCTCTTAATGGAGCCAGGCAAGCCTTCACCCCAGAAATCTGTCATGCTTTTAAGGCAGAAAACTAAGACACACCCGGGCTCGAGCTTTCACCCACCCTCATTAAATGGCTTCCCTGAGACCAGCAGCAGAGGTGACCATCCCCCCACCCCAAGAACACTGCTCTCCTCTCTCAGCCCTGTCCACAAAGAGAGGGGCTCCGGGTAAGGGAGGTGGGTATTGTGCCCAGAGCAAACACCTCCACTTAAGGAGCAGGTATTAAAGGACCACAGTCTGCTACTCCAGGAAAATGGGCAGACCACCACGGCTTTGCAGCATCCTGGGGGCCTAATATCTTTAGGTCAGCACTAAGGTGTCAAATAATAACAAAGTTTGGGTGTTTTTTGGTTGTTTATTTGCTATTTGTTTTGAGACAGGATCTCATGTAGCCCAAGTTATTTTTGAAATCACTATGTAGCCAAGAATGACCTTGAATTTCTGATCCTCCTGCCTCCACCTCTTAAGTGTTGGGATTTCAGGTGGCACCATCATACCTGGCTTATGTGGTGCTGGAACTCAGGGCTTCTGAAATGCTAGGCAAGTACCCTACCACCTGGACCACATCCCCAGGCCAGATGACCAAAATTCTGACGCACGATTCACCATCAGACCTAAGTGCTCTGCCATGGACACTAAAGAATACCTCCCAGCTCTCTGGGTTCTCCAAGGGTCAGGACTTTCTAACCCTGGCACTGTGGCTGGGTCATTGGGCAAATGGAGGGGGACAAGATTGCCCTGTGTACTGCAGGGCACCAGAAACAAAAACACTCTGCTGATAAACTGGTGTGCAATGAGTCCACCAGCCGGCAAGAACCATAAGCCTGCCAAAGTCAGCCAGGAGGAACAATGTCCTCTCCACCCAGAAGTCCCTTCCTGCGTCACTACTCAGCCTCCCAAGTCCCACATGCGTTTCCCAAAATGTGGGTAACACTGTCATACTCATTCCCAAGAAACCAAACCCCAGTCTTCAAGGAGGGACTGGGCCCTGGTGACATCAACTTGATGTCTGCGTACTGTATCATTTCACACACACCCCTTACAAAAGTGCTCATGCCTCTTAAAGGTTCTTGGCAGCCACACTGGGCTCCTGAGGGTCACGTTCCTCAGGAACCCAGAGTCTGAGGGAACATCCCTGCTAGCCCTTGAAAGACATAATCAGAAAAAGGAAACCAGTGGGTACCAGCTCTTGAGGTGAGAATGGCTTTCCCCAACACCACTCTCTCTTAAAATAACCAGTCAAATGATAGGGATGTCCTCCTCCCCGGGGTGGAAATGGATAACCAACAGTGTATAAGGACCCCTCAAGGAAAATGCTTTGGGCCCTCAGGATAGGACCCTCTAACCTTGCACATCCCTCACAGCCTGCCTCTGTTCAAGTTCACCTCCATACAGAGACTCCGAGCCTCAGGCTGTTTCCAATTAAGTACTACCATCCTGAGGCTTTGGATAGTCCTTGTGTCCCTGGGCTGTGACCAAAGGAACCGAGGTGGTACCTTCCACTTCTCTCTACTCTTGGTCCACTAGACAGACCTAACTAGCCATGGGGCCACCATGAGATCAATGGGGACAGCATTGCCCAGCCTGGCAGCCACTTCCTGACAGCAAGACGGCATCGAATGGAGTACAACTCTCAGGCAGGCAATCAGCCAGTGCGAGTCACCAAAGCAGGTCAGGAACATTGCCAAGAGGTGCCGGTCAGCAGACAGCACCCACAGGCCTCATTGATGGAACCAGCTTTGCTTTGAGTACCTAACTTCTTCCCAAGAAAGGCAGACCTAGGACTGCCACTGTATAGCAGATCACCTCCTAGGACATTACATCCTACAGAGTTGCCATGGAGCTCTGACCCATTGACCATCTCTAGTAAGGACTGATAGAGAGACAGTGGTCTAGATGGCCAAGGGGCCCCAGCCATGTACATAAGCATAGTCATAAAACAGGAAGCCCCTGACATCCAGAGGAGTTAGGGCCAAGAATACTGGAGTCAACAGATTGGTGGGGGTGGGGGAAGCTGTTGCCTCAAATAAGCCAGTCTCAGTAGCCAGGTGTGGACTGACCTGACCGGTCTTATGAGGGATCACAGCCGAGACTACCCACACCTGACTTGTCCCGTGCAGTGGCAGCTGTGTAAACTAGAATTTGCCTTCTGCCTTACCCTGATAACCCACACTGGGGTACAGTCATGCTGAACCAAACAGTCTCTGATACAGGTCAGTCCCTCCCCTCTGTCAGTACTGACGCCATACCGTCTGAGATGAAAACTTGACTGTCAGCCATCCTCAGCTTCCTGAGCTCTACCTCTCCCACTGGACCACACATTTTCCACACCTTCCCAGCATCACCTGCCCGCAGCACAAGACTTAGCTTCTCCCTGAGTCCCCTAGCTGCACCTCAGGGTGCAGAAAGCTCACCCCGTCCTCTTTCCCTTCTGTCAATCATCCTTCTGTAAGATAGAGAAGCCAGGCTTTGGGAAACACCCTCAATGCTGGCTCCCACCGAAGGCACCTGGCTCTGCAAATCTTACACAGAAAGAAAAGATTGGGGCTGGCGTCTGCAGCTGAGCCAGGCACCTCTGCGTGCGGAAGGCTGTGCTTTATACCCTCATGCAGTCCACTCCCCCTGAACCCGTCCGCCCCAGCCTGCTCTCTCATTTCTTAGCAGCCAAGGGTGGCCTTCTGTCATCCAATGACAAGCTCAGGTATATGTCTTTCTATACCTCATTCCCACTGCAGAGCCTTCTGAGCCATGGAAACGGCACCTTATGCAGATCAAGGGCTCCTCCATCTGCTTCGGAGAGTTCCTGCTTCCCCTTAATAACCTGTTTTAGGGGATGCGGTACATGCAGCAGATGATATGACTTTATTTTTGTAAACCCAGTTGGTCCTGGAGCGCTGGCAGCCACAATAATAGAAGAATGCGCCTGTTGCCACCTTGCTGAGTCTGCACTGTATTGAAGCAGCGAGCAGGGGGGCTTCCCTGACAGGGAGGTGGCCAGGGTCCCAGCAGACAGGCACGCCAGGCCTGGCTGTTTCTCACCCTTAGTCCCTCCCTGCTTCTGCCTAGGCAGTCCTTGCTGTGGGTAAAAGTGTGTCCCCTAAAAGGCTTAGACTGAAGTCCTAACCCCCAGTCTCTCGGAATGTGACCTTATTTGGCAATGGGGTCTCTGGAGTTGGAATTAAGATATGGTTGTATTAGGGAGGGGGCGTCCTAACCCAACCCAGATGGTGTCCTTACAAGGCGAGGACACAGAATCTTGCTTGCGACTGAAGGCGAGGTGGCCGAGGCAGAGGCCGGGGATATAAAGTGATGAGCTGAGGATTGTTGAAGCCCTCTGGTAGCTGGGAAGAGGGAGGAAAGATCTGCCAGCACCTTCCCCACTGGCCTGCTCCTCTGCAAAGGCTAAGCAGCAGCCTATCCCCATCCCAGGCTTAACAGTGCCTCAGAAGCTGTGGCTGATAGGTGGCTGAGTAGCCATCCATGCCCAGATACCAGGTGGGCAAACCGACAGAGGCATTGGGTGTCCATTCTGTTACTTCTCCCAGGATCCCTCAGTGCCCTGACGGCACCTTGATTTTAAAAGGTCATTTCAAAGGCTGAAAAGAGGCCTATCTGTTAAGGCCACTGGCTACTTTTCTAAAAGACCAGGGTTTGATTTCCAGCACCCACATGGCTGCCCACAGCCAACTATAACCCCAGTCTCAAGGATCTGAAGACCTCCTCTGGCCTCCAGGCTCTGCGTATGCATGGTACATAGACCACAAATGAAGGCAAAATACCAACATTTATCAAATTAAAAGGAAATAATTTTTAAAGTTCCCTTCATCCACAAAGGTATCTTGAGCCCTGCAGTACCCATGCAATGTCCCAAGGCAGCTACGGTTGTTTTAAAACTTTTTACAAAGGCAGCTAGAGATCTAGTTTTCCTTTTGATTTGACAAGAGGCTACGGTGCCTGGCAGGTGTGTCCACCTATCCCTGTCCCTGACAGCCATCAGCTGAGCCCAGGTGGACTGGAGAGTCCAGAACAAGGTCTGGCAACCCCAGAAAGACTCAAAAGCACAGAAGCAGGAGAATCACCACTTTCAATTCCACCTTTACAAATGTCTACGGGGCCAGCTAGATGGCTCACCAGACAATGGGGTTCTGGAGAAGACTGGGTCAGAGAGAGGATGAGCCACAGCTACAGAAGGAGGTGGGAAGTTTCTCAACAGTGTGGTGCCCAAGGTGGTGGGTAGCCAGTCCTAAACCAAGGAGGGGCCTTGGGTACACAGCAGCCTATGTGGAAGAAGGGCTTCTTCAAGGTCAAGGTGGGCACCTGGTCCAGATCTAGAGGGCACAAGTCTAAAGGAAGGTCAAGGACTTTCTACAGGGCAGTTAAGGGGACCCCAAGGAGCAGACAATGGTGTCAGCAAGACCAAGAACCTTAATACAAGGGGGAGGTGTCTAGTCTTACTGCAACTCAATATACCATGCTTCGTTGATTTCCATGGGAGGGCTGCCCTTTTTTGAAGAGAATGGAGGAGAAGTGGATGGGAGTGGCAGAGAGGAGTGGGGGAGGGTCAGAGAGGAAGGAGAGACTATAGTTGGTGTATAAAATAATAATAATAATAATAAAAGTGCTAAGGACATGTCACATGAGTAAGAAAAGAGAATGAGGAACAGAGACACTCTATACACAGCCCATCACCCAGAAGGATCCTGAAGGCTCTAACACAGAGGTGGGCAACCTACAGCCAGGGCAGACCCCACTTGAAGCCCCTCCCACAAGAACACACTTCAGCTCTATACCCAGCCTCACTCTGGACTTTGGAGGCCAGGCTAGCTCTCAGGCAGTGCCATGTCCCAGGGAAGCGTGGGCAGGGAACCTATGAAGTGCCTGACAGTCTTCTCTCAGGCACTGTGGTCTGGATGTCCATGTTGCAGCCACTCGCTGGTGCCACTGTCGTATGCAGGAAGCCCAGGAGGCAGGATATGGGATGCAGGAGGCATGCTCAGCTCAGCAGACATGAATGGCCTATGATTTTAGGACTCTTATGTCATGGCCCCGGCATTCCCTGAACTCTAGCCTTGAGTTCAAGTCTTGATGGTCAACCATCCTGTCTGTCCCCAGAGAATGAAATGATCCATGGCTCTCTGTGGGCCCTTGTGGAGAAAAGTAACCACTCAAAAGGCCACTTCCCAGACACCATGTCCCCTGGCCCCTCTCTCACTCTCCTTCACTATTGGGGAATAAAAGCACACAGGTACTCATCTATCCAAGACAGTGGTTGGCTTTCTCCAGTCCTGCTGGGCACTAACACAGTAAGAGACAGTGGAAGAGAAGGGGCTTTTATACCTCCTGGCCAAGGATCCCTCAGAAATGCCCTTGGTCCTGGGGTTCCACAGGCTCAAGACTTGTCACCAGGATCTTGAGACTATTGATGGATCCTTAGGAAAAAGCCAGTCGCCCCTTCCTGAAAGAAACTGCAGAGAGGGGCTAGTATTTCCATACCTCTGTACTTGAGGCCTCCAGCAAGGTGACTCTTCCCTGTAATCCCCTGCTGGCTATCTCTGTGTCTTGGGGAGGCAGGTAGCCTAGGAAGCAAGGGGGGGGCAAGAAGGCTCAGCTGCCATGCTCATAATCCCAGGCAGCTTTGCTCTGAAGCTATCAGTTCAGAACAGGCACCCTGTAAATTTAGAATGTATGATGGCTGATGCTGCCAGCATTCATATGAGCTTCACAGAAAGAAGGAAATCTGTGCTCCGTTATACCATCACCTCATAGCCTACCGAGGCACTCACGGGAGACAATGCCTTTTCCCGAAGGAACAAGCCAAAGGAATCTTGGGGACCAGCACCAGTCTAGGACGCTTCCCACAAGGACCCCCTTCCCTTCTCACATTTTCCTAAAAATAAAGTTTCTCTTGGCACAAAACTCCATATTTCCAGAGCATAAGCTTCCGGGAAGCTAGCAAAGAGATCGGCTCTGCCTACCCCTCTCCAGCCTGAGGGAAATCTATGTCCATGAAGATTCTCCAGATCCAATCCTGTCCTCAGGGCTCACCTCCAACAGCACATAGAAAGGTGCCAGGTGAGGCCAGCTCTTCTGTACAAAGAGCAAAATCCCCCTTCCCTAGGGTCCTTGGAAATCTAATGGCTCACCTCCACTCTGAAATGTTGGGCTCAGATTCCCAAAAAGCCTTCAATACAAATAACCAGGGCAGGATCTTGGGCTTCCTGGAGCCCTCTGTTTAATTGCTTTGAGGCAGGATGCACCAGAGCTCCCCTGGTTCTTCTCACAGGCCTGCATGGTACCCACAGCACAAAGAATGGATGAGGCAGCCTGGGAGAGGTCCCAGTCTATAATTGTATGGGAGGAGGAAGAGACAGAAACCAAGCTTAGCGATTCTCCAGAGAGCACCTGTACATGCAGCCTGTGTCTATCCTGAACAAGGCCCTGAAAGCAGAGTCTAGGTGGTGGACAGAAAAGCCACATTTATAGTTGGGACTATACAGAGCCTTGGGTGGCCTGGAGCAAGATCTGCACTGTGCAAAGATGTGTTCAGTGCATCCGTGCAGACAAAAGGAGAGTCTACAGGAAGAGAAGTCAGGCTGGGATCTGGTAGATATGGGGATAGAGAGGAGAGAGCAGGGGACTATCCTGGAAAGCAGAAGGGAGAGGAAGGTGACATTAGTCAGGAACTGGTACCACTAGAGAGCTTGCTGTGAAGACAGGTCAGTAATGAGCCCTTGCATGTGGCCCCTTTTAATAATGTTGGGAACTGTGACACAAAGACTTTGCAAAATGTGGTGGCTGGAGAGACAATTCAGTGGGTAAGATGTTTGTGACACATATGAGCTACTGGTTCTATCTCAGAACTTATGTCAAAGAAAAAAAATGTCACACGCTTGCAATCCCAGCTCTGGGGAGGTAGAGACAGGAAGAGACCTGGGGCTCACTGGGACCAGCCAACCTAACTGAATTAGTGAGTTCCAGGCCAGTCAGAGAGAGAGAGAGAGAGAGAGAGAGAGAGAGAGAGAGAGAGAGAGAGAGAGAGAGAGAGAGAGAATTGGACTATGACCTAAGGAACAATACCTAAGGTTGACCTCTGGTCTCCACACGTGTACACAGGCATGCACCTGCACATAACACACAAAAGGACATTAGCTAAGAGCATTCTGGGGAAGGGTCAACTCCTACTGAAATGGCCTTGAGCTGTCCGATGTGGGATGTACTCAACAAGGTCCTGCAGAGGCCTTTGCTGGTTTAGATGAGTGAGACAAAGGGGTAACAGTCCTCACAGAAATGGTAGACAAATCACGTTGGGCACTTACCCTCCTTCCAGGCACAGACAGAACATACCCCATGGGAAGTAGGCACAGCCCTGTGTTCCAGAGATGCAAGCAGGGTTTAGGAGGTTGTTAAGCACTCACTGGTGGGCAGCTTGGGTTTGAGTGTGCCATGCCAGCTCCTTTTGCCATGCAAACTTTGTCCTGAGTTTCCTTTATAGGACAAGCTTAAGGTCTCATAGGGCAAGCTGCCAATCTTCTATAGCCAGAAATGGGTTCTACACATATTTCCTCCTCCTGGGAGTAGCCTTCTGGAGTCCTCATAACCCCAGACACACCCAAAAACCCCAGCCACATGTACCACGTGATATCCCAGCCAAGCCTCGTCACCCCCAATGGTTGACAGTTGGACAATGGAGAAGTGCTGTGCTCCAGATGAGCAATCATGGGCATCTGCCAAAGTCCTCACCTTCAAGGGAAGGCCCCTGTGCTCCCAAGAGATCCTGTTCTCTTTTATCAGAAAGGACTATCTTCAGAAAATTATCCTGCATTTTCAACACTAACTCAAACTGGTATCTGTCCTGCCCAGCTCCTGGCACCCAGACCTAAGATGAAGAATGAATGTATGCAGGTGCGGGCCCCTCAGAGCCCAGAGCCCAAACAGGAGCAAGTTCTGTGGCCCAAGAGGGGTGGCCTGAACCATCTCTGGTCAGGGAGTGCAAGCAGCCTTTGGCAAAATCTGGTTCTAATTTTACCCTTATTATAATAGTTATACATATTCACTGCAGATTTAGAGACTACACATATGCAAAAAGAAGAAAATAAAAATATCTCATAATCCCACTAACCCGAAATAACTTGTGCTAACATTTTGCGCATATACATGCTCCCAGACTTCCCTAGGCATAGGATATGTATTTTTGGTGCCAAGTGGGAGCATACTGTACAACCCATTCTATAACTTTTCCCCATTTAACTCCATGTCACTACCAAATCACTAACTATTCTTCCACAATGTCATCTTGTAATGGCCGAATTAACCCAAAGACAGCAGAGGACAATTCAGGGCAATTTTACAACACAGAAAATTCTCTCTAGGCACTAAATATGAAAGTGGCCTTTGGGGAATGGAAAAAAAAAAAACTTCTCTTTCTTGGGCTCAAACTCCGCAATGTCATAAAAACCAAAAATGTCATCTGTCTTGAGGACACAGCTTCCTAAAGGGATATACCTGACCACCCTGAGGCACTGACTCCTAACTCAGGGGTGATGTTGTCCAAGGTATTTCTGAGGCTTTAAGACCGTGGGGGTTTAAGCATCAGGCTAGTTCCTGGTGAGAAGCCATGAGGGGCGACCACAGAGGGGTCCCACAGATGCGTATCGACTCTGCTGAGAGTCGTGAATGTGAAACCTCAAATGTGAACAGGTACTCAGGTGGGGTCTGCTGCACAAACCCTGAATCCTAAAGGCTGAAGACAGACAGAGGTCACAGGGCACCAGAGGCTGGCTGGAAACCCAGGAAAGGAAACCCTGGCCAAAACCAAGGATGGGCAACCATCAGCTATGCCAGCCCCTGATCCACTAGGGTCAATGTGCCCAACAAAGACCATGTGCTATATGATGTCCCTACCACTGGAATTCTGCCACATTCTGGATTATTTGACTTTATCCTGCTTTGGGGTAGGCCCCTAGACAAAATACAGCCTGCATTGGATGTAACAGAGAGTAGATACAATCTGCTCACACAGAAGTCAATCTAACAAGAAGTCCTGTAGCTGGGTCAAGGGAACAGGCCTGAACTCTCATGGTACAGAGAAAACTCTACATTTCCTAGTTTTAAGGGACTGCCATGGGTATCTATGACATCCAGAGTGATGTTCCTAGATCTGGCATGATGCTCTCTGCCTCAGCCAATCAAAACCAAACCCCACAGCTGCCACAGCATGTGACATCAGTCCAACTGGCTCCGGGGTCCATGGAGTGAGAATGTCTCTCAGTCATCAGTACCCAGTCGCTGCTCTGTCTACTCCAAGACGGACCCTACCCAAGCTTGGTGCAGAGGACTTCAGTAGACCCATAGCCCCACCCAGGAATACTCTCACGCTGACTGACACCCCCCCATTGTAATATCAACCCCCTTGAACATGGTCTATCATTACTAAGACCTATAAGAAGAAAGGTCATATTTCTAGAAATTGATTCACACACAAAGCTCTGGAGGGTGCCCTTCACTTTGTCTACGGTCAGACCAGACAAACCACTCCTCTGTCACCTTCTAGTCTCTCTCCTGAATGTCTGATGTCCCTTTTGGTATTCATCTGGATTCAGGTCCATCCTTATTCAGTATAACCTCAATTTAACCTGACTACATCTAAAAAACCCTCCATGGGGAGGTCAGGACAGAGGCACATGGGGGGACATAAGGTGGCCCATGACATAAGGTTCTGCCTGGAATGCCCAGGACTTCCCCCACCCCTTTCTCCTAAGCAATTCCAGCAGTGGACGGTGGGACAGAAGTGAAGTCTAGACTCTGCTCACCTGTTTCTGCCCATTCTCTGGGGAAGGGATCTCCCTTACAACTTTCCCTCCGTCCCTAGCTCCTCCTACATCCAAGTCCCTGAACCACCACCTCATGGGACTGCAGAGTGCATTGAGGGGAAGTAGGAATAACCCAGTCAAGACGACAGGACAGCCTGGGGACCGCAACCCTCACAGGGCCTGGTTTCTTGCTCTAGACCACAACATTCCACAGGCACTGAGAACTGAGGGCAGTCAAGGTGGGCAAGCCCGGAGTTAATTCCCAAAGAAACAGCCACAGAACATGGGTTCTTGGGTCACATAGAATTTCGTCAGGTCCATAAACTTCAGGATAAGATCAGCAAGAGAAAGTATGCCTGTGGGGTTTCTAAGACTGTGGTTCTCCAAGGCCCCCAAAGCCATTCTTGTGAGTTCAGATCTGTACCCCAAGACCATCTGATTTCCTTCGTTACACTGGTCTAGAAGAAACTTTTCTCGGTGTCAAACAAAGCACGACCATTCCCCCATATGTAAAGAGCACCCTAAAATCAGTAAGACTCCACATAGAAACAGATTATGTGAATAATGACGTCAACAGAAATGCAAGTTGAGCCGAAAGACACCTTCCCAGAGCTGGGGAGATATAAGTTAAAGGGTGAGATGGCTTCTATGCTTTGCCTGAGAAAGCTCCTACCAAAGTGTAATAACTAATGTCAGTGTATAGTTAGAGAATCCCCCACAGTGCAGAGACTTCTATAAATACTCTTGACTTTTTATAAAATAATCCAGGTGTCATTTTAAATTAAAACTTAAGAAATGCAGATCTCTTGCCCCAGCAACTCTACTTTGGGGATTTTCTCTAAGAAAAGCTAAAAATGCCAGAGACCGCGCGATGCACAGCACTGTATACGCGCTGACTGGAGAAGAAGCCACTTCTCACCAGTATCAAGACAGCGACCCCACAATTGGTAAGTGAGATTTAAGGAGGAGGGAAGAGGCTCTGGATTTAACGGTCAACAGTCCTGTCATGAGATAAACATGTAATGACTAATTCCCACAGTTAACTTTGTAACAACTAAGGAGATAACTGTTATTGCCCCAGTCAGTAAATTTTGCTGTGCAAACATGAGTCCCTGAGTTCAAATCCTCGATGCCATGCAAAAGAGCTGGTCATGGTGGCATAATCCTAGCACTGGGAAGCAGAAACAGGAGGAGCCCTGTAGCTTGCTAGCCAGTCTAGCTAGTATGGCAAGCTCCATGATCTTTAGTGAGAGACCCTGGCTCCAGGGGTGGAGGGTAAAAGGGGCTGAGAGATTGCTCAGTGGTCAATAGGTACCTTGCAGAGGATCCGAGTTTGCTTGCCAGCATCAGGAAACTGACAACCACCTGTAACCCCTCAGTTCTGGGGGATCTGATGCTCACTTCTGGCCTCCTTGAGCACCTGTATATACACACACACATACACACAACTAAGAAACGCCCTCCTCCTTTCCTCCCCTCCCCATTGTTACTAAGTAGACACAGTTGCTTCAGTAAACAGAGACACTGATATCATTGCCTGAACCTTAGAAGAATAACAGAAGTGCTGTCTTAGTTTGGATTTTTATTGCTGTGAAGAGAAACCATGACCACAGCAACTCTTACAAAGAAAATATTTAATCCAGGTGGCTCACTGTTTCAGAAGTTTGGTCCGTTATCCTCATGGCAGGGAGTGTGACGACATGCAGGCGGATGCCCAGACAGGCTAGAGGAATAGCTGAGGGCCCTACATCTTTCAGACAACAGGACATCAACTGACTGCCATACTGAGGGAAGCTTGAGCAAAAGAGACCTCAAAGTCTGCCCTCACAGTGACACACTTCCTCCAACAAGACTCTTTATAGTGCCACTCTTTTGGGTGTCCCATGAAATATTTGTCACCTAATGATATATTTTTAAAAAACTCTTAATTGCTCATCTGAAGTTCAAGTATCTGTCTGACCCACCATACACATAAATCTGGTCATCTAGTCCCAGGGAAGACGGCCATGATCCTCACAATTTTGGTTCCTACCTGTCTCCTCTTCCTTCTCATAGACACTCAGTGTGCCCACTGTGCCTTGTGCTCTGCTGGTAAGGATACAGATACATCGGCTTTCCTGCCTTATCATCAACCTTAGAATGTCTAAGTGGATATTTATGGGCCTGGACTTTACACACCATGCCTACAGCGCTTGTGTCCGGTATGGTTCTGGTTTAAGCTTCGGGGCTTTCTGACACTGGGGAATCTGACTGTGCCAGTCAGAGCAAAGCAGCCAGTCAGCAAGCAAGCTCTGGGGATGAATTGAGGAAAGCCCAGGGACAGATTGGAGCAAAGCCGGTACCTCGTTAAGGCACATGGCACCTGTTTATGCCCTTAGGGCTGGGTGGAGGGTCCCCCACTTCTCAGGTTGGCAGCTTACAGCCTTCCCTAGCTGTCAGATGTCCCTTCTCTTGCCCCTGATCACGGAGGACTGTTCATGGGCAGCTTCTTGCATCTCTCACTCCCATGAGCATCATCTACATTTGCTGTGAGTGAATACCAGCCAAAACAAGGGAAGCTGGACTCCAGCAGGGACCTGCTGACCTAGGCAAGGATGAGGCCACTCAACCTCTCCAAATCTTAGTAGGTCAGGAGATATGTTATCAGAGGGATTTCTAAGCATTTCTGAGAGTTTCGAGTCTTAAGTGTCCTCAGCTTTCCCATTCCAATATGGGCCTCCGGTCTCCATTTCAGAACATCCATGCTCTGGGCTGGCCTGGAGATGATGGTTCTCCCAGGTCCCTCGCTTCTGTGGCTCTTGGGACTTCACAAATGTGAGAGCCTCCCCTGGAGTCACAGCTTAACCCACATGCTTGTAGAGTTGGGAAGCTACCTGATCTCTGTATTTCAGCCTGCACTGATCTTTGTCAATTATGCTCCAGTATTTGAGCCCTAACCAGCTTTAAATTGAATCAGGACAAAATCATCAGAATAAAAAGAGTCCAAGCCACAGCCTTTCAATTCCAGCAATGAAAAAAAAAGTTATACATTTCATAATGGCCTTCTACCCCATAATGAACAGGAAAAATAAATTAGATTCCAAGCTAAGGGTATATTTATGCAATTTCATTATGTGCCCATGAGCAAGCCTGGTTTTCACCAAGATAAAAATGAATACTCAGAAACACTCACGCTAAATAAATGGAGTGATTTAACAGCTTAACAGGGAGCGTGGAAGAGGCACTGAAGGACAATGTCAAAAAATGGAAAAATAAAAATAAGAGGCTCGATACACCGCCCTGCACCGAGTGCAAAGTGCCTTCGGCGATTAGAGCCAACTGCCTGAGGGCTGGCGGCAGTGAAGCCTGTCCCTTGAGGCAGCTCAGCCCCAGAGCTCGATTGAACGACAGACACAGCAGAAAAAATGTTGGCTCTGCCCGACACTGGGCCCAGCATTGGCTCTCTGCACCCCAGTGGTTCCCCGCCCCCTGGAGGGCGGACCTGTGCCCATACTTCCCACCCCCTGTAGGCGGACTCGAACCCACACTTTCCGCCCCCAGTGGGCAGGCCCGAGCCTAAACTCCCCGCCCCTAGTGGGCGGGCCCAAGCCTTCACTCCCCACCCCCCAGTGGGCGGGCCCGAGCCTATAGTCCCCGCCCTCAGTGGGCGGGCCCAAACCTGCTGTCTGAACCAGAGGCTTCTTACAGGGCCAAGCTGGCCTTCAAGCCTTGGGCTGTAGCTTCGAGAAGCTCTTCTCCATTCGATTTTGCTTCCATTTTAGGGTGCTGGATGTTGGATAACATTAACCTTAGAGGCGGAAGTGGGCCTTCCTTCCGGGGTGACCAAGGAAGACTGGGGTCACAGGGTTCCCTCTGATTCCCCCAATGCCACAGCTGCTTCAATGTTCCTCTTCCAAGAAGTAAAACCACATTCTCTGCTGCCTTCGAACTTGAGTGTCAGAAACCTTTTACAATCGGGGTGTGCATGTGAATGCAGGTGCCCAGAGAGGCCAGAGGCATCAGATCCCCCTGGAGCTGAACTTAGAGCAGCTGAGACCTGTCCGATGTGGGTGCCAGGGACAGAACTTAGGTCCCCTGCAAGAGCGACGTCTGCCTTTAATCCTGGAGCCACCCCACTGGTGGCCCCTTGACTCTTATGTGCTCCAAGACATCTTTGTGAGAAGCAGATCGGACGCTACAAAGGTTGACAAAATAATAAGCCTATTTTTTTTCTTAATGAATATTTACAAAACTTGTGCTTATTTCCAAAAATGCCAATTGTGTCTGAGATATGCTTATAGATAGGCAGCTCGGGGAACCCTCAGCCAGTTCACCTCCAGGGTACCAGTGCCAGAAGTGCCAAGGGCTCAATAACATAAACAGGAGCAGCAAAATGCAGGAAGGGAATGGGGAAACTGAGGCTCAAGGGAGCCTAACTTCATGGCAGGGACCCAGGTTTAGACCATTCTGCCTAGGGGAGATACTGTAACAGCAACATTTAAATTAATGTTTCAGTAGCCATTTATAGTTTCTACTTTTTAATTTATTTTGGGGCTGGAGATTTTTAGGGGTGTGGTTGTTGTTTTGAGAGACTCATGTATCGGGTCTGGCCTTGAACTCACCGTGCAGCTGAGTATGATATTGAGTACCTGAACCTCCCTACCCCACGCTAACATTCCAGGCAAGCACCACCATGTGGACCTTAGAAACCACCTTTTATAAAGTAAAAATTAGATCTTTTTCAAAGTAGGGCCAGCAAGGTAGCTCAGTAGTTAAAGTCCACCACATTCGACAACCCGAGTACAGCCCTGGGAAACAAACAGAACAGAACCAGCTCCTTAAAGCTGTCCCTGATCTCCATGTGTACACCATTATATGTATGTACACATATGCGAACACATACACACTAGACAAAAAAATTTAAATTTACATATTTTTAAGTAAAAAATAAAGCAGGTGAAGTTAAACTTAATGATAAGCTTCATTTAATCTAATCTACTCAGACTATAATTGAAGCAATGCATTTGTGATCCACTCCTGATCACAAATACAGATGAACCATTCCTGAGAGTTTGTGATCTTGTGCTTGGTGGCAACTCTGCTCAGATACAGCTAGTTCTCCCATATGGCCAGTGGCCACCACCCTGATCTAGGCAGCCCACCTGCTTCATATAATCCCTAAAGACAACTCATGAGCCCCCAGGAGACAAGTATGCAGTGGCTAGCTAGGAACTACACTGACCACCAAGATATTTTTTTTTTCACCTTCAAGAATAGAGATTCTTCAAAACCACCATGTAGCCATCTTGGATTTATATCCTCCATGCTCTGTTGAGCACTTTCTCTGAGAAGGTTCAGGAATATTCCAAGGGCTGCATGTGAGAGCCAAGTGCCAGTGCTGTCACCCTCTGATGATAGAAATCTCCTCAGTGACAGAGAACCTCAGATCACAGCAGGTGCGGGGGGAGGGGGGTAGTTCTCATAGTCGGTTCTAAGCAGCCACTGACCACTCATCACAGAGCAGACTCAAGAGTTTCCCCCTTCCCCCTTCCTAAGCAAAGGAAACAAGCAAGCTAATAAATAAACATGCAGAAACAAGAAAGTACTGTGAGCATTGCATGTTCTGGGCCGGTGCCGGAGCCATGGTTGCAGAGCCTGTGAATTCATTAGCACAGATGGTCCTGGAGTCAACGTACAGGCCAGGTCTTGGCTGCTGCCCAGAAAGTATTCAAAACAACTGGTCGACCTGATGAGGTGTCATCAACGTGGGCCAAACAGGGCAAGGAAAGATGTGGAATTAGCCAGGCAGGACAGATGAGGCATGCCTCAAGCCACCTGAGGAAGTGGGTGTCAGCAGATGATAAACAACTAGAGGGCACCAAAGGATAGAGGGATTTGAGCACCCCACCCTGCAAGGCATTGGCAGCCCTACTGCACGGAGGGGTTCACATGTGGTCCATGGGCTCTGACCATCACGCTCTTGGTGACTTGGGTAGTCACAGTGGCTCCATGCACAATGCACAACAGCAGTACCTGGACCTCAGGATGGACAGTCACTGTTTCTGTATCACCTGATCAGGTCTCTCACTGACCTTGCGGACCAAGCCTCCACAGTCCTGTGATGGAAAAGTACCAGAAGCAGACTTGCTTCGGGCACCATGAGGCTCTGACAGCTGGTGCCTCGGCCCCCTCACTGTGTGCTGGCTCAGTGGTCACGTGATCACAGTCCCTGCAGAGGGAGGCATCGAGGAAATGCCTCCCCAATTGGTTGCTGGAGAACAGGCTTGCACAATCAATTCACAAGCAGGAGGGAAGGGGAAGAGAAAACGGAGGGTACCCCCAGTTCTCTCACGAGTCTCCTAGCATTTGGGTGCCAACTCCATCATATACCTGACCAACCAGGCCCAGAATCCGGAGTCCACTCGTGTGGCTGTACCTGTCACAACCACCACCAGCAGGCTGCACCTGACCAGTGTTCTCTCAGCTGAACTGGGGCCAAGGCTGCACCCTCGGGGACTCTGCTGTGTCTCCTCCTCCTCCGCCCCTTACATAACCAGGCCTGTCCTCACCCCCACCTTCTAGACATGGGGGTGTAACATCTGCTCATACTGTTCCTCCAGAAGAGGACCTTCCCCCACACACCCGCACCCCAAATTCAAACATTGCCACCTCCCCCAGAGCAGTGAGGGATAAAAAAATACCATAAAATGAAAACATGCTATGCCCACTACCTCATTAAGGGGGGGGGGGGAGCCTACGACAGAAATACTTTCTTCTTTTTTGTTCTTGAAAAACAATAACAAATCCTAGGGGCCAGGAACACAAGAGGACCAGCACTGGCCTGCCTCTTCATCTCTTGGGCTGGAAGCATCTTCAATATTTCTTTATTGTTAGAAGAGAGGTCTATTGGAGCATTGTTCTGGGGCTCACAGAAGATGAGAAGTAAGCAAGTAAGCGTGCAGCCTTAGGAGGCCCTGTCAGGACGGTTCTCCTTCCACCCTCTCCCCTGCCCCCTGCCTCCCTACCTCTCCTTCCCCACCCTCTCCCCTGCCTCCCTACCTCTCCTTCCCCACCTTTCCCCTGCCACTAAGTGAAAAGTGAGGGCTCCTGCTGGGACTGATCAGCCACACATTAAGTTCTGACAAGGAAACCTGCACCCATCTTCTCTCTGATTCCAACTTCTCCAGCTACTCAGACTCCTGAAGGCCCAGCAAGGTCTGCTGGTGGCCTCCCCCACTGGCAGACATTTGCCACCTCAATCCTTCCCAGCCAGCCCCATGCTGTCTTTCTTTCCAAATACCTTTCAAAGGCCAGAGGAAAGCCTTTCATTCTTCCCTCCAGGGAATGTCTAATCCATCTCCTTTATCCAGCCCAGCCTCTGGGCCAGGGTGGTGGTCCCCTGTCTCTGTTCCAGTTTATCCAGATGTCCTGAGCCCCTACCTTACTATGTCCCTCAGTAAGTCCAGTGTGCTCTCTCTTTCTCTTTTGTGTGTGTGTGTGTGTGTGTGTGTGTGTGTCTGTGTGTCTGTGTGTCTGTGTGTGATTTGTGTGTGCCTGTCTGTCTCTGTGTGTGTGTGTATATATGTGTGTGTGTGTGATATACATGGCATGTGTGTGTCTCTGTGTGTATGTGTGTGTGTCTGTCTGTCTGTGTATGTATGTGTGTGTGGTATGTGTGTGTGTGTGTGATATACGTGGTATGTGTGTGTCTGTGTGTGTGTATGTGTGTCTGTGTCTGATGTATGTGGTATGTGGTATATGTGTCTGTGTGTGTGTGTGTGTGATGTGTGTGTGTCTGTGTGTGTGTGTGCATGTATGTGTGTGTGATATACTTTGCATGTATGTGTCTGTGTGTGTATATGTGTGTATGATGTATGTGGTATGTGTGTATCTGTGTGTATGTGTGATGTGTGTGTGCAGAAGCCATCCTGTCAAATCCATGAACACACCTTACTGGTGTGCACAATGAATTGAAAGCAAATTTTTTAGAACAAGCATGTTCCTCAGAACTGAGGTGAGTCCCATGAGAGGGAGTAGAAGGCAGAGATAGCCATCCTGGATCTCTGCCTCCATCTGTTATCACTGCACCCATACAGAATGTCAGAGGCCAGCTGATCCCCAGGCTGCTTTCTCTTCAACACCAAGGGAAACTGTTCCAGTCTAGAAGCTGTTCTCAGCCTCTCTTCTCAGCTATATCAAAGGCTTTCCCTGTTCCTGCACACCAGTGAGCCAGGACACATCATATGGTGCCCCCTCTTCAGGGTCCCAAGCTCTTGAGGCACCTGTGTGGACACTGGTGTCACCTAGCCTGACTGTGGGTTCTGGGAAACTCCAAGGTACAAGACCTGTCTCGTTAGAGGTAAATAGCTGTCTGTCTGTGGCCTCCAACATGAAGGGTGCAAATTGAAGGGTATAACTAGGCTCCTTCCAATTGCTGGGGCTTCTAGCCTTTCCTGCTTTCAGGTTCCATGGAGAGAGGCAGGATCAAGCAGGCACCATGACTGGGTTTGAATGGAAATGGATGTAGAGCACAAGCCTTCTCAACCAAGGATGGATGATGTGGTGGGATTCAGGCGTTATTGAGGGAGACCTTAGCTTGGGGTCTCAGGACCCTGAATGGGGCATGGCCAGTCCCCATTGAGAACCCTGCTGTACGCTGGCCTTCCTTTCTGCTTGTTCCTGCGTTCTCAGAGAGAGGTCTGACACCATCAAAGCGTGGGACAGTTCCTCTCTCCAAAAATTGCCTTAAAGTTCAATTTATATAAGCAAGTATTTATATAACCCCCTAATAAATATTAGCCCTTTATATTATCAATTACAAATAAATGGTTCTACAATATCTGGCGCCCAACGTGGGTTTTCACCACTAGGAGAGAACCACAAAGCATGACCACAGACTTAAAGCAGTGTCTTCCCTGCCAGATGGCCGACACACTCCCTGCCTGATTTCCTATTCTAACTCTACTGCCCCTGGGAGAGATCAAGGAAATACCTGGGGTGGGACCCCAAGTCCAGGAGCCAAGCTCCCAGGTGTGCCTTCTTGTACCCGCTCTTCTTGGAATAGAGACTGAAATCTCTAACCAAGACAAGCAAGCACGTGAGCCCAGTACATTCCAGAGAACTCTGCAGAGTGGGATGGGAAGAAAAGCTGCTTATCTGGTGTCCACTGCATATAAAGCCACCAACAGAGGAAATCCAGAAAGACAACCATAGGGAACAGAGCAGGCAACAGCTCTGCTGTCATCCTTCTTCCCAGAATATGCTCAGTGTGTGAACCACACACACACATATGTGCATGCACTGCACACAGACACACACACACATGCATGCACTCACATGCATGTACACACAAACATACATACACACAGGCACACACACTGCACTCATGCACAAACTCATATACACATGTGCATGCACTCACATGCATGCACACACAAACACATATACACACATGTACACACACTGCACTCATGCACAACGCATACACACACACCACACACATACACACACACCACACACACACACGTGCATGCACTCACATGCACACACACACACACACACACACACACACACACACACACACACACATACACACACACACCAGTTAGGATCAGCTATGTCCTGCTTTCTCTGCTCAGAACCACAGGAAGCCACAGGGTGTGTCTTTTCCTTGGTCCCCTATTTTGCCCCATGTACATCAGAACAGCCAAGTGCTCAGGGCTTTGGCTCTCTGCAAGCAGGTGACACCCAAAACAACTGGGGTATCTTTATGAGAAAGGGTAGGTGTTGTGCCGGTCAAGGTACTCCCGGGTGTCCTCCCTGCAAGAGACCCAGCTCACAGAAGATCTTGTTTCTGAGGCCTCTGAAACACGCGGCATTCAAAACTGAGGCCACTCACTCTAGGGACATAAGGGCCTCCTGTCACCCACAGCTCCCTCCTTCACCCACACAGCTCCAGGGTAGAAGGATCAACTTCATTTGTGACACCTGGCATCTTTCCCAGAGAGAAGAATGACCACAATACTCTCTTGTTCTCCAAAGGGCTCAAATACCTGTGATATGGCTGTCACCACCTCTCAAAGTCTGTCCACATTCCTTCTAAAGGAGCCCCAGGTACCTGGGATGGTGGTCCAGGCCAAGGAGGCTCATCACACTCATGAAGCACATACACTGGGGGCTGGGGAGATGGCTGAGTCAGTAGGAGTGTTGCTGTGTCAGCGTGAGGACCCAAGTTCAGATCTCCAGCACATCTCTTTAACTGAGAACAAAGGAGCAAGGCTTACATGTGTGCACCACAGCACCTATCCCATGGGTCTGATTTAAATGCTGGTGTTTAAGTCCACAGAAGCATGCAGTCTCTTGACCTTCTATGAGGCCCTGCCAATGGTGCTGCCTCTGAAGACGCTGAGAGCTACAGATTCGCCATTACAGAAAAGACAAGGCTTTGCAGTTAGCAGAATAGAAGGCTCTCCGAGAATGTGATGTGTAGAAAGAAGGCTCCAGACCCTCACAAACTTGATGATTTCAATAGACTAATGCACTGAACTCCTAGAATAGGCAAGAATGTGATAGGGTGTGGGCAGTTCACTGGTTATTAGGAAATACATGAGCCAGGCAAAGCAAACAAACAAATCAACAGATCACAGACCACATGGCAGCAAAGCTTTCATGCCCCTGCCACCTAGCACTTTGACCCTCACCCCCGGCACACCCCCAACTGTATATGTTTCCATAAGAATGACCATTACAGCTATGACATAATTTTCTTGCTCTGTGTGGGTTGGACTTCCTGTCTGGTTGTTTTTCTCTCCCTGCTGTGGCTCCAGGGTCTGAACAAGTCCTGTGACTTACAAAGTAGTTGAGACATATTTCCTGAATGAATGGCTTTAATCTGTGCTCCATCAGAAGCTTCTGCAGATGGATAACGCATTCTTCAGGGGCTGTTGGTTATCTGTACTCAGTCTACACAGGCGTCCTTGAGTTCATTCCTAGGTGCTCTGCTTAATTGCTATTGTTATCAACAGAGAGAAGCACAGATAACATGTGGATCCATAGATGATACTACAGATAATAGATAACGGGTACATAGATATATACATTGTAGATCATATAAGATACAAAGATAGATGATAGATGTCTAGATACATAGATGGACATGTTGGTACATGCTAAATTATAGATAGAAAGATGGATAGACAAACAAGTACGTAGATGGATGGATGCATAAACACATGATGGACTGTGGATAAGTACATAATACATAGTTAGATTTTTGTCGGGTTTTTAGTTTCTTATCAGTTCTCTGGAATTTTCCTACTTCATGGTTACATCATATGCCAGACACTGTCACCTCCTTTTCCCAGGCTTCCTCTTCTCACGTCTTCCTGGCGGCACCGGCTAAGGTCTGGGGACCAACGTAAAACAGTAACAGCAGTAGCCAACCTCGCCTCAGACCTAATTTTAATGTTTGCATGTTAAGAAAACACAGGGGATGGCGCTGGAGACATGACTCTTGGATCAAGAGCAATAACTACTCTTACAGAGGACCTAGGTTCAGTTCCAGGCGTCCACATGGTGGCTCACAGCCATCCCTCACTCCAGTTTCAGGGCATCTGACCACCTCTTCTGACCTCAGTGATTAACAGGTATTAACAGGATGCACATACATCCTTACAGGCAAAGTACTCATACAAATGAAATATAAGCAGACCTCATGTTGAACAATTCTTTACTCCTGAAATGAGTGCCAAGTGGGCATGATAGTTATAGAAGTGGTTTTGATGGGAACTATTATTTTAGCATATTGTTTGGATCCTATTTTACAAATCATGTATTTAAAATGTTGCATCAATATTCATAGTTGAGACAAGACTGCCTACTTATTTTGCACAATCCTCAAATTATAAAAAAGAAAAGGAAACACTTTCTTCTCATCGTGGGTGGTGGGGTAGGTAGTTAGCACAGGACTGTCTCTGAGGGTCTGAGTCTACCATGTGGCTGTTGATTCTCATTCTCTCTCCTGCAGAGGGCAGTCAGTCCTGGTCAATGGTACCCGACCCCTCAGCTTGTGTCTCCTCCTTCCTCTCTTCTGAAGAGTCACTCAGATTGTCAACTTGACAAGACTAACAATCAATCCCAACATTTTACTGGTGCACGCCTTCAGATGTTTCTAGAAACACCTTGACTGTGAGTGGAGGTATCCCATGGGCTGGTATCCCAAATTGATAAAGAACACTGGCAAGCTGAGTGCCGGCATTTGTCTGCCTCTGCTTCCTGACTGTGGACCTGGTGTGGACACCATGGTGGACTGGACCCTTAGAGTGTGCGTGGTTATAAACCCTCTCTCCCTCAGGTTGCTTCTCTCGGACATTGTGTCCAGCTAGGAGAAAGGTAGGTAACACAGTTAATGGGATTTGCAAGCGGTTCATCTGTTGACTTTCAGAGAGCAGCTTTTTAGGTACAAGCCTCGTGTTTCTTTCTGTGACTCATTAATTTCAGGGATGGCTTCCATCTGCCTATTTGTTTTGTGTCTCTTTCTAACCTTTTAAACCCTAAGCTCAATTCATTCAACTTTATCCTCTTGTTTTCTGGCCATGTGCATAGACTATGCATTTCTCTGCCCACAGTCACCCTCACCAAGTCCTCCCTTGGAGCTTTATACTACTGGGAGCTTGTCCCTGGAGTTATATGCTTGATGAGGGAGCAGATGAAGGCTTACATTCAGGCTCATGCCAAGCGCATCCCCAAACAACCTGTGAGCTATACAGTGTCCCCCTCACTGACAGTATAGCCCCATAGCAAACTTCAGAGAAGCCAAGGACCCACTTGGGTCACAGACACATAGTGTTTTGGCAATAGTATTGGTGCTGATAATAATGGCAACGATGATGATAATGGGCTTGGAGGGCATGTATAGTGACTGGTGGTGGTGTGGATGGCAATGATGGTGGTGTTAACCACAGTAATTGGTAGTAGTAATGCTGCTGCTGATGGTGATTTATTGATGGTGGTGATTAGAGTGATAATGATTATAATGAGGTGATGTCAGTAGATTTTGATGATGTTTGTGATGATGGGGATGATGTTGGTAATGTTAGTGATCATGAGAACAAAGATGATGATTCTGGTGGTGATGGTGGTAATAGGTGATGGTGATCCTGGTAGAGGTTGTTTTGATAAGGGTGATGATGGACGTGGTTTTGATGGTTAAAGCAATAATGGCAGCAGCAGGGATGCAGGTTATGACTATGATAATAACAGGTGGTTTTGGTGGTGTTGGTGACTACATAATGGTAATAATAATTGTGGTGGTGATGATAAAAGTTGTGGGTTGGTCATTGTGATGGTGATAACACTGTGGTTTGGTAGAAGTGGTGACAGCAGCAACAGCGTCGGTCCTGATGATAATGACATCATGTCAGAACATCAACTAGCATGCTGTCACCAGAATCCAACAGCGAAAACAGGGTCCATCGAGAAGAAGATGAACAATTGTCCACAACAGAAACTACGCACCATCAAAAATGGAAGGTTGACCAGTAGGCAGGAAGCCAAGAAAAACGAGACCGTCATTTGCCCCACATCTTACAACTACAGCCAGCCAGGGCCAAGCCAGAGCAGCTGACTCCACTCCTCCCTGAAGCCCCCTTGACCCTGTCTCAGCACCCACTATGCACAGGGTGCTGGCTTGGGAACTCAGAGATGCAGAAGAACATCTTCCCATCGAAGTTCAGCAGCAGCTCTACCGGGCAGAGAGATGAAGAGAAGCCACCACCAGACCCAGAACACTGCTCCACACCAGAGGGACGGTCTGTGCTGAGTAGGCTAGTTGGATGGGAGAATTATGGAGACGGGAAGAGCAGCAACAGGACGGAGGGGTAGGGACCAGTCACAGGGATGGAGGCAGAAGGATACAGAGAGCTCAAATTAGAGATAGTGTGATGTTAGCTGATACTTTAAAGACTCAAACTAATTCAACATCTTCATAATTAATGACAAACTAGAGGTATAAGGAGAAGGCTGGCACCACGTTTACTGACAAAAGGCCACATAATAAAATATTTGAAAAGAAGGCAGTACGGCAATCAATCAGTCCCTAGAAATGAAGTGCACACCTCCCCAGGAATCGAAAGCCACTCTGCAGGACAGAGTCATTCAGTAGAGATGGAAAGAGGGGGGCAGGAAGGGCCTTCTTGGCAGCTGCTGTCCAGTGGGTGCTCAGGAGAAACCATGAAAGAAACGATGTAGAATTTTTAACCCTGTCCCCAACATTCCTAACAGCCCCCTGGCAAACTGATACCGGCTACAAAACATAGGGGTGTAGTACGAGGGTATGAGAGGTTGGACTTGATGCTGGGGCTTCTCCACCTTCACCAAAAGGGTGGAGGGATGGAGACCAAGATGGAGCCATGCTCCAAACACAAAACAGGCAGGAATCTTACTGTAATGAACCTCCATTCCACAGCCTCTAGGATAAAGGAACATTCTGGAAGAGTTAGCCTCGGAGGGCTCTGATAGTCTAGAGATTTTTTTTTTTTTTAAGGCGGTCTGGATAGAGATTTTTTTTTTTTTAAGGCGGTCTGGATCAAGTCAGGGCTGCAGACCACAAGCCCACGCTAGAGTGTATCATCTAATTAGCACTTGGTGAAGTGTCTGAGAAGCTCTGGAGAGATTTCCTTTGTGAAATTGGACCAGACTGCCTCCCCTGTGCCATCACAGGCTGAAGGGATGGATAGCTGTCACGGTCAAGAGCATTGTATTAGGCATGAGGGGACATCCAGTTCCTCCCTGAGAGGCCTCAATCTCTTTTATCACCCTATCTAATGATCCAGAAGGTGATGAATTGGTCTTGGAAAGAACTTGCCTAAGACAGGACCCCAACCAGCTGGCAGGCAGGTGCTGCGGTGTATGCTGGAACAATAGAGGGACAGAAAAAACCGAAGGGAAAAGAAACATTCCAGGTACGTTAAGACCCAGCTTGAAGAAAATTTTCAAGTGCCTGGAGCTGAAAGAAGGCCAGGCTGAGGCAGATATTTTCTGAGCTAAGGTGACCCAAGGAGGCAGATTCAGGATCCATGGGTTCCTGGCATGGATGATCTGGGATGCCACACAAGCAGAGCAGTGTGTTTTGCCTAGATGGGGTGTTTAGTTGGCTGTTTGTGGGAGGAAAAACACCCCCAAGGAGGTGGCTATTACATATCCCTTCATAAGCATCCACCTGGGTGTCCATGCCTATGGGAAGATACTCTAAAGACATCTGGGACATCTGGGCTCATTGAAGGGTTTAGAGAAAGAGAAAGTATGTATACATGTGACTTCGGCGAAATGAGTCAACACGGAGCAAGGTGCAGAGAAGTATTGAGAGACAGGCAGCATGGGCAGTGAGGGCAGTACAGGAGAGCCTTCCTAAAGCCAAGCACCAGAGCCATAGAAGCTCCTGGCTGCCCTTTCAAAGGTAGGACATTGTCTACAGCTCCAAGTGCAGAGTGAGGCCTCTCTGCATAGACAGAGTGTTTGCTGCTCCAGATGAGGGGAAGCATCAGTCTTTCCCATTTGGAAATTTACTGAAATGGCCATAGCCACATATAGCCCTAGAGACTAGGTCAGCTGCTTGTTAGCCACATTCTCATCCCCCATGGAACACTGCAGAGGTGGCATGAGCCTGCTGGGAGAGGGCACACAGTGTGTGAGGCAAGGGGCTGAGGCTGGGGCTGAATGGCAAGGGATCTAGCAGAGGACAGCAAAGGACAGGCCTGGGCTACAGAGGCCTAGGGGTTAAGCCTGCTTCAGGAATGGCAAAGCTCACACAGTGGCCACTTACTGAGTATCATCTGCAGAATACTTGGCCAGCATAGTCAGAGGAGACCTTGGAGTCTCTCACCTTCAGATCCCTAGAAACTGGCTAGCTTCTCCTAGACATGTAGCCCTTGAATGGGTACCAGTACCCAGATGACCCCTATTTCCTTCTGGTCCAGTTCAATTGCTCTTACTAGAAGGGGTAGGGGAAGAATCCTGGTTTTTGTCTTACTATTGTCTCTAGAGTCTAAAGTAATATTTATCATGGATTATATACTACTTGATTACATGCAGGAGAGATGGAATCATGGGTGGGTAGGTGGGCTGTAAAAGGTAGATGAATGGACAAATTGATGGATGGACACATGGACAGACGGATAGGTAGCTTGGTGGATGAATGGAAAGGTAGGTAGATGGATGGATTGTTGATGGATGAGAGACTTGTGGGTGTGTGGATGTGAAAGATGAGAGTTGATTGGTGAGCAGGCAGATAGGTGGAAAAATGAGTGAACAGATAGATAAATAGTAAATGGTGGGGGCTAAATGATGGGTGGGTGGGTGATTTCATGGATGGGTAAATCGACGGATGAACAGATAGGTGTGTGGGTAGCTGGGAGGGATAAATGGATGGATAGATTGATGGATGGGTGAGTGGGCAAGTGGCTGGATAGATGCATGGGTGGATGGACGGACATAGATAATTGGGTAGATGGGTAGATAGACAGATAGATGGATAGTTGGACAGACAGGTAGTATAGCTCCTCGGTGGAATGCCTGAGCAGAATGCCTCATCCTTGCCTTGCCTTACCTTACCTTACCTTACCTTACCTTACCTTACCTTACCTTACCTTACCTTACCTTACCTTACCTTACCTTACCTTACCTTACCTTACTCCTTCATGACCATAGTCCGAGAACTGCCCAGAACTGGTATTGTAGAAGTGGTGCTTACATCACTATCAGCAAATGGTTAATAAATGATCACTACCCATTTGGCCCTGCCATGTCAAATATCAAAGAACAGGCACACCAGTGACAATGGGGTATACAAGCTCATGCCTCATTATCAGTTCCCACATCCAAGACAGGTACCTGGTGCAACTCCGACTCACCAGGGATGGGACACTTGGCAGATACCATAATGCAAATGTCCCTTCCATCTGCAGTGGCATTGCCAGCTCAAAAGTGGGGTTGCAGATGTTGACTAGCTTGGGTCGAGCACCGGATGCTGTCTAAAAATGTCTCAATTATTTCATCATATCTAAGGTCCTGGGAAATGGGGAGGGGAAGATCAGCTCATGTCACAGGTACAGAACTGAGGTTCATAGGGTAAACTGATTTCTAAGACTATTCATCATGAAATGAATGGGGCCAGCTCTGGGGCCAGCTGACTCTATACGGGTCTTCCCACTAGGCAGGGACAGGAAGCATATCACTACTCCTCAAAAGCAAATACCCCTAAAGAAAAGAGCCAACAATACCATCAGCTGTGACAATAATTCCAAGAGGGTAGTCCCTAAATGCATTTTAGGGAGCTAGAGCTTAAATGGAAAACTCCTTAAAACAACTAAGTGTTCTTAAAGAGGCCTTTTCACCATTAAAAAAAAATCAATCCCTTGTGCCTCGGTGAGACTTAGTCATAGCATTGCCCTAAGACCTCGAGGTGGCCTTGGGGCTGCAGATCTAGAGCTTTTCAGGGGATACCAGGAAGATAAAAGGGCCTGTGACAGACAAGAAACTGGTAATTTAGCCCTGCCCTGTGACCCCCACATATGGAACCCTTTTCTGTATCAGAGACCTCCAGAGGGCAGAGATAAGCAGAGAATACCACCATGGATTTAGGAGACAGGCAGACAAGAAGAGTCCCCAGGTCAGGAATCAAGATCAACATTAGACCCCATCTAGGAAGGGTACTGGGCATTCCTCTGGTCTATCTTAATGATATCAGTGTTGCAGCTGATGGCTGGGTGTGTCTATGACAAGGGTGCTATGGTACACAGAGTCTCAGAAGTAAACCTTTCAACTGGGCCATGGCACAGGCATCCTCCCAGCCAGCTTGTTCATCCCTGCCCCTTCCAGGAAAAGAAGATTCGTGCCTATCAAACCCAGTCTCCTGATGACACCTGTGCAATGTAGGGCAGAAGATGAGGCCATCGAGGGTCTGTCCCTGCCCTTACAGAGTCCTGGGCTAGGCAAGCAATGAAGTGAAAGATGTGGGGCCCACTGATCACTGCATTCCTAAATATAAGGAACCCCAAAGCGAGAGGCCCAAGCTGGCTTCATACATCCACCCTCAGCTTCCTCCATGTCAGTGTCCACAAAGGTTTCTGGCTCTCCCTCCCCACGACCTCCCTTGAGAACTTAACTTCATTCCGTTTTCTTCTTTCTCCCCTTGAAATTCCAAGTGGGAGGCAAGCTGGACCAGGCTGGATAGTACAGATTAGATTGCATCTGTCTGGATATAAATAATTTACTGCTGGATGGTCAGGGGGAATTTAATTAGCTCTTGTTCTCCTGTAGAATCAGCCCACCACTGCTAAAACATTTCACTCCGAATTAGCCGGAAAGGGGCCAACAAGGCACGGCTAATTTTATACACATGACGTCCCCCACAGCTTCTGAAAATACACACGGAGCAAGAGGGACCACAGGGCCAGTGGTCCCACTGACCGCCCCAGTGTCAGGGGCTGCAGGCCCTCCGGGAGGGCCTCGGGACACTCATCTCCTGCAGTCTCCCTTAAAGGAACAGGAAGTGATTGATGGATGGAGGGAGTGGAGATGACTGGGCAGAAGTGAGAAGGGATAAGAGAGGGGCCAGATGAGGAATCCAGGTGAGGGGTACAGAATAGAGCCAGGTAAGGACTGAAACTGGAATTTGGATGAAAGTCTGGTACTGGCCAGGTGCGGGGGTCAGGTTAGGATCCAATCGATCCCCCCACTCAGCATCCAAAAGGAGCCTGCTGAGTTAAATTAAGACAGTGTGCCCCTCCCCTCCCCAGCCTCCCACCTGCCTGGTGAAGTCGCAGCCCAGATTGGGACCCGAAGCCTGCTGCTGGCCCCTGTGTAACAACAGCAGAGGGCAGCAGTGGGGTTGGGCAGGCCAGGCTCATCCTGAGTTTCCCCTGCAGCAACACTGGAAGTGAAGCATGTCTGAGAACAAACCAACTAGATCAATAGCCCTTAGAAACCACCACAACAGAAAGACATTTAAAATGTGGGCAACGTAGTCAATGGGTCCTTGAAAAAAGATCAAAAACCTCCAAGGAATGTTCAATGAGAAGAAAGAGCGGGGACAGGCCTGTGGCTGGGCTTTGAGCAGACTGCACCTGGGAGACAGCCGCCCATGGAGCCAAGAGGGAACAGCACACTTCTGGCTGCAGAGAAAGGCCCATGTGCCAGCATCCACTGCCCTGACCCTATTTACTCCAGCACACCTCTGCTCCTGACCCCCACTGACTCTAGCACCCTGATGTGCTAGGCCCCTACTGTCCCAAGCCGCTGTTGTTCCAGACCCCATTTTCCAAGTGCCTCACTGCCGTAGACCCCCCTATTCCCATCCCCCAAACTCTGACTACCCACTGCCTCACTACCTCCCCATCTCACCCCACCGCCACTGCCCCAGCTTCCCAATGACTTGCTCCCTGACCCTTTGTCTGGAAACCAGGGCAGCTGATGCTTCAGAGAATTCACTTGGCCTACAAGACGTCTGAGCTCCTCAAGAGTGCCTGGCAGCCCCTCTGCTGACATTTCTTGCTGGCAATTTGGAAAGGCGGGCGACTCTATGTTTAAATTGCTATGGTTTAGATTACTAGTGAGATTTACTTTCTTTCCAGGCACAAGAGGAAGAAGATATGCCCTGTGCTGCTCTCTCTTCTCTTTTCTGTATTTTGGGCTCATTCTTTTCCTTTGGAGTCAAACCAGCCCGTTGTTCCTTGGGCTCCTAGGCCACCCTGCCTTTCCAGCCAACACTGTCTTTTCAGTGTTCAGTGTTGGGTTGTCAGCCGCGCCGCGGGACTGTTGTTTACATGGTTGCTGTTCCAAGCAGAGGACAGAATTGAAGCTGTGATTTGTCCAGGTTCCTAAGATCATTCACAGAGAAGCGAGAACCTGGAATCCTGGGTCTATGGACACCACACACCATCATGAGCACAGATGCTCCGCTCTGTACCCACGTGCCCGTGTTTGTCCCAGCCTCCCCATCACATGGCCCCTGAGCAGAAGGGCAGCCAGGGCGGACCTCAAGGTCAGTCACTTGCCCAAGATCACACACTTCAAGGACAGGATCCTGCATTCAAGCTGGGCACATTGGCTATAGGATGCCACTCTGGAGCAAGAAGTTGTCAACTTTCCTCTCTGGGGAAGCTTTAAGTGAGCTGGTGAAGTACCCGGAACCCACTCTCAACAAACTCAGCCCCAAGAGAAGGAAAATTGTTCGTGCTATTCTGCGGATACCAGCCAAACAAAGCACCAAACAAAGGAGAGAGCACTTCATGTCCATCAAGGAATTGCAAGTGCTGCTGTGCCTGCTGGCCTTCCCATCAGCCAAATTAGGAAAGATAGAGTCGGAGAACATGTAAGCACTCACCAGCCTCAGAGACTGAGCACATGTGGATGATATCTCCTTCCCAAGCCAGGCGACCTAGGGAAGATATCCAGAGCCCACAAAGGCTCCCTCCAGGAACCGACCTAAGGTTAAATTAGGTCCGTAACCACCTTTATGAGCTAGGAAGCTGACCATAGACCAGGAATGACTCACTGCTGCTCACAACACACAAAAACAGACCATGGATTTTTCTCAACACTGGAGGGATGGGCCAGTCTGCAGTTTCTGAAAATGGGATTTTGGGTGGGCGCTTAATGCAAAGGAATGCTCACATACAATTCTGAGTGGAAAGAAGACAGCATTCAGACTATATATAAAGAAAGTCCTAATTTTATTTTAAAATATGGATTCTTTTTTAAAGATGGGTAGGAAATGTACCAAAATGTTATCTCCCGGTGGGAAGATTAAGGTTACGGCTGATTTGGGCTCCCGTCTTTATCCTATCCATGCTTTCTCTACTTTTCAGAAAAAGAAAATATTTACTATAATCATAAAAAAATCTATAACTGGCATAGAATAAATTTAGCAGATTTTTTTTTTTTTTTTTTTTTGGCTAGAGAATTCATTTTGAAGACTCGATTGGCTACTCAAAGGCCTTTTAAAAGTGGGGTACAGACCTGAACATAGGACCCTGGAGTAGTTCTCCGGGGAGACCTGTCTGACTGGGAAGTGCTTCCCCTAATGGCCACTCTGGTTTTGTGATAACAGTGCCACATGGCTAGACCAAGCTCTGGTTTGTTAATCTCCTGTGTCCTGTGCCTGACACAGACTTGGAGAGCTAGGTGTGTTGAGATACAAACAAGACTATTCTTCCTCCTAAGCCACATCTTACCTGATTTGGCTTCACGTTCTGACTGTTGAGGTATGTTCAGATCCCAATCTGAATAGCCCCCACTTTTCTACGCTTGTGTCACCCCAATAACTCTGCCAGCTGTTTCCCTGAGTCATAAGCAACCACACTGATAAGGAAAAGGGATGTGACAGAGCCCTGTGGCCCACCTCTAGAGACTCACCTCTGTGTGTGTGTTATCTGCTTGCTAACCAGTGTGCTTGCTGTGTATGATGAGCAGACTCCCGCTTTAAATGGCCCCTTGGTACACTCTCTGTGCTGTGTCTGGCACGGCCACTCATACGTTAACAAAAGTGAACAAACCCGAGGGTCTTTCTCATTCTCCCACCACCATGCTGGCAATTCCAGCAGGACCTTCGAGGTGTGTAGAAAGCTGCAAAGACCCTGCCACCCCATTCACCCTTATGACATGCACTGTGGGCTGGGGAAGGACCTGGGGTTCACAGCAAACAGGGCTCAAGCCAAACTGACACCCCTAGATCCCCATGTCACTTTTTGGTCATTGTAATGCCACACAGACTGCTCCCCATGTTCCAGTGCTGACAGGTGGCTTTCTCCTGAGTGGAAGGAACCAGCCAGTGAGGGAGCAGATGGAAGGACCTCAGGGAATCAGGTAGTTGAGCCAAGCTTCTAGCTAGCCTGTGGCCACCCAGGACACCAAGAACAGAGCCCACACTTCTTATTCTGATGCCCCAGTGCTCACCAAGTGCCTGGAGAATACAAAACGTGAGAAATTCACAGCAACTTGCAGCGGACCTGGTGGGACCTGCCCCATCTTAAAATCAAAAAAGCCAGCTGGAGTCAGCTTACTGCTTCTTAGACAAGCCACCAAATCCACCTGCAGATCTTTTTCCTCCTGTCAAGTGATGTCATTTGAACAGTGCCCTAACTAGGACTCCATCATTCCACCAGCTGCAGAGCTGACAATGTCATGTCAGTGCAGAAAACAGTCTCTGAGGCAGAAGAGCTGGCTCGGTGACTAAGCACACACTGCTCTTGCAGAGAACCTGAGCTCAGTTCCTAGAACTCACAACTGTCATCCTTTGGTCTCTGAGGGCACCTGCGCTCACATGCGTAGACACATATACATAATTCAAAATAAAAGTACCTTTAAAAAGAGACCTCTTTTTTTCCCCTCAACTTGACTGATTAAGAATGTTAAAATCTATGTGAAAGTCATACCAAGATACCCAACAATGGCCTAGAACAAGCAAAATTGATGGGGAAAAGGCTCTAACGAGAGTCTAGGATACCGAGGACCCTGGTGACTCCTCACCATTATCAGCCCCCAGCACGGCAGCTACACTTGCTACACGAGTTCTCATCTCGACTTGAGAAGAAAGCATGACGTCACTACCAGCACTGCCTCATGGGCCAGCACTTGCTGACCGCCAAGCACCAGGCATGTGACAGTCTCCATGTCCGCCTTCTTCAGTCTTTTGGGAGTCCTCGTAACTCATGCTCATGGGAGTGGGTCTTTGTGTTTCCCTTAGCTCTCAGTCTGAATGTATCCCTCTGCATGAGAGCCACGTCCTGCCTCTCCCGTAATCTCTTGTGGAGACGTGGTTCTATCCATGGCTTAGCTCTAGACCAGAATGATCCCTCACAGACAGGGGACACTGACCAAGAAGAACCTGAGCTTGTACTTCTGTTGCATATATGCCCACACAGTCCACTGCTACCAAGGGAGGTCTGCCACAAGCATCACACCACACACAACGTACTCTGGCAGCCAAGGTCAGCTTAGGAAGGATTTTTGTGGTCGACCTGCTCACTCTCCCTGCACTTATTTGTGCCACACCAGGGCCTTCAAAGCAGGCAAGCCTCCACTACCTTCAGCGTGGCCAGTGATTATTCCATCCCTGATGACAATGCCACTGGTCCCTAAGCCTTTCTATTCCTTGGAACCTCTTCTAGTATGTTCATGGGAACACCTACAGATCTCACTTTTGAAGTATTTGGCCCCATGCACCAAGGCAGACCTGTGGTCAGCCTCGTCCTCTCCCTTTTCTGAAACAGAGCACCAAATATACCCCAAGTCTCCCCCAGCCCCATGTCGTTGTGGGAAACCTCGTTCTTTGTGGTCTCTAAGTAGGTATCCTGAAGCCAAAAAGAAGCAAAGTCAAACCCTGGCCTCAGTACCGAGACCCAGCTATACACCTGATCCCAGGGCCAAGTTCCAGTTTTGCTCCAGCAGGCCTGGCCATGACGGGCTCCAAGCCAATTTTTCCACCTGCCTTCCCTAAGGTTTGCCAGCTACTCTTTATCCTTGTATTATCTATTTTTATATTTCTAGGACCCAACAAAAGCAGCCAATAGAAGCAGGATTTATCTTGGTTCATGGTTTCAGAAGGATTTCTGTCCGCACGAGCAGAAGTAATTATTTGCTCACATCACCCCAGGCAAGAAGGTGCAACTCTAGCGACTTCTTCCCATCAGCCACTCCCTCTGTCTCAAAGGCTCCACAGAGCCACCAGCCGGAGACCAAGCATTCAAGCACATGAACCTGTGGGTGACATTTTGCATCCCAACCCTATCAGAGTTGATCTGGTCTTCCTCCTTCTCCAGGCACCATCAAAGATACTACCAAAGGCTGTGATCATGTCTTCTCCGGCTCCCCTGCTCTCTTTCCCCTCCCCTACTCGGCTATCTCAGAAACCAAGATTGAAATTGAAGTATATCCGAATAATTTTATCAGATCACATTAAGCCCGGAGCCTTACATTTGTGATGTAGAGCTTTAATTAAGTTCTCAAGCAGGCCCTGATCGGTATCTCACTGATTCTCCCAGGGTCTTGTCCAACAAGAGTTGGACGCAACAAATGTGTCCAGGGATGACATGTATGGGAACTTGAACGTGGCATCCAGCCTCCCTTCCTCCTACTCAGAGTCCAACCTAAGAAGTCCTTGGCAAAGGCCTCCACTGGCCTCAGTCTGTGAGCCCGGCTACCCCAGGAGGAAAAAGTACCTACGAGTCAAAAGACTGGGAGCTTGTGCCCTAGCCCTCCATGAAAGGAGCCTGGACATCAGGAAGGGGCATCTTCTGCTCAAGCACACAGCCATCCTGTAGCATGATGCCACCATCTAACTGGCATTCAGCACCTACTATTAGTTATGCACAAAGACTCAAAATTGACAGAAACCATTCACTCACTCTCCAGTCAGGTTCCTCCCCCAGAGGCTTTATGTCATGAAAGTCGTTTGGCACACAGCATCCCTACCAGAGCCCTTTATAAGTCATCCATCCATCATATCTTTTTAAAAAAAAAAAATGTATCTGTTTATTTATTGTGTATACAGTGTTCTGGTATATCCCAGGACATCCCTGTGATATAACCACATCCCCTATAAAATTTCTGAAGCATCTCTAGTTGCCAGAAATCTAAGTATAATGGACATCATGACATTTGCATGCCAGGGCACCTACCTAGCTTTGTTCTCATACCTTGATCTATACCTACAGGCCAGAAGAGGGTACCAGATATCATCATAGATGGTTGTGAGCCACCATGTGGTTGCTGGGAATTGAACTCAGAACCTCTGGAAGAGCAGGCAGTGCTCTTAACCCCTGAGCCATCCATCCCATCTTAACACTTCCCGAAAGGCAAGCTCTACGGCCCAGCTAGGCACAGCTGAGGCACAAAGGGGCCACACAGTCATCCTTAGTTTCACCAGACTGACCATCGGCAGGATCAGAGAAATGAGCATCTAAGAACAAAGATATGAGGAGCGCGATGAGTTTTGGTACAGGAGAAGCTGTAACGTGAAGGGCTAGATGAGAGAGTAGAGCAAGAAACCAAGTGTGAAATGCCAAGGAGAGTCTTGAGTCTCTCACTGACTCATCCCTAAATGCTGGGGGCTCTTGCCCTAACAATGAGGTTTGCAGACGGTCCCTGAGTGTGGACCTCGGGCCTAGTTCTAAGTTTGACCTTACTGGAACCTCTTGGCAAGCCTTGCAATTGCAAAGCAAGATCATTTCACATAGGAGGAAACTGAGGAGCATGTGTGGCCACTGAGACCCTGGCCCACCCTGAGTACAGAGATCCTCACAACATGCCCATGCTTCTGACCATGGCCAGAGTGCTTTCTCCTCCAGCTGGTAACGGAGTTGACTCTTCAGCGTTGACCCTGAAGAGTCCGTGTGGCTAATCTGATGTCAGCTTGACACAGGTTATAGTCATCAGAGAGGAGGAAATCTCAATTGAGAAAACTTATCCAGAAGTAGTAAGTAAATAAACCGGTGGGACATATTTAAATTAGTGATTGATGAGGGAGGGCACAGCCCACTGTGGGCAGTGTCATCCCTAGGCTGATGGTCCTGGGTTTTGTAAGAAGGGAGGCTGAGCAAACCGTGAGGAACAACTAGGTAAGCAGCACCCCTCTATGGCCTCTGCATTAGTTTGTGCCTCCGGGTTCCTGCCCTGTTTGATTTCCAGCCCTGATTTCCTCCGTGATGGACTACGATGTTGAAGTATAAGGCAAATACGCCCTTTCCTTCCCAATCTGCTTCTGGTCATGGTGTTTTATCATAGCCAATTCTAGCTCTAAGACCCACACCCCAATCCTCAAAGGCACTTTCCCCTGAAGTGGCCCTGCTGCCTGGGTGCTCTTTGGGGTGGGGTCCCCAACCCAGATCATCCCTGTAATATAACCACATCCCCTGCAAAAATTTTCTGAAGCATCTCTGGTTGCCAGAAATCTAGGTTTAATGGGCATCATGAATTTTATCCCGAACATATGCATGCCAGCACACCTAGCTTTGTTCTCGTACTTTGTCTCCTCGTTGCTTCTGTGCCTTGGTCTGTGGACTTTTGGAGGAGCATGGGCCCACCACTAACATCAGTTCTCCTTCCTTGGGCCTTGAAAGGTACTCTGAAAGATTCCCAGCAGGACCCTTGACATCAAAGACCACAGAGGAGAAGGCTGTCCAAGCTGAACTCTGAAGGTGGTACCCAGCCCGAGCCTGCAGTCTTTGCTCCATGTTTGTGGTAAGGAGTGCAGGGCTCCAGATGCCATAAAAGGGCTCTCGGGTCAAGCACAAGAGCTAAAGCTCCAGCCCTCTCTCTGGGCTCCGAAAAGAGCAGCTCATTAAGCACCCTCCCCAGCGGGCAGCACAGGCACCTGTGTCCTTAACGGGCCTCTCCATCCACAGCTGTGGCCACTTGATCTGACTGGCTGTGTCAAGAGCCACATCTGGGTTCAGTGCAATGGCTCCGGCCTTAAGCCTTGTGTTTGCACACCCACCCACCCACCCCTGTTAAGCTGAGTGGCTACTTCTGCCCTCCCAGCCCCCTCCAACGTTGTATAACCTGCCCCCTCCTACCTCCCCCTCCTCTGAGGGCTTTTGTTTGTTTTTCTGATGGATTTGCTGTGTCCGAGCCCTGGGAAAAGTCCACTTTCTGGAAAATCAGTGTCCCTCGTTCCTCCCTGCTTCAATGGGCCAACTTAATCTCAGAGGTGAGAAGCAGGGCAGGAAAGAGACTGGAAGAAAAGGGCGTGGCTCCTCAAGGATGCTGCTTCATCAGAAAGTATAAATCAAACAAGAAAGTGGTGCAGGGAGGGGTTAAAAGGAGAAGTGGGGAGGGGACAGGTCTGTGGAACAATCACTCTGCAGGTACAAGAGTGACACAGAGGATCCCTGTCTCCTGGCATGGGCTGCTGAACCCTCAGACTGTTTCATAGACCAAATGCAGAGGCCTCATCGAAGGCTCAGGACCTCATTTTACATCTCTGTGTGGATGCTGATGTCTGGAAGACTGAACAGTTGATGAGCACATTGGTCCCCAACCTAGTGTCTGTTGGAATCCCCTGCTGCCTGGAGCCACCCCACTGGACTGGAGCTCAGGGGCTGACAATGTCCGCCTGGCATAGAGATTTTCTAGTTTCTTTAATTCTCTCCCACCTAGCTGGGGCATGACACATCCTGGCATCGACCACTCTGTCATTGATGGGGGCTCCTGAG
This sequence comes from Phyllotis vaccarum, assembly GCA_033318265.1. Taxonomy (NCBI): domain Eukaryota; kingdom Metazoa; phylum Chordata; class Mammalia; order Rodentia; family Cricetidae; genus Phyllotis; species Phyllotis vaccarum. Next base: position 3,209,459 of record JARWLC010000008.1, on the reverse strand, counting down.
AGCCCCAAGCCTAGACCCTGGGGACCTGATGAGGTTGGAAGGCATTATCTAAGCCTGCTGAATCTAAGCACGATGGTTAACATTGATTGTCAACTTAACAGGATCTCAGATCACCTAGGAGACAAATCTGTGTTAATTGAGAAGGAAAGAGGCACCCTGAATGTGGGGGGCACCATCCCTTGAGCTGGGGTAGCACTCTGAATAAAAGGCAGAAAGGGAGCCAAACTCCCTCTTGACTGTTGGACACCGCAATGTGACAAGTGTCCCTAAGTCCTGTAGCCATGATGGCCCCAATACAACAAGCTGTGCCTCTCAAACCATGAGCCAGGATAAACCTTCCTGACCTTATCTCACTGTTTTCAGAACTCTGTCACAGTGACAATTCAGTGTGCCAAGCCATGGGACAGTATTACCCCATCCCAGCCAGCTCTCATGGGTTCTCCCTCTACCTTCCCATGGCTATATGTGAACCTCTAAGAACTGGACTTTCCAACCCTACTCTAAGTAGAATGTAAACATAGAGCAAGCCACACAGTAGGAACTGTGGGCCTGGCAGGGTGGGCATTGGTCACTGCATCTAGGGCAGGTACCCGTAGGCAAGATCAATATAGGACCAGGTACCATAAATGGGCTCCAATATCAACTATGAGAGAGCTGTACTTCCCAGAGGGAAGAGGCAAGGACCAAGGTCTTCATAACCACCCACAGACTTGATGGGCAGGGAAGAGCATGCAAGAAGAAGGAACCACAACCACAAAGTCCTTGACACTGGAGTGTATGTAAAAACATACCATCAAACCAGAAGACTCACACTCAAAAGCCGCTGGCACATCCCTGGGGTGGAGGAATGCTGTGTTTACATCACAGTCCCTTTCTTGAGCCTGTAGACTTGAAGGTGACATGTGTTGACCGCTAAGGCCCCACATACATCTCGTAGTTTATCTGTCTGCCTTGTGCAGAGCTGGTTCCAGATCCCAGAACAGGCTGGCAACCCACATCCTTCTCTTTAGGCCTGGAGAGAAGGGAGGAGCTAAGGCAAAGACAAGCCTCTGTGAAAAGTGGGGTGACATCTGTCTGCAGCTCTGACCTATGCCAGGCTGATTCCCCTGGCATAAAGATGGCTCAGGGGTCCCTGTCCATCCGGCATGGGCAGCAGTACCCACAAGCTCCCAAAAATAAAGCACCCGGTACCCTGCTGTCCCTCCACCTGGCCCCAGAGCATCTTTGCTTTCTTGGACTATAGGCTGGCTGCCTTCCCAAATGGGCAGGAGGCAGAGCTTAGCCAGCCTCGGATAGCTGCAAACAAACTTGTCCAACAGAAGGGACAAGGGTTTTGGTGTTCTCTGGAGCAACCACAGAATCTCAGATCTTGGCACTTAAAGGAACTCAAATCCTTAAATAACTCATGGTCAAGCAGAAATGCCAGGCTGATCTGAGCCCAATACTGAGGAAAACTGTAAGAGAGGCAGAGCTTCCAGGGCCCCAGGAGCCCTGGGACAGTGACTATAAACTCTGGCTTCTGGGGCAGGCAGCAGAGAAGGGCGTTCATAGGACTTACTCAGCCACACATAGGCTGGTCCCCTCTTCTGGAGACAGGTGCACAAGTGAAATCCAGGACACACAGCCATCCTAGTTATCCTGGGGGCTTCAGAGCTCCCCACTGAGATTCCTACATACACCCATGGAGCTTCATTGTGTGGTGTAGTATGGTATGGCAGTAGAAAAAATATAAAGATAAAAACTTTCCACCATATACAGTTGTCCCCAGAAAGACAGAGACACAGTGGGCACCTCTACTGTAAAGTCTTTGGTGTGTAGATTCCAGAACTCTGCATTCCTCTGAATTCTCGTGTGCTTGGGCTAAGCACAAAGGGTCAGTTACATGGACTTCAGCCTCTATTTTCCCTTTGAACTTGGGTGGGCTGGAGTCATGCTCTACTCCAGACCCAGCCTTCAGCCCTCAGTGTCTCAAGCTGGGTGGGTGTCCCCATGTCTCCCTTATACCCCACTCCATTTCCCTTCATTTTCTTCTTGCTAATCAGCCTGTCCTGCACACTGATGTCTTGGCCGTTTCTGCAGCTACTTTTCCATACCTGGGTGAGAACGATTCTGTCGTGTGGCTTTGGGTTCTGCCAAGGGTGAGGCAGAGGGATCCAGGGCAGCCAGGAGCGCCAATCCTGAATCATGAAGGGAGGAGGGAGCAGGCAGTCCTGGGCCAAGCCCCGTGAAACTGGTCAGGGAGGGGACAGAACTGAACTTGGCTCAGTCATCTTTACACTACACAGCTCATGGCTCCGATTCCTCTCAGCCAAGTTCAAGAGCGAGCCTCAAACCCTGGCTACTGCAAGCTAGACTGAATGACACCGGCAGGAACACCCCTCCTTCTCCTGTGTATCTATTGGTTCACACTTCTTGTAAATGCTCCATATTATTTCCCATGTCTTCCCACAAAGAGGCAAGGCCCGTTTTCTCACTATTAGTATAAGGGCCACTTCCAAAGTCATAGCTTTGACACACATGGCTTCCTCCTGTTTTGTGTCCAGGGACCCAGCCACTGCGCCATCAATGAGCCTGAGTTAGCCTGCTAGAGAAAAGGTACATAAAGCCAATACCTGCTATTCAATCCAGCCAGCTGAACACAAGTAGAATGGGGAAGCCCAGCTGAGGTTCATGAAATACCACCCGGGTCAGCAGAAGGTACCTGGAAGATCTGAAGATTCCACAAGCAAAAATAAAGTATCATCACAAGCTACAGAGTTTGGGGCTTGCTTGTTATGCAGCAGTAGCTAACTGGTACACCCTCTCCCACAAAGCCTGGAGACCTGAAATGTCATTATGCCCATAATCCTAGCGAAATCCCATGGGAATGTGTGGTGAACTTCATTCTCTGGGGTTTATAATTGAGTTACTTGGTGAGGTCTTTGGTTTAATTTTTTTTTTCCTTTAACATATTTTCAATCAGAAAGAGCAGATGCAGTTCAGAGCACTCCTGCTGAGTTCTCAGAAGCATCCATCCCTGGCTTTCTCCAGAGAGGCTCAGCTTGTCTGTCGGAGGCCGTGTCCTCATGTAGCTTTTCAGCTGTGAAAAAAAAAAAATGGGACGTTTTTCTTCAACGGCAGCCGGGAAGCCTGAGTGTGGGAGAGACACGATGTGGCGATGTGGCGGTGGCTGCCATGGCTGTGCCTTTCACGGCTCAGGCTTTGCATCTGTGCAAGGCTGATGGTTCTTATCTGAATTCTAAGCATAAATAAGTGGGACTTATTTAAAAATAACTGGGAAAATTCCATGCTGGAGGGGAGAAAAAAAAAAACCTTCCTTGAAACAGATGCAGAAACAGAACAAGATCATTCCAGACAAACACAGGAGTAGTCCACCCCAGAACTCCCAAGGTGGGACTCACTGGTGCCTGAAGGGCCAAAAGGTAAAGGCACAGGCTCAGAACTCACAGCCCTTAGTCCATCCACTCTCCAGGACAAGAACCCACCTGGCAAGCGGCTGACAATAGGGCCTGGCCCCATGGAGCTATTCAGGGACTTGTGTGCTGGTGAGGCACGCAGGGCCAGTGCAGTATCTGTGTCCATGGGAAACTCCAAGAAACCACAAAAAAAGTAAGTCCATGGCAGCCTGACCCTGGTCTGTGTTCTAACAGCCTGAGCTCTCTTCTGGAGGGACAGGAAAACAGGGGAACAAGGGGTACCCCTTCTTCCTCAAGTGAAGTCCAGATCCTCTATTGTAATGACCAAGTCAGTTCTGCTCTGGAGAGAGTTGGGTCTCATTGTCCACAGCTACAAAGGCTGCCTGGAAATGCCCCCTGTCCCAGGACTGGGGAAGTCATCCAGTCCAGCAAGGTCCCCACCCTGGAGCAGAAGCTCATTCAAAGCTTCCCTTACACACACTGACAGCTGAGGGAGTCACAGGACCCTGTCCAGTTCCACAGACAGGCCAGGGGCGATTGTGTGAGAACACAGGAGGAATCCCTGGGAGGGATGAGGCAAATTCACGGGATCAGGAGCATTTCAGTTGGGTCTTGAGTCATGTATGGGAGTTCCTAGGTAGGAGGTGGTCTTGGGCTATGGACCACCCAAACCCAGCTATTGAGCTCATGGTAAGTGCTCTTGAACTTTATCATGGGCCACATTCTGTCAGCAAGCTACAGACCTCCTGAGGGCATCCTGAGCCTCAAATCCTTCATAGACAAGCTGGAACCCAAACTTGTCCTTGCCTCATCCAGAAGAAATAATAATAAAATGATCCCTCCCTTATGTGCAGTTTACTTCCCATGGTTTGAGTCATCCCAGGCCAATGATGGCTCAACAATATTAAATGGAAAATTCCAGAAATAAGCAACTACAAAGTGCTCAGTGCTGTGACACCTGAGTACTGTGAAGAGATGGCACTCTATCCCACTCAGTCCTGACCTCCTTCCTATGTCCAGAGTGCCTGTCCTGCGTGCACCATCCACACGAAACTTCACAGTCACCTAGGCTGTGAGAGCTACTCTGTCGGCATGGTAATGTTTGTGTTCAGAAACAGTTACTTCCTCCTTTAGACCTCAAAGCAGGCAAGGGAGATGGCTCGGCCGGTAGCATGCTTGTCACATGAACATGAGGGCCTGAGTCTAATCCTGATCACCTGTGAAAAAGCTCAGCCTGGTGGTACACACTTGCAGTCCTAGCACTGGAGAGGCAGACACGTGATCCCTTGGACATGTGGGCCAGTCAGTTCATCTCCCTGAGGTCTAGATTCAGTGGAAAACCTGCCTCTAAAACATGCGTGATTCCTGAGGAGAGACTCCTGAGGCGGCAGGCTCCCAAACACACACACACCAAAGCACAAGAATAGAGATGCCAGAAATTGGATTATGGTGATTGTCATAATTTTGCTATTGTGTGGCATTGTTCTCTGGCTGTACCTCACTGATGAGTCAGGCTGAAATGCAGTAACCCCACCTGTAACCTCGTCAATAATCCTACCTGTAACCCTTACTCGTAATCCCAAACATAAAACTAACTATAAATCCAGCATTTGGGGTGTGAGGACAGGAAGATTAGCACTTAAGACTAGCCTTGGTTACATAGTCTGATGCCAGTCTGTATTACATGAGATCCTGTATCAAAAACTCAAAATAATTAAACAAATCAGACTGCATTCCAGGTGGCCACAAAGAATAAATAAAAATAAAAAATAAAGAAGATATAGTATATCCAGGGCTCTCTGAGATACCACAGAGACCTTAGACCTTACCCCTATCCCATGACTGAGAGTGACCTCACCCCTACTCCATAACTGAGAGTGACCTCACCCCTACTCCATAAAGGAGAGTGACCTCACCCCTATCTCAAGACTGAGAGTGACCTCACTCCTACCTCATGACTGAGAGTGGACTATTTGCTGTAGTTGTCAGTTTCTTGACATGCTCCTTCCTTGGCATTAGACAGGAACCTCCAGGCAGGGTTGTTCCATTCACCCTTGGCATGCCTCAATCACTGTGGCTGGCATCCCAAGAACAGAGCCTTATGCTAAGCCTCATCTGCTGGCCATCTTGTCCTGAGCTCTATCTAACCCGTAGCTGTCAGCTCAGTAGACCATAGGCTTCATACACAGAAGAGCTTCTCTGAGTGCAGGAGGCCAGTGTCTGTATCCCAAGGGTCATTCCATGGGACTTGCTCTTGCAGGCTCAGAGAAGCTGCTCCTCTAGCACTGGTCACAATCCTTGAACAGGCTTTGGCTGACGGCCATCTCCCTTTCTCTCTCTGTATCTCCAAATCCCCCTCCCCCCTTTTGATAAATACACATCCTACCAACAGCCTCTTTGACCTTTGTCACCTTTATAAAGTTCCTGCCTCCAATAAGGTCACATTCAGAGGGATTGGGGTTAGGACTTCAAAACTTCAAGCCATCAACACCCTCTCCCATACCAGTGTTGCCAGGCCCCAATGCCCCATGGCACTAGCTCTTCAGGCACCTCTCAGGAAACTGTGGAAAGAAGCTGCGGTCCCTCAGGCCCTTCTTCCTGCCCCCTCCCATCCCTCCTCCCATCCACTCTCCATTCCACCCAAGCCTTTGTCCATCCAGGTCAGGATGAGGAAGAGGAGGAGATGAAGGAGAAGAGAGAAGGAAGAGGGGAGTGAGGGGGGGAGAAGGAGGAAGGAAGCACAGAGACAATGAATTAGGACACATAGCTCCTGAAAGAGTCAAGGGCCACGGCCATGGGACACCAGAGAGGGAGTGTGGGCTTGGAGGTGCTTTCTGGTCACTTCAATTTGTCTTGCTTTGGCCCCTCTTCCTGGTCACACCCACTAGTCCTCCTGAAAAAGGCCTGCAGAAGAGGGACCCAGACAGACACACCCAGACTCATCACTTGGAACGTGTACCAAACATTTAAAAGTAGTTCTCGGATGAGAAGAGAGTGGTCGTGCCCTCTGGGGGCCGCAGGAGCCTGGGGGATTGTGAGAACTGCTGTTTGTTCAGGAGGCAAATAAATATCTGTGCCAAACTTGTTCTTCACACCACACACACACACACACACACACACACACACACACACACACACACACACACACACACACACACGCTTCCAAAATCAGTCACTGCCAAGTTTAGGACTGCCCTTCCAGGTCCTCTGCTGGAAAAGGGCACAGCCATACAGCTGTGACAGACAGCTATGGTCCAGAATTATCCACCTCCTCCCAAATAGGGTGTCACAGAAAACCATTCCTCCAGGAAAGAAGGCTAGAGGTCAAGGATCCTAGTGAAGGTCACCCCTGAGGAGTCACACTGCAGGTACGGAGCTGTCCACCTGTCTCACCAGATGCTCTGTGCTTGGTCCTTGGAGTCCACTGATTTTTTTTTCTAACAAGAAGGGACATAAAACACCAGGAATATTGGCACAGCTCTGGGAGAAAACTTCTCTCTGTAGACCAGCTCTGTCAGAGAGGATGTCAGGGACGATGAGGTACCTTTCTCCAAATCTCAAGGCCATCTTTTAAAAGCTTCTGAGAGCTCAAGACTGTGACTGTTTGCTGGACCTGGCTGGGCATCCACTCTTCTACAGCACAGATTATCGGTGGGCAGCTTACCTGTCCCCTCCCCCGCTTTCCTCATGGAGGCATGTCCCTTCTGATACCTGGGATGCAATCCTTCAGTGTCTACTGTGTTGCTGGAGTCTGTAGGAACAGGGAATTGTCCTCTGCTTTCCTGTTCCAGAAGTAAGTGACTTGGGAAAGGTCCCTGTGAGTGGTGATCTGGAAGACACCATAGACCCTTTGGGCTGGACGTTCAGTGACACATACTCCCAGAATCTCAGGGACCCAGACATTGGAAGTCACTGCTGGAGTGCACCCATCTGTCATTGCAGAACTTTTAAGAACAGAAATGCACCAGCAGGACAGTCCTGCACTGGGCATAAGAGCTGTCTGGAGCTGCTGCTGTCTTGTCTATAAGGAACTCACCCAGACAATTGCTGTGAGGTCATGTAGAGGAAAGCAGGTGCTGTCCCATACCTCCACCCCTGACCATGCCTTCCTTTCTGTTTCCTGCTAAGGAATACCCAGAGAAAAGCATGCACGACTCTGGCACATCCAGAATGTTCTCATAGCTAGGAACCTTAGAAGGGATCAAACAGCCACCCGGTCTCCCATCATACCCTCCTCTCCTCATTTCTTCCTGACTCTCACCTATTCTTGCCTACTCTACCTCATCAAACCCCTGATCCCCTGGTCATCCTCTCTGGCACCCCTGCCTCACCCTGAGAGGCCCACCCTCAACCTGTTTTGCCTAATAGGTGGGTCAAGTGAAGATGTGGTCAGAGCCTAGTCTTGGGGATAGCTCCTAAGTGCAACTCGCTTGGACTACTGCCAAGGCTCTTAGGTAACAGAAGTGTGTGGGCAGTGCCCAGGAGGGAAGCATAGGCTGAGGGACACCTGAGGAGGACGGTGTGTTCACTGTGTTCACCGTGCTCCTTGGCAGTCTCACACAATGGAGGCCAGCTACTGCTATTAACCAGACGACCATGGTCGGCACTGTTTCTAAACCTAGGATGACCCCTGCCTGCCTGCCCTGCTCCTGAAGCTCGCTTTCGGCTCCCCCTTGGCTCTTTTGTTCACACTAAGTCTCCATTGTTTCTGAACACCGCTTCACGTGTGCGTGTTCGCACATGCGTGTCAAGTTTTATTCCAATCCTTAAATGAGGTCTTGGCAGAGAATCTACGATTCCCTGGTGGCCTCAATCTGGCAAAGATTGCTTTTTTAACGCTGTTAGGTCTTAATTCTAACAGGCCTCCTCTCCATTACTGAACCGGGTCACTTTGCCCTGACATGGCCAGAAAATCTTCCATCTAGAGAGGAGACAAGGGCTGGGAGGGGAGGCAGGGAGCTGGGAAAGCCGGGCTCGGAATCCTCCCTTAATTCGATGAAATTCTAGAATGATCTAATTTCTGGGAGCGAGTGTGGCCTGATTGCTGCAGGCGGATAACTTCATGATGTGATTCAGTCTCTGGCAAACCGTCGTGGGGGTTTTTTTGTTTGTTTTTTTGGTTTTTGGTTTTTTTTTTTTTTCTCTGTCTGGATTTTCAAGCAACAGGATGGGGAGGCAGGCATGCAGTCTCTCCCTTCACACCTGGCTTGAGTTCAGGTCCCCAACGTGAACAGAAGGTAATCTGTCCTGGCCCAATGCCTGTCCTCCCATGACAGGCCCGGTTTTGAGGGCCAGGAGAGGAAATTGAGAGCGGACAATAGGAGCAAGTTCCAGGACAGAAAGCAGCTCCCTGCATCACCCTAGGACTCTGAGACAGAGCACCTCAGAACCCATCTATCAACCCTCCTCCTTAATCAGTGGTTTTGAGGTTCAAGGGGACACAGAGAGAGTATGTGCTGGAGAAAAATGACCCTATTTCTGTTCACATTCCCAGGACCAAAGTCCCCTCCCACAGCCCTACTACACAAAACACTTAGTATATGCCAGAGAGGTTATGGGTCATGGATCTCTGCCCATGGATCTCTTGTTGTTAGAAATAGAAGGTATTGTGGAACCTAAGCACTGAGACTGTGACGAAATCTTTTGGGAAGATAGCATAGCCGTAAAAACACTTGCCTCAAAAGCATGAGGGCTGGAGTTTAAGCTCCATACCCATGTAAAAAGTCAGGTATGATGGTATGTACCTGTAATCCCAGAACTGGGGAGGTAGAGACAGGAAGGATCCCTGACACCTTGCAGCCAACAATCTAGCCTGATTGGTATTCCCGGGGCCAATGAGAAATGCTATATCAAAGGATGTAGATGACATCATTGAGAATGATACCAGAGGTCACCCTCTGACCTCCACATGCATGAGCACACATGTACACACATATGCATACACACACACACACACACACACACATTTTTAAAACTGTGAGAGCTTTGAAAACTAAAGGAAGAAACCTAGAAACAAACCTTCATTCCAGAAGGTTCCGGATAAAGCTGTAGAGAGGAACAATGTGGGCAGCAGAAACAAGCGAGCTTGGAGAGATAGCCCTCACACTCAGGAAGCAGCTGGGTTCTGGTGAGGACAGAGAGGGAAACAGCCTGTGGGGTCTGAGTGTTGCATTCGCTGGGTGCGCCTTGTTCTGGTGTGAACCAGTTCTCTACAAGTGTGCGTGTTGAGCCCCAGACCTCCTAAGCCTCAGCACTGCTATTCAGCCCTAAGCTTGGAGGCTTGCTCAAGGGATACCACAAGGAGTCTCCCTCCTGTCATTGAGCCTGTGGGACCTGAAGAACCTTTCCAGGAAGGCAGTATGACAAGAGGCATTGTTTTAATAAAAATGCAAATGGGTGTGGTATCCAGTGCCAAAGGCTTTAAACACCAAAGGTCATGTTTCAAGCTTTCCATCAAGGACCAGTGTCCGGTTTTCTTCTGATATCCAGAGGCCAGAGGGGCAGGCAGCACCAGGGCTTCCTGGGAGACAAGGAAAGCCTCTTTGCTTTCATCCTCAAACCACCCTCAAAGCCCTCAGAACCACACCAGTACCCCAGGCTTTCCACATGCCATTTCTTCTAACTGCTGGTGCTCTGTGAGTTTCACACACTGCCTATCCCTGAAGAGGACCCCAGACCATATAAAGTCAGTACATACACTGGCCAAGACCAAGTCAACAGAGACTTGGCAAAGGATGTACCCCCAAGACCTGCTGGCAATGATACTGCCCACTCCCTCCATAAGTAAAACCCCTACCACTGCCTGGAGCATCTGCATGGCAGATAGGAATGCTCCCCCCCCAAAAAAGATAAAGACAGACCAATGCAGTAACCCAAGAGACAAATTCAACTAGTCCAAGAAGTATGGGCTCCCGGAGAAGATCCCACACTGCAGGCCTGGGGATCTTTTCCCTGACATAGGCTCTAAGTGCCCCCAGCCCAGAGCCTGCTCACTTGTGAGATATCTACCATGTGCAAGGCACCAAAGAACCCAAATGCACACATTAAGTTAAAGCATGGAGAATTGAGTCTCCCTTTCATAGATGCCCTTCCCCACCAATCCACAGAAACTGCACAAAGACCACTGTACAAATAAGGCCAGCATTCTGCCATGCTCTGAACCACATCATATGATGGACATTGGTGGGGGTCATTGTGGGACACAGTGTGCCAATCAGACAGTGAAGGGATGGACTGGCCCCTCACTGCACCACTGCATATGGGCTATGCATCCCAGAAACCTTCACAGAAGGAGTGCGAGGTTGCAGACCTTGTTTTGTGGGTGGTGGCATCTTAAATCCTGCAAAAACATAATCATGAAAACCAACCTGGTAATGGAGACATCTGCAGCACATGCACAGGCTAAATATAAATAGTATTGATTTGTCTGCCATCTTGAATTAGCCATTCTGTACTCCATCGGCATCAATAATCATGAGCCGATTCCACCATGAAGGGATTGCTGTAGTCAGTCCTAGGGGTGTGATAGCTTTTGGAATATTCTCAGCCTCATCTTGAGCAATCTAGAACCCTCTAGAGCTATCAGAAATCTTCCAGAGCAACCCAGAACCCTCCTTAACACTATTCCTTCCTTTCTCTTCTTCATCTGCTCCTCACTCTAAACCCAGCAAAGAAAGCCGGCTTCCACACAGACCTCAGAGCTTCTCCTCTGTGCAAGCTTTCTGCTGCTTGGTGGTTCATCCTGACTCTGGGATGATTTATTCACCCACTCCCAAGTTCATGTCCAGGGATGACAAGAAGGAAGTATATAGGGCTGGCTGTGCCTGCAGGTACCACGCTGCCCCTTCTGATACTGCGGGTTGGACCTACTTCCTCTCCAGATCAGAAATCAGCTTTCCTATAGATCAGCAAGGGCCATGTCCCTATGAGGACTCCTTCTCCGGGCCCCATGCCTCTGATCAGCAGATTCCATGAGCCACTAGAGATGGAAAAACCAGGGACTAGATATCCCACAGGGCCACTTGCCAGAGAGCCGGGGAGGACTGAGTTCTAAGGCCACAAATGTGTCCATCCAGCCCTCAGAATCTCACTAATACACTGACTGAGAGGCTCTGGGGAAAGCAGATCTCCACTGTGGTCCCTGCCTGCTGCTTGCTAACAAGCTGAAGAGACAGGTGCACAAACACCCACCCAATCTGTCACCTTCCATTTGTCCTCACCCGATACTGAATTCAGATCCCAGAAAAGAGTTCTGAGGACAGTCACCCATAAGGAAGGCTCTGTATGTCCCTTTCAGCAGATGTCCTGCATGGCTACTGCCCTGTGAGCAGCCACGGCTCACATACGGCCTCCCTGTACCCAGTACCACGCACAAATTCAGACCTTCTCATGGCTGTGTAATTTAATGAGCAATTTTCAGGATGCTTCAAGAGAGACACACAAGTCAGCTTGGGCCTCAGTCACCCACCTGCCAGCCACAGCACGTATGCAACCCAACTGTTTCCTCGAGAATGTACTGCCTGATGCCGTGGGTGTGTACATTTGCCAAAACAGCAATACAAGAATGTGTGTTCACTGCCTGGCTTGCTGCTGAAGTGTCCCTGCTGAGGAAAAAGCAAGCCTGACCCAAGTGGAAACATGAGCCTGCTGACCCAGTGGTACCCAAAAAAATTCAGGTTTGCAATTAGGAATAAGTGAGGGCTGGCCATTGGGTAGACGAGAGAGATGGTCTTCTGCAGACTTGGGGAAGGCGTTCGGTACTTGTCCCAGCTCAAGGGACAGAAACAAGAGCCACAACCCAAAACTCCTTGCAGTCAGGAGGGTTTTTTTGTTTTTTGTTTTTTGGTTTTTTTTTTTTGGTGTGGTCTCAGAGCTCAGCACCAGCCCATGAGGAAGTTTGGGATGTCCTAGTGATGAGGTACAGTGGGAAGAAACCAGAAAGTGCTTTGCACAGGAAGACTCAGGGAAGGCCCTCATTTGCCACCCAAATGCCCCTTACCTTCCACTGGTTCCAGCTGGTACACTCCCTATCTGCCACCCTGCTGAGTGTTCCGCATAAGCCGGGGAGCAAGTCAGCCTCACACTGTGGTCCACAGAAAGCATATCTTAACCTTGACCCTAACCCTTCCCAAAACTCCTGGGCTATAGGGTCCCCAATCCAAAAATGGCCAGCCAACTCATCCCTACAGGGGATAAGGGCAGCCAGACCCCCTGGCACAGCACACAGGTGAGTATCACCTGTATATGGTCTCTTCCCCATGTGGTTGATTACATAGGTAGTACATGTAGTATATGTGATATTGGTATATATGATCATATAATAATGCCCTGGGCTCCTGGCCGAGTCTAAGCAGACAGCATAACAAGGTCTAAGTCAGGAGAAAAAACCAACTCAAAGGAGTCCTGGTTGGCCTCCTGTTCCTCCAGAGCCTCTCTCTACTTTTTTTTTTTACCACCCATATCCCCACAGAAAGGCCTTGACAGAGAGCCTTTCCTCAGCACAACTGCATGGGGGGGGGGGGGGGCTGGAAGGAGCGAACAGGTGTAAGTCGCCTCAGGCACTACTGCCTGGCCAGGTACAACCAAGCACAAGGGAGCTCTGGGGAACAAAGCCAAGAGAGACAGCCGCACACAGGCACGTCTCCGCCTTGTTAAGGACCTTAACTTAGTTCTCCTGGCTATAATTATTTTAAGCGTGGGAGACCAGTTCTGTCTCCAACATCCCAAAGGCACGATATCAGAATCTCAGACTCTGTGGTCCTGGAAAATCCCCATTCTCCAATCCCTCCCCTCTATGCGAGACCTCCACAGGAATGGGCGAAGGAGGCCTGGAGGAAGGGCTGAATTCCTACCTGATGACTTCCCTCAAACAAGAAAGACCCAGGCATTGCACAGGCCTTGGAAGTAACCATGGCAACTTGGGGAAGTTTCAAACAATAAGTTTGTGATTTTAGGATTATTCCATGCTTGGGTGGCTTAGGTGCCAATCTTTTTTTAAGATAACAGAGCCCGGAATAACACTTTCAGGAGCACTGTGGGGCCACTGTCCAGGGAAGCTCTAGGCTTTTGTTGCCTTCAGCAAAGAATCTCAATCCCTGGACCCATACATCACATACACCTGCATGCGCTCTCTCACACACACCAAAATAAAAACAAACCACCCACCAAACCACACAGTCCTGGGGTAAGGATATGACTCAGTTGGAAGAGTGAATTAGCCTTGGCAACACATCAGCTAGGTGTGGGAGCACCTGTTTGTTATGCTAGGACTTAGTAGGTAGAATTAGCAGGACCAGAAGTTCAAGGTCATCCTCAGCTACAACCCCAGTTGGAGAGTAGCCTGGTCTATCAAACTGTAAATATGTAAGTTTAAGAGACCACTAGAAGGATCCAGGAGAGCTTAGTGGAGGTAAATGCAAGCCATTGTCCCAGGACCACCCTTCTTTGAGCAAGATACAACAGCAAAAATAAAATAAAATAATAAAAATAAAAATCTATATATTGAAAGACAACCTCCTGCCTGTGCATGGCTACACTTCACAAGACACATACTTGCAAGCATGCACATGCCACCCATCACCAGGATGGGCTGCTGCAGCAGGCAGCACTCAAGTTAGACCTCCTTAGTGGCTGTAGTTGAACAGGGCTCAGCCCAACCCCGTCTGCATCCTGCATGCTGAGTTTATTGTACACTGATTCTGGGGAGAGAAGAGTCTGTGTTATGTCATGGCTGCTTCAGTGGCCAAGACTAGGGCTGTGAAAAGGGGAAGAATTTTTTTTTTTAAAGGGAGAAAAATCCTAAATGGCCCTTTCAGCCTTTCGGTGCACATAATTGTAGTATCTGAGTTAATGAAAGGCCTGGCCTGCTGGCTGGCTGAATAACCACTTATGCCACAGCTCAGGCCTCACAGGGAGCAGCTCCATCTCCGTGTGGAAATCAGACCACAGTGGGGCGGCAAGAGGGGCGGAGAAGGAGGAGGGAAATACACGAAATAAAGAGCGCTTCCAGGAAGACAAGTCTCCCACGCGGGATCATATTGGCAATTAGCCGGTGGGAGGCCTGCGGAGCACGGCATCTCCTCACCACAAAGACAAAGTTTCCTTGAAGAACCTGCCAGCATCTTCAAGGTACTGAAATAACTCACAGAGCAAATGAAGAAGAATGACTGGAATTTGGCTGTTGCTTACAAGTCCAGTGCCTGGCAGCCTCACTGAGGGCTGTGAGGTTCAAACATACAGAGAGGTCAAGGGAGTCCTAGAAGTAAGCATGCATGACATGATATATGTGCATGTGAGGGCAGGGACACACAAGTGTTCGTAAACATGCCCATGTGCAATGCACCCAACACACAGGGCGCATTTTCTCACATCTATACGCACTTGCATGCACGCGCCTTTTACACATCTGGCTGTGTACATACACCCTGGAGTTGCAGCTTTCACATTGGCCAGACACAGAAAACAAACGCACTGTAAAGGTGACACTGGGTATTTCCCCTCAGTCCTCCAGTGTGAACCACGTTAGGAAGAATACACAGTGTCTCCAGCCTCACCCCCCCCCCCCCACCGCCCAACTCTGCTGGGGCTCAGAGCATGTCAGCCTCCCACACAGTCTCTTCTGGAATCTTCCACCCCATGCTGGAGGATCCTGCTTAAAAGGCCCCAGGAAGCAGCCTGGCACGCTGTCTAAGTGGAGGTGACTGATTTATTCCAACCATCCTGCCTCTTAACAACCCGCTCTCCTCCAAGCCCACACAGCTTTAATTGTCCATCAGGCAGGGCAGGGAGGGACCGTAAATCTTTCGTCCAGGCTGCTTGACCTCCAGCAGCTACCCCCTCATCAGATCCCACCTGGAGAGCTGGCTTGGAAGAACAGAGAAGAAGATGGGGACCAGGCATCAGAGGAAAAAGTGGCTGGGGGTGGGGTGGTGTCACAGACATGGATGAGAGTTAAGGCTACATTCAGCTTCTGTGACCCAAAGGCACTGCAGGGAAATACTGCAGCTAGAGTCTGTATCAAGACCTCTGCTCCGATAGTGCTGGCTGGATATGGCTGGTGCGGTGCCCTTCGAATACTCCAGAAAGGAACACTGGACCCTGAGGCATCCCAGAGTTCCCTTGGCTAGGCGTAAAGCTGAGCAGCCCAGAAGGGAAATACTGGCAAAGGAGTTTCTCCTGAAGTCCTCAAGGTGAGATGTGACCTGACAGTGACCAAGGACTCCCAGGTGTGCCTGGAGATCTGTACACACTGGAAGCTCAGCCACAGAGTCTGGCTCCCCATCCCCCAGCAACCCAGACATCTTCTGTAATTCTGGTATACGTTAATGTGTCTCAAAGTGGCGAGCAGTTTGGATGATTACCCAGACTCTGTTCTCACCTTCATTTTCTACCGTTCATTTAGTTTATGGAAAGCCATCCTTTGGGCCTACGGTTTTCCAAGGCAGGCTTGAGTATCATCTTCATAGAATTTGAGGAAAATATACCAAGAAAGAGGAGAAATTAGTGCCCTGGAAGACAGGAAGGCTGATGACTTCTGGAAAAGAATGAGTCTGTGGAGCATTGGTGCCTTCGGTATACAAAATCTGATACCACAGTTTAGTCCTGTCTGTTCTGCAGAGATCTCTGTTTCAATGTAGACATCCAGCCTGAGGGTTGGCACCCCTGCAACATCATCTGCTGCTGAAGTATGGATGAGGCGGGAGAGCCAAGGCCAATGTCTACAATACAACCATCACACAGATGTAACTAGACAGACATTCTAATTTAAGGCAAGCAAGGCTGGAGTCCCTGCCAGGAGATGGTAAGAGTCAAAGCATGTAGATTTTCTTTTCATTTATTTGATTTTTTTTGTTTGTTTGCTTGTTTGTAATCACCCTGGCTGTCTTGGGAACTCACCCTGTAGAACTCACAGGGATCCACCTGCCTCTGCCTCCTGGGTACTGGGATTAAAGGGGTGCACCCAGTTGAGAATATAGATTCTATGTATGTTTTTTATTTATATTTTTAAAAGATTTTACTTGTGTATCTGTGCATTTGCATTAATATATACAACCCAAAGACAACATCAGGAGTCCTCTTCAGCAATGCTGCCCACCTCCTTTGGAACAGTGTCTCTAACCGGCCTGGAATTCACCAATTAGGCTAGAATAACAGGCGGTGAGCCCCTCGGGTCCTCCTGTCTCCACCTCCCCATGCTGGAATTATAACCATCTGCCCCTGCCATGCTTTTTACTTGCATTCTGGGCTTTGAACTCAGACCCTCATGTTTGCACAGCAAGTGCCTTGCCAGCTGGGCCATCTTTCCAGCTCCTATTTGTCTTTCTTAAGTGTCCTAGGATGAGATGCACAGTGAGGGGGAAAAAAAATGCACATGCCATCAGACAACCCTCTGATGGTCCTCTCATGCTCTATAACCAGAGCTTTACAGATGAGGGAAAAAACAGTACCCCCATAACAAACACATCATCACCTCTGGCTTTTGTCCATGTCTTTTGGGCACCACTGAAGGCATGCAGCTGTCTGGGTATCAAGTGAGCTGCCTTGTGGGCTGTCAAGGAGTGTTGATTACAATATTACGCCGCTGACAACCATAATTCTCACCTTAAGTTCCTCTGACACCTCTCTTCTCTGCTAAGATTCCAAAGTACTTGACTAATGTACCTTCGGATAGCACCGCCTCGAGGCCCCATTACATGCCTTTAGAGAGAATGCAAGCAGGAAGCCTAAGGTCCCATGCTCACCCGCCGTGCGCCAGCAGC
Source organism: Phyllotis vaccarum (assembly GCA_033318265.1). Lineage (NCBI taxonomy): Eukaryota > Metazoa > Chordata > Mammalia > Rodentia > Cricetidae > Phyllotis > Phyllotis vaccarum. The sequence continues at coordinate 3,192,286 of JARWLC010000008.1, read as the reverse complement.
CTGTGTAGGCAGCCCCCATGGGCCTGGCTCCCCCTCGCCTGTCCCTGCATTTAGGCTCCCTCGAGCTGAGTTAATGGCATCTTCTCCTCGGTGAAGGAGCATCGATATCTTAGAGAGGCGGGGCGGCTCTCTGTTTATTTCTAATGGGTCTCTCAGAGCTCTGCTTTGCGTCTTCACTCATGCAGTGAGTCCTGAGACCCCCCCCCCCCAAAACATCTCCATGCTGGGGGTGGGGAGAAGCAGATTCATTTAGCTCCGGAGGGAAATTTTATGACAACTCGCAGGCACAGAGGAGTCCAGGATGGTGGGGATGGTGATCATAACACGTCATCCGCCAAGCTGGCAGTAACAGGCATCCCATCTACATGAAAAGCCAAAGCACCTACTTTGCTACCAGCTCCAAGTGTGTTTTTCTTGATTCTCACCAGGAGTGGAGGCATGAGGCTCACCCAAAGGGTACACCACAGGCTGGAGCCTAACCCCCAGGGCACTGTGACCCCAAATTCAGTCATCTTTGGACAAGACCTATTTCCTGCCTAGCTATGAGATATTCCTGAATGTATGAGTTACTATGTTCTAACCTAGGGACACACACACAGTCCCAGGTCACCATAGCAAGGAAGGGTCGTCTGGCATCCCTGCCTCATCATAATGTTGAACAATGTCTTGTCATCTGTGAGGTCACCTGGTGATAACTGAAAATAGCATCCTCTTGCAGTCAGGAGACAATTGTGAGGCTGCTCCCTCATCCCTGATCCTCACGTACCCTGGGGCATACTTGCTTCCCTTCTACCTCCCCTGCACAGAGGTCTGCACCAGGCAGGCCTTAGGCCTCAGCAGAGTACCTGAAGCTGCACTGGTTACCTTGGGTAATGTGGTCAGTAAGCCTGTGTCCCCTACCGGAACAGGCTGCAGCCAACCAGACAGGGCCAGAAGCCAGCTCTGGCCCCACCGCTCTGCAGACACAACATGGCTGGGTGGGCCATCTCCCACAGGCTCTGAGGTCTTATAAAAAGAAGTCCACACCCACCTTTGCTTATCCCAGGGACTGCATTCCCTCTTGTCCATCTAACAGTACCAGGTGACAGGCACACCGTTTTTATCTCTCCACTTACAAGCATGCGTGGTGCTCATGTGTATGGGTGCACGTTTGCAAGTGGAGGGGCATATGTGTCGGTGTGAGTACAAGTCATGTGTAGGCTAAGGTTGATGTCAGGAGTCATCCTTAATCTAGATCATTCTTCCACCCATCTTCACTGGGTCAGGGCCTCTCAATCAAACCCAGAGTTCACCAATATGGGTAGTCTCAATAGTCAGCTTGTTCTGAGGATCAGCTACCTCTGCCTTCCAAGGCTGAAATTACAGCAGACTACCACACCCGCCCAGAATTTCACAAGGGCTCTGAGGATCTGAACCTGTGTCCTCACATTTGCACAGCCAACATTTTCACCACTGAGCACTACCCCCAGCCCAATGAATGAGTCTTTGGGCTGCCTTATCTCCAATCTCAAGGGAAGGACTGTTAGTTAATAGTTACCCACTGACTCTAACAGAATGAAGGCCCAGACCAAGCCTCCAGGAAGCTGAGCAGCTCACCATGTGAGCTGGGACATTGATGGAGGCCATTGGGAGCCTGTACATACACTGAGATGAAAGTGCCAGGCATCCATGTTTTCCCTCCTCACCCCAGATCTCAAGGTGATGGTAACATGGGCCTGCACAGTGGGTAGCAACCTCCTGTGAATCATTAAGAGCTCACCCTGAGCAGCTGGAGGTGTGTGCTATAGCAGAAGACTTGCCTGGCATGTGTAAAGCTTTGGTTCCATCCCCAGCACCACAAAAAAAAAATACATTTTTACATCATCCTGATAGTTCTCTGATGAAAACAAAGTCAACAAGCCCTTCCCACTGCTGTCAGTATCAACAATAAAATGGGATTAATGGCAAGAGTCACAAGCAAACACTTCAATTTAGACCCTGGGGTGTTGCCTGGCACCCAATTCTTAAGAAGAAATTTACATAAAAAATACAGACTTTTCTCTTCTTCGGTGCAGTGAACATACCAGTTATCTGAACTCAGTAAGAATTTTGAATTACTAAGGTTCAGTGAGAAATTTTTATTTTTATTGTTTTTAATTGTACATGTGGTGCATATTCATGTGGATACGGATGTCCACGGAGTCCAGAGGTGCCTGATGTCACTGGAGGTGCAGGCAGTTGTGGGCTGTCTGATGTGGGGGCTGAGAATTGAACATAGGTCCTCCAGAAAAGCCGTACTCACAACTATTGAACCATCTCTCCAGCCCCAAGAAAACATTTCTAAGTGTAAATGTTGTTTCAAACTGAATCCATCTTTTAAAAATTATTTATGTCTACGAATGTTTTGGCAGCACATGTTTGTGCACTATATATACACAGCACCCTCAGAGTGCAGAAGAGGGCATTGGATCACTTAGGACTAGAGTTACAGACAGTATAAGCCACCATGTAGGTATTCGGAATTGAACTCTGGTCCTTTAAAAGATTATCCAGCATTCCTTAGCACTGAGCCACACTACTTTCCCCTGAACCCATCCTTTTTTTTTTTTTTTTTTAAACACATGTAAAGCTCATGTCTTTGGATGTCCGTAGTAGATTTTATAGAGAGCCTCATTTTGGAGAGCATCCAGCACGTCTGTCCTCATCCTCCTTGCCTAAGAGAAAATATTTCTGCCACACAGAGCCAAGAACATGAACCATTGCTTTCCTGGAATGCTAAGAAGTACATTTTGAAGAGTGGGGACATGCTTTCTCCATCTTTCAGACATCAGGGAGCAGAGTCTCAGTGCTGGTGTCTGAACTTTTCATAGATAGAAACTGGAGGTCATTATAATGTGAACTCCCTAGCCCCCACAGCACCAGGGAAAACTACAGGGTGACCGGAAGCAATGCCTGTCTGGACAAAGGTGGTCTCTTTACCTGTAAACAGGGCTGGTTTCTAAAGGCGTTAGGTAGTGGTTTCAATGAGATGTTCCCAACAGTCCTGGGCACCTGATTACTTAGTTCCCATTTGGTGATATGTGTGCCCTTGTTCAAGGAAATATATCACTGAGGGTGGGTTTTGAGATTTTAATAACCCCGCTCTGCTTCCTGCTTGCAGTCCAGGATGTGAGCCTTCAGCTTGTTGCCTTTCCTCTGCCATCATGGACCCTTAATCCTCTGGAGCTATTAACTCCAAGTAAACTCATCTTTTTATGAGTTTCCTGTGTTTTCACAGCAATAGAAAAGTAACTAATAGGAGATGCGGGCTTCCAGACACCGCGCGCCAGCATGGGAAATGGCAGCATTTTTACCCAGGCAGCTTACGAGCAGCCATTGGAGATCACATGCAAAAGAACATGTACGGAGGTCAGAGGCCCTCCATCGTGCTTCTGGCCCCTGAGACCCTAGAGCAAGGTTTCTGTCCACACAATGAGCAAAGCAGCGAGCGCGTAAAAGACTCCTAGAAATGTGCATCATCTTCTTCTGGTGGGAATGTGTCCTGGCCTTAACTGATAGATCTTGAAAAAGAACTAAGATTAAAACTCCTCTGCTCCCAAAGAAACCGAAGACCTCCCAGTGGGTTGGAGTAGTAAGAGACAGATAGCAGGAGCCTCTCTCAGCCAGGGGAGGTGGAAACTGGCCATGCACCATGCAGGAGTGAGATTGGATGGATACAAGAGACCTTCCCCCCATTTTTCCTCCTAAAGAGATTTCCACAGTCCACAGTTCCTTTCTTGGGAGCATGCCAGGGAGGTGGGGGGAAACAGTCCACCTCATCCTTATTCTCTCTCTCTCTCTCTCTCTCTCTCTCTCTCTCTCTCTCTCTCTCTCTCTCTCTCACACACACACACACACACACACACACACACACACACACACACACACACAGAGTTGGCCTCTGTGCCATGGCCTCCTTGCCAAGCAATCAAGAGAGATGGCAGATGGAGGCAGGAGGGTATGAAGATCTTGCCCCTCAGACCTGGAACCAGCAGCAGCCAGATGACAGGCAGCCAGGGAAGCCAAGAAGCATGAGAGCCTTGGCCTGCAGAAACCAGGCCCCTCCCACAGACCTCTGCTTTGCTTTTGAAAAACACAGATACAAATACTCCACGTCTACAGACACTGTGGATCCAAATCCCATAGGAAGGCACACTTTGAGACCCTGGCATCATTAACACCAGCTGTCAGTCTAAAGCCAACTGGAAAGAGGGGACCTCAGCTTAAGAGCTGTCCAGACCAGCTTGACCTATAGGCATGTCTGTAGGACTTTTTCTTAATTGCTAATTGATACAGGAATACCCGGCTGTCAGGGATGGCATCTGTGAGCAGATAGTTCTGGGCTATATAAGGTAGCCAAACAAGCCAGAAGCACATTCTCTTCTTGAGTTTCTGCTTGACTTTTCTCAATGATTGACTATCACTTGTAAGATGTCATAAACCTCTTACTCAAGCCTCATTTGATTAGAGTTTTATTGTGACCGTGGAAAAGACTTGAACAGACCTCAGAAGCCTCCATGAAGCCCTTGGTCCTTTCCCAAGCCATTATGTGGTCATCCCGCACAAAGGACCCTTCACCATGGGTCTTAAGTTGGAGTCAGCTATTTCAGCTTCTCCCTCTAGATTCCAACTTCTGTGCAAATGAAATGAGTGTGTGTGCACTTGAGCTTGCCCCGGGCTGCCAGAGGAAACATTCTCACATGCAACAGCAGATCTTAATACTCTTCATTATCTCAAGTCACCTTCTGAGGCATGTTTTGGTGTCAAGTGAGTGTTGGGGAAGCTGTGATAACACAGTAATTTACTAAAAGCATTGCACAGAAGAGCGTGATTATCAGGTGCATCAGAATGGGTCCCTGGGCATTCCTGTCAGAATACTGTGGTACTCTAGCTGTGGCTCCCAGTATGGAGCAGGCCCTACCATACACCTAAAAATCACTCCCATCCACCACTGGCCCTACCTCTCACGGGTAACACAGCAGAAAATCCCAAAAGCATCCGCCCATCCCAGAAAGCACAAGGACTGAGGGAGGAGACTGGAACAGAACATAAAAATTAAAAAGGAGACCCTGCTGCCTCAGACGGCAGCTGACTTCAGAGAGGCAGCAGAGAACAAGGTGTTTAGGCTGCCTGAATGTTTCATGAACCTGTGAAAATATCGGGCTGCTTCAGAAGAGAAGAAGGGGTGGCAGTCAGCTAATCAAAAAGATGTTGGTATAAATGGGAGGTGTCTGTGAAGCTGGGGCCCACGCAGGCAGGAAGACCTGCAGCAGGCAAGGACGCAGGGAGAGGCGGGCTCCCCGGCATAAACAGCTCCATGAAAGGGGGAAACTTTGGGGATGGTTTTCCCCCCTTCACTTGTTTAAAAATAAAAAATTCCTCACCGAGCGTCAGCTGTGTGCCAAGCTCCATTTGTCTTTATAACAGAGTACCAGGAAGGAGAGGAAGGGATAAATAAACACAGAGAGACAACCAACCAAACCTCGCAGGCTCACGGATGGACTGGGGGAGGCGAGCCTCATGCCGCAGTCACTCAGAAATAACATTTCAATCTTGTTCCATGCCCACTGACAGATACGCCTCCCCTCACTGCCCCGGTGATCCCCCACCCCACCCCATCTCCCTGCACTTCTGGGTATGATGGATGTACTGGACCAAGGCTTCCTGTTTAACCTCACAGTCTATCCAGGTTCAAAAGATGTTCTGTATCTGGGGGGTGTGTGTGTGGGGGGAATCAACCAGACCCTCACTCTGAGGATCAGAGCCTCTAGCTTAAGCAGGATGCCAGCTCATCCTCAGACGTCAACTAGTCCCTTCTCTAGTGGCTGCCACAAGACTGAGGCACACTAGGAAATGGTTCCCAGGAGGTCTCCTTGCTGTAATTACCTCTATTATGGCCTTGATTGCCCTGACCCTGGAGGTACAGGGACTTCTCTACCCTCCAAGCAGGGTGAGGACCAGCATTCCCTGGGTCTCTGTGGTAACAGGCAGAGGTGATGGGAAAATGGAAAGGGGCAGCTAGGCCCTGTCCCTGTCCTTGGTGCTGCCGCCGTTACCAATCTGTCTGCCACGTTCCTGTGGAAGGGGAGTAAATTCCCGAGCCCCACCGCCGCTCTGCCTGAGGTGGTGGAGCGTGTTTCAGGGAAGGCAGAGGACTGCATTTCTAGAGGCCCGATCTATAAGGACTTTCCTAGACTTCGGACTCTTCCTATGTCTTAGGCGACCTAATGAGGGGAGAGGGGGACACACGCATGTATTTCTTGGGCCACAGGCCTCAGGGAGTACTGCACAGAGTAATTGTCCAGATTCTCTTTCATTGGCGAGAATGAGAGGCCGATCCGAGTGGTGGGAAACGTTGATCTGTACCAGAAATCCTCAGTGACTCTGTGCAAACATCCCACTGGACCTGGCCAACCCTCCTGACGCTCAACTGCCTCCCTGGGAGCATCTGACGGAGCCACCTGCAGCTCTGCCTTGGCTCCCTAGCCTCTTGTGGGTTCCCCATCTCCCCCACTCCGCCATCCGCGGAGGCAGCCCAGTATTCCCAGAAGCTCCGAGCCCAGCTGGGAAAGGAGAGGTTAAGCGCTGCTTCCCCGAGTGTGCTGTGCGCTCAGCTCCCACGCAGGGAGGCCTCTGGTCCCCCGGGAGGGCGGAGGCGGCAGCCTGGTCCTCCCTCCAGGCCCAAGGGAGCTCCCTGCCCGCAGGAGACCTAGGAACTGGCCCTGAGAAGGCGCCCCTGCCCCATGCGCCTACCCTGCAGCGGCCCTGGCCTCCTGGCAGCCACCAGTGCCCGCTTCTACCAGCAGGCGCCTGCCTCCTCTACAACTTTCTCCTTCCCAATAGTCGCTCACCTGGAGGGTCTGGTTTTAATTAGTGCAATATCCCCGTTACCAGTGCAGCCTGATTAAGACATCCGCCCCGATCCGCTATGCTCACTTAATAAGCACGTTCTGCCATAACGTTTGTATTTTTTCCCTATTATATTTTGCAGACCAGTAAAACCAAAGCTGATTTCTGCTGAAAGATCTCAATACCTGAGATCCTACTCCATTAGCCCCGTACCTGCTTGGGCTGCTCTGGGCCTCAGGCGCCCCGGTGCGCGCCGGAGGCGTCCCCAGCCTAGCCGGCGTTTGAGACAGAAAATTAACAACCCTGCACGCACCAGAAGGCATTTCGCCTCCAGCTGGAGGAGGGACTTGTCCAGAAGAAGGAAGGATCCCTCAGACCCTGTCCTTAGCTTCCACTGTGGGAGTCTCCGTGCATCAAGAGACTACCAGCGACACGGGCGTCTTTTTAAAAAGTGACCAGTAAATAACTGGAGTGCCTTTGAGAAGCAGAATCTGAAAGGAGGAACAGGGAGGTAGCTCTGTCATCCAGGACTCTCCTCACCTCGATGCCCCCACACACACCAGCCAATGTCAGTGGGCTTCAGGAACAGCCAACCCCAATCTCATGTGAGACCCGGGATCCTGGGTCAGCTCCAGCTGTCTAATGGGGTCTTAATGCCCCTCTGGTCGCTGCGCCTTGTTCTGGGTACAGACTGGGTGCGGGACCTAATCAGCCAGGACACCGAGGAGATGCATGCCAATGGATAAGAGCGACGCTGCCTCACAGAGCCCCCAAATGACCGCCGGCCTGAAGCCAACCCCTGAAGCCTCACTACCAAGGAGGAGAGCCGTAGGAGAACCCCGTCCTCTTCTGGGACCACTCATCAGAAAGTTTGGGCCAGAGATGTGCAGGCCACCTTAACAAGGCTTCCCCAGCCAAGCTGTCCCAGTCCTGTAGCTGTGCTGAAGCAAGCAGCAGCCTCAGATCCATCCGCTGGGAAGACTCAGCCCTGAGCGCCCCCAGCTCGTGGGCTGGAGGGCCCTGCGCGACACCGGCACCCACTGCTCTGTTCCACGCATGCCGGGACGCTGCGGGCCCTGGTCCTCCCGAGGGAGCCGAGGGAAAAAACCTTAGCCCTCCCACAACTCCTTAGGGCCATCAGTCCCTCGGTGGGCTCTCCTCCTGCTGGACTCCAGCAGCCCTCCCTGGCCTGGGAGTGGCGTGAGTCACAAGCTGCAGCGCAGCAGGGTCGCCAACCCTGCTTCCAGCCGCGCGGGTTGGGGTCGCCTCCCAAATGCGCCCCGTTGGCCGGGATCTCCGCGCGCCACGGCTTCCCCTAGTCTGGGAGTTCCCAGAGCCGGGCATTGTGCCGCCGCCGCCGCCGCCGCCGCCGCTGCTGCCACGGCCACGCAGTGCGCGGGACTCCCTGGTGTCTCCATGGAGCCTGACCCCGGGCCTTCCCATTCACAAAATCTCTCCTCTAATCTCCCGGACAGGAGCCGCGACCCCAACGCCCGCAGAACTCCGGAACCCCGATCTCATACGCGAACCCCTGACCCCCAAGGGCACCACCCCTTCCCCACGCGACCTCAGGTCTGTCCCCGGTCATGCTCCACATCCCTGCGTCCTCGCCGGCCCCGCCTCCCACTGCGGGGTCCCGTGCGCCCCTCCCCGGGGCCGCCTGTACCCACTGCCCCAGTTGGCTCCTCGCTATGGTCGTGACCGAGATGGAAGCCCAGGGTCTGGCTACTCACGGGTTCAGCGCTCCCCGCGGCAGGTGACGGGGCCCCGGCGGCCATGCCCCAGCTGCATCCCCGCTGCCCCGGCGAGCCGGCGGCAAGGAACGCGAGAGGCCGGGCTGGAACGGTAGTGGTGGTGGCGGCGGCGTCTCGAGCGACCACAAGGGCTGCTGGGGCTGGTGCTCGGCTGCTGTCCGAGGAGGTTTTCGCTGGCTCTGGAGGAAGGCTCCGAGTCCCTGCTCCGCTTGCCTCGCGGACTCTCTCTCTCTCTCTCTCTCTCTCTCTCTCTCTCTCTCTCTCTCTCTCTCTCTCTCTCTCTCTCTCTCTCTCTCTGCCTCCCTCCCTCCCTCCCTCCCTCCACCCCTCCTCTGGCTGGCTCGGCTGGAGCGAGAAGGCAGCAGGAGCACGCGGTGGCGGTGGCGGTGGCGGCGGCGGCACAGGCAGAGCGCGCTGCTCAGCGAGCGAGCAAGGGAGGGGGCTCCAGCGGTCGCGCGGCTAGGAAGGGCGGCAGGGCAGGGAGGGCCAATAGCTAACGGAATGTGGTCACAGGAGCCCTGGAGTCCCAGCTGGAGTCGCACAGAACAGGGATGCGTAGGGCGGTAGGACTTGCAAGGTACCCAAGAGCACAGTAGCAGCTGGGTTCCTCCGAGCACCGCCCCCCCCCCAGGTCCCACCTCCCCTCCTTCTTTCCCTTCTTCTGGGGGACCTCAGCGTGAGTCAGCCATAGCGACACTTAGCAGGACCCTTGCACCACCATCCCGCTGGGATTCGTTTCTCTCGCTCTACCCAGGGGTCCCTAGAAAGACTTAGTCGCTGAGCAGCAGGAATGAATGTCCCCTCCCCCACACCTCTCCAGCCAGTCTGCTGTGCATCCTAACTGGCCACTAGGGAAGACCCTTAACAGGCCTGGAGTTTCATGCCTTGCCTTCCTGAGAATCACAGTAAAGGGAGTGAGGAGGCCCACTCCGGAACAGGACACGGGGAGGGTACACTTGTCCCCGCTGAGGATCCATGTCTTAAATATTTCCATATCCTGAAGCCAGATGAGTCTGAATAATAGTTCACAGCCTCCATCAACCCAGAGAACGGAAGGCTGACATGGGGTCTGAAGTTCGGCATCTCTAGCCTTTGGAAAGTAGGGGACTGGAAGAAGGGCAGTACCTCCAGGTCGACAAGATGAGGCCCAGAAACAACAGTGGGAGTCCCTGGCATTCAACTCCAGAGATCAGCAAAGGGCCTAGATGATTCCCAAAGGCTTGGACTAGATCTGGCTACTGTTCGAATATAAAAGATCAAAATAAAAGACAACCACCATGCATGCTACGCTTGGACTGGGAGAACCTGAACTTTCAATGGACATTTCCAATCTAAAAACAAATAGATCAAAAGCCCTGTTCCAGGTTGCTGGATACTGTTTCTAGAACAATCAGCTACTTCTTGCCTCCAGCTACAGCTTCCAATCTGAGGCACACATCATGGAAGCTGGGGCTCTGTGGGTAGCGGGTCTAGAATAGAGGGAACAGGAAAAGGGGGGTGAGGATGGTTCTGGGGTGCTCTCTGGCCCTGGGCTGCCTTCCCTGCAGAGCAAGAACAAGCTGAGTGGCTGCTGCCTACTCGGGGGCTTTTAATTTCTGGTCCTTTGGCCTGTCTGGGCCATTGATCTGTCTTCCCCAATGGGAATCACATGCTTCAGAAGAAAGTGAGCAGCCTGGCCCTATAACCAAACATCAGATAAATGGCTTGTCCCTGGAACAGTCATGGGGGTCACTGAATGTGCCCTGGCACCAAATTTGAGATGGCATAGACCTGTCTCACAGACCAACTGTTTCTCTGTGTGATCAGGTGACCCAAGCTTTCATGGCCTGTGACTGTTGGCTAGGCCCATCCACACCACCACTCACCTGTCTCACCTCCCTGGGCCAACAATGTCTGTCCCTTCTGGTTCTTCTGAGTAGAAAGCCCCTCCCCACTGGCTCCTTCCCACTGCCTTTCTGATCCTGCCATTAGTGGACCTCAGAGATCAAAATCTGTTTCTTACAGGGCACCACATGCCAGGGACTATTTGCTAGCACAAACTGTGATCTTCAAGAGGACGGACCCAGGACTGAAGCTCTCTAGTCTCTCACTCTCCTCTGGAGGCCATTCCCAGAAAGGTCTGCAGATGGCACCAGGCAGGTTCCAGCCAACACAGAGCAGTCAGCCACTCCGAAAGCAGGGTAGTGAACTGAAGTTGGTTCTTGCAGCCAAGAGCCGCATAGTCTGTTCAGGAGGCTAACCCTCAGGAACAGGCTGCAAGGCATGTGCCCTGCAGATCCAGCTGCTATCAAAGGATCTGCCCAGAAAAGAGTAGCAGGGCCTGCCTGCATGTGCACAGGAACTAACAAGAATGTGTTCCCACTATGGTCATCTAAGATCATTTTATTTTTAAATTAAGTGTGTGTGGGGGTGTGTGTGTGTATGTGTATGTGTCTGTGTGTGTGTAGTATGAGGTTTCTGACCCGGACTTTTGGGCCTACCCTCAAGGTTTAGATAGACCCGCAGAGACACACAGATGCTTACAATAGTTTTAGGCTGATCGGCCTAGGGCCCAGCATATAACTTGCTAACTCTTTACCCTTAATCTAACCCATGACTCTTATCCTGTTCAGCCATGCGGCTCAGTACCTTTTCTCAGAGCAGCATAATTTTCCTCTGCATCTTCTGGCTTCTCTCTGGCACTCTGCTCTGTTCTTTCTGTTCCCAGAGTCTTCTTAGTCTGGTAGCTCCACCCACACTTCCTGTCTGCCTTTGGCCAATCAGTGCTTTTTATTAAACTCATAGGCGGGACAGTTATTTACAATGGAATGACATAATCTCCCTACATATGTGTGTGTGTGTATATGTGTGTGTATATGTGTGTATGTGTCTGTATGTCTGTGTGTCTGTGTGTCTGTGTGTGTCTATGTGTATCTGTGTCTGTGTGTGCGTGTGTCTATATGTGTGTATGTGTCTGTATGTGTGTGTGTCTGTGTGTGTGTCTGTGTGTGTCTATGTGTATCTGTGTCTGTGTGTCTGTGTGTGTGTGTGTGTGTGTGTGTGTGTGTGTGTGTGTGTGTGTAAGTGTAGTGCCCTCAGAGGCCAGAAGAGGGAATCAAATCCCCGTGGCTAAAATGCTAGGCAGTTATAAGCCTCCTAACTGGATGCTGGGACCAAACGCTGATCCTTCAGAAGAGCAGGAAGTGCTCTTAACCACTGAATGATCCTTTCAGCTTCGTGGAAACTTTGTTGTAAGAATATGAGTGTGTAGGGAAGATCCAAGAGAAAAAACTGCAATGGTAACTAGGGAAAAAAAAAAAAAAAAGCAAAAATCATGATTCAGCTCACCCTCAGAAGAACACACCACTGCACAAAAAGAGACTTTTTTAAAAGTATTGTGACCGTCAACCTGACGGGATCTACAATGACCCAGGAAGCAAGTATCTGGTTGTGTGTAGGAGTCTCTACAGCCATGCTTCTCAATCCTCTGAACACGGTGACTTTTTACTATACTTCCTCATGTTGTGTTGGTCTCAAAGGTATTATTGTTGCTACTTTGTAACTGTGATTTTGCTACTGTCATGAATTGTAAGTATCTGGTAGGACCCCATGGGAGTCATGACCCACAGATTGAAACTGTTGCTCTGGAGGGAGTTGGTTTGCAAAGATCTACCCCTCAATATGGTTGATACTATCCTTGAAGCTGGGGTCCTAAACTCAATACAAAAGAAGAATGGGGTTGAAGGTCAGCTTTCATCTCTCGGTGTCAGCCTTCTGGCTGAGGCTGTGACATGACTAGCCATCTCATATTCCTGCCGCCATGCCTTCCCCACCATGATGGACTGTTCCGCCAAAATGTGAGTTACAGTAAACTCCTCCTTTGAGCTCCTTTTTTTCCCATGCATTTTGTCGTCATAGCAATGAGGAAAAATGGTTAATGCTGCTTTAAACCCCACTCCACAAGGACCTCCTGAAGTGTAGCAGGAAAGACAACCACATGCTGTGCACCAGTGAAAAAAACAGGACTGGAGGCAGGCTTGGGAGCTAGGTCCTGTCTGCTATGATGAAGGCCAGCACCAGAGTCCCAAATGCCTACTCAGCCCGACAGGCCAGATATCCTGACCCTTTGGATCGGGAGCCAGGATTTGCCCTCTCGTCTCTGATCAGCCACAGGGAAGATCCAAGAGAATCCAAGACCCACTGACCTTCAGGATTCCCAGCCACAGCACCAGAGCCCAAGTTCCACTAACACTGAAGGTCAGCCCTGCAGGTCCCTCCCCTAACGCTAGGAGCCCAGGCTCAGCAGAGCTCTAAGGCCAGCCTCTGAGAAAGAAAAGTGCCAAACAACCTCCTATGGAGGGAGGGGATGTTGGGGGGGGGGGGCTTGGAGGAGACAGATATTGGGCAGGGAAGAGAAAATATCAGAAATAGACATATTTAATATCCTCAAAGAGATCAGAGGAGATATTGCAACCAGAACCAAGAGCAGGATGCTATTTTAAGAACATTTAGAAAACAAAAAAGGCCGGGGAATTAAAAGCATGCGAGCCGAAACAAAAAAAAAATACTCAGCAGACTGGTTGAAAGATAAAAGTAAGTGAATGTTCCAGAAGCAAAGCAAAAAAGACAAAGAAAGGGGACATAAGAAAGCCAGAAAAATTAGATGGTGTGCTCATGGGAGCTGACATCCTCACAAAGGAACAAGAGAATGAGGGAGCATCGCAAATTATTTAATTCAAGAAATTTTCCACACAATGGGTAGGAATTGACCCACGTCAAAGTATATTCTCACGAATGCAAAACACTGAAGATTAAAAGAAAAAATAAATCTCAAGTTTCAGGTTCCATGGAAAACAGCAAGAATGGTCAATGGCTCCAGGAGTCTCAACAGGGCAAGCTAACAGATACCAGATACTGGAGCTATGCCTTCAGATATCGCTCCGTAGTGATTTCTGGCCCAGCATCCCTTTCTCACCCTGAACAATCAAACACAAAGTCAGAACAAAGATACTCATGCAAGCAACATCAAAAAAAAGGTAAAAAGATCATTTATTGAGCACTGTTTTCCAACTACTACAGGATGTGTTCCCACAAAACAAGGAAAAGGAGATGAGGTTGGGGTCTAGTAAGAGCAGGGGTAGAGAAGCCACAGGCTGGAAAAGGGCTAGCAGGGGCAGTCCTATATAAGGCAGGAGGTTCTTAATTCAGGTAAGAACAGAGAAGCTGTACATCCAACACCCTGTTACACATGCCATCCACTGCTCACTAGCCACTGACCACCATCCACCATACACCATCCACCATGCACCATCCATGGCCCACCATCCACTGCTCACTATCCACTGCCCACCATCCACCACACACCATCCATGGCCCACATCTACTGCTCACTATCTACTGTCCACCATCCACAGCCCACCATCCATGGCCCACCATCCACTGCCCACCATCCACTGCCCACCATCCACTGTCCACTATCCATGACCCACCATCCCACAGCCCACCATCCATGGCCTATCATCCACTGCCCACCTTCCACAGTCCACCATCCATGGCCTACTATCCATTGTCCTAATAATGCCAAGAAGATCCAGCCTGGGTTCCTCTTTGCCCATGCTCGTGCCAGTATCAGCTAAAGACCATCACTTATGTCCTCAGGAGTGTCCTACCTTGGTCTATTCTTGGAAACAAGAGACTGGTCACAGTGGACAGAGAAACAGACAGGTCAGCTACATCACTAGCTCTTACATCTTAACCCATTATTCTTATCTTGTTTAGCCCCGTGGCTTGGTAGCTTTTCTCAGAGCAGCATTCTGGTTGTCTTTCCTCTGTATTTTCTGGCATCTCTATTCTGTTCTTCCTCTTCCCAGAGTTTTCTTAGTCTGGTAGCCCCGCCCATACTTCCTGTCTGCCTTCTGGCCAATCAGCATTTCATTCAACCAGTAGGAGGGGCAAATATCTACAATGTACAAGAGCATAATCCTGAAGCTCTCCTATGTATCAACATGGTTGGTAAGACAGAAGGAAACAGCCTTTTGCCTGCTTGCACTCACTCTTGCTGGTGAGCCCATCTACAGTGATGTGTCTGACATCCCTTAACGGATATGAGGGATCGGCTTCTTTGAGTCCCCAACCAGCCTGAGACTTCTGAGACCTCCAACCTCATGAGCTGAACAACTACTGGATTCACAGCCTTTCCAGTGAGATATGTCTATTGTTGGATGACCCAGATGGCCTGTCAGCCCATCTAACAAATCTCCTTTTAAGAAATATTTGACATATGTTTATTCTAACTTTAGAGACACGGTCTCATACAGGGACTCTCATATAAACTCTGGGGTAACCAAGGCCCAAGTCTTTCCCTTCAGCTTTCACCAGGCTTCTCCATCAATGAGTAACAGCTCAAAGGCTTGTATGACTCGATTTTTATAAGAATCACCTTATGCCGATGGAGACATAGCTCATTATTAAAGCCATGAAAGCATAAGAACCTGAGTTCCAGTCCCCAGTTGGTGACATGTGTCTGTTATCCTAACACTCAGGTTGGGGACAATGACAGATGGATCCCTGGAGCTCGTTGACTGACCGGTCTAGCCAGTTGGTGAGCTCCAAGTTACATGAGAGATCCTGTCTCAAAAACTAAATCGGAGAAGAATCGAGTTGACTTCTGGCCTACACACATACAACATACATACAAATACATACTCACAAACCTTGTGTGTGCACCTTCATGTATACACATGTGTGTGTGTGTGTAGAATCCACCTTGTGTTCCCTTGACATGCTCAACAAGTAAATGTCCTTAAAAAGCTGGGTAGCGGTGACACACACCTTTAATTCCAGCACTCAGGAGGCAGGTGGATCTCTGAGATCAAGTTCAGCCTGGTGTATAAAATGAGTTCCAGGAAAGCCAGGAGTACACAGAGAAACCCTGTCTCAAAAAGCAAACAAACAAAAGAAAAATGTCCATGAGTAACACTAAAAGGAAATATTTTCTTCTCATCAACCTCCATTAAGACCATAGACATCCTGCAGCTCAGACTGTATTTTGCTGCTACACGGTGCCCAGCTGCTTTGGTTGGCTTTGATTCATCCAACAGAGAAGTCCAAGGTTGCTTAACACAGTTGTAGCCTCAGAGTTGAAAATGGATCACACACACATACACACACCCTGCCCCCAACACACCCAGATGCATTTGTGTCTTCCCCTACCCTATCCAGGCTCTCTGCCAACTCTTATGTCTTTAGGGTCTCCCTTCTGCACTCTGTGAAGACTGTTATTAATGAGGCATGGGGTGGGGTAACATGACCTGAACAAATGTGATGGTTGTTATGTTATGATTTATAATTGAGAGTACCTGTAGATGGGGCCCCATGCGGCTGGGCAGCCCCATGTCAGTGGTCAGCATCAGCTGCAAAAAAATGCAGAGCAACAGGAGACAAGACTAGGCTCATGTAAAGGGACTTTATTATAATGAGGGAAGGGGAGAGATTAGATGATAGATAGATAGATAGATAGATAGATAGATAGATAGATAGATAGATAGATAGATAGATAGATGATAGATAGATAGATGATAGATAGATAGATAGATAGATGATAGATAGATAGATAGATAGATGATAGATAGATAGATAGATAGATAGATAGATGATAGATAGATGATAGATAGATAGATGATAGATAGATAGATGATAGATAGATAGATAGATAGATAGATAGATAGATAGATGATAGATAGATAGATAGATAGATAGATAGATAGATAGATAGATGATAGATAGATGATAGATAGATGATAGATAGATAGATAGATGATAGATAGATAGATAGATAGATAGATAGATAGATAGATAGATAGATGATAGATAGATGATAGATAGATAGATAGATAGATGATAGATAGATAGATAGATAGATAGATAGATAGATAGATAGATGATAGATAGATGATAGATAGATAGATGATAGATAGATAGATGATAGATAGATAGATGATAGATAGATAGATAGATAGATAGATGATAGATAGATAGATAGATAGATAGATAGATAGATAGATAGATGATAGATAGATGATAGATAGATGATAGATAGATAGATAGATAGATAGATAGATAGATAGATAGATGATAGATAGATAGATAGATAGATAGATAGATAGATGATAGATAGATAGATGATAGATAGATGATAGATAGATAGATGATAGATAGATAGATGATAGATAGATAGATAGATAGATAGATAGATAGATGATAGATAGATAGATAGATGATAGATAGATGATAGATAGATGATAGATAGATAGATAGATGATAGATAGATAGATAGATAGATAGATGATAGATAGATAGATGATAGATAGATAGATAGATGATAGATAGATAGATAGATAGATAGATAGATAGATAGATAGATAGATAGATAGATAGATAGATAGATGATAGATAGATGATAGATAGATAGATGATAGATAGATAGATAGATAGATAGATAGATAGATAGATAGATAGATAGATAGATAGATAGATAGATGGTGTCAGGGACACATATCCTCTGGCAAGGTGAAGAGATAAAGAACAGGAGAGCTGATAAGGCGGAAAGCCTTAAATGGAGTTTGATGTAAGAACACTTGGCAGGACAGGTTATTGCTATTGGCCACAGCTCCAGCAAGTGGGACAGAACCCTAGCGATAGTAAAACAACCCACTAATGCTCTTGGGTACACAAAGCTTTTCTTCGATCAAGGTGTGGTGGTGCATGCACTCCCGTAATCCCAATGCTCAGAAAATCTGAGGCAGGAGGATCAGGCCCAAGGTCATGAGTTTGAGGTCAGCCTGAGTGTAACAAGTCAGGTGCACTAACCAGATTACCCAACCGTGTTGTAGCCCCTTGTGGTGTCCATTTTAACAAAGACCTGGCCTCAGTGCCCCCACTAAAGATGTCCTTGCTCCCCATCCAGACCACAGATGATGGCATCATTTACCTTGAAGCCCCAGCCTCCCCCTCTCTCCCTCCTTCCTACCTTCCTGCTCTCTCCCAAGCCCTCCTCAGGGACTCTTTCCTCCAGCCCCAAGGCCCCTCCTCTTCCATCTCCCAGCTCTAGAAGCCCTGGCCAGGCAGCCTGAAGATGTGACAGGCCAGGGTCTTTTCAGGACATTCCTGGACTGTGCTGCTTGTCACCCTGAGTTCTTCCCTTATTCAGAAAGAATGCTACTCCCACACCACCTCCCCACGCCCACAAAAGTACACTCCTGTCTGCCCAGCAGTTGGCTGGAGCCCTCCTCCTCATCCTCCTCCTCCTCCTCCAGGTACACTTGACTCCTGAAGGCAGGCGGCTTTGCTACCCACTCTCTCCAGAACATTCCCTCTACAGTACTCTCTTGCTCTTCTCCCTAAGGGCTACAGTTTGGTCTCCTCCATCTGCTTCTCCTTGCACACCAGTTTCCCAGTCGAGCAAAGCACAAGAAAAGCCAGCTCAGCTGTCCCCTTCTCACTGATGTCATCCACTTCCCACTGTCACTGGAACAGAAGTCACTAGGGATGGACGCATCCACCTCTGTGTAGCCTTTGTGCACTGCACACAGGCAGACTAAGGCTAGAGCATCCTGCAGCCTCCCCAGCAGCTACAAATGTAGAGCCAGCCTCGGATGCTGCCAAGGGTTGCTCCACATGAGGAGAGTGAGTAGGTGCCACCAATGAACCTCTCTTCTGATATCTTATTCAGTCTCCCAGCACTGCACCCAATTACCTTCAGACCTAATATCAACTTCTCCAAAAGAGGGTGAACCACTGACGAAGTGTCCTGTCTCCTCAGATGGGTGGAAAATGTCAGAAATAACCAGGCAACTCAGGGCTCCAGGCCAGACCTGGTATGGTTCATTCTTGGCAGGGGAGCAGCCGGGGCCTTAGAATGCACAGGAAGGAATAAAGTTTTTTTGTTTTTTTTGTTTGTTTGTTTGTTTTTTTGTTTTTTGTTTTTTTTAAGGTTCCATTCAACTTTAAAATCCAGAGAATATGGCAAGCTCCAAGAGCCTCCTGGGACAAAGGACAGGGTCCCTGCAGGCTGTCTGCACACTCCTCTGAACTCTCTGAGGGCCGCTTGCCTCAAATGGGACACACACCATATCTTTTGTCTCAGCCCATGATTATACAATAATACCCACCCAGAAAACAAATTAAAAATAGGAAAAATCCATCGGAGCCGTGGGTCTGCTGCAGCAGGGTGGTGTCGGATTGCTAGGCAACCCCAGGCAATCCTGTAGGAAGGAGGTCTGTACAAGCTGGTTACACAGAAGAAGAGCTCTTGTCCCTTCTGTGTGGATATGCTCAGCCAGATCTAAACAGAAGTCCTAAACAGAGAGGTGTGGGCTCTGGCTGATGGCGTAGTGCACATCCTTCTCTGGACAATCAGATTTTTTTGGGAGGATGACAGAGAAGAGAGGTGTGGCCATGTGATGACTAACATCTGGAGCTACACTGGAAAATCAGCCTGATTTCTGCTTCCCGAGGCCCAGGTGCTTGGGATTGTGCAGGCAAAACAAACATCAAGATGTTAATGGCTCTTCCTGGTTCCCAGAATCCTTTCAGCAGGAAGCAGATGTGAGCTAGGATTGGAAAGCTGGAGAGAGCCAAGGGGGAGGAATGGAAGAGACCCCAGAGGAAAGACAGGAAAACGGAGCCAGAAAATAATGAGGGCCCACGGCTGGATTTGTGCTCCCAAGTGCGAGGTGGAAGCTAAGAGCCCACACACTTCTTCCACAGTCCCAGCCAAGTCTTAATCTCATTAAAACGTTTGTGGATGTGAAAATATTGACTAGAAGCATCAAATACTTAAAAGGGGTGGGCAGTATCCTAAAAACAGTAGAAATTTTCCGTTTGATTTGAAGTTCTGCCGAACACTGAGATGGCTCCCGGCCGCTGGGAAGGGGCCTACAGCCCCCACAACCAAGACTCACAAAATCAGTGCTTAAAACAGAAATGTCAGTTGGTCAGGTATGAGCTTAAACCCCTGCCATTCCAGCATCCAAATTCCAGACCATCCTGGACTGTTCAGCAAGATCAGGAGGAGGAGGACACGTGGGGAGATGGCTGGCTAGGTGGGTGAAACACTTGTCAGGACAGGGTGAGGACACGTTCAGACTCCCGGAAGCCTTGTGAAGAATCCTCCTTACAAAGTCAGTGTATCCTTCCGGTCAGTGTTTTGTCAACATAACAGGGAAGCAAATTAGAACATGAGAGACACACACACACACCACACAACACACACACACCACACACACAGAGACACACACAGATGCACACACCACACACATACACACAGACACACACACATGACACACACATACAAACACATAGACACATAGACACACACATGCACACACATGCACACACTCACACTACACACCCACTGCACACTACACACACAGACACACCACACACAACTATACCACATACAGATACACACACTACACACACATGCATATACACACACCACATCACACACACACCACACACACACAGACACACACACCACACATATGCACCCACACATATATATACACACCACAACGCACACACACATACACACCACACACACACAGAGACACGCATACATACACACATGCACACATACACAGGCACACACACACCATACCACACACACATCCACACACATTGACACACAGACACACACAGACAGACACACACAGAGGCACACACACACCACACACAGAGAAACAGAAAGAAAGTACTCAAAGAGATGGTTGCAGTAAAGCCATGTTCCTGCAAAGACTGTAGGGGACCTTGTCCTCTCTCTCACTGTGATAGCTGTTAGGTGACAGTGTTGCTTCACTCTGCCTGTCTGGCGTGGCCATAAATGAAGGAACATGGTTTCAATAACAGAGGCAGATGAGCTTCACACAAGTGAACCCTGATTCCCATGTGATCCCCACCATCCTAACAGACAGAATCGATTTTTGTTGTTGTTAGGTGTTACTATTATTATTTTATTACTATCATTATTTTATTACTGTAGCTTTGGAGGGGGTGTTTTGTTTTGCTTGAGATAGAATCTCACTATATAGGCTGGAATTTGCTATGAAGACCAGACTAGTCTCAGCCTCTCAGAGATCCACTTTTCTACCTCCCAAGTACTGGAGTTCCAGGTGTACACTGAACGCCCAGCTGCTTAGGAAGACTTTGATGACAGGAACCCACCACCTTAGTCAATAGCTCTGTCTGTGGGAAGAGCCTCGTGGCTGAAACCATCCTCCACACTGACGCGTCTGAGCATCAATCTTAGTTTATTTTTCTGTTGCTGGTCACATTGCATCGAAAGTCAGGAAGCAAAGAGATGAATGCTGGTCCTCTGCTCAGTTCCTCTTTCTTATTCAGTCCCATGAGATGGCACCAGCCGTATCTATGAGGGGTCTTCCTATCTTAATTAATCTAATCTGGATAACCCCTCATTGGTGTGCCAGAAGGCTAAGATAATCTAGTTCATTTCCCACTGGTGTGCCAGAGATTTATTTCCTGGGTGATTCTAGACTCTATCAAGTCGTTCAGTATTAAGCATCATTATGCATCACCTTTCAGTAGGGATTGCCTTCTGGAGCCATGGGGCATAAGGAAAAGAGTCACCATGGCTTTCTATTGACCATGAGCTAGGTCAGTCACAGGTGAGCACACATGTATGTGTCCATTTCTATACACTTATACATACACATGGTCCTGAAGGTGTTCTCAGAACACCTGCCCACTGTGCCAGCTCTCCTGGAATTGTACGCACTCTCCTTTGTGGAGTTAACCTGGCTCTAACCCTCTGCAGCAGGCAAAGGCACCTGTGTGTGTGTCGGGGGGGAGGGGTCACAATGCAGAGTTTCTCACAATGTAGGGTTACTTCAAAGGCACTCACTGTCTCGATTCTTGAGCACCATTTCTGAGTACAAGGTGTGGAGTGGCAAGGGCCCATCTGCTCCTGTTAAATGCAGTCCCCCAGTCATCTTATATTGAGGGGTCTGCTGTTGTGGTGAGCTCCCTCACCTCCCCTCTCCAGGAGCCAGAATTCCTACTTTGGTCTCAGGACAGCCAGCCCTATCACATAGTGTGCCCCCCCCCCCCCCCCATGGACAATCTCTGCTTGGATTAAACACACTCCTGAGCCATCGGGCCATCTGGCTTTTCTGCCACCTCAGAGGTTTTCTCTGCCCTGTACCCAGGTACCAATCTGCTCCCTGTCCAATCTGTTTAACACAGGAAAGCTTATACATAAAACAGGGTGCCTCGTGGGTTTCGCTGGCTTCTTTCTCTCCGCACAGTTCCAAAGAAGCAGCTGTACAGCTGCATGTTCTCAAAGTTCGTTCCTTTTCACTGATGAATAATATTCTGCCATGTGGACAGGAATTGCTTGCTTATTTATATATATTCAGTGGTTTTATTTATGGAAATCGATTAATATTTGAGCTGCTTCTGGTTTGGGGTGTAATTCAGATCAATTTGCTGTGAACGTTCATATAGACCTACATCTTCACTTTATGTGTTTGCACAAATGTGCTCACCTGTGCATGCATATACGGAGGCCAAAGATTGGCTCTGGGTTTCTCCCTCTATTACCTTCTATCTTAGTCTTTGAGACTCTCTTTCTCTCGTTGAACCTGGAGATGCTCATCTCAGCTAGAGTGACTGCCCAGCCAAACCCTGGGATCCTCTTGTCTCTGTCTCCTAGTATTGGGGTTACACGCATGAGCCACCATATCTGGCTTTCTATGTGGATTTGAGGGATTTGAACTCAGCTCTTCATGCTTGTCTAGAAAACACCTTACCTAATGAGCTATCTCCCTAGCCCCCCTCCCTTTTTTTTAAAAAAAGAAATGAAGTAAACAATAATATGCCTCTCTCTGTCTCTGTTTCTCTCTCACACACGAGGGGTGGGGAGCTGTTGAGTGTTGGGGAGCACAGCCAATGAGGAGAGTAAGAAGCTCCTATCTGTGGCTGCTCCAGAGAAAGATGTGCTGATGAATAATTGATGGGAAACTGCTCATTATGTAAACAGAACAGGAACATGCTACAGCAACAAAGATGGAGATGACAATCTCTATCTGGGGCAACATGTGGCATCAGGCATCTTCCATAGTCAGGTAAGAGTGAAAGGTATGAGACCAGAGAGAGGATGTGAGAGAAGGGAGCACAGGGGGGCCTTGGCCAGGGTCCAGGGGCCAAGAAACTTCCCTGGTCTGGTCCTTCAGGCACAAGCATCTTCTAACAGTCCCCCACCCTAACCCAGGCAGAGATACTTCTTTCCAGTGTTCTCTGCATATTAGCAAAATGGAAAGGGGGAGGATTCTGCCTCAGCCAGGAGTGGATTCACAAGTCATCACTCTGGATTGGTCGATACACCACGTGAGCTGGAGTCCCTGATGCTAGGGAATATATAGTTTCCCAGTGGCCTAGGGCTGCTCTGGTATAAAATTAACATTGAGACCTTTGTGGGGAGGGGATCTCAGCTGATGAAGGAGCCTGCCATCACACCTGATCATCTGAGTTTGATCCCCAGGTACCATACGATGGGAGAAGACTCACTCTCACAAACCATGTTCTGATTTCTACAAGGTATACCACAGTATGTGCATGATGGGTAGGCTTGGGCCCCATCTGTGCTCAAGTGCCAGCAGCATCCCTGACAATGAAGCTGCTCCCACCCTGTGCCAGATCACACCAGGTTTGGCAGCTACGTACATTCCTATGGCTGTACCCTGACCAACAGGGCAGGAAACAAAATGACATCACAGCCTTCAGGTCATGTGCTAAAGGGACAGGACACCCCTTATATTTTCTTCCCAAGAGGTTTGTGAATTGGAAACCATCTTTGAGAAAATGTGGAGAGGACAGCTTAAGGATAAGGAACCCCAGGAGAGAACACTGGTATCCCTGTGACCCTCTGGAGCTCAGCCACTTGTCTTAGACTGTTCCTTCAAAGAAATTCACTTCCTGAATGGATAACCTACAGTGATGGTTAATTAGGTGAAGTGCTTATTGTGTAAGCATAAGGGGCTCGCCCCCGGCACCCACATGAGAAGCTAGGCATGGCAGTGACAGGCAGATCCTGCTGCATCGATGAGACTCAATAAGACCATGTCCCAAAAAGCAATAAGGTGTAAGGTGGAGCAGATTGACAAAACCATCCAGGATTGACCTCTGACTCCCACATACAGACACATGAACACACACACACACACAATTATGCATGCACACACACAAACACGTACACACAGGAGCTTGTACACCCACATGCAGTGTAAAAAGAAAATTCACTCCCTGCATTCCCAAGGCCCTGTTCTGAAATCTTCCCCATCTCCAATCCTGTTGATAGACTTCAAAAAGTGACCCCTTCATCTCTACTCAGTGCATAATGAAGCTGGAGATGGGCTGGGCAGGTTTTCCTTCTGATCCTTCCTATGTCACTGCCATGGG
This sequence comes from Phyllotis vaccarum, assembly GCA_033318265.1. Lineage (NCBI taxonomy): Eukaryota > Metazoa > Chordata > Mammalia > Rodentia > Cricetidae > Phyllotis > Phyllotis vaccarum. Next base: position 3,168,212 of record JARWLC010000008.1, on the reverse strand, counting down.
AACAGAGATAAAGTCCTCAACACCTTGAAGAGCAACTAACTCTCCTTTTGCCTCCCTCCCCCCAAAAAAGAAGAGGCCCCTGCGGGCTCCTCCATTGACTTACAAGCTGTCTTTTGGAGAGAACTGTGGGCCGGGAGAAGGTAGGGGCTGCCCTGGGCATAAATGCTGAGTGCCTGGCAGATGGGAAGTGATCAGTGACCGCACCACAAGGCAAGCGTTCCAAGTAAAATGTAGGAAGCCCGCCACCCACCCACCCACCCACAGAGGAGCCCTGACATCTCCATCAATATTTTCATCCACAATCCTACACACTCACACAACCATCTTCTCCCCAACTCCATCTTTAAATGCCAAAGACGGGCACATATGCTGGAGGACACCATCACAGGCAAGGCTGAAAGAGGCAACTCACAGAGAAAAACTAAAAAATGACCCAAAGCAGCTGGACCACACCAGTCACCAAAACAATGCAAAATCAAAATAAAAACACTTCCAGTTGCCCTACTTGATGGACCTGCTGGTGACTTGGGGTCTGGTGTGCACAGCTAAGACACGCATGTGTGAGGTTTCACCTGACCTCCCGATACTTTCCTGTGGGACCTGCATTTACCTTCATCTTTCTGGAGGGCAGAGAAAGGTGCTGATCAAATGCTTGTAGGATTCACCCTAGGAGAAGTTCACACACAAACGTGGAGAGCTACCTAGAAAGATTTATGCACCGGCATATCCTCAGCATCGTGGCTAACATCAAAAGATGAAAAATAAACCCAACATCCAACTCCAGGGTGCTTGGTAAACAGTTGGCACACTCATTAAAAATCCTATCATTGAAGATATTGGAGGACACTGTGAAGTGTTTATAAGCCACAAGGAGGTGGTTGGAAGGAGGATCAGCAGGGTGGAAGGGTAAGTTTAAGACCCGTAGCCACTTCCTCTGCAAATTTGGACAACAGGTGACTTTATGGTTTGTGTTTTTTTTTTTATTTGATTGCATATTCTAAATCTACCCAATTGGATCTGAATTGCATTTATAATCAGGAAAAGCCTACGAAGTACATTTATCCAAATTTGATTAGAAGCATTAGAGTCGGTTTGTTTCCCTACAAGGGAAGAATGAATAGAAGCCTGCCCCTCCCCCAAGGTAAAGGACCACCTGGAAGGTTCTGGAATTCTCCTACACGTGTCTCACACCTTCAAAGAGAGGCACTGATACAAGAAGACAGAACCAGCTCCTCCCACGGCCCCTGCAGCCTCTCAGTCCATTGCTGACTATGCAAATACACCACTGTCTTTTGCTCAAAACTGTGCTCTGAAAGGACCGAGAGGTGGCTTTGTTCAGCCTGGAGGACAGAGGAGAGACACTCCTTGTACATCATTCACCCTCCCACTCTAGAGTGCCTTCCAGGATTAGGCTGAAAATTGTTCTGCTGGTTCCCATGCGCATTGTGGCAGGAAGGACATTTACAAGAACATTTCTCACCTTCCAATTAGTCCCTTCTGTGAAGACACCCATCAAGGTTGATAATTCAAACTCGTGTTTTAGAAGCTTTATCAAAACTGTGTGTATGTGTGTCCTTGAGTGTAGGTGACCACAGCTAACAGGTATACAGGCAGTTGTGAGCAGCCCTGTGCCGGTGTTGGGAATGGAACTCTGATCCTCTGTAAGAGCATAAAGCATTTTGTCTGCTGAGCCATGTCTCCTGGCCTCCCCCTTAGCTTTGGAGACAGGGTCTCCCACTCAGCCTAGAGTGGCTGGGCAGCACAGGCATCCTGCTATTGTCCCCATCCTCGGCACTGGGATCATAGGCACCCAGCCATACCCAGCTTCTATGGCACTGGAGATCCAAGCTCAGGCCTCACGGTTGTGTGGCAAGCAACTGAGATATGTCCCAAGCCTCTGCCCCAGATAAATGTTTTTAAAGGTCATGGTTCAGAGGACAGCAAATGTTAATACTTTGGGGTTAGCCTTGTAGCTCCTGGCTGACAGAAAGGATATGGAGGCTCTTAGATGCTACATAACCAGGACTCACAAGACTTGCTCAAAACACAGGGGTGAGCTTCTACAGAGAGGATGAAGGAGGATGACCCCCCCCCCAGACACACACAGAGAAGGAGGCAACAAACCCCTAACCATGCAGCCATTCGGGACCAAATTGAATCCTTAAAGGCTTGACTCTAAAACTCTCCCATAGACTCCTGTCTAGGGCCTCATTTCCAGATGGTGGCAATGTTTGGAAGGCTAAGGAGCCTTTAGGGGGTGGAGCTCAGCTGGGAGAAGCAGGGCCAGCCTCCTGAATCCAGCCTGATTTTCTCCGCTTCCTGCATGACCAGCTTACATCCTTTCTCTCTCTACCATTAACTGACCTACCCAGGATTTCCCCACCAGAAGACTACACTAGCAGAAACCATAGGCCTAGGTAGCTTTTCCTTCACAAAGCCACTCCCACAGGGGACAAGGGTCACAATGGTCCCGGAGCAGGAGTCTGGCTCATGTCTACATTGGCCCCTTCTACAGGTAGATTTCCCATGAGAGTTTAAACTCGGGATGTCCAGGCCACAGCCCACAGTGAAGATTCTGAGACTGTGGTCCCTCCAAGGCAGGACTCTGACATCAAGACAATGGAATCTCCCCAGAAGACCTAAACCCCAGGTGAGAATCACAGCAGAAAGGAACCCAAGTGTCTTCAGATCACAGAATGTACCATAGACCGTTTAGGAAACACATCGGGACTGGGGGGTGTGTCTCAGTTGGTAGAGTTCTTATCTAGCTTGCATGAAGTTCTAGGTTCAATCCCCAGCACTGCCTAAATCAGGGTGGTGGTATAGTTTTATAATCACAGCAGCTGGGGGCTGGAGGCAGGAAGATCAGAAGCTTAAGTTCATCCTTGGCTACATAGTGAGTTCAAGAACAGAGTGGGCTACATTAGACCCTGGAGAGGATGTGAGAAAGAAAGCAGAGAATTACAAAGATACACAACCCCTTGTTTAAAATAATTATAAGCTGGGCATGAAGGTTAATACCTATAATCCCAGCACTTGAGGGATGGAGGCAGGAGGACCAGTAGGTAAAAGTCATCTCCAGCCACCAGCAGGTCTTAAACCTTGTCTTAAAAGGAAAAAAAAGTGAGGCTGGAGAAATGACTGCCCACTTAAGAGCACTGGTTGCTCTTATGGAGGATGTGGGTTCAGTTCCCAGCACCCACATGGTGGTTCTGGACCATTTTCTTCTAAACTCCATGGGTACCAGTCTGCAAAAAAAAGCACTCACATATGTAAAATAAAAATAAATTTACCTTTTTAAACTTTTATAAAGGGAAAGAAAGGGAAGTAGGGAGGGAGAGAGGGAAGGAGGGAAGAAGCTGTGGGCACTGGAGCAGAAACAAGACGTGAATACTAAAGAGGCAACTAAGCAGAGGACCAACTATTCCCCTGTTTTTGGCTTGAGGCACTGACTCTGGAGGTGTCTTAAGGATTCAGCCCAGAGCCTGCAGGTAGCATCAGGCTCCAGACAATGCAGTACAACAGTGGTGAAACCATTTGCCCTTCAGGGACCTGAACTAGATCAGCTGACCTCCATCTTCAGCACCCTGCATAGAGCAAGTCAAGAGGAGCCAGGGCTGGCCACAGGGTGGGAGACTCTGCCCACTGCTTTCTGGGACACGGGCCTCCCCTAGCTCCCTTGTTACTAAGGCAGCTTCTCAGCAGGTCCCGGGGTCTGTAACCTCCTCAAGAAACCCTTGCTCATCACAGGAGGATACACCAACTCATGGAGCCTCAGGTAGAAAATGGCCTGATCAATAGGGTGTTTTTATGACTCGTGGGACAGTACCAGAGCAGGGGAGGCCCATGCTCTGTTCATACAGTAGGAAGGATGTCAGCCCTTTGAGGTCTCGGGGGTACCATGTATAAACTCCTTCCATGACACCCAGATAGACCAGAAGGACCCCTAATGATGTCCCACCTTCTTAAGACAGCAGATCTCTGTGCCCCTGGCCACCTCTCACTGGTGTCCTAGCATCTCCATAGCTGAGAGGTGGGCACTTATAGCTGGGAAGCTGTAAAGAATATAATCCAACCTCAAATACTACAGGACTGGGAGCCTTCTTCCTCGTGAGTACAGCATTTCAGAAACCAAGAGACAACTCTATCGGGAGAACACGAGCTAATTAAATTTACTGGAATCACTGAAGGAGAAGCTACTTAATATTCGGAATAGAATTTAATCTTTGGAAGCACGAGCAGCCTTGATTCGTCATAAAGGGTTTTCTACCATCTGGGTTCACAGCTAGTGCACACCTGGGTAAGGAGACTGTGGACAATGGAGAGTTTGGTGTTCCTGGACTCCCCCAAAAGATGCTGGGAGTTGGGAAGCAAGCTGGATCTGGCTGTAGACTAGGGCCTCAACATGACACAGAGTCACAGACCTGGTCTTGGTGGTCTCTGCCTTTGTTAGTTGCTGCTGTCTGGTTGACAGGCACACTGCTAGCCAAGCTGCCTGTCTAGATGGAAGGATTAGGAATTACCAATGCAGTTCCTGGGGACCCATAGGTCCAAGCATCATGGAGAAACAAGTAGGGAGATGAAGCTTCCATCACATCCTCAAGGTACAGCCTCCCCGCAGTAATATGTGTAGGTGTAGCTCTTCAGGTTCCTCAGGAAGGGTCGAGAACAAGATAAGAAGTTGAACACAATTTGCTTCCCTATGAGAAGAAAAGATAATTTCCCAGTGGGACCTGGTGAAGGTGGGTAGACCCATGAAAATCTAGGCATGTATCAGGCCTCAGAATATTCAGGAACAAGCAACATGAACCCACCTCACAGAGAATTCACAGGTGCCTAGAGAAGCTAGCTAGCTGTCTGTCTGTCTGTCTGTCCGTCTGTCTGTCTGTTTCCTCTTCTCTTTCTTCCTCTCCTGATGGCTCTGTCTTGTTCACTTCAATACCCTAATCTAATCTCCTTCCCCTGCCTCTTTCCTCTTATACACCTCTCTGACGCTTCTTTCACACACAAACTCTCTATAGTGTGGGGCAGGGGTAGGGAGATCCAGGCTTATAACATCCCAGCCAACCTCCACAGCAATGCAGACAGCCCCTTTCCCACCACATGTTCATGTATGGAAGCTACAGTGCAGCCTGGTTCAGCTAGCCTGGCCTTAGCATGACCTGTGAGAGCCCAGAACATGGCCACAGCACCAGTCAGGACTGCCTGACATCACAGACCCTACAGAAGTATTTTAGATACACTTCTAGAGACCAGCAAGCTATCATACAGGGCAGCAAGCCCATCCGCAAGCCTTGCACATATGGCTGCCTTCCGCCAGGACAATGGTGCCAGGTAGACTCGAAACCCGGGAGATGAGCCATGCCTTTTATCTTTGATGAAATTGAGAAGCTGGACCACAGAGCTTTCCACCTTGAGGCATCGCAGATGTGCTGGATGGTTTAATGTCAACCTGACACCAGCTAAAGTCATCTGAGAGCAGGGAACCTCAATTAAAAAACTGCCTCCATGAGATCAGGCCATAGATAAACCTGTAAGGCATTTCATTACTGACGGACAGGAGAGGGCCCAGCCCACTGTGCCATTCCTGAGCTGGTGGTCAACACCACATGGCCACAGCACGGTGTAGTGCTGGTTTCTCTATGAAACAGCCTCCACCTGTAGCGAAAGATCCCAAGCTTTGGGTCTGGCTCATCAGTGCCTTGAGCTGAGGGCTGGGTTATAATTAGCAGACATCTTTAGGGCCTGAGAACTCTAAGCAAGCCAGAGGGAACAAGTTAGTAAGCACCTCCCTCCATGGCCTCTGCATCAGTTCCTGTCTCCAGGTTCCTGCCCTGTTTTGTGTTCCTCTGCCGACTTCCTTCGGCTGTGAACAGCGATCTAAACCAAATTGTTTCCCCCCAAGTTGCTTGGTTACAGTGTTCCATTACAGCATTGGTAACTTTAACTAGGACCTGGGCATCAGCTCTTCCGACAGCTTCTCATCTCTCTCACCCTCCCAAAACATAGGACTTTCCTAGAGCCTGTAACCCAGGGTGCCACTCTCTGAAGGACGATGGGTGATGAGCTTCCATCTCCCCATCCAACTGCCCTCCCACTCAGCTTTTTGTCCAAATGCATAATCACGCTGCTGATGGCCCAGCTTCTGTCCATGGTCCTGAACCTGCTCCGCATCAGGCCTTCATTGGCTCATCCCTTCATCATCCAGTTTATCGTGTGCCTGGCTTTGAGCATCCTACCTGGAGGAGCGGAAAGCAGGACATTCTGAAACCTGAAGACACAGCCACATCTGTACCCTGTGCCTCCTCTTCCTCTTCCTGTTCAGAGGAGGAGATGGGGAAAACTCCACCCACATCTGCCTGACTCAGGCCGGATGTCCTCACCCAGAGCCTCTGCTGAGCAGGAGAGAAGGGCTCTCCTTTACCCCATGCCATCACAGGAGACCCAAAAACCTCCAACTCTGCTGTTCTCAAGACAGGGTCAAATCCACATCCAAGGTGGGCTGTGGGCCATGGACAGCATGCAGCACTAAAGCTGCTTTATCCTCGGAGCTGGCCAAGGGGTCCTGTAGCCCATCAGTGGCTGTTTGTGAATCTCCTTGTAGAGAACCAGTGTATAATTTCCATGGTAACACAGAAGCAGGGACATTACCATCTACAGGAAGACTTCAGGACAACTGACCCATGCCGAGCAGAAGCCAAGAGTTCTGAGAGGGTCAGAGGGACACAGAAAGATGTGCACCTGGGCCTGCTCTGCCACTTGCTGCCTGTGTCCCTGAACTGCTGCCTTCTCTGATACACATTGATATTGACCCGAGTGAGAATTCTGAGTTCTCAGGCTCTAAAGATGTCTACTATCATAACCCAGCCCTGAGCTCAAGGCACGAATGAGCAAGACCCAAAGCTTGGAATCTTTGGCTACAGGCAGAAGCTGACAAAGAGATTTCCTGGTGGCACCAGTCCTCAAACTGAATGCTCAGACCTCAGTGAGAGGAAATGTTTTCTTGAGGACTCCATGTGGTAACCTTACTATGTGTCCCTAGAGGATCCACCAGCAGCCACGAAGCCAGGGAGCTTGGGGCCTTTCCCAGCCAGGTGCACACAAGGGTCCTCTTGCCCTGACTATGGCCTAGATGCAAAGCAAAACTCCAGGGAGGCCTGGGGTGTCACCCTCACCTGAGAAATAACCTGAGTGGGTTTTAAAGCTTCCAGAAAAAAGAAGACTTTAAAACACAAATACTTTATATAGGGAAGCAAATGCTATAGACAAAGTTAGAAATACACGGGGTAGAGACAATGCATCATGTAGAGCAAAATTCATTCCCTTCACAAACAAAAAGTCCTAGTAAATTACTAAGTATAAGACAACCAATACAGAGACACAAAGACCATTACAGAAGGACAGACATGTCTCAAGTCACTCAAAGGAAGCTGACAGGTGGCCACACTCGGTGATCAAATCTTAAACTTGTAAGATATTTGCCACTATTCTGCACAGGATAAGACCTGTGTAAGGGAACCAACACGCTGGCCCAGCAGGTAGGGGAGCCTGCTTCCAAGCCTGATGACCTGCATTCAATTCCTAGGACCCACTTAGTGGAAGAAGAAGAAAAGTGATTCCCTCAAGCTGTAATCTGGCTGCCACACATGTGTGGTATGTGTGTTCTCCTACACAGAGATGTAATAAATAAAGTAATTAAATTTAGAACAATGTTAATACCTCAGTAAAAAAGACACTCTGATAAATAGCAGGCTGGCTGTATGTTGGTAATTACCTTTTGAAGAAGGGATATTTGGTGGCCTGTCAATTTTTAAATTCATACATCTTTGACCTGATAATTTTGCTTTTATAAATCTCTCCTGCTGACCTAATCTCACCTGAAGCTGTGTAGACATGAAAACATAATACTTTCCTAAGAAAGATGCAGAAGGGAAGCAACAGCCAGAAGAGAAACTGCAGAGCATGATGGGATTGTATATTTGTTGCTCTAAAGAGGGTAGATGGAGTCATTGTATGTCCTGACAGGATACTTTGTCCAAGATACATTGTAGACAAAGAAAACTTCAGAGTAACACATATAAAATCTCATTTTGGCAGAGAGGAAAGAAATATGCCTATCTATATGTATCTATTTATATGTACATAGCTTCATGTTGTGGAAGTTCTGAGAAAATTTATAAAATTTTTACTTGTAGATGTGGTGGCTGAAGACTTGAGAGAGGAGGAAGTCAGAATGTTCTTAGTCTCTTGTTTTCTTGGCTTTCTCTGTTGTTTAATGTTTCTGCCACAAGCAAATGCTTTGCTCATACAGAGATTTTTTTTTTAACTGACAATAGTTTTAAGGCCACCTTTAACCCCAGCACTCAGAGGTAGACTCAAGTGGATCTCTGAGTTTGAGGTCAGCCTGATCTACAGAGAGAGAGTTCCAGGATGGCCAGGGCTACACAGAGAACCCTTCTTGGAATATCAGGGGGAGGAGGGCAGGATAGTTTTTTTAAAAAAATAGAAGTAAAAATATAGAAAGTTTACTATTTACTGAACTGACATATTATCAGCCTAAGATGTTATACGACAGTAGACACAGAATAAAAACAAAGTATCTGAGAGTATCATGACACAGAGTAAACCCTCAAAACTCAGAGGAAGGTAGTGAGGAGAGGAATAAGGAACAAAGTAACTGCAAAGGGTCAGAAAATGATAAAATGGAAACTATGTGGCCTCTGTAGAGAGAAACGCATTAGAGTAGATTAAACTCCCCAAACAGAGGACAGGGTGACATAAGGTCCAGGAACTGGGGAAATACACTCAATGAGGATCTGACTTCAGATTCCCAGTGTTCATGCAAAAATCCAGGTGTGGCAGCCTGTGTCTGGAATCCCAGTACTGGGAAGTAGAGACAGGACTTGTGTAGCTAATTAATTGATCGGTGAGTTTCAGATTCATTGAGAGAGTCTTTCTTGCTCACTGAATCAAGAATTGCCACTGGAGATCCATCGGGAGGGGATACTGGGTCCTCCTGGGGCAGGCAGCTTTCAACTGGCATGAGCCGCTAGTGTGTAGAGCCACAAGCAGTAGGATTAGACTGTGTTTCTGTTCATGAGCTGGCACTTTGGAGCCCATTCCCTATAGAGGAACACCCAGCCCAGCATTGACTTTGGGATGAGTGAATCGGACTTGCCTGGAGTGGATGTGTCCCACTGGGCTGGCCCACCTTGGGACTTCATGCCCTTTTTGGAGGAGGGGATGGGTGGATGGGGAGGGGCAAGGCTGAGGGCTGGCTGGGAGGAATTGGGAGGGGGAGAGGGAGCAGGGGATACATTGATGGAGATGACATTTTTAATGAAATAAAATAAAATAAAATTTTAAAAAATAAAGAAAAAATAAAATAAACTTTAAAAAAAACTGTGCAGCAGTGATGCATGCCTTTAATCCCAGCACCTGAGAGGCAGAGGCAGGAAGATCTCTCTGAGTTCGAAGCCAGCCTAGTCTGCAAAGTGAGTTCCAGGATAGCCAGAGCTACACAGAGAACCCCTGTCTCAAAAAACTAATAAATAAATAAGTAAAGAAAATATTTAAGAAGATATCTTAACATTGACTTTTGACCATAATCACACACACACACACACACACACACACACACACACACACACACACACCACAATTACTGCCAACAACAACAGCAATAGTAACAAAAAAATGGCCCAACAATATGCTGTCTACAAGAAACTCACTCATTAAACACATATAACCTTAAAGTGAAGACATGAAAAAAGGTATCTCATGTAACTGGAAATGAGTGGAGGTGGCTATGGTTATTCTAAACAAGACCAACATGTCATCACAACACCCACAAGAGACAAAGAAGAACATTAATTTTATTTTTAAAGTGAATTGAACATGAAAATAGTTATGAATATTCATGTACCCAACATAAAAGTGTATACATATAAGGTAATCACTACCAAGAATGAAGGGCGAGATTGACAGAAGTACAGCAATAGTGAGAGATGTCAGTACCCCACTCTCCACGATGGCCCTCTCACCCAGAAAGTCTGTGAAGGAACATCAGGGCCACACGGATAGGCAGACAGATTTCCCACTCAACAACAGAAAACACATTCTTTCTGTAGACACAGGCCCCATGACCAATAATGTGTCAGAGTCACAAAAAAAATCTTCACAGAGTCAAGAGCAGAATCATCCTAACTCTGTTTTCTAACCACAGTGGGGCTGAAACATAATTTTTAAAATATTCTAAGGCAGATGAAAGAGGTAACAGCAGAACAAAGCTTACTGTCACAGGAAACAGTACCATGAGGGAGGTTCACAGCAAGAAATGATTGTCTTCAAAACACAAACAGGCCAGCAGGATGGCTGGAGGGGAGACATTGGCTACATAAGCCTATGACTGGGTTCAATCCCCAGAACTATTGTAAAGGATGGGAGAATCACAAAGTCTTCTGATCTCCACATGTGCTGTGATATGTGCACACACACACCATACACACACACCACCACCACCACCACTACATACACACATACCACCCATCACACCTACATACACACACAATACACACCACCACCACCACATACACAAACACAACACACCACAAACACACACACCACAGACCACAAATACACACACACCACCACCACCACTACATACACATATACCACTCACCACACCTACATACACACATAATACACACTACCACCACCACATACACAAACACCTCCCACCACACACACATCACTACTACCACCACATATACCACACATACACACACACTACACATACAGACACCACCACCACATACACACATACACACCTCCCACAGCACACCCCCACAGACATACACACAGATTCACACACACATACTATACACACCACCACTACCACATACACACACATGCACACCTCCCACACCACACCCCACACACACAGACATACATGCAGATTCATACACACACACTATACACATCACCACCACCACATAGACACACACCACCCACCACACACACATTACCACTACTACCACATGCATACCACACACACACACCACCCACCACACATACATCATCACCACCACCATATACGCACATACCACCCACACACATACCATCTACCATACACACACCACCACTACCACCACATACACACACCCCATATCACAAACCCACGTACACAGACATACACATAGATTCACACACACAAACACACAAACAAACATACACCACACCATACAAATACATCACACACACAGACTCATACACAGAACCTGATAGGTTTTGAAAGAAACATTTCAAATAAATAACCTTATTTTATGCCTGAAAGGACTACAAAAAGAATAAACTGAGCCCAAAATTGACAAAGGAAAAGTATAAAGATTATAGCAGACATCAGCCAAATAGAGTGTGGTAGGATTCAGGAATTATTGAGGGAGACCTAGAGGTTTAGCTTTGTGTGGGCGGGGCCACCAGACTAGGAGAACTCTGGGAACTGAAAGAACAGAGCAGAATGCCAGAGAGAAGCTGGAAGAAGCAGAGGACAACTATGCTGCTCTGAGAAAAGGTACCGAGCCCCATGGCTGAACAATCCTGTCATGGGTTAGATTAAGGGTACAGAGTTAGCAAGTGATATGCCTAGGCCTAAGGCCAATCAGCCTAAAACCATTGTAAGCATCTGTGTGTCTCTCTGGATCTGTGGGTCTGTGAGCCTAAACCTTGAGGTTAGGCCCGAAAGTCTGGGCCAGAAACCTCTTACTACAGCTTTGAGGTCTCAAGACCCTGCATGGGGCATGGCCAGCCCCCACTGAAGATCCGATGACATACTATCCATCCTTCCTGGGGAGAGGATTGGCACTGTCACTGAGTGGGACAGTTCAGTTCTCCAAGAATTGTCTTAAGGTTCAATTTTGTACCAATGAGTGTTTATATGACCCCTTAATAAATATTAATCCTTTATATAATCAATTGACAATAAATTATTTTTACAATATCAGAGACTAGAAAAAATAATTTAAAAATCATCATTGTGATGTGTTGGTTTGAATGACAAGGGACCCATAGGCTCACTATTTGAATGCTTGGCCAACAGGGAGTAGAATATTTTGTAAGGATTAGGAGGTGTGGCCTTGTTGGGGGAAGTATGTCACTGTGGGTGAACTTTGAGGTTTCAAAAGCCCAAGCCAGGCCCAGTGACTCTATCTTCCTGCTGCCTTCAGATCCAGATGTAGAACTCTCAGCTCCTTCTCCAGCACCATGTCTGCCTGCTTGCCGTCATGTTCCCTGACATGATAAAAATAGACTAAACCTCTGAAACTGTAAGCCAGCCCCAATTAAATGCTTTCCTTTATAAGAGTTGCCGTGGTCACAGTGTCTCTTCACAGTAATAGAGCACTGGCTACAACCATAACTAAATCTTCCTCTATCCATTTTATATTATGTGTATGGGTGTTGTTTGTATGTATGTATGAGTATCATGTGCTATGCAGTGTACATGAAGGCCCCAATAAAGTGTCAAATCCCCTAGGACTGGTTTTACTGAATTTGTTTACTGCCACATGAAATTTAATGATAGCAAGAGACATAGAAACATCCCCAGGTATTTAGACTCTAAACAACACATTTCTAACAAAAAAAGATGCTTTCAAACACTACTCAGTCCTGTAATCCCAGAACTTGAGGGTGGGCAGCTGAGGCACATAGATTGCACAAAGGTCATGACCACATGTGGTTGTGACTGAAGCCAGAGGCCACCAAAAACAAAACAAAACAAAGCAAAAAAACCAAAGAAAACAAAAAAAAAATCCCTCTGCTAACAGTAAAGATTTGTGAACCAAAAATTAATTAAAACTAGATGCATTGATATATCTGAGGTGTTTGTGCAGTGCTAGCCTATGTGTGGCATCTCCTGACCTCACTATGGCCTCTGTTCAAAAGGACACCAGGCCACCACACTGCCATGCCATCATTCCAGGTAATACCAGTACACACAGTTCAAAATACCTGGGCTCAGACTGATGTCTACTGTATGCTACAAAAATCAGGGTTTTTACTGGACACACAAGATTTTCTATTCTTATAGAAACATAATAGCTTAATTACAGAGAACAAAGCATCCCTTTCCATCCTCCCTCAGCATGTGTCAAAATAGATCTTTGGATTTTATGGTGTTAGAAATTTTGAGTTTGAAAGTTGATGTGTGAGTTGCTGACTTGACTTTCAGATACACATAAAAAAAAAATCTTCAATTTTGACTTGGTACTGAACTGAAATCGCAACAGTTTCTGACACGTGCCTAAACATACTTCCACAATTCTGCACTGTGTACTTATGCAAAGAGGCATTCTTTGTATTGATGATTCCAAAATCAAAATATCGATCAACTATGAAAAACACTCAAGGTGCATTTCATTCAGCCTAGAGTTAGTTCTTCGAGTAGAAATAAAATAAGCACACACATGCATCTCATTAGCATGAAAACTTATTTTCATCTTTAATAAATGGCAAAAAATATGTATACTAAAAAACATTTTAATTGTGTTCATCTGCATATGCAGTGCCTGAAGAGGACAGAAAAAAATCTGCATTCTGGGTGTGGAGTTGCCGATAATGAGCTGACCAATGTGCTGGAAACTGAACTTAAGACCCCTGAAAGAGCCGTACACTGAGATATCTTCCAACCCACCCCATCAAGAACTGTTCTAAAATAGAGTCCTTTATAATTTATTATCAGCAATTGTCTGATCTGATCACCTATTTTATGGATCTCCATACCCCAAGGTCATGTAAAAATCTCTCAGGCACAGGGAGTCATGAGAGAAAAACACTTGAAACAGCCCTGCTCTGGTCCGGTCCAGTTCTCAGTTGGAGCACACAAGTCAAGGGCACAGTCCCCAAGACTGCCCCCTTGACACTCAGCCACAAGTCAGCATCTCTTCAGCTTCTGCCAGCAAGCTACAAATTAGGTTCTTACGCCTCCTTCTTTCAGCTCAATTAATTTGCTACACAGACTCACAGAAAAACAAGCTAACTGGCCCAGTGGCAATGTGAGGTGACCTGGGACCAGCCTGGCTTGAAGGACACAGAGTTCAGCAAACCAGACTGGCCACAGTCGTGTCACTGTAGTGAGAAAGCACATATTCAAGCCGGTAGAGGCAAGAGACACAGGAGGCTCCCAGGTCTCTTGCCAACAGGCATTTCCTTATACAACAGTCCAGTGTGTTCCCAGCCAGCAATGTCCCCAAACTCTGAGTCCACAGTCTACTGGGATCCATCATGGAGGCAGAGAGAGTACCCACATGACCGATATCAGTGTTCAGCCCCTGAGTTTAGACGATTCCTATGTCTCACATTGGTGTGACTCAAAGCCACCAGACAGAGGAGGCCAGGATTTCCTACACTGTACAGCCAGAGTGAGTCCCTAGGGCCAGCCTTTGTGAGCTGAAGACCCCTGACTCATACAAGTGGGTGAAATGGGGGGATTTTCCAGATTCTCTGACTAAATGTGATCACATTCTGCACACTAGTTGAGACAAAAACCCCTGAAGAGCATGTGTGAGGTCTGCATGCCAGAGAGTACACATGTGGAGAGAGAGAGGGAGGGGAGGATAGAGGTAGACACAGCAGAGAGAGAAAGAGGTAGAAGAGGAGAGAGACAGAAAAAAAGAGAAAGAAAATAAATATGAGAAACATAGAAAGACACATGGGGAGGGGCAGACTCTGTACCTTGCATAGCCAGGGATGGTCTGAGGTTGGCTGAGGACCCCACAAACCAGGCCCTCTCTTGCCTCCTTCTCTCTCAGGCCCCCTACTTCAAGCCCTGTGTCTTCTGAGAGTCAAAGCACACATCAGCCTCCCTGATGCCACGCGGGTCCCTATAAGCCACTTAGCCACCTCCCAGCGCCCCACAGCCTCCTTCAAGGATGCCTCAACAGGACCAAAGGGGCCATATCTGCTGTGGGATGATCCTCGGAGCCCGGTCCAGAGACTCAGAGCCAGCCTGTGGCTCAGAAGAGGGGATGCCTGTGTTCAGACGGCACAAGACACTCCTGCCAGAGCTCAAAGGCCCCACAGCGATTGGACATCCTTGATTCCTGCAGATGTGAACGGTATCTTCACTTTTCATCTCAGCCCCGTCCACCCAGGCTGCTCCTCCTCTGCCTTCTGCCTTCTAGTTCTGCTGTCTCCTCTGCTCTTTCATGGATCGGGGGAGCTCAGCATCTGTCTCTCACCTGCCAACCTAGACACTCTCTCCTGTGCAACGGAGCTTCAGCCTGTCTCTCATAAACCATGTGCCAAACTGACTCTGCTCCAGATCCCCACTCCCGTCTTCAGTCACACACACTGGGATGCACATGAACTGCTTACTGTCTGCAGGTATTGCTCAGAAACCAATGTCTCCATTGGTAGGGAGGGGTCATCAGCAGATGACTGAGCTTTTGCCCCTATCTTGGGGGAACGCAGTCTCCTAAAGCACTGGGCCTTCTTGATTGCCAGGGACCAACCAGCTCAAGGAAGTTGAGAAACTGAGTCAGCAGAGGTTCCAGGTGGTTACCGGTGGGTGGAGGATGGAGAACTATTGGCAGAGCTTGAGGGGGACCTTCCCTCTGGCCCCAACTCCCCTAAACGAGCAACACAAACAGCAGCTGATCCTCCAGGTTTCCTGTGGAAACCAACACAGGGTGCCCGACTGAAGGACACCAGCCTTGAGCAAAGACTGCAGGGCCAGAGAGCACCAAGGCTGTGACCTTATGCCACCCCTTTTCCCGTCAAAAGAGAGCACACGTCTTTGACCTCTGGGGCTACTGCTCTGATTACCATCTGCCCACCTTCCTTATCCATCAAGATAATGGGGGCTTATACCAGAACTTACACTGAATTTTACTGAAAACCAAACTATTAGAAGACAATGGAGGCACTGAGATGGTTCAGGGGGTAAAGGAATCTATCACCAAGCCTGCCGACCTGAGTTCAATCCCTAGAACTCACATGGCGGAAAGAGAGAATCAAATCCCACAAGCTGCCCTCTGACCTCCACACACACTCTGTGATATACACATGTACACAGGCACACAGGAGCATACACGTACACACATGCATACACACACATCTGAGTGTGCACCTGTGGGTGTAAGTGTATCTGTGTTACCTGAGTGTACACCTGTGGGTATATGTGTGTCTGTGTGATCTGAGTGTACATCTGTGGGTGTAGGTGTATCTGTGTGACCTGAGCGTGCTCCTGTGGGTATAAGTGTGTCTGTGTGATCTGAGTGTACATTTGTGGGTGTAGGTGTATCTGTGTGACCTGAGCGTGCTCCTGTGGGTATATGTGTGTCTGTGTGATGTCCTTGCACTAGAATGAGCCACAGAATGCGTGGCCAGTATGTATCCCCAGTGTGGTGCGTAGAAACAAGGCCAGGGAGAGGGTGCCTTAGTCAGCCTCTGGACTATATGACTGTAGCCAGAGCCCATGCCAGGGAATCAGTCACCTGACAAGTCCACAGCAATGGCTGTGAGGAACACAATCCCTGACAAGGGCCAGTTTCTCCCTCCAGACACCTTCAGTGTCCTCTGCTGCTTCCTGGACATGACAAGGCTAAGTGTGTAGAGAGAAGTGAGAAACCTGTGCTTCTAGTTAATGCAAGCAACTGCCAGGGAGGCTGCCGAGTACCTCCGCACAGACAGTCATTATCTCTAAACATAGCTGCTTCCCACACCGCCACCATCGGATGCTGGGAAACCTCAAGCCGAGTCAGCTCTCCGCCACCTCCCCCAAGGGTCATGCACAGCCTAAAGGAACACCAAATAAGCATAAGCCACCAGAACACTCTAACCTCAGACAGAATGGGGCAGAGCAACCAATGCCCTGAAGTCCTGAGATCCCCCAGACCCTTCCACCACATTGTCACCTGAATAATGCAGTCCTGCCTTCAGATCTACAGCCAGTGTGATGGTGGATGCAGAGCAGGTCTGGGGTGCAATAGTTCATATCAGGTTCACAGGGGTTACGGTCAAGCATAGCACTGGACATAAGCATGAACATAAGTAGCTTCCCAAACCTGCAGCCATCTTCCCCTGCCAACTCCAGCTCAGAAGCAGATCTGCAGCCTCTCCCAGGCCCATGATCAGAGGACATATCTTTGTAAAGGCTATGAGCTCCCTGGGTGAAAAACCCGACAAATAGCTTGGCATATGTTACAGAGGAAATGTCTACCCTTCAACCTGTGGGGACCCATGGTCATGTGGTTTTGAGTCACTTCCATGCACATCAGTTGTGAGCCCCATTTCAACTCAGGCACTGCCTCATGTCTCAGAGAGCTGCTCCACTCTGGCAAAGGGACCCAGGACTTACTCCAAATCAATTCAATAGGATCAGTTGGGGTACACTCTCCAACTCCTCCTCCACCACCTGTGGGGTGACCCTGAGGTGTGAGCTGTGTACCACTCAGAGGTCCCTGTAGGGCCAATTTTTGCCACGCAGGCAGGAGATGAGTGAAGTACCATGTACCTGTTCAGTTCTATGCCTTTCATGACCTGCATCCCCATCCCTGGGGTACCCTTCCACTGCCAAGTAAACAACTCACCCTCAAATCCTACCTCAGGGTCAGCTTCTGTGGGAGGGGCAAACATTGGCGACCACCAGGCTCTCCCTAAGACCAGCCTGATGCACCACTCTTGAAGGTGAGGGACAGACAGACGGATGGCTGAGAAAAACCTCCAGCATGCGTGCAAGCATGAGAATTTAGAACAAATAGCATGTGGACATCTCTGAGATGACTGCCTTTCTGTATTCATGCCTAGCTGGGGTTTCAGCTCAGGACTGGCTGTGTGACCAAAGCCACATGGGGGAAGGATGATTGGCCCCCTGAGACAAGGTTCCAAGATAAGATACAGCTTCCATCTTGATTCACCCCTCCCCCATTCGGATCACTCCCTCTGAGCGATGCCAACTTCCATGTCAGGCAACCATATGGAGAGGCGCATGTGGCAAGGAACCCAGGCCTCCTGCCAACAACCAAGTGACTGAGCTTGGAAGCAGATCCCTGTCCCTGTCAAACCTGGCTGACACATTGGCTGCAAAGAGACCCTGAACCCAAGCCACCACCGGCATGGCCCCACCAGATCCTAACCATGGAAGCCATTTGTTGTCCTAAGCTACTGCTTTTGGAGGTTATCTGTGACACAATATTAGACGACATTCACGGGTATACACTTTGCAGAGAGGAGAAGACTTCAAAAGAATCTATCATTAACATCACATGAAAAAGACAGCACATCCATGAGCCCGGAAGGAGAACGCTGGGAAGCTAAAAATACAATCACAAATTTAAGTCAATAGAGGCATGGGGCTGTGGGAGGGGGGGTGGGGAGAAACTTGAGAAAATTCCCAGAACACAGAACAAAAGGCAAAGGCATATACAATAGGAATCGGATTTTGTTTTTCCTTTTAATTAAAGAGTTAGACGGTGGAGCCAGGAGGTCCAACATCTGACAGATAGACAATCCAGAAAGCGTTCAGAAACAAGAGCATAAAATTATCAAAGAAATAATACCAGAAAGTGTCCTACAGCTAAGGGTGTGAGTCTTCAGAGGTCAGAATTATTAAGCATCCAATAATGAAAATATGATGTAAAGCATTGGTCTCTCTCTCTCTCTCTCTCTCTCTCTCTCTCTCTCTCTCTCTCTCTCTCTCTCTCTCTCTCTCTCTCTCACACACACACACACACACACACACACACACACACACACCATTGCTTTAATGAAAAACTGGAGGCTGGAAAACTAAGCCCTGGGCATGTCATGTAGGAGGTATGAAGGTGGGAGAATGAGCAAGAGGGACCCACAGTGAGACTAGAGCCGGAGAGCAGAACAAACCTAGTTCTTCTTGAACTAACCAGAGTCCCCAGAAACTACTTTATGTCTGTAGATGCGTTCCCAGCGCCTCGGTTACCTCCACACAGCCACACTGGGGACCACACCTCCAACACAGCAACCCGGGGACCCTCAAAACACATCCAAGCCATCCTCAGAATGATGACTCGGCACACCAAGAACAGAAGCTTCCAGAAAAAGAAAAACAGCTTGATTCAAAATCTCTACGGCTCTGAACCTGTCTACAACAAGGCAATCTGGATCTAGCGGGTCTATATAGAGAAACCCTGTCTTAAAAGACCAACAATAATAATAATCAAGTAATTTTAAAACAAGACTAGTGGGCATCTCAGCCAGGGCCCTCTAAGTAGCAGAGCTTGTGGAGTAGATATATAGGGAAATGATTTATTGCACTGGTTACATAGAGGTAGTCTGGTACCCCACAGTGGCTGCCCCACAGCTGTTCAGTGCATGAGCCTGGGTCCCTCTGAAGTCACATTTGGTATGAAGAGGGTCGGGGGGGGGTCCTAAAGAGACACTGGTGTATGCCGGAAGATTGAGGCTGGGTTCTGATGCTGGCAAAAGACAGTAGCAGCTGGGCAGACACAGCACAGACGCACTCACCAGCAAGGAGCAAAGACAGCAGGCAGAAACAGAAGCAGTTTCTCAAATCAATCTTTCTGGGCAGCTGCTGGAAGAGGCTGCCCAGTCTTTCCCCTTGGGTAAACCTTCTTGGGAAAACTCATAGATTTGCCCAGAGGTGAGTGTCTTAGTTGATTCAGATCCAATTAAGTTGCCAAGCAAGAATGACCATGACAGGAGACACAAAAAGGGTGAAACTTCTAGAAAGCAGCCTAAAGGGCAGGCAGTGTATACCGCCGCCTCTGCCTGGGGACCTCGGAGTGTCTCAGAGCATCTGCAACAGGGAAAAAAAGAGGCCAGCCGGGTGTGACCGTATGCAAGGATGCATGGAGAGATGTGTTAGGTGTGTGAAAACCCAAGCCATGACCAACTCCAGGATAAACTGAAGTGACAATGACTGTCCATAGCAACACCTGAGTAAACGTGCACTGTGGGTACATGTCAAAGGTGCATGCAGTAGATAGGAGGCTTAGAAACACGCTAATGAATCCTTTAACCTACAGGTCCACAAACAACGGCCCATCATCTGGCCTATCAATGAAGACTTACAGCATAAAGCAGCCTTAGTTCATACATTCTAAGTGACTTGAGCTCTAATGGTGACGTTTAATAGTTGCAGTCTGTGTGACTCATAAAGCTAAAATTATTTCTTATTAGGCCCTTCACAGAAATATACGTGTGTGTGGAGGGGGGTGTATTCCTGTTTTAAATTCATAGTCCCAACAGGTTAATATTTGAAAAGACTATGATGGGATACTCCAATAGACTATTATTCAGTCTTAAAAAGGAATATAGCATTGGCCCTGCTAAAACCGTAGGTGAACCTTAGCATCTTCACATCACATAAAAAAAGATAAGCACAGGGACCACTGACTATGGCTTCATGTGCCAGAAATGTCCAAATCAGGGAAATCTATTGCAATAAATCTCACTTGCAATATACCAAATACAGGATTAATATTTATTGGAGAGCATTTTAACACTCACGATTACAAGTTAAACCTTAGGACAATTCCTTGGTGAAAGGATGATCCAGGCGATGGATATGATCCAATCTCCAAGAAAGCAGGAACAAAACGGGGCACTCAAGCTCCCAGCAGCCCCTTTGAACAGGGATGGCCACACCCCCTTCAGGCTCCCAGGACTCTAGAGACACGCCTCCCAACCTTATCAGCTGACACCTGAATCCCACCACATCTCCCCCTTTTGTCTAAATAAGAAGGTTCTAAACTAAGATTATATATAATAGGAATTATTATGAGGTAATATCTGGGGGAGGAAAAGGAACAAACTACAACTAAAACCCAACACATATAAGGTGCATCATACATTTCTAGAATACTGGTAGATGGTGGGGTGTATAAATTACTTCAAAACTGCTCATCTGGGATAGTGAAAATCCAACACCTGAGTGTTCCTTGCTAAGGGATGATAGGATAGTAACCTTAACTACCTATTCTTCAACCCCCCCAAGACCTGAGAAGGAAAATATATTACTTGAAAGTTGGAAGCACATGAGAGTAGTAGCTTCCGAAATTTGGGGGAAGACAGTGACATTCAGCTACCCGAACAATCACCTATGGTTTTCTGTGCCATTGGAGCATCCATCATTTTGGCTACAGGCCTATGGTATCTGACAGATCTTTTTTAGAAGAGAGCATTTTTGGAGGGACTGTCTTATCCTATCCAGGCAGGTTTTGTCAGTCTCCATCCATCATCCTGTTCATCCAGATTAGACGTTGTGTGTGTACCGTCAGCAGCCAAGGTAAGGACAGTTCTTTACCAAACCGGCCATTCTCTACCAAAAGGACAAACTCCAAACGAGTGTCCTTGATGCTCAACACCATCTTGGGAAAGGAACGTCTCTCACAGCCGAATTATGAATAACAAAATGTTAAATACCATATTCTCTGGGTCTATGAAATGGTTGAAGACTCCTGTCTGTCTATGGTATTCTAACCTGTATCTGGATGACTGTGACATGGCAACTTAAGTAATGTTGACTGCAGTTCTTATCATCCTGAGGATTTAAGCCTGTATTGTAATATTAGGTTACCTATAAAGGGGTGTACAGTCTCTAAACAATGACTTTTAGTATGACTCTCAAACATTAGCCTGAGGTATATATACCATGCAAAATGGTAGACATATTCTAGATATGTGTATACATACATATCATATACAAATTATCCAAACAGAGGTATACAAAACATCTTGTGCACATATCATAACTAGCACAATCATACATTGTGTCTAGTATAGTTAAATGGAGGTATCAATTGTATAGTGGAAATGACACTAATGTGCAAATATTAATGCATGTAAAATATAGCAGTTACAGGTTCAATTTTATATAACAATTACAGATTCACTTTTATATCAATATACAAGTTGCTTTGGATATCTAAAACAATTTCAGATTTAAATTTGTACCAATATGCAAATTATCTCAATCAAAAATATAAAATGATTTCACATTTGTATCAATATACAAGTATCTATACCAGTGCAAATTGTCTTTGGTTTATCCTGTAAATTTGGCTAATAATTGTTTATAGGTAAGTAGAACAATCTACCTTTATCCATCCTATCTATTCACCTTTCTCTTCTTTAAAAGAGATCCCTGAGTCTATATTATTGTCCTGTCTTCAACCCAATTTTAACTATTCTATCAGAATAATAATTACCCATAACCCTCAGAGGACAGAACTTATCTGGAGAGGGGAAAGGGGTGTAGTTTTTCATAGGGTTGCTTCCTGCTGACTTAAGGGTGATGGCATCTCTTTGGGATCCTGTAAAAGCTAAAACAATGGTTAGATCCTAATGGACTGACTATACACATCTATAACCATTCTCAAGAGTACTGGGTAAATCCATCTGGAATTCTTATTAGAGATGTGACATGAAAGATAATCATAGAGAGCTATCTTGCAACCGTTTTGAATAGTCTATTTTCTAAAAGCAATCATTGAGTGGTATACACCAGGTTCTTGATTCCTCTATTTCTGTCTCTGTCTGTCTGTCTGTCTCTTTCTCTCTCTCTCTCTCTCTCTCTCTCTCTCTCTCTCTCTCTCTCTCTCTCCCACTCTCTCTCCCTTTCATTCCAGATGCTTCATAGATAGCTGATAGGAGAAGATGTTGTTTACGATGGAAAACTTAAGCATTATTGATACCCAAAGAAGATATTTACATCCTTTATGACTTCAGAAGATTGTATGCAGACAGGATGGTTGGGAGGTGTAGATAAAGAGAGATAGATTAAAGATGAAGTTATGATAATATTGGTCCCTAAATATTCTGTCTTCTGTCCCACACCAGGTGGCTTTTTCTGATATGAGACAGAATCTCTCACATTTCCTTTACTGATATGCTTGGGTTTAGAGAGGTAGAAAGTCACTTACTTCAACTCCAAACCCAGCCTTATATATAGTCAAATCAGGACCATAATTTCTTTGAAAAGGTGTAGATGTAAGATGTAAAGCAGTGAAAATTGAGAAATTACCCAGTAGTGCATATTTGTATCAGTTTTTCTCATAGTCCTTTGTTTATATTCCTTCATCATCAATCTCCCTTCCATTGTAGATGACTAACCGTTCAATATCCAGTCAATATCTTAAAGATGTTTGTATCCATTCTTCTATAAAGACAAAATTGAAACCCCGCCCTGGACTTGTTAAATGTGTTTTTCTTACCATGTATCCAATTGTCATATCAGGGATGAGCAATTAATTCTCCTCCTCAGGAAAGGACTCCTTTTCGAAGTAGACCTTTATTAATTTTGTCGGTACCCATATCTTTTCTTTTCCTGTGGAAACAAAAGCAAAACCCCTACCCCATCAAAGTACATATCCCAGCTTCCATTCTGAAGTCAACACATCCTTGAAATAAATGAGTTGGCTTATCTCGGAAGATTTCTCCATTACTCAAATGTCTCTCAGCAGCTGATGTTCCCTTTTCATCAGCATTAAGAAAATTCAAAGTCAATAAGGCACTGTGCAACCTCTCTCTGGGTTTTCTCATTTCTCTTTCCTGTTTATAAAGCATCTTTTTCAAGGTGCGGTGAGATCTCTCCACAACTGCCTGTGCTGTAGGATTGTGTGGTATCCCATAATATGCTTTATATTATAATATCCAAAAATTAGCTTCATTTTTTGGGAGACGTAAGCAGGAGCATTGTCAGTCTTAATCTGGGTGGGAATTCCCATTATGGCCATGGCTTCCAAAAGGTGAGTAAGTACAGCATCAGCTTTTTCAGAACTCAGGGCAGTTGCCCATTGTATTCCAGAGTAAGTGTCAATGGTATGATGTGCATATTTCATCTTTCCAAATTCTGGAAAGTGAAAAACATCCATTTGCCAGATCTCATTTCTCTCCATACCCTTAGGATTACTTCCAGCAGGTAAAGATGGTTGGTTATAGAAGGAGCAAGTGTTACAATTCCATAGAATTTCTTTTGCCTGATGCCAAGTGATGGGAAAACTCTTCTTTAGTCCTTTACTATTAACATGATGTTTCTCATGAAATTCTGTGGCCTCCAGCATGTTTCCTGTTAACCGATCAATCTTGTCATTACCTTGTGCTAGAGGACCCAGGAAACCTGTGTGTGCCTTGATATGTGTTATGTAAATGGGATATATTCTATCTCTGACAATATCCTGTAGTTGTGTGAACAGTAAGTTTAAATCTGTATCATTAGGAATGAAGTCAGAAGTTTCAATATGTAAAACAACTCCTTCTGCATACTGAGAGGCTCTGTAAAATCCATCAACACCATAATAATTGCATATAGTTCTGACTTCTGAACAGAGTTATAAGGGCTTTGAGTCACCTTAATTAAATTTTCTGATTTTTAACCAGCCTTTCCTAATTTGTTCTCATCAGTATAAAATGTAGGAGCTCCAGAAATGGGTTTATCCTGTACCACGTGAGGAAAGATCCAATTAGTTTCCTTTATAAATTGAATTCTCTTACTTCAAAGATATTTGTTATTAATCTCTCCTAAAAAATTACTACAGGCCCTTTGCCAAGGTTCACTATCTGCCCATAATCAATCAATTTCTTCATTAGTCAAAGGCACAACAATTTCTGCAGGGTTCTTTCCAGTCAATTGGCAAAGTCTGAATTTACCTTTAAAACTCAGATCAGAAATTTTTTCAATATATGTTTTCAGCTTCTTGTTTGGTCTATGCAGCAGAAATATCCATTCTAATATAATATTTTCTCTTTACATTAAGACTCCTGTAGGAGATTGTCTAGAGGGTAAAATAACCAGTATGCAATCTAGGTCTGGATCTGCATGATCCACATGTGCTTCTTGTAGTTTCTCTTCCACCAATGCTAATTCTTTCTCGGCTTCATTGGAGAATTCTCTGTGACTATATAAGTTCTTTTCACCATCTAAAGTCTTGAACAAATTAGCTAGTTCATAATTTTTTATACCAATAATGGGCTGTAGATGAGCAAAATCCCCTAGTAGTTTTTGAAAACCATTAAGAGTCCTCAATTTATCTCTATTCAATTTCACCTTTTGGGGCCTAATTTTCTGTAACCCTATTTTATATCATAAATAATTGATAGAATCTCTTCTCTGTGCTTTCTCTGGGGCAATTTGTAGTCCCCAATCAGGCAATATTTTCTTCAGTTCTTCAAACACTGTTTCTAATGTTTCTGGGTTTGGGTCTGCCAACAAGATATCATCCATATAATGGTAAATGATAGATTGTTGGAAGTGTTTGCACATCACTTCTAGTGGCTCCTGTACAAAATATTGTCATAAGGTGGGACTATTCAACATTCTTGGGAAAGGACCCTCCACTGGAACTGTTTAACTGGACATGAATTATTAAGAGTAGGCACTATGAAAGCAAATTTTTCTTTGTCCTGTTCTTGTAAAGGTATGGTTTAAAAAAAAACCAGTCCTTTAAATCTATAACTGTAATATGCCATCCCTTAGGTAACAGGGAAGGCCGGGGAATACCAGATTGTAAAGAGCCCATAGGTTTAATCACTTTATTAATTGCTCTCAGATCCATCACCATCCTCCACTTTCCAAATTTCTTCTTGACAGTGAAATCAGGAGAATTCCATGGACTGGTTGATACTTCAATATTCTGAGCCTGTAACTGCTCTTACTAACTGTTCCAAAGCCCAAAGTTTCTCCTTTGTCAAGGGCCATTCCTGAACCCAAATAGGCTTTTCTGTCAACCATCTCAAAGGCAGCACTGTGAGTGTCTTTTAAGTTCAGCGGCTATTGGACAATTCTTTTGTACAACCTGAACAGTTGGTGAATTTTCTTCATAGCACCTTAAAACATCACTTTTAGAAACATAATTGAGTCTCTGGTTGATATCTGAACCTGGAGGGATTTTAATCTGGGTATTCCATTGCTGTAGAAGGTCACAACCCCATAGATTCACTGCTATGTCAGCCATATATGGCTTCAACAGTCCTCTCTGACCTTCTGGTCCTATGCATTCAAGCCATCTTACACTCTGTTTCACCTGAGATATTGTTCCAATACCTAGAAATTGGATATCCACTGCCTGTAAAGGCCATCTTGGATGCCATGATTGTGGGGTTATGATCGAAACATCAGCTCCTGTGTCAACAAAGCCCTGGATATAAATATTATCTATCTGTACTTTCAATTTTGGTTTCTGTTCATTTACAGGAGTCTGCCAAAACATTCATTTTGTGGTTTTTCTTGTAGCTTTCAATTCTTTCTTGAATTTATTCTACCATCCAATGCCATATGGCCTTATAGATCAGGCGTTGGATGTCCTACTCATCCTGAGGATGCTGCTCCTCCACTGTGACTGGATAGGATCAGACCTTCCTTGGCTTTGAAATCTGATTTTGGGGGGCTTCCCAGGAGAAGCCCCGAGAGGTGTTTCCTGATGGCAGAAGATTGCCTTCTTTGTCCCTGGGAGATCTACATTTGTTGGTCCAATGTCGTCCTTTACCACACCTTCTGCATAACCTAGAAGGCAATGGCCCTCTGTTTGAATCATATCTAAGATGAATAGTATTTCCAGAAGTACCTTGTGTACAATTCCATCTTATATAGCCTGGTTTACCACAATTAAAGCAAATGATACCTTGGTTCCTCACCCTAACATTAGCAATGGTTTGGCCTACCCAATTCTCCTCATCACAATGAAGAGATTCAGCTTTGATTGCATACTGAATCCATTCCTCTATAGGTGCAGATCTGATCTTTAAAAGCATAAGCATTCTTTTACATTCCAGAATAGCATGGTCAAAGGCCAGAGAAAGTATTGACTGCTTCCTAACTTCTGGATCTGATACTGCTCTATGTACAGTCTTGGTAAGCCTCTGCAGAAAGTCATTATGAGGTTCTTTTGACCTTGGCATAAGACTCAATTTTCTGACCAGGGTCCAAAATCTGTTCCCAAGTGTTCAATGCAGCAGTACGGCACAGCAACAACGTACGTTCATTATAAGTAGTCTGAGCCTTCACATCAGCAAACGTGCCTTCACCAAGGATTTGGTCCTGAGAAATGAAAAAGCCCCTAATTTTTCCTTGTTGCTCTAAGACCCTAGCCTCCTCTCTAAACCAATTTCTCCACTGCAAATGTTGGCTATGATCCAATACAGTGGCAGTGAGCTGCATCCAATCACTAGAAAATATCCGATTTTTTGTTGACCCTGTGTTTAGCATGTGTTTTACATAAGTGGAGTGTACTCCCTGGAGCAATATGGCTTCCTTGAAATCCTTGATAACTTTCATATGTATCGACTCATAATTATACTCTACAAATTCCAGGGACTCTCCATATACTTTCTTTGACTGAACAGTAACTGTAAACAATACTGGTGGGGAAGGGAATAGCCCTGTCATGTTTACCACCTTAGGTAGAATGTCTTACCATAATATCTCATCAGGGGTTCACCTGAATGTCCTGAGCAGAAAATGCATTATCACCCTTTTCCAGTACTGCAATATGGTCCTCTCATTCCTGAAGCTTGGACACTATTGATTTTTCTAGAGCTTTATTTTCCTGATGAAACAGTCCTTCCAATGACCTTATAGAATCAATAAGTTTTCAATCCACATCATTAACATAAGTAACAAGTGTCTCGTAATTAACAATTTCTTGTTCTCCTCATTAACATAATTAACAATATTTTGTCCTCATCATTAATGTAATTAATGAGTTTCTTGTTCTCATCATTTATGTAAAGCTTGCATTTTTTGTACAGTTTTATCCATGTCCAAAGAGGAAGCTCTATCCGAAAGCTTGTTGTAACCAGTTTCCAGAAAATTAACCTTATCTGCCATTTTAGTGTTTGAAATTTCCATATCACATATTCTAGACATCAATTGTTGATTTCCAGATTTCACCTCTTCCATCATGCTCACCAGGAACTTATCAGGTCATTTAATTTGAAACATAAAATATAGAAATAAATCAAAAAATAGTTGGACTGAGGCATTGAAGCCCTCAAGATATTCATTCAAGAATTTCTAAAAAACCATGGGAAAGTATGACCTGAAGTCATGAATAGAATAATTTTCAGCCATTACCTCAATTCAGTTGCAGTGACGTTTGGTCAGCAGGTGTCACAGTAGCGTTCAATGCTCTGCTCTCCAGCAATATGGCAGATGCAGGGACTCTCAGAAGCACGAGGCTACCTACAAGCCCTATTTGGTCTTGAGAGGCCCCAGCAGGTGCACAGACTGAATAAGAACCTTAGAAAAGGCAAAGTCTCACACGATTAAGACAGGATGATATGACAAAACCTGCACCCTCCACATAGCTAATGTGGTTGGCAGCAGTAGTGCATAGAAGCTGGGCACGGATCTGACTCAGAGGTAGCTGCTGGGTTGGCCACGGGGATCACTGGTGGTCTTGCTCACTGCAGTTCAGTTGCAGCAGCTGGGCGACCCTCAGCTCAGCACCATAGTCTGGGCAGGCACATCAGGGGAGTGAAGGTCTAGTGATTAGGATTCTGTGCTTTTGGCCACAAGGGTCATGGGCCCATCTCACCCGATGCACTGCCAGGGGACAGAGCATTATGCACCGAGTGTTACGGACTGAGGGTCCGGCAGCAACTCAAAAGGCAGTCGTGGCTATGGGTGTGATAGGAGTGCAGAGCAGCAGTTGGAGGCTCTGGCACAGGGACAGAGCATCCAGCCCACACACAGGAGTGCAGACTCCCAGGGCTAAACACTCTGCCTGTCCTCTGCTTTCTGGCAGTGCTTAAGGCATGGAATGGGCTCACCAGCCCCATATGCCAGCAGGCTAGATGTCCCATGTTGGGCGCCAACTATTGCAATAAATCTCACTTGCAATATACCAAATACAGGATTAATATTTATTGTAGGGTATTTTAACACTCACGCTTACAAGTTAAATCTTAGGACGATTCCTTGGCGAAAGGAGGGTCCAGGCGATGGATGTGATCCAATCTCCAAGAAAGCAGGAACAAAACAGGGCACTCAAGATCCCAGCAGCCCCTTTTGAATGGGGCTGGCCACACCCCCTTCAGGCTCCCAGGACTCTAAAGACAAGCCTCCCAACCTTATCAGCTAATACCTGAATCCCACCACAGAAATCCAGACAGGAAGTAGCGTGGCCTTCAGGACCAGGGTATGGAGGTAAGAACACTCTTTTCCAGGCAATGAACCTGTGCTGACATTAGGTATGATGGTTTTGTGACAGGCATGTTCCAGGGGAGAATCCTGCGCAGACTTTGTCCTTCAGATTAGTAGGATGAAGTATGTAGCTTATAAATAACAAATGTATTCACACAGTCTGGAGGCTTAAAGCACAAAATCAAAGGTGCCGATAAAGCCCATGACTGAGGAGTTTGGCTTCTTCTAGACAGCAGCCTTCTTACTTACATCACAGTGCTCTAGTCTGGTGGGGGGAGCAAAGGTATGAGAGACTCTTCATGGTCTTTGAGGGCTCTTGGGATCTGGCAGGGGGTAGGGTTAAATAGGAAATGGAACTCATGGCCTTGGTCTATGCTAGCCAAGACTTCTGCCATTGAGGATAGCTCAGCGGGCTGGAGAGGTGGCTCATGGACCAGAATATCACAACACTTACTCTACAAACATAAGGATTGGGTTCAAATCCCAGAGCCCATGTTAAAAAAAAAACCAGGGATGGCCACACAGTCACTTATAACCACTGTCGGCAGGTACAGAGGCAGGAGGATCACTGGTGTTTGCTGGCTACCACTCTCTCACCAGACTCAGTGAGAGACCCCATTTCAAGCAAGTAAGGCATACAGTGATAGATCAGGCTGCTAACATCTTCCTCCGGCCTCTGGCCACGGGCACGGGTGTATATCCCACACGCATATACACCAAATGAGAGAGAGGTCTACCTCTGAGCTATACCCTTAGCCCTTCCCTTACTTTTGTGTTTATTTTGTTTGTGGACAGTTTTCCTATTTAGGTCAGGGCAACTTTGAACCCAACGTCCTGATGCTGGAAGTACAGGCAAACACACCACCGTACTCTGTTATCAGGCATCCAGTGATGGACACTAATCCTTTTCTCGAGGATTCTGCCCTCATGGTCCAACTGCCACTCCCATAGGAATGAGGATTCCTAATTGTGGAAGAAGGAGGCATCATACACAGATGTTTAGACCACAGCATACGGCCCAGGAACCGGATCTCAATGAAGATGCTAATACACAAGAGAAGAGGCTCCATAATTCAGAGCTGACCCTGACTACACTTCAGTCTAAGTTGGCCACAGGGTTAGAGGGCAAAGCATTATCCTTCCCAGGTGCCATAAGATACGCTGAGAGGCAGATGTGCCTACCATGGGTTCACTGCCTTGGATGTGATTTCCAGCAGAGCCCTGAAAGGATCACGGCTGCAGGGCTGTGTAGCCATGAGGATGGGAAAGATCTGGTGTAGGGGGCGATGAGTATGGAGTATGAGAAGGTGAAGGGCTGTGTACACATGAGCAGGGCCCTGTGAGGAGTCAAGCAGTGTGCAGATCCTGACCTCATCTGCATGAAGTGACAACTAGAGCTGTCCAGACCTGCCCTCAAGTCTTCTACCCCAACTTAGCAGGCACTGTGTCACCCCACATAGCTTCAGGAACTCATGGAATCTTCTCTGACCTTCCCACTCACTCACCTGTTTCACATCCTTCTCTACCACCTCAAAAGACCTCAGGAGAGCCCTTTTGCTTCCCAGGGGCCCAAGAGGCACCTACTGGTCAGCTGCCCCTGGAGTCTCCTACACAAACTGCTCAGCTCACATTTACCTTAGCACATCTTCCTGAACACTGTCTCTAGGCAGATGGGCCCAGGCTGCATTAAAAAAAAAAAAAGAAGAAAAAAGAAAAACAAACAAAACAAAAAAAACCAGTAAGTCACATCAATAAGTGCTGGGAGCAGAGTTTCTACATGGTCTCCCCTTCAAGTTCCATTATTGAGTTCCCACAATCATCAGAGTAAGATTATTTCCAGGTTCACCCTAGGGAACCAATGAGTGTATTGGTCTTATATTCAGAGCACTGTCAGGGGATCCAGACTGCAGGGAGAGAGACCCTAAACCAGTCACATTGAAAGGTCTGCACCCAGCATGGATAATGGCTTCCTCAAACCAAAGACGAAGCCCCCTTCTGTGGACTTTCTCCAGCCTATCCCCTCCCCAAGACCCCCCAAGCCCATGTGTAACTAGGGTGGATTGCATATTAGCACCTGGGAGGATTGGTTGGAATGTGAGGTGCTGAGCCAATGACTCTCCCTATCTCCTTCCTCCTTCTCAGAGGGAATGTCAACAGTCCACATGTCCCATAATGACTGAAGCTTGTAATCATATACAGCTAATTTGATGAAGATGACAGCCTTCACCCACTCTCGGCAAATGACCAAAGTCCCAGCCACACAAAGTGACCCTCCCTGGGCCGCATAATGGACACAAAGCTTGGAGTGGGCCCCTTTGAGAACTGACTGTCAAGGGGTCATCATAAAGCCAGCCCCGATCCATGTG
Organism: Phyllotis vaccarum; assembly: GCA_033318265.1. NCBI lineage: Eukaryota > Metazoa > Chordata > Mammalia > Rodentia > Cricetidae > Phyllotis > Phyllotis vaccarum. The sequence continues at coordinate 3,136,709 of JARWLC010000008.1, read as the reverse complement.
GAAAAGAACACAGGAGCTGCCATTAAGTACCCTGGGGGTTACCAAGCTGCCTATTTTCTTATGGTGCTGGGGTGAAACCCAGGGTCTCCCACAAACCTGCCAAATGCACTGTCACTGAACCATGCCCAGCACGCTTTTTTTGCTTTTTAAAAGAAATCATAAGCTTCTCTTGCCAAATGGATCCAACACAAGCGGAAAAGCTGAACAGAATGTCCTGGACAAAAAACCTTGAGATCCCATGAGCCAAGCTTGCTGCTCTGGGGGAGGGAAAGGTGAGAACATCATGTGTTTAGACATAAACTATGGTCAATGAAGGAGACCGTGAGCTTGGGGGTCCAACAGGCTGGGTGGGACTCACTCTATGGGTGATTTTTAAAGTCCAGGAGAGTTCACTGCCATAAAAGGGAAGGGTTCTTGGTGCTCGTAAACAGGAGGAGGAGAGAGACTTAGAGGGACACTCCGGAGTCCTGACGTCCTCTACCTCATCCTTCCTGTTCACATGTGTGGGGTGGAGGCCCTCCCCCACCTCTCCCCCCACCTTCTCAGTCTCTCTGACTCTATGCATCTGTCTCTCTGGTGTGTCCTCCATACCTACACCTCTGTACAACATTCCCCATCCACCTGCCTCTTACCTGAAGCTCCCCCAGGCTCCTCCCTGAAGGCTGCCAGGTGCTCAAGTGGGAGCTGGGTGACGAAGCTGTCTGTGGTAATAGTTTCCTGGGACTGGAAGAAAGCCTGTACCAGTCCAGAGAAAGGGGTGGTCTTCTTTCCAATATTAGGTACTATTTCCATGGAGCTCTGGCTCCAGGATATGAGCCTGGCTTGGCTGAAGCCTCCCTCAGCCAATGTAGGTTCTTGTTGCTGAAGGGAAATCAATTCATGGGCTAAGCTAATGCGTGTGTGCGTTCATGTGGACACCAGAGCTCAGCTCCTGGTATCACTGCTCACGAGTGGTCATCTTGTTTTTTGCGGCAGTGGACTAGGCCTTCCTATATGAATTAACAGGGAAGAAAGTGCTCCATGGACGTATCCACAAGCTGGTGGGGACAAGTCCTCACTTGAATCGCCTCTTCCAAAGAGACTCTAGTTTGTATCTGTCATAGGTAAAGGGGAGGCCGAAGGAGTCCCAGGAGGTGTACACACTCCCTGGTGTAACAATTCAAAGTCTCCTGACAACTTGCTCCAGAGCAGGGAATGTCACATTCAGATCTCTCTACATCTGCTACAGATGGCCTATGCCTCTCTCATTGTGCCATGTGGAGACCCAGGAAAGGATCAAAGGAGAGCAAAATCCATTTAGGAGCATGAGAAGAACCACAGCTGAATACGGGGGGGGGGGGGGGGGGGGGGTGTCAGGCAGGAGGAACCTTTAGTGGAATGGGTGGGATAACGGGACAGAAAAGCAATACAATCAGTTGGTTCTCTCCCTCCCTCCTCCCTCCCTCTCTCCCCCCTCCATCCCTCCCTCCTTCTTCCTTGCTGGCTCCAAACCTCCAGACCCTCCCCGGAGCAAAGAGCAGGAGAAGGAGCAGAGTCTTCTCCCAGATCACTAGCCCCACTTGGGGCAGCTAGGTCCCTCCTGCAATGCGTTTTATTCTCCAGTTGCCACGGCACTTCCTGTAATTGATGGCTAGGTTTTAATTAAACATTGATTAGCCACTAATTAGTCTAATGATCGGTCTTGGGGAAGAGGTAAGGTTTTCAAACAGGGGGGAGCAGGGGTAATCCCTAAAGACTACAGCTTAGGTGAAAATGGAATTTCCACCTCCCTCCAGGCCAAATGTTTTCTGTGATTCAAGCCATTATACTGGAGGCTTTCAATGCGAATTTTCCTAATCGGTTTGCGTCTGATGGAGTCCCAGGTGACGGATGCAGGGAAGATTGAATCCATCGCCTTTCATCAGGTTTCAGCCTCTTACTGCAGCTAAAGAGCCTCTTTTGACTTAGAGAGCCATTCCTTTCTGTCCCTGATGAAGCCAGCCCAAGCGTTTTGTGGAGAGGGGGAAGTGTCAGAACCTGCTAAAGACTTCTGAGACACAAGGGTAGTGGGCTGTGACCTCCTCCCCCCACCTGGAGACTTGAGACCCTTTGCCCCAGGTCACCATTATCTCATCCCTCACCTGCTAACCTAGAGTTCCAACCACACAAAAGGCCTAGAGGCTGGTACAGGCAAAGCTCCAGTCTGCGGGCAGCCTATGAGAAGGTAATTTACACGGCAGGACCATTCCCCAAGTGTCTTTGTCAGTCTGGATTCGCAGAGAACTGGATGAAATTCCTTAAAGCCTGGTCTTACTGCCAAGCGGGAGCTGGGGAGACAAGACCAAGAAGGCCTGGGGCTGCGGAAAGAGAGACAGGTCCTGAACCTGAACCCCAGGAATGCACATCTGAAAGGTCAGAGCATAGCCTGACTGAAGACACATGGAAGAGGCTTTAGCTCATGCTTTCCTCCTCCTTCTAATTTTAGTAAAATATACAGTGTAAAATTTTACTGTTTGTGTGTGTGTGTGTGTGTGTGTGTGTGTGAGAGAGAGAGAGAGAGAGAGAGAGAGAGAGAGAGAGAGAGAGAGAGAGAGATCTTTGAGCTATACTCCAATCTATGTCCCTATTCTGAAATAAACACTAAACACATACTCTCATGAACCACGCGCTGTTTGGGTTTTTCAACATGACACAAACCTAGACATATATGGAAAAGAAGGAATCTCGGTTGAGAAAATGCCCCCGTTAGATTGGCCTGTGGGACATTTTCTCAATTAACAATGGCTGGAAGAGGCAGTGCCACCCCTGTACAGGTAGTCCTGGATGGTATAAGAAAGCAGGCTGAGGGAGCCGCAGCCAGGTTAGTTAGCTGGAACCAGGCATGGATGCAGAGAGAGGCCTCGGGGCTGGAATCACTCTCATGCTACCATGATGGACAAAGTTAGTTTAACTATAGCATCTATGGTGTCACAGCCAGACACACATTCTGACTTTCCAGTGAAGGTGATGCTCAGCCTGCCAGGTCAGAACAGCGGGCCTTCTTCCTTCAGAGCTCCAAGCATCAAAAGCCGGTGGTGCAGAAATGGATAAACAGCCTACAGGGGCCGGGAGGTAGCTTGGGTAGTAGGACGTTCGCCCAGTGTACCGGTAGCCTTGGGACTGATCCCCAGTGGTTTCTAAGCAGGCATGGTGTCACACTCCTGCAATCCCAGCATTCAAGCTGTGGCAGTAGAAGCATCATGTACTGAAGGCTATCCTCGGCTAGCCTTCAGTGATGACTCTAGGCCAGCATGGGCTACATGACACCTTCTCTCAAAGAAAAGAAAAAGGAGAGGAAAGAAAGAAAAAGTACAACTTAAGACCTTGGGGTGCTGACCTGATTAAGGGATGCTGGAGCCATCCCAGGTGATGGTGACTAAAGGCCCAGGACACTCAGCCCATCCAGAGACGGAGGAGACCTCTGAGGCAGGTTCACAGGAACGGGCTCATATGGGCCATGTGCAGAAGGACACTCAAGTAGAGCATACAGCTTGAACGAAGGCACAGAATAGGAGCCTGGTGCCTGTGAGACAGACAGCAAGGACCCACAGGCCACTCTGGATCAGTAAGAGGACTCCTGGGTCAGCTACAATCAGAGAGATCCTTAGGCAGGTTCCCATCCTAAACATGTCACCTTAGTGGATGTGTGACTGGGAGAGAAGAGGCTGGAGGCCTGGGTAAAAGGCACTGTACAATCTTACAGGTGACACCCGGGCCCAGGCAAGATGAAGAGCACCTATGCTTGAAAAGCTCACTATAGACCCTAGCTACCGAGGACGCCTTAAGGAGAGAGCAGAAGACAGAGACACCTAACATCAAGATGGCAACATGTCGGCACGATTAGTCTCCTCCTGGAGCCTGAACTTGGAGGCACCTGTGAGGAAGGAGTACCTGAACCTGGTGGAGCACTTGAGGCTGGTGGAGTACCTGAGCAAGAAAGAAGCATCTGAGCCTGGTGGAGCATCTGAAGCTGGTAGAGTACCTGAGCAAGAAAGGAGCACCCGAGGCTTGTGGAGCATCTGAGGCTGGTGGAACACTGCAGCCAAGAGGCATGTCCCTAGCCCAGGAGCTACAATACTTGCTGGCCTTAGGACCGTCTCCTCCAAGCCCACTTTCTCTTCTGCTGACCTAGGAGAGACCTCCAGACAGGCTTTTCTCTCACAGAAGCTGCTCTGCCTCCTGTCTGTCGCTGAGCTGGCATTTTTCAGGTGTATCCTGGACCCCACCAGCACCACAGCCATTTCCTCAAAGGCTCATTTCAAGATCTATAGAAGATGCTGCCTGCCTGCTCAGGTGCCTGTTGCACCCATCCTAATGCCCTTATCCACCTGGGCTCAACTTGGGGCAGCTCTTTGGGCAAATTGCCTCTCCCTAGATGAAGAGATTCCCGAGAAGGTTGGAATGGCATACGGCCTCAGGATCCAGGCTGGCACGGGGGCCTACTGAAGGCAATGAGAAGGTCTCGGCCACCACAGCTGCCCAGTTAAAGTCAGTACCAAGGCTGCCTCTGGAGCCTAAAAAATGAAAGCAGGGCTGGACTATTCTTCACCAGGAGGCCTGGTAGAGACCACAGGCTGTCTCAAGGCTCTGCCTGCCTACATAAGAGAGTGATTGTTTTAATTATGTTTCTGACTGGACTTTCTGACCTAGTCTCATGGCCCAGACTTTCCGGCCTACAGTCCCACAGTCTCACTGAAGCACACAAACACTTATATTAATTGTACGCTGATTGACCTGGGGTCCAGGCATATAACTTGCTAGCTCTTGCACTTAAACTAACCCATGATTCTTATCCTGTTCAGCCATGAAGCTCGGTACCTTTTCTCAGAGCAGCATTTCAACTTCTTTCCTCTACATCTGCTGGCTTCTCATCATGGTGTCTTCCACGGATTCTCTGTGGCATTTCTTCTCTGTCTGTTCTTCCTATCCCCAGAGTTTTCTTAGTCTGGTAGCCCCGCCCACACTTCCTGTCTGCCTTTGGCCAATCAACGTTTTTTTATTAAACTAGTAGGCAGGACAATTAATTTACAAGGTGACATCATAAATTCACTACGGGTGATGGCTGAGGAGATAGGGTGGTGAGTGGCCACACCCAAGCACTGCTCTTCTTGAACTGCTGAAATCAGCACCCTACCTGCTGCCTACTTACACCTAGTCCCTTGGACAATATGTCAGGTGCAGAAATCAGAGCCAACCCCGCTGGAGAGAGGAGCCTGTCACACTGAGGGATGTGACAACAGCAGAAAATTCCAGATGCCACAGGTTCCAGAAGCACAACTACCTGCAGTAGATGGCGCCCAGAAAAAGTGACAAGGTGACAGGATAGGATGTCAATCATGGGACAACCAGGCCTGATCTGCCCAAGGTCCTGGGCCAAGAAGGCTCAGGACAGGCTCAAATGATGACAGGATACAAATTGATCTTGGGAGCCTACTGGGGCCACACCAAATGTCCACTTAGTCATTTGACAAACATTTATTACTGCCAGGGACGGGATGCCTGGTGCAGAGGCTACGTGCAGAGTGGGCAAGAGCAGGAGGGAAGCCGTGAGGGAATGGAGACTAAGGCTGAAGCCAGACTGCAGAGCACACCAGGAGCCACTATCAGGAACCTTGGGACCTATTCAGGTCCCTCATCACGTATCAGCACCTGCTCCTGCCCTCAGACTTAGCGTTCTGTTACTGGGCCTGAGGGTATGCATGCCGAACCATGAGGAAACACGGCTGAGCACATTTCATAAGGTCAGTTTGGAGGGAGCCCATGGTGTGAGGACCCCAGGAGGCAGGTGTGCCCCAGCCTCAATACAGACTGGGTGGTGACCTCCCCGCTATGACAGCTTCCCCATAGCAGGGACCCACCAGCAGGATTACCTGCCTAGCTCACATTTTAAGAATAAATCTCATTCACCAGAATGCATTTGGGGATCTTGATCACTCTCAGCTGCCATTCCCAATTCCACTCAGCTCCAGCAGGAACAGCCTCCTTCCAGGTGACTACCCCCAGCCACATTCTTTTTAATGGCCCAGCCATCACTGCACATGGAACATTCCCGAGGTTCCTGAGATACATAAGTGCTAGCAAGGACCAGAGTCAGGACTGTGACCAAGGAGAGTACCAGGCAACTGAGAGCAACCTGGGATTGGCTGAGGGTGTGTGCTCAGCCTGCCCCAGATCATGCTTGCCCAACCCAGCTACACCGCTGATGTCTGCAAATCTATGGGAGACACACACATACACATGACAGACACACACATATATATAACACCTGCACACAGCACATACACACACATATAGCACATGCTTACAACATACATACACACAGCACATGTATATAACACATGCATCCCATACACACACATATACACACATAAACTATATATATACATAACTATACAGACATTTATTCACATATACAACACACATGCTGTACACACTGATAAACACATACACACACCATCACCTGGCTGTAAACACTGAACCACATTAGCAGCATGGAGGCCTTTCCTGAGTATTCATGCTTCCCTACAAAGCCATCTTCCTGACACAGCCCTTCCCTGTGCACACAGCCTGAACACTGAAGCCCCTGCATGCTAATGGATTGTGGGAGGCAGAGCAGGTGGCTCCAGAGGGTCTCCAGTCCACAGCTGCAGCCCTCTTCTTCAGGCCAGTCCTAAAGTGGACCCCTTGGGGATTTTCTTAGAAAGGACAGCTGCATTGTCCCTATCGGGATCCGGAAATTACCTATGTGTTGGTGGTATCCACAGAGTCACCTCAGAGGGTTCTGCCAGCTTCACTCAAATCCAAGTAAAGAAGTCTGAGTCACAGCTGAGCCTAACGGTCCACAGGCACAGCCATGAGTGGGGGACACTGGGGGCCCTGGGCAAACCTGAGCCTCCGTCTCCAAACCCATCCTGGGTCTAAGGAGGCTGCCCATCAGCTAGCTCCCCAATCCCATCCAGCTCCAGGCTTTGCTGGCCCTGGGGAATAGTTCCAGTTGCACATGGTACCACTAAGAACACAGAGGCTGAGGTCACTGCAAATACCTGCAAGTACCCATAGAAAAGTAGGAGGGTATCCAGAGGCGGCCTGGGGGTGGTGAGAGGTACCTGAGCACCCACCCATTGCTGGTGATCAAGCCGAGGACTGTGAGCTCCTCACTGAAGAGGAGCACAGCCTTGGGAGAGCATAGGTCTGAGCCCCAACACCCACATCAGACAGCTCCTAACTCTAGCTCCAGGGGATCCACTGCTCTGGACTCCCCTAAAACTTGGACTCACATGGTCGAGACACTCTCACAGACACACACACACAAATTAGAAACAAAATGTTTTAATAATTATTTCTGTGTGTGTATGGAATGTGTCTTCATGTGTGTGGGCACATGTTCCATGGCATAAACACGTGGGTCAGAGGATAACATTGGGGACTTGGTTCTCTCCTTTCACAGCTGATTCCGGTGCAGAACTTGAACTCAAATTATCAGGCTGGCACGCAGGTACCTTTAGCCACTGAGCCACATTCTCTCTGTATTATTCCTACTTAAATACATCTATCCACTCATGTCTATTAAACTTTCATTACTCTGATCTTTCATTATGATAAAAATGAGCTGTGCTCGGGTGGGAGAAAGGAACCCCTGGAAGAACAGCAGGCACAGCCGTGTGCACAGGCATCTGCAGGGACATGCAGAATGTGCCCTGCTGTCCAGCTGACACTTGGATACCAGAAGCAGTGGGTCCTCCTGGGAGCACTCATTCCTTTGTGCAAATCATGACTTGTCCTGTTCCCTGGAGACCTGAAGAAACTCCCACAGGTGTCTCTAGGGGAGGGAGCACTTGTGTTAAGAGTTCTCACTCCCTGGGATTCCTGGGAGAAGAGGAATGTGGAAAATCTCTGTGGGGAAAAAAGGATAAGCAAGACAACCAGAAAGCGGAAAGCGCTGGAAACAAATCATGGGAGCACTCATTCCTTCATGCAATCAGCCCTTGGAACCCTTCAGATTTTTGACTAGTCATTTTGTGGGCAGCAGTCCACAATGGGCAGCTCCTGCGGCCAGACTTTCCTCCCATCGACTCCCACGCAGTGTTGAATGGCTCACAGGAGGTAGGCAAATTCCCTGCCTGAAAGCCTCCGGAAGGCACCGCCTGGTAGTTACAGGCAGCCCCCACAGACTGGGTCGAGTTCTTATTTGTACTTTTCAGCTCAATAATCATCAGTTAACATTGAAAGGGCCAGAGCTGGAAGAAGCTGCCCCTTCCTGCCCCTCAAAATGGAGTTTGCCCTCATCTGAGGGCTGAGACCCGGCAATGGCTTAGCTCACTGGCCCTGCAGAGACTACCATGTTCCTGAATTTATCGTGGTGACAGCCATGCTCCTATCAGATCCCAGCACCCACAGAAACCACAAAGACCACAGCCAAAGGAAGAGGTCCGTAAGGCTCAGGGCAGGCCATGCAAAAGGCCTTTCCCGAAGCCCCAGCAGATGGGAGCTGGGTCACACCACCAGGAGCAGACAGAAGGTTTTGAAGAGGCCTCACGGTGGCTGCCACCTCCTCAGGCTGCTGTGCAGGGCTTGTTTGCAGTTAATGAGTCCTAATTAACACACTGAGGGGAAGCACTGTTTCTATTGGCTGTTTCTGTTGGGCTCAGTTTCACTCCTGGTTGATTCATGTTCAGGCTGCAGCTCCTTCCACCTCACTCCTGGGCCTTCTCCGGACAGCCAGTGTCATTTAGCACAGGCCAAGCCTCCTCCCTCAGACTCTGTACCCTTTAGTTGACTCACACACCCCAATTCTCAAGTCCACTCCATAGGCTGAGCCCCAGGAATTCCACAAATGCCCTCTTTCTCCCAGGGGATTGCCAGAGGCTCTAGAACCCCAGGGGACCCCTCAGTGGGGCTGTGGAGAAGATTGTGAGTCCAGGGACCCAGAGGCTGAGCAAGAATGGGAGGCTGCAAGAACAGAGTCCAGCTAGTGCAGAAACATTTAGTTAAGAAGCAGACTACATGAGAAAGTGCTCTGTGGTGCGCCCATAGCACCATGGCTTATGATGGCTGCCTTGGTTACCTGGTGGTGGCATTATTGGAAAGTAGTGAAATCCCTAGGAAGCTTAGTCGGAAGAAATGAGGTCATTGGGGGCAGCCTCACCCAGGTCATCCTTGTGGCTTTGATACCTATGCGCCATTCTCCAGAAGCAGCCAGTCACCCCACACAATTTGGGGACAGGTCTGAGCCCAGCTAGGTTTTGGCAAGCACAACAGATAGTGTTGTGACTCTGTGGCTTAGACAGAGTGCCTACTTTGACAGCCTGAACACAGAATGAAAGGTGGGGGGAGGGGGTGGTCACCAGTGCTGAGGAAGGTTGGAGCTGGAGTCTCAAGCAGAAGTGCCCTGGAGAATCAGCAGGGCCAGGGGTTCCTGGGCCTGATCTTGCTGCGCTCCATGACCATTCTCCATGTTGCAGTGATCTGAGCAGGAGCAAAGGGACAGGAGTCACCAAGTACCTATGACCAATAGCCCCTTGTGTACACTGTACACACACACACACACACACACACACACACCACCACCACCACCACCACCACCACCACCACACCACACACCACAAACCACACACTGCATACCACACACCACACACGCACCCGGAGAGGCACCCATGTTCTTTCTGGTCTACACTCCCAAAGACCCTCACTCTACCATAGGGTTTCAGGACACTCTTGGTCTGGCCATGTAATAGAGGCCCTGACAAAAGCTGGCACATCTTGAAGATGGCACTTCCCATCAGGTCAGTACTAAGGGTCTCAAGAGATCTAATGTCATGCTTAAGGTTCCCTAACTCCCAAGGGCCTTGTCCCAGACCTAATAGGACCTGATCCTGTCTATGACAGTGTAATGACACATGGGACTGAGCGAAGAAAGCTTTGAAGAGCTGGCAACAACCACAGGCAAGAGGTGCAGGGTGACTGTTGGCAAGAGAATGACTTCAGTAACCTAGGAGGCTATCCCAGGGGCAGGCATCAGCTGGGTCCTGGCCGACTTGAGCTGGCAATCTCCCAACTGAAATGGGCTATTTTAAGACCTCCTGGCTCTGTCTCTCAGGCCATCACGCCATCAGCATTCATTTGCCTCGCTCAAAAGTGGGGGGGATACCGAGAGGTGAAAATGAACCTGAAAACATTCGCTCCTCTGCAAGAGGTTATGTGCGGGCACACCGCCAGCCAGCGTCTGCGAATTGGACCTCTTCCCTGGCCCTAAATTTAGCCAGCTGGAAATCCTTTTTCAAGTACATCCTATTCAACCTATTGAAATCTAGACCTGCCTGTGGAAGAGGAGGGGCTGCTCGTCTTTGTGAAGCCTGGGAACACCTGGGCAAGGGGCCGGCCTCCTGGACAGCAGCCGCCTGGCTTTGGCTGCCAACCCCCAAGAAGCTCAGCTCAGCAAGTGGAGGTGGAGGGTGGGCTGGCAGTCAAGGCCACTGTCCCCAAGCTAAGGGGACATGCTGAGGTGAAGCAGGAAATTAAAAAGGCAGCAGTGATAACAAGATGCCCCTGCAGGAAAATAAGACGTCTCTCAAGCTTTTTTCTTTTCTTGTGCAAACGCCCGGCCCATGGGAGCTGTGTCAGGGGCGTAAAAGGACAGCCAACAGGCTGCTTCTGAGCCCCTCCATCTCCCTCTGGCTCTGTGGCTGCAGCTGTTCACAAGGGGACTCTAGCTCTCCATTTTCCCATATGCAAATCAAGGGGGTGACATCCATACCTGCTTCCCTGGATCACAGCACAGAAAAAAGAAGGAACCATGTCCAAGAGCACGGGTGACTCCAAGTGACCCGTGAAGATAGCATACAATCTCACCCTACATGGGCTTATCACCAAACCACAAAGGACAAGGGAGCGGGGACAATTGTCTACTCCGTGTACTGTGACCCTGAGCGTAAGAGTCTGTGAGGGACTCTGGGAGCAAAGTTGCATCTGTCATTTTCTTTCTGGTCTCTTTGAAGGGTGAGGCAGATAGTGGGGAGATCCAAGGTGAACCCCACAGCCAGAGCAGCTGTAGAGACAAAAGGCATACATGAGCCAATGCACAGGAGCAGGGCAGACAGAACACAACCCAGCTTGGGGGCCGCTCACGTCCCGTCACCAACATACTTCACACTCTAAAAGTAAGACTCTTGGAGTGGTTACAGAGCTGGACTCTGTGAGTAGGTAAAGTCAGACCTGTTGAGGAAGCTGGGATTGGGGTGCTAATCTCTCTGGGTTCTGGCACATAGCCCCCACATGGTAAATCCAACATGGCGCTGCTGGCAAAACACATCTCATACAGAGGGCATGCCCACCCTCTCTTAAACGGAGCCACCATGTGAAAGTCTCTCTCTCCCCTCCCTCTTCCCCCCCCCCCCTTTCTCTTCTGTTTCTCTCCCTCATACCTGCTCAACAACTCCCCTGAATAAACTCTCATGTGGCATCTGGTAGTGTGTGTCTGATCTCACATGCGAAACCAACACTCTTCCTGGTCCTTCTGCTTGATTCTTGGGATATAAAACATGGGTCGGTGAGACAGCTCATGCAGCAGGTAGACACTTGCCACCAACCCTGATAATCTGAGATCAATTCCACATCCCACATGGTGGAAGGCAAGAACTAACTCCACAAGTTGTCTCTGACCTTCACACACACACGTACACACACACACACACCCCCCACATCCTCCCACACACACACACATACACACACACCCACACATACACACATACACACACATACACACACATACACACATACACATACACACATACACACACACATACACACACATACACACACATACACACATACACACATACACACACATACACACATACACCCCCCACATCCTCCCACACACACACACATACACACACACCCACACATACACACACACATACACACATATACACACATACACACATACACATACACACAAACACGCACACACATACACACACACATACACACACACACTAAAAAAAGTAATAACAAATAACATTTTTAAATAAATAAATAAAACATAAACTTATCAGTCCCATAGACCACACCCCTCTTCCTTCCAATAGCCCTCCTCTGGGTCAGACACGCTCCTAGTTTTCAATCCCAGCAAAATCACAAGTCAATAGCCAAGCTGTAGACCCAGTCACCTCTCCTCTGAGGAACCTTCCTTCTGTTCCTCTTGGGACTTCCCAGGTCCCCTTATTGCTGACCTCTGATATCAGGCACCCCAAGCTTCCAAAAGGTGTGCAAACCTTCTCTCTGCTCCCAAGCCTGGAAGGTAAAGTGGATTCTCTTGGAAGGACCAGTCTCCTGAACTCTGGCTGGTCCCAGGAAGTTTTTCCACCAGCTCCTGGGCCAGACATTGTGCAGAGCCTATGGGGGGTGCACAGGACTTTGCCAAGGAATTTCCATGCTGTGGGAAGGGTGTCGCCACTCACAGATGGTAGGACGAGGGTGGAAGTGAACCAGGGTATTGGGAGAAGTCAGCAGTTCATTTGTGGAGTAGGTGCCCAGGTGGGTAAGGACCTGTAAGAACACCATAGGTCTGACCCTCCCTCCCTTTCTGACCCAGAACACACACTCACATATGCACACGAACACCCTCCTCCCAGCCCACACAGAACACAGCTCACCTACCCCTGCCATGGTGTGGCCCTGACTCCACTTCCTCCCAGCCCACACAGAACACAGCTCACCTACCTCTGCCATGGTGTGGCCCTGACTCCACTTCTTTGGCTGACCCTCCCCACGCTGCCGGTGGCTGCAGCCTAAGAAGAGCAATGGGAAAACCCTCTGGGAAGATTCTATACCCTTTAGAAGGTCAAGGTGGTGCCGTAGACCCTGAAGAAGAACTCTAACTGCCCTGGACTGTTGGGTGAACCTTCTATTGTAGAAACGGCCACCATCTTCCTCTCCGGTCAGCCACGGCCAGGCCTACTTTTAAGAGACCAGCAGGAAGAATGGGCCTGCAGAAAGCTGACATTCCCTAGGAGAAGGGGAAAGAGGAGAGGCCAATGGGTGTGGTGACGTATTGCATATTTAATAAAATTTGTCTGGAATATCAGAGGACGGAGCCATCTCTCCGGGCTTTTTTGTTTTTATTTATTTATTTTGTTTTGTTGACACAGGGTTTTCTGTGTAACAGTCCTGGCTGTCCTGGAACTTGCTTTGTAGATCAGGCTGGCCTCGAACTCACTGCCTCTGCCTCCTAAGTGCTGGGACTAATGGCATGAGCCACCACTGCCAGGCTGTTAAGTTTTGAACTCACAGAGATCCGGACTAATCTGTCTCCCAAGTGATAGGATTATCACACACACACACACACCCACACACACACACATACACAGCAGGAGTCCTTGGTTCTGGGTTTCCAGGAACTGACAAGTCTGCAAGTTTTTTTTGTTTCTTTGTTTTTTCATGCTGTAACATCATTTATTTTGCCTGCGTACATAGGGGAACCTGTGTGACATAGTACACTTAGGGAATTGGAGGACACCTTAAGAGTCTGTTCTCTCCTTCTACCGGTCCTGGGGATTGAACTCACATAGCCAGGCTTGGCAGCAATTATCTTTCCTGAATGAGGCATCTCACTGGCCCAAACCTGTCAGTCCTGAAGCTTTATCTCTGACCTCTGCCTTCCCTACCAAGGCCTGATCACACAGGATACTTGGCGTCCAGTCTCTGGGGTCCATTGTCACAGATCTGGATAAGTCTGAGTAAAGGACTCTGGAAGCCCCTCCCACAGCTACACCTAAGTGGCCCCACTCCCAGAGGCCAGGGAGGGATGGCAAGGAGGATGAGAACAGAGGCAGAGAAGCTCTCTGATTTCCATGACAACAAGAAGTCTGGGTTGCCATGAGCTGCCCTGTGCTCTGTGCTTGGTACCAATGTGTGGGAATGTAATCCCAGCTTTCTGAGTCTACCCACCACAGGTCTGAGGCTCTGTCAGGCCTCCTCTCTCAGAATCTGCTGTTACCTGAGCAGGTGTGTGCCTCTGTGCCAAATATGAATGTCTGTGCGTGCTTGTGCGTATCTGCATGTGTGAATGTGGCTCTGTGCCTGTGTGTACCTATGTGTCCCTGTGTGTGTGTGTATGCATGTGTGTACTGAGTGCCTGTGTGTGCCTTCAAGTGCAATGTGCATGTGCACACGTGTGTGTGCCTCTGTGCGTGTGCTTGCATGTGCTGTGCTGCATGTGCTCATGTGTACCTGGTGCACAAGTGCATATATCTGTGTGCCTACACGTGTGCCTGTGAGCCTCTGTGGGCCTGTGCACTTTCTTTCATACATATATGTGCTGTGTGTGTGTGTACATAGGGGCCTGTGCATGCATGCCTGTGTGCTTGTATGCATGTCCGTGTGTGCGTGTGTACCTGTTATACAACTGTGTACCTGTATATCTGTGTACATGCCTGTGTGCTTGTGTGTCCCTGTGTGTGCATTTGTTTGGGTGCACATACAAGTAGATACGTGCGTATATGTGTTCAAGCCAGAAAGAGACTTTTCTAGAGGCTGTTTTTGGAGGGGAGGGGAGGAGAGGGGACCCCTGGACCAGGGCAGTACATTGAAGAACACACAAAGCAGAGACACATCCTTCCCCCCTCCACACTCAAAGACCTAGAGTGTGAGAGGGGCAAAGGGAGGTGAGACAGACCTTGTGTGGCCCAGAGATGGCACCAGGAAAGATCAAGGGGAGAAGAGAGCCCGATAGCTGTCACTCTAACTGACCTGTCCCCTAATACATCTCTGAGGCTCAGGGGTGACCTCCTAAAGGTGTGCGGTCTCCCCAGAGGAAAGCACGATTCAATGGAGTGAGGCTAGACCTGCTCTCCTGCCCTGACCCTAAGCATCTCATTAGGCAGGTCCTCTGCTGAGGCCTCCATAGACCTCTTAGCCTTGAGGCCTTTCAGTGTCTAAAACATGGTGGAGCCACCTGGAGTCGGCTTTGCATTCTCTGTAGCTGGGTCCTGTAACCAGTTTCTTCCCGTGAGCCCATGTTCACACAGCCATAAGAAGCTGTCCTCAGCTCCCACCACTACCCTGCACGCACAACCCTTTTGTATACATGCACACGCATGACAGCCTGTACAGGAGCTCTAGCCCCTAAAAGGCGGCTGTGGTGCCCCCTGGGCACTCCTGGTCATTCTCAATTCCCCTTTCTTCTCCTTGCTCTGGGAGTTCTCAGTAACTTCACAGAGGCACCAGGCCCTTTTGGGACGGTGTTCACAGTGACAGTTGAGAGACTCCATGCAGGTTCTCACTGAGCTTTATACATCTCAGAAATGCACCTTTGCCCTCCCTTTGTCTCTAGGTGAGGGTTCCCACAACCTTAAGTCTCAAGACCAAATTCCTGTCCCTTTGGCTGATGGACCTAACTCTGCAGGTCTAGCAACAGGTGGTGGGCACGGTTCACCTGCTGTAGGCAAGGAGAGGAAGCCGCCTTCAGGGATTCAGAGGGACTCTCTGAAGAGGTTGACTCACCATGGCCAGGGAAGCAGCTTCCTGACCCCCAATCATCCCATTTATGTCACAACGAGGGGCTCAGAACTGACTGACTACTCTCTGCCTTTCCTCTGGACCTCAAGTACCACTATGACATAAGACACATCAGTGGGGTA
Organism: Phyllotis vaccarum; assembly: GCA_033318265.1. Lineage (NCBI taxonomy): Eukaryota > Metazoa > Chordata > Mammalia > Rodentia > Cricetidae > Phyllotis > Phyllotis vaccarum. The sequence goes on along the minus strand of JARWLC010000008.1, from coordinate 3,121,053 downwards.
GCAGGTCTTCCTAATGCTGTGCACTCAGCCATAGATGTGCATGCCCTGGGGTGACAGGCTCTCCGTGGCTACTGTTAATTCATGAACCGAGGATTTGTCAAGCAATTCCAGTAGCTTTCTGCCTTGTCCTAAATCAGAACTCCAGAGCCACAGACAAATTGGAGAGATGTCAGACCAGCCCATCCCCTAAATAAAGACCTGAAGGGTACCAAGAAGCCATGTTGATACCTTCTATGTTGAATCTGACTCTGGTTTCTGTTGGTTCAAAGCAAAGGAATGCTGAGAAGGGGCTGGGGGCTGTCTTATGGCCTCAGCGCTGGGATTTTCCTTCTTAAACACACAAGCACATCTCACGAGTAGACTGTGTTGACCAGGAATGGGCACAGCCCAGCCATTCTCAACTCCAGGGTCACGTGCGCTTCAACATAGGAGCTTGTTGGGACTGTGACCTCATCAGGAGTTCAATAGGGAAAAGTCCACTTGCCAGACCCGCTGGCTAGCCACAGAATCCTCTTCCTGGTGGTTTGCCAATCTCCATTTTTTTTATTATTGTTTTGTTGAGACAATTTCTCATTCCATAGCCCTGGAACTCACTTGTAGCCCAGGCTTGGCTCAAACTGAACAATCCTCCTGCCTCAGCCTCTTGAGGGCTGGGATTACAAGCATGAGCCTCCACACCTAGATCAGATCTCCACTTCTTTGCTGGCTAGTGGCAAGAGCAAAGTGACTCCGGTGAGCCTCACTGGGTCCTTGCCAGGGGCATCCCTCAGAACAGTGGCATGGTCTCTGTTTTCAGCTACAGCAGGACTGGTGAGGAGAAACGCGCCTCTCAGACGATAGTGTGGTAGCTCCTCTGTAATCCCAGCACTATGAAGGCTAAGAAAGGAGCATTGCTGTGAATTTGAGGGCAACTTGGGATATATAGTGAAAACCCAGCCAGCCTGAAGGCTACATGAGACCCAATCTCACAAAATAGGGCAGAGAGAAGTAGAGGAAGGAAGGGGGAAGAGGAAGGGAGGATGTCATGAAAGTTGCAGGAGTCGGGGTGGAACTTGGCCTGTCAGTAATTCATATTCTTTCTGAGGCTTCAAGAGGACCTGGTAGGCAGATGGTCAGGAGGCCTCACTTCTAACTATGTGCCCACACCCTTGAGATATTGACCGTATTTTTTAACCTTCTAATTAGAGAGAGGGGAGTCGATGGTAAGAGGCCCATCCACTCACATCAAGAAACCTCAGCCCCAGCTCTCTGCCACGAAACTGGAAGAGACACACTGTAACCCAGTGTGAGCCGGTCCAGGAGCTGGGAGCAGGGCATGACAAGGTCAGGAGTCCCAGCTACCATGAGCTTCAGGAAAGACATGCACCCAAGTCACCCTTTCTCAGCCTTCTGTTCTGTGCAGATCCCAACAGGCGGGACAGTGCACACCCGCGTGTGAGCCATCTGCTTCCCAAGCTGCAGACTGAAGGTAGACCCCTTCAAGAACAAGGGCAGATGTGGGCACCCCACAGCTCCATCGGGTTGACACATAATTAGCTCTCCTGCCTCCCCTCTCTGTCCAGTGTCAGAGCCTTGGACCACACAGAAAAGAAGTCACCCCCTAACTATACTGAAAGCCTATGCCCACTCTACGTTGGATCTGGAAGGCTACAAGATACAAAGGCAATATAGAGTTAGAAGGGAAGAACCAGTCTGGGACCAGTCAGGCTGGAGGCTGGACCAGCACACAGGGCCTATGCCGAACCTGGAACCATCCGTCATGCACATCTGTATCTGGGAGTGGAAGGCAGCTTCTAGAGGCTCCATCCTTTCCTACTCTATGCAGATCTGCCTGGATTCTGCTGTCAGGGATGGAGCCCTCCCTGAAGATGACAATATGGTTCCCAGCTCTCATCCATGCCACCTCCATTCGACAAGAAAGAGCAACTGTGCCCAAGGCTCTAGGTCACTGTCCCAGTGACTGTGAGATTCCTCTGTTACGGAGTAAATTGCCTTGTGGGAATCCTAACCCCTGTAGTTCAGAATGTGTCCTAATTTGGAAACAAGGCTTTTTTACAGATGTTATCAGGAAGGATGACAGTACCCTTATAAGAGAAAACACAAACTCAGAGAAGGAGGTCAGGGAGGGTGGGGCAGAGACGGGGGTGATCCAGTCTCGAGCAGAGCAACACCAAGGATGGTCACCAACCGCAGGGAGCTGGACCAGGCAGATAAGTGCTCCCTGAGCCATGCGCAGGAGCGCTGCCTGCCACACCCCAAGTGCAGAAGTGTCTCTGGTTTAGGAGCGAGTACCTTCCTACGGCTGCACCCCTCAGTTTGAGGTTTGTGCTGCATTGCTATCCCTAACTAGCTAACAGTGACAACTGAAGGAAGATTTACTTCAGCTCCTGGCCTGAAGTACAGTCTATTACAGCAGGAAGACAAGGTAGCGGGAACATGAAGAAGCCAGTATCATCGTGCCAGCCAGGAAGCGGAGAGTGGTGCATGCTGGTCTTAGCTTGCTCTCTGTTTCTTTTCCAGCCCGGGGCTCCAGCCTAGGGTATGGTGTCACCTACCTTCAGGGTGCGTCTTACGATCTCAGTTAAACCTCTCTGGAAACAGTTACCTAAGCTTACCCAGACCTGTGTTTCCATGGTGATTCCAAATCCCTGTCAAGTTGACAGGGAAGATTAGCCATTACTGGGTGCGTTGCTATGGCCAACTCAGACACTCACAAGCCCTCGGCTGAGGCCCAGGCTGGTCAGCCACACTAGAGGGACAGAACATTCCCCTGAAGCCCACAGGAACTGAGAAGGGTCCTGAACAGGGCATAGGAACAATTTAGATCCCTGTTGGATCTTGGGGGTCGCAGGAGTCCCCCAAGTGTTCAGAGGCTGCTTGTGAAATACCCCCTCCATATGGGGGGGGGGGGGGCTGTGCTGGATACATGCCTTGAGATGTCATCAAATATGAAAGAAAGAAAGATGAACTGGAATGGATGGTCTTCCTCACTCACCGTGCCTCGCCTCCTCTGCCCACCTCCTCACAACCATCCTGTCACATCCTCCATGTCTGGAGGAAGGCATTAGAACACGGACATCGCTGTCTCCAGAGGTGTTTCCCCACCTCCCCGCACCCATCCTCCAAATGCCGGGAAATGACGTCACCACAAGACAGAAAACTGTTACCAAAGTCTCTGGCTTTTCCTCATTTCCCAAGCTGTTTCCCCAAAAGGTTGGATCGTTCCCCCTTACAGGTGATGGGCATGGCAGAAGTGGGGGAGCAACTCCTCACTGGTAGAAGACAAGGTCATGGGTCGGAAGGAAGGACCTCCTAGGACATCCTTTTCAGGCAGAAGCCATGGGAGATAAGGTGGAGTGGACAGAAAGAAATATTTACAAAAAAAAAAGAAATATTTCAAGGAAGGGTATGAAAACTTTTCTCATTTTTCCAGGGTCTCTGCAGCTTGATCCTAAGTGAGAATTTTGAAAATGTCATTTTAACCATCCACTTTACATTAAAGGGGCCTGCTCACTCCCGGCTCCACCACCAATGTCCACGTCTTCCAGCCCAGTAGGCTGTCCACGGGAGGCTGCACACACTGACAGCATCTGGCCCCCACAGGCTTGTACTGTATTATTTAACACCCAACCTTTCAGCCTGCATGTGGTACACAATTTATGTTCCCAACCAAGGGACAATAACTGAAGGGTTATTTGCAAAAAGCCACGTTAGGTAAATATTTCATGCTTGTTAATGTAATGGTAGGCATGGTGAGTGGGGACCGCAGGGGAGGGAAGTACACAGCAGAGCGGGTGGTGAGGGTCCTTGCAGTCAGCAAATGAGCTTCCCCGTCTATTGAAGACCACAGCTCTCCTTGAGCAGGATATGCATACATCCCCTTCGATTCTCAGGGAACCCCAGGAACTGCCATGGCTCCTAAGGTGAAGCTCTGATGTCAACACTTTGAAAGGCAAAACTCCCCTCGGAGCACTAGGCTCATCTGTGGGATTCTTGGAGCAGTATCCCCAGGGCCATGAGAGAGAATCTTCAGCCTCTACTCCAGACCGGGGATTGCATGCACCTGTGTTGATGAAGTGCCCGCTTGCTGGGCATCCTGCCCTGGGCTGTGGCCATCAGCTCCAGTGCTTTGCCCAGCTACATCCTTCTGTTGCTGTGGAAGCCACTAGCCAGTTACCTTAGCTTTCAGGTGTTTGACAAATTACACGACACCCTAGTCACACGGGGTGAGGGTCGCCCACCAAGCAGTTATGAGTAGGGTATGGAGGAAGATTGTACCCAGCTCTAGCCCTCTACCTGCCTACTACCACCCTGAGCCAGCTTACCCCTCCCATCCCTCTCCCACACCAAATGGTCATGCCGAGGGGGACCCCCCCCCTCAGCTAGTTATTCAGGGTGCAGAGTGAGTGGACTAGAGGCCAGGATCTGTTGTTATTTGTGTATTTCAGAGAGTTGAAGTCCCTACCACACGCCCTAGCAGAAAAGCTGGGGGCAGACAACCAGAATGGCTACACCAAGGACCATGGGGCATCTGTAGCCCTAGGAACCCAGACAAAATTCACCTTGGTCTTGATGTTTCAGAAGGGGTGGAGGGACCATGGGGTGGGGACAGTGGGGGGGGGCATGAGAATGAGACCTGCCTGTGCTCTGCCTCTACTGACCTTCTGTAGCACCTGTCCATGGTCCACCGTGGTTCTCCAGGGAAATGTGGAGAAACTAGGATGATAGAGGCAGCCAGGATAAGCTGTGGCATGCAGAACTGGCCCAGTGGGGAGCCTTGCCTGCTCAGGGCTGCTTCCTATAGGTAGCATCTTCTGGGGCTTGCCTCTACAGGGCTCCATGATGGGAGTATTGAGGGGAACAGATCTTTCCCTGGAATTGTGGGACTCCTTGTGGGTAAACCACATGTCTCATGGGCCCAGTCAGAATGGAAAGTCTGAATATAGGGTCCAAAGTGGAGGGTAGAGGAAAATCCTGAAATGACCAGCTCTCCCATCAGGCAGGGCCCATCTCCCTTCTATGCCAGGAGAAAGGATCTAGCCTGATGTAGGAGCAGGTCTCGTTCCTTGTCTCTTGTAAAATGGTGGGCACAAGAGAGAGGGCACTGCCAATAGGGAAGGGGTGAAGGATGTGCCAGAAGAGCAGGTCATAGCAAGGGACTTGTGTAGAAGGTTGGAGAAAGAAGGTGGCCCTGGCTGAGGGGGTGGGGGTCATGGTTCAAGTTCTTCCCAAATCCATGTGGAAAGCATCTGCACACCACAGCTTTAAGAGGGGTGCTCTTGGGAAGCAACTGAATCATGAAGCTTCCTCCCACGCTTGAGACTGAGACAATTATAAAGGTGATCTGGAGGGGGCTGGAGAGGCGGCTCAGTAGTTAAAGCTCTGACCGCTCTTCCAGAGGACCTGGGGTCAGTTCCCAGCACCCGCACAGCAGCTCACAACTGCCTGTAACTCCTATTCCAGGGGGACCTGACACCTTCACACAGACATACATGCAGGCCAAACACAAATATGTGTGAAATAAAATAAACAAAGTAAATAAATAGAAAGCATTCGCTGTCCTTCCAGCTGACTTGATCAAGCTCGGTTCCCAGCACCTATACCGGACTGCTCACAACCACCTACAACTCCAACTCCAGACGACCTAGGTGCCCTCTTCCGGCCTTCACCAGCTCACAAGCACACATACACATGTGCACACACAGGCACACACGCAGCTTCATGTAGAGACTGGTCCTTTTCTGATTACTGCCTGTGAAAACAAGTAAAAGTTATCATCTTGGACACTGGGCCTTCTCCTGGCTTAGAACCTACTGTCTCCTCGGTCAAGGGCTCCCCAGCCTCCAGGACTGCAGAAGAAAAATTCCTATACAAGCCACTCCGTGCCAGGTACTCTGTTACCACAGATCCACTAAGCCAGACAACAGGCATGTGGGGGTGCCACCTGTGACCCAGGATTAGACCATGCATATTAAACGCCATCGGGTGTAACAAGGAGATGGTTGATCAAGATGCGCCCTCAATGCAGATCAATGGCAGCAGATCCATTAGCCTCAAAAATGAGAGGGAGAGGAAGGCCTGATGGGCAATCGATACCTGGTTAACCAGGACGGACAGAAAAGGGCTCAGCAGAGGACAGCATGGTCAGCAGCTGATGTCTCAACCAAGGAAGTGACCCAGCCTCTCTGTGCAGACACCAGCACAGGTTCTGCTATCCCAGTGACCAAAGCTTGAGGCTGATAGACAAGACAGCAGGGTCCCCTCCACTGGTGCCTTCCTACCAAGGATTCACCAGGAGAGATGACCAGCCAGACACTGCAATAGAAATGCCGTCTGTGTGGCTGGGACGCTCTGAAGAGCCTTCGGCATCTGCTAGTACCACCCTAGGGAACATGAGAAGTGATGTGAGGTAGACAGGACAGAGGACAAGATGGGCAGTCTGGGAACACTGCAAAGACAAGCCAATCCAGGCCTGCTTCATCCCGGCTTCTCTCTGGGCTCAGTGTCCCGGGAGAGACATGCAAGGACTTTCAGAGGGTCTTCCTGGGGAGTCCCCACTGTGTATGTGTTGTGTGTGTATGTGTGCATGTGTATGGGTGCGTATATGTGTGTATGTGTGTGTATGTATGGGTGTGTATGTGTGTGTATAGGTGTGTGTATGTGTTGCGTGTGTATGGGTGTGTATATGTGTGTATTGTGTGTGCGTGTGTATAGGTGTGTATAGGTGTGTATGTGTGTGTGTTTTATGTGAATGAATGTACACGCATGCATGTGTGATGTGTGTGCATCTGTGCTTCTGTCATATGCACATGCCTTTGTGCATACTTGTGTATATACCTGTGCATGCTGCAGGCTTGTATAAGCAAACATGTGTGTGCTTCTGTGAGTGTATGAATACATCCATGTGCTTGTGTGCTTCTGCACGTCTATGTGTGCTGGTTAGTTTTATGTTAGATTGACACTGGCTAGAGAGTCATGTAAAAGGAGGGAACCTCGACTGAGAAAATGTTCTCTTAAGATGGAGCTGTAGAACATTTTCTTAATTTAGTGATTGATGGGGAAGGGCCCAGCCCATTTTGACCAGTGGTCCTGGGTTCCGTAAGAAAGCACGCTGAGCAAGCTGTGAGGAGCAAGCCAGGAAGCGGCACCTTCCATGGCCTCTGCATCAGCTCTTGCCATCAGGTTAATAAATAAACTGCCAAATAAACCCCCTCCTCCCCAGCTTGCTTTTGGCCATGGTGTTTTATCACTGCAATACAAACCCTAACTAGAATTTGTGTGTACATACACAGTTTTTAAAAGCCTCTGGCTTCAGGGAAAAGCCTTCTGCAGAAGCCATGGCTTTCCTCTGTTTCTACACCATCGGGTGTCACCTAATTCCCCAGGAACCACAAAGAGCCTTGTGTGAGGGAAGGGGGGGAAGGGCCACTTCCAGGACTCTCTGCTCAGAGAGATAAATGTGTTTTCACGTTTCCTTGGAGTACCACAGAGAAGGAAGGATATTGGAAGACAGAAAAGAAGCCATTCTTCAGGAGCAGAGGCTGCTCTCCCTCTCTACCACACACCTTGCAATGGTCTCTTCCCCTGGTCCTTGGTCCTCCACGTCCCAGCAGCATGCCCAGGCCTCAGTCAGGTCTAACCCATGAACCCCAGAGACCCGCGTCAAAAGCCAGCTTCTGCATAAGCAACCTTGCCAGACCCTGAGCTGGTCTGAACCTCGCTGAATGAGGAGACTGTGAATCACCATAATAGTTGCCACAGCAGAGCACCATGCCAGCTGTTGCCGTACTGTCGGTAAGGAGACAGTCTGCAAAGTTCTCTGGATGAGAAGACTTCGGGATTTCCCTGTAAGAATGAGAAATCCCCTGCTGAGTCTTTTGGGGGTGGGGGGGGGTGCCAGCGCTTCCCCGGGTCTCAATAGCAGAGCTGTGGGGAAGGCTGAGATGGAAACTAGTGCCATACCAAGCCAAAGTGACATCTTCGGGACCAGGGACTCCCCGGAGTTCACAGGAAGAGAAAATACAGAAGATGAACATAGACAGAGAGACAGGAGGTGGAGGACAAGACAGGTCCTACCCTACCTGCAGTAACTGTGCTGGCCTGAAAACGTTAGGCCCCATGACAGGAGAACCATGCATGCCTTGGAAGACACCAGAGACACCAGAGCCTCAGTTTCCCCATAGGCAAGAATCAGGGAGGAAGCAGAGCCTTGTGACAAAAAGCCATGTTGCTGCTGTAGATACTGAACACAGACAATGGCCAGGTAACCGAGGCTAACAGATAACTCGGGTTTCCAGGTAAAAGCCTGCACTGCACACGTGTTCACAGCGGCCCAACAGGACAGAGACGTGCTGACTTTAGCTCTAAAACAAGAAGCCTCTGATGGATGCCTGGCACAGGGGCCCTGAAGACACCAGACAGGAAAGGACGTGTACTGAGGGAACAGAAGCAGTAAAGCTCCCTAGGGAGAGTGCAGGGTAGAGATGGCAGCAATGGCAAGGGCTTGGAGCGGGGAGTACCAGTAATGATGCCCTCGGGGCTCTACAAGTGTCCTCCGACTGGATTCAGAGGACGGCACACAAGGTTGTGATTGCCATTTATGGCACATGAATCCCTCCTCGACAAAACAAAACTTTAGAAAAGTCAAAACAACCTCAACAAAAGCTCAGAGTCACCATCAAGTGTGTCACAGGGTCCCCAGGGCTCTGACTCAGTGAATCCTCACAGCAGCCACCAGAGACGGCTTCTCACCACCCAAAGCCACCCAGCGGTTCAGACGCAGAGGGGACCCAGAGGATTTCACACTGAGGGTTTGACTCTGGGAGTTTGAGGCGGAATGAGACAGGGAGATGACAGAAAGTGACAGGGGACACACTGGTGGAATTTGGGGTGCCCAGATCTGGCATTGGGGAAGTTGAATTTGGGGTGCCCAGAGCTGACATTGTGGAGGTGGAATTCGGGGTGCCCAGAGCTGGCACTGCTCAGGGGAGCCAGGAGTGGCTGAGCAGAAGGAATAGTTGAGCCTCATCTGTTCCCTTAAAGAGGCTTCTGGAGCAGGTGCCTGGTGTCCCAACCTTGTCCCCCTGCTCTTCTGAAGGACATGCGCACACCAGCACCACCCCTCTTAGGGCAGAGGGCACTAAACACACAATCCAGAAGCCGGAGAAGGGCTAATCATCACTGAAGGAGTTTTCTTTCCTTAGAATCTTTCAAAACAAAGTCTTATGTAGCCCACGTTGGCCCCTAACGCACCAGATAGCCAAGGCTGCCCCTGATCCTATAGGCTCTACCTCCCACTGTTGAAATTACAGGCATCTCCACACCTTGCAAAAGTTTTTTTTTTAATAAAAATTTTTAAAGGTAATTTTGGAGATTATCAAAATTGGAGCCCCAAATTTGACATTCCTGTAGTATCTTAGAGCCCAGGACACCCTTATAGGCACCCCCCCTTCTTGGGCTGAGGGCAGCACCCACGGGAGATGGTTACACACTGGGTGGGATGCTAGGCCTTCTGCCCTTTCTCCTGACAAGGGAATCCTCCACCCAGAGCACTCTGAAGCCCCCTTTTCCTCTCTTCTTCCTTCCTGCCAGTTCTGATGTCCCTCTGAGAAGCATTCTTATGTCACCCGACTTCACCCTAGGAACAACTCAAGCACATAGTTCCGGCATTTTACCACCCTGGAGCCTCTGTCTGTGAAGCCGGCTCACCCCTCTGCAAGCCTTCATCTACCACAGAGGCTTTGTCCTAGAGTGTACCACATGCTCAGCCAGGGCTTCCCCAAGGTCCCGAAGATTCCCTCCAGCACCGAGAATCCAGGCCAAGCTGGCTCCCAGGAGGAGCTGTGAGACCTCCAAATGGTAACTGGACAGGGAACACCAGTGATGCGCCAGACACAGAGGACCCAGAGCAAGTCAAGTGGACCCATCCTAATTCAGCCCGAGGTGCTGAGAAAAGCCCCTGCAGGGGCAGAAGCAGATGGGTGAGCTCTGGACCCCTATCCAGCTCGCCATCTGTCCTGACAGTCGTCCGTCTGCCGGGCAGCCCCTCCTCCCAACCCACCATCTGCTGCCCTCCCAGGCCCTCCTCCTGGCTCCCCAGGGGCCTTGTGATGGGGCGGGGGGGGGGGGGTTGCCTTGTGTGGGGGAGTAGGGACAGAATCTGGCCTGGCTGCCTTGGCCCAGCCAATCTGGCACCTCTGAGGGACAGGGCAGGGTAGGGGGCAGCCAGAGTATGATGCGCCTCCAAGGCAACTGAAAGCCCTAGATGAATGTCTCAGTACCAGGGCTAGGGAAAGAAAAGAAGCGAGCTGGGGAGAGTAGCCCTCCTCTGCCCAGGCAGCCTGGTCCCGAGGGGCACTGGCCATGGCAGATGTCCAGACTTCTCTCCCTGTCTGGCAGCTATTAGGAGGCGTGGAACACCAATGGACACCTTTTATTTATTTATTTTTTTTGCCCCACCCCATGCCTGATTCTTTTCTGTTGAGGCTGTGGGGGGCTGGCCTCGGGGATACACCAGGAGCCCCAGCTGAATCTCCAAGATCCCCTCCCAACTCCAAGCCCCAATTTGAGCCACTTCATCTGCCCCTAGGAACCAATGACAGGATAGGGTCAGCCCCCGTGTCCTGCCACGGCCCAGAGCCCACCAGGAACAGCATGCAGCCCCACAGAGTCCTGGGCCAAAAGCAGATAGACAGAAGCACAAGAGCCCAAGGGAGATTATGCTGTGTACAGACCCCGAAGTCTGGGATATCCCTCACTATCCCACCTCACTGTGCTGGTCCATACCTTCTTGCCAGGCTGAACAGGAGAAGAGGATCACTTGTGACCTGCAGGTCTCCAGTGCTGGGAGCCAGCTCTGCTCGTAGAGGAAAAGGTGGTCTGTAATCCCACCTACATCCCAGGTGAACCCAGGGTCGGGGAGAATGAGGGTCAGCCCCTAGGTGTGCCCATTCGGGTCTGGGTCCTCACACAGGTGTGTCATAGAACAGTGTTCTCCAAGTAAGAGAGCTTTGTTGCCCATCAGAGCAGTTGTAACTACCCTAAGTGAGTCTTGAGAGATTTCTGACATTTCCTCAAAGGAGAAGGGAGAGAGGAGGGTGGGCCAGCCCTCGCCTGAGAGTCCCGTAGTGCCTTCCTCCCTTCCCTCCCAGTTCTTTGTAATCACATGATCTCTGGGTGGTTCTGGAAGGGGCTAGAAGATACAGACTGTGGATGTGAGCAGAAGGAAGACTATCTGCTGCTTTGGGGAAGTCATCATCTACGCTGCAGTGAGACCTTAGTGGCACAGCTGCTTTGCCCCCGCCGCCGCCTCTGCCAGACTCCTGTAAGCAGCTCCTGACTCAGGCTCCAAGTTCTACGTCAGAGTCTACGGACCCACACTTTGATCTACTGCTACTGCCCTATCTGGAAGTGAATAAATATTTGTTCACATCTCTCCAGGGAATGTCACACAAGGCCACACAGGACAAGCCCAGGCCTGTCAGCCAGCTCCCCACCTGAAGTAGACCAAGAAATCCTCCCTCAAAAACAAAGTGGAAACAGGGAATGCCCAGGGAAAAGTGTCCTCTGCCCTCCATGTGTGCCCTGTGACACACAGGTGTGCACATATCTCTCACTTAATCAAATAATAAATAAAGGGTTGGAGAGATGGTTCAGAGGTTAAGAGCATTGGCTGCTCTTCCAGGGGATCTGTATTCAGTTCCCAGCAACCATATGGTGGCTCTCAATGGTCTGTAACTCCAGTTTTAGGAGATCTGATACCCTTTCTGGCCTCCATGGGCACTGCACACACACGGTGTGTGTGTATGTGTGTGTGTAAACATTTATACACACCAACGGATTCACAGAAATTCATGTAGAAGGGCATGGATTACTCAACAGATCGATACCACAGAGGAGGTGGCCATTTAGCTTAGGGGCAACCACACTAGGACAGTCCCATCCTTCTCGGTCCCTTTTCTAGGTCCTCAGGGAGTGAGGGGTGAGGAGCTGTGAAGAGCTGAGCCCCTATCCCAGAGGGGAGGCCAACAGGCCTAGTGTGTGAGGGTCTCACTCTGATGACAAGGGGGGTCACATCCAACCTGAAGGAATCAGCTTCATTCCATCCTCATCCCCTCTGGCAGGACCTCCACCTGCCCACCCCCGGTGCTGGAGGATGGCTTTCTACAGCTGCTCAGTAACAAAGGAACCCTGGAGGCTGGGGCCCTCCCCACTAGTCAAAGCATGGATTTGTCCTCACCTGGCCTGACCTAGCACTGACCAGGACAGCCACATACACAGCCTCTCTAGCTCTCCATGTCCCCAGCTGTGGCCCCATACTAATCCTCCCAAGTTCTGTTGGGTATGACCAATGTCCACCTTTCTTGCAAGAAGAGGCAGAAAAAAAACCAAAAACCAAAAAAACTAATCCCTGCTTTTCTGCATCAAAACCCTCACAGATTGGCTGAAGAGATGGTTCAGTGATCAAGACTACTGGCTGCTGGCTGCTCTTCTAGGGGACCCAGGTTCAAGTCCCAGCAGCCACACGTTGGTTCACAACCATATGTAACTCCAGTTCCAGGTGATCTGCTGCCCTCTTCTGACCTCTGTGGGCAATGGGTAGACATGTGGTACATATACCGACAACACCACATAAAATCGGATAAAATACATTTTTGTTTGGCTGGCTTTTTGATCAAGACAGGATTTCTCTACATATCTCTGGCTGTCCTGGAACTCACTCTGTAGACCAGGCTAGACTCAAACTCAGAGACCCACCTGCCTCTGCCTCTTGAGTGCTGGAATTAAAAGCATGCGCTACCATCATCACCTAGCTGGTAAACAGAGTTTTAAGCAAAACAAACAAACAACAAAAAGTCAACAGAGAGGAGAGGACACCAGGTAAAGCTAAGCGGGGCTCACCAAACAAATCTAAGCCCCCTGCAGGTCACAAGTGATCCTCTGCTCCCCCTGTTGTCTCAGCCTGGCAAGAAGGTGTGGACCAGCATAGTGAGGTGGGATAGTGAGGAATATATCCCAGACCTAGGGGTACACCTCAAAAGCCTGGGCAAAACTGGAGGATTTGTGGCTGGACAGTGCCACCTAGTGGACATATCAGGAATGGGCGAAAACGTTTTGTTCTTGGTTTGGAGTTTGTTGGTCTTTGGATTTGAGTCTTTTTCCTGCTGGAGTGTGAGCACTAGAAACCTCGGTCTGTTGTGCTGAGGGTGTGCACAGTGTGAGAACACCTGAAGAGCATGCCTGAGACACTATATACTGTAGAATTATTTATTTGTAATATATTATATAAAAGAGTAATATTCAGAGGTTATATAAACACTTACTGATATAAATTAAACATTAAAACAATTTTTAAAAAATAAAAATGTCTTATGCCAAATAGTCTGATCCACTCCCCCAAAACACAAAACAAAGACAACGTGGCCCAAGTCCTCAAGGGGGCTGCCTGGCCACGGCCCATTCAGGGTCTCGAGACCCTAAAGCTACATCTTTAAGCCTCTAAATAACGTCTAAATCTCACTACAACTATCTCAATGCTTAGCTCTGGTCTGTAGCCAGATTCTCTAAGCTATGAGTAGGTTTCAGAGGGTCCAACCTGGGAACTCTAAGTAAGGCAAGAGAATTGCAAGAAGACACAAATAAACACTTTTCTAAACAGGTACACTGTTTAGTGTCAAAAAAAGATTGGCCCTTGGGGTCATCTCAGAAATCTCTGGCCAGAGCGAGGATGCCCGGGACATATAACATCCTAATGTTCTGAATATAAGTGACAAGATGTGTTCTGGAAAGTCACTGAGCTTCTACTTGGCTTTTGTTGACATCCTGACACAGCTTGGGTGTTTCAAACAGGAGGATTACCGCCATCAGACTGGCCTGCAGGCAGAACTCGAGGAGGGCCGTTCACAACCTGTGGCAAACCTCTGTCTCCAAAAACATTGCATTACAATTCATACAGTAGAAAAATTACAGCTGTGAAGTAGCAATAAAAATAATTTTATGGTTGGGGGTCACCGCAGCATGAGAAACTGTATTGAAGGTTGAGAACCACTGCCCTAGGGCATCTTCTTGACTGCTGACTGATCTAGAAGAGTCCAGCCCACTGTGGGCGGTGCCAACCCTAGGCTTCTCTGTAATGTTTACTTCACCTGCCTCCGGTTCCTGCTCCCTAGCGATGGAAGTGTAAAATGAAATAAACTCCCTCCACCCCTAGTTCCTTTTGGTCATAGTTTTTATTACAGCAGTAGAAAAACAAGCTAAAGAACCAAAGAGAAACAAAATAACACTGGAAACATCCGGACCTTTGACTCTCTACTTAGAAAATGGTTAATTAAGGCAGGCATGGCTCAGCACCTGCCACCAAGCCTGACAACTCATTCAATCCCGTGACTCACATAGTAGATAGAATCAATTCCCCTGAAAGTTGTCCTCTGACCTACACACACACACACACACACACACACACACACACACACACACACTCACTCACACCACACATATAAAACACACACACACACAAACTGACAAATATTTTTAAGGAAAAAGAAAAGTGTCAAGAGGCTGGAGAGATGGTTCAGTAAGTAAAGCATGAGGCCTCAGTTTGGATTCTCAGAGCTCACATTAAGCCAACAAAGCAGCACCCATCTGTAATTCCAGAATCCCCACCAGGAGAAGAGACATTGACAGGGGAGAATCCCAGAAGTGAGAGAGCTGACCAGCCGAGAACACACAGTGCAAAACACACACAGCAGGAGAATCCTGCCTCGAAACAGAAGACAAAAACCCACATCCAAGTACACGCATGTACTGTGTGGAATGTGCACATCCACATAGGCATTTATTCATGCACATGTAACACACAGAGAGATTAGATTTACCTCCTTTGAACTGTATTTTGGGGTAACTCAATAACTATATTTGTTGAAGAAAGTTGTGTGTGTGTGTGTATGTGTGTGTGTGTGTGTGTGTGTGTGGTTTGAACAGAAATGATAGCTAGTCTTCGTGGAGAAGCCATTTTTAAAAATCAGCATTTAACTGGAATCCTCCAGTTCAGGGGTTCAAGGCCAGCCTGGGCAACATAGTGAGACCCTGTCTCAAAAGAAGGAAAGGAAAAAAATAGAGGGAGGGAGGAAGGGAGGGAAGGAAAGAGGAAAGGAGGGAGGGAGGGAGGGAGAGAGGGAGGGAGGGAGTGAGGAAGGGAGAGAGGGGGAGGGAGGGAGGGAGGGAAGACCTCTGCGGCATCTTCGCTAAGCACCTCTCACAAGGGTCATGACAGGTGACACCCTCAGACAGAGACCCCGTGAGATGGCTCAGGATGTGACCCTGGCACCAGGCATGCTCAGCCATCTCACCACAGTGTCTCCATCAAGCCAAGGACTGATGGTTCGACTTAGTCTCACCTTTCACCGAAATAGGTGGGACGTGGTTGGCAAAACAGTGTCCGTTAAGCTGCTTCTGCAGCCACTGAGGGCCCAGCTGTGGTCTGGAGCTCAGGGACGTCACAGCTGAGTGCCCACAGGCTGGCATCAACTCTCACTTTCCTGTTCCATTTCTGAGCCTAAGCTAATTTGCCCAGAGATGCCAGGGGATGCAGACTTCCCCTTTCACAGCAACTTCTGTGAAATAAGACACCAGTTTGTGCCTCTCTCCTTGCCCTTCACATAGTAGGATGCCAAATAAATACCAGAGGAACAGAGTGGATTCGCAGAACTGGTTCACTTGGAACAGACGCAAACGTGAAACTGGCTGCCATAACTCCATCCTCTAGAACACATCTACAGGGCCCAGGGTTGGGGTGGCGGGCATTCCCACCTGAATCTCCCCTCTGGTCTCCTTTGAGACCCAGCCCCCAAGATCCACGGGGCAGCTGGATGTGAAGGTTTTCAATCTCACACACCTGCAGCTCAGCTCAACTCTCCCCTGACACTCCAACCCCACCCAATGTGATTGGCTGGATGCTATCAACAAGAAAGCTGGTGAGGATGAGCCTGGAGCCAAGGTGAAGGATGTTTCCTGACAGGGCTTTTTCCAGCGGAACCCTCTCCTCCTGCGATAGCATAGGCAGGGCAGTGGTGACCACCCTTTATCTGCACAACGTAGCCAAAGGTAGCCACTTATCTGTCCAAGTTCACCCCTTCTGCTCCACCAGAACCCAAGGAGACAGCCACGAGGCTGTAAAATAGATGTCTCTAGAGATAGCAGGTCCAGAGTCTCTGGGGAGAAGATCCCAGGATCACAATGTATCATTGTTATATCTCTGTCACTGGTGTGTTTCCAGAAGAACCCAGAGAACCTCTGGCCTTCAAGCAAAGTCAATACCAACCGCTCCTGCTCTACCCACACCTTCCCACTTAGGAAAAGCTGCCACTCACATCTGCCAAAGTTAGCCAACAGACTAACAGTTACTCAAAGTTACTAAAGTTACTAACAGTTACTAAAGTTACTCAACAGACTCTGGTCATTGTCCTCCTGGATGACCCCCATCCCTCTCAGCTTCACCACCTAACCCTCCTCACACACCCCTCAGAGCTTAGCTACCACAGCAAGAGACACCCAGGAAAATACCAGAAGGCCTGCGTTCTGAATCTCTCGGAGCATACAGCACAGGGCATGGAGGCCACAGAGCTGAAGCAGCCAGAGATGCCAGGAAATTACTCTAGAAACAATTGAAACCCGAAGCAACGAGGGACAGAGGCAAAGTGGCTTCCCCTCACTAAGCAAAGGGAACGCACAGATGCAGGTAGTGGGCCTCCGACTTACAAAGAGGGCAGCCTCACACAGGCTCCACAGCAAGCAGCAAGCAGTCAGGAACTATGTGAACCTCCAAGGTTCCCCGAGGGTGAGTCCAGCAAATGCGGCATCCCACAGCAATCAGACTGCTGCCTCCATACCATGACCCATGTCTTAGGATCAGAACGTCCCTGGGGGAGGGGGTGGCAGATAGAGTCAGGGCGCGCTTGAGTGCTGAATGCTGTAGAGGGAGAGGAGGAGGAGGAGGAGGAAGAAGAAGGAGGGAAGAAAGGAGGTGTCCACCTGGCCCAGCTGCCAGCTCTGGAGCTTCTCATGGGGACTCAGCAGCAGAATTTAAAATGTATTCCTCACTTCCTCACAGTAGAGCCAAGGAACAATATCATTTCATCCCTAGAGGAAGGATTCTCAGGGCTAGGGGACACTGGGGCCACAGGCCCCCGGGTGGAAGGGCAGGAGGCCCCAGTTGGTCCTCCACAGGCCGAGCACATGGATGAAGGGCAAGCAGCATCAGAGAAAGGTGCAAAGCGCTGCTCTCGGCCCCCTTTCCGTTCCTCAGGACTTTCTTCACCCCCATCATGACCCTGCAGAGGCCTGCAATCTGCCTCTGACCATGCAGCCCTCAGGCTCCTACAGGGCTACAAGCCTCACCCCAGAGCTGGGCTCAGCAAACGTTGAATCCCATGTTCACTGTTTTCATGGCTGGCTCAAGCCTTTCCCCATTTATCTGCTCTCCGTAAGAACACAAGGCATATGCCTTGCTGTGCCCTAAAACGAAGCAGCAGAGGGGTGCTGATAAGCCTCAGCCTCCCCTAGACACAGGACAGAGGCTGTGGAGATAGAATATCCCAGAGTTGAGCTTAGAAAAGAACCCTAATTCCGGCCATCCTCAGCTTCCTTTCCCAGGTAGACACCTTGACTCTTCGCCATCTGTGGCCTCTAGAATGTTCTCTAAGGTCTGCAAACAGGATGCCAGCAGCATGGCTAACTCTCACAATGAGCCTACCCAGAATCTCATAGATAGGGGACAGACAGAGTCACACACACTCCTGCCCAGAACCCCCAGTGAGCCCTGGAGACCACAAGAAGACCCCGCTGAGCAGAGGGTCCCAGGGGCAGAGCTGAACTGATCCCGGCCTCTGCCCAGCCCATCCATACTCAGCACTCCAGGGTGAACTGCCCCAGGGCACACCCCTGTCCTTCTGGGACTTTAGACAGATTGTTATGCAAGGGCCAGCTAGAGGTCCTGAACAAATAATGGATGGATGCATATGTGTGAGGGGTGTGTCTTGGGACATCTGAGGGCAAGAGAGAAGAAAGAACAGGCTGGGATTGTCCTAATAAAGAGCCAGGTCAAAGACATAGTCTGGTGACTGCGGAGATCTGGAAGGGAGAGACGGGGAACATAGGTTTGAAAACGAGGCCCCAGCTGGAGAGATGGCTCAGTGGTTGAGAGCACTGGCTGCTTTTGCTGAGAACCAGGTTTGAGTCCCAGAACTCACATGACCGCTCACAACCATCTGTAGCTCCAGTTCCAGAGGAATCAATGTCCTCTTCCGGCTTCCACAGGTACATGGACACATGCAGTCAAAATACCTACACAATAAATAAATAAGCAAATTTTAAAAAGTAAAAAGGACCCTCTAAAGTGGATATAGCAGTACATACTTATAATCCTAGCACTCAGGAATGGAGGCAGGAGAATGGCCTTGAGTTTAAGAATAGTTTGAGCTTCATAGTATTAAAACCTTGCCTCGAGAAATAAAATAAAAAAATTAAAGCAGCCTGAAAGAATAAACAGTATCACTGTTAGTTACTGTCTCAATTGCTCTTTGTCACTAAGATGCATTTCCTTTGTCATGGGTGCTCAGGGTGTAGTCTGGGACCATGAGGCAGCTGGTCACAACGTACCTACAGCACTCAGAAAGCAAAGAGGCAAATGCCAGTACTCAGCTTCATTGATTGATCGATTGATTGATATATGGATGGGTTGATTGATTGAGACACAACCTGACTTAGTCACTTTCCTATTGCCATGATAAAGACACCATGACCAAGGTGCAACTTCTACAAGAGTTTGTTTGGGGTTTACAGTTTCTGAGGGTCAATCTATGTTATGGCAGGGACTGGGGCAGCTGGCAGGCACCGGAGCTGAGAGCTTACATCTTGATCCACAAACAGGAAGCAGAGAGAGCACCCTGGGAATGTTGCTGGTCTTCTGAAACATCAAAGTTTGCCTGTGGTGATATACCTCCTCCAACAAAGCCACACCTCCCAAACCTTCCCAAACGGTTCTACCAACTGGGGATCAAGTATTCAAACATATGAACCGACAGAAGCCATTCTCATTCCTACAACCACAGGACCTTACTATGCAGCTCTGACTGGCCTGGAACTCAGTATGTGGACAAGGATGGCTTTTAATTTAGAGATCTACCTGCCTCTGCCTCCCAAATGCTGGGATTAAGGTGTATACCACCACACCTGTCATTAAAGGAATATTTCAAAGAGATTTGTTTATTTTTATTCCTGTGCTTGTGCCTGAGTGAATGCACAGTTACCACATGCATAAAAGAGCCCTCACCTCAGAGGCCAGAAGACAGCATCACATCCCCTGGAACTGGAGTTACAGGCAGTTGGGAGCCACTGTGTGGGTGCTGGAAACTAAACTTGGGTCCTCTGGAAGAGCAAACGGTGCTCCTAACCACTGAACTGTCTCTCCAGGCTCTCCTTTTTATTTAGTCTAGGATGCCAGATCACAAGGTGAACTACCCCATTCAGAGTGGGTCTTCCAACCCCAGCTAAGGCTCTTAGGGACACCCTCATAAACACTCAGAGGTGTGTCTACTAAGTGAGTCTATATCCCTTGAAGTTGACTCCAAAGATTAATCATCTGTCCCCCAGAGACTATCCATCCACCATCCACTGCCCTCAAAGTCCAGCTGGGGCTCACAGTGTGATCCCCCACCATGGCTGGTGGCTACCTGCAGAGGGACTCCTGGGCTCCCTTCCACCTGTCTCCTTTCTGGCTGGAGTACAGGAGCCCTCAGGCTTGGAGAATTAGGCAGCTGTGGATCTGGCTCAATAAGTGGTTGAGAGTTCTTGCTATACAAGCACGAGAGCCCAGCCCGGGTCAGCTGCAGCAGTATGTGCCTCTGGCTAGTGGGGGGGAGGGGTGGGGAGAGAGGGGTTTACATATCCAAGTCAGCGGGTTGCTTCAGAGGGAAGAGCTTCAAGCCCCAGATTCAGGGAAAGACTATTTTAGAGAGAATACAATGGCAGGTGCTAGAGAACACTTGACATGCACCTCTGGTTTCTGCATACTTGTGGCACACACATCGACCACACACACATCGACCACACATGCACGTATCTACTACACACATTTACACACACACACACACAAACTCACCAGAGACCACCTTACCATCCACTGCTCTCACAGCCTATCTGTGTTCGTAATGTGATGATGGTTCATGCATATAACACACACACACCCCACATCTACCACAGACACACAATTAAGCAAGGAACCTAGCATCTCTCCCCAGCCCACACACTTCTTACTCAGATCTTTGATGACAGCCATGGTCACAGGAATGAGGCAACAGCTCTTTGTGGTTTTAATTTACATTTCCCTGGTAGTGAGTAAGGTTGGGTTTCTTCCAGCTCTCGAACAGTATCTTTGTGTAGCCCTGGGTGGCCTGGAACTCACGGAGCCACTACAGTCTCTGCCTCTCCAGAGCTACCATTTAAGGGTGCATGCCACCATGGCCAGACACTGCCCCTTATTTAATGAGGTCTACATTCCACCTAGCAGCTCTCTTCTTAGCTCCCATGAGCCCCTATGTGCTCTGGGGAGGCCCTGTCAGACTCAGCCCGCCATGCTAGCCTCTCTTCACTGTAAGCCGCCCTTTCCTAGTTTTGCTTTGGCTTCCTGTACTTTGGGGGTCTGGTTGAAAACTTTTCCCCACTCCAATGTATAATAAATGAATCTGGAATCTCAGGGAAAAGTCCACACAATGGAAAGTATTTCATCAAAGCAATAAAAGAAAAAAATCTTACTGCAGCAGAAAGGTGCATAGATCTGTCTAAGCCAGCAGGGGAGCACACTCAGGGGGTCCTGTGCCTCGCTCTGAGTGGTCAAAGCTCAGCCGCACATTCTTGAGCGACTGGCGAACACAGAGGGGTGTGGTTTCTAGGGAGAAATGAAACTCGAGCACATATTTAGATTTCAAGTGCTGACCTCGAGGAATCTGAATTCCTGCCAAGAAATTTCCTTGCAATGTAACTTTTTAATGGAGTTCTGTCTCTTTTAAACCCTACGGTAGAAGAGATGGTTCAGTTTTGTTTATATTTCCCATGAGATCCTAGAGAGTTTCCTGTTTGGTTCTAGTCTGAGGCCTGACTCCCTTTCTCCCATCCATTCTGAGCTGGTTTCTGCAGCTGGTGAAGCAAACAGATGCAGATTCTCCGAGTCTCAACACCACTTACTCAAACACTGCCCTTTCTCCGACACATTCCCAGCACGGCTACTAAAACACAGTTGGCTGCAGAAATGTGGGTCTACACCTAAGCCCTCTGTCCTTTATTTTTTATGATGTACTTCCATTTGTTTCTATGTATGTGTGCGTGCACACGTGCGAGCGTGCGTGCGTGTGTGTGTGTGTGTGTGTGTGTGCATGTGTGTAAACGTACATGTTGCAGGGTGCTCAAGGAGGCCAGGAGAGGGTGTCAGTTCTCCTGGAGCTAGAGGATTCTGGAGTCACAGGCAGTTGTGAGCCGCTCCACAAGGATGCTGGAAACAGAACCTGAGTCCTCTGGGAGAGCCGTTCTTGAACCATGTCTTCAGCCTCTCTTTGTTTTTTGTTCTTTATTTGCTTGATTTGTCTCTTGAGACAGTCTCATCCCGTAGCCCAGGCTGGCCTCATACTTGAAGCAATCTTCCTGCTGGGATCATAGGCATGAGCCCTCTGTTCTGCTCCCCTGAGATACTTGGCTATTTTTATGGCAGTACCACACTGCCATCCCCCAGCACACAGTACAGGACTTCCCAGAATTTCCTGTAGTTGGAGACTTTTCTCCTTCCAGACAGAATATGTTACTCTCTGAACCCAGCCCTAGGTTCCTTGTCATCCTCAAAAGGCCAGACTATTCTTTTCAAAATGCACACTGTATTTACACTCATCTATCTACCTCCAAACCCCCATCTCACAAAGCTGGGCCTTGGGCTGGATGGATGGACAGCTCCGTAGTGAAGATCGTAAACTCTTCCTGCAGAGGAGGCCTGAGTTTTGTTCCCAGCACCCTCTTCAGGTGGCTCACAAGCCCCTGTAAGGCAACTCCAGCTTCAGGAGAGTCTGATACCTCTAGACTCTGTAGTCACCTGAATTTTCATGCGCATACCCACACATGGGCACATATACACACAATTAAGAATAAATCTTAACAATTCTGAACTCCATCATCTCTGAACCCTGCTTTTTAGATGTCATATGCAAGTGGATCAGCCGGCTTCGAAAAGGCCTCAGGTAAAGTGCTTATCATGGAAGCATGGGAACCCACTTAAAGGTCAGGCTTGGTGGCATGTGCTTGGAATCTGGGCACCGGGGTGTTGAGGGAGGGTCGGTCGCTAGGGTTCTCTGGCCAGCTGGCCTAGCCAAATCAGTGAGTTCTGAGACAAGAATACTGTCTAAAAGAAGGTGAACTGACAACTGGCACCCAAGGCTATCCTCCAGCCTCCACACACAAGTACACACACAAAAGTTCCCACACAAACACACGTGCACGCAGAAATAAAATAAAAACGGAATCAAACGGCATCTGATCTTTCATGACCCACTTTCTCACTCCGCGAAGCGTCCTGTGGGGCAGCATATGCAAGGCCCAGCCCCAGGTCTAAAGCTGGGTCTATTTTGTACGTCTGCACTTCTGCTTATGTCCGCGGCTCTTTCTCACGTCAGCTCTGGCGAAAAATATTGCTGGAAATATTGATGAGGACACATTTTTAGGGTACCCCACTGTTTCCCTCCTCCTCTCATGTCAGTGTGGTAAACTGAGGCCCAGGTGGGATTGTTGAAGTAATGAAAGCCGTACATGTTGGGGATAATGTGGAAATCGTTATTGTATTCACCGTCACTGTGAACCTGCTCCTTGAATTGTGTCTGGGTTTGTTATTTTTATTCTTTACACCACGTGTTTGGGAGGCACATGTGCGGGTGGAGGTCAAAGGGCAACTTCCTGTTGCTTTCTCTCCTTCTGTGATGTGGGTCCCAGAGATCAAACTCAGGTCATCAGGCTTGGCAGCAAGTGTCTTAACAGCTTACACATCTCACCAGCGTGTGCACACACACACACATGCACACACACACATGCACGCGCACATGTGCACAATTCTCCTTGTATCTGTGAATAAGGAAAGAGAAGAGCAGAGCCAGAGGGAGCATAGGATCAGGGCTGTGATCTCTCACACCTGTAACTCTGGACCTGGCTCCACTGAGTCACCCCAAGTCAACCACAGACCCAATATCTGAGGTTCTATCAAATTCAGGAGTGTGAACCCATTTGATGTTTCTTCTGGCTTCCGCCAACATGGCGGGAGTAGGCAGGACCTACTGGAATGGTGGGTTGGTTTCTACCATGAGCTCAAGCCCTATGGGAGCAGACCTGGGGTCCCCTGTTGGATATACTGCACTGACAATCCCCACAGTTCTGAAGGCCAAGCCTAGTCCAGAACAGCTGCAGCACCAACGTGGGACTCGGGAGGTCACAGACAGCGTGGACAAGCTAGCAACTCTGAAGTTTCTGGAAAGAAAAGGCCATTATCAAGTACTGAAGTACAGATGACCCCCCCACCCCGATGATATGTCCATGTCCTGACTTCAGAGCTGTTGACATTAGCTAGTTGGGATGAAGGTCTTCTCACATATCAATGAGCCAAAATACAGAGATGAGGTATCCTGGTTATCCAATGTGACCTGAACCTAGTAACGGTGACCCTCACAAGTCACTCATGACAGCTGCAGAAAAGCCACTGTGTGAAACTGGACATGGTGGCACATGCCTATGATCTCAGCACTCGGGAGGTGGAGGCTGGAGGGCTAGAGGCTCAGTGCCATCCTCGGTTACAGCAAGTTCCAGGCCAGGGTTGGTTACATGAGATAACAGCTGAAGATGGAGGCAGAGAGGAGAATGACCCAGCACTGGGGTCATAACAGTGTGGACAAGGACAGAAATGGGCATGCTCACACTCCTCAGGGTCAGGCTTCATGTCTCAGCCCTGAAGAAGCCTCATCCGGCACTCAGAATCCAGCCTGACCCTCCTACATACCCCACATAGACCCCACTCCTCCCACACACACACACTCCTCCCACACACCTCCATCCCTCCTGCAGACCCCCACCCTTCCCCCATCCCTCTCTCACGCACACACACACACACATCTATCACACACACACTCCTCCCATACACACCCATCTCAGAGTCTGAAACACACCAACACACCCCACCAATCATGGGTGTCCTAACTGTGCCTGTGCTCCCTGAAAACCAGCCAGGAAGATCTGGGGCGGGTGAGGACAGAGACGGAGGAGAAAGAACCCTGTGTTCCCTGGATAGACAGTGAGCCCACAGCACATAATCCTGTTAAGATATTAATCCTCATTTATCCGGGAGGAGAGGCAGCAGTGGCTGAGATACAGCCCCTCAGAAGCAATAAAAGGCGGGCAGCTGATAAAGTGGGGAGGCCACTAATAATACCCCACAGTACAAAGGTCAGCAAGTGCCTGGCAATCAGCAAGCCACCACCAGGGCTCTGACCACAGGAGCCAGATGCAGTAGGACTTGGTGACTGCAGACTGGATGGTACAGGGCAGAGAGGAGCCTGATTTTCTTAGATCACTGACCTGGGGTGGGGTCATCTAGAGGAACCACCGCCCAGGACCCCACCATGCCTCTCCACCCAAGTATCTCTCCACCAATACCCTGGTCACAAGATCACAGCCCTTCTGAGGACTGGATGGTCCCGAGAGCATAGAGATGAACTGGAACCTGCTGTCCCTGCTAACCTATGCTGTCCCCAGACTCTTGTCCCAGAAGCATGAGGAACAGTCCCTGGCAACACCCTTTGCATCACAGGAGTACCCCCAAAGAAATTCAGAGTGACAGCATGTTCTAGACTCTGTCTGGAAAGGCATGGGATTTGTCCTGGGGATGCAGCCATGTCTCAAAGGCTAGGTCTTCATGACAGATTCCTCCCCAGGGTAAATTTCTACTACAACTAAGTTACATGCGTGCTTTACAACCTCCATGCCCTAAAGCAAACTATCTGTCACCTATGAAATCCCCAGATGATATCAAATTGGGAGTCTGGGGAGCCTGCCATGATCCAGTACGCCTCCTCCGATGGCTCACTCCCTGTCACCAGGGCACCAGCGTCCCAGAACTGAACCCAACTGCATCAGAGAAGAGGAAAGCAATGTACTCCAAACAGGCCCAACTTGATGCTGTGCAGAACCACCTGAGCATCCTCTACTAAATGCCTTGGGCTGGGAGCTAGGACTATGTTGCTCAGCCACACAAATAGTCATTCACTCACAGTCTGCTGTAGAGATCAGGGTGCTGCCCGAATAGCTGGGCCTGTGAAGGATTGTACCAAAATGTCCCTCCGCCATCAGCAGAAAGCACGTGTGGTTTGGCCAGAACAATCATCACCCATGCCGATGTCAATTCTTCCCAGTCCCCAGACCAAGGGTTCCTGGGAACGTGTCTCAGAGCACCAAAGTGTGCTCAGCAGATGCCTCCTGCCACAATGCCACACCCAGAGAAGAGATCCAGGTTCACACCTGCTGACTAAGCTGAAAGCCTGGCCACAAGAGCAGATCTCTGATTTCAAAGGTGCTGTTGCTGGAGGCAAGGGGCAGTGTAGATCTGATCCTTAAACATGCCAAAGTCTTAGCAGCTGAAGATGTGAGCATGAAGCACCTGGGAGCACCAGAGAGTAAGGAAGTGCTCAACACACACACACACTTACGCACATATACACAGGACATGCATGTATAAATTCATGTACACGCATCAAATATGTATGCCTGTACGCATATACGTAAGGCGTGTGTAAGCACACGTTTGTGTGCATGTTTGTTGGCATGCACATGTTTATATATATGTACATCTGTAGTCTGAGTAGTCAGAACCAATGATATTCAGAGGTTGCCATGTTGGGGATTAGAGCCTAATGACAATTCATCTTGGGTTGTCTTTAGCCCACCTCAGTGGCAGACCTAACATTTTGGGAATAACATGCAAACCTTCTCAGAGCATGTCAGTTCAGCAGACCTCCAGCTCCCATCCACCAGAAAGCTAAAGACATCATCAGAGCACATTCAAGGCCATAGCTGCTGTGGCCCTCTCTGAGGTTCCCGCCAATGTATTTTAGACACATCTTGATTTATAACTTTCTTTGTCAAATTCATAAAATCGCTTTCACACTGGAAAAGGACAGCACAAATGTGTTCCCAGGCCACAGTCACTCATATCCGGCTCCAGAATAAACGACCCCTTATTCCCTTTGTAGATGAGACTTTTGCATCAAAAGTATGTATAAATGTGTACTCCTTATGTACATGTGTGAGACACATGCACACCCAATTATACATATATATGTATAAAAGTATTCATCATGCACACATGCATCCAACATACACATAGGCATATATACATAGGACATGCATGTGAAGGAATGTATACATGAGTAAATATATAAACAAAGCACACACCATCCAGAGGCACAAGCATACACACACATATGATATACAGATGCACACACCCTCCCCATGGCAGTGACCTTTGATCAGATGGCTGAGTCAGAGCCTGATGGGATGCTATTGTGGGACTGATGTGCATAGACTGTGGAGACACACATTCGGTGTCTATGTGCTTCCTCCCTGCACATAGATCTCATATATGCCCTCTCAACATAGCTTTATACAGCCGGGGGTGTAGCTCAGTTAAGAGAATGCTGGGCTAGCATGCAAGAAGCATTGGGTTCAAGCCCCAGCACCACACACACGTCTATAACCCTGGCATGTGGAAGGTAGAGGCAGGAGCATCAGCAGTTCAAAATCATCCCCAGCTACACAGTGGATTCAAGGCCAGCCTGGGATACATGTAAGCCTATCTTTTAAAAAATAAAAATGGGCTGGAGAGCTGGCTCAGTAGCTAAGGACATTTGTTGTTCCTACAGAGAACTAGAGTTTGGTTCCCAACACCCAGGTGGTAGTTCATAACCATTGGTAACTCTAGTCCCAGGGCATCCAATGCCCTCTTCTGACCTAGACAGGCATCTAAGAACTTGTAAGGTGGAGAAAAACGCCCAGTTTTGGGGGTTGTTAATGAAGAAGCAGCCAGGCCTGATGGAAGCGGGGAGGATGGCACATTCAGGAGGCTGCGGAAGGCGTGAGAACAGAGAAATGCAGGGGGCAGCTGCAAGCACATCTTCATCCTTCCATCCCAGAAAGATCAGAGTGGCCCGGGGTCAGAGGCTTAGGAGAAGAAAATATGAATAGATAGGTAGATAGATAGATAGATAGATAGATAGATAGATAGATAGATAGATAGATAGATAGGTAGGTAGGTAGGTAGGTAGGTAGGTAGGTAGGTAGGTAGGTAGGTAGGTGGACGGACGGATGGACGGACGGACGGACAGGCAGGCAGGCAGGCAGGCAGACCGATAGACAGACAGACAGGATAGACAGATAGATAGGTAGATAGGTAGGTAGATGGACAGACAGATGGACCGACAGATGGACAGACAGACAGATAAGCAAAGCAGAGTTCTAGCGAGAAGCTGAGAACTAGCAAGCAATTACTGCTTCAATCCCATTGGTCAGGATGAGATCACATGGCCGAACCTCAATGCAAGGGATGCTGGGATATGGGGTCGTCTTGTCATACTCTTGCTACTGAAGAGTATATATTATAACAGCATTTATATATAACTTGAAATTTCCACCCAGTATAAGGCCCTGACCTTTCCACAGTCCTTAACTCCTTGAAGACCACTCCACCCCACTTCCTAGTCCAAGAAATTCCCTCACCTTCATGTCCACCCACTGCCAGGAGGGATTCCTGTCTTCCTACTGCATCCTTTAGGCCTCATCAAATGGTATTGTCCTCAGAGGAGCCTTCAGGGCTGTGCCCATGTTAGTGGACCTGAAACCCTTGCACACTCTCCTGAGCGGCCCACAGTACTCATAGATGTGTATATATGCCCCTGCCAGGGGAAGGCCCACAGTTCTGAACACATTCTTAGTGTCTTGTTAACCCGAGGTCCTCAGCCAGAAGGAACCAGAAAGTGTGTCTCTGTAGGTCCTAGAAGAGGGAACCTGTGTCCTCTGGATGATAGGCTGTACCTCAGCCTCTGCTGATGGCTTCTGTGTCGCATGCAGGGTCATCACTTGCTGGCTGTGTCTACGCGAAGGAGTCAGGAGAAAGGAAGGCTGCTGGTGCATCTGTAGTTCAGACAGTTTTACCTCATGCCTCACCCCAAGTGTTCCTTTCTTTCTGCCAAACCTGCACACCCTGCACGCACCTCGCTCCCACCATCCCCCACTGTGACTCTGCCCATCCACTCCCTCCCTTCTGCCACTCTTCCCAACTACGTCTGACTCACCCCACCTGAGAACTCCTTACAAGAATGAGGGGAGAGGGGCCCGGGCTGGGATACCCTGTGGGCGAGGTTAACCTTGGAATCAGCAGACCTGGGCCTGAGAAGCAGATCTTTGAGGTCACCCAGGTCTTTGAGCATCCGTGGTTGAGGATCAGGCTGTGGTGACCTGAATGGAAATGGCCCCATAGGCTCACGGAGAGTGACATTATTGAAGCAATTTCTGTTGGAGGAAGTGAGTCACTGGGGGTGGGCTCCAGCCAGGCCCCATGGCTCACTCTCTTCCTGGTGCCTGCGGATCCAGATATAAAACTCTCAGCCTCTCTCCAGCACCATGTCTGCCTGCATTCTGCCATGTTTCCTTCTGTGATAACAATAGACTAAATCTCTGAACTGTAAGCCATCCCAATTATGTGTTCTCCTTTACAAGAGTTGCCATAATCATTGTGTCTCTTCACAGCAATAGAACCCTAACGAAGACAGAGGCCCTCCCACACTGCTCCTAGCTGGGTTCTCCTCTGAGATCAGAGAAACTGGGAGTTGCTGTGAAAACTGGGGGGGGGGGGGGTAGGGACAGTTCCCAATGAGCATCAACCTTCCAAGCTCTAAAACATGGGGCCCCTCCTCCAAGAGAAGGACACTGGAGGATAGAGTGGGAGGGAAGAATCAGGGAACGCTCCAATAGAAATAGAGACCATCCCTGGCTCACACAACCCTCACGTGCCATGTCTAGGCTGGTGACGGCCAGTCTCTGGAGATGCATGGATAAGAGGCCTGGCTCACCCTGGGACTTTGCTCCACTCCTGGTCTGAGCTGCCTGTGCACCTATTCATCTGAGAGCCCATCATGGGACACTCAGCTGTCCTCCTCACTGTGGCTCTGGCCACCCTCTTAGCTTGTGGGACAGGGGCTCCTGTCCAAAGGCGGCACAGGTTACTCCTTGTATCCTTTGATGGCTTTCGCTGGAACTATGACCAAGACGTGGACACCCCTAACCTGGACGCCATGGCTCAAGAAGGGGTCAAAGCACGGTACATGACCCCTGCCTTTGTCACCATGACCAGCCCTTGCCACTTTACACTAGTCACTGGTGAGTGTCAGCCTCAGCATGGGGCTTGGGCATGGAAAGAACCGGAGACATCGGGTGGCAGATGGGAGGTCATTGCTCTGAGGAGGGGGCCTCCAGTGCAATCCAGAGCCCTTTAGGTCTCTTCTATGGTGGCATCTGGTCAAGGGCTTGTTCCACAGCTGTCCCAAAGGGGTGGTATGCCATAGGGCTTTCAGGTGACTGTGGGCTTGCAAGCCTCTTCCCAAAGCTTGCTTCATACATGCCCTGCCCCGTGCCCTACCCTCTCAGGCAAATACATCGAGAATCACGGTGTGGTCCATAACATGTTCTACAACACCACCACCAAGGTGAGGTGGCCCTACCATACCACGCTCGGTATCCAGAGGTGGTGGGACAATGGCAGCATACCCATCTGGATCACAGCCCAGAGGCAGGTAAGATGGCCTGCCCACAGGGAAACTGAGGCCATGACCAAGGGGGAGCCACAGCAGGCACAGGCATCCCTGTCTCCTGCCAGAGAAGGCTGCTCCCTGAGCTCCTGAGGACGGTGCAGGCAGCCACCCAGGCTCAGCTATGGTCTCATAGGAGATCGGGACTAAGAGTGTAGTTGGGTTGGCAGAGCTTGCCTGGCATGCATGAAGCTCTGGGTTCTAGCCTCAGCCCTGCAGAAAGCCTGGTGCGGTGGTGTACACCTTCAGGAAGATCAGGGAGTTCAAGGTCAACCTTGGGTACATAGTGAGTCTGAGGCCAGCCTGGGATATGCAAGACCCTATCAATTAAGAAAGTAGAGGAGGGAGGGAAAAAGGGAGGGATGGAGGGAGGGAGGAAGGGAGTGAAAGGGAGGGGAGGCACGAGGAGAGGAGGCAGGCCACGCCCTCAGGCCCTTTGGCACTGTAGAGGAGGATCGGGTTCACACTGGGTAGCTAACTGACTCAATAAGGAAATGCTGAGCAAAGGGCCTTTATCTGTTTCCAGCCTTGCCACTGGGCACCTGGATGCTGAAGGACCAAAGATTAAACAGGGTGTGTTGAGAGACCAGACACTGCCCCAGTTTGCATTGCCCCAGGGGATTTTCCAAGTGAGGATTCTAGTCCGTGAGGTCGAAGGGAGGATTCCCAGGTGGGCAGAGAGGAGAGAACCCTCAGCCCACCGCGTTTCCACCTGTGCGGCTGCCTCCTATCACGTGGCCCTTGGGTCTCCAGCTCCAGAGCCCAAACAGAGAATTCAGCCTCCGCCGATGCTCCATCCAGAGGAGAAAATGGGGGTGGACTGGAACCACAGACTCATGACAAGGGGTTGGAAGGACAGACAGAACGGGCAACAAGGATTTACGGGAAGGTAGATAAGCCGGTGAATGAGACAAAGCGGGCAGAGAAGGCAGTAACTGGAGGTCTGGGACAGGTCTGATAAGGGCATGGCACGTGGGGACAAGTTCTTCTCTATAGTGTCAGTTAGTGCTTGAGGGCACTGGGTGGTTGTCCTCTAGTTGAATCGTCCCTGCCCCTGATCTGTGAAAACAGGAGGCCTCAAGTCCGTGGGTAAAAGCAGATGAGGGAGACAGAGAGAGAAGGAGGCAGGCTCCTGTGAGGGGAGGTATGGAGCTCACACTACCTCATCCTGCAGGGCTTAAAGACTGGCTCCTTCTTCTACCCCGGAGGGAACGTCACCTACCAAGGAGAGGCCGTGACAATGAGCCGGAAGGAAGGCATCCTCCACAATTACAAAAATGAGACAGAGTGGAGGGGAAATGTGGACACCGTGATGAAGTGGTTTACGGAGGAGGATGCGGCCTTGGTCACCCTCTACTTTGGGGAGCCGGACTCCACTGGCCACAGATACGGCCCTGAGTCCCAGGAGAGGAAGGACATGGTGAAACAGGTAGATAGGACTGTAGGCTACCTCCGGGACAGCATCAGGCGCCACCAACTCACAGACAGCCTCAACCTGATCATCACATCAGACCACGGCATGACAACAGTCAACCAGAATGCCAGCGATCTAGTCGAGTTCCATAAGTTCCCCAACTTCACCTTCCAGGATATTGAGTTTGAGCTCTTAGACTATGGGCCCAACGGGATGTTGATCCCCAAGGAAGGGATGCTGGAGAAGGTCTACAGTGTCCTCAAAGATGCCCACCCCAGGCTGCATGTGTACAAAAAAGAAGACTTCCCCAAGAGCTTCCACTACGCCAACAACTCCAGGATCACATCCTTGCTCATGTACAGTGACCTTGGCTACGTCATCCATGGGGTCAGTGGGCTGCTCTATGGCTTGTGGGTGGCACCCTGATTCTATCTACCCCCCAGTAGGTGTCAGACACCCAAGAAACACACTCAGGGGGTCCCCTAAAAGTAGGGTGTGTGGGCACACACCCTGAACATGGGCTTGGGAAGACATCTCCACCCCACTTAGCATCACAGAATCTCCGTGTGGTCCACAGTCACTCACAGAGGCTACATCTTTGGGGTCTCTGAATTCACAGGGGTCTAGAAGCCATCTTACCATACATTGTTAACTCTTCCTATGGTCATCCTCCCACACAGGTGCCAACCTATGAGGGATCAGGGAAATATTGGGAAGGAGGCATTGGGGACAGTGTGGTCCCTATTAATGACCTAGAACCCTCCCCCCTGCAGAGAATAAATGTCCAGTTCAACAAAGGTGAACATGGCTTTGACAATGAAGACATGGATATGAAGACCATCTTCCGGGCTGTGGGTCCCAGCTTCAAGGCAGGCCTAGAGGTGGAACCCTTTGAGAGTGTCCATGTGTATGAACTCATGTGCCAGCTGCTGGGCATTGTGCCCGAACCCAACGATGGGCATCCTGGCACCCTACAACCAATGCTCCGGTCAGGTGAGACAGGGACACCCTTCTTCTGGGGCCCATGCTGGCATATATACATCTATGAGCTTGCAAGTCTGCAATCAGGGTACTATACACAGCTCAAGGAGGTTGTGGGGAGAGAAACCTGGGGTTCCATGGGAACAGCTGGGGCCCTGGTCCTCCATAAGCCTTTGCAGCTGAAATACAATCCTTTCCCTCTCTCACTGGACCTTCTGTCTTTCCTAGGGTCTGCTCTCCCACTCGGCAGTCAGATCTACCTGATAATGGTGTTAATGGGGATCCTCGTGGTTTTGGCCAGTACATAATGCTCCATTCAGTCAAGATCAGAGGCCCAGAAAGCAGAGGAGGCTCAAAGGATGAAGCCAAGTCTCTTCTGCATGTGAGCACTCTGAAGGTGGATGGTAGAGGATCTTCTTGCTTCTCAGCCCGAAGTCTTCTCCCTGCAGAACACCTTCTAGCTCCCTGTTCTTCCCCTCCCAGCCCAGTAGCCAAATGAAGATTCCACCATAAAACCCAGGTTCTCCAGCCTGGCAGCCAGAGAATCACTCTTGAGGTCCTTTTCAGCATAGGCTTGGAGGACATCTCTGAAAAACAGGCCATCCGATCCCCCACAACCCTACTGCCCTCTAGATGCCTCCAGCCAGAGTCATCTACCCCTTCCTGCTACCATCCAGAGCTCCAGTGGTGAGGACTCAGACCTCATGCTGAGCTAGTTTGAGAACTAAGGCTAGCCGGTTCCAGAATGCCCCCAAGAGCCAGCCTCGCTCTGAGGGCATCCCAGCAAGGCAAGTGACAAGACCACCCTGTATCTCTGCCCTATGCAGTCACAACCTTTAGCCAGAGCAGAAAAAAAGTCATTCAGCTCTTCTAGAAACACAAAACAAGGGCCTATTCAATGTCAGGCTGGTGGGGCTGGGGCTCAGGGACGCACAGTGAATGACAGTCCAGGCTGGGCTGTAGCTCTGGGGTAGAGCCCCTGGCCACATGCATAGGGTCCTGGGCTCATTCTCAGAACCACAAAAAAATGAGAAGGAAGAGGAAGAAGAAGAAGAAGAGAGAGAGAGAGAGAGAGAGAGAGAGAGAGAGAGAGAGAGAGAGAGAGAGAGAGAGAGAGAAGTGATCCCAACCCTGGTATTTGTAACTTAGGAGCACAAAAAATCTCAGTGCTTGGGGCTGGAAAGATGGCTCAGGGGTTAGGAACATTGACTGCTCTTCCAGAGGACCTGGGTTGAATTCCCAGCACCCACATGGCAGCTCACAGCTGTCTGTAAGTCCTGGTCACACCAATGCACGTAAAATAAACATATTAAAAACTTAAAGAAATGACAGTGCTCACCCAGCCCACGCCAGTGCCCATGGAGATGATGGCAGAAAGAGGATGACCTCGGGCAGAGGTAGACAGGGCTCCATTTAGGGTCCCTGAACCTGAAAGAGACCTCTCTGGGGTGAGAGGCTGGGAGATAGCTATGCCCAGCACAAAGCGGAGCAGAAAATCCCAGGCACACAGGGCTTGGCAAGATTCTGAAAGTCAAAGAAGACTGTGTTGGAAGGAAGGCTGTGTGTATGATGCCTGTGTGGAAGGGAGGGTATGTGCGAGATGCCTAGTGCAAGGGAGGGAATTGCAGGATTGATTGAGCACCCAAGGGAGGCCACGGTGAGTGAAGTGGGGCTCTGACCCTGAGCAGAAACACAAAATCAGTGAGGAGGTTAGAACAACCCAGGACCTAGGAAAGACACTCAAGCAGGCAAGGATAGAGGCGATCTAAAGATGACAGGCTGAGGACCCCTCCAGGAGGCTGAACATTCAGGCTGAGCCTGGACAGTGGAGGGCGCTCTAGTCCCTGGTGTGAGAGACTTGTCTCCAGAGAGCCTGCAGCTTTAGGCTTCTGGCATCTGCCACAAGAGGGCGCTGCCTAGCAAAGCACCCTGGGAATAGGGCTCAAGTCCCATTACTGACACCCAGACGTTAGAGCAATTGCGAAAGCCAATATGGAGAGAGGAACCAAAAACGGTGTGTCATAAATAGCAAAGTCCTTAAGACAGTGGCCAAACGCAGCAGAAGCGGTTCATTCTTGCTGCGAGGTAGGCCCCTTTGGCTGGCCAGACCCATCCTGGCACAAGGGTGGGCTTTGCGCTAAAAGTGGAAACGGAATGAGGAGGTCCTTTGTGAGCTGACAGGGAGCTACTGTTGTCCGTGGGTCAGCAAAAACATACAAGGTGGGAAGCGCAAACACAGCCAAGGAGACTGGCTCCGGATGCAGGGCTGGGTGGCCAGCGCCTGCAGCAGGAGATCTATTCATTCTCCATATCAGGGGCTGTGTCTGGGTGCCGTGGTTTGAGCGGTCAAACAGATCTCAAGCCTGGCCCCCAACAGGCAGGCTCCCCTGGGCCTGGCTTCCTGGCTGGAGTTGATTTTCTTTATGTGATTATAAGAATTGACCATGATCCAAGGGAAGACAGCACCACAGACCAGCGATTCAGACAGGGCATCATCATCATACTGCGGATGGCCTGTAATGGACAGACCCAACTCACGAATGACTCCCACGGTGACTGTGCCAGATACAGTTCTCTGGTAACAGACTGTGGGGCGGGAGACTGTTCTCTCTTCCCAGTCATCTGTTTCTGTGCTTGGCTTTAACTTTTGAACCTGGGACCTGGCCTGTCCTACCCTCCAGAGATCCCTGCCTGGATGCCTAAAACTGAGTCCTGACTACACCAAGAATCACTTAGGTTCATGACATCAAATAGGATTCTGGGGAAGACTAACCTATACCCACTTCCACTGCCTGCGCATATACATGTGAGTGCACACACCACACCACACAGACAGGGACACACACACACACACACACACACACACACACACACACACACACGCACGCACGCACGCGCATGCACGCACACACCAGCTCTGACTCCAGCCCTGTCCACACAGGCTTCACTCCGGTCTCCGTCCCTGGGAGCCTGCCCTACCTGGATGTAGATCAAGCAAAGTTGACTGACATCCCAACTCTGACTCCTGATGCTGGTGACCTGAGGGTTGCTTCCTGTGGAGCAGAACTTCCCCTATGGGAACAGGGATGAGGTACATGTGGAATCACCCAGAACAAGGCCAATTCCTCAGTACTGGGCAAGTTGCCAACTTCCTGTGGGACTTAACTCTCTCATCTGTAAAATCAGGGGTGGTAACCCAGAGAGGTAGCCCATGCCTGTAATTCTACCCCTCAGGTGACAGAGGCAGGATGGCAAGTTTGAAACCAGCCCTGTTGTCAAAGCAAGACCCTGTCTCAAACAAACAAGCAAACAAGCCTCATGGTGGTCATGGTGGTTAGAGTTAGAATTCACAAACATGTGTCCTAAGAGGCGGGATGGCAATGACAGACAAGTGAGGAAGTCCCTAGCCCTCCATTCTTGTTTGTGAAGCAGAGTCTCTGGCTGCTCCTCCCCAGTCAAGCATCTCTTCCCTTCACAGGGCAGGGGTTCCCGTTCCACCGGGCACTGGGCCACACCTGGACGACACTGCAACTGTTTCAACTGCATGGCATTCCTGGATACCACAATTTACTTAGGCATAATATTTACTGTTTTCTTTTAAAATAAACTTTAGGGGCCAGGGAGATGGCTCAGTGGGTAAATTCCTGCTTTCCAAGCCTAAGAACCCGAGATTGTATCTCCAGGACTGGATCAAAACAACACACACACACACACACACACACACACACACACACACACAAGGCAGAGCAGAGCTGTACAAGTCCTTATCCAAATCCTGACCTTGTCTCAAGAAAAACATAGGGTGATGGTGAAGGGTTTGGGAAAGGGGCTCACTGGGGAACGGTGCCTGCCACCAAATCCAATGACCTGAGTTTAAAAGCCAGAATCCACGGGAGAATCAAATCCTTGGAAGCTGCCTTCTGACCCCCACCTATGACCTGTGCACTGCAGCAATCTGGAGCATTCACAATAGCAGTGTGATTTAAAAATCAAAGAGAGGAGGCCTTCGGTCCCAACACTCAGAAGGCAGAGGAAGGTGGGTCTCTGTGAATTTGTATCCAGCCTGGTCTACAGAGCCAAGGCTGTACTTCAAGATCTCAAAATAAAAGTAAGTTAAAAAACAGTGGAAGAAGACATCTTCTGTTAACCTCTGGTTTGCACATGCAAGGGCACACACAAGTACAGGGGCATGCACACACACACACACATTCACAATTAATTAATTAATTTGAGACAGGGTCTCGGTAGGTAGCCCTGGCTGACCTGGAATTCATAGAGATCCACCTACCTCTGCCTCCCAAGTGCCAGGAATTAAATGTGTGCCTCGGCAGGCCTGGCAATAAGTAAATTCATGTTGGTTGAGGTGGGGGGAGACAATTTAAAATAAGATGTTGACTATACAGAAGGGCCCCTGCCTGCTCCTGCCATCTATGAAGCTGCCACAGAGATGCTCAGTTTCCCTGGTTTATCCTGGCTGCCTCAGGTTGAGATCAGCACATTCCCAAACACTGCGGGGGGGGGGGGGGGTCTTTGCGCAAAGTTATGCCTATCACTGACCCAGCTCAGTCCAAGCACTGATAAAAGCCGTGCCCCGAATGCTACAGCCACAGGGACGTGGCTGAGCAGTAGTAGAAACATGCCACTGGCCTTTGTCAACCGGAAGTAGCATATGAAGCATCCTGGGACCCACTTGGGTGGTCCCTATGTGGACATAGAAAGCCCCTTTGTCAAGAGGCCCACCCTCTTCGGGATTGATTCTATAATGCTGGCTGTCACCAGGAGGTGGCGCTCCTGGGCTCCCCAACTCGAGAAAAGCTTTTCCCGGGCAGCTTCGGGAGTGGGAGAGAGCAACCTTAGCTATGACAGCTCCTGATTGCTCAGACCCAGCCTCCGGGATGTCGGCAGGGTGCTCCCAAGTGAATGCGGTGGTTTAAAAGATAGAACCAGGATGCTGAAGCCCAGGGCTCATTCTGAATACCCTAAGGGAAATCACCTATTTCCCCATACTCAGCACCAAGGATGCCTAGATTAGGAGATCTGAGATTTGAGCACCTCGCAGAGCAAACGGGGGCGCACACTTGCATACCCATGAGCTCGCGCGCAAACCTTTGAATCCATATCTTGGTGGACCTGGGAATCTGCGTGTCCAGGTACTTCTCGTTCTGCCCACCAGGACATCAAAATCTGAAATGAATGGATGAATGAAGAGGTGGAAATTAGTCTCACCTAACCTGCGCCCTGAGTTCAACCCAGTGAGACCTAGCCAGCTCTCCCAGAGGTGCTACTGAAATAGAGCTGAGTCCTTTCACAAACCAATGAGCCAACGGGTCAGAATCACCTGATCAGCCTCCGTTTAGTATTCTGGCAGGGTCCTCATTTCTGCAGGTTTCTAAACACAACTGGTCAGTTTGTAATGGGATACAAAGTTCCTTAAGTCACGGTTAACAGACAAGTACATGGACAGCAGGAGGAACACCAGGTGCCTTCACACGCACGCACGCACGCACACGCCTGCCGCTGAACTACAAAAAAACAATAGCTCTTAGCACCGGGGCTGGTAAGCGACTCCAAGGGGCGTGTCTGGGACGCCCCATTTATCCCGGTTCCGGGAACGCGGCTCCCCTCCCCCATGTCATCGGTCTAGATGCTCAGCCTCCTCCCCACGACTGGCCGTAGCAGCTCTCCGTGGCGCTGGGTTGGAGGAACATCTGTTGCCATGGTAACCTGCGGCCTGTTCCCGCGCCTGGGGCTGGACCACTGCTTTCGATGTGAGCTGAGCCCAGAGCTGGAGCAAGCTGGAAACGGATGCTGTGCAGGAGTATCGTGCGCACTCCACTTCATGGCTCACACTATTGCACACACCTCCCTGTCCCGCGCACACGGTGGGCACAGAAATACACGCAAAGCACGCTATATACTGGCACTTAGCACACGTTTAATACACATTCTAGCCCACACACGTTGGTCACCACACACTCGCGCACAGATCGCAAGCAAACCCTCGGGATTCCGATGTTTCGGAATGCACTCAGGAAACACCCCCAGGGTCTTGGGGAGGAAGTAGACCTGATGAAGAAGACTGCACACCTGGGTCTGTGCATGTGCAGTAAGCACGTGCCTTGCTGTCCAATTTGACTGCCCCACCTGTTGTGCTGGAACATGGGAGCCTGGCATCCTGAGACTCGACTGTTCAAGCTTCCCCACGATTCCCATCTCTACTGCCAGCACAGAAAGCCGGGTCCCATTGTCCACGGTGCATATCGGGTATGCATCGGGTTGCATGTCCAGAATTGGGGGGGCTGGGAGCATCAGCAAACCTTAGGAGGAACAAGACCCCTTCCCCTTCCGATTCCAGCGGGACCTCCCAAGGTCACCCTCCCACCCTCATGAGATAGGAGAACAGGAAAGTAGGAAGAACTGGTCCTCGCCTAGCTGAAGGGTAGGAGCACACTGCCCTGATCAGACTCATAGTGAGCACCGCCTGTAGTTTCTGGGGAAAGTTCAAAGGGTCCTTGTGGGCCCCTCCCCCATCCACATGTGAAACAGTAAAGCAGCTTCCTCACAGCGTATACCACGTATACCACAAAACAGAAATAGTGAGATGGCTCTGACTCTGGACTCAATCTCAGAGGCAAGAATCTCTCAGGGCAAAAGAATCCTTTAAAAATCTCAGCCAGTGCTCTCCCCAAGAGATGTGATCAGCCTTTAATTTTTATGTATGATAAACCTCTGCCAGAATTGTCATGCACTTCTGCAGATTCTGCCGCCTAATGATTCGTTAATCACTGAGTGGAAAATGAGTTTTTAACCACTGAATACTAGAGGTCACAGGAAGTAATGCTTTTTAAATTTAGATTATGTACATGCTCTCCTTGTAGGTGTATGCCTGGGTGACTGGTGAATTACTTTCAAATAAAGAGTAATTTCAGTAATAACGTTCTGTGAAGTCAGATGTGGTGACATACACCTGTCAGCACAGAGCTTGAGAGGGGAAGGCAGGGGGATCAGAAGTTCAAGGTCACCCTCCTGTATTTAGTAAGTTTAGGCCAGCTTATGATAAAATGAGGGAGTCTACAATAGAACGAAAAAAAGAGAGAAAGAAAAAGAGAGAGGAAGGACAGAAGGAAGGAAAGCCAGTGAGTTCTGGAAGAAATTAGAGAGAGGCCTGAGGTGGGAGAGGAAAGAACCGAAAGGTCAGAGGCAAAGCTGTGCTGGAGAGATGGAACCTGATGCTTTTGCAGAGGACCCAGGGTGGCTTCCCAGAGCCCACATGGCAGCTCACAAGCATCTGTAACTCCAGTTCCAGGCGACTTGACACACTCTTCTGGCTTCCTCTGGATCCTGCACACATGTAGTGCATAGCCACACACACAAAATAAATGAATAAGTAACAAGCATGGTGGTCTTTAATCCCAGCCCTGAGGAGGCGAGGTAGACAGATCTCTAAGATGGTTCAAGGCCAGTCTGGTCTACAGAGTGAGTTCCAGAACAGTCAGGGCTACACAGAGAAACCCTGTGCCTCAAAAGAAAAAAAGAAAGAAAGAAAGGAAGGAAGGAAGGAAGGAAGGAAGGAAGGAAGGAAGGAAGGAAGGAAGGAAGTCTTAAAAATTCATTTTCAAAAAGGAGAGCTGGAGGGTGCGGCTGTGTGTGCTGTGGCTGTGGCCTCATAGACATTACAGGCACTTCTCTGACACACTTATAACATGGCCCAAAGACACAGGCTAGTATCTCTGAGAAGAAGAGAAGCCTTGCAAAGAATGTGAAAGAACCAAAGCAGAGCCACCAACACAGAGTGCAGCACTTGGTAAGAGAGAAACCACCAGAAAACCCAGGTGGCCCAGTTCTCGGTCTGTCCCAGATGGGTCAGCATAAAGCTTGTCATCCGACCCTTCAATCCTACACATCAGAACCTGAGACAGGAAAAGCAAGGGTCAGCAACAGAATCCTCATTGTAGAGTCCAGATTCCCGGGAAGCCGCAAACTCTCGCGCATGTGATCAACAGCTGCTCTGACTTCAGCTGGGAATGGCCACAGCACACTGTGCTCTCCTCTTGACTTAAAAAAATGAGGGCATTTGTATATTTTTGCACTCGGTGAGAACAAGACCTTTGTGATTACACAACCACAATGTGACAGTGTGTACAACACACCCCAGACTGGGTCACTGTGGACAAGAATTCATCGCTCAGAATTCTAGAGGACAGAAAGTCCAGATGAAGGCACCAGCAGGGTTGATGTCTGGTCAGCGCTGTCCCCTGCCGCCACTGCAGACATACAGACAATAAAGGGGGATGGTCCCTTACGCTTTTCTTCCATCTCTTCTTGAGAGTGGGTGGGGTGGATTTTACTTTAAGACGGGGCCTCATGCATCCCAGGCAAGAAGAACATACAATGCAGCCAAGAATAATCTTGAATACTCTGAATTCCTGATGTTCCTACCTTCGCCCCTCCTGGCCCTTCTTAATTTTTTAAGAATATACTTATTTTTATTTTATATGTATGTGTGAGTGCCTTTTCTATTGCTGGGACAAAATGCTATGACCAAGGAAACCTATTAAGAAAAGAAAAAGATGTTTAACTGGATCTGTGACAATGGAGCAAAGGCGTGGCTATGGCAACAGAAACAGTTGAGAGGTCACATCTTGATCTGAAAGCAGGAGGCAGAGGCAGCTGGGAATGGTCTTTTAAAATCTCAATGTCTACCTTCATGACCCACCTCCTCCAACAAGGCCACACCCTAGTCCTTCCCAAATGCTTCCACTAACTGAAAACCAAATATTCAAACATATCGCCCTTTGGAGTCCATTCTCATCTAAACCACTATATGTGCCAAGCCTGCAGAGGCCACAAGACCTTGGATCCCCCTGGAACTGGATTATGGGCGGTTTTGATCTACCCTGTGTTGGTGTGTGGATTCAAAACCTGAGTCCTCTGAAAGAGCATCAAGGGTTTCTAACTGCTAAGCCATATCTCCAGTCCACCTCATGTCCATAAGGGCTTTGACCCCATCCAAAGGGGGTTGTTGCATGAATCTTAACTGATCATATAATAAAAACCTGTAGCCAAATATTGAGGAAAAGCTGAAAGATCAGAGAGACAGAAGAACAAGCCACAGCCACTTCTCATGCAGCCAACTCCTCAGCCGAAAGGGGAAGACCCTGTCTCCATGAATCCTCGGACTGAATAGGGAAGCAAAGGCAAGTGCAGGCTGAAATGGACGAGGGGGAGGACCTGCCTCCTCCTGCCTTAGATTCCTTTCCCTGCCCAGCCATATCACTTCCTTTCTCAAACTTCTTACTGCTGAGATTAAAGGTATAAGTGCTTTCCAAGTACTGGGAGCAGAGTCATGGGGTCCCAAGTGCCGACATTAAAGGTGTGTATCACCACTGCCTTGCTCTGCTCTCTTTTGGACTGGATTAATCTCATGTAGTCCAGGGTGGCCTTGAACTCACAGAGATCCAGTCTAATCTCTGCCTCTGCTTCCCGAGTGCTAAGATTAAAGGTGTGTGTTACCACTGGCTGACCTCTCTGGCTAACTCTGTGGCTGTCTCTGTCCTCTGGTCTTCAAGTAATCTAGTCCCCAGTTGAGCACAGTTGCTGGGACAAAATGCTATGAACAAGAAAACTTATTATGAAAAGAAAAAGACTTTTAACTAGATCTGTGACAATAGAGCAAAGGCGTGGCTATAGCAACAGAAACAGTTGAGAGGTCACATCTTGATCTGAAAGCAGGAGACAGAGGCAGCTTAAGCCTGATACGGTACTTTGTTTATTTTAAATTTTTAAATGCTAGTGGACAGAAAGCAACAGTTTCTGAGAGACACTGGATGGAAGGGACTGTTACAGTGAGGATTTTTGGTCCCGGGTGGCCAGAGGTCCAGACCCACAGACCTGCAGCCCCAGACCCCAGGACTGCTAAATTAAACCAACCTATATACTTTAGAGATGTCTTGGCTTCAGAATGGAAGTCAGACAATGTGTTGTGTTAGGGGAGAGATTGTGCTTTTGTTTCCATAGGAAATAAAATGCTATAGATTCTTCAAAGTTAATGGAGATCAGATTTAGCCAGGAAAGACCTCCTGAGGATCTTGGCTGCAGACATGAGGGGTAAAAAGAAAAACTATAAGGCAGGTGATATATATATGCTGACCCTCCTATATGGAAACTGCTATGAGACTGGATGTGATATGATGAATCTTGTTGGCTCCAGAATCCTCATGACTTATTACATGTCATCCTTTCATATGCCACGGATAGAAGGTATACAGTTCAAATTGACTTATAAAGTTGACAGATGCCTTTTACCTGCTCAAACACAGAGCAAAAAAAAATCATTTTTAGCTGACTTATGCATACCACACAGTCCATACTTGTGTTTGCAGATATATATGTTACCTTTAAAAGTCTTTGTGCTTTCAGAAAAAAAGGACCAGATACCACTGAAGACAGGCAGTCCAGGTAATCCATCCTCTCAAAATACCTCTGTTGCAGTTTCTTCAAAATTTTTCATCCAGAACAACTCCAAAACTGCTAGAGATGTTTCAGCCTCATAGACTACTCCAGCCAGGACTTCAGATAAGATCTACACTTTCCCATCACACAGAGATGAAACAAAAAATAATACAGCTAGCTCTCCCAGAATAGAACATTATCTCGATTTTTTTTCAGGGTCCCCTAAAGATGCCATTGTCCTCAAACAACAGGAAGCAGTCTAGAGAACACAACACCCCACATTCCCAAGAGGTGGAGTGAATAGTTTTGGGCTATTTGGTGGATTATAGATGTTTGTCAGCATTTAGGTGGATTATTTGCAAGCTGTTCTTGGTCATGGTCAGGGAATAAGCTAAGCAAAAGAGGTTAGATTCAAAGATTCCTTTCTAAAAATATTTTAAAAACCAGGATGGGGAAGGATAGAGGAATATATGATAAAAGGACAATTATTAATCTCAAATAGTTTACATTGCATGAATTTTTGTATGTTGATACAAATATACAGTTATTTTTGTTATACCATATATATATATATATATATATAGTCTTGTTTAAGGTACTGTACCTATGTAGCCCATTTAACAATGTACTATAAATTTCTAGTCCTTGAAAGCTATTGTTATAAACTATTTAGGATTATTAAAAATGCAGGTTAGTAGTAATCTATTATAGGGAATGCAGCCAGCTAGCCTGATAAAACCACAGTTACCTTGTTCTGGGTAATGTGCACAGGCATGCACACTAGTCACTCCCAGCTGAGTCACCTTGGAGTCCAGTGCTGCACCTGGTGATTAGTGAGGCATGACCATCAAAATGCTGGAGGCCAATCAGAGAGAGATAACATAGCTAGGGGAGTCTCCAGCTACCAATGGGAAATTGGGGTTGGGTATATAGGTTCACCCCGTATCCACAATAAATGAGTCTGCTGCTTGCTTCTCACTCGACTCTTGATATCTGTAACATGGATGCTGCTCCTTCTCAACTCCTCCCCAAAGGGTTCCAAGATAGAACAGTCTGTAACAATCTATAACAACCAAACTTATAGTCATGTTAGAAATGTTTCCAAAGTCAAATAGAAATGTTTAGATAGGTAAATAGACAGGAGGCCATCAAACACTTGAGAAACCTACAGAATATGTCATAAAGCTTTCCTTGACAGTAAGATATGTCTGCTCCTGACAGCAGTAATTTACTTCAAAAGAAGATGGTAGGCATCAAAGAAACTCCTTATGGAGTTTGATTTCATTGTGGCAAACTTAGTCACTGGGCAAGAAATTGGATCCACCCTTGAGAGTTTGCTGTCCAAATTGAACAAGCAGGATATAAAAGAAGGTAACTGTTGAATTTTGCCAAGATGAGGTAGGACAGTCCTTCAAAATTCTGGCTTCACAAAAGTCTGTCAGATATTCTATGCCTGTAGGCCAAATATGGATGCTCCAATGATGTAGAGGAGCCTTGGGTAACTGTCCAGGCAGCCAGCTATCTTTGTTAGTTCTATAATTTTGGGTGTTGCTTTTTCTGTACTTCCTGTTTACTCAGGAAATATTCTCCTCAGGTCTCTCATAGGATTGAAGACTAGATATAGTTTTACAGTTTTTATTGTTGCCAAATTCAGAAAAGAAATTTACATAAGTGATATAAAGTTTATACGGTTGAGAAACATAAAAGCTTAAGT
This sequence comes from Phyllotis vaccarum, assembly GCA_033318265.1. Lineage (NCBI taxonomy): Eukaryota > Metazoa > Chordata > Mammalia > Rodentia > Cricetidae > Phyllotis > Phyllotis vaccarum. Next base: position 3,076,565 of record JARWLC010000008.1, on the reverse strand, counting down.
TTGTGATGATATATTATATTTTTAATAAAATAGTCTGGAATTTCAGAGGTCAGAGTCAAGTTATGAGGGTCAGAGAGTGCTGACCAACACCTTTAATCCAATCACTCCTCTAGGGAGGTAAGGATCCTCTGGATCTCTGTGAGTTCATGGTCAAAAAGAGCCAGGCAGTGGTGGCACTCACCTTTAATCCTAGAACTAGGAATGTTGATCAGGAATTGAAATAGCTGGGTGGGGAAAGAAAAATGAGGAGGAGAAGGGAGAAATTCTTCCCTTTCCCTGAGCACTTAGTCAGTATGAGGACTCATGGAGACAGAAGCCACCCCATTCTGCCTGAAGAACTGACTGGGTGAGAACTGGCTGTGGTTTGTTCCCTGTGTCTCTGACATTTCAGCTTTTCCCCAATATCTGGCTCCAGGTTATACTATAATACCAAATAGAATTTGCACAATAAAAGTTGTTTATCTAAGACGATGTTTTACAATATAGAAAGATATTTTATGATGGCAATACAAGTTATGATTGGAAATGGTTTAGGTATAAAATGCTGGCTTCATCAAGAGAGAATAGAAAACAGAGTATTTTAAATTTGCCAAGTAGTAATGGACTGAACATTGTGAATGTAATTCTTACCTGATAATTGTTTTTATTGTATATACTTTTACTATCTTAGAATTAAAACCTTTCCCTTTTTGAAGACTTATTACGTGTGTGTGTGTGTGTGTGTGTGTGTGTGTGTGTGTGTGTGTGTGTGTGTGTGTGTGTGTGTGTGTGTGTGTGTACAGTGCTCTACCTGCATGTTTGTCTACATTCCAGAAGAGGGCTCCTAACCTCTGAGCCATCTCTCCAGCCCAAACCTTTCCTTTTTAATTAGACCAAAAAGGGGAGTTGTTGTGGGATGTTTGTACACTGTGTGAAGATGTATTGCTGTGATTACTGTAATAAAGAGCTCAATGGCCAAAAGCAGGAAGTATAGACAGGACTTTGGACAGAGAAAAAACTATGGGAAGAAGAAAGGCAGGGTTGCCAGCCAGACTCGGAGGAAGCAGGATGGGCAGGATGAAGATAAGATAATGAGCTTTGTGGAAGAATGTCAATTAAAAAATATGGGTTAATTTATAAGCACTAATTAGGAACAAGCCTAAGCTAATGCCAAGCTTTTATTATTAATATTAAGTCTCCGTATTGTCATTTGGAGTTGTGGTCCTGATGAGGAAGTACTGTCATGGAATTCAGGTGTTAGCTGACAAGGTTGGGAGGCATGTCTCTAAAGTTCTGGGAGCTTTAATGGGGTGTGGCCAGCCCCATTGTAAAGGACTGCTGGGATCTTGAGAGGCCTGTTTGGTTTTTGCATTCTTGGAGATTGGATCAGCATCTATTGTGAGACAGTCTTAACTTTAAAAATCACACTAAGGTTTAATTTGTATCTGTGACTGTTAAAATACCCTCTAATAAATATTAATCCTATATATAATATACTACAAATTAAAATTACTACAATAGCTGGCACCCAAATTTAAATCTAAAATTGTTTTATATATCCAAGGCAACTTATACACTGATATAAAATTAAATCTATAACTGCCATATTTTACAAACACTTCTACCTCTGTTTAAAATATTTGCACATTATTATCATTTCCACTATGCAATTGCTACCTCCGTTTAACTATATTAGACATAATATATAATTATACTAGTCATAATATGTACACAAGATGTTTTATATACCTCTGTCCAAATAATTTGTATATGATATATATATGTTGTCATTTTATACGGTACATGTACCTCTGGCTAATGTTTTATGATATTCATACTGGAAGTCATCATTCAGAGATTGTACACCACTTTATAGGTAGCCTAATTTTACAATGTAAACTTCAGTCCTTAAGATGATAAAAACTACAGTCAACATTACTTAAGTTTGCCATATAAGAGTCATGTTGCCTAGGCTTCCCAAATACATGCTAAAATACATTATATAGACAAGAGTCTTCAACCATTTCATAGACCTGGAGAATATGGCATTTAACATTTTGCTATTCAAAGGCCGTCAGAGACGCAACGACTCCTGGTGTCACTGTTCCTTTCCCAAGATGGTGTTAGGTATCAAGAACACTCCTTTGGAGTTTGTCCTTTTGGCAGAGAATGGCCGGTTGGATAAAGAACTGCCCTTACCTTGACTGCTGACAATACACACGATGTCTAATCTGGATGAACAGGATGATGGATGGAGACTGACGACACCTGCCTGGACAGGATAAGATAGTTCCTCCAAAAATTCCCTCTTCTAAAAAGATCTGTCAGATATCATAGGCCTATAGATAAATAATAATAGATGCTCCAATGGTGCAAAAAAAAACCATAGATGATTGTCCAAGTAGCTGAATGTCGCTGTCCTCTCCCAAATTTTAAAAGCTACTCTCATGTGCTTCTGACTTCCAGATAATATATTTTCCTTCTCAGGTCTTGATAGAGTTTAAAAATAGATAGTTAAGGTTACTATGCTATCATCTCTTAGCAAAGAACATTCAGGTGTTAGATTTTTACTATTCCAGATAAACAGTTTTAAAATAATTTATATACCTCGCCATTCACCAATATTCTAGATGTATCTTATATGTGTTGGGTTTTAGTTATAGTTTGACCGTGCTTGTGTTTGGCCTTTCCCTTCCCCAAACATTACCTTATAATAAGTCTTAGTTTAGAATCTTCTTAGTTAGACAAAAGGGGGAGATGTGGTGGGATTCAGGTGTTAGCTGATAAGGTTGGGAGGCGTGTCTCTAAAGTTCAGGGAGCTTGAACGGGGTGTGGCCAGCCCCATTGAAAAGGGATGCTGGGATCTTAAGTGGCCTGTTTGGTTCCTGCATTCTTGGAGATCAGATCAGCATCCATCGCAAGACAATCCTAACTTCAAAAATCACACTAAGGTTTAATTTGTATCTGTGAGTGTTAAAAAACCCTCTAATAAATATATAATATATTACAAATAAAATTTACTACAGTAAAGTACTACTGCCATACAGTTAAACTGTTGAGCCTTGCAATGAGGTTAGCAGAATACCCCACGGCCTGCAATCGGCATAGCATGGTTTCTTTCTATGACTGACTTTTGGATACGTGGCTTTGCCAATACTCCTGCTCCAAACGCTAATAATCTTCACCAGAAACTTGACTGAACTAAGAATGACCTCAGAGTCTCCTCACTTCTGGGCACGTCTATGAGGGTGTTTCACTGAGCAAAGAGGACGGCACCACGCTATGGGCTGGAGTCCTAAACAGAATAAAAAAGAGAAAGTGAACCGAGCGAGCACCAGCATTCATCTCTCTGGTTCCTGACTGCAGATTGGATGGCATCAGCTGCCTGACACCCCTGCTCCCCACCATGATGGGCTGCACCCTCAAACATGGAGACAAAGCAAAGCACCTCTTCTCTGAGTTGCTTTGTCAGATATTCGGTCACAAGATGAGAAAAACATCTAAGATGGTACCAACATAAGAGAAAAAGAGAAGGCTTGGCATGGTGGAGCACGCCTTTAATCCCAGCACTGGGAGGTGGAGGCAGGTGGATCTCTATGAGTTCAAGGTCAGCCTGGTCTACAGAGCTAGTTCCGGGACAGTCAGGGAAACAGAGAAACTCTGTCTGGGCTCGGGGGAGGGGGAGATGTGTAACCTGGTAGTAAAGTTGGATACACTCTTCTGACACCAAGGACATGACCCACTGTTCTATGGAAATACCAAGGTCTTAGCCTTTCTCCTAAAACTTAAAAAGACAACAGTGTATCTTTATACTGTGGATACAAACTAGCGCCAAGGAGGAATGAGAAACCGCAGGTGGGGTTTGAGAACAGTAAGACTTCCACAGCCGGTTGAGCTACATGGTGATTTCAAGGCCAGCATGGGCTACATATTAAGAGCCTGTGTCAATCCTCTGCACAAGATGGAGAATCTAGGAAGCAAGCATTCTCACCCAGTGCTGATGATTGTGGGCAAAAGCTTCCAAAAAGGCATTTGGCTTTGTTCACCAAAGCTATATATCCTTAACTAGCAGCTTCCACCCAAACTCTACTTCTTCTTCTACCCTAAATTTTCACATCTTGAATCTGGTCCCACTGTCATCCCCCGTCAGGGCTGCAAAGCTGCTCCCCAGGAGGACATGTCCCAGTAGCTTGTGGTCGATATTTGGAAACCTCCCAACAGCTCATCAACAGTTCAAAGAGCGATCTACAGGACAGACATTCAGCAAGGGCTATGGTGCTCCTCAGTGGTGAGCACACAGCTAGAGAGTGCAAGGTCTTGGGTTCCATCCTCGGTACCCATAGAAAAAGATGAGCATATTATTATGCTGGGGAAAACCGATTAGTAAGTCTCACAAGCTAACAGTCTGAGTGTAAGGGGCAGCAAAGAGGAAGCAATGGAGGACCCCCCCACATACACACACACACACACAAGCACTAAAGCAGGCTGCAAGCCTCAGTGATTCTCTCTGATGCTCACAGAGCATTCTCACAGAGTCTTTATCTGAGTAGAGGCACAAGAAAAACACACAGGAAGACAGCCTGCACCATCTATTTATGATCTCAGAAGCTACTTTTACAAGCTACTTCTACCAAAGGTCTATGTTGCTTTTACGTATGTGAAAAACACAGTATCTTTTTTTCAAAAGTTCTCTTTTTTGCTGTAAGATTGTATCTCCTAGTAAGGTCTGAAGCTGCACCCATAAAGTCTCACCAACATGACTGACTAAACATGAGCTGAACAAGGACATCCATCGATGTGCCAAAGTGGATAGGGAAAGTTCAAGATGCTTCAACCCTACAGATCTGCAGGAACTAATGAATGATGAGAGAGAGAGTCCTCACCAGAGAAGCCCACAGCAATCAGTAATTCAGTTCCTGAAAACACACGTGCAAATGGTCAGTCCTGAAACATACATGTAAGTGAATAGGTACTGTGTGTGTGTGTGCGTGTGTGCAAATAGACACGGAGTGTTAGTGGTACACACCTTTAATCCTGGCACTCTGGAGGTAAAAGCTGGCAGTTCTCTAGAGGTTCAAGGCCAGCCTGGTCTACAGAGTGAGTTCCCGGATAGCAAGGGCTGCACAGAAAATCACTGTCTCAAAAAAAAAAAACAAAAGAACACAGACAAACAAAAAAACAAAACAAAGACAAGATGAACTGGAAAAAAGCAAAGAGGGGGTGTAATGGAGGGCTCCAAGGAAAGAAAGGAGAAAATGATGTCATTATACTGTAATCTTAAAAATAAAGAAAAGCATTTAATTTTTAAAGAAGCTGGAAAGACACCTCAGCACTGGCTGCTCTTATAGAGAGTCAGGGTTTGGCTTCCCTCACCCACTTGGTGGCTCACAGCCATCTATAGCTCCATTTTCATGGGATCCAGTGCCTCTTCTGTCCTCCGTGGGCACTGGATGCATGTGGTGCACATATGTACATGTAAGCAAATATTCATGCATATAAAATAAAAATAAATAAATGTTTTTAAATAAGATTAATTTTAAAAGGTGAATTTAGCTCGATATGGTGTCTGGTGAATTTTCTTGGGAGGCAGAGGTAGATGGACGGACCTCTGTGAGTTTAAGGCCAGCCTGGTCTACAAAGTGAGTTCCAGGATAGCAAGGGCTATTATACAGAGAAATTATGTCTCAAAAAAACAAAATAAGTGAATTTAGTAATATATGAAATATAATTCTATATGTTGTATATTTTTATATATTTATACAATTTAAAATACATTTCTATAGTATAAATCATATAATATAATAATAACATATTTTAGTATGAGCATTTATGGCATAAATTTGTGGAAAATTCAGTGCATAAAATATTTTTTTAAATCTCACACATAAATGCATTAAAATGTAAATACGATTCTTCTATGCTTTCATGTGGTATATATACTTGTTAGCATGGATATGTGTGCATGGTATATGTATGTGTCTGTGTTGGTGTGTGCAAATTGCATATACCTGTGAGTACATACGCGTGTACATGGAAACCAGAGGTCAACACCAAGTACTTCCAATCCTCTCTACTTTGACTTTCTTTTTCTTTACTTTCACTTTTAGGAAGGTATGTACTATTGAGTGATAGTGCCCATGGAGGCCAGAGGCATTGGATCTTCCTGGAGCTTGAGTTGCAGGTAATTGTGAATCACCTGATGTGAGGACTACAAACCTCATCAGAGCAGTCAGTACATGTTCTTAACCGCTGAACCATGACTCAAGAGCCCTCTACCTTTACTTTTTGAAATGGAGTCTTTGGCTGAACCTGAAGTGTCTTGACTTAGCTAGACTGGCTGGCCAATGAGCTTACATTGCCTGTGTCTCCCCAGTATACACAGTGCAGGCACACATCACTCTGCCTGGATGCTTATGTAGGTGCTGGGAATCCAAACTCTGGCCCTCATACCTGTACAGCATTTTACCCCAATTCTGTTTTTTATGGTGATTCTGCCTTACCTTTTTTGTTTTCTTTGTTTTGGCTTTGAGTCTGGCCTTGAGCTGGCCATCCTCCTGCCTCTGCTTCCTGAGTGCAAGGATAACAACCATACGTGGAACTGTACTGTATACGGAAAACACCAGATCCCGGCTCAGTATGCAAACTGGACCTTCAATTGGGCCCCCTTCCCTCAATACTCCCTCCCTGGCCTGGGCTTCCTTCCTGGCTCTTGGCCACTGGGCTTCAAGGCTCCAGTCCTCTCTAAACACATGTACTTGGAAGCTGTGAGATCACAGGGGCCTTTGCTTGTATTGTCTAAGGCTCAGCAGGAGTTGACCTTGGCTCAGCTAGGATAGCATCTAGCAGCACAGGTTTGCTGGCTAGGAAAAGGACTTCAGAGAGCTAGCTCCCAGGGAATTATGCATGTCAGAGAAAGTGTCCTTGTCCTGGCCGTGATGAAAAGGACAAGAAACCTAGGATACAGTAGCTTCAAGTTGAGGTCTTGGGAAAACAAGCCTTCTGGACAGGTCCAATCCGTGGCTTTTGAGTCGAAGGGTCTCTGTCCAAGGGGCTGGAGGAATCTAGGTACCCAGCACACACCCAGGCTGTAGCACAGTCTGATGTAGATTGATGTGTGCACACGGCACATATCATGGCAAACTGGGGAAGAGCTTCCCAGAATGGCTGTCTCAGTGGTTAGAGTCCACTCCGATGAGCTGATCCATGTGGGAAGTGAGGTATGGAGTAGAGGGCAGACAAACTGAGGCTGTCCCTGAGCTACGCTGCTCTCCCTGCATCCCACCCCATCCAGGGCCCTTGGCTCCTGCTGCTGTCCAGATGTTGGCGAAACCACAGTGTCCCGCCTGCGAACACGCACCGGGAAGGCGAAGACCAGGCTGCACTTTGTCAACATGGATTTTTCAGCTGGAAACCAGTCATTCTCTGTAAACTCTTCAAGTGCTAGGCAGGGGTGTCTTCCCAGCAAGGATTACTGGAGATAAAGTTGGCACACTGTACAGAGGGGCCCTGGAGCTGCTCGGAGACCAAGGGTGTATGTCTGTTCGTTCCCACTCAATCCTAGACATCCAGCCGATTTAGGCAGAATCCCCACACTCCACAAGAGGCTGAACACACGTATAGAATGAGGATTCTAGGTGACAGGAACTGCCTAGAAGCACTCTGGGACTGGAGCTGGGCGATGACACTTAACTCTCCATTGAAAAATATGGTTGGGGGATGGCACAGGCTTCAGACTATTTGAAAGGTTTTACCCAAACATGAATATCAGACCAGATCACATGATTTATATCAACAATATGAATGATAAAATTAAAAAAGAAGAAATGAAGAGATTCCTGTATGCCCTGTTTTCTCAGTTTGGACACGTGGTGGCCCATGAAGATGAGGGGCAGGCTTTTGTGATATTTCAGGAACTGGGCTCATCCACAGTTCTTTGAGACAGTTACAAGGATTTCCATTTTATGGTAAACCTGTATGAATTCAGTATGCAAAAACAGACTTCAATATAATATCTAAAATGCAGGGCACTTTTGCTGAGAAGGAGAAGAAGAAAGCTAAAACCACGGGACAGGCTGCAGCAGCTGCAAACAGCTCTGGCCAGGGAGCATCAAATGCTGTTAATACTCCAGGAAACGTGGTGCCAAATCCTCCAAACTACAACCCATTCCTTAATAACTTACCGCCAGAGATGGGTGGGATGGTGTTATCCAGGCTGTTTGATCAGCTCTCTGGCTTTTAAGAAAGTCCGCTTGATATGGGGAGGCACGGCGTTGCATTTTTAGGATTTAAAAATGATGCACAGTTTGGAGCTGCTGGAGATGCTTCGCACAGTAGTCATTGCCACAGTGATTACCTATGCCGAGAAATAACATTTGGAATAGCCAGTTTTAAAGGACTTGGTGTTATTTATAGCGCCCATTTTGACTACATTCGGTTAAGACATTTTAACGGTTGGACATAAAACTGAAGCTTGTGGTAGACTGTGAAATCTGAAGCCTTAGTTTTGTACAATGAACTTCTATTTGTTTAAAATGAAAAAAATATATATGGTTAGGATTCAAGGGATTGCTCAGTGGAGCAGATGACACAGTAGGTGAAGTACTGGCCACGTAGCATGAGGAGCTGTGTTCGAATCCCCAAACCCTGAATTCCAGTTTGGTTTCTGTTGTTATGAGAAAACACTGACCGAACATAACCTAGGAAGAAAAGGGCTGTCTCGTCTTATACTTCCAGGCAGCAATCCATCACTCTGCTGGCTGGTTTTAGGTCAGCTGGACACAGCTAAAGTCGACTGAGAGGCGGGAACCTCAATTGAGAAAAAAGCCTCCACAAGTTCAAGCATTTTTTCAGTGATCAATAAGGAAGGGCCCAGCCCATTGTGGATGGCGCCGTTTCTGGGTGGGTGGTCCTGGGTTCTATAAGAAAGCAGACTCAGCAAGCCAGGAGGCACAAGCCAGTGAGCAGCGCCCCTCCATGGCCTCTGCATCAGCTCCTGCCTCCAGGTTCCTGCCCTGCCTGAGTTCCTGTCCTGACTTCCTCCAATGATGAACAGCAATGCTGAAGCCGAGGAAACACATTCCCCCTCATGGTGTTTTGTTACAGTAATAGTCACCCTGTCTAGAGCAATCACTAAAAGAAGTCACAATGGGGGCTGAAGCAGAGCTCACGAAGAAGTTCAGTGTCCCACTCAGCTAATTTCCTGATGTTGTCCAGACCCACCTGCCTAAGGACAGCACTGCCCACAGTGGGCTGAACCCTCCTATGCCAAATAACAATTAAAAATGGTTCATAGACATGACTGCAGACCAATCTGATGGAGGCTCTCTCCCCCCAGGTTATGGCTAGCTTTGAGTCAAGTTGACAAAAACAGCCAACACACATGTAAAAGCCTGTTGGCCCACACTCGGGGAGCAGAGACTAGCCAATTGGTGAACTTGTAAATGTGGATCAAGAAAGACAAATGTCAACTTCAGGCCTTGCCCCCCCCCTCTCTCTCTTTCTCACACACACACACACACACACACACACACACACACACACACACACACACACACACGGAGCATGCATTTTTACATAAACATAGGTATGTATTTAGGTATGAATATATGGGAGAGGGCCAGATATGATGTCTTGGGCCTTTCCTCCAACAAATATGTGTCTCACTGTACTTTTGTTATCTAAGGCACTTGCCACTGGGTTCAGGGCTTACCCTTATCCAGGGCAAGCAACCAAAATGCTCACTTTCGTTGTATGGGCAGAAAGCCTTTTTCCAAAGGTCACAGTCCCTGGGTTCTAGGACTCAGTATTGGACATTTCCTTTTAAGGAAGGCAATTCAATCCTTTGGCCTCATAACAAAGACACAGTGCCCTCCCCACCCCCTCATGACCATCTCTTATGTTCAGCTGCTGTCCTGCAGGCCTGCTCAGTACCACCGTTGGCACAGCCTGAGGCTAAGGGGACTTGGTCCTCACCTCTGAGAGGGAATATGTTGCCACAAGCCCAGGGCAATGGTTCCTCCTCTGGGGAAGTACAGTAGGAACCAGCCCTTTACCTGCCCATAGGGAGACTCCTAACAGTCAGAGTTCCCTGGCTTGTCTCCTGAGGCCAAGCCACTCTCAGCTGCTCAAATGTTTTCTTTTACTTTACAATTTGTTTATTTTGTGTGTGTGGAGAGCGAGTTGCCTGTACATGCCACCAATGCCAGTGTGCACATGTGAAAGTCAGAACACAGTTTGGGGGAGTTGATCCACCAAGGTTAAACTCTAGTGATCCAGACAAAGTGTAAGCACCTTTTAAGTTGTAACGAGGTGTCACTGAATTTTCTAAACATGTATTTTTAAAAAAAGATTTGGTTATTAATGTATTTTATGTATACAAAAGAAGAAGAAAGCTGATCCCATTGCATATGCTTGTGAGCCACCATGTGGTTGCTGGGAATTGAACTCAGGACCTGTAAGAGGTCTAAAAATGAGGCGGCCTAAAGTCTCCCGCCTCCAGGTTCCTGCCCTGCTTGAGTTCCTGTCCTGACTTCCTCTGATGATGAACAGCAATGCTGAAGCCGAGGAAACACATTCCTCCGTGGCTAAAGTGTGCTGAACACACTTTATTCAGAGCATTGAACAATTTTTACTCTGAGGGCTAAAAAGAGTCACATGAGCAAAGTGTCCAGTCACAAGGAAGGACAAACCGCACGTGGCTAAAGCATGTTTGTCCCTAGAGGCATGTAAACATATGAGTCAGTTATTATGAATAATCTAAAGCACCCTCTCTCTGACCCACTGCCCCTGGAGAAGCATTCAAGCACGTTCCAAGGATAGTTCCACGATTTTGAAGGAAGCGAGGTCTTGTCTATTTCCTTTTCTCATAAGCACTCAGAATTCCCCTCTTACAATTTCATTCTGGGACACATTCCAACTGCCATGAATACTGTGACTACAAATTCCAAGTTAAAATCCTATTACCTGTGTGAATCTGAGTGTCCCTTCCAGCTGACAAATTCCAGGAGCAAGCTTGCTTGCTTTGTCTCTCTGTCTCTGTCTGTCTCCCCCCTTCCTTCCTTCCTTCCTTCCTTCCTTCCTTCCTTCCTTCCTTCCTTCCTTCCTTCCTTCCTTTCTTTCTTTTTGATTTTCTGAGACAAGATCTCACTCTGTAATCCTAGCTAGCCTAGAACTCACTACATAGACCAGGCTGGCCTCAAACTCAGAGATCTACCTGCCACTGCCTCTGCCTCCTAAATGCTAAGATTAAAGGTGTGTGCCACCTTACTCAACTCCAGTAGCTTTTTAAAAATCTATTTTGTTTTATTATTGTGTGTGTGTGTGTATGTGTGGCCCAGAGCTAATGTCTGTGTCCTCAGAGGCTATCAGAGTTATGTAAAGTTGTGAGCACCCCATGCGGGTGCTGGGAGCCAAACCTGGGTCCCCTACAAGAACAGCAGGCTTTCTAAACTGCTGAGCCATCTCTCTAACCCCATCCAGTAACTTCTAATTAATCAAAACCACATTTGTGCACAGGAGTCAGAGAAGTTACAACAAGTTCTGGAATCATTATTAGTGAAAGGGCACTGGGTGATGCCAGTCTCCCGTCAGCACAGATATCAGGTTCCTATCAGCACAGCACAGCTCCCAACAGATTGAGGCCCTGCATGTGGGGACCACACGGGAGCATGGTGCACAGAACACTCAATGGTGGATGCTTCATCGATGTGGAGCACGTAAGGCTCAGGGTTTGAGTATTTACCTGTCATGTACAGAGTCCTGGATTCCATCCCCAGCACAAAAAACAAAACAAAACAAAAAAACTAGTTTTTGTTGTTAATTCTTATTTTTTTTTTTTACTTTTTTAAAGATTTTCTCTGATTTAAAAAAAGTATCATGGAGCTAAGAGTAGTGGTGTATGCCTTTAATCCCAACACTTAGGAGGCAGAGGCAGGTGGATCTATGTGAGCTCAAGGCCAGCCTGGTCTACAGAGTGAGTTCCAGGACAGCCAGGCCTGTTCCACAGAGGAACCCTGGCTTGAAAAACCAAAAGAAGAAGACAAGGAGGAGGAGGAGAAAGAGCAGGAGGAGGAGGAAGATGAGGAGGAGAAAATGGGCCAAAGAAAAATGCAAAATCTAAACCTTTAGTTGCATCAACCCATTTATTCCAACAGCACTCACAATCCATCCAAGCCCGGGCATTCCGTCTCATTCTTGTGTAAGTGATTGCAGTGACAGGATTTGAACATAAATATCTGATTCATCCGGTGACTCCCCTCCTCCCTTAAGAGGTCTTCCTGGGGGAGGGTGTGCTTAATAAAAGGGCATGAGTGCTCTCAAGGATCTGAAAACCCATCAGAAAATTACTGTCCTGAAACCCTGAAGCCAATTACATTCCTACCCAGAGTACAAGCTCATCGAATAACCTTTACCAGGGCCCTTTACACTGATTTTTAATTTTACTGAGGACTGGAGGGCTTCAGATCACAAATATACTCCGTCTTTGGATGAAGCCACTGTGTGTTGACCTACAAACCACAGGTTTTTATTGGCCTAGCTTGGCCTCTCAGTTCTGCGCCAAGTATGGGGAATTAAGGAGATGCCAACATCTCCTGCCTGGGAGATTCAAGCCCTGATAGGATGGATTTTAAACCAAGGAGAATTGAAGAATAATAAACAAGTTAAATTAAATACACCAAAAAACTTGGGAATATTCTTGCTAGAAAGGGTTTGCAGCAGACGGGAGAGCAGCTGTGTGTGCTGTGTGTGCCAGGGCAGAACTACATTTTAGATGACCCATCTTGGGGAGGGGGCAAGCTAGCAATTCATGTCATGTCGTAGCAATAAAAATATTTAGGTCTTACTATAAGGATTTTAAAATTAAAAATGGTGAAAACCAAATACAAAAAGAGGTTTAGGATGAGACTAAGCAAGACCTAATAAGTGTCCTCATTGACATCATCACTGATCCATACTGTCTGTCTGGGGTTCACACTGTCCCCAGCAAACTGGGACCCAGTAACCCAGGACATTCTCAGTGTCACAGTCTTGCCCTGGTCATTTTGCTGGGCTGTGACAGAACATGGACCGTTCATACTTCAGCAGCGGGATTGCTGAGCATTGGTCCACCTCCACAGCGGTGGGCAATGCAGAGCAGGAGACCTGCTGTACTTCCTACCTCCTCACCTCCAGTCCTTCAAGTTCCCCACTGAACAGTCAGCACACCCGCTGCCAAAGTTTACCTAGCAGATCTTTCTGGAAAAAATCTCCCATGCTTTCTCCCTCTACATTCTGCAGCTGGGAGCACACGCATCCATATCAGGAGAACCATGCCAGCATGGGAGCCTCCAAAAATCCACAGTGACCAAAGGACGCAGTTAGTACCAATCCCAGACACAAGACTGATACCCGTAACAAGCCCTCTTACTCAGGACACTGAAGCATATAAAACCCAAGCTTCCTATGCTACATGCATACCCCCCAAAGCCTCTTAGAGCTGCCCCAAAATCAGAATTGTTTTATTTCCTATCTAATTTTGCACTTTTATTTCTTTTAACATTTTCTCTTACTTTTAATTATGTGTATATGATACACAGGGTGACTAATATGTGTGCCCTTGAGTGCAGGTGTCTAAGGAGGTAAGAAGAGCTGGATTTACAGATGGCTGAAAGCAACCCAGTGTGGGTACTAGCAAACTTGGGTCCTCTGAAAAAGCTGCAAACCCTCTTAACACTAAGGCATTTCTCCAGTGTTTATATTTGTTTTATTTGGGGGTACAGTATGTGGGTGTGTTTTGAGATGTATGTGTGTGTGCATACGTGTGTGCATGTGTGTGTGTGTATGTATGTATGTATTTGGGGGTATGTGAGTATGTTTGAAAATATATATATATATATATATGCATTTTGGGGTATGTGGGTGTGTTTTGGGATATATATGTATTTTGGAATATATATATATATATAATATATATTATATATATATATATATGAGCACACAGGTGCTGTGGTGCATTCATGGAGGTCAGAGACAGTTTGTGGAAAGTATTTTCTCTCTCTTCTTCCACCATATGAGTCCCAGGGACTGAACATGAGTCATTAGACTTGGCAGCAAATGCTTTGACTCTGCTGGACTATCTTGCTGGTCTTGGCCTGCATTTACATCTCCTGTTATTTAAGACCAAAGGCACATGGAGCCCAGTGAAGCTATGCAGACCAAAGGTGCTGGGTCCATGGAAAGCATCCATATAAGTAAGGAGTGGCACTAATGACATTTCCATCAAATTGTCCCTTCTGCAGTAGCCACAGAGGCCTCCGCTGCAGGCCTACCCCTGCTCAAGTGTGTGTGCAAAGAGTACTGTTTATTGCTGCAGTAGACGCTACACCTTAAAGACAGCCCGCCTCTATGAAGCAAGACGCTGTGAAAGAAACCATAAGACATCTGACCCGGAATAAATGTCACCCGCCCAAGGCTTCAAAAGCTGAGGTCAGGCATCCATTGGGTGAGCCCTGACCCCTCTGCATACTGCTAAAACAGAAAGCAAGGAACAGAATGTCTTGCAGTGAGCTGCCATGTGTGGGATAAGAAACAAGCAGGGAGCCACCCTGAAAAAAATGTACTCCCTGCTCCTGCCAGGACATGAAGAAGGCAACCTGGGCCTGACCTCATTTGCTGCTCCCAGAGAAGGAATCCAGGTTGGGCAGGAGGGTGTCAAGCATGCATGGGACTGACTTAATTTATTGTTAGTAGTATTATTGCATGTGTGTAACGTGCAGCTACCAAAGGTCAGCTTCTGACTATCAGTTCTCTGCTTCTACCTTCTGGGTTCCAAAATTGAACGTAGCTTGTTGGGTCTCCATTAAGGCCAGTATCTTTATGAATTGAGCCATCTTGCCAGCCCAAAGGGGTCTTTTGATTTTGGTGGGAATTTTAATTCAGTTTCCATACTTACCCACCAACAGCAGCTGCATTAGAGATCTCTCTCTCTCTCTCTCTCTCTCTCTCTCTCTCTCTCTCTCTCTCTCTGTGTGTGTGTGTGTGTGTGTGTGTGTGTGTGTGTGTGTGTGTGTGTTCCACGGGGCACTTCTGTGATTAAAGTCTCACCAGCTCCAACTGATGAAGGGCAAAGATAAAACACATATGTTTCCAAATGGCACCTGCAACCCCACTCTCAAATCCATCATTCCCAAACCTAACACATGCTGGGCATGGTGATGCCTGCCTTTAACTTCAGCACTTGGGAGACAGAGCTTAAAAATAAAATAAAAACGTGAAAATAATGCATTTCACACTGAAAAGCTGCACTCCGAATCATCTTCCACTAATCTTTGCCCTTAGGTGTGCAAGGCTGTGGTTAGTGTGTGTCAGCCCATACAAGCTTGTGGTTAGTGTGTGTTAGTGTGCCTCAGCCCACACCCCATCAGTAAAGCAGCAGTCGCATTCAGAAATCCCCTGGAACCACAAGCAGAGCTGGAGGAACTGAAATTCAAGATCATTCTTGGCTACTTTCAAATCAAAAGTCAGCCTGATGGGATTGCTCTTTGCTGAAATGAGGGGCAGATGTACAACAGCCAGCACAGAGGGAGTGTAGAAGGCTTCACCTCCATCAGAAAAAAAAAAAAAAGAGAGAAGAAAAAGAAGAAAGGATGAACGAACAAAGGAAAAGAAATCACATGCCCTTTGACCTAGCATCCCTGACACCATTCTGCAAGCACATTGTTCATGCCAGAATAAAGACGCAGCCGGAGACAGTGGCACACACCCAGTATTTAGAGTGTCTCCCACCTGGGGATGTTTCTAAGGGTACTGAGATAGACTAGGTGACCTAGGGGACGTGATGCCAGGAGAAAGGCTGCCCCTGGGGACACTGTTCATCTTAGAAGGCTTTCGTGAGCAAGCTACACATAACTTATAGAGTGTACTGAGTCCCGAGTCCCCATTAGACAGACAAAGGGGAGGCAATACTGAGGGTCACAGGCATGCACTAAACGCAGTTTTGAATTCCTTTTTCTCGTTTCCAAATTAATGTCTTAGACAGACTTTGGAAAGTGTCCTAAATGGTAAGAGCTGTAAGCCGTCTCTGGAGAGTGCTGGGTAAGGTGTGTGTGTGTGGGGGGGGGGGTTCGATATTTGCATTGTGCACGTAGGGACTGAAGGCTTGTGAACTTGGGCAAGCATCCCAACCATGATTATTTTGACTGACACATAAACACTGTGTGTGGAGCATGAGGATAATATTTACCCATTATATACACGGAAACCAAATCTCTTGACACAGTGAGCCTACAAGTCACACCTCCGTTTTGCAAATGCAGAGGGAATATTGAGAGAGATGGGGACAATTATACATCAGATATTGAGATGCATTATATATCCTGAGTCTAGGTCATGTAGACTCTGGATCGGTAAGATCCGCTTTTGGATCATACTGGCAAAGCTGAACGTAAAATAAGCCCCTGAGAAGCTATTTTGTAAGATTGTATCTAAGCTGAGGGTGGCTGGATACTTTTCGTTGCCCTGCCTCCGTTGGCTGTGGGTTGATTTATGTTGTTCCTTGCCCTGGTAGTTCTGATTCTCAAACCACAAGCACTCAATGAAAACACTTGTTTGTTTATTTATTTACGTACTTACTTATTTGGGGGTTGGTTTTGGGGGGTGTTGAGACAGTTTCTCTGTGTAGCCCCGACTGAACTGGAACTCATTCTGTAGACCAGGCTGGCCTCAAACTCAGAAATCTGCCTGCCTCTGACTTCTGAATGCTCAGAGTAAAGGTGTGCACCACCACACCCAGCTGAAAATATTTATTTTTATGTATATATATTCATGTATGCCTGCATGAGTTTATGTATATACATATATTTATGTATATACATGTGTGTAGGTGCCCTCAGGGACCAGAACAGGGAATTGAATCTCACGAAAGTGGAGTCAGAGGCAGTTGTGAACCACCATATTATATATAAGTGCTGGGAACAAGGCCAAGCTCCCCTGCAAAGCAGAAATCACTCCTAAGCAAAGGCTTCTCGACAGCCTCTACTTTCGCTTTTATTATAAAGGTTCTTTTTAAATAATGTGTTTGAGTGTTTACCTATATGTATGTGTACGATGTTTGCCTGGTGCTTCCCTTGGAACCCACAAGAAACCATCAGATTCCCTGAAACTGGAATTACAGGCATCTGTGAACTGCTCTGAAACTGAATTCAGGTCCTCTACAAGTTAAAAGCGGCAAGTGTTCTTAGCTGCTGAGCCATCTCTCCAACCCATATTTACTCTTTTTTAAAACAGGATTCCAATCTCTCCTGCCTAAAGGAGGCTGGAATGTAGCTCAGCAGCCAAGTACTTGCTGTGGCATGCTCAAGGCCCTGGGCCCCATCTAGAGGATCTCCAGGAAAACAAACAAACAAACAAACAAATAAGACTTGCCCATGCGGTTGGTTGTTTGTGCACACTGACAAAGACAATCACTCCCTGGTGCTTGGAGTTCTGTTATCTTTCCTACACACGCATTCTTTAAACATTCTGAGGTTATCAATGTGCACAGATAGTCCAGAGCTGACTACCAGAGCTGGAATTCCCTTGGCATATCTTTGTGCTCTTGTGGACTGGTTCTGTGTCCTGTGAGTGACCACCTGCCTCGAGTAGCTATTTGAATTTCAATGAAGAGAAATACCGATTTCAAATGCAACCCTTTAGCATCAGGTGATAGTGCCGATCCTTCTACCCAAAACCTGTGCCAGTCTAAGGACTCACTTCCGTATCTAGAGGTAAATGCAGAGTAGCTGTTTATGACTGAATGAAAAGAATCAATCCTAATTTATCCTACAGATGCCTAAGCTGTGAGTCAGAAATGCCACAAATTCTGAATCATACACTGGCTTCATTCCAGTCAAGTCCAAGTTGGTTGTATTTGTTTTCCAAATTATTTGAACTACTCTTTCCCCACACTGGGTGTCCAAAGTTGAATAGATGAGGTATGTTACAGACACACTTCAGGGAAAGGAGACTTCCTATCAGATTCTTGGCCATTTCTTAGCAGACAAGAGAGAGAGAATTGTATATTTTTATGTTTTTTTTCTTCTTAAATAAAAATAAGCGGTTGCTATAACCTGTTCCAAAAAAGGAAAGTGAGAAAATTCTAACAGTAAATGTTACATCCCCATGGAATCCTGAAGTGCAAACAGCAGCTGAAATGGATCCACCTATTTATAGGATTACAATAAACATACCTTTGTACCGGCTCTACCATTTACTGCCCAGCTGATCTGAGCACAGACAAAAAGAGCTGGCTGGGAGACTGCAGCGGCTCTCTTCATGCTTATTCCGCCACTACTGACTGCACGAAGCCCCTAAATGAGCAGTCGCTGCGCTCTCAAGGAAAATGTCCCTTTCCCTGCCCCCTCTGCAAACAGTTGCAAGCCCTCCCCAAAGCACTGAGTGAACGTGGCTGGTTTAACTAACCAACTAAACTGAATAATACCCTTAAATCCCAGAATCCCAGCGTGGTTTCCTGATGTTCATTTCTCGGGGCAGAAAGCTTTACAAGCCAAAAAAAAAAAAAAAAAAAAAAAAAAGTTTCTCGTAAATAAGTTCACTAGTACGTGGAGAGAAGTTCCTACAAAAAATGAGACTTCGGATCTGCAGCTTTGTCCAAGAAAAAGGCAAAACCAGAAAGTTGATTTTCATTGGAGTCTACTTTATTAAATGAGAGAATGCCTCCTTCGTCATGTGTCTGACTAGCTTCAAAAATTACAAAAGAGGCTTCCCAACGAATTTATGTCTGAGCAAGAAAAGGGCGACATGAAGGACCCGGGCCACCCCAGCCTCTACCACTGGGAATTGACCCGGAGAACTCTGCTGGCAGAGCCTAGCGAGCTGGGATAGAATCCCAGATCACACCCAAGCCTGCACACCGACTCCTCCGACCCACGTCAACGTCACCAAAATCGTGAAATAAACTAAGGGGGGGGGAGTTGGGTGTATCCCCACGCGCGCACTAAAAGTCTAGGGAACTGGGTCCCCTTTTCACAGCTCTTTACTAAGAATTTGGAGTTCAGTCTTCCAAGGACCTAATTTTCCCCCCTCTATAACCTCGAGGAGAGTTGCAAGGTTCGCTTTTCGGTGTCCCACTCCCATGCCCCCAAACCCTGTATTTTTCTTGCACCCCTGACCCTGGAGCATCAGGGTACACTTATAGAGAGAGGGCTGGTGTGGTGCAGCGTCCCTCGCTGGAGGGGGCTGGAAGCGCCCAGTGCTCCTCGCTTCGTCGCCCTCGGCCCAAACAATGGCTTTCCGCGGGGACAAGCGATCCTGGGGTGGTCGGACCCGGGGATCCTCGGAGCACGCAACCGATCCACGCCGCGCAGAGAGCGCCCAACCCCACAGACCGGTCCCCGCTGCCGCCACAGCGAACAATGCGCGCCCCGCCCCGTGCGCCTATTGGCCCGGAGGCTCCCGGTTGCTCAGCGCGGGCGACTGCGGCGCGCGTGCGCGGGGCGGGGCGCGGCGGGGGCGGCGCTTTGTGTGCGACTGTGGGCCGGGGTCTGCGGGGCGCGGGCCGCGGCGGGCGGCGGCATGGAGGAGTTGAGCAGCGTGGGCGAGCAGGTCTTCGCCGCGGAGTGCATTCTGAGCAAGCGGCTCCGCAAGGTGCGTGCGTCCCTGCCCGTCCCCCGCGCGCACCGGGCGCTCTGCGCGGCTCACCGCTCACTCTTCTCTCCCTGCAGGGCAAGCTGGAGTACCTGGTCAAGTGGCGCGGCTGGTCCTCTAAGTGAGTCCCCGCTGCGCGGCCGTTTTCCCGCGCGCGCCTCCCGGCCTGGGTGGGAACGGCGTGGGGACCCTGGCCTCTCGGATCCGAGCGGGAAGTTCTTTGGCTCGAGACCCGGAGGACGCCGGCCGACCGGCGATGCCCTTTGTTTACGAGCCCAAGGGGAGCGGGCAGGGAGGCCTCCAGCCCCGAGTCCCTCGAGCCCGGTTCTCCTCCGCGCCGCGCGCGCTTCTGGAGCCCATTTGTTGCATGCGCCCCCGCCCTGGAGCCGGCCGTGGCAGGCGCGGGACACGGCCCCCTCCCCTTACCCAAGTTACCCCGCTGTAACCTGAGCTTCCTACTGGTAGGAGCCCCCTCCCCTTTCCTTCCCCCCTCTAACTCCGCGCGCTTGCTTAACGAAGGGAAGGCACCGGGCCTTCTCCGGAAGGGGCTTCTCTATAGCCGCCCCGCTATCTCCATCCTGGACCCTATCCCCTCCCGATGCCCCCTTCAATCCCCGTTGCTCTGCCCGCGCTCTCCGTGGTGTCAGCCACATTGTTCTGTCTGCTTCCCCAGCTCCCCCTCCCCTACCTGTCTTCCCTTCCCTCCCTGGCTCAGGGCCAGGCTCGGGGGATTTCCTCAGCAGCTTTGCTCTTTGTTGGGATTTGTTTTCTTCCCAGGCGCAGACTGTTGAGTCCCCTTGTGGCCTGCTTGGACTTGGGGTTGAGGTGGCAGTTTGCCTGTTGGTTTGAGGCTGTGATGCTAACTAACTTTAAGGCTTCTGGAACCTCGGGACTTGCCCTAGGCAGCCCAGTTGGATGCTGTTCACCAGCCCTGCTCTTTGCTTTTCCAGACACAACAGCTGGGAGCCAGAAGAGAACATCTTGGACCCAAGGCTGCTCCTAGCCTTCCAGAAGAAGTGAGAACATTAACAGCACTCTGGAGGAGGGGAGAGTTGGGCTGAATTGGCTGGTGGCACAGTGTCCTGAGGCTGTGGTGTGAAGCCACATGAGGAGCTTGGCCCCGGGCTTCCTTGGGTGGCACAGAGGCAGCACACTTTAAGGCTCACCAGACAGACTTCCAAAATGAACCTTAGTGCAAAAATTGTACTTTCTGTTGGCCTTTTGTGCTGAGTAATGTTCGGTCAGCACTAATAGCTATTAGGGTTGTAAATTTGCCATAAAAAGTAGGCTTGTCTCTCTGTCCCTGTCTGTGGTACAAAAGAGGGCCCAGAGGGGTCTGAAATCCACAGTGCAGAGAGATGTGTGTGATGTTTTGCTCAGGCTGTGAAATGGCACTGAGGTTGCAAGGCTTCTCTTGGATCTGCTTTTGTAACTATAGTTGACACTTCTGCTCTTAGGTGACAGTTGTTCATTAAGACAGAAAATTGTGTGGGATGGTGTTAGGAATGATGTGTTACAGGGGTGTGAGGCTCACCATCTTCTCAGGGCAGAGGTCCAGGAACACAGCACCATGTGGGTAGCAGCAGACACCTTCCTGCTGCAGAAGCTGGTTCTGTCAGTAGAGGCAGATGAATGGTTTGCTCAAACGCCTCCCCAGCTGGGGTCAATCTAGCCAGCTTGTTCTCTGGGAGCCCAGCCTGTGTTTCTCACTGTAACAGGACATTGTGCATAAAGGGTTGGAAGGGGATAGGTTTTGGCAGGGTGAATGAGTGCTTGTACTTTCTGGGAATTCTTTAGAAATGGATAACAACTTCACACCCTTCTATTAAGTTCAGAGTCTGGTCCTCTGAGCCACGGAGGGAATCCTTGGCACTTTCTAGGGCTGGTATGTTTATCTGCATTTGAGGTGGCATCCTTGGACCAGGTGCTATGATGCACAACTAAAGCCCCTGCTGCTAGAAGGGCTGAGGAAGGCAGAGGGACTCTTGAGCAGTTGGAAAACAGCTTGGCTGGTGGAGAATAGTCTGTTTTACAACATGGAATGGAATGAAAAGAAATCAGGATGGTACATGTTCTGTCTCTTCCCTGCATCCAGACATATCCCTCTGCACTAGCATCTGGCGGTTAACTTCTTGGTCAGGGAGGGACCACTATGTATAAGGAAGGTTGTGGTCAACATAGGATGGGTGATGATCTGGGAGTTTTCCTGAGGTCTGATCTATTTCTTTAGAGATCACTTTCCAGGACTCTAAAGAGATGGTATTTGGCTATTTTGTTTTATTTGCATTTGTCTGTTTGCTTGGGAGAGGAGGGAGGCATGCATTGCCATAGGTCTGAGTAGTTGCCAATTTTTTTAATAAAACATTTTTTAATGATTTATTTATTCTTATTTTATGTGCATCAGGGTTTTGCCTGCATGAATGTCTATGTGAGGGTGTCAGATCCAGTTAGGAGCTGTCATATGGGTCCTGGGAACTGAACCAGGGTCCTCTGAAAGAGCAGCCAGTGCTCTTAACCACTGAGCCATCTCTCCAGCCCCCTGTTGTCTATTTCCACCTCCTGGGTTCTAGGTATCAAACTCAGGTTGCCAAGCTTAGCAGCATGTGCCTTTGCCTGCCAAGCCATCTGACAGGTCTTTCTCATCAGGAGCCTTCTCCAGATATGCCCAGTGAGGTAGCTGAGCTTACAAGAGAGGCAGGCTTGGTGCTCTTTGCTTCGAAGCCTTCACTGTAGGTTACAGGAGTACAGACTCTGAGGCTAGGCTGATGAGGGCTTGATATCACTCTCTCCTTCCATTAGGAGCAGAATTCTGAAGGTATTTAAGGAATGCAGGAGCAGGGGTGATATAAGTCAGCGAGCTGCCTATGAGAAGCCTGGCAAGCGTAAGACACTGGAGTCCTCAGCCCATGGCTTTCTGATATGATTGAGCCTTGCAGTAAAACTGATGATAAGCTGTCACGAAAGGGAGCAGCAGGGATCCCGTGGGAGCTGAGGGTGGAGGCTGAAGCCAGAGGAGGGTTTGCAAGCAGGACTTTTCAAAGCTGATTGGTGCTCTGTCTCCAGGGAACATGAGAAGGAGGTACAGAACCGGAAAAGGGGCAAGAGGCCCAGGGGCAGGCCAAGAAAGCACACAGTCATGTCTTCCTGCAGTCGGCGTTCCAAGCTCAAGGTGGGTAGCAGAAGGCCTTGAAAATGGCTCTTTATCCACCCATGCTGCTCAGTTCTCCAGGGGAGCTGTTGAGATAGGCAGGCCTCTTTCCTGTGGCCCCCTTCAGGCATCTATGTCTGTGGGGGTGGATGGCACCAGCAGGATGCATGCTCCTCCCATCCTGGGGCCTCCTCGGGTACTTCCTGTCTCAGCCCAAATCCATCCTGTACTCTGTCCTCCAGGAGAGCAGTAGCAGACTTGGTAGGTATGCCCAACACCCTCTCACTCCCCATCAGGGAAGCCAGTGTGCAGTAAATGCTCGTCTGTGTTGGAGTTATGGACAAGTTGGGCAAGTCCAGGAAATGGGAAGAGAAGCAGTGATACTGTGCTGAAGTCCTCAAGATGTCCTGTTGAACCCCCTTGCTATGATGACAGACAGACAGCCTTCCATACACCAGGGCAGCTGCCCTGTTGCCCTCCCCCACCCGGTGACAGTTCAGAAGCAGGATAGGGAGGGGGGTTCTGTCCGTAGACTCAGGTGTGTGCCTTTGTTCATTACTTGGACTTCACTTCCTAGACCTGTGACCAAAGAAGAAGTGTGAATCTACCCTGGCACCACCATCTTCATCTATCCTCTTAGCAGGAAAATGTCAGCCAGAGCAGTCCTGCTGACTGAGCAGGAATTTCTGTGGGTTGATGAAGCCGAGCAGTGGGGAGCAATGCTGGGGAAGCCTGGGGCCCCAGGGTTTGATGAGATCGGCCCCTGTCAGGGCTAGAAGGACATTGGGACCATCTTCATAAATCTTACCATGGGAGATTCTGGATCCGCAGGCCACATTAGGGCCTGAGAAGCCAGAGAGGCACGTGGTATCAGGGTTAACAAGAGAACACACTGTTTACCTCTAATTCTGCATACTGCTGAATGGGTTTCACCTCTTTGGACAAGCATAGCCTCCCTGGCTGCTGGGTCCTGGAGGTCCCTGTTGCCATGGCTGCAGGATATCTGGCTGCTTAGACAGAGACTTGAATTCTAACCACTTGTCTTTTCAGGAACCAGATGCTCCGTCCAAGTCCAAATCCAGCAGTTCTTCTTCTTCCTCCACATCTTCTTCCTCTTCCTCAGATGAAGAAGATGACAGCGATCTGGACTCCAAGAGGAGCCCCCGGGGGCGTGAGACGCACCCAGTGCCTCAGAAGAAAGCCCAGATCCTGGTGGCTAAGCCAGAGCTGAAAGATCCCATTCGCAAAAAACGGGGACGCAAGCCCCTACCCCCAGAACAAAAGGCGGCTCGGAGACCTGTAAGCCTGGCCAAGGTGCTGAAGAGCACCAGGAAGGACCTGGGGACCTCAGCCAACAAGCTGCCTCCTCCACTCAGTGCTCCTGTGGCAGGTCTGGCAGCCCTGAAAGCCCACACCAAAGAGGCCTGCAGTGGCTCCAGCACCATGGCAACCCCAGAGAACCTGGCTAGTCTGATGAAAGGCATGGCCGGGAGCCCCAACCGTGGTGGCATCAGCTGGCAGAGCTCTATCGTACACTACATGAACCGCATGAGCCAGAGTCAGGCTCAGACTGCCAGCCGACTGGCACTCAAGGCCCAGGCTGCCAACAAGTGCAGCCTTGGGCTAGATCTGAAAGTGAGGACGCAGAAAGGGGAGTTAGGGGTGAGTCCTCCAGGAAGCAAGGTCCTTAAGGTCCCTGGCAGTGGAGCTGCAGAGCAACAGAAAGGGAACAGTTCTGGAGGCCCAGGTTCCCAGCTGGCCCCCACTCAGGAACTGAGCCTTCAGGTCCTGGACTTACAGAGCGTCAAAAATGGAATGCCTGGTATGGGCCTGCTTTCCCGCCATGCCACAGCCACCAAGGCCATTCCAGCCACCAACGCAGCCACAGGGAAAGGTCCTGGGGGTGGCCCCACAGGAGTAAACATGACCAGCACACCCACAGACACCAGCAAAGGTGAAAAACTGGCCTCCAAGGCTACAGCTCCGCCCACCTCTTCTGTCAAGAGGGACAGTGTTAAGTGCATCGTTGCCTCCAGTGGACAGGAGGGCCACACAGTCCCAGGAGAAGGCCGCAAGGCACCTGCACTGTCCGAGATGAGCACAGGGGAGGAAAACAGTAGTTCTGACTCAGACCCTGACTCATCCTCACTCCCCAGCGCTGGGCAGAACCTGTCGGTATCTATCCAGACCAACCAGGACTGGAAACCAACCCGCAGTCTAATCGAGCATGTCTTTGTCACAGATGTCACAGCCAACCTCATTACTGTCACAGTGAAGGAATCCCCCACCAGTGTGGGCTTCTTCAACTTGAGGCATTATTGAGACCATTGCCCAAGGCCCACCTGCCTTCCGGTCTCTGGTTTTGCTTTGATGCCTGACCTGGGGGGCCAGCTCTGCCCTGTCTGGAGACTTAGGGTCGGGAACTGGTGTCTCTGGTGATTCTACCTCTCTGGGCCTCCAGTCTACTCTGTCCTGTCACCTCAGGAAATCTGGTTGGCCGCTGGCTCAAGGCTGCCTGCTTGAACAAAGTCTATTCAGTGCATATCCCTCCTTGGCCTAGTGAGACCCTCCCCTCCTTTATTAGCCCAGCTACTGTCAGGTGGGTGTGGGGAGAAGCATCTGATCCAGTTTCCTCTCCAACCCAATGGGGCAGGCTGGACCCTTCTAAGCCCAACAGTGACAGGGCCTTTTTGGTGATGTGGGGATTCTGTCCTTGGCAGGTGAGGCTGTGGCCTCATCATAAAAAGATAATTTGTTGTGAAGTTGGGTTCAGGGACCCTGCAGAAGTCTACAGAATCCTGTGTTTGTCCCTGGTACAGAATCTTCTCTGGCCCCTAAGTCCAGCCAGAGTTTGAAAGGCCTTCATCCTAGCACTCAGATGTACTGGGTGCTACCTTGTTTGGGAACAGAGGAGTCCGGGGTCACTGCCGCCTCCTGCAAGCAGGCTCTTAGCCCCAGTGAAAAGTGACCCTGTTCACTCTGAATCCAGACCTGCACCCCTGCTTAGGCCCACTAGAGTGCGCCCTAGTTCCTAGGGCTGAAACCCAGAGAAGCCTGAAGTAGGAATTGGAAGTCCTGGGCAAGCACTCGTCCCTAAAAATTGGAGTGTGATTTTACTAGGACCAGATAGTCACCCTGGCAGTTAGGAGTGTAGGAGTCTGATGAAGGCCCTACCACCCTGCTGCCTGTCTACACTGGGTGTCCCCAGGCTGTCCTACAAGGGTTCTCTGTAGTTAATTCTGGTGCAAAGCCCCACCTATTGAGTGGGCCATTTGGGTACCATTTCCCCTGACAATCCTCTCCTACATTTGGGAGCTTGTGTTTCCTTTCTAGCTGAGAAGCAAATGCCCCCTGCCATTTATGTGGTGGGACAGTTTTGACAGTCCACCTGACAAGGGGTTCTAATCCCTCCCCTATCCTCAGGAGCTAATGCCAATTCTGGGTCCCTTCCAGATGCCTTCTCCCTGGCTCCCGTCCCAGGTAGCTGTCTTAAAACTACCTTGTCAGATTGCTGGCCAATGTCAGGATTTCTGTCCTAGATGACCACCTTGGGACCGTGACAATCTGGTCAGTTCTGTGATGCCAAAAAGGGGTGTGGTGTGGAACCCTTGTTTCTACTAATACCATTGACTGACTGGCCAGTCTGCAAGTGTGGGCTCTTCATTCCTGTTGCCTTGAAGGGCAGAGTCCCCCTTCAAAACCAGTCAGAGAATGGGTTGTCTGGGACCTGCTACACTTTCAAAGTACCCCCCACCCACCCACCTAGTAGCTCACCCCACACACCAAATAAGAGACGGTCTTTGTGTAACCAAACCGACCTCAACACTGTGCCTTTTGGGACAGACCCATATCCATGGCTCCTGAAAGAGGCCTGTGATGTGCAGCCTCTGGATCCAGCACGAAGGGGGTCAATGCTAACAGGCAGCAAGAGCTGCCGCTAGAGAGAAGCCAGAACCAGGAAATGGCTAGCAGAAAGGAAGAGTTGCCTACTGGGCCATGAGCTTCTCCCTGTACTCAGCCAGGGTCCTTTGCTGCCTTGCCCAAGGTTTGCAGCTTCTTTTGTACCAGACACTGCCTTACAGGCACCTCCATGTTTCTTGGGGGTCCCATGAGCTGTTGGAGAAGTGACCATGTTTGGGGGTCTAGGTCGACAGGCCTTGTTCCCTGCTGCCAGGTCTCCAGACTCCAATTTGGTGCCTTTTACTTTTTTACCAGTTATTCCAGTCCCAAAGTTGAAATCTACAAATACCTTCTTCGCAGCCACTTTGCCTTCTTGTGTGTTTTTCCTGGTGCTGTGACCCCAGTGGTCTATGTTGTAAAGCATATGTGTAGTGTGCCCACATGGGAACCCACTGGAGAGGCACATGCTCTGAGTTGAGTTCTCGTGTTTACCAATAAATAAAGTAGTTGCTTTTTTATGTTTTTTTAATTGCTGCCGCCACCCCTGTGTGTGTGTGTATGTGTGTGTGTGCCTGCATGTGCGCAGCTAGGCATCAGTCACACATCTGACATATTCTGTGCTGCATTTTCATGCCAATTAATTCTGTCTAGTCTTTTTGAGATCTATCTCAGGCTTTGAACTTCTGGTCCCTCTTCAGCCTTCCTAGTGTTAAGATTACAGGCACCTTTTTGTCTGCTGCTGTACTTGGTAGGAAAAGTGGCCAGCCTGTCTTCTTCCTCAGGAGTATTGATTTTAAAAAAAAAAAAAATCTTTAGTACCAAAAACAGTGTCCCTTCTTGGGTGTACTCCAAATGCTGACCTTGATTAGAGAACGCTCTGCTCCTGAGGTTTCATCAGGAATGAAATGTTGAACTTTGAGCTGATGTCGGCCATGGGCTTGATTTCTTTAGCTCTTTGTGTACGACCCTTTAAAGAGGAGCTGTTTGATTTCCTAGTTGAGTGAGAAGGGACCCCGGAAAGGCTTAGGGTCTCTGTTGGGACAGAACAGTCCAGGTGCTAAGGAAATGCTTGCTTCAGGCAGTCCCTTGATAGCCCTGTTCACCCAGATGTATCTCAGAGTTCCAGGAGTTTTAGTGACACCAGTCTAGATTATAGGGGCTTTAGGCTGATGTGAATTTATTTTGCTTGGGAAAGACAATAAGTGATGTAGGAGAATTCTTGACTTTTTGCTATCCTTAGTATTAAATATTTTTTTAAACTTTTGGCTTGGTGTACATTGTAAGTAACACATATAAACAAAACAATCTGAACTTCCCTCTTTCATGGAGTGCAACACTCATCTGGACATACATAGCTGTAGCATTGGAGGAAAAAAATAGAAATGTCTTAGCCACTCAGAGATAGGATGGGGGGAAAAGACACCTTTACAAGGAAGGGGCATGGTTTTAAGAGCAAATACTTACACTGGTGATGAATGGAAGGAGGCATATGGAGTGTCTGGAGAAAGGTGTCCTGTGATAAAGGATACCAGCATCTACTTTGTAGGGACCAAGAGTGTCCCACAAAGTCACATACAAAAGTCCAGCTTCCCAGAACATCCAAGAAGCTAAGTTTGAGAAAACCTGGTTTAATGGGGAAGATTGTGTATAATTTTCACCCACTAATATTACTGGGCAAAAGAAATGTTACAGACCTCCAGCCAGTACGGGAAGCTGCTATGATACACTCATAGGGACCAACACCCTCACCTCCACCGTTCCCAGTTCCCAATGAAACCCATTGGGAAGCTACTGGGAAGAGCAGGAAGCTTTGACTCAGGGGCCACTTAAGCTCATAACCCCATCTAATAAGAAAATGAAGATGTGGTGCGCTTATTACACAACCTTCTCTAGCCCAAGTCCATGCATTGCTTTCTTTGGCATGAATCTATTCAGAATTTCCTCTGACTTCCCAGGAGAATAGGGTTTTCTTTGAAGTGTAAGGAAGATAGAGCCACAGGCCTACTTCTGGTAGAAAGACTTGTTGGGACTAAAGTTCTCTCTAAAGGCAGAAACAAAATCTTTTTTAAGATTTATTTCATTTATTATGTCTACATGTTTGCCTGTATGCCAGAAGAGGGCATCAGATCTCATTACAGATGGTTGTGAGCCTCCGTATGGTTGCTGGGAATTGAACTCAAGACCTCTGGAAGAGCAGTTAATGCTCTTAACCTCTGAGCCATCGCTCCCTTCAGAAACTGCAGATCTTGACGTGTTTCGATCGTGTATGAAACAGGATTCTTGATTCTTGCAATCAGGCACCTGGTAATTTGATTTTTCTCTTGCTGTCTTCAGAGCCCGTTTCCTTTTGGAGGAGGTGGACAGGGCTCTCTGATAACCTGTGTCTACAAGGACAAGGTCTCCAGACCGGGGTGGGGGGAGTCTGGTCTATATTGATCTTTATTAATGTCTGTGCTGTTGATTTGATCACCTAACCTAGCCACACTCTGAGATCCAAATGGAGGATATCTGGTAAGATTGGTGCTGCAGGGCTCTGGGCCACCTTCCTCCTCTCTACCGGGCGTGGGATCGAAGCCGATTCTCACAGACACAGAGATGATGCCTGGCGATGCATGGTAGGAGGAAATGGGGCTCTTCTTTGCTTCTATCGGGAACTAGGGTGGGGGGTGGGGTGGCACTTGGGACAGACGAGGAGGCCATCGCCTGTAGAGGGCGCGCGCTTCCCACGAAGTCCGGGCCGCAGGATATTGAATGTTGGTCGGGAGGAGGGCCGGAATCTACCAGCAGTTTTAGGCTGTCCTGAACTCAGTTGCACACTTTACACCCCTGCTGCTCCGAGCAGCCCCCAGCTGACTCAGCCCTAGGCCGAAGAATTTAAGCCCAGGCCTCAGCCTACGGCTTCTAACTACTGTCAGCCAAATTTCCATCTTTGATGGCACCCAGAACCTCGGGACTTCTACTTGCTCCCACCCTCGACTCCCGCTGTATCTGAGCGCCTCTGGACTTTCAGGTGAAACAGGAAAGCCGTGGATGCACCTGCAGAGAGCTGGGGCACGCTTGCATACCTTTGGCGTCCAGGGCACAGCACCCGATCTCCATCAGAGCTGCGCTCTGTGAGCCTCAAAGACTCGGTGAACCGGCTCTTTCCATTCAACCAGTGTTTGTGTTGGGCCAGGATCAGCTCCCGCTGGAGCTGATTTTTAGGGAAATCCTCCTAAGTGAAGACGACTGGGGCCAGGGGTCCCTGCACCCGGTCTTTGCTCTCCGGAGAATCTGCCCAGAAAATTCGCTCAGGGAGCTCTGAGCCCAAGTTAAAGTTGGTAGTGATCAAAGAAGCGGGAAATCCTGCAGGGTCAGTGCGGGTCTCCTCCCTATATTCAAGTGATGACGGTGGGGACCCAGACAACTCCCTGCCTTCTTGGCCCCCTGATGGCCATCACCCTTCAGTGGGCCCAGCGAAGATGCTACCCAGACTAGAGCGCCTTGAGATGGCCTAAGAAATAGACCTTGAACCTCTTGGTGCCCGGGATCCTACTCGACAAGCTGACTGTCCGAAGGGCACTTGACGCTCAGTAACCCTCTGGGGCAACCTCAGACCTCAGGCATGGACCCAGGACCTCCCACACAGATCACTGAGTTGGAGGAGGAAGGTGGGGAAAACTCTTCCTGGCCGCTGCATACTGGGCCAAGGGCAAAAGATGTGACCGGGCCCACATCGGGCCTCCCCTTGGGCTCTGAGGTTTCTGACGGATTGAGGCGGCTTCTCCTCCACCAAGCGATGTCTGCACGGGAATAAGGAGGTAGAACCGAGTTCATTTTGACTTCCTCTTTGGGAATCCGGAGTGTGGGTCACATTTGCAGCCTCACGACCTCCACCTCCTCCCCACATCTGCAACCTAGAGGACCCGGAACACCCACCACGAGCACCCCACTATATGTTCCCCCTCGATAGCTCTTCATTCAACCTTGGGGTATCTACCCGAAA
Organism: Phyllotis vaccarum; assembly: GCA_033318265.1. Taxonomy (NCBI): domain Eukaryota; kingdom Metazoa; phylum Chordata; class Mammalia; order Rodentia; family Cricetidae; genus Phyllotis; species Phyllotis vaccarum. Next base: position 3,045,933 of record JARWLC010000008.1, on the reverse strand, counting down.
AAACACTAGGGTCTAAGAAGCCTTAGGGACTGGGGGTGGGAGCGCAGCGCGGAGCTGAGGATCCGCGGCTCCAGGTTCACTAATCACATCAGCGCGCTCTGCGCCGGCTCCAAGCAGGCAGTTGCCTAGCAATACCCGCGAATTCAATTCCTCAATCAATAGACAGAGGCTCTGCATTTCGGGGAGTTCTGGCGAGGCTGTCGGGGTCTGGGACACAAGTCCTGTGATATGACAGCATTGAAGAACAATGCAGTGGGTCTGCAACGGCTCTTGGGCGCTATGGACCTCTGGCATAGAAGCGGGTATGGTGCTTGGGAGGAGGGAGCTCTATCAGAGTGAGTAAAGGAGCCCAGAGGCCACACATATCATCTCCGGGGTACCTGAATTCTGCGAGGGTCCCAAAGAAGTACAGCCAATAGTGAAGGCAGCCTCCCAGAAAAAGCTGAGAACAGACATACCTCGATCTTCCCAACCCACCTCCCCTCTCACTCCCACAGAGTGTTTCCTATTTGGAAAAGGGCCTTTCCGGGGAATCCAGTCCTGCTTTAGTGCATGGGAGCGAAGGTAGTGGGTACTGAGAGAGGAAGCAAATGTCCTTCCTTTCCAGGCAACTTCTACCCTGTTCTGGGAAATAATAAATAAATAATGAAAACCAAGACACGTGTCTATTTACAAAGTATATATTTAAACACATAAAAAGTGATACTGGATACAGACACATTCACAACCCAAGAAGATAGGTACCAAAGTTTCACTCTTGAGCTGAGGCGGCCAACAACTCGAGATTTGCACATATCTGAGAAATCATAAACCCAACACGCGCTCTGCCAGTCTGCGGTTGAAGACTCGGAGCCACGTGGCCCCAGACCCCTACCCCCCCCCCAGGTCAGCCTCTCAAGAGCCAGCTAAGGAGACACACACAACGGCCATGGACAGATGGTAAGACGGGCAGTGAGGACAGAACCGGGAAGGCTGGAGAGAAGAAAGGCGCGCTAGCGAGGAAGGAGAGGATAGAGAGAGTCCGCAGTCAGGTAAGGGACTCCTATCCCAGAGTTACGGTCCACTCGGTTACAGATGTGCCCTCCAAAGCAGGTCCACCTGGAAATAGGGTCGACATCTAGACAGACACACAGTCAACGGCGCTTCTTTATACAAAGTCGAAAATACCAATTTTACAAATATGAGCAGATAAAAATCCCCATTTCAGGGGCTTCTCTTTAGGCGCAATTTTATTTTCAAAAACAAATAAAAACGCATAGAATACACCGTTTTTCCTTTTTTTTTTTCTTCCTCTATTTAAAGGCAAAGAAAGTCTGGAGGGAAGAGACTGAGACGCTGGAGATGAGAAGCCAGTAATAGTAGAGAGGATGAGGCTGGGGTCCCTCTCAGTTCTTCCCCCATTACCAAGCTCCTCTAACCCAGCCCAGGGCCCTCTCTCCCACCCCCCAAGTCTGTGCTTTGTCCCACAATCAGAGTCTCGTGCCCCTCCTTCCAAAAGCCCCAGAAGTTAGATCGTCTGCTGGCCCTTTAAGGGCAGAGAGGGCGGAGAGGACGCAAGATCCCTACAGAAAGGGGTGACCGTAGGCTGGGGACAGATTTGTGCTTTTGAGTCCAAACTGCGGGTGGCGCTGTCCCAAGTGAACTAGGACCAGGGGCGCAAAGGGTTGTGGGGCGCCTGTCGTCCCCTGCTGCGCCCCCTCCACCTCGCGCTCCCCCGCCCTCTTCTTCCGCAGAGTCTGAACGTCGAGTTCACGTAGCGAGCACTCCGAGAATCGAAAAGGGCTATAAATTACAGCTTTTGCTTTTAAGAAAGGGGAAAGGGAGGTGGTGGACTAAAACTTCTAATGCACATTTTTGATGGGAAACCCGCCGCTCACTTCCGCCCAGAGCCCCACCTGACCAAGTTCCACTCAGGGTGCGACCCTGCGCTCCGCTCAACCAGCTTGGTGCGCAGCCCGCTGCCAGCCTCGCGGGGTAGGTTGGAGGCTGTAGGTCCTTTAAAGAGCAGGGTCCACCCTCCCCTGACAAACCCGGCTTGTCCAAGTCTTCCAGGGAGGTGGGGCCGCCCTGTCTTCTGGCAAAGCTAGAGGACGCGCAAAGGAAAAGTTCACCCGAATATTTTTCTTGTAAAACAATTGTCTGGTGCTCTGGGCACTGACACGCAATCCTCCCAATTTATCCTGGCATTTAGGGAATGTAAACAAATTCGCTGGATTTCTTTTTCTCTCTGGAAAGGAAGGAAGGGAATCGAGGGAACGAGGAGATTTTTGTCCATATGAACAAACACACAATCTACGTGTACGGCACTCACACCTCCCATAAAGTGCATCTCCTTGTGTGGTTATGGGAGACCTGCGCCCCACTCACTCGCTACTTCTTCCACCTTCAACAACACGCGCGATAAAGTTCTTTAAGTTAATGACTTGCCCCCTAATAGACCGCTTAATCTTTTTTTTTAAAGGGGGGGGGGGTGAGAAGAGAAAGAAGAAAATAGAAAAAAGAAAACTGGGCTGACCCCACCCCCCTTTTTCTGATTGGGAAGCTAACCTTTTGTTGGCCTAACTGGCCAATGGGAAGGAGAGCAAAACTCCTGCCTGGGTGCCAAGAGGCTGGTACTGAGAATCGGGAGGTGGAAGGAGGAGGTGGGAGGGCTGAGTCCTTCCACACACCCTCCAGAATCCCAGTGCCCAAGACCCCAACATTCCTAGCGCCCTACGGAACATGGCCCCTCCTGTACCCGCTCAGTCTGTCTGCCTCTAGCAAACCACGATCTCTCTCCTTGTTTAAATAAAAGAACTTCAAGAGTTGAAATATATATATTTAGATATTTTTCTTAAATAACATATTTACATCTAATAGAAAATAGAACTCTAGATAATTTTGCAACCAGAACTGAGAAAAGGAAAATGAAAGGGGGGGGGTTCCAGAGAGAGGGTGTGAAGTTAAGGACATGACCAACTAGAAGGCCACAGCCATCTAGAAATAAAAAGCACTAAGCCACATTTGAGCTCAATCTCGCCTGCTCTGGTCCTGGGCTCCCAATCCCCAACAATTCATCTCTTCTCCTTAAAGAAGCCTTGGTCCGTGTTACTCTCCTTAATGGTGACGGTCAAAAAGTTTGAGGTCACATCTGTGACAACCACCTTCTCCAGGTTAGTCAGGGAGGGGCTCCAAGACTCTTCCTCTGGGTCCCCCAAGATTCTGGCCACTGGGATCCTGGCGATGAGAGAGGGCCTTCCCCCTTGAGCCCCCATGTCCCGATACAGGCTCCCCACTGAGCCTGGGGTACCTGAACTATGCCGGACCCTGGGGCCACCAGGATCCAGGGTACCTTGGCCTTTGGCCTCCAGGAAAGCAGCCCTGTGCTTTATCACCCTGGCTGGAAAGGTGTCCACAGCCAATTTGCCCGAAGCCTCTGTCGAGCTAGGACTGGTCACACCATATTGTACCAGGTCTGAGTCCCGCCTCCCAGCAAGTTGGATCACGCTGTGGCCGGCTGGGAACTTCCCTGTCCCAGAAGAGGTGTCATCCAACTTTCTGCCTTTGAGGTATTCTCCGAGGCCATCACTAGGCTCTCCCAAGGGCCTTTGTGAAGGGTCTAGAAGCTCTTTCCGGGGCTTGGGTCCTCGCTTCTTAGAGCTGTCCCCTGGTGAGCTGGGCTTGTCATCTAAGCGGCTGGTACCTCTCTCTCGATCCCGGTCCCTGTCCCGAGGTGGATCTGCCCTGCAGGCACTGGTGCTGCTCCCTGGTGGAGATAGACCTGTGTTCCGAAGGCCTTCTCGGGCCCTGGAAGTCGACGCCAAATCCTGGGGTGATCGGCCTGGGTAAGGGATCCGGATGCCTCTGGCAGAATCACTTCTGAATTCATACGTTTTGGCCTTTGCCTTGGCCTGGGCCTGCAGAAAGAAGTCCGTGTGAGGAGAAGGAAGCAGAGCCCCGCCCCCCACATGTCCTCCAGTCTTGACTGCCCAAATTCCCCCAGATGCCTGGAAAATTCTAATTGGGTGAGGAGGTGGGCTTAATGGTTGTGGTCTGGGGGAGGGGAAAGGAGATTTGTCAGGAAGCAGCCATTTGCAACCCACACACTCCTCGTAGTAATCCATTATAGGTCTACTTGGTATGGCTAGAGGGAAGAATAAATACCTACTGGTGTAACTAAGCCCCATCTCCTTGATGCAGCCACTGACTTTGGTGGCATGCTGTCAGAAGACTCCCAGATTACAAAGAAGCATAGGGTATGGACATGGATTGGTTCACAAGCCCTCCAGGTCCCCTCTGAATGTCACACCCCACCACCAGAGACTGCAACGTACCTTGAGAAGAAAGGTTTTAGGCTTGGGTCCTCGCTTTTTGGGGCCATAGAGCTCCATCTCCCGTTCCCTAAGTAAAGAAAAGAGAAAAAAGGGGGGTGTGTCCTAGCTGCACCGAAGTCAGCCGGTATGGGTTCCAGTGAGTGGCTGGGCTAAGGTCTATACCTTTCTTCAAAGGCTGCAAGCAGGCGAGCATCCAAGATATTTTCTTCGGGCTCCCACGTGCTGTACCTATAGGAAATCAGGAAGAATCTGGCATCAGTCCTTGAAGCAAGGAGAGAGGGGAGGGAGCAGAGGGCGTGTATCTGTGTGTAACTTTTCCGGCTGCCTTGTGTTTCAATGCAAAGGAGAAAAGAAGAAAATACCCTCCTCTGTATCAGTGTGGGGTTGCGATTTCATATAACCTACTTACTTCTGCGACCAGCCCTTCCATTTCACGAGGTATTCCATGCGTCCCTGCGGATGCAAAAGGGGAAATGTGTGTGTGTATGCGTGGAGAGGAATGCAAGACGAAGACACAAGAAATATACGCGAAAATGCATGCACCAAATGAATGCTCCAAACACTACCGCCAAAGGCACCAGCCCGCTGCAGCACCCCTGCAGATACGCTGCACAAAGTGCATGCACCGGCATTCATCCCCCCACCCCGCCCCCCATCCATGCAATCTGTGCACCGCTGCAAGTCTGAGAGCAGGGGCTGAGCTGCTGCCGCCGCCGCCACGGCCGCGGCCACTGCTGGGACCTGGGGGAAGGGAGGCTGGGCTGCAGCAGGAGGAGGGAGCCTGGGCCCTGGTAAGGGAGGGCCCGCCGCGCCGCCGCCCTCTGTCCCCGTCACCTACTTTGCGAATGCGCCGCTTCAGGAGGGCTTCGGCCGCGAACACCCGCTCCCCCACCGCCGAGAGCTCCATGTTGACTCGCCGCTTCCCCCCCGGCCTCTTCCAGGAGCAGAAAAGCAGCAGCCAGCGCTCGACAGCCCATAATACTCTCCCGCTGACGTCAGTTCTCCTCCCTCCCCGCGCGCTCTCCCTCCCTCCGCCCCCGCCCGGCGCTTCCTCCCGCCCCACGTGTTGCTAACGACGTTGCTAAAGCCGAGCGGCCTAGGCTCGTTCTGCGAGCGCTGATTGGACTAGCGCCCGGCCACGCCTCTCTCCCCGTCTCCCCCGCGTTGCTACGTGACCCGCGTTCCAATCGCCAGGGGGCGGAGTCTCCGGCCACTCCAGAGACTCAGGGAGGGGGGGGAGTGGGTTACCGTCAGCGGAAGTGACGCGAGGCGGGGCGGGCCGGGCTTGCTGTCAGTCTGCAAGCCTGCCAGGGGGGCCGCTGCCCTAGACTCCGGCCCCCGCCCCCCTGCCCCGCCGCCCAGTGGTTCCCCGGGTGCGTGGCTTATCCCCGCCGAGCCCTCCGGCCTGGAAGCTTAGATCTTAGCCAGGCACCGCCCCTCTGCAGACCCAGGCCCTCCCTACCGGCTTCTACCCCGACCAGCGCCATCCCCATCCCCCGCTGCTGGTGCTGCACAATGCACAGGTACTAGGACGCTACGAGCCGCGCCCGAAACCCTGGACCTACTGCGCGCTCGCCCCGAACCCACTAGTTCCCTGACCTCTCCCTTGCGGCCGCGCACCCTCGATCTCCATGGCAACGCCCCCTCCCTCCATCGCCAATCCCATCCCTCTAACAAATCAATGTGCCTGCTCTGGGTCTCCAGTGGCACGACGCTGCCCGCGCCCACCCTCCAGGCCCTGAGAGCTGAAGCTGTTGCGGGCGCTCCCGGGGCTCAGAAGCCCAAAGCTGGCTAGTGCAGGCCGGTGGTTACCACCTGAGCCCACCCTGGGCCAAGACCCTCAAGTAGGAGTGGCGTGCCTCCTTTCCTCACCCCCATTGTCCCCAAGTCTCAACCACCTGCCCCTGCTCCAGCGTGCGTCTCCCCCTATTCTACTCATCAGCCCTGGGAGAAGCCAACCCTGGGCATGTCTGTCCCGGTCTGGATGGGTTTAGTGAGCCGATGACCATCGAGGAAGAGCCCAGTGGTTGACTAGATGGGGGGAGGTAGCGGATAGGGCCACCGTCGGCCTGCTCCAGACCTGGGTGCAGAGTTAGAACACTTTCTGTCTTGGGCTCTTCTCGACGACGTGCACTGCGCAGAGGACACCAGACAAGAGACATAGGTGTGGAAGTTGAGGGAAGGTATCTAGTATGGCCTTCAAGAGAGGGTCCCCCCAAGCGAAGATGGAGAATCCCTGGTAAGGGACGAGGGTCGCGCTGAGGTGTCTCGGTCCCTCACACACTTGCTGACCCTTCATGCTAAGCTCTCCTTCCTCCACTCTTGGTAACCCACGTTGAAGCCTGGAGGTGCAGCAGCAGCTACCTCCCCTACTTCATCTTTACCGCCCAAGTTCCAGATCACAGAGCCCGACTCCTTGGAACACACAATTTAGTTAAATCACGATTATCAACTTAACTGCAAGCAGTTTCCCCTAGCCAGAGAAGAGATGGGAGCGGGAGAAAGAAAGAAAGAGAGAGAGAGAGATAGGGAGGGAGGGAGGGAGGGAGGGAGGGAGGGAGGGAGGGAGGGAGGGAGGGAGGGAGAGAAGGAAGGAAGGAAGGAAGGAAGGAAGGAAGGAAGGAAGGAAGGAAGGAAGGAAGGAAGGAAGGAAGGAAGGAAGGAAGGAAGGAAGGATGGATGAAGACCGAAAACCAACAAGCCAGGGAGCCTGGTTCAAAGGGCAGAAAGCCAAGAGCGCAAAGCAGTCCTCAAGTCCAAGGCGCGCAGTGCCGCACCTCACACGCGGGTGCTGGCCTTGGGGCAAGCGCGAAGCTGAGTTCGCCGCAAGGGTCCTCTCCAGGGCTACCCTTGTCTCAGTTTCTGGCCTCCAGTTTTTTGGGTTTGCTCACTGACATTATAAGGTGTGCTCCAGGTGAGGAGTCCGGTCTCTCTAGTTCCTAACGAACAGCTCATCTACGACGCCCAGATCGCCCTGGTGTCCCACGCCCGTCGCCGACGGCCGCGTCCTTAATCATAAAAAGTCATACCCGGTAACAAATAGTTTCGTCGGCCGGTGCCAGAGATACAGCTGTTTCTGGTTAAGCTTAAATACTTTCCAACAGTTTGGGCAGTAAAAATAAAGTCGGCCTCAGCCGCCTATAAGTGTCTGGTTTCCCCGCCCAGAGAAAGCCCACCCTAGCCCTCGGCCTGGGTCGCTCTAGTCGCCCCGCCTGCTGGTGCTTGGAACCCGCTGCCCGCCGCCGGCGTTGGCTGGCGGTCGGGCCACCCTAACCCTGAGCCTAGCGGGGGCCGGCGGCTCTGCAAGCCCGCTTCAGGGCCACCTTGAAGCCGGAGGCAGGGAGCTGTGTGGAGCAGAGGGACTGGCAGGAGAGGATCCTCGCTGCCTTTTCCCACCTCTGGGAAGTTTGTCCGCCTAAAGAAAGGTGGTGGTTTCCCTTCAGCTTGGATTTCAGGAAGAACGCTGTCCCCAGGTTGTGCTTGCCCTCCAGCGTCTTCATGGACCTGGGGTTTGCAGGATGCAAGGCTCATCCGTTGCTAGTTTCAGTTTCTCCGTTAAAAAAAAAAAAAATCTTCAGCTCTTTCCTCCCTTCCTCTTGTTCCTTGAATTCTCCTCTCTGTTCTTCTTTCTCTTCCCCTTGGCTTTTACTTCTTTGCCTAATTAACTTGAGAAGTTTGACGGGAAGAAAAAATCCCTGGCTCTTGGTACCCTTGATGGAACAGTTAGTGATTATCTCCGCTTTCTTAGCTCCATTTCAGTTCAAAATTAGTGCTTGGAAGTTGACTGAGTTGAAAGCCTGGGGGTTCCCCAGAGCCCATTGCAAAGTTGGAGCTGGATTCAGGAGCAAAGGAAAGGAACAGAAAAATCAGAGGTCGGAGGAAACTTGGTTCCTGCCCATAGCAGAATTAGAAGGGGGGTATGGTCCCTCAGTGGATCATCTCCGGGGAGGTGGGATGTTACCTTTGCACTGATGCAACGTGTTTCCAGCTGCAGGAGCCAGAACAGGATTGAAGAGGTGTCAAAATCAGGTCTCTGGGTGGCCTCACCCCTAGAGAGTTCAAGGGAGAAGTGGATGTCTGAGGAATGGGGTCCAGTTGGTAAAAATGGGAAGATGCTCTTTTGTGCCAGGAGGGGGCACTAGAATGTGCCCTTATTCCAACCAAGTCTGGACCGGATTTGGACCACTCAGCTGTTAGCACTATCCTTGGAACCAATGCGAGAAGGCTTGCCTATAGCTCACTTTTTTTTTTTTTTTTTAATTAAAACCTCCCCTGCCCACCGGCTCAATTCTCCACACCTCTACTTTCTTCCATACAAGACCTTTCCTCTTCCAATTTAGAAAATCGCTGTTCCCTAGTGCACCTCCCAAAACTAAACAAAAGTTTCAAAGAACAAGAACCCGCTGAAGCTAATTCCACTTCTAGGCAGGCGCTGCAGCCAGGTTTGCGTGCGCCGCCTCTGCAGTAAATAAGGTAACTGCTTCCTATTACTTTAGCCCATATGGCTGCAATTTGAGTGTCTTTGGAGACAGTGAGTGTGTAGGGGCGGGGAGAGGGGGGGGGAGAAACGCAGGGTGGAGAGTGAAAGTGGAAATCAAATGCTCTTAGATCGCATTTTTATGAAGGAGATTGTCTGTGATTCTTAACAGCCCCCAGCTCCCAAGATGAACTGCCGGGTTTCTTTGTTTACCGAATTGCAGGCACCCGCTTGCCTGAGGACACCTGCTACTGCAACTCTCTCTCTCTCTCTCTCTCTCTCTCTCTCTCTCTCTCTCTCTCTCTCTCTCTCTCTCTCTCTCTCTCTCTCTCACACACACACACACACACACACACACACACACACACACACACACACCGCCTCGGGCCTATTCCTCACCCAGGTTTAGGTGACCTTCCTTCTCCACCAAGAGTTCTTAGTAGGGCAGGGTGCTCGCCCTCCCGCCCTCTCCCTCCCAGCCCACCAAAGTTGCCTAGACTCTCTTGGAGCCCGACTTGCTTCAGGTCTGAGTCTGGGGGCTCTTAGGCCTGGATGTGTACAACGTCCGTCGACTAAGCCTCTGGGGAGGGAAGCCCGAGGTTGGCACGGTCCAGGGGGAAGACAGGCTCGCTGGGTTGGGCGCTGGGATTCTGGGTTGCCGGCCAGACCAGCAAGCCTCAGCGCGTCCTCCAGCTTGAGGCTGAGGCCAGGCCTCGGCTAGTTCTTTGGGTAAGCTTCAGCTGTGCGGCTTGGCGGGCGTCGGACCTGCTCAGTCTTGGCCACGCGCACGCGGGCGGATTTGGAGTTGTGAAGTGAGCAAGAGCGGTTCTGAGGCGTGGCCATGTGGATCATGGCCTCTACAGGCCCTGTGGCCCGTGGCTGACCTCCTGCCGACCTGGAGCTGGATCTGCCCGCAGCGTCCACTCCTGCCTCGCCGCTCCACAGCCAGGGCTGATGCTTACTGAGTGGATTGCCGCCTGCCGCCAGAAAGTGGTAGCGACTACCCCATGCTCTGGACAGAGGTCTGAAGTCTAGCCTGGGCAGGCTGGCTGGGATTTCTGGAGGAAGCTCCTTTTTAGTCCGCCCCCCCCCCCTTTATTTTTCTACCATCTCCCTTCTCTTCCTCCTAGGGACGAAGAATGGACAGTGAGTGCTGAATAAGGAGAGTTGATCACTCTACACACCAGAAACCACATAACCTAGTATTATCTTTCTCCTTTAGCCACAGGACACATGGGCACGCAGGCACAGACACACGGGACACCCAGACACACACATACCCTTCAATGGAAGAAGGGACCCCAAATTAAGCCCTTCTATTGAACAGCTGCTGCGGACCTAACCCTTGCCCCGTCACTCAGAGCATTCAGGAAAGCTCTACCATCCTGTCCCTATCATAGGTCAAGTCACATGGCACAAAAGTCCTGCCTTGGGATTCCTTAGATGAGTAGCTCACACCCTCTTTACGGTAGAGGCTTTCCACACAGGACACTGTAGTTCCTCTGGGCTTAAGGAAAGAACTGGAGGTAAGAAAGGCTTGAGGTCAGGTCCTGGGTTGATCACACAAGCCCTGTAAGCAGAGCCCTCAGCAAAAAATAAGTGAGAAGCTCTAGATCCAGTCTATCGACCTGGAGGCTGGATGTGGGTGGAGATCTTCATAGTTACAACTGTGGGCTCTAGCTTTGCTAGCTGTATGCCTGTATGGGCAAGTTATTTATCTGTTTCAGCTTTTAACAGTTAGTTACTTCTGGAGACAGGGCTCTGCTATTTTACAGTCTGTAATCAAACTTTGTGGTCCTCCTGCCTCAGCTTCGCAAAATACAGGGATTACAGGTGTGCACCACTGTGTAAGGCTCTCACTAAGGCTTTTTGTGTGTTTGGTTTTTTCAGACAAGGTCTCCCTACATAGCTCTAGCTGTTCTGGGACTCATAGTGTAGACTGAGCTGTCTTCGAACTCACCGAGATCCGTCTACTTCTGTCCCCTAAATGCTGAGATTAAAAGCTAGCATCCACAAGCCCCCGCTCTCACCAAAGTTTTAAAAGCGATGTTAGCGTGCTTGCCCAACAGGGTCCACAGGATGGTTACCTGAGATATAAAGGCGGAATCACATTGTCGGGTGCAGGGAAATACACCGAGAAATGTTTGTATCAACTGTGGCTGTTATTGCTGTTTTAAAGCCAGGTGGCAGCTAGTTACCAATGAGGGTCACTCACCCCTCTTGAGAATCTGGCTGTGCACCTCTGAAGCACAGTTTAGATCGGCCTGGGTCGGTGGAGAGCATAAGAAACTGACTCTTCTCTGAGTGCCGGCCCAGCGCTGGCCGAGTTGGCGGCGGGAGCACGCGCACAGCGGCTAACCCAACACGCATGCGCGACTTGGGGCGGACCCCCCCCCCCCCTCCTGCCTTTTCCCGGGAAAGCAGTCTGGCTGGCGCTGGTTGCGAAAGCCGTCACTGGGTTGTCGGAGGTTCCCTTGGCTAATAAGCAGAGGCGACTCAGCGGGAGGCCAGAGAATGGTGTGGCCACACACCACCCGGGAGCTAAGACCGCTGCCAGCGCTTGAGTCTGGGCTCTCTGTTTCCACCGCCTAGGGAAAGGGGCTTAGACACCATAGAACCAAGTTCAGGGACAGATCGTGAGGCGAGGAGGGGTAGGGCGGTGAGGTGAGGCGACAGAACCATTTTGTGACAAATGTAATGCTTAAGAGTCCTTCCTATCTAAGATCAGAAATGTATCCAAAAGCACTTTCCCCACCCCACCTGTGATACGGACTCTTAGGCTGTCTTGCCCCCAACCTTAGGCAGCAGCCTGTGACTCAAGGCGACCCAAATGTAGAGTGACCTCGATTCTGTTTGCAAACTCAACCTTGGCCCTGGTATGCTTCATGACCAGCGCTTGCCCTTTGTGCCCCGAGACGGTGCCTATTAGGAAGGTAGGGAACTCGCACCATCCCATGGAAAAACACAGAGTTGAAAACCTAGCAAGGGACGGGGACACCAAAACTCAGGCAAAGGCAGGCAAGACGTCTGGCCCTCTGGGCCTCCTCAAGCCTGAATTTGACCAGAGTGACATTTTATCCGCCAGCTACGCTGGACGGTGTAGTCCAAATACGACCCCACTCACTCCCAGTTCTCACACAGGCTCTGTGAAGTCCCAAAAGAGCTCCAGAGATGGGTGCGATGGTCTGCTGCTTCAGGTTTTCTCTCTTCCTATCCCGCCCCCAAGCGGAAGGAATTGAAGTGGCTTTTCCACGAGACGTCTGAGATCTCCTGTTCCAGCCAAGTGCTCCAGAGGTGGTTTGCACAGAGAGCCAAAGGCCGCTCTCCTATTTTAGAGGTCAGTAAAACCGAGGGGCTGGAACTGCCGTTTGGAGAAGCACAAATAAATGGTACGAGGCTGAGCCTTTCCAAGGACACGCGGGGCAGCTGGATCCGGTGGTCTCCGGCAGGCTTGGGCAAAACTTCTGGAGGCAAGCACCAAGACAACTGTGCAGGAATCCGCCGGGAAAATTCAACGCTGCCCCAGAGGGCTTCGCCAAACCTCAGCATCCTATACTCCTTTCCCAGCACCCAGGAACAGGATTTCCATAGAACGGCCACGAGCGTTATCCTAGAAGGAGCGGACGTTGACGGCTGTCGAAGCCAGCGCTCTGCTTCTTCGAGCAAGCCGAGACGACGGTTCGAGCTGCCAGAACTTGCGGGACTACCGATGGCTTCATGGCCACCTTTTCTGATTCGGTGCTCGGAGAAAGACCCAGGAGACACCCCTGGCTAAGAAGCCCTAGCTCGAGACACCCGATGCCTTACCTCTTTTCTGGGCAAAGGAAGCGTGGGTTCCCCGTGGGCGTGCGTTCGTGTACACACACACACACACACACACACACACACACACACACCGATACACACTCTCCTTACTCTAGTAAATCAGATTCAAGGAATGTAGTACCGTATTTACGCTCTCAACCTCCTCCCTTGACATTTTGCACTCCCGAAGTTGGGGCAGAAGTAATTATGCGAACATCTGGGGCTGTCCTGAGTGCCTACCCGCCCGGCTTCCATTCACTAGGAGAGCCTAACTCCCTGATTTGCATATTAATGGCTTATCTGAAATAACACACCAATCAAGCAAATTAATTTTTTCTTCGATTCATCCGTGAGACTCTGGAAACAGGCTGAGGGCTAGAAAAGCTGGTTTTGTTGAGGGTGTCGGGTTCTTAGAACCAGAAAGAGAGACGTTTAGAAGCAAGGTTCACCGCCCCTTTCTGTGTTTTTCAAGTTTCAACCTTTCAAAGCTCAGCAACTCGGAAGACAAACTGTGAAGGGTGGAGGCACTGTAAGAGTAGATCCATTGCCCCTTTTGCGGTGGAAGTTTCTAATCGTGGTGTGGTCCCAAGACAGGATCCGTGTGCTTTGTGGATGGGTAGGGGTGTTATAATTTGACACTGAGCATCAAAGTGGCCTGGTGGAGAGGAATGGACACAAAGTTGGTCAGGAAAAGATGAAGGAGGTGTCTAGAGACTAGGGCTAGACGTCCTGCGGGTACTCTCCCCAGCTCAGTTTCCCAACTCTTTGAACAGTTGGGTCAGAGCACCCCTTGCTCAAGGATAGTTACCTCTTCCACTGAGGCAACTGAAGTGGTTGGATTCAAAGCAGAGTTAACGGGTGTGTGGGCGGTGATGGGGCATTATGGGAAGAAACATCTTTTATACATTAAAAACCCTCTTGATCTTTCTAAATATGAAGAGTGGGAGGGGGAAATTTGCAAATAAAAATGGTAAATGAATTCGGATCAGAATTGTAATCCAGGGCCATTTTAGGCGAGTCTAGGTTCCAAGGGTGCTTCTTCTTCCTCCTCCTCCTCCTCCTCCTCTTCTTCTGCTGCTTCTCCCTCTCCTTTTATTTCCCTACAGAATTTGTCCCCTCCACCCCCACTATACTCCCTTCTTCCCCCTCTCAGTAAATACTAAAAAGGGAAAAGGAGCAGAGAGTCGTTTTGTCTCCCTGAACCCCTACTTTTACTGAAAAAATTGAAGTATTATGTTTAGTGACGGAAATGCCCACAACCCGGGCTTGCAAACAAGAAACCAGAGATAATTCTTAAGTTCCTCTTAAAATCAGTGTCGAAGGAAGAAGTGGAGGAAGTCATTGTTGGGGTGGGGGACACACTGCAGAATGAGACAGAAGGCAGGAGGGAAATGGGCAAAGGACATTAGGCCTCCTGGGAGAATGAGTCCTTTGAGTGGGTCGGGGATCGATCGAGCAAGAAGACTGCAGAGTTAGTACGGGACAGTTTCCTACACCTCCTTCCTCTTTACTCTGTTTTTCAGGCGACTTCTCTAGGCTTGTCTGGTTGGTGCAGCCCTACCTTGTTATCTTTCGGGTGAGAGTATAGAAAAGGAAACGTTAAGAGGGAGGGAGGGAGGGAGGGCTCACTAAGCACATTATCATAATTTCCCTAAGGAGAATGATATCCTTGGGAAAGGGTACCCTGGATACCAAACTCCCACTCCCAAGTCTTGATCTACCCAGAAAAATGCTGGTTGAGTTGGACTTCGGGACTCCTAATTGCAGAAGGGTTTCAGCTTTTTGGAAAGGAGAATACTCAGGATTAGCAGCAGACAGGGAAGATAGAGGATTTCTACAAGTCTCTATTCTCCACACTAGAAACTTCTCAGGTCTGCAGGACAACATCAGCACACAACCTAGTTCTCTTAGCTGAATGACCCTGGAACCCTCGGAGCTGTCCTCCCCACCTCCATCTCCAGCTGAGCCCAGAGGCTGGCCCTGTCCTCCTATGTGAGTACCAGCCAAACTAGAAGGGACATAAGCAAGCTCTTCATTTGCCCCAGAACAGGAGCCAATTGAGATTCAGTCCAAGGAAAAGGAAGAAGAGCCCATGGGGCGGGAGACCACAGTCTACTAGCGGCAAGATACCTTGGTGCTGAGAGTTAGAGGGTTCTATATCTTTCTCCCTGCAGCCTCCCAAAGGAGGCAATGGAGCCTGCGTGCTTCCTTTTCAGCAGTAGAGGACTATTCAGTATAAATGCCTGAGTTTTGCAGGAGACAAGTTTATGCTCAACTTTGCTGAAGTTTGGCCAGGAGTAATGCCCAGTAGAAACGCAAAAGGCGAATGAACACAGGTTGATAGGCGTTGGCTTTGGCTGGGCTTTCTTTTGGGAAGGACGGGCACTCAGAAACCACGGGGGTGGGGCCTCACAGAGAGATTCCAGGGCAAAGGGTGGTAGCTTTGGGAAGAGAAGTGAAAGATACCAATATGGGGGGAAGGGACATGTGGGGGGTTGTGACAGCAAGACAGGGCCACTTTCTTTATCCCTGTAAGTAATAGATCTCCGAATCTGTATGTCAACCTCTGTCCCTCTGCAGATTAGTGGCCCCTCCAATGTGTGGATTTCAAAGCTCAGCAGAATCCAGGAAAACCTGTAGGTACCAGAACCACCAGGTCAAGTTCCCATCTCCCAGACCAGCAAGTTCCTTTTCACTCTGCAGCTGGGAAAGACGTCATCCTTGGGTCTGCATGATACCAGAGACTCCGGGGCCCTTCACACCACACCTTTAAGTTCCTAAGCTGAGCAAAAGAGTCTCAGGCTCAGGGTCCTAAAATAACACAGTGCTTCTTCCAGCTCAGACACTCTTTTCGTTGAAAGGAAGCTCATGAGGCTATCATAACAGCTCCAAAGATGCTCTAGAAAGCTCACATGGGTATGTGGGGGCCAGCCAGGAAAAGGAGGACATAGGTAGGGCAGGAGGAAATTATAGAAGGATGGGACAGTGGCTGAAGCTGATATCCAGCATATTAGCCAAGAGAGCTTCTAGGGAGCTTCTGGAGTGAGGGCTGCTCCATCATGGGCTCTGTGTGTGATGCATCCTGAACTCAGCTTTTATTCCTCATTCTACCCTTTTGATAGGAGCTTCTTAAACCCTGTTTAAAAAGAAAACGGACACAGAGGGTCAAGTAACTCACTCATGAGTACATTAAGCTGAGGGATAGGCTTGACCTAGAAGTGGAAAAGCTAAAAGGGGGGTGGTCAAGGTGGCTCTCGCAGGCATTCAAGGATCTCCTGCTAATGACCTCTTCTCCAAGGCTGCAGAGAGTGGCTGAGATCAACGGTAAAAGCCACCTTTAGTCCCTAACCTGGCACTCCAGTGAGCCAACACCTGGTCACTGCTCAGGCTTGCTTTCTCTCTCTCTCACTTGCTAAGTTGTTTTGGGACATACAACTTTTTCCTGGTCTCAGTTTCTCCCCCAGAAATGAACATTTGGAGCAATCAGTCTTGGAACAGCTTGGTCTCCATGTACATCAGGAGGGTACGTAGACAGGTTTATTGCAGTTTCAGAATTTTCACAGAATACTTGCTGGTGGTTGACTGCAGACCACAGAGGTACACGGAACAGTATACAGAAACCTGAGGACCCCTAATGGGAACAACATATTCCTGTCCAAGTTGTACCAGGTGCAGACTTAACTTTCTCCACTGATGCTTAGCTAAGAGCCACCAAACACTCGAGCTAGGGCACCCAGGCGGGAGAGTCCAGTAGAAAGTTCTAGGTGGCCAGATCCCCTGCTCTAAAAGGACAACTCAGAGAGAACGATCCTAGCCCTAGCTCCTCACTACTGGCGGCTAGCGGCAAGTCAGACTAATTCCAGGTATATGCTATAGGTGGCATCATGCTACTGGAAATGGCCTCTGTGGAGGGTGAGGCTCTCTCTGAGGCATCCCGAGGCACCGGGGAGCCCTGGTTAGGTAGACCTAGCCTCAATCAAAAGTCCAGAGAGGGAAATGTGCAGGCTTCTGGAATGTATATTAAGGGACCACATCCTCAGGAACAACTAATCTCCTGCAGTAGCTTCTCTCAGACCACCCACCAGTGGAGAGCAGGGGATTTCAGAGGTGTCACCGTCAACAGTGGGAGGAGAAAGCCGGCAGTCTGCACTCAGTAGGGGTGCTGGGAGAGCTACTTCAGACCTCTAAAACAGCATTTAACACTTCCAAGTTTGCAAGGACTGGGTAGGAGAACTGAGCTAACTCAGCCCAGCTATAAGTCCTTCTGCCTAAACATAATTCTTGGACATCCTGGCTCCAGACCATTTTTTTTCTGTTCACATCCTCCTCTCAGATTCCCTCCGGTAAAGTATGGAGAAGACAAATAAGGACCCTACTGGAGCAGTGATACCAGCACGAAAAGCAGGCTCAGAAGATGACTAGGGTGTGAACCGGGATCCATCTGGGCCAACTGCCTCTTCTTCTTCTTGACCCAGCACCAATCCTACCCCGTGACCTACTCTCTGAAGTAGGCATCTGTGCTGGCAGCTCGCTGTCACAGGGAAGGATGGTTTGCACAGCAACTGGTATGGAAGGTGTGATGGCCACACCTCTTTCTTCCTTCACGGCCTGTCTGGCTGCAGGCCTTCCCCACCTCTCGGACACCCGACTCTTTGCTCAGTTTCTGGCCTCCCCACAGCGGCAGCTACATGTAACCCTTGCTCTTGGGCTTGGGCCATGGCCATCAGGCAGGCCTGGAGCAAAGGGTCCAGGAAGGTGGGACTCATGACCTAGGGAGAAGCCAAATCCCAGATGATAGCTGAACCCTCCCTCTCTCCAGGCGTTTGGCTTGGTTTCTGGGACTCAACCCCCACCTCCCACCCCGCAAGCGCCTTTCCTTAAACCCAACACAGATTCGCTCTCTCTCTCTTTTTTTTTTAAACAAAAGCAATTAGATTTCAATCCTGATTCATTTGCATTTGCACCTCAGAAACCCGGTGGGGGAGGGAAGGCATGCGGGGAGGGGGGGAGCGCACCACAGCTGGCCGAGCTGCCACTGGGCCGGCCACATCTGGCCAAGTGCAGCGGCCACCGCGGACCTCCCGCCGCCAGCTCCCGGAGCCTGCGCACCGCAGCCGCTCGGCGGCGCCCTCATCGATCGCCCGGACCGGGAGCGGAGAACAAGGTATAGCCTGTATTTAGGTTCCTGCCCTTATATGGCGATGTGCACGAGCGCCAGCCGAGCGGCCGCACCATATAAGGACAGGCGGCAGGCGCCAGGCTGAGCTGGTGCGCGCTCATTGGCCGGCGCGTCTCTCGGCAACCGGGCTCTCACGAGTAGAAAGGAGCCAGCCACCCCCGCCCGCTCCCCGCCCCCTCCCATTCTTTCTCCCTAGGCATCCCCGGCCTCTCGCCTCGGCACCCGGTTTTCTTGCCTAACCCCTATTTTTGCTCTCACCTTCTTCCCAATTTTTCTTCCCCCGACCATCCCCTCCCCCTCGGCCTCGTTGTCACGCCTCCTCCGGTGTCCATTCGGCCTGTCTTCGCCCCCCCCCACCCCTTTGCTCACATCCCCACCCCACGAACTCCCCTCCCCAAACCCAGAGAGCAACGGGGATGGGCGGGAAGGCCCGGATGCGGGAGAGGAGTTGGCGTGTGTGTGTGTGTGTGTGTGTGTGTGTGTGTGTGTGTGTGTGTGTGTGTGTGTGTGTTAGCTGCATGGCATAGTGTGTGTGTGTGTGTGTGTGTGTGTGTGTGTGTGTGTGTCGCTGCCGCAGTAGCTTCTGCAGCATCAGGTCCACGCATGCACACACGCACCGAGCTCTGGGAACAGTCCGAGAAGCACACTCCCCTCCCTGCTTTGCTGCCCCCCATCCGTTAATCAGAGCAATTAGCTTCGGAAGAAAAACGCTTGCGGGGCTAGGGGTATGTAAACCCACAACAGCAGTGGGTACCACCAAATTAGCATCTCCCAGGGCGTCCCTTCGGGCTGGATTTCTGAATACAGTCATGATAATGATAAATCGATGTCTCATTTAAAGGTTACTTTAAAAAAAACCTGCCAATTGTTAGGGGAAAAAAAGAAACCCTGAGGAAGGAAGAAAAATGGTCTGGGAGAGGGACTCTTTTGCCGGCAGAATGCAATCCAGCAAGGATTGTAAAGGGATGAAGGTCAGGTGCCCAGCGCTGGGCCCTCCGTGGGATGGGAACTGGCAGAGGCAGAAGGTGTCGCTATGTAGCTAATCCTCTAGGGACTAGACTCCCAATCACCTCAAACTCAGCCAGAAAAGGGACCTCGGTCCAAGGGCGGTTCGCCCCCTCCCCCATCCGCAGGAGCGCGTGCACGCGCACGCACGTACAGGTGTCCGGTTGACCCCTTCGGGGCAGTCGCTAACATACTGGGGGTGTTCTAAGCATGCTTAGGTGCTGGGGCTACCCTTCGGGATCCCACTTTTGTCCTGGGAAGAAGAGGGACCCAAAGGTGACAGCTAAGACAATGGGTGCCCTAGAGCCCTGGGGGACTGTGCCTATGACCGAACTCGGTTCTAGGGATGCCCCCTACTGGACAGCCTGTTCTAGAAACACTAAGCAGGTAGGGTCCCTTGGGAGAAAAATGGACAGTGAGAACCGGGGAAAGATGACCTGCCTAACCTCTTGGTTTGGCAGACCCTCCTCGCCCTAGCCCTTCTCCCCTTCCTCTATCCCATTGCAAATCCCTCAACCTGGTCGCTCCGGAGAGAAGGAGGTATGGGAAGTGGGACAGCCAGGGAACACAGGTGTGAAATTGGGGAGGGCGTTGCCTGCTAGATCTGCTTAGCTTTGGCTCTTCGGTGGTCGCCTCGCTGTTTCTGCAGAAGGAAACGCTCGGGTCCCATCAGCTTCGGTGCCTGCTCTATCCCCCCCCCCCCCCCGACCTTGCAGGTGATTTGCTGCCTCTGTCCTGAGGAGAGAGAGGTTGGGGGTGCTCTTGGGCAGAGGTCTAGGTCAGGTCTACACTCAGCTTCTGACCTCTGCCTTTGATGAAGGAAGTCTTCGAACCCTGGAAACCTGGACTATTTCTTCTGAGTACCCCCCACCCCGGGCGCACACAACCCACCACACCCCACACCTGCCGAAGCCCTTCTAGAGATGACGTTTACATTAAATCTCCCCAACCCACGTTTCTGTGCACATGGGCACTACGTCCAGGTGTGTGGAGGGGTGCAGAGAACCAGATGTCCTCCGACTTCTCCCAGATCAAGGACACGTTTTTTTTCAAGCATGCTTCTTCCCTTGCCCGAAACCCCAGCTGCAAAGACGCTACCGAAGAATCTAGAACCGCCTGTTCCTAACCTGTTGGCTCCTGTTCACTGGTCATTGCTCTCTTATTCCTGGAATTTAAATTTCTCAGTCGCTGCCTGGTGAAATCGGCAGACGTGGAGAATGCGGCTGGCTGGCGGGAGGGGTTAAAGGAGAAACTTACAGATAGGAAAAAATAATGCCCAAATTCACACACCTCTCCCAGACCAGTGCGGACCGGTCCGCTGGGAGCCTGGATACTTTTGAGTCAGGAGAACAGGGGGCTACAGATCTGCGGGGCTAGGCCAAGGGGTCCTAACTCTGTAGCCCGACCCCACCCACCGAATCTCTATTCATACTTTTCGTTTATTACTCAGCGACCCCGGTCTTGTAGCTCCAGGGGTAATTTTCTCTCTCTCCCGGGTGTGCCTTCAGACCCTACCCAAAAATCCTGCCCCTGACCTGGACGCCCAGCTCGCCCTAAACGCCCCTCCCTGAGGTCTGGACTCCCTTGGGTGCAAGGAGAAGGATGTTTGAGCCTGGCTGCCCCGGCAGAGGTTACTTGGCCAAAGGCACGTTCTGGGAGCCGCGGCTCCCTACGGTGCTCGGGCGGCCGGGGTCGAGTGCGGCCGCCCGCGGTGAGGGTGGTGGGCGCTCGGCACCTGCTGAGCTACCGCCGCTGCTGTGGTTCATGGCGCCCCGGGATCCACCCGGATCTTCTCGGCTGAGTTCCGGGCTTGGGTCGTTCTGTAATCTGCACACATACAGCTTTATATTTTTTTATTATTATTATTTCTTATATTCTTCGGGCAGCATTTGAGCTGACCAGACCTTTCCAACACCAGGGGCGCGCAAAGGGTCTGGAAGGGGGGGGGGGAGACAAGTAGCGATATCTAGATGGGTGGGGTCCAAGCGGTCACTCAGGTCAACGCCCCACTAACATTCCCCCCACTCGGGCATGGCGACCTCATGAGGACACTGGGCATGTTGGTGGGGGTGGGGACCCTTCCAGTACCGTCTCCCCTCACCCCCCCCAACCCGGTAAGCCTCGCCTGCAGGTAGCCGCCCGTCCCCCTCCATCTCGCCCCCTACGCCCCAGAGCCCGCGAGGGTCTGGGCTTTAGGAGAGTCCCCTGGAAGGGAAGGGTAACCGGGTGCAGGACTGCTGCGCGCCCCCCGCCCGGGGCAGCGTGGCGACTGGCGCCGCTTTGGCAGCCATTTTCTGCAGCTGCCTGGGTCGGAGCTGATCGTAGCGAAGCGCAGGCGGCGGACGGCAGGCGCTGGGTTACGGGCAAGGGGTGCAGCCGGGGCGCCAGGAGACCCCGGGACTGATGCCCGCCCCCGCCGTGGCGGGAGCAGAGCGGGCCGCTGCGCGTGCAGAACGCCTGCGATCCCACCCTTTCCCCGCCATCTTGTACCCCGGCTGGCGCCTTCCCAAAGACTAGCTGCGCAGACAAAGCCGCGGCGGGCCGGCGGGGGCCCCTGCAGCCCACCCAGGCTAACCAGGCGGGCCTGGTAACCCTAGGGCCAACACACACTGTCCTACCCCCTCCCCGTGGCCAGCGCCCCTGCTCAAGGAAAGCTCTGCGTGCTGCGGTCACTCGCACAGCCTCGGAGGATGGAGAGACCCGTTTTTACCCACGCACCCTGCTCCCCGCCCTCCCCCCCACCCCCACCTCCAAGCTTGCCATGCTAGACCCGCAACTGGGGTTGCGGGAAAGGGGTCCCACAGAGGAACAGAAATGAGGACTTGTCACTCGAAGCTCCGAGTCCTTTTGCTTTCTGATAGGGTTGAGTGGGTCACTAGTCCTAAGATCCCTACAACAACCCGTTGTAGGGACAAACTCGGGTTGATTCCCACACACGCACACAGAGGAACCACAAAGAACCTCGCAGCAAGGCAGGCTTTCAAGACCACTCTCAACCCTGCCCATTAGCCCCTGCAGACCTAAGAAACTCCATTTTCTGGGATAGCAGTATTATTGCCTCAGTCCCTTAGCCTGCCTCTTTCTCTCGACGCTCCTACACTGGGACTCCAGACCTAGGACCCGTGGGTGGGTCAAGGGACTTAGAGACTGCTTTCTCCGTCCAGAAACCCCAACGACCTTGGCGCCTGCCAGTCTTATGGGTCAAATGCTGTGCTTCTTCTGATCGGAGAATATCCTTCTTAAGACTTCATTTTCCTGTCTGCAAGACTCCAAGAACCTGGCAGTGGGATGGGAGCGCGGGACGTTCCTAGCTGTTAGCTGGATTTCTTCCAGCAAGGAAGGGTAGTGGGCATGGACACCAGCTCTGGGCATTCTCCTCCCTCCTCCACTGACCCTTTGGAAGTTCCCATCCCCCATCCACCAGGTTCCCAGGAGTATCCACAATCCCGGACAGTGATAGATGAAGAAACTGAGGCTGAAAGGGGGGGGGTGCACGTGGCTAGTGCGAGGTCTTTCTGCAGGTTGGGACAGAACTGACTCTTCTACCCGATCCCCACCCCCAAGATCAAAAGGCCCGGGCTCCGTGGTACTCCCCAGTGTTAGAAGAACGCTTGTCCAACATTGCTGAGCACAGCTGGTGGGGGCTGGGCACGGCAGCGGGTGTGGAGAATGGCCAGTCTACTGATCCACACTGAAAAAAACTATTTCCCCATCTCCATGCCTTCCCTCTCCTCACCCCAAGGGGTCAGAAACAAAGCACCCTAGGGTGGCCTGTCTGTAAGCCACCCTCGGGGTTCAGTCCTCTCCACCAACGCCTGCCAGCCCGCGTGGATCCCGATCCTGTCCCGGAAACCAGTCTGACCACTTCGCCTATTTCCCAAGCCTCGGTGGAGGGTGGGGTGAGCCCGGCTCGGCTTCGCCTGGGCTGCCCTTCACTGAATGAGTTTGCCCAGAAGGCTGGCGTCAAAGCGACGCCCGCCCGCGCCGCTGGGAGCTTAGGGCCGCTCCCCCATCACGAAAAACAACGATTTTCCGCTCCACTCCCGACCTTCGTCGCCTCTCCCCTGACAGCCAGCGCCAAGCGATTCCTTGCTCAATGTCCTGTGCGCACCTGCGGAAGCACAAGCTGCCCTAACCGCACTAACAGTCGGCATGGGCCACTGAGCTGAGTCGGGAGCAGAGTGGCTGGTTATTACAAGGCGACCAGACCCGCTGGAGAGGCTGTGTGGAACCAGAGTGCCTCAATGAGCCCGGGGCCTCCGAATCTGGACGGTCTCAAGAGGGGTACCACAGGGTAGAAAGGCAGAAAATAACCGGTCATTGGCCCGAGTTCAGTGGGAGGTTGGGCATGTGGCCTTGCAGCCCACTTGTGCACGTGTTTTGAAGGTCTGTGGGCGGTCGATACTGCGGGTGGTTACAAGAAAGCATGCCTTCACGTCCAGCAGGAGGCTCCTGTCCACGCGAATCCCCTTGAGGCCAAGCTGCCCCGGTCGCACCCACTATGTCCCTAGCGGTCCCTGAGGATTCCATAAGATGGTGTGTGGGCCAGTGATGGTGTCTTCAGGTGCAGGGGCAGGCAGTAGGTCATGCCGGTCTGGTCATGGTGCCACCAGAGCCAAGAAGGAAAATGGCTTGATGCCAGCGTCGCCAGGGCTGCAGAAGGACAGGCAGGTGTGGCCAAAGCAGGGGTGCCACTATTTAGGACTCAAATCACAGGGTTCCTGCTACTCCCAGTTCCCACTAGACACGGAAAGCCAATCCTGCTTAGCTGGTAGGACCCCAAGGCAACCTGCTGAGCTTTCCCTCCCCTCCAGCTTGGACCTTTGTTCTAGAGAATAGGCTTCACTCTTAAGTATTAGTGTAAGACTTCTGGTCCTTCTCAGATGCCTCCCTTTCCCTTTCACTCAGGGAAGGTGTAGAGAAAGCTACCCACAGGGCAGCCACCTCATCTGCAGATATCCTTCTGGGAAAGGCTAAAATGCTTTAAGAAACAACCAGAAAATGAAACAAACCAGGAAAAGCCATGGTACTTCACTCCATGCTAGGCAGAGGCTGCTCTTGCTTCTGAAAGGGTTGCCAGGAAATGAAACTTGACATGCTGTGGCCAAGCAAGGGCTGCTGTCACTTGCCAAAGCTGTCTCTCCTCAGGCCACCCAGTTAGCTTTTAAGCCTGGCTGGGGAGGGGACACACCTATAAGGGAGGTGCAGAGGAGGGAGAAGTGGCCAAGGAAGAGCTAGCAATCAACCCCTGGAATGGTCCTGGGAAATATCTGAGGATTTGGTGCTTCTGTAAGAGGCTGACCAAACTGGCTCCTAATGACTCCACCCAAGGCCTCACAGTTCTAGGAAACAAACCCAGTGGGTTCTACAGGCATCACGCAGGATCTGTGTTTCTCCAGGCTTTGCTAGTCCTGCCTGCACTGCACGGTAAGGACATAAGGGAGGCTCCATGAAATAACACCGAGGTTCCTGACACTTGAATGAGCACTACACTATTAAGGGCATGCAGAGAACCTCTTTTCCACAGAGGATCCCTGTGCCATGACCTATACCACCACTGAAAAAGCACCCCCTCTAGCACCCATGTCCAGCAGGAGGCTACTGTCCACTAGAATCTTCTAGAGGCCAAGATGCCCAGGTCACACCCACTATTTCTGTGGCTGGCACTGCTCTAGCTACTGTCTGGAGACCACAGAGGATGGGGCTACAGGGTCCCATGTGCCTGCAGCAGGAAAGCTCATATATGCACGGACTCCCCTCTCTTCCCAGACTCCTTCCTTTGCTGTCAGTTTGCCCAGTCAGCCAACTGACTACTCACCTACAGACTTCCTAAGTATGCCATTGTGGGCCAAGCATTCCACTCAGGCCAGGGATGTTTCCTTCAGTGGAACCAACTCAGCTTCTGCCCTCATACAACCTGGGCTGGGAGGAGACTAGAAACCATGTTATGCCATTTGCAACCTGATCCCAGAAAGCTGTTGAAGCCACAGAATGAGTAGGATATTCCTGGAGGTGAGGATAATAGAAGTACTGGCCAGGACTGCAGGGTCCACCAGGACAGACCCAACCACAGCATTCACAGAGAAGCCCACTAAACTGACCGTGTGATCAAGATGCCTACTAACAATATACTCATCAGCTACAAAACTAACAAAACTCCTCAGGTAGGGGCTGAGTATGTAGCACAGCTGTCTCATTAGGTGTTCTGAAGTCCTGATTTAATCTCAACACCACATAGCTCCCAGGCAAAACCCCTCGTGAGTTGGTTGAGAAAGGGACAGTGTATAGTCTTGATGAGAAGATGGGTAGTGAAAGGTATGTGCCACACAGTGAGATGGCTTGCAGTCTCTCTTGGAGGCCACCCTAAAGTTCAGCACACGCTGGGAGGATTCCAGGGTCTTGAGTTGGTTCTGAAGCAGGCCAAGGGACTTAGGTTTCAGCTGAGTCTTTAGCAAATCCATACCTTGGCTCCTGGCCTCAAGAAACCGTGCTGATGAAACTTAGGAGATACCGTGAGAAGAATGCCTCACGCCCTGACAGGAGCTATTTCCTAAGTGCAAGAAGGGTAAAGGATGAAGCAGAGACAGGAATACAAGGAGGAGGGAGCACTCCTTGAAGACTCCAGAACATTCCCCGGTAGGTGTGAGCCAGGCTCCTGCCACACCAGTCTCTGGGATTCTACTCTTTCCTGAGGCTGGACCTTATCCACATGACGCATTCATTCTTTCTGTATCTATCCAGGTTTCGTGCACACTGTGCTGTGCTGGCCTTGTGATGAAAAAGGCACAGTCCACACAAGGAAAGGACACTGGATACAGCAGTCTCTTAAGAGAAACAAGTGCCCTGAATGACTGCACAATGAAGAAGACTGCACAATGCCTAGGTCTTCAATCCTAGACGCTGTCCCGGTTCTGGTGGAGTCTTTACACTGGCAGGGGGTTCACTGGGCCATTTCTGAGGAGTCACTGTGATGCAAAGACCAAGATCAGCCCAGTAGCTGTGGAGAGTCCAGGGTTCTTTGCTTCTGGGCAGACTCTTCCACCATGGGTTTCCAGGGGACTGAGTCGAACAAGGCAGGCAGCTCCATGCCCGTATAGATGCCATCCGTGCATGGGTCCTGTTCTGCCTTCTTTGCAGCTGGGCTCGTATGACTTACTCTGACAGGGAGGGATTCTGGTGAATCTGTTCAGTTTCAAGGGCTCTTTTTACTTATTTACTTCCCTGCTAAAGGCACTTCCTTTAGCAATGCAATGTTTCAATTTTAGAGGTAACTGTTACACAATACTCTACCCCTTCCCCCATCTCCTCCATCTCCGCCCCTCAGTGATCTCTGAACCTTGAAGGTGACTATAGATGTTCACCTATGGCTAAGAAATAGGCCACCATGCCACAGTAAGAATCACTTGTTCTCACTTGGGTCATCAGAGGTTATGAGTTGGTGCTGATAATAGCAGCAATCTATGGATGTAAACACATATTTAGAAGGCTTTGTGACAATCACATCACATGCAGCTAGTAGGACCATAAAAGTTGTTTCTTCATGACACCCCCCCCCACACACACACACTGGCCATAGGTTTTTGTTTTGGCTTACAGTACCAGATAGGAACTCTCTCAAATGGAGCAGGGCCTTAAATCCAGTTGGAAGGCTGCTGGTCTTACCCATTATAGCTGAGTTACAGATAGATACATCCTTCCTGGCACATAAGCATTTTAACACTCAGGATCCAGAGCCAAGCAGGACTGTTGGATACAGTTCTCCAGTGGCAGCATGGTTCCTCTGGCATTATAAAAGGCAACTAGCAGGGTGGGAGTTTCCCTGTTCAGCCCCGGTTTACTTTCTCTATATCCTATAGTCAAAGCATGCACGTGCAGTGTCCTTGGGGTCTATCTAATTCTGATACACAACCCACAGCAGTAGTAATAGCCTTTATAGTTTATGGGGCCTCGGGGACTTCCCTTCACAAGGAGATAGCCCAGCCCTGGCATTGGGATTTTTATCCAATAACCTTACAGCCTCTGGGGGTGTCCTTTTCCACCTATGTAGGGTAGGTACATCTTTTGGATTTAAACTCGGTACTTTGTAGCTAGGGTTTTAACACACTTTTCCTTTTAATTAACTGGCTCGGAAGGATTGCAAGTGGGTAGAAGTACCATTGTATCTATTTGTCTGGTGTTTCAAATCTGCAAAACATTCAAAGGTTAGCATTACATCATCTATATAACAAAACTCTTTCCAGAGGATGGGCAGGGCAAGACAGTATCTGAACCCTCAACCCATAACAAATAGTGGGTTACAAAGATAACCCTGGTGAAGCTCTCTGAAAGTCCTTGGTCACATGGTTTTAGCAGTGCCAGGTGATCCCAGAGGCTCACGACTAAGAAGATCCTAAAGTCGAACATAAGTAAGGTCTAATAAAGCATGGGAAGGTTCCATCCGTTAGTATCAATTGCTTTTTCCACAGATCAAGGTACAAAGCACTGACAGGAAACACTAACTTAGTTACTCACTCTGAGCCGTTAGGTTTCCTTACCCTGAAGCTCTCACATAAAGCCTAACCACATTTCTCCACATCCAAAAAACTCAGTGGACCTGACTTAATTTGGTCATGTCTACTCAGGGTCAAATGTGAATGTGGCCCTGCTTTCCCTTATAGCACACACTGGCTCCCTGGGTCAGAGTGGCCTTGGGTTGTCATGGTGACTATAGCCTCTCGATTCACCAAACTTAGCTGTTCTAGGAGTTCCTGACTGGGCCAACCACCTCCACCTCTAACACAACCTTTTCCTGAAGGGAAATGTACCCTCCTTGCTCTGGGGGATCATTTCCCACTGCAGTCAAGACAGGCTCAATCATCTGTTTTGTTCTACATGGTGTCTTCCGTGAACAGCTTCCCAGGCGCCTCAGCACACAATATGGCTGTTGTTTCTCTGCTTAGGATCGCCACCTTGACATAAATCTTGCTACATTTGTCTTCAAATAAGTCAGAGCCTTTTTCCTCCGCTTTAGCTTTTTACTGCATCCCTGAGCACTTTGCTTCCCCCTGACTCCCCCTACCCCCGCAGCCACAGGTTTTTGTCTTGGCTTACAGTACCAGAAAGGAACTCTCTCATGCAGCAGGGCCTCAAACCCAGTGTAGGTTAGTAAGGCCTGCCAAAGCCTTTCCTACTTTATAAGGATCTTGCCCCCCAACAGACTCTGCAAGGCACTAAAGCGCCATAACTCCTCTGTGAGCATGGTTCTATCTGCCCTGTGAACAAGGCTTCCAACACAGCTTCTCTCAGTGCCCAGCTCCCTCAGTAGCTCTGCCCCTTCCTGTAGGGTGGTTCTCCTGATGTTGATAGGGATACCAGGCTGGGAGAACCAAGTGTTCCCAATGGCATTGATAAGCCGTCTTTCACAGACCGATTGCTTCTCTCAGCTTATGCAGCCTTTGCCTTGAGGAGGGATTGGAAGTTACATCACTCAGTGTTCCTGCCTCACAAGCCATCCTGAGAGGCTCTTTGGTTGCTTGTTTATATGTCCTCCCCAATTCTAGCAGCTGAGGTCATGAATCTTCCCTTATTGCCATAGTTTCTTGCATTGGACCATTGTTAATGCCCCATCTGCATACTGGAGTATAGATTTTTCCATCTTTCTATCAAAGGTAGGGCCTGATGGGTAGGGCCCTCCCAATCTTCCCTGGGTTCCAAGTTTGGGATTCCAGGAAGTGCTTTTAAGAATAGATCTAATTTATACGTTTCCTTCTGCCTTCTGGCCCTAATATATATATATATATATATATATATATATATATATATATATATATATATATATATGTGTGTGTGTGTGTGTGTGTGTGTGTGTGTGTGTGTGTGTGTGTGTGTGTGTGTGTGTGTGTGTGGTTTCAGCTTCATGTCTGTGTAAAGGTGTTGGACAGATCCCATGGACTAGGCTACAAACAGTTTTGAGCTACCTTGTGGAGGCTGGGAACCTACTCATCATGCAGGCATGTCACCCCATTCCACACAGAGAAAGACCACCATCCTGGAATTCCTTCTACAGAAACCCCTAATCTGATGGCTCAGGGTTAGTTGCATGCCTTACATGGCGGTGCATGCCTTTAACCCTGGAAGGCATGAGAATCTCTAAGTTTAAGGCCAGGTTGGTCTACCGAAGGCATTCCAGGACAGCCAGGGCTACGAGAAAAACTCTGTTTCAAAGAAAAACAAAACAAAACAGAAAAATAAACAAACAAAAAACCATCATGCAACTGCTGTCATAGCAGTGGACTAACACACAACATAGAGGAAATTACCAGGGAGGGGCCTAGTGAATCTGCTCAGTTTCAGGGAGTTTTTGAAGCTTTTTTTTTTTTTTTTTTTTTTTTTTAATAACTCGTTTGCCTCCCTGCTTAAGGAGCTCTCCTGGAATTTTTTATCTGAGAAAACTGTTTCACAACAGACCCCAGGCTACTCCAGAAAGGCCACTGGAGAAAGCAACATCTTTAGGTCAGCTAGCTCATACTTACGTTGAGGACAAAATCCGGGAAACCAAATCATGCACTGCTTGCATCCTTTGTCAGCAATCTGTCCAATATAGCAGCACACACCTGTCGCACAGACATGGCTCGCCTATACAAGCCCAGCTTGGGGGTGAGAGTAGGGGGCAGAGAGAGTAGCAACAGCCAACTAGGAGAGAGCCTTTAGAGTTTTCAGAGTTAATATGGTTCCTACTTGCAGAGAGCCAGCTCTGATGAGCTAAACTGTCTGTCTGTGCTGTCATCCATCCCTGTGCACATTCAGATCCTTCCCACACTGGCAGGTGGCTGATACAGTCACGGCCAAGCCTATGTACCAGAGGCTTCTCTTCTCCACGCTTTAAGCAGCCCCCTAACTCGGGTTCTTCTCTTGGGTCCCCCTTAGGTTGGAGGCGGGAACAATTCTATCTAAAAAATTTAGCTTCCTGCAGGGCAGGCCTAGGTGATGGTCTTATTCAGTGTTCCCAAATAGGCCATGTGTCTAGGGACAAGACTAACCAGAACCACCATGTCCCACACGACTAGAAGGTACCATTCCTTCCTTCCCTCCAGCAGTCACTCAGCTGCCCAGCAACTGATTTTCCCATTGCCCTGGCCAGTGCGAGGGAGGGTGGCCAGCATCAGAAAGGGTCACTGTTGAGCACAAGGCTGAAGAACTAGAGGCCTGGGTTGCTCCGGTTTTAGAATCTATTTACAGGGGCATTTATTTCTGGGGTCCATGCCATCTTTGGGAACTGGCCCCGTACTTGGCTTCATTACAACAAAACAATTCACCCCTTTTAATAAACCCTTCCAAAATGAAATAAAAAATGACCAAGTGGCCACATTAATGATGGAGGTACCAGTACCAAGCAGGAACAAGCTGGGAAAAACCCACCCTGGGTCAAGGTCTTTATATCTGTCAAGGTACACTGTGAATGAAAAATCTGGTGAAAGAATTAAGAATCCCCATCCCTCCTCCCCTCCCTCCTCCCTTCCTCCTTTCCTCCCTCCTCCTTCTCTCCCTCCTCCTTCCCTCCCTCCCTCCTTCCCTCCCTCCCTCCCTCCTTCCCTCCCTCCCTCCTTCCCTCCCTCCCTCCTTCCCTCCCTCTTCCCTCCCTCCTCCCTCCCTCCTTCCCTCCCTCCTTCCCTCCCTCCCTCCCTCCCTCCCTCCCTCCTTCCCTCCCTCCCTCCTTCCCTCCCTCCCTCCCTCCTTCCCTCCCTCCCTCCTTCCCTCCCTCCTTCCCTCCCTCCTCCGTCCCTCCTCCCTCCCTCCTCCCTCCCTCCTCCCCTCCCTCCTCCCTTCCTCCTTCCCTCTCTCCTCCCTCCCTCCTCCCTCCCTCCTCCCCTCCCTCCTCCCTCCCTCCTCCCTCCCTCCTCCCCTCCCTCCCTCCTCCCTCCCTCCTCCCTCCCTCCTCCCTCCCTCCTCCCTCCCTCCTCCCTCCCTCCTCCCTTCCTCCTCCCTCCCTCCTTCTCTCCCTCCTTCCCTCCCTCCTTCCCTCTTCCTCCTGAATCCCCTCTTCTCTTCTACCCTTCCCTTCTCTTTCTTGACCCTGTTTCTTCTTATTTCCTTCTTTTTCCCTCTCTTTTATTTTCCCTTCTCACCCCCTCTCTTCAATAAATAGCTCATGAGTATCTTCACTTCCGAGGTTCTAGTTACTGAGGCTGGTGAGTGAAATGACCCAGATTTGCTCTCTTGGTGTTTATGTTCATGGGGGAGGTGGGCAACTCACCATGTCAGGTGGTGACTGGGGAGATTGAGCCTCAACTAAGGAAGTTCTTCCCTTAGGTAAGTGGGCCAATCATTGATGATTGATGGAGGAGAGCTCAGCCCACCGTGCACAGTGCCACCCGTGGACCGGTGGTCCTGGGTTCTATAAGAAAGTAGGCTAAATAAGCCATGGAGAGCAAGCCAGTAAGCAGGGTTCTTCCAAGGCCTCTGCCTGAGTTCCTGTCTGCAGGTTCCTGAAGGAGTTTCTGCTCTGGCTCCCCTCAGTGAAGGACCATGACCTAGAAGTCTAAGACAAATCTTTTCCTCCACAAGTTGCTTTTGGTCACAATGTTTATCATAGCAATAGAAGCAGACCAAGGACAAGGTCTTCCACTCTGATGAAATAAAAGAAGCCAATAAAATAGAGTCTGCTTTAGGCCAGGGGTGTGGGGCAATTTCTCTTAAGAGGCAGAATTTTGGAGACTAAATGGCAAGTCAGTTTTCAGGAGCTCCTGGGGCCAGAGTCACCAGCCCCAGGGCAAAGAGCTGCTGAAAGCAGAGAAGGC
Source organism: Phyllotis vaccarum (assembly GCA_033318265.1). Taxonomy (NCBI): domain Eukaryota; kingdom Metazoa; phylum Chordata; class Mammalia; order Rodentia; family Cricetidae; genus Phyllotis; species Phyllotis vaccarum. The sequence continues at coordinate 3,014,379 of JARWLC010000008.1, read as the reverse complement.
ACACTCAGCCGGTTTACCTTGCTCACTAATCCCTGCTCTGCCACATCCTGCTTTTTCCCTGAGCCAAAGAAGAAGGTTGGACTCAGCTAGGTGGGAGGAGCCAGGATGTGCCAGGGTGTACACAAAGGCTGTGTACCTGGACATGGACCCCCATTCTTTTGTGTTGAAGTCACAGAGTGAAGGGCAGGAGCTCCTGGGGCTGCTGAAGAGTCTCAGGCTGATGCCAGTTAAACTCTGGATTCTCAGCTTCTCCCAAGAAGAGATTTTTTTTCCCCCCTTGGGAGGGTTTTTAATAATCAAACACAGAGGTCTGGTTTATTTCAGCTCCTCCACCACCATTTCAGGGACTGTTTCAACTTCTCAGCCTTCTTGTCTGTGATGACCAGAATATAAAGGTACCTGCTGCATCGAACCTTGAACTTCTCATTATCCCTCTTAATCTTGACAGATTTAGCATCCTTATGCTGGGCTGTGAGCAGAAAGTCCTTGGTTTCCTTAATTTTCTGAGGTATGGCAACAGGGTGCTCCACCTTGGAGACTGGACCCAGAAAACTCACAACCAAAGAGAACGGAGGGAAAAAAATGTTCTTAATGACTTCTCTAGTTCAGTCTGTGATGTTTCAGGGCCAGTGCTTGTCCTTAACCCCAGAGACTCCTTAGAAATCACAATCCAGGGCCGGAGAATGGCTCAGTGCTTAAAGAGCCTCCATTGTTTTTGCAGAGAACCTAAATCTGGTTTTCAGCACTGAGAGAGTAGACACCTCTGGCTTGAGGAGCACCTTTGTTCATGCACATGTCTCTATAAGCAGATGCACACACATAATGTTAAAAATAATAATTGATAATGAATGAGCCACACAGTGGTGGTGCATACCTTTAATTCCAGCAATCTGGAGGCAGAGGCAAGCAGATCTCTATGCGTTAAAGGCCAGCCTGGTCTACAGAGCAAGTTCCAGGACAGCCAGGGCTGTTATGCAGTGAAGCCCTATCTCAAAAGAAACCCCCCAAAATAAATAATAATAATAACAATTTCTTAAAAATCTCTATTGAGATCCAGGTGTGGTGTCTCATGCCTTTAATCCAGCACTAGGAGGCAAAGGCAGGTGGATCTCTCTATCTCTGATCCAACTTCCTTGACTACAAAGTGAGTTCCAGAACAGCCAGGACTACACAAAGAAATCCTGTCTCTGGGGTGGGGATAATAGAAAGAAAGAAAAAAGAAATCTCAGTTGAGTATTTTGCCAACTTATAGAAAAGATTAAAAAAGAAGAAGAAAAGAATGTCTATATATTGCTGTTTTGTTTTTGAGGTGTTGGGCAATTACCGCAGGGTCTTGAACTTGCTAGGCAAGTGTCCTATCATTGAGCTACACACAGTGTGTATTTTGTTTTACTTTTATAATTTTATTATTGTGAGTGTGTTTAATGTATGTGTGTGGACATATGTGCCATGGCATGTGTGTGGAGGTCAGAGAACAGCTTTGTATGAACCTAAGTCTCCAGATTGGTATGATGTCTTACTGTTCTATTGTTGTGAAGAGACACCACGGCCAAGAGACATCTTGTAAAAGAAAGTATTTTACTGGGGGCTGGCTTACAGTTTCAGAGGGCCAGTCCATGATCATCATGGTGGGAATCAGACAGGCATGGTATTGGAGCGGTAGCTGAGAGCTTTATAACCCAATCCACAGACAGAAAACAGAGAAAGAGGCACTGAGACTGGTGTGGGCTTTTGAAATCTCAAAGCCCACCCCCAGTGACACACTTCCAACAAGGCCACACCTCCTAATCCTTCCCAAGTAATTCCACCAACTGGGAAACTAAGCATTCAAAACATGACCCTGTGAGTACCATTCTCATTCAAATCACCATATGTGGCAAGTGTCTTTGGGAGCTGAGACATCTTATTGGCTCCAGTGTGTATTTTGGTCATACATATACATAATAGTACACACACACTTAAGTAGTTGGGGATCTGAGTTTCTGCTGTTGCTTCATTTTTGTTAGGTAGCAGGGTCTTGCTGTCTAGCCCAGGCTGGTTTGGGAATCTCAGCTTCCTGCCTCCATCTCTTAGAGGGTGAAGGGTTAGGATTACAGGTGTGTGACATCACATCTGTCTTAAGATGGGTACTTTTGTTTCTAAGCTCAGGGCATTCTCCTAGGGGGATAATGGTACAACTATTAGAACCTTGCTCTTTGCAGCAATCCAGTGCTCCCAGTTTTCCCAGCTCATAGTTAAAACATGTCAGTTTCCTGCTCATTTTATCGAAGTACTCAGAGCCAGCACTGCATGGTGAGGTTCCCAGCTGCCTCCACTGGGCAATGCCTCTCTCTCTCTCTCCCTTTCACTGAAGGGCAGGAATCCCACTGCAGTGACATGCCCTTCTCTGTACACGTCATCAGGAGGCCCAGGGTGCTGGCCAGTTTCTACATGGTCTCTTGGACCCTTCTAACTCATTTTATTTGAATCTCTCTGTATCTCCCCACCCTTGCCTCAGCCTCTGGACCTCCTGTCCAGTCTGTTTTGGTTTCTCTTCATATCTATTTCTACCTCACTATTTTGGTTGAAACCACACACCATTTCTTGTCCCGGTTCCCCCAACCCATCCTCCCCCCACATCTTTTTATAAATATTTTGTATTATATTTTATTTATATATTATAGATATGTATATGTGTGTGTGTGCATGAGAACAACTTATAGAGTTTTCCACCAAGTGGGGGCCTGAATTCAGCCTCAGGGCTTCAGGCTTGGCAGCAAGGCCCTTTAGCCACTTAGCCATCTCACCAACTCTCCCCTCCCTCCTCTCCCCTTCTCTGCCTCCTCTTCACCCCTCCCTCTTACCTCCCCATCCCTTTTCTTTCTCTAGTGCTTTGGTCTTGGTATCTCTCTTTGCAGTTTCTCTTCAAAATAAGCCCGTCAAAGGCCAAGAGTCACTCATAGAAAGCCTTAGGTCACCCACAGCCAGACTCCACTAGGTACAATCTCTCGCTTCCTACCTCTTTCCTGGGAAGAATAAAAGGGAAATACGAAGTGCTCTGTAACAGGGCCCTGGTGGTATCACACCTGTCCAAGGTGGTACAAGCTAGGACTTCATATCCTGTGCAGGTTTTGGGGGGGAAAGGCTGTCTCCCTCTACCCAGTTGTCATTTTCTCACCCATACACAGACTCCCAACTCCCTCTAGGCTGAGGTTCACTTTTGCTCGGTCAGGGCTGAGTGAACACTGCGTTTCTGCCAGAGCCAGCCAACCCAAAACTCTGAGGTTAGCAGGGCTCACGCTACCGCAGCGGACTTCTCCCCCACTTGGTGGTCACTGGGTTGGAAGAAGCCCAGACCTTCATGTCTGCTCTCCAGGTTAGGGGTTCAAAGCCCAATCCAGAAAAGAGACTCTAGACCCCAGTACTCTCCAGACACATGGGACTCCCCACTATGTCATTGGACTTTTAGTCTGTCAGAATGACTTTTGTAAATACAACCAGTGTTAAAGGGAGTATATTGTGCTCTACACTGGGACCCAGACGGATACTTGTACACAGAGAATAGTCTTTTGGGTAATATTTTTAGTAGTTCACCTTGATGCGGACTTTGGGAGAGGATCAGTTTCCCCATGTGCAGAGTGAGGAGCTTGAAGTAGAGACTCCAAGGACTCTTGCTTCCTAGGCTTCACTACCATGATCAATGGGCTGGCCCTTTCCCATCAGCAACACAGATGGCTTCATCCACCCTCCACAAAGCTCTTCTTGCTCTGGCCTGCTTGGGAATACAATGATTATTCCTGTGTTTGTGTGTGTTTCTCTCCTGGACCAGCCTCGGGGACTTTCCACCCTTCCTGTTCATCTGCAGACATGTTTTCATCTGCGGAATGAGACATCATCAGTGCCGAGCAGGAGTCAAAGAGAAGCAGCTTTCCTGGCCACCCAGCAAGTCCTTCCTGCTGGTCCAGGGCTGGGCAGCTTCAGGCTCCGCAACGGTAGAGGTTTATCAGGGAAGAGCCAGAAGGCCAGGATACCCTCTGCTGTGCCTTTTTTGGGTGGCACAGGCTCAGAGACATACAAGCTACCCACAAGGGCTAGAGAAACACACACACCACCCAGTCTCTTGTTTTGCAGCTGAGCAGTCCAGGGCCCAGGCAAAGGACACAATGGCCTCTGCCGTGTCAGAGCAGAGACCAAATCCCAAGGCTTTCAACTTCCACTCCGCTGCCTCTTCATCTGTCTCCCTTGGATTCCCAGCTTGCAAGCTGGATGATTCTCATCCCCAGACCTGTTGGCAGGCCAGAGGAATAACTCACTTGAATCAAAAGCAATTTGCAAACATAAATAATTTTCAGTGCCAGGAGAAGAGCCAGCGGGAAGATGCATAGAAGGAGGAGGTGAACACAGCTGGTCTGGAGTCTCCTCCACCCTGCAGGGTCCTTCCTCTGCCCTTTTCAGCTCTGGTGGGAGGTGCAGGGCGGGTGGAGCTGCATAAACAAAGCAGGAAATAGCTATCCACACTAAATGCTTGGTGCTTCTATGCTGTCCACGGGAGGGTCTCTGCTCACCAGAGTCTTCCCTCCCAGGGAGGAATAGATGATGGTCCTCTGTCCACCTAGGAGCCCTAGGCTCCCTCCCCAAAGGCCTCAGTTTTCTTTGTCCTCAACCCACAGCAGAGCGCAGCCTAAAAGAGTGGAGGAAACGCCATCATGTTTGGCCTTCGTTTACAGCGTTTATATTCCAAGAGAATGTGCACCGTGGCTGTTCTTCAGTTCAGAGCCTGCTTTAGCAAGCGGAGGTGACAGCATCAGGAGGTTCTCTGACTGTGAGTAGCTATTTGCTTCTGTCCTTAGGACAGGCTGGCCTACACTGCCCTGACAGCATGGACAGCAGAAGTGAGTGTGGAGACAAGCATCATTTTGGAAGGCCCAGAGCATTAAACACACCTTTCCAAAGCCCACCCCAAGAGGCTGTCTGAAGCATAGGGAAACAATGAGAAACCAGACACCATGGAATTAGCGAAGAATTTCTCAGATGAAACAGGAAAGGAAGGAAATCCAGGGAGGTTTACAGGGCACCTGGCGCAGGTTGAAAGGAGCTAGGTGGGGGGTGTTGGTGATATTAAACTCTGAGATATGAAGCATTTGAAGGGGACCTTCCCTGGGGCAGTGAGGGGAGAGGCAGTACAGGCGGGGGCACTGACACACTCCTCCTGCCCAAAATGCACACACAGGTGTGCACACACGTGAACATGCTCATCATTCTAAAACATAATTAATGCCAGCTCCCTGCCCAAACCTATATATAAAAATTTGCAGACTATTACAGCGGCAGTGTGGTGAGCCCTGCGTTGCAGGTCTTGTGCACACTGTTCATGAATATACCAACCTGAGAACAGAAGAGTGTGTGTGCACACGTATGCACAAAGCACCCTGAGTCACATGTTCAAACTACATCCATAAGAATGAGATGGCTGCCCTGCTGCGTGGAAATTAAACTAGGGCTCTTTTTTGCATCTTTCTCCAGGATTATCCTTAGGGCCTGTTTCCCTAAATTCAATTACTACATAATTACCTGGAGCCTCCAGAAATCCTCACAAACCACTCAGGTGGAGTGAGGGGGTAGTGGGACCCAGAGCAGCTGAGCACAGCATGTCTGCTTGGCTCCTGGTGAGGACTAGATGGGCCTGGTGTCCTTGGGGAGCTGAGCTTTCTGAGGCAAGGCTCCTGGGCAACCTTTGGATCAGGATGCTGTTAATGGTTAGCAGTCCAGGAAACAGTTTTATTGTCTGATGCTCTGTCATATACTCGTGCACATGCAGAACTTGACACACACACATGTATTTGAGGTATTTACATTTAAGGGGCCCGTTAATAACTATGTACAAACAATGGAGACATGGTACGCCTATTGCTTCTGCAGAGGACCCAAATTTGATTTTCAATTCTGGGCATTGAAAAATCACTTGCTTTCTCACGCACACATACACATAATTAAAAATAAAAATAAACACTTTTTAGAAAGAGCTATATACAAAGGGCAGAGGATATAGCTCAGTTGTGAGCGCTTACACAAAACTCCAAGTTTCACCCCAGGTCATTTAGTAGCTCAAGACTGTACTCTCAACATTCCAGAGGTAGAGACAGGAAGATCAAAACTTAACAGAAGCTTAAGGCCACCCTTGGATGGCTATATAGTGAATTTAAGGCCAACTTGGGCTCCATGAGACCCTATCTCAAGAAGCAAGAAAGCAGAAGTAGCAACAACCTGAAAATACTCTAAAAGCATTATGCCTTAAGGCAGCAGTTCTCAATCTGTGGGTCTAGACTTCTTTTTTTGAGGGGGTCAACATCTTTTTGGGGGGTGTCAAGTAACCTTTTCACAAAGACCATCAGAAAACACAGATATTTATAATTCCTAACAATAGCAAAATTACAATTATGAAGTGGCAATGAAAATAATTTTATGGTTGCAGGGGTTACCACAACAACGAGAAAATGTATTAAAGGGTGACAGCATTAGGAAGGCTAAGGGATGTGAGGCCCAGAGATACACGTAGGTTGGCAATAGTCTGGCACGTGCAACTGACTGATGGCGAGTTGTGGGCAGAGGCTGGTAGACAGACAGTGAACGGAGAAGATCTTAGAAGCCCAAGGGCAAGGATTGTGTCAGAGAGGTGATGGATATGTGCCTGCCTTTGAAGCCCCCCACTGACAGGCTCTGGGAGATGAGTGAGTAGATTCCTGACTCCTACCCCACTGCCTGGCTCTTTGACTTGAGACAGGTTAGCCACCAAGCCTTTATATTACCACCTGCAAAGCGGTGATAAGACCCACTTCACAGAGACAAGGGAAGCTGAGACAATAATCCCTTTAATGTGCCTGGTTCAAGAGCTATCAATATTAACTTAGCATTTACTGTGAAGAAAAAGGCCAGCGGCAGGCAGGGGAGGGGTGGATTTCTGAACCAGTGGCCACCGGAAGTAGACACTTGTATCTAAGAATAACAGTCTTCAATAGCAATTTCCTCCTTAGAGTCTTCACCTCAGACACATAGCAAGCACTCTCACAGGGTCACAGAATTCACTTGCTTCAAAACAAAACAAAACAAAACAAAAAACCCAAAACAACAAAAAACACGAGGTTCTGACTTTGTTCTAGGGAGGGCTTGCTTGCTATGAGACCCTCATCCTAAGTCCACATCCCCAGTGTCATTTTTAGCCAAGAGGGTTGAGATCCCCAGGACATCTGCAGTCTACCCTGAAAAGAAGGGCAGTGCTCAGGATACAGTTTAGAGGGGGAGGTGGCCTAGGTCAGCAGTGGCTTGGAGGTAAATATCTGCATTTATCTGTCCCTTGGTCAAGCCACAGTTGCAAGCCAGAAGCTCTTGAGAGGCCGTGAGAGACTTTGCATTTGACATAGGGCGTTTAATTTTCTTTAAAGTGGGTCTGAGTGTTTATGTAGGGTAGGGGTATTCAAAATGCTCAAGGCTGCTTCCTGACATTCTTTACTGCCCCCTCCGCCCCCGTTCAGCCTTCAAGATGACCAGATAAAAAACTAAGGACTTTGGAGTAAAGGCAGTGGGAACAGTCAGTAGATGTTCATTTTCTTCAATGTCTTAGACGTTTACTGACAAAGACCAAGTGTCACATCTTCCCCATGTCTTTGTGTCAGTGTGTCATCCCCAGTTCAATCACAGGTGAGGGCCCCACGTCACCCAGCAACCTTTCTTTGCCCCCTGACTACACACTTGAAATCATTATCACAACCACCTTACAGGACTGGTGGTTTTCAGGTCCCTGTGGGTAAGGACTGGCATGGCATAGTGAGACCGAATCTAGGGTACTCAGTTAAATTTCCATTGTCACTTAAAATAATGGAACATTTTTATTTACTTTAGAAGAAGTCTCAAATATTTCATGGGATATATATTGGTTCCCAGCACTGCCTAGAACCAATCATAATGGGCATGACAGTGAGCTCAGCATTCGTGAGTTAGAAGGAGAAGAAACAGAATCTCAGGGTCATCCTCATCTTCTGCTAATGAGTTATAAGATGCATGACCCCCATACACACACACACACACACACACAGAGACATACACACACACACACACACACACAAATATATATATACATACATACATACACATATAGAGATAAATACATACAACATATATATACATACACACAGAGAGACATATATACACACATACACACATAATAGAGATAAATACATACAACATATATATACATATGCACACACACAAAAAACAATGTATGCATGTTTACTCAGCAGTTACAAGCACTCACTGATCTTCTGGAGGACCAAATTCGAATCTCATTACCCACATGGCAGCTTGCAACTATCTGTAACTTCAGCTCTGATACTCTCTTTTGACCTCTGCAGACACCAGGCCCAAAGACATGTACAGACATGCACGCAGGCAAAAACACCCATGCACATAAAATAAAAATAAAGGCTTTAAAAATATTTATTTATTTACATGCATTTACATGCATAGGCTACTTATTTATTTACATGCATTTACATGCATATGCTATTCAAATGGAACTGAGAAACCTAGATTTTCATTTGCTTGGAACTATGCTGGATCTGTGGGACATCCCCAGTGACTGGTGTCCAAGGTTAAACATTGTGAGGGTGAACTTGGCTCTTGTGGAAGTGTGCAGCTTCAAACAGGAGGGTTCACAAACAACCCTGCCCTTTGTACCTTCAGCTCTCTCTTACCTCGGGGTTTAAGGCTTTAGCCCCATGAGAAAGGTTCATTTGGAGGAAAAAAAAAAAAGCAAAGCACTTTTCTTTTCCCCCTTGAACTGGAATTTTCTCCTCAAGGAGAGAGTTTGTGACTTGTTGCTTATAAAATGCTACCAGGCGAGCTGGACCTTCGGAACCCTCCCTGCCTGGATGCCTTTGGAGGAGGAACTTCTATCAGGGTCCTTAGCTCTGTGTTTTTGTGCCTTGGATATGTCTGAGATCAGCGCCAAGGGCTCAGAGGGCAGAGTCCTAAGAGGTCTCTCTGAGCACTGGGATCATCCAGATGAGTTCCAGAACCAACCCAAGAACTAGGCAATGGCCACGAGGATCTTAAACCTGTGTCACAGAGAGCTGTTCTCCTGGGGCTACACAGGCCAAATTGCTTAGATGGCACGCGGGACATACAAAGAACTCAGTAAATGAGAAGCCCTTGTCCCTTTGGTGAGAGAAGGGGGTCTTGACAACCAGGCTGGGCACCTTCAGATTGGAATTCCAGGTCGGCCCAGATCACTCCAAAGGCCCTACACCCACCCATACCCAGCTTTCAAGGCCTCAAGGCACCTGCAGACCAGGCTTTTCCGGAAGAGTAGTAGACCAGTGTGCCTCCCTGCCTTTTCTCCCTTCTCCCCAACTTGACAGACTAGGGGCCACCTTAGGGGCCAGACTTACTATCAAGGCACCACTTCTGCAGACCTGATGAGAAGTGCCCGCAGCAGCATCCGGGAGTTTTCAGTTCTCATGAACTAGAAAAGCACGGCCTGAGGTTTCTGCCTGGCACGGGCCTTTGTTGCACCCGCCAGTGAAGGACAGGCCCAATTCTAGCGCTGAGCAGGCGGGTTGCCAGAAGCCAGATCAGCCTCCTCCGCTCACAGGGTGGCAAAGGGCGTTCATTACACAGAGGGGGAGGGGTGTTTAACTCACTCTGAAGGGGGCTCTCGGGGATGGGGTAGTGGGAGGGACAATTCACAAAAGCCGGGGCTACAAACTCCCAAAGGCTTTTTTTTTTTTTTAAAGCGGTTCCCTTCCCTCCCTCCCCCGCGCCCCTCCCCCAGCCCCAGCCGCTGATGGCCTGCAGCCAACACTGGCCACTCTGCGCATCCAGGCTCCCGCCCTCTCGGCCCTTCCTCCTTTTCCATCTTTCCCCCAGCCTTCCAAACTCTGCTTCTCCAGCTAACACACACACACACTCACACAGGCACACACGCACGCACACTTTGAACTCTGCTGTCATCTTCTTCTGTCCTGGTGTTGCCACTCGAGGCTCGTCCTGGTTCCGGACCGAGGCATTGCAAACTGGGAGAGACCAGGCGCTCACTAGATCCCCAGGCCTGAGGCCCCAGGGCCTACTTAGCCACCGAACCAGGAGAAAGATCGCTGTGTCTGCAGAAAGCCGGCCGCTGGTGGTGGCTTCCTGGCCCGCTGAGCCGCACCCCTAGCCTAGGGGCCATTAACCCCTTTCTTCCCTCCTCCCACCTCAACTAGCACCTCGGTCTCGTCACCTCCATGGGGATGAGCAACCAGTGTCAGCTGGTGCAGCTAAGGAAGTAAGGGTGGTACACCACGCTCAGCCGGCCTGTCACCCCCTCCCGATCCATTCCACAGAAGGTTCCCGGTTCCCCCCACAGCAGTTTGCTCGCTCTAGCAGTGGCCTTTGGCCTGGTGGTTTCCGGGGAGAGAGCCTGGCAGAGAAAGGGCCTCCTCTGCTTCCTTGGAGGGGCGGGGCCCCCACAATGTCAGTGGGAGGGCCCTAAAGAGTGGGGGTCCACTCCACTAGTATCCTGGTCCCATTGCAAGGAGGGTTGAGGAACTTTCAGTCTCTCTACCGCCTGGCTTTGGGGAAGATCACTATCCTGAGAAACAGGATGGGGGGGTAACACCAATTACTCACCCCTGCACCCCTCCTCCACAACCCAGAGGTTGAAAAGTTTGCCAGCTAGATGGGCATCGCCAGCTTTGCCGTGGGGACTACGGCGTGACAGCGTGACTCTTGTGAATCACCGCTGCCCCTTCCCTCCCTCTCCCACATTTTGTCACCAAAGGTTTACCTCTGGGGCGACAGGCTTTCTCCACTAGATCTAGGCGGAAGTGGGGTAGGTGAGGGTCCATCTTCCTTCCCCCAACTTCCGATATTCCAGACTGAGCTAATCTCGGACAGCACATCGCACCTTCAACATCTCCATTTAATATGTACATTCAAGCAGGTAATAATTGGAAGCTTATAGTTCAGACATTTCTATAGCAGCAGGTTCTAGAGAGCTCTTTAGCCTTTTAACAAACTTTTTTTTTTGCACATAGAAACAACATACCCATGTGTACAGTATCAAAAAATATATACCAAGGTTACTGGTGTCCCAGTTCTTGGAGAGGAGAAAATGAAATCAAAATACTGGATGAGGGGAGAAGAAAAAAAAATAGTTTGTCTGATATAGAATATAACATGATCTAGAGGAAACTCCATAAATCTAGGTTTTTATATTTCAATATATAAATACCTACAAATAAATATATATATATATCTCAGCCCGAAGGGGGAGGGGTAGCCGGGCCTTCTGAGCTCAGACAATACATTTCAATAATAACACCACGTACAAACCAGAGGTGAGTCAGCACTTGACAAGTTAGCACGGTTAAAATATAATACTATAACTCTGAGACCGCCTCAGGGCTGCAGGGTCAGTTCTGGAAGTCCACGGGGAAGGCTCCGGTCTCCTATAGGGAAGGGGAGGTGGCGGCAAGGAGACAGAGAAATGGACTACTCAATCGGGATCCCAGGGAGGGAGCAGAGGGCCCTGGCCATGGCAGCCCGGGAATTCTTCTCCTTAGGAGCCTCTGCGAGATTGCAGACTGCTGAGTCCCAGTGGGTGCGACTCCTTCCCACTACACGGTTACATACTCCTTGAAAGTGACCGTGAGGCAGTTTGCCGTGACGTCAGTGATAATTATATTTCCAAAGAAGGGCTTGAATTCGCTCAGGGGCTCCCCGGGCTCGTCCTGGGCCTCAGCCGGAGGCTTCTCTGCTGCGGTGGCCGGCGCCACGACGGCCGCCACCGCCGCGGGAGCCTCAGGCTTCACCTGGAGAGAGCTGGGAGGTTCCCCGGCATCGCCGCGCATCTTAACACAGCGCAAGTCTATGGGCTCATCCAGATCTGAGTCCAACAGGATGACCTCGGGCTGCGGCAGAGACGCTGCGGTGGGGGACACGTTGGCGGGGTGTTCTGAGGCCGGGCTGCCCCCCAGGCAGGTCGGTGTGCTGATGCTGCGGGCGGTCAACCGTTTCTTGCAGGGCTCACGCTCACCATGGGTCTCGGAGAGGCAGCGTTTGCGCGCGTGAGAGAGGTTCAGGCCCACCGTGTGATGGTGGTGGTGGTGGTGGTGATGGTGGTGGTGGTGGGCGGGTGGGTGTGAGCTCCTGGCTGGGTCCCAGGCCAGCAGGTCTGGCTTGGTGGTGAGCTGCAGGGGCTGCTCTCCAAAGGCCTCCTTGGTCGGGGAGAGCTTTCGGGACCCTAGGTCCTGGGGCTGAGGGTCTCCGGACACCAGAGCCTCCTCCTCCCTGCGTTTGCAGGGCACTTCAGGTTTCTTCTCCTCAGCACCACCCGCTGCCTTTTTAAAAGTCCTGTCGGCCTGGGGATGGCGCTCCTCCGCAGCACGTTTCTTGTGGCTGGGGGAGCGCGTCTCCCCCTCGGCTGCCTCGCCCGACTTGATCTTTACAGTCTGCATGCCATTCTCCATGTATTTGCTCATGACGATCACGATGCGCCCATTCTTGTTCTTATTCTTGACGATTTTCATCTTGCCCCCAATACCATTACCGGCCACTGCCTCCTTAGGGGTGGGTGCCATGCCGTTCGGAGGGCCCTTTTCCGAGCCCTTGCCTGGAGCTCCTGCCCCTCCCCCCAGAGGCTTCACTGCTCCGAGGTAGCCTTTGGCTGCAGCTCCGTGGGCCCACTTGTCAGGAGGGTGACTCTTGGCGCCCAGGTCCGGGCAGGTGGGGCTGGGTGCCTCCTTGTGGCCACCCTGGTACTGCAGGTCATACATTTTGGGGTCTGGCTGGTAAGGGTGGTGCTTTTTGCTGTTGAGCTGATAGTAATACTTGCCGCTCTTCCCAGGTGGCGGTGGCTTACCCGATCTCTCCTTGCTATGCGGCTGGTACTGATGGTGCTTCTTGCTGTTAAGCTCATACTGATGGCCCTGGCCCTTGCCCTGTGTGCCCAACTCCAGTTTGGCACGGTTGTCAGCGGAGGAGTCTTGAAGCCCTGTCAGGACATTGGAGCGGCGGGCAAAGGTGGGTACCTAAGGGGGAGAAAGGAGGGGAAAGGTTGGCCCTATGGCATGCCAGGAACATCCGAAATGCTTCAGCTCCCACGGGTGGATGTTGCATCATAAGGGGTGGGGCCAGGAGTTCTAGAAGACACTAAGTGCAATTGGGGTGCTCCCTCCCGGTACAGGGGAGGGCTTGCTTGTGCTGGGATCCCGGGATCAGTTCAAAGTATTCACCTGAACCACCAGCGGTTTGGGCTTGGGTCCTCTTTTTCGATATCCCATCAGCTGCTCCTGCCGTTCCCTAGAGAGGGGACAAGGTCACAAGGTTAGTATCCCCAATCTTCCTTGAGATCTGTAGCATCCCACCCTTTTGCCACTGGAAGGATGTAACCAGCTGGAGGCAGAAGGTGGCCAATGTTGCCAGTTAGGCACCTTCCTGGAAGTCCTAAGTAATACTCCTACTTCATCTGCCTACACGTGACACTCATATGTAAACCTCCTCCCCCCCCTCCCCCCACACACTGTCCAGGAGATCGCTGCTCCGAGCTGACTCCTCCACACTGAGCAAAGTTTTGGGCCCGTGGAAAATTCTGCAGACAGTGTGCTGGATTTGGAAGTCCAAGGGATAGATGTGTGTTAGCCTCCCGTCCCTCCCAGTAGGTCAGAAGCTGGATGCTAACTGCCTCATTAAGATTCAGATAAAGAGAGCCGCCAGTTGGGGGGGGGGGTGATACCTCCTTTTCTTAAAAGGCCAGGCATCAAACGCGGAAGGACTTCCACTTTGTTTACATAGCGGCAAATAAGCCAATTAGGGGTTGAGACTAGGGTCTAGCCAGGTTCTCAGCCACCTGGTGAACCAGACAAGGCACAATCCCCCCTCCCATGAGCCAGTGGGTGGGGCAGGGTCGATAGCAGAAAGAGACTGCCTCCATACAAGAGCAAGATTGTTCCACCTGGATTTCCAAATTACCAATACAGTTAAAAGGTGGGGAGCACTGATCACCACTACTAGACTGGCTTCAGTTGGTCTGACCACCCAAAGAGTGATCGATTGTCTCAGACACTGTCCAGCCCTCCATGATTAGGCTGTTCTTCCAGAGATTGTCAGATTGAGATCCACTTTTCAGTGACCCGAGTTGCCATCCCCACCCCCAAAGCCCCTGGGCCAACGAGGGAGGGGAGTTCTACCATGCCCTGGGGCTAAGCTGGGGTCTGATTGTGAAGTTGCGCGGCATTGCAACAGCCTAGATTATAATTCTTTGGGGACCCATTATGCAACATGGCATCAGCCGCTGACATGGTTACAGGGTGGTGAAGTCCCAGGTGAAGTCAGGGCAGATTCCCTGTCTTACACCCCCCCCCCACA